>CM060909.1:293714354-295052687 GCA_030737875.1 Allium sativum
AACTTCCTATAATAACCCGCCAACCCCAAGAAACTTCTTACTTCGGTAGCATTCTTCGGAACCTTCCAATCCTGAATTGATACTACCTTCGCGGGATCCACAGCTATCCCTTCCTTGGAGACCACATGCCCCAAGAACCGTACTTCCTTCCTCCAGAAGTGACATTTAGAGAATTTAGCCTTAAGGCTATGCGCTCGAAGAGTCTTCAACACTTCCCCAAGATGTAGGGCATGCTCTTCTTCACTCTTAGAAAATACTAAGATATCATCCACAAAGACCACCACAAATTTATTTAGGAACTCCCTGAACACCCTACTCATCAAATCAACAAAGTATGCAGGGGCATTCGTCAACCCAAATGGCATCACCAGCCACTCATAGAAACCATCCGGAGTCCTAAAGGCAGTCTTGTCTATGCTATCCTCAGCCACCCTCAACTGATGAAACCCCGTGGCTAAGTCCAACTGAGAAAATACTGAAGCGCCAACCAACTGATCGAAAAGATCATCAATCCTCGGCAATGGGTGTCTATTCTTCTTTGTGAGCTTGTTGAGTTCTCTATAGTCTACACAAAGTCTGAGGGACCCATCCGCCTTCGTAGCAAATACTACTGGAGCACCCCACTCCGATATGCTCCGTCTTATGAACCCCTTCTCAAGCAACTCCCCTACTTGCTTATGGAGTTCCCTCCTCTCACGAGGAGCCATGTGGCGCACTGGTAAAGATACCGGTTTAGCATTATCCACCAAATATATTCGGAAGTCAATCTCCCGCTTCGGAGGTAAGCCCTTCACCTCCTCAAACACATCCGGATATTCCCGGACCACTATAACAGAATGCAAACTCTCGACCGAAGCGTCAAGCGATTCAAGATAACTTAGCATAACAGAGTCCCTGGGATTACAAGAAATCTCGAGAGTGTTACCCAAGCGGGTCATGAGCCTAACAACTCTCCTTTCGCAATCAAGAACGGCACCATTACTGGATAACCAGTCCATGCCCAAAATCAACCCATAGCCCGTGAAGCCCAACACAAAAGCATCACATCTAAACTCAATGCTAAGTATAGAAATCTTCAAACCCAAACATATCATGGACAAATAAGTGGAGCCCCCAATTGGGTTTGAAACAACCAAGGGATCATCTACCAGACTGGTGTCTAAGTGCAGTGACTCAACTAATGATGATGAGATAAATGAATGCGATGCGCCTGAATCAAACAATGTACGGACAGGATGGTCAAATAGAAAAACCAGACTTTCAACGGAAATAGTTCTACCTCTCACCTGAATCGGTGGAACCGCGAGAGCCTGTACTTGCCCCCTAGCCTGACTCGGTGCCATAAGAGCTTGCACCTGTCCTCCTGAGGTAGATCCCGTCCTTTGCCCTTTCTTAGGGCAATCCTTCACTAAATGCCCTGCTTCGCCACAGTGGAAGCAGCCGGTCTTCTTCTTCTTGCGACAATCCTTGCTTAGGTGGCCAGGTGTCCCACAATTGAAACACTTCTTCTTCTTGCTCTTGCCACCGTTGCCTTTCCCACCTTTGCTTTGTTGTTGTTGCTGAGGTCTCTTTTGATCTCCCTTCTTCTCGGGTGCCTTATTAGCATTAGGACCCTTCTCTTCCTCATACATGAGTGCCATGTCAACTAGCTTCTCAAAGGTGGCCCCCATAGGGATATGAGTCATGGCCAACCCATGCATCGGTTCATTCAAGCCTTTCACGAACCTCAAAGCCTTCTTCTCCGGTGTATTCACCATATCTAGGCCAAACCTTGCCAATTGATTAAATTTGTTGACATATTCCTTCACCGAGAGATTCCCTTGCTTTAGAGTCAAGAATCTTTCCATATACAAGTTTTCCTCCGCCCTTGAGAGAAACTTTGCTACAAATCTTTGCCTAAAATCCGCCCAAGAGTCAACGGGGCGTTCTCCATTAGTAACCTCCCACCAGAATGAGGCCTCTCCCTTCGTTAACCAAGCAGCCAACTTGACTTTCTTCCCTTCTTCCATCTCAAAGATATCTATCAACTCTTCCACCTCCTTAAGCCAATCTCTAGCCTCCACAAAGGTTTCAGATCCTTGAAAAGGTTTCCCTCCCATAGCTTTAAATTCCTTGCAAGTCTTAGCGAAAGTATCCGTGCGAGGAGGAGGGGGAGGAGGAAGATCGGGTGCTACGGTTGGTGGAGGAACATTGGCTGGACCCGTAGTGGTGGCCCTAGCCTCCATCAATCTCCTATACCATACTGGTACCGTCACACCCTCCGGAAAGTTAAGATCCTCAGCCATGCTGAAACGGAAAAAGGAAAGATTCAAAACGGAGAATTCGAAGGATATAGATATGGCTATTGGGGATTATGCTTTTCTTTCAAAAACTTTTCTCTTAAAAGACATGTTTTTGAAAATATTTCTTCCAAAAATGTTTTAGAAAAATAATTTTCTAAAAATTTTATCTGTTCCGGTAACCTTTGCTCTGATACCACGTGTAACACCCCACGCCCGCTATGGTCACTCACTAAGGGAATGCCATAGCATCGGTGGAGTATTTTAGTGAATATAGAACAGAAAAATTACACCAAGACAGATATAAATAGTACTTGAAAATTTAAAACATCATCTCATAACAGCGGAAATAAACATGTCTGGTTACATCATAAAACCATGATAAAAGTCAAGTACAATATCCGTCAAAATAAAGAAATACATAATCCCACTCTCTCATACAATAGCCATAACAAAAGAAAAGATAACTGGATAACTGGAGCTTTACATCTACCCAAGCTCCTCAAGACTGGAACAGCAATCCGATCAAGCTCTACTACCGCTAGGATCCACCGTAGGACCTGAGGGTTGGGAAAAAGATAAAAACAACGGGGTCAGACATAAGTCTGAGTGAGTCCTATAACTTTAATAATACAATCATTAAGGTAACCAGAGAAGACATAAACTTGACCTACGGTAATATCTGGGGATGAATGGCTACACTAAGCAGCTTGATAGACTTGGGATAAACTAAGATAACCGTCAGGACGCCTCTACCCACCCAGGGATAATTACTAACTGCACCACACCAGTCATTCCCCCTTAAAGGTTGATCCCTTCCAAGGACTTAGAAAATTTCCCCAGTAATCTCATGTACTCCTAGCCCACTACATAGGTGCCGTCTGCCCCTATCTCCACTAGGTGTACCCGGTAATTCTTACCCAGTAGTTTCGTGTACTCCTACATAGGTGCCGTCTGCCCCTATCTTCATTAGGTGTACCCACTACTCCCCATCGATCGGCTCCCTACCGTAGATACCCGTGCTGGTCCCACAGTGGGGTGTATCACTCCCCTAAAGTGGCTACCCAATACTAACGGTGCACGGCTTTATATCTACACGATGCAACAACGGCTTATCTACCAGCCCGGGCCCACACACGCATATGAAGCCCGTTGGACTTGCGTTGCCACCGCCAACCCGTTTTGGCCTCTTATAATCAAGCCCAATATGCGTGTCCCGTCACTCGACATGGGTCGAGCCCACAAAGATACGTTTGGGATATTGGTTGAAATGGGCCCCCACAAGCTACCCACTTAAGCTTGTCAAATATCTAGTGTATCCCACTTAACCCTTTAATCATGTTTAATTACATGTTTCCACTTGGTTAAGTATTCTAATCGTATTTTCTATTGCCACCCAAGGCAACCCACTAGATTCCACATGCCACCCAAGGCAATCACAAAATTTCCTCATGCCACCCAAGGCACCCACTTAACCCCTCATGTCCCACTACATGCTACTATGGTTAAGTGTTTCTTAATTAATTAAGACCGTGATCTCCCATAAAGACCTCCCACATTAGACTGGCTGTTATGACTGCCTGGTTAAGCCGGTAGAATCCGGGCAGTCTTACGTCATAACAGAGTCTAACCTCGTGTCTTTACCTTAATCACGTATTTAATTTTATGGCTAAGACCTCTCACATTGGGCTGACATTTGTAGCAACTGGTTAAGCCGGTCGGGTCCGGGCAGTTTTACACTACAAATGAGTCCAACCTCGTGTCTTAGTCGATTAATTACACCTAATTAATCACCCCCATATTAATTATCCCTAATTAATATCAAGTTTTCCATAACATGGGTAGACCTAACTCAATAGGTAAATTCCCATGGGGTAGACCTAACTCAATAGGTAAATTCCCACTTATGGTAATTTATTTTTATGGTATGCTTAATCATACCCAATCATTCATTTATTAACATATTTACCACCCCATCGTTCCCCACGTAAATCGTTCTCATTTCATGACATAACAAAGGGGAAGATCATTACAAATATCATGGGTTTAACCTACAACTTTGTCATGGGTTAAGAGGATGTCAACTTGCATATATGAGCATATATTAACCCAACTACATAAACCCAAACTTGCCTATTATCATACACATGATTTGCATAACATATTATCATACATATATCTTGCATAACATGTTGAACTTGCATATAGGCATTCTCATAACTTGCATAACATGTTAAACATGCATTTAAGCATACACATAACTTGCATAAGTATTCACATACTTGCATAAGCATCCACATACTTGCATAAACATGAATAACTTGCATATCATGTTATTTAAGCATATACATATCTTGCATAAGTATTCATATACTCGCATAAGCATGCATAACTTGCATATCACATAAATCTTGCATTTAACCATATACATGACTTGCATAAGCATCCATACACTTGCATAAGCATGCATAACTTGCATATCACTTTCAACTTGCATTTAAACATATACTTAACTTGCATATCTCACTTTGATAAACATGCATAATTCCACTTATTAAATATGCATAAATCCACTTATTAAACATGCATATACCAACTTGTTAAACATGCATAAATCAACTTATTAAGCATGCATAAACTAACTTATCAAATATGCATAAACATAGAACAACATAGAGTAACATATCATTATACATGATTCATACTCACTAATCCGCATTTAAGACCATAAGTCTTATTACACCCAATCTACTTACTTTAACAATTGATGTTAAAGTGATAGAAACTCACCAAAACACAATTAGCAAGCTAATGAAGAAGATTAAGATACTTAGAATGGATTAGAGAATGATTTGAGAGGGATTTGCTTGCAACTTCTTCATGAACTAGTGGAGGCCATGCTCAAATTTCATTTTGCCATAGTTTAGTTACAAGACTTAATTATGAATGAATTAGGGTAGGGTTGGGGTCTTATTTATAGGATTAGGTGAGTGTTTTAGGCCCTTAGATTAACCCTAGATTAGGTTAGGACACTTAGATTTAGGAAATCTCTAGAACCAGCCCTCCTAGCCAGCCTGAAACCCAACCTGGTGCAATCCTGGTGCACCCAGGTTCACTGGGCGCCTGGACCCTGTCGACAGGCAAGTCGACAGGCATGTCGACACCCCTGTCGACAGGCCTGTCGACAGCCCTGTCGACATGGGTTGGGCGGGAAGCTTCCCGCCTGACCCCGCCTGGCCCATTCCAAATTTGAATATTTTGAATTTTTTAAAATCTGTTTTAGTTTTAAATTTTCTGCAAACTTCATCGGGCCATAACTGGGCCATACAGACTCCGATTTTCGAAAACTCGGACTCTATTTCGCGTATTTTTCCGAGACGAACGTAATGACGCAGCCCGTTTCCCCTAATTCCCACGTCTGAGATTATTTATCCTGTAATTAGTGAATTTTAGTATTAACTAAAATTCGGGGTGTTACAAGAATAGAAGAAAACGAAGATCACAAACTCACAGCGGAACGAATAAAATATACTATATAACATAACCTTTGAAATACAAAGCAGTATTCGTATATACATACCATCATCAGAGCACAACGGTGATCCGTGGAACAGTTATAAACACCTGTTTCCAGATACACAAATAGTACACAGCGGAAGTATGATAGTCTATAACTAACAGGTGAAGCCTCCTGCTTTGAGCTCCTCCAAGCGAATCTGAAAAATCCCGACTACTGGACTGCCCGTACAAATTGGGCACCCAAGAGTTTAGGGAAAACAAACAAATAAACTCTGGGTCAGTCATGGGACTGGTGTGAGTAAACTCCAACCATTTGTTTAACTTTCAAATTTCTTTCGGAAGAAATGAAAATCGTAAGACCGATCCACACATAAACACGGATGGTTTTTACCTTACGATAACCAAAATATTTTTGATATCAAATCCAGTGATATTATAATAATGTCTACATCAAATAAATAGAATCTAGAGGAACGCTTGCATCTCACGCTCCATATATAATATAAAATCGAAAACCGCAGGGCGCTTATTGGAGATTGGATTTCCAACATGACAAGGTATGGGACCACCTGCCGATAGTGTATCTCTAGAGACGAATACACTGGGTTCAACAAGAACGTCTTGCAACCCGGCCCTCACATGACCGACCACTCATTTCGCTTGAGTGTATCGAATGTATATCACCAACGGTTGGGATCAGCAACCGTCTCCCGAAAGGGACAGCATCGATAGATTAAGAACAAATGGAATTTCTCTAGATAGGTGATTATACATCCTAATGGGTGCGACCCACATAGCCATGCTGCCTGCCCGATTTTTGTCAAATTCCGGGTTGTGAGGCTTGAGGTATGAATTATCTTCCAGAATATCTAGCCACCATTCACTTTGAATGCCACATCGTCAGATCCATCGGAAATCACTAATTGATTCCCACAAAAATACTCAGATTGTTAGGCTAAAGAAGTTTCCCTTCTATGCCACTAACTTCGTACGTTTGAAGGAATAAACATACGTAACTCCTTTGGAAATACTTTGTCAGACACTCGTCCATACAAGTTGTCCTGGGTCTGGACAAACCGAAGGCACTATTCCGTACATCCATCTTAGGCACTGTTATCTAAGACTTATACAATAACCCTTGCACTTTACTCCGTCTTCAATTATCTTTGACATATATGATTCGCAACGCTTATGCCAATACAGAGTGGTTCTTTGGACAATAATCCAACCGGTCTCTCCATATTAACAAAGTTAAAATGGTCAAAACTTCGATAGTCGGTGAGTTAACTATCAAAGAAAAACAAGTGTGCAAACAGCGATATCATTTCCAAATGGAAATTATATCGATCAATCATCATTTAACATTTATCTCTTTAGTTCATAAATTTACTTATCTCATGTTTCTATACATTCCAAATTCTTATTTCTATTATCAGAAAACATTTCTGATTCTCGTTTGGAAAACATTTCCAAAATTCCTTCACGATCAAACCTTACCATTCCTTAGTTAAGAAGGAAGTCAATTAAGTTGGGGTATAATTACCACTCAGACCTTAATTGAACAACGTTTTTAACTTTGAAATGGTCAAAGTTTATCTTTTAAATCTTTAACAACTTCTTATGTAACTCTCGGATTCTAATCTAAGAACACACTTCCTTTACAGAAAAATGTTGATTATAACGGTAGCGTTATAATCGTTGTCTCCAAATATTTGATTTATAAAACATTGCTTTTAACAACAACGTTACAACCGCTGTCTAAAATTTTAGAACATTTATTATAGCAATAGCGTTAAGATCGCTGTTAAGATTTACAAAACATCCTTTATAACAGCAGCGTTAAAATCGCTGTCTAGAATTTACCAACACTTATTATAGCGGTAGCGTTAAAATCGCTATCTAGAATTTTCAAAACATTTATAAAAATTTATATTCCAAATGTTGGAACAAAACTCATCGTTTTCATTTTAAACGATTATCCATTTCCCTTCCTTATTCAAATTCCACTTCGATTTCATAATTCAAATCTAAAATTCCTTTTAGATATCTCATTTTGCAACATATTTTGCTTCAACCGTTATTCACTTTAATCGTAAACATATTCCTTCTATATATAATCAAATCAGTTAGATTTTCGTACTTAAATATAATATGTTAACCCCAACTTCTATTTATAACCCCTATTCAAAATTACTCACATAAGTCTCACTTCTTTTTATTTTAATCATTTAAAATCTCGTTTAACATTTCCTTTGTTCAGAAATATCCTTATGTTTCACCAAACTTCTTTATTCTCTTTTAATCTTGAAACATTGTTTCAAATTATCGAACCATTTTCCATAACTCCTATCATTTCAAAATAGATCTATAGTTTTAAAACCACTTCCCTTCCTACTAGCATTGGAATATCGACATACTTTTAATTACATTATATAGGAAAAATCATATTTCATTTTCTGACCCCAATTTAATCCTCTTCTCATTTTAAACCCAAATAGTTCGATCTCATTTCTAAATCCTTATAATAAATATAATATTCTCTTAATAAATTACTCCCACTCCTTAATTAGGTAACTTCCTCGACAACTCTTATTTTCCATTTGATTCAACTATGGTATTATAACCCCCTTCTTTCATTGGAAATTTCCGTTGACTCTCTTTGCTTAATTAATTAATCAAGTAAACCTTTTTGCCTTATTTTAACTAACTCCCTTTAGTTGATTAAATAAATCCTTATTCGAACTCTCATCTTTTCTTACGAGCCATTTTTACAAACTATGGTTGTAAACTGGATTAAAATCCTTTTAACCAAATCTTAATCAAATTTTATATCCCTTTTTGAGAACTTTCTAATTTAATCAAATTTCCAATTTTCCATATAAATTCAAATTTGAATTTATATTTCAATATATCCAATGATAAATAATTCAACTAATATATGTTCTCATTCATAAACAAATCCTTGATTCTTTCATTTGAACAAGTTTTCTATTTTCAACTCTATTCAAAATTAAATCTCTATTTTGAAAATAAGTTTCCTTTTTAACACTGCAATTTCCCTTTCGATACCTGAAAATATTTTATGGTATTTAAATACCAAAACTCTAGGTCAGGGTAGTTTAAACACAGCAAAGTCAATTACTGGTTATATATATATATATACATACATATATATATATATATATATATATATATATATATATATCATACATCACAACCAAGGAAAACAGTAATATAAATATTGAGGAACCCAGTTGGGTCCCTCAAACCTGTTTCCCTGCATCCACAGATGTTAATAACATCAATAATATTATTTCACATCAATATGAAATGTCAAACTAAAGATTGATCAATGATGTAATCCTTTCAACCAGTTTTATCAACTATTCAACCAAGCAACCATCACACAGTTTAAAATACGTTTATATAAAAATATAAACGAAGCAGAGTTAGTGAGTTTACTCACCTTGTTTCGCAGTTGACAGTTCTGCTTTTGTTTCGCTTAAAATCAAACTAGCATTTGATCTTATCATGGAATTCATGTAGCTCTATCTTTGACCATATCGGTTCCACACCGTAGTTTCTGTCGTTAAGGCTCCCGCGGATCCAACCGCATCCAATTCTGTTACGTATGAATAATATACGATGGTTTTAAAATCTTGTATTCATTTTCAAATAGTTAAGGCTTTATTAAATTTTTAATTAACGATACTATAAATCCTAATCCATGATTACCGCAGTTGAAAATATTGAGGATACCAGTTTCTGTCGAAAGTTACTTACCTCAGTTTTCAGAGGCCATTTACTTCTCATTTGCAGTCAAAGTTTCATTTTTTTTTAGGATCCTTGAACAACTTTTAGCCAATTCTTCTCAAACATCATCTTAACGTTCATAGTGCTTTGCTGAGGATTGAGTATTTCTGCGTTTAACAAAGCAACTCCTTCCCATGCTGATTCTCTTTCTTCTTGTTCTCATATTCGCTAAAGCCAATACTGTCCTACCCAAACCACAAAACAATCGAGCTTGTATTTCAGCTCCTATACATTGCTGCTACAAGGTCAAACGTGAACCACTATGCCACCATAACAATTGTTGTTGCTCCTCCCTTTTAACACAACAACTTCATTTGCACTTCAACCCGGCTCCATCGGTTACATTCCAAACTTAAATGCCTCCCTCAAATTTATATATCACCACAAATCCCCGTTTAAAACGCTACTGCCATCATTAACTTCAACTCATAGCCACTTCTAGGTCTCGTTTAGCAGAACAACGATCATGGCCATATTGACACGAGATGTACATATATATTTCAACACTAATTCCTCCCCAGATTTGTTCTCCTTCCGACATCATAAACAAATAATTAAGTTACTCCACATTTTTCAGCTAATACTAAGGTAAATCCCGTTTTAGTCTACTGATATTTCTTCTCGTTCAAGCTCCTTTCCTACTCATCCCCATCTGAATTCCTTAACCACGTTCAAACTAACCCCATACTTAATCACTAATAGCTTAATCCCGTTTACAAGACCGTTAGTGCAACCGCCCATCCCCTTTTTGCCACGTAAAACTTGCCCCTTCCCATGAACAAATGAAACCACCGTACCTTATTCATTCAGCGAAAAGAACATGGACTTCACCGTTGATCAACCCAACGTGAAAGCATCCCACCGTACCTACCCCATACCTGTTAACTGCAGTCTACCATTGCGACCACCATTGTTCACCGGAGCTCTGCCTGACCCGGCAATCCCCTCCGCCCTTTGACCAGCCTCCACGTCCTCCCATCTCAGCAAAATCACAACAAGCTCCACATAAATGTCTAAAAAAAAAACCTGCGGAATCCGTCTTCGAACAGAGCACTTCAACGCTGCTCCTTGGTCCCTCAAACCCCGCGCCACCCACTCGTTCGCTGCCAGACCATCGGGATCCAGCTACAGCGAGCCCAAGTTCGCTCTGACCTAGTACCAGCGAGAGGAAGTCATTCGAACTAGGTACCCCTACAGGAGATTGAAGAGGAAAACAAACTCGAAAATACAAGGATTTCGATTTATAAATTGTTGATTTGTGGTGGATTTTCCTTGATTTTTCTCTCATGATTTTGTTTTAAATTTTCTCGTTTGATTTATTTTGCTGTGTCTCGAAAGAAAAAGAAAGAAGAAAGGTAAGAATAGTATTTAAAAGGGGAAACTACCTTGCTTCGCACGGAGATGAACAACTTGTTTGGGGAACACGTAACCAAAGTTACTTGGCACGCACGGTTTCCATTTACTTGGGATGCACGGTTTTTGTGTTGGCTTGGATATCACGGTTTTGTTTGTTTATTATTATATGTATATTTTCTATATACTGTGTGATATGGGGACATGTTCTTCCAATGCAAGAAAGGTACGAAAGCAATGTGTAATTTCTTTTTATCCCTACAGCATGTCGACAGCACCCTATTGGACCAAATCCAAAATATGAACTGATTTGTAGCGATTTACTCAGCTTGAGATAAAGTAGAACGACTGTAGTTTAATTAAATGAATCATATTTTGATTTCTCTAAACTGTCAACTTGAAATATTTCTTAGTCTTTAAATGATGATGTTACTAGTAGAAGATTGATTTTATCCAGTCTTAGTGTACTCGTATAATTTATGTTTATGTAGTCAGTGTCCATGCAGCGACTCTTAGAGAACTCAAACAAAGTAAGCGTTATCTATGTGATCATGATACACCACTCAACAACACAAAGGCGATGCGTCCAATATGAGTAGCATGGATATTATATATTCAAGTGTTGTTTTATAAATAAATTCGTAAAGTACAATTCGAATCTAAATTCGATTAAACTTCTCAAATTAGCTAATTTACACAATATTACCAATTTAACTAATTTTCGATTATTAAATTTATTATTCTACTTTTATATTAATTAATTATTCAAAGTTATTAGATAAAATCATTTAAAACTCTAAACCTACCTTTCAAATAATTAAATAAATTAATTATTCTTTTACTAAAATTGTGGGTCATTACACGAACTGTCTCAATTGAGTAGGAATTACTACAACCCTTCATGGTTGAGCATAGTTTTAATATAATGACACATCCAAGTCTAATGCACACCAATCTTACCACCTGTCTCGGTTGTGTATATCACTAAGATGACCCACCTCAATCTAACTAAATTTTACCTTGACCCGCCACGATCGGGTATACATGTCTATTTCGTTAAGAAAATGCATATATAAGACTCTGCACGAGTCAAGTACTGAAATAACAACAAGATGTGTTATAGGATTACACACAGTGACCTAGTGATGGTAATTATGCATCCCATACCACACGTTCTCGCTACCGGTTTATTATTCGCTAATCAACTTCACATTAGAAATCATCTGAAATGCAGAAACACCAAATCAATTTCTTTAATTAGATAGTTTTTGTAATTAACCGATAAAATATACCTTTCATGTCCTATACTACGAGATTTACTATCGTTTAATCATAAAAATGACTTCTCGAAGAGTGCAGAACTAATGTGATTTTATATTAAAAAAGTTTTAAAGAAAAACGAGTTTTAAATCGGTTTTCCAAAATATTAGATATTGTTATCTTTAAAATCTTTCCCTCTATAGCGGGGATACTATAGTTTATTTATAAAATGTATATAATAAATAATTATTAAGTTTAAAAATCATTTGAAAATATTTTGTTTTAAACTTCTTTTAAAACATGCATGGTTACTAGAGAATCTCTCGAGTTCACACAAAAACTTTCACCCAATCCAACATCAAATCAATATACAAATTATAGTTAGTGTTGGAACTCTATACTAATGTTCATTGCCATTTCAAAGTATTTCACATCATCAGTAAACATGAGCCAAAAACATCCACAAAACAATATGAAACTAGGTGCAAAACTCAACGAAGAAGGCCAAAAAACAAATAACATTTACCCAGGAGAAAGGCTACCACCTTCACCATATAGGTGTCGACCCCGGGATTGACACTTTCAAGAAGGATGTCGATCCCTGGGTCTACCTTTCTTACTTAGGGGTCGACCCCTCTAAGGGGAAAATGCGTAGCTAGCAATGAACTAGGGTACAGGTGATTCTAAGTTTTTGTATTCAATTTATGTGCCCTACTTTGTTATGCAAATAACATTAGAATACAACGAAATTTTGCATTCACAACGGCATGTGTCTGGACAACAGTACGGAAAAAACTTGATTGCATTTCGCTGTAACTTGAAGAAGATACGAATTTTCAAAGTGGACATTTCGTTGAGAAGATCGCAGATGGAAATTTTCATAGAAAGAAGTATGTATAGTAAACTAATTCATCTCAACTTCTCAGATATCTCAAAGAACATCACTAAGTATAATTTCAAATATAAGTTTTGAGGTTCTCTTACATGAAACCCAAAATTAAGAATCTACAGTAAGAAATTTGAAGCAAAATAGGAACTTAAAGCTTCAATTGGTTTTCTCATAGCCTGTAGGGAAAGTTATAGTAACATGCATCCCGAATCATCAAATTACAGTAATAGATTCATAAATAGTGAGAGTATATGGATTAAGGTTTGGTATTAGAGTGATTACCTATTAGAGTTCTCAATTTGCAACTAGTTTTCACTAATTTGAAGTATTTAGGAGCTTAGAATTTGTTAGAAATTGATTTTCTTCCTTTACTTTAGCTCATAGGGTAAGAAAGGAGGAAAAAGGTCATGGAGATAAAAATGAACGCAATGAAGAAAGTTCTCCAGACCCTTCTTTCTTTCTAATTAGTAATTAAGGCCTACTTAACCTAAATAAGGCCACTAATGAATGTTTTAGCCATAAGTAGTCAATTTTGCAATAATTAGCCTTGTTAAGCTATGTTTACACAATCCTTACACCCAAATTTCTACTATTTGTTGTACATTTCACCATTAACACACAATAAAAGTATTAATACTAGTTTACAAATATTAACACTTGAACATTAATTTCACTTCTTTTGAAAACTCTTATAATTTAAATGTTTTAAAGATTCAGACAACTTTATTTTTGACATAAGAAAATTTGATAAATATGTAAAACGTCGTTAATGGATGCACCACCCATCCCTTTCGTTCCACCTAAATAAAGACCCCTCCTGAACTCCACTTCCAACTCTCCACCACCCAAGCACCCTTTCCATACTTTCCCTAAGCCTGTCCCTCCGCCTCCTCCATCCTAACCTATGCAAATTGTTAAGCCAGCGCATCTTTCCTTTCACAACCCACCACCGGATATTTCATCTATGGCCAAAAGTTACGCATAGGTAGTGGCTACACCATCTCCACACCCTCTGCTCATACCTGATCCACCCCCTGTCAAGCGACATAGACCATAATCCTTTTTCAAATCCATACCCCTTCACGACAAAAATTTTGAAGGCGGCACGTTGTTGTCTACGCTGCGCTTGAAAAAGCCACATGGCCAAATTATGTAGGGACGCTACAATATGTTATTATTGCAGTTATTAGGAACATTCGATCCTGAACTTTCCATATAAGAGTAATGCCTCGTCTTACGTGAGAAAAGATAAAACATTAAAACTCCGTCGCTTCCTAATAATCAAGTACAGTGGGACTATACATCGAATCGATATGCAGTTAATACTCAGCGTTCTCAGAAACAATGTGGCCAAATGTCGAATCACAATTGAGATGCAATATTACTCAGCATTCCTCTCAAATTGAACATAATTCACCACCTTGTTCCCCTAAAAAAATTAAACCTAACTTCCAATTTTTTTTTACTATGGAAGATGCCTATCTCTACCTCACAACCACCATTATCACTGGTTATTGGACCAATGAAACTCTCCACCATGCTCTGTCTACTAGCCTAAATGGCCGATATGGATCTTGTCAGATAACAATTTCCTCTTTTGTTTCCCTTCATCTACATTAGAAACTATGCCCTTCATCTCAAAATCCTTTCAATGTTCAGAGGCATGGTTTTGTTTCAACCTTGGTCAAACTTAGAACAAACTCCACCCCCAAATCTTGAGCCAAAATCATGGGCAAAGGTTAAAGGCTTTCCTGAGTTCTTATGCACAGTACTGAAGCAATTCAGAATGCCTTAAGTTTTATGGGATGCTTCATCGAGTTGGATAATTGTGACTAGTCTCATTTGGATCATCTCTTTCTGTACCTTAAAATGAAATTTTATGACGGGGTTGTCACTCCTTGTTCTTCCACTGTCCATATCAACAGTGAAGAGTTTATGATCTCTATTGATCGTTGGGAGCATGCACACCCTAGTCGAAAACCAGAAGCCTTTTTCTTGGTTTAGACTACGAGCTAGATGTGAGGTGTTTTCAAGAGCATGTGACCTTTGAGGAACTTGAATCTGATGATCGTTTTGATGCAATGATTTACAAAGTTGAACTGAATCCACCACTCCATTAACATGCAAGTTGAAACTCAAGATGCCGCTCTTGCAGTGATGAATCAAGAAGGAAGAGACCCTTCGTCTGTTCTAAGATGGGAGCCCTTTTCAGATCTAGACCTATCAATTCCTCTTCATCAACAATTCGCCTACCAACCTCCCGTGCCACTCCCTCCGCCCCTCATCAACTGGTCTCACCAACACCTCACCTGATGCCAACCCCTGTTCGAAGAAGTTCCATAGTCAATCGTGTCAGATCGCTTCCAAGTGGCTCAGGTAGTTTTTTTGAACCCTTTATTTCTTCGCCTTCTAATAAAGGGTTAAATAAAAAATTAGCATGTTACATGGGTGTGAGTTTGCTTAACGAACACTACACTTCCATGCACACATTTGAATCATAGCGTTCTTCCCAATCCAAATGAAGATTGTCTCACGGAATATTAGGGGGTTAGGGGATCCCCCGAAATGTCATGCAATTAACCTCATCCTCCTTTAAGAATCAAAACTAATTGATATGTCCCCATCTACGATCAGACAAATTGGTGGTCCTTTTCTTACAGGATGGGCCCATGTCAATGCTTTTGACTCCAAAGGAGGCTTAATTACAACCTAAAAAGAATCCACATAGTCCTTTTATTAAACCATTACTCACACATGTTCTTTACTGGTAGCCCTCCGACATCATCAATCTGACAGAATCGTTTTCTTCTCTTATATCTATAGCCCCCATGGTACACAAGAAATGGCTGAGCTTTGGATGAATTATTTGGATTTTGCCTCACATTTCAATGGTCCATGGCTCATTGGTGGTAATTTCAACATAATCGGATTCTCATATGAAAGAAATTCAGGTAGCTTCTCACAAGATTCAGCATCTTTCAACTCCTCCATTCATCCTTGTTCACTCATTGAACCCCCCATCAATAATCAGCTTTTCACTAGGTCAAATCGTAGATCTGAACCTTCTTTGGCAAAATTTGATTGCTTCTGGTTTAATTCGGCCTGGGACAATCTTCATCTGCTTTCCCTTGTCAATGGCGTCGCCACAATCATCTGCAACCGTTGTCCATTAATGTTAGATATAGGCTCATTTCAAAACCCCAAGCACCCCTTTAGATTCGAATGTCTATGGCTAATGGAACACTCATTCGACAATTTCATCAAGTAGATTTGGGAGCAGTGAACTTAAATTCAATTTGCCACGGCTAGAATAGTCTTTAAACTTCGATCTTTAAGGAAAATCATTCGTCGTTAGGCTAAAACAATTTGGGGTTCCTTAAAATCATGTATCTCATCCACTCAGGAGGAGATTCTTAATCTCAATATACTTACAGAATCTCATCCTCTAAGCGAAGCGAAGCGCTTCATCTGAAGGATTTAGAAACAGAACTTGATAGACTCATCAAGCAAGAAGAAATTGGTTGGAAACAACGTTCAAAGGCAAAATGTTTGGAAGAAGGGGACAAAAACACTGCTTACTTCCACTGTCTCACGAATGGCCAATGTAGATCTATCTTTATTTCTAAAATCAGTCACAATGTGTGACACCCCACATCCGTTAATGTCACTCTTTAAGAGAATGCATTATGTTTCGTGAAGCGTTATTGGTAAACAGAAATAGAAACATCACAAGACAGATATAAAATAATAGCATAATTTAAAACTTTATTGAGCAGAAAACATCGTGGTTCAAAACATAGTTGCATCGTGATTCTGAAATACATAAAACCCAGTACATCAACTTAAAACTTCTGTCTTGTACTAAAATCATTAGAGTATAATAAATAGAGAAGCATAATCCCCAAAATATAGCCATAGCAGAGAAGATATGAAATCAAGCAGTACATTTAAGCAGCTCCAAGCAGAAAGAAAGAAGAATCCTAATCAAGCTTGCGCATTCCCACCCTGAGAACCTGGGGGGAACGGAAGAGAAAGAAGAGGAAACAAAATGGGTCACACATAAAGTCTGGCAAGTCCAGTTACTTTTAGCATATAAATAAATAAAAGCATCAAGATAGGCATATAAGTTGGGGAGAGATAATAACATATAAGGCAGGTATGATAAGGTAAACAGGGTAAACTGAATAGAACAAGCATTGCACTTCTCTAATACTTTTATCTGCAGCAATACTAGTATCATATGAACAAGGCGATCCCCAACACGTACAAGATGGTAGACTTATGCGTACTTTTAGTGAGAGCTTTTACCACATACAATAACAGGCCGCCCAACCGAACTTACCGGTGTTACCCCTAAGGATAATAACGGGCTCCTAAACAAGCGAGACTAGATGTACCCTAATTACTACCCCAATCAATCGGCTCCCTAACTCCGTAGATACCCTGTGTTGGCCCCATAGTAGGATGTATCACTTCCTAAAGTGCCGACACTTCGTTTCCAGGATGTGCACAACCATACTTACTAAAGTCGCAACGTCTTATTTTCCCGAGAAGGCGGACCCATGCACGCACATGAGCCCGATGGAACACGCCATCAGACACCTTTCCCCAAGTGACCTCTTATAATCAGCTCAGTGAGCATGTCCTGACTTCGACCTAGTTTGGAGTACTCGTATGATACCTATATGGGTTATTGACTGAAAAGGATCCCACACACCAGATGATACAAGCTTCCCCCCAGGCCTGCATCCCCACTACTAGGATTTCAAAAGATTATGCCTACCAGTGTAACAAGATTGCATAACCCCATAGGTTAAGTTTATGGGCCTACATATATAAATATTACCCACCGCCCCAAGATTTACTTAACCCTCCCACTGATTCAAGCAAGTTTACTTAACCCCTACTCAAGTTAACATGTTCATGTAATCCCTATGGATTCAATAGGTTAAGTATTGCAAGTTCATTACCATTTATTCATTTGTGGTTATAATGTGCTAGACCTCCCACGTTAAGTCTACCACTTGTGGATGCTGGATATGTCGACCGGGTCCAGGTAGACTTCTTCCACAAGTCAGACTTAACCTCGTGTCTCAGCACCGTCACATGTTTATGCACTTAGACCCCTCACATTAGATTTACCACTTGTGGATGTTGGATATGTCGGTTGAGTCCGGGCAGACTTCTACCACAATAATCTAACCTCATGTCTAAGCGCGGTTACAGTTTCTAATTAATGTAATTCTAGGCATTTTCATTATTAACCAATTATCATGTCTTATTATTCACCAATTCCTCGTCCGATCTATGATACAACTGATGCCCAAATTTAGATCAAGATCTAGGTTATGCCCCCCAAATCCCATGTCTTGGCTCAAGGTACAAATTATGCCCAAAATTCCCAATCACGTTTTACAACAAGAATTATGCCCAAATTAATTATCCCCAATCATTCCCAATTTCGCGCTTTCGCGTATTTCAGCGATAGACCTAGGCTCGAAGGTAGCTTGGCTATAAAAACAAAAAGGGAAAAAGGGAAGAAGAGAATAAGAATAGGCATAGCAAACAAAACTGGCATATGATAATAAAATTGGTCATACTAACAGAATAGGCATAGTGACATAATTAGGCAAACTAACATGATAGGCATAAGGTGACATGATGAACAGAATAGGGATAACATAAACAAGCATGATGATATCTAAACAGTGAATTAGGGATATAAATAATGATAGATCTGATATGATTCAAATAGTCACAGGCTTAGATCAAATTCATAGACATGTCAGGATAACTTTTAAGTGTTTACATCTCAAAATAACATAGACTCACCGGGATTGGATCTAAGAAATAGAAGAATGATTGCTGATGTTGAATCACATATCCTTGAATACGTATAACTTGTTTGATGAAGAAGAAGAAGTAGGCTAGATCAAACTATGTTGGAGCAGCACCTCGTTATCGCCATTGAATTATATAAATAAAACAATGGATATATGGTCCTATTTGTAGCCTAGGGTCAACGAATCTGGTCAGAAAACAAGTCCACATACACAGAACTAAATCTGCCTCTGATCTGGGGGGTGTCGATATGGGTGTTGACACCCTTGTGATGGTGTCGACACATGGGTCGATACCCCTAGGGTGGGTCGACCGTCAATGGGTTTGATTCCCGCATTGGTTACCGTCTTCGAATTTTGACTTATTTTGAACGGTTTTGACTTGGTCACATATATAATTCTCTTATGCGTATATAAACTTCTAGGCTTTATAACTTCTTCATACGATGTCCGTTTTACGCAAACTTGGAGTTTATCTTAAGCAGAATTCTGAGATGAACGTAATGACGCAGACCATTTTACTTAATTCCCAATATTTATTCTTAATTTATCATCTTAACGTGTTGTAGAAGTACGGGTGTTACATTCTCCCTTACTTAAAGGATTTCGTCCCTGAAATCTCCAAGTTAAGAAGAATGTATATCCTAATATCCAACATTCATCTACTCATCCATCAATCACAGGCATCCATTGTCCTTGAAAGATTCTAATGCTTATATGAACATATGCAAAGGTGTGTGTGTATATGTCCTTGTACTAATGCGAAAGATCAGGCGGTCTACTGATTCAGTTGACCTCCTTAATGCAATGTATGTTAGTGCCATGAATCCAACATGTGTGCAAATAATCCTATTATAACATGTAAGTTCTATATGTGTGCGCAATCATTCATCCAAATGCAACATCCATATGATGATACACCCCTTTCATCCATAAAAAAGTACACGCATCCATATGCAGTATGAGAGTGATTAAGCTGATTTAGTGCCTAATGTTTGTGTATATGCATCCACGAGAAGCCACTAGCAACCACTTGCATCCACTTGCATCCATCAAACATAACATGTCTCAAACACATGTTTTCACTCATGGGATTCCTACCTAAAGGTCAAAGATTCGATCAGTAGGATATAATTTAAATGATAGAAACAAGCATGAATAAAAGCTTTGGAAAGGAAGTTAGAACATATCCTTAAAAAGAAAAGGGTACGAAGCGCAAACCTTGTCCTTAGTCTCCCAAGTTGCATCCTCTTGGTTGTCTCCCCACTGTACTTTCATCAACTTGACTTCTCTGTTGCATAGCTTCTTAACTTCTGATCCAAGAATACGGGTAGGAGCTCGTCTAATTGTCGCTTCCCGCTCTACCTCTACTTCCTCAAGCATACTCGGCTCAACTACTTCTGCGGTAACATGCAAGCACTTCCATAAATGAGAAACATGGAAAACATCGTGAACGCCGGACAGTCTCTCTGATAGCTTTACTCTATAGGCCATTTAGCCAATCCTTTCTGTTATGGGAAAGGGACCTACAAATCTTGGTGCAAATTTGCCTATAGATCCAAAGCGAACCACATTACTCAAAGGTGGTACCTCAAATTCAATGTCGGTCCTTCTCTTATCTACGTAGGATTTCTTCCTGTCCTGAGCTGACTTCATGCGCCTGTGAATAAGATCAATCTTTTCTGAAGTTTCTCTAACCATAGCCGGTCCAAGTAGAAGTCTTTTTGTAGATTCCCACCAATAAGTCGGTGATCTATAGGGTCGTTTGTATAATGCTTCGAGCGGTGCCATGCGAATACTAGCTTGACAATAGTTGTTTTAGGCGAACTCTACTAAAGGAAGATGCTCTTCCCAAGTCCCCCCGAAATCTAGAATACACAGCCTTGAAAGATCCTTAAGAACTCTATTCACCCATTCCGTCTGTCCACCGGTCTGAGGGTGATAAGCAGTGCTCAAACACAATTGTGTACCTAATTCTTCTTACAAGCTCCTCCAAAATTCACTGGTGAAAATGGGGTCACGATCACTTACAATACTTGAAGGTACACCATGAAGACGAACCATCTCACGAACGTAAACTGCTGCCAACCATGCTGCCGTCCTCTTACTCTTAACCGAAATGAAATGAGCGCTCTTAGTAAGTATGTCCACTATAACCCAAATACTGGTGTTGCCTTTCCTTGATCTATGCAAACCATCATGAAATCCATCGAGACGCTCTCTCACTTCCATTGTGGCACCTCAAGGATGAAGTAAACCACCGGGCTTCTTCTGCTCAGCATTGACTTGCTGGAAAATCAAACATCGAGAAAAAAACTTTGCCACATCTTTCTTCATCCCAGTCCAAAAGAAAACCCTCTTCATATACCTATACATCTTATCACCGCCTGGATGTATAGTCATCTTTGAATGGTCGGCTTCCTCAAGGACTGTCTTCAATAAACTCCCAAATCGGGGAACACAAAGCCTTCCATCTCGTCGCAACACCCTCAATCATATGTAGAGTATCTACTTAGGTGACTAAAAGTATCCCCTCTACTGAGCCTATCCAAGATGTCTCAAATCTGTGGATCCTCTCGTTGTGAAGTTCCTATCTGATCCAAAAGAGTAGGTAGTACTTCTAGTGATGCCAATAAACCAGGCGAAACTCGGTGGAGGGTCTAAAATTAAAAGTCGATATGAACTCTAAGCTTTTCCTCTCCACAAACAGAGGACTTAAGGCCATCCTCTGCCTACTCATTGCGTCGGCCACCACATTACCCTTGCCAGGGGTATGCGCAATCTCAAAATCATAGGACTCTACGAACTCAATCCATCTTGTTGCCTTAAATTAAGATCCTTCTGCGAGAACAAGTACTCGAGAGATTTATGATCAGTATACAACTCGAAATTCTCCCCAAGTAAATAATGGCGCCAAATCTTAAGCGCGAATACTATGGAAGCTAACTCTAAGTCATGGGTAGGGTAGTTCTTCTCATGAATTCTTAGTTGTCTACCACCATAACATACTTCCCTTCCTTCTTGCATCAGAACCACACCAAGCCCTGTACCACACGCACTGTTGTATACTGTGAACACCTTCTTCCCGTTAGGCAAGGTCAAGACTGGGGCTGTTGTCAGATCCCTCTTCAACTGCTGGAAAACATCATCATAATCTATATCCCACGAAAATGTTAAATTCTTCTTCGTCAGTCTGGTGAGTGGGGCTGATATCTTTGTGATGTCCTTAATGAAATTCCTATAATAGCCCGCTAATCCAAGAAAACTCCTCACCTCCGTTGCATTCTTTGGGATCTTCCAATCTTGAACTGCAACTACCTTTGCGGGATCTACTGATATCCCGTCTTTAGAGACCACATGCCCTAGAAATCTCACTTCTTTTCTCCAAAAATGGCATTTGGAGAATTTTGCCTTAAGCTGGTGCGCATAGAGAGTTTTCAAAACCTCCCATAAATGCTGGGCATGCTCTTCCTCGCTGTTCGAAGAAATTAAGATGTCATCAACGAAGACCACAACGGATTTATTTAGAAACTCCTGAAACACCCTACAGGCGGGTGCATTCGTAAACCCAAAAGGCATGACGAGCCACTCGAAGAAACCATTTGGATTTCTAAAAGTGGTCTTGTCTATACTGTCCTTAGGCACCCTCAATTGATGAAACCACGTAACCAAGTCTAACTGAGAGAAAACAGATGCACCAACAAGCTGGTCAAACAGGTCATCTATCCTTGGAAGTGGGTGCCTATTCTTCTTGGTGAGTTTATTCAACTCTCTGTAGTCCACACATAAGCGAAGTAAACCATCCGCCTTAGTTGTGAATACTACTGGAGAACCCCATTCAGATATGCTTTGCCTAATAAATCCTTTCTCAAGTTTATCCCTACTTGCTTTCTGAGCTCCCTCCTTTCTCTTGGAGCCATATGGCGCACAGGCAATGCAACTGGCTTTGCATTGTCCACCAAGTATATACGGAAATCAATCTTGAGCCTCAGAGGTAAGCCCCGAACCTCCTCAAAAACATCAGGATACTAACAAAATACAGATCACAGATCATTGATAGATGCATCAAGTGATTCTAGGAAACTAAGCATGACAAACCCTTTAGGGTCACAAGAAATCTCGAGGTTCCTCCCATGGCAAGTCAAAAGTCTAACGACCCTCCATTCACAATCCAGAATGGCACCATACATGGCTAGCCAATCCATCCTTAGAATCAAACCATAGCCCAAGAAACCAAGCACATATGCGTCACATTCAAACTCGACGCCTAACACGGATATTCTCAAACCCCAACAAATCATAGACAGATGAGTTGTACCCCCAATGGGGTTTGAGACAACAACAAGATCCAAAACCATACTAGTACTAAGGTGAAGAGACTCAACCACAGAATCAGGTGTAAAAGAATGTGAAGCGCCCGAATTAAAAAGAGTTCTAACAGGATGATTGGAAAGAGAAATCAAACCTTTAATGGAAACTTTCCTACCTCTATCTGGTGGCCACAAGAGTATGCACCTGCCCTCCCGAAGATCCTGCCCTCTGACCTTGTCCTTACTTCTTTGGGCACTCCTTAGATAAGTGTCCGAGCTATCCACAATTGAAACAAGCATTCTTCTTTCTTTTATAGTCCTTGATCAAGTGACCCTCGCGTCCGCAATTATGACACTTCCTCTTATCTCTAACCTTGCCATCCTTTCCGCCCTTCTTTTGTTGTTGTTGTCCTTTTTTAGGCCACGCTATCTTATTTTGTGTTTCCTCAGCCTTAACTTCTTTCTTTTCACATTTATCATCTTCATACATCAATGTCATATCAACGAGTTTCTCAAAAGTTGCTCCCATTGGAATATGAGACATAGCCAACCCATGGAGGGGTTCATTCAATCCTCTAACAAACCTCAAAGCCTTCTTGTGCGGGGTATTCACTAGCTCCAAACCAAAACTCGCCAATTGATTGAATTTATTAACATATTCTTTCATAGACATGCTTCCTTGCTTAAGCGCCAAAAACCTTTCCATTTGCTTGCTTTGCTCGGCTTGTGAAAGAAACTTCATTTCGAACCTCTGATGGAAATCATCCCAAGTCTCCACTGGACGCCCTGCTTGCGTCACTTCCCACCAGAATAAAGCCTCGTCTTTCAGCTACCAAACGACCAACTGAATCTTCCTACGATCGTCAACTTCAAAAATTCCAAACAAATCCTCCGTCTCTTTAAGCCAATTCCTTGCTTCTATAAAAGTCACAGTTCCTCAGAATGACTTTCCGCCCATAGCGCAAAAATCTTTGCATACCTTAGAGAAATTATTAGCATGCAGAGGAGGAGGTCGAACAGCAGGTGCAACTGGGGGAGGAACGTCTGCTTGACCACTGGGGTAGGTGTCGTGGCCCTAGGATACCTATGGAACCATCCCGGTATCGTAACGCCCTCAGGAATATAAGCTTCCCAGACATGCTGAAAAGAAAAGGAAAAAAGGGATTCAAACAGAGAATCGAAAGATATTACATATGGCTTTTGGGGAATATGTTTTTCAAAATAGACTTTTCTTTTGAAAAATGCTTCCTTTTAAATCCTTTTTGAAATCAAATTTCAAAATCTTTTATCCGTTCTGGTAACCTTCAGCTCTAATACCAAGTGTGACACACCACGTCCGTTATTGTCACTCTTTAAGAGAATGCATTAAGTTTGATGAAGCGTTATAGGTAAACAAAAACAGAAACATTTCAAGAATGATATAAAATAACAGTGGAATTTAAAACTTTATTGAGCAAAAAACATTGTGGTTCAAAACATAGTTACATCATGAGTCTAAAATACATAAAACCCAGTACATCAACTTAAAACTTCTGTCTTGTACTAAAATCATTAGAGTACAATAAATAAAGAAGCATAATCCCAAAAATATAGCGATATTAGAGAAGATATGAAATCAAGCAGTACATCTAAGTAGCTCCAAGAAGAAGGAAAGAAGAATCCTTATCGAACTTGAGTATTCCCATCTTGAGAACCCGAGTGGGGGAACGGAAGAGAAAGAAGAGGAAACAAAAAGGGTCGGTCATAAATTCTGGCGAGTCTAGCTACTTTTAGCATATAAATAAAAAAACATAATGACAGGCATATAAGTATGAGAGAGATAACATCATATAAGGCAGGTATGACAAGGTAAACAGGATAAACAGAACATGAATTGCGCTTCTCTAATACTTTTCTCTGCACCAATACTAGTATCATATGAACAAGCCCCAACAAGTACAAGATGTAGACATAGGTGTACTTCTAGAGAGAGGTTTTACCCTATACAATAACAAACAGCACAACTGAACTTATCGGTGTTACCCCTAAGGATAATAATGGGCTCCTAAACAAGTGAGACTAGATGTACCCTAATTACTACCCCAATCGATCGGCTTCTAACTCCGTAGATACCCTGTGCTGGCCCCACAGTAGGATGTATCACTTTCTAAAGTGGCAACCCTTCATTTCCAGGATGTGAACAACCATATCTACTGTTGTCACATCGTCTTATTTTCCTGAGCAGACAGACCCATGCACGCACATGAGCCCGATGGAACGCGCTATCAAACACATTTCCCCAAGCGACCTCTTGTCATCAGCTCAGTAAGC
Organism: Allium sativum; assembly: GCA_030737875.1. NCBI lineage: Eukaryota > Viridiplantae > Streptophyta > Magnoliopsida > Asparagales > Amaryllidaceae > Allium > Allium sativum. Next base: position 293,739,928 of record CM060909.1, read on the forward strand.
GTGTCTCGACTCCAACCTAGTTCAGAGTACTCGTCTGATACCTATATGGGTTTCTGACTGAAACGGATCCCACACACCAGATGATACAAGCTTCCGCCTAGGCCTGCATCCCCACTACTAGGATTTCAACCAATTATACCTACCAATGTAACAAGATTGCATAACCCCACAAGTTAAGTTTGTGGGCCTATATATAAAAATATTACCCACCACCCTAAGATTTACTTAACCCTCCTACTAATTCAAGCAAGTTTACTTAACCCCTACTCAAGTTAAGATGTTCATGTAATCCCTATGGATTCAAACATGTTAAGTATTACAAGATCATTATCATTTATTCATTTATGGTTATAATGTGCTAGACCTCCCACATTATGTCTACTACTTGTGGATGTTGGATATGTCGATCGGGTCCGAGCAGACTTCTTCCACAAGGCAGACTTAACCTCATGTCTTAGCACCGTCACGTGTTTATGCACTTAGACCCATCACATTAGATTTACCGTCGTTCGGGTCCGGGCAGACTTCTACCACAATAATCTAACCTCGTGTCTAAGCACGGTTACAGTTTCTGATTACTGTAAATATAGGCATTTTCATTATTAATCAGTTATCATGTTTTATTATTCCCCAATTCTCCGTTCGATCTACGATACAAGTTATGCCCGTTTTTAGATCAAGATCTTGGTTATACCCCGCCAAATCCCAAGTCTTGGATCAAGGTACAAATTATGCCTAAAATTCCCAATCATGTTTTACAACAAGAATTATGCCACAAATTAATTATTCCCAATCATTCCCAATTTCGCGCTTTCGTGTATTTCAGCGATAGAACCAGGCTCGAATGTAGCCTGGCTATAAAAACAAAAAGGGAAAAAGGGGAAGAAGAGAATAAGAATAGGCATAGCAAATAAAACTGGAATATGATAATAAAATTGGTCATACTAACAGAATAGGCATAGTGACATGATTAGGCAAACTAACATGATAGGCATAAGGTGACATGATCAACAGAATAGGGATATCATAAACAGGCATGATGAGATCTAAACAGTGAATTAGATATACAAATAATGATAGATCTGGTATGATTCGAATAGTCATAGGCTTGAATCCAATTCATAGGCATGTCAGTATAACTTTTAAGTGTTTACATCTAAAAATAACATAGACTCACTACGATTGGATCTAAGAAACAGAAGAATGATTGCAGATGTTGATTCACAGATCCTTGAATACGTATAACTTGTTTGATGAAGAAGAAGTAGGCTAAATCAAATTATGTTGGAGCAGCACCTCGTTGTCAGCATTGAATTATATGAATAAAATAATGGATATAGGGTCCTATTTATAGCCTAGGGTCAACGAGTCCGGTGAAAAAGCAAGTTCACATATGCAGAACTGAATCTGCCTCGGATCTAGGGGTGTCGACACCCCTTTGATGGGGTCGACCCATAGGTCGACACCCCTAGGGTGGGTCGACCCCTAACGGTTTTGATTCCCGCGTTGGTTCCTATCTTCGAGTTTTGATTTATTTTGAATGGTTTTTGTAACACCCCACACCCGCTACGGTCACTCACTAAGGGAATGCCATAACATTGGTGGAGTATTTTAAGTGAATATAGAACAGAAAAATTACAACAAGACAGATATAAGTAATACTTGAAAATTTAAATCATCATTTCATTTCAGCGGAAAGTAAAACATGTTTGGTTACATCACAAAACCATAACAAGAGTCAAGTACATAATATCCATCCTGATAAAATAGAAGTACATAATCCCACTACATAGACAATAGCCATAATAGAAAAGATAAACCGAGCTTTACTTCTACGATCCAAGCCCAAAAGATAGATATAGCGGTCTGATCCAAGCCCACTAGTGCTAGGCCCACTCTGATAACCTGAGGGTTGGGAAAAAGATAAAAACAACAAGGTCAGACATAAGTCTGAGTGAGTCCTATAACCCTAACAATACAACCATTAAAGTAATTAGGGTATGACATAAATAAGGTACGGTACCTCCGGGGATAATGACTACGTTAAGTAGCCCACAAAACACAGGATGTACTACGATAACCGCAACAACGTATTTATCCACCCAAGGATAATTACTAGCTTACACCACCCCAGACCTACCCACCCAAGGGTAATTCCTACACTGCACCACACCAGTTCTACCCACCAAGAGTAATTCCTACTTAAAGGTTGATCCCATCTAAAGACTTAGAAAATATAACTAGTAGTTTCTGGTACTTCTATCTGACCACGTTGGTGCCGTCTGCCCCTACCTCCACTAGGTGTATAACTGACCACGTAGGTGCCGTCTGCCCCTACCTCCACTAGGTGTACCTAGTAATCTTACCCAGTAGTTTCGTGTACCCCTACATAGGTGCCGTCTGCCCCTATCTTTACTAGGTGTACCCACTACTCCCAAGCGATCGGCTCCCTAACGTAGATACCCGTGCTGGTCCCACAGTGGGGTGTATCACTCCCCTAAAGTGGCCACCTGATAATATCAATGGTGCACGGCTTTATATCTACACGATGCAACAACGGCTTATCTACCAGCCCGGGCCCACACACGCATATGAAACCCGTTGGACTTGCGTTGCCACAGCTACCCCGTTTTGGCCTCTTATAATCAAGCCCAATATGCGTGTCCCGTCACTCGACATGGGTCGAGCCCACAAAGATATGTTTGGGATATTGGTTGAAATGGGCCCCCACAAGCTACTACTTAAGCTTGCCGTTTAATCCAGTGCATCCCACTTAACCCCTTTTTATAATCATGCCCCCTTACATGTTAAGGTTTGGTTAAGTCATCTAATTATATTTCAATTGCCACTTAAGGCACCCACTAGATTTCCACATGCCACCCAAGGCACTTACTTGATTCCCACATGCCACCCAAGGCACTTACTTAACCCTTTAATCATGTTTAATTACATGTTCCACTTTGGTTAAGTATTCTAATCGTATTTTCTATTGCCACCCAAGGCAACCCACTAGTTTCCTCATGCCACTCAAGGCACCCCTACTAGTTACTACATGCCACCCAAGGCACCCACTTAACCCCTCATGTCCCACTACATGCTAATATGGTTAAGTGTTTCTTAATTAATTAAGACCGTGATCTCCCATAAAGACCTCCCACATTAGACTGGCTGTTATGACCGCCTGGTTAAGCCGGTAGAGTCCGGGCAGTCTTACGTCATAACAGAGTCTAACCTCGTGTCTTTACCTTAATCACGTATTTAATTTATGGCTAAGACCTCCCACATTGGGCTAACATTTGTAGCAACTGGTTAAGCCGGTCGGGTCCGGGCAGTTTTACACTACAAATGAGTCCAACCTCGTGTCTTAGTCGATTAATTACACCTAATTAATCACCCCCATATTAATTATCCCTAATTAATATCAAGTTTTCCATAACATGGGTAGACCTAACTCAATAGGTAAATTCCCATGGGGTAGACCTAACTCAATAGGTAAATTCCCACTTATGGTAATTTATTTTTTTATGGTATGCTTAATCATACCCAACCATACTTTAACTAACATATTTACCAACCCCATCGTTCCCCACGTAAATCGTTCTCATTTCATGACATAAATAAGGGGAAGATCATCACAAATATCATGGGTTTAGCATACAACTTTGTCATGGGTTAAGAGGATGTCAACTTGCATATATGAACATATATTAACCCAACTACATATAACCCAAACTTGCATATAAGCATTCTCATAACTTGCATAACATATTAAACATGCATTTAAGCATACACATAACTTGCATAACACAATTCACATAACTTGCATATGAACTTGCATCTTAAAGGAGGGTAAACATGCATAGCATATAAGGGTATCACCTTGCATATGTACGCATCATATTTAAAAGGGTAAACTTGCATGTTATGATTTATGCATAATACCAAACACTTAGCATGCATAAAACCACTTACTTATCATGCATGAAATCAAATACTTATTATGCATAAACCCACCACTTAACTTGCATAAACCCAAACACTTATCATGCATAAAACCCAATACTTAGTATGCATAAAATCAAATACTTAGCATGCATAACGTCAAATAGTTTAGCATGCATAACATCAAATACTTAACATGCATAACACCAACTACTTAGCATGCATAAAATCACATGCATAACTTGCATATCATGTTACATATAACTTGCATATATTCTCACATATAGTTTGCATAACATGTCCCATATGCATAAATGTTTAACATGGTGTTTTGCATCATAAAACATGGCCTTAAACTTGCATTTAACATAAAACTTGCAAATCACATATCATACAAACTTGCATAAATACATTTATCCACAAACATAGCCATGTCTTATCACATCCTACCATAATCAATTTAACAATTGATTATTAAAGCCATAGAAACTCACCAAAACTAAGATTAGCAAACTTATGAAGTAAAACTAGTTGCCAAATATGAAGAAGAAGATGATTAGGGGTTGATTAGCTTGCAACTCTCTTCATTGATTTGTGGAGGCCATGACCAAGTTTCATTTTGCCATAGTTTAGTTACTAGATTTAATTATGAATGAATTAGGGTAGGGTTAGGGTCTTATTTATAGGATTAGGTTGCATTTTAGACCCTTAGATTAACCCTAGATTGGATTAGGACCCTTAGATTTAGGAAATCTCTAGAACCAGCCCTCCAAGCCAGCCTAGAATCCAACCTGGTGCAACCTGGTGCACCCAGGTTCTCTGGACGGCGCACCCTGTCGACAGGCAAGTCGACAGGCAAGTCGACACCCCCTGTCGACAGGCCTGTCGACAGCCCTGTCGACATGGGTAGGGCGGGATTTTTCCCGCCTGACCCCACTAGTCCAATTTAAAATCTGAATTTTAAATTCTTAATTCTGTTTTTAGTTTTGAATTTTCTGCAATCTTCATCGGGCCATAACTGGGCCATACAGACTCCGATTCTCGAAAACTCGGACTCTATTTTGCGTATTTTTCCGAGACGAACGCAATGACATAGCCCGTTTCCCCCGATTCTCACATCTGAGATTATTTATTCTGCAATTAGTGAATTTTAGCATTAACCCAAAATACGGGGTGTTACATTCTCCCCTCCTTAAAGGATTTCGTCCCCGAAATCTCTAAGCTAAGGAGAATGCATATCCTACCATCCAAACAACCATCTACTCAATCCATCAAACACGGGCATCCATTGTCCTTAGAACAATTTCTAATGATGTATGAGCATATGCAAAGAGTGTGTGTATATGTTCCCTATCTAATGTATGAACATATGCAAACCATGATAGTGCCATGCATCCATTATGTATGCGAAAGAACCCTATCGACACATACAATATCTACATGAGTGCACAATCATTCACCAAAATGCATCATCCATATGATAACACAATCATTAAACATCCATAGATATAGCTTCCTACACACAATTTTATGCAATATGCAATATGAAGTGATTGAGCCGATCTAGTGCCTAGAGTGTGTGTATATGCATCCACGAGCAACCACTAGCAAACACTTGCATCCACTTGCATCCATCAACCATAACATGTCTCAAACACATGTTTCATCCATAGGTTTACCCTATCTAAAGGTCAAAGGTACTAACGAGAGGACATACCAAAGATAAGATAAGTACTAGACAAGCGATAAAGGAGAAAGTAAAGACATACCCTCAAAAAGAAATGGGTACAATGAACGCATCTTCGCTTCCGTCTCCCAAGTTGCGTTGCTCTCATCTTCTCCCCATTGCACCTTGACTAGTTGAACCTCTCTGTTTCTTAACTTCCTAGTCTCTGACCCAAGGATGCGAGTAGGAGCTCGTCGAATCGTCGCATCACGCTCTACTTCCACTTCTCTAAGCAGGCTCGGCTCTACCGCCTCTGCGGTCTCATGTAGGAACTTCCTCAAATGTAACACATGGAATATATCATGTACACCACCACGCCTGTCGGCCACTCCACTCTATATGTCATCTGTCCAATCCTTTCCTTAATAGGAAACGGTCCAACAAACCTTGGTACTCACTTCCCAACAGATCCAAAGTGAACCACATTCCGTAACGGAGATATCTTGATAAAAAGCATGTCCTAATATCAAACTCAAGCTCTGTTCTCCTCTTGTCCGCATAAGATTCCTGTTTATCTCGCGTCGCTTTCATCCTTCTTTGAATCAAATCAATCTTTTCCCGAAGTCTTTCTAACCTTATCGGCCCAAGCAAGATCTCATCCGTAGATTCCTACCAACGTGTAGGTGATCGACAAGGCCTTTCATAAAGAGCTTCGAAAGGTGCCATACCAATACTGGACTGAAAGCTGTTATTATATGCGAACTCCACCAATGGAAGATGCTCTTCTCATGTACCTCCAAAATCTAAGATACAAAACCTCAAAAGGTCTTCTAGGACATGATCCACCCTCTCGGTCTGGCCGTCCGTCTGAGGATGATATGCGGTACTCAAACACAACTGAGTCCCTACCGCCTCTTGCAAACTCTTCTAAAACTCGCTAGTGAAGATAGGATCTCGATCACTTACTATGCTAGAGGGTACCCCATGTAATCGAACTATCTCTCGAAGATATACTGAAGCTAGCCATGGAGCAGTCCTCCTTGCTCTTCACAGGTATGAAATGGGCGCTCTTAGTAAGTCTATCTACCACCACCCAAATTCCTGTATTACCCTTCCTCGACCTGGGTAACCCGTCAATAAAATCCATCGAGACGCTATCCCACTTCCATTGCGGAACCTCCAATGGGTGAAGCAACCCACCTGGTTTCCTTTGCTCCGCCTTCACTTGCTGGCACACCAAACATCGAGCGGCATACTCGGCCACATCTTTCTTCATACCGACGCAGAAGAAAACCCTCTTCATGTCTTGGTACATCTTATCCCCACCGGAATGAATGGTCATCCTAGAACGGTGTGCGTCATCAAGAATAGCCTTCCTCAACCCCTCGTCTTGCGGTACACAAAGTCTACCGTCTCTATGCAAACACCCCTATCGTCTAGGGTGTTTCTACTCAAATGGCTGGACGACTTCCCCCATTATGAGCTTCTCTACCAACTCAACCAACTGTGGGTCGTCCCTCTGTGCTCTTCCAATCCACCCCAAAAGAGTAGGTCTAACCTCCAAGGAGGCTAGCCAACCGGGTAAAAAGTCAACGGAAGGTCTAAAGTCAAACTTAGAAATAAACTCTAAGCTCCGTCGTTCAACGAACAATGAACTCAAGGACAACCTTTTTCTACTTAAGGCGTCCGCTACCATGTTACCCTTACTCATAGGATGCTAAGGATCCCATCCACTTTTGTTGTCCTAAGACTATGCACTCGAAGAGTCTCCAACACTTCCCTAAGATGTAGGGCATGCTCTTCTCCACCAGGATATCATCCAAAATTATCACAACTGTCTCCCACGCAGACCACCCTAGTCGAATTCGGCATCCCCCAAATGCAAGCCCCAAAGGCCTAAACCAATATCAGACAAACACCCAAGGGATACCTCCTTCGAATTCAGACGACCTACGTGAGATGATACTAATAAAAATGGCTAAATAATTAAGCCCTTGACCAATTCTGGATGTTCTCGCCAGTCTCGCTCCAAAACCGTCGTTTATCCTATACTGGCTCTGCTCAGCATATTGAGCACATACGAAAACTTATTTCGCTCCTAGAAAAGACCAAAATGTCATCCATAAAGACCATCACAACTTATTTAGGTACTCCTTGAACACCCTTCTCATCAAATTAACAAAATATGCGGGGCGTATGTCAAACCAAATGGCATCACCAGCCACTCATAAAAAAACATCCGGAGTCCTAAAGGTAGTCTTTTCTATGCTATCCTCAGCCACTCTCAACTGATGAACTTCCGTGGCTGAGTCCACTACTAAAACACTGAGGCGCCCACCAACTGATCAAAGAGATCATCAATCCTTGGCAATGGGTGTCTATTCTTCTTTGTGAGTTTCTTTAGTTCTCTTTAGCCTACACAAAGTCTGAGGGACCCATCCGCCTTCATAACAAAAACTACTGGAGCGCCCCACTCCGATGTACTTCGTCTTATGAACCCCTTCTCAAGCAAATCGCCTACTTACTTATGGAGTTCCCTCCTCTCACGAGGAGCCATGTGGCACACTGGCCAAGATACTGGTTTAGCATTATCCACCAGGTATATTCGGAAGTCAATCTCCCGCTTCGGAGGTAAGCCCTTCACCCTCCCACACACACATCCGAGTATTCCCGGACCGCTCTAACTGATCGCAAACTCTAGACCGACATGTCAAGCGATTCTAGATAACTTAGCATAACAGATTCTATAGGATTACAAGAGATCTCGAGAGTGTTACCCAAACGGGTCATAAGCCTAACAACTCTCCCTTCAAAATCAAAAACGGCACCTCTACTGGATAACCAGTCCATGCCCCAAAACTAACCCATAGCCCGTGAAGCCCAACAAGCATCACCTCTAAACTCAATGCTAAGTATAGAGACTTTCAAACCCAAACACATCATGGAGCCCCAATTGGGTTTGAAACAACTAAGGGATCATCTACCAAACTGGTGTCTAAGTGCAGTGACTTCAACTAACAATGATGAGATAAACGAACTCGATGCATCAAATAAAGTTTGAACCGGATATCATAGAAATCCAAATTCCAACCTAGACGGTCCTATCCCCATCTGGTACCCTAGTCGTGAGGGAATACAACTACCCTCCATACCTTGCCTTTGCTTCTTTGGACAATCCTAATAAGGTGTCCTATCCCTTCAAAAAGGATAACTACCAGCCTTCTTCTTCCCTATTCTCCACTCACAACCTCCCACCAATGAGGTTTCATCTTTCATTAACCAAACAACTATTTGAGCCTTCCTCCCATCGTCTATCCAATAAGTACCTACAAGTCCTCCTCCTTCTTGAACCAACTTCTAATCCGACTAATGTCTAAGTCCCTTGAAGTGGTTTTCCATCCTTATCTATCTTAGAAAAGGTCATCTATACACGGAGGGGAAGCTCAAAATCGAGAGAGGAAGAGATTCAAAACGGAGAATTCGAAAGATAAAGATATGGCTATCGGGGATTATGCTTTTCTTTCAAAAACTCTTTTCTCAAAAGACATGTTTTTGAAAATACTCCTTTCCAAAAATATTCTTAGAAAATAATTTTTCTAAAAATTGTATCTGTTCTGGTAACCTTAAGCTCTGATACCACGTGTAACACCCCACACCCGCTACGGTCACTCACTAAGGGAATGCCATAACATTGGTGGAGTATTTTAAGTGAATATAGAACAGAAAAATTACAACAAGACAGATATAAGTAATACTTGAAAATTTAAATCATCATTTCATTTCAGCGGAAAGTAAAACATGTTTGGTTACATCACAAAACCATAACAAGAGTCAAGTACATAATATCCATCCTGATAAAATAGAAGTACATAATCCCACTACATAGACAATAGCCATAATAGAAAAGATAAACCGAGCTTTACTTCTACGATCCAAGCCCAAAAGATAGATATAGCGGTCTGATCCAAGCCCACTAGTGCTAGGCCCACTCTGATAACCTGAGGGTTGGGAAAAAGATAAAAACAACAAGGTCAGACATAAGTCTGAGTGAGTCCTATAACCCTAACAATACAACCATTAAAGTAATTAGGGTATGACATAAATAAGGTACGGTACCTCCGGGGATAATGACTACGTTAAGTAGCCCACAAAACACAGGATGTACTACGATAACCGCAACAACGTATTTATCCACCCAAGGATAATTACTAGCTTACACCACCCCAGACCTACCCACCCAAGGGTAATTCCTACACTGCACCACACCAGTTCTACCCACCAAGAGTAATTCCTACTTAAAGGTTGATCCCATCTAAAGACTTAGAAAATATAACTAGTAGTTTCTGGTACTTCTATCTGACCACGTTGGTGCCGTCTGCCCCTACCTCCACTAGGTGTATAACTGACCACGTAGGTGCCGTCTGCCCCTACCTCCACTAGGTGTACCTAGTAATCTTACCCAGTAGTTTCGTGTACCCCTACATAGGTGCCGTCTGCCCCTATCTTTACTAGGTGTACCCACTACTCCCAAGCGATCGGCTCCCTAACGTAGATACCCGTGCTGGTCCCACAGTGGGGTGTATCACTCCCCTAAAGTGGCCACCTGATAATATCAATGGTGCACGGCTTTATATCTACACGATGCAACAACGGCTTATCTACCAGCCCGGGCCCACACACGCATATGAAACCCGTTGGACTTGCGTTGCCACAGCTACCCCGTTTTGGCCTCTTATAATCAAGCCCAATATGCGTGTCCCGTCACTCGACATGGGTCGAGCCCACAAAGATATGTTTGGGATATTGGTTGAAATGGGCCCCCACAAGCTACTACTTAAGCTTGCCGTTTAATCCAGTGCATCCCACTTAACCCCTTTTTATAATCATGCCCCCTTACATGTTAAGGTTTGGTTAAGTCATCTAATTATATTTCAATTGCCACTTAAGGCACCCACTAGATTTCCACATGCCACCCAAGGCACTTACTTGATTCCCACATGCCACCCAAGGCACTTACTTAACCCTTTAATCATGTTTAATTACATGTTCCACTTTGGTTAAGTATTCTAATCGTATTTTCTATTGCCACCCAAGGCAACCCACTAGTTTCCTCATGCCACTCAAGGCACCCCTACTAGTTACTACATGCCACCCAAGGCACCCACTTAACCCCTCATGTCCCACTACATGCTAATATGGTTAAGTGTTTCTTAATTAATTAAGACCGTGATCTCCCATAAAGACCTCCCACATTAGACTGGCTGTTATGACCGCCTGGTTAAGCCGGTAGAGTCCGGGCAGTCTTACGTCATAACAGAGTCTAACCTCGTGTCTTTACCTTAATCACGTATTTAATTTATGGCTAAGACCTCCCACATTGGGCTAACATTTGTAGCAACTGGTTAAGCCGGTCGGGTCCGGGCAGTTTTACACTACAAATGAGTCCAACCTCGTGCCTTAGTCGATTAATTACACCTAATTAATCACCCCCATATTAATTATCCCTAATTAATATCAAGTTTTCCATAACATGGGTAGACCTAACTCAATAGGTAAATTCCCATGGGGTAGACCTAACTCAATAGGTAAATTCCCACTTATGGTAATTTATTTTTTTATGGTATGCTTAATCATACCCAACCATACTTTAACTAACATATTTACCAACCCCATCGTTCCCCACGTAAATCGTTCTCATTTCATGACATAAATAAGGGGAAGATCATCACAAATATCATGGGTTTAGCATACAACTTTGTCATGGGTTAAGAGGATGTCAACTTGCATATATGAACATATATTAACCCAACTACATATAACCCAAACTTGCATATAAGCATTCTCATAACTTGCATAACATATTAAACATGCATTTAAGCATACACATAACTTGCATAACATCATTCACATAACTTGCATATGAACTTGCATCTTAAAGGAGGGTAAACATGCATAGCATATAAGGGTATCACCTTGCATATGTACGCATCATATTTAAAAGGGTAAACTTGCATGTTATGATTTATGCATAATACCAAACACTTAGCATGCATAAAACCACTTACTTATCATGCATGAAATCAAATACTTATTATGCATAAACCCACCACTTAACTTGCATAAACCCAAACACTTATCATGCATAAAACCCAATACTTAGTATGCATAAAATCAAATACTTAGCATGCATAACGTCAAATAGTTTAGCATGCATAACATCAAATACTTAACATGCATAACACCAACTACTTAGCATGCATAAAATCACATGCATAACTTGCATATCATGTTACATATAACTTGCATATATTCTCACATATAGTTTGCATAACATGTCCCATATGCATAAATGTTTAACATGGTGTTTTGCATCATAAAACATGGCCTTAAACTTGCATTTAACATAAAACTTGCAAATCACATATCATACAAACTTGCATAAATACATTTATCCACAAACATAGCCATGTCTTATCACATCCTACCATAATCAATTTAACAATTGATTATTAAAGCCATAGAAACTCACCAAAACTAAGATTAGCAAACTTATGAAGTAAAACTAGTTGCCAAATATGAAGAAGAAGATGATTAGGGGTTGATTAGCTTGCAACTCTCTTCATTGATTTGTGGAGGCCATGACCAAGTTTCATTTTGCCATAGTTTAGTTACTAGATTTAATTATGAATGAATTAGGGTAGGGTTAGGGTCTTATTTATAGGATTAGGTTGCATTTTAGACCCTTAGATTAACCCTAGATTGGATTAGGACCCTTAGATTTAGGAAATCTCTAGAACCAGCCCTCCAAGCCAGCCTAGAATCCAACCTGGTGCAACCTGGTGCACCCAGGTTCTCTGGACGGCGCACCCTGTCGACAGGCAAGTCGACAGGCAAGTCGACACCCCCTGTCGACAGGCCTGTCGACAGCCCTGTCGACATGGGTAGGGCGGGATTTTTCCCGCCTGACCCCACTAGTCCAATTTAAAATCTGAATTTTAAATTCTTAATTCTGTTTTTAGTTTTGAATTTTCTGCAATCTTCATCGGGCCATAACTGGGCCATACGGACTCCGATTCTCGAAAACTCGGACTCTATTTTGCGTATTTTTCCGAGACGAACGCAATGACGCAGCCCGTTTCCCCCGATTCCCACATCTGAGATTATTTATTCTGCAATTAGTGAATTTTAGCATTAACCCAAAATACGGGGTGTTACAGTTTTGACTTGGTTATGTATATATAATTCTCTTATGCATATATAAACTTCTAGGCTTAATAACTTCTTCATACGATGTCCATTTTACGCAAATTCGGTGTCTATCTTAAGCAGAATTTCGAGACTAAAGCAATGGCGCAACCCATTTTACTTAGTTCCCAATATTTAATTAAGCATTCTTAATTTATCATCTTAATGTGTTGTAGAATTAAGAGGTGTTACACAATGACCTGAGCGAACTTCGCCGTCTCTTCACTCAATTCTATCGTAATATCCTTGGAAAAAGCTCACCTTCTCTCCCGAATATTGAGTGGAATCACCTTTATCCCAACCCTTCCCGTATCCTTATTGACTACCCTTTTTCAGATGTTTTGGTTGCACTTAAAGATATGGCGGACGACAAGGCCCTTGGACCAGACGGCTTTGGACCCCTTTTCTTTTAACATTTTTGGTCCATTGTCAAATTTGATATCCTGGATTTGTGCGTTGAATTCCAAAATAAATCTATGTCCATCGCCAAAATCCACTATGCCAACATCATTATGCTCTTCAAAAACCCTAGCTCCAACACCATAGCTTCCTTCCGCCCTATCAGCCTCCTTAATACAACCTTCAAACTCATCACCAAAGTCCTTGCTAATTTTCTCCAATCTGTTATAGCATCTTTGGTTGGATCCGAACAATCCGCTTTCATACTTAGTCGAAACATCCTTGACTCTGTGGCAACCACGCAAGAAGTTATCACCTTTTTTCACCTAACCTCGACACCCGACGTCTTGTTAAAACTTGACTTTTACAAAGCCTTTGACACAGTTAATTGAAATTTCTTTCTCGAACTGATGTCATGTAGAGGATTTCCCGCTAAGCGGTGTAATTGGATCAGTTGTATTCTAAACATCAGTTTCTCTTCCATCTCCATCAATGGTGAATCGGGTGGGCTCATCAAATCGGCATGTGGACTGAGACAGGAAGATCCCTTATCACCTCTCATCTTTGTTCTCATTGTCGACGTTTTTAACCGAATGGTTAAGTTGGTTGTTTCCAACAACACCTTAGCAAGAATTAGTCTCTCCAACTCTAATTTGATGACCTTTAATCCCTAATTTGCCAATAACACTATCCTGTTTGTATCACTGTGTAACACCCCACGTCCATTAATGTCACTCACAAAGGGAATGCATTAACTTCGATGGAGTGTTTTAAGTAAGTATAGAACAGAAAATCACAACAAGACAGATATAAAACAGTACTTGAAAATTCAAAACTTCATTTATTGCAGCAGAAGGTAAATATGTTTGGTTACATCATCAAAACCATAAACCAAAGTCAAGTACATCATAATCATCTTGATAAAACAAAGTACATAAACTGAAAGACATAATCCCCAACATTAAAATAGCCATAAATAAAGAGAAGCTGAACTTTACTTCAGCGGTCCAATAAATCTTCTAAAAGCAATCCAAAATCAAGCTCCACTGCTGCTAGTTCCAAACCGAGCACCTTGGGGGGGGGGGGAAGGAAAGAGATGGAAAAAGGGGGGGTCAGACATAAAGTCTGGCGAGTGCGATAATTCTAACAATATAATTAACAAAGTAACTAGGCTAAGGCATAAGTTGGAAAATAAGGAAATGACCATGAACCATTGAGTATGGCAGAGTAAACAAGGAAACAAGATAAACAACGATATCGTTAAAGCGCACCTAACCCACTAAGATGAATTTACTAAACTACACCAACACTATAGGATAATTGCTATAATGCACCGCCACTAGTATACTGCACCACCACTAGCCACCCTAAGGTTGATCCCGCCTACAGACTTAATAATGATATTGGTAGTTTAGTTTCGTGCACCCCTAGCTACCTTCATAGGTGCCGTCTGCCCCTATCTCCACTAGGTGTACCCACTACCCCCAAGCGATCGGCTCCCTAACTCATAGATACCTGTGCTGGCCCCACAGTGGGGTGTATCACTCCCCAAAGTGGCAACCCGATACAACCAACAATGCACGGCTTATACCTACACGATGCAACAACGTCTTACCTACCAGCCCGGGTCCACACACGCATATGAACCCGTTGGACTTGCGTTGCCACCGCTAACCTGATTTGGCCTCTTACAGTCAAGCCCAATATGCGTGTCCTGTCCTCGACTTGGGTCGAGCCCATAAAGATATGTATGGGTTACTGGTTGAAACGGGCCCACATTACTTGACACAAGCTATCAACCTAAGCTTGGTCCCCTCTAGTACATCCCACTTAACCCACCTCTTATTCATGTTTCAATTACATGTTTCAATTTTGGTTAAGTGTTTCTAATCGTATTTCCGAATGCCACCCAAGGCACCCACTAGATTCCACATGCCACCCAAGGCACACACTTAACCCCCTCATGTCCCACTACATGCTTATCTGGTTAAGAGTTTCTTAATTCATTAAGACCGTAACCTCATAAAGACCTCTCACATTAGACTGGCATTTGTGGCAGTTGGATTTGCCGGGCGGGTCCGGGCAGTCTTACACCACAAAAGAGCCTAACCTCGTGTCTTTACAATTGTTACGTATTTAGTTTGTGCCTAAGACCTCTCACATTAGACTAGCATTTGTGGAAGTTGGATTTGTCGGGCGGGTCCGGGCAGTCTTACACCACAAAAGAGCCTAGCCTCGTGTCCTAGACGATTAATTACTCCTAATTAATCATCCCCCAATTTGAATTACTTTCCCTATTCAAATTATCAATCAATTCCAAATTTAACGATGTCCATAATTGACTCAATTATGTCCATCCATTTATGGTATGTAAAATCATACCAATTTCACCAAAATTTTATTTTATGCCTTTTAAGGCATTTATGCCAAATAAATATTAATATTATCCCCTTTTTCCCCATGTAGTACGTTTGTTCGTTCAACGTAAAAATATACGTTAGACTCGAATAGTCTAACTCATGAAAATAAAAGAAAACATCACAATATATACACATAATTAAAACATAGATCTAACATAGGGGTGAACTTGCATATGTGAATGATGTTCTACATCTAAAACTTGCATAGGCCAAGATTACAACTTGCATAAACAACATATGTCATGGATCCAAATTTAAAGGTGTGAACTTGATGAGAAAATAGCCACAAACTTGCATAAACATCATATGTCATAGATCTATATATAAAGGTGTGAACTTGATGAAATAATGGCCACAAACTTGCATAGGTAATAACATAACATGATTCATATCCATCTCATAAACTCGCATATGTGATCGCAACAATGGTGTAAACAAGTATCTAACATGTAAGTTATCATGTAGAATTTAGCATATGTCATAACCTAACTTTCAATTAAATTTCACATAAACTAGGTGCCATAGCCATGTAAGGTCACATATAATTCTACCCAAACTTGTATATGGTTCATGTTTGAATCAACATCTAAACTTCCCTACATATGATTTATCATATGAATCAATACAAACTAGCATAAGAAACATGATGATTTGATTGTATATAAAATTTACAACATGGATGATAGCAACATAACTTTGCATCATAAATGATAGCATCACAACATAACATCATAGATATTTCAATCACAATCCTACAACATAATTACAACATGCAATCAATACTTCATATCACATCCATACAATCCACGTTATAACTTAATCTAATTAAATTACTAATTATCTTGTTAAAACTATCGAACTCACAACTCAAAAGAAGTCTTGAGTTCTGAATTCTGATTTCTGGAGTTGAATTAGTGCTCCTTTGATGAAGATTCGCTGTTAGGATTGAGTAGTTCTGATTTGGTTGCTGTTGTTCCTCTTAATTTTGGTGGCGGCTGCTCTAGGGTTCAAGACAACAGCATGACGGCCACAGTTTTAGTTTTAATTCTGATTTAGGGTTTGAGTCTATGGGTCTTTTTATAGAGTTATGAATTAATTTAAGCCGTCGGATGTTCTTAGGGTTAATCAAAACCATTCAATCATGATAGGGTGATGAGTCAACCCTAATGACTCAGCAAGGAGTCAGAAAGGACTCAACAACACGGGTCAGCCTAAACCAGAAAGCTTTGCAGGCTCCTGCCTCGGCCTGGGCGCACTTGACAGGTGCACTAGTGTAAATATGTACTAGCGCACTTCTTAAGTGAGCCAGTGCATTTTTTTTCTTTACTTTGCCACCAAACTTCGTTCGTCCATAACTCCTTCATCCAGTACTCGTTTCCCGCAAACTCGGACTCTATTTCAACCAGAATTCCGAGACGAACATGGCGCAACCCAATCCCCATAATTCTCACGTCTGAGATTAATTATTCTTTAATTTAGTTAATTCGATTATTCAAAAATCCAGGGTGTTACATTCTCCCCTCCTTAAAGGATTTCGTCCCCGAAATCTCCAAGTTAAGGAGAATGCATATCCTACCATCCAAACAACTATCTGCTCAACCATCAAACACGGGCATCCATTGTCCTTATAAAATTTCTAATGCTGTATGAACATATGCAAGAAGTGTGTGTATATGTTCCTTATCTAATGCAAAATCAGGCGGTCTACTGATTCAGTTGACCTCCTTAATGCAAACCATGTTAGTGCCATGCGTCCATTATGTATGTGAAAGAACCTTATCGATACATATCATTTCTACATGTGTGCTCAACCATTCACCAAAATGCAACATCCATATGATGGTACAACCATTATACATCCATTACTTAAATAGGTACACACATTTATATGCAATATGCAGTGTGAAGTGACTGAGCCGATCTAGTGCCTATAGTGTGTGTATATGCATCCACGAGCTACCACTAGCAAACACTTGCATCCACTTGCATCCATCATACATAACATGTCTCAAACACATGTTTCAACCATAGGACTATCCTATCTAAAGGTCAAAGATACTAGCGAGAAGACATACTAAAGATAAGATAAGTACAAACTAAGCGATAAAGGAGAAATTAAAAGACGTACCCTCGAAAAGAAAAGGGTACAATGAACGCATCTTCGCTTCCGTCTCCCAAGTAGTGTTGCTCTCATCATCTCCCCATTGTACTTTGACTAGCTTGACCTCTCGATTCCTCAACTTCTTAATCTCCGACCCAAGAATGCACGTACGAGCTCGTCGAATCGTTGCATCACGCTCGATCTCCACCTCTCTAAGCAAGCTCGGCTCTACCACTTCCGCGGTCTCGTGCAAGCACTTCCTCAAATGTGATACATGGAATACGTCTTGTACACCACTAAGTCTCTCGGGCAACTCCACTCTATACGCCATCTTCCAATCCTTTCCTTAATAGGAAACGGTCCTACGAACCTTGGTGCTAACTTCCCAATGGACCCAAAGCGAACGACGTTCCGTAATGGAGACACCATGACAAAGACCATGTCCCCAATATCAAACTCAAGATCTGACCTTCTCTTATCCGCATAAGATTTCTGCCTATCTTGCGCCGTCTTCATCCTCCTTCGAATCAAATCGATCTTCTCCGAAGTTTCTCTAATCATATCGGGTCCAAGCAAGATCTTATCCGTAGATTCCCACCAACATGTAGGCGAACGACACGGCCGTCCATAAAGAGCTTCGAACGGTGCCATGCGAATACTAGACTGAAAGCTATTATTATATGCGAACTCTACCAACGGAAGATGTTCCTCCCATGTACCTCCGAAATCTAAGACACACAACCTCAATAAGTCCTCTAGAATACGATTCACCCTCTCGGTCTGGCCGTCCGTCTGAGGATGATATGCGGTGCTCAAATATAACTGAGTCCCTACTGCCTCTTGCAAGCTCCTCCAAAATTCTCTAGTGAAAATAGGATCGCGGTCACTCACTATGCTAGAAGGAACACCGTGCAAACGAACTATTTCTCGGATGTATACGGAGGCTAACCATGGAGCAGTCCTCTTACTCTTCACGGGAATGAAATGGGAGCTCTTAGTAAGTCTGTCTACCACGACCCAAATCCCCGTATTACCTTTCCTCGATCTCGGTAATCCATCAATAAAGTCCATCGAGACGCTTTCCCACTTCCATTGTGGGACCTCTAATGGATGGAGCAATCCACCGGGCTTCTTTTGCTCTGCTTTTACTTGTTGGCACACCAAGCATCTAGCGACATACTCAGCTACATCTTTCTTCATGCCGGCCCAAAAGTAAACTCGTCTCATGTCCATGTACATCTTGTCCCCGCCGGGATGAATGGTCATCTTCGAACGATGGGCATCCTCAAGGATGGTCTTCCTTAGGTCATCGTCTTTTGGTACACAAAGTCTACCATCCCTACGCAACCAACCCTTATCATCTAGGGTATACCTACGGAGATGGCTCGATGACTCCCCTCCTTCGAGCTTTTCTACTAACTCAACCAACTGTGGGTCGTCTCGCTGTGCCTCGCCGATCCGTCCCAAAAGCGTAGGTCTGACCTCTAAGGATGCTAGCAAACCAGGTACGAAGTCAACGGAAGGTGTGAAGTCAAACGTAGAAATGAACTCTAAACTTCGCCGCTCAACAAACAACAGACTCAAAGATAATCTTTTTCTACTTAAGGCATCTGCCACTACGTTACCCTTGCCAGGGGTATATGCTATCTCGAAGTCGTAGGATGCTAAGAACTCCATCCACCTTTGCTGCCTTAAGTTCAAGTCCTTCTGAGATAATAAGTATTTTAGCGATTTGTGGTCAGTGAATAATTCGAATTTTTCGCCAAGAAGATAATGACGCCAAGACTTAAGCGCGAAAACAATAGCGGCCAACTCTAGGTAATGTGTAGGGTAATTTCTTTCATGCACTCTCAACTGCCTTACACTATAGGCTATTACCCTTCCCTCTTGCATTAAGATTGCGCCTAGCCCTGTCCCACAAGCGTTGGTATAAACGGTAAATGGCTTACTCCCATCTGGCAATACTAAGACTGGGGCTGTGGTCAAAGCTCTCTTTAAACGTTGGAACGCATCATCACAATCAATGTCCCACGTGAAAACTAAGTTCTTCTTCGTCAAGCGTGTTAATAGAGCTGATATTTTTGCGAAGTCTTTGATGAACTTCCTATAGTAGCCGACCAATCCTACGAAACTTCTCACCTCGGTAGAATTTTTAGGAACCTTCCAATCTTGGATGACCACTATCTTCGCGGGATCCACGGCTATCCCTTCTTTAGAAACCACGTGCCCTAAGAATCGCACTTCCTTTCTCCAAAAGTGACATTTAGAAAATTTAGCTTTAAGGCTATGCGCTCGAAGAGTCTCCAACACTTCCCTAAGATGTAGGGCGTGCTCTTCTTCGCTTTTAGAAAAGATCAATATGTCATCTACAAAGACTACCACGAATTTATTAAGGTACTCCCTAAACACCCTACTCATCAAGTCAACAAAGTATGCGGGGGCGTTTGTCAAACCGAAGGGCATCACCAGCCACTCAAAGAAACCGTTTGGAGTCCTAAAGGCAATCTTGTCTATGCTATCTTCAGCCACTCTCAACTGATGGAAACCAGTGGCTAAGTCCAACTGCGAAAACACTGAGGCGCCAACTAACTGATCGAAGAGATCGTCAATCCTCGCCAGTGGGTGTCTATTCTTCTTAGTAAGCTTATTGAGTTCCCTATAGTCCACACAAAGTCTAAGGGACCCATCCGCCTTCGTGGCAAACACAAATGGAGCACCCCACTCTGATATACTACGTCTGATGAACCCCTTCTCAAGAAATTCTTTCACTTGCTTACTGAGTTTCCTTCTCTCTCTTAGAGCCATGTGGTGCACTGGCAATGCAACCGGCTTTGCATTGTCTACTAGATATATTTGAAAGTCGATTTCACGTTTTGGGGGTAAACCCCTCATCTCATCAAAGATATCAGCATATTCACGGACTATGGAAACAGAATGTAAATCATCATCGGATGCGTCAAGGGATTCTAGGTAACTAATCATTACTGGACCTCTAGGGTCACAAGAAATATCAAGGGTCTTTCCGGAACGAGTCAACAACCTAACTACCCTTCTTTCACAATCTAGGATGGCCCCATATCTAGCTAGCTAATCCATACCTAGAATTAAACCGTAGCCCATGAAGCCAAGAACAAAGGCATTGCATTCAAACTCAACGCCCAAGATAAACACTCTCAAATCCCGACAAATCATAGAAAGATGAGCCGAACCACCGATAGAATTTGAGACTACTAAGGGATTAGTAACTAGACTAGTATCAAGGTGCAGTGTTTCAACTAATGATGTAGATATAAACGAATGCGATGCGCTAGAATCGAATAAGGTACGGACAGGATGATCAAACAGAAAAAACTAAACTTTCAACGTAAATTGCTCTACCTCGTTCTTACAGCGGTGGGACCACGAGAGCCTGAACTTGTCCCCTTGCCTGCCCTGGTGCCATAAGAGCTTGCACCTGTCCTCCCGAGGTAGACCCTGCCCTCTGCCCTTTCTTTGGGCAGTCCTTAATAAGATGTCCCGCTTCGCCACAGTGGAAACAACCAGTCTTCTTTTTCTTCCTACAATCTTTGCTTAGATGGCTGGGTGTCCCACAGTTAAAGCATTTCTTCTTCCCCTTAGCATTGTTGCCTTTTCCACCTTTCTTGTTCTGTTGTTGCTGTTGCGGCTTCTTTTGATCCCCTTTCTTCTCGGGTGCCTTATTAGCATTGGCACCCTTCTCCTCTTCATGCATGAGTGCCATGTCAACTAACCTCTCAAAGGTAGCCCCCATGGGAATGTGGGTCATAGCTAACCCATGAAGCGGCTCGTTTAAACCGTTAACAAATGTTAGAGCCTTCTTTTCTGGAGTATTCACCAAGTCTAAGCCAAACCTTGCCAATTGGTTGAATTTGTTAACGTACTCTTTCACCGATAGATTCCCTTGCTTCAGTGACAAAAATCTTTCCATCTATAGATTCTCTTCAGCCCGTGAGAAAAACTTCGCCTCAAACCTTTTCCTAAAATCTGGCCACGTATCGACTGGACGTCCCCCATTAGTGACCTCCCACCAAAACGAGGCCTCATCCTTTATTAGCCAAGCAGCTAGCTGGACTTTTCTTCCATCATCCACTTCAAAGATCCCAAACAATTCTTCCACCTCCTTTAGCCAGTTACGAGCTTCAACAAATGTCTCCGTCCCGTGAAAAGGTCTTCCACCCATTACTCTAAAGTCCTTGCATATCTTTGCGAAATTATCGACATGAGGAGGAGGAGGAGGATTTGCTGGACCTGCGGCAGCGGCCCTAGCCTCAAGATATTGACGGAACCAACCGGGCACATGAATGCCCTCTGGTATCTCAGATGCTTCAGACATGCTGAAACGAAAAAGGAAAGATTCAATACAAAAAGGACTGAAGGAAAGATATATGGCTCTTGGGGTTATGCTTTCCAAAATATACTTTTCTCTTGAAAATACTTTCCTTAAATCATACTTTTGAAAGTACTTCTTTATAAAAATTGCTTTGAAAAATAATTTTTCAAAAAGTCATATCTGTTTTGGTAACCTTCAGCTCTGATACCACGTGTAACACCCCACGTCCATTAATGTCACTCACAAAGGGAATGCATTAACTTCGATGGAGTGTTTTAAGTAAGTATAGAACAGAAAATCACAACAAGACAGATATAAAACAGTACTTGAAAATTCAAAACTTCATTTATTGCAGCAGAAGGTAAATATGTTTGGTTACATCATCAAAACCATAAACCAAAGTCAAGTACATCATATCCATCTTGATAAAACAAAGTACATAAACTGAAAGACATAATCCCCAACATTAAAATAGCCATAAATAAAGAGAAGCTGAACTTTACTTCAGCGGTCCAAGAAATCTTCTAAAAGCAATCCAAAATCAAGCTCCACTGGTGCTAGTTCCAACCTGAGCACCTGGGGGGGGGAGGAAAGAGATGGAAAAAGGGGGGTCAGACATAAAGTCTGGCGAGTGTGATAATTCTAACAATATAATTAACAAAGTAACTAGGCTAAGGCATAAGTTGGAAAATAAGGAAATGACCATGAACCATTGAGTATGGCACAGTAAACAAGGAAACAAGATAAACAACGATATCGTTAAAGCGCACCTAACCCACTAAGATGAATTTACTAAACTACACCAACACTATAGGATAATTGCTATACTGCACCGCCACTAGTATACTGCACCACCACTAGTCACCCTAAGGTTGATCCCGCCTACAGACTTAATAATGATATTGGTAGTTTCGTGCACACCTAGCTACTTTCATAGATGCCGTCTGCCCCTATCTTCACTAGGTGTACCCACTACCCCCAAGCGATCGGCTCCCTAACTCATAGATACTCGTGCTGGCCCCACAGTGGGGTGTATCACTCCCCAAAGTGGCAACCCGATACAACCAACAATGCACGGCTTATACCTACACGATGCAACAACGTCTTACCTACCAGCCCGGGTCCACACACGCATATGAACCCGTTGGACTTGCGTTGCCACCGATAACCCGGTTTGGCCTCTTACAGTCAAGCCCAGTATGCGTGTCCCGTCCTCGACTTGGGTCGAGCCCACAAAGATACGTATGGGTTACTGGTTGAAACGGGCCCCTATTACTTGACACAAGCTATCCACCTAAGCTTGGTCCCCTCTAGTACATCCCACTTAACCCACCTCTTATTCATGTTTCAATTACATGTTTCAATTTTGGTTAAGTGTTTCTAATCGTATTTCCAAATGCCACCCAAGGCACCCACTAGATTCCACATGCCACCCAAGGCACCCACTTAACCCCCTCATGTCCCACTACATGCTTATCTGGTTAAGTGTTTCTTAATTCATTAAGACCGTAACCTCATAAAGACCTCTCACATTAGACTGGCATTTGTGGCAGCTGGATTTGCCGGGCGGGTCCGGGCAGTCTTACACCACAAAAGAGCCTAACCTCGTGTCTTTACAATTGTTACGTATTTAGTCTGTGCCTAAGACCTCTCACATTAGACTGGCATTTGTGGCAGCTGGATTTGTCGGGCGGGTCCGGGCAGTCTTACACCACAAAAGAGTCTAACCTCGTGTCTTAGACGATTAATTGCTCCTAATTAATCATCCCCCAATTTGAATTACTTTCCCTATTCAAATTATCAATCAATTCCAAATTTAACGATGTCCATAATTGACTCAATTATGTCCATCCATTTATGGTATGTAAAATCATACCAATTTCACCAACATTTTATCTTATGCCTTTTAAGGCATTTATGCCAATTAAATATTAATATTATCCCCTTTTTCCCCACGTAGTACGTTTGTTCGTTCAACGTAAAAATATACGTTAGACTCGAATAGTCTAACTCATGAAAATAAAAGAAAACATCACAATATATACACATAATTAAAACATAGATCTAACATAGGGGTGAACTTGCATATGTGAATGATGTTCTACATCTTAAACTTGCATAGGCCAAGGTTACAACTTGCATAAACAACATATGTCATGGATCCAAATTTAAAGGTGTGAACTTGATGAGAAAATGGCCACAAACTTGCATAAACATCATATGTCATAGATCTATATCTAAAGGTGTGAATTTGATGAAATAATGGCCACAAACTTGCATAGGTAATAACATAACATGATTCATATCCAACTCATAAACTCGCATATGTGATCGCAACAATGGTGTAAACAAGTATCTAACATGTAAGTTATCATGTAGAATTTAGCATATGTCATAGCCTAACTTTCAATTAAATTTCACATAAACTAGGTGCCATAGCCATGTAAGGTCACATATAATTCTACCCAAACTTGTATATGGTTCATGTTTGAATCAACATCTAAACTTCCCTACATATGATTTATCATATGAATCAATACAATCTAGCGTAAGAAACATGATGATTTGATTGTATATAAAATTTACAACATGGATGATAGCAACATAACTTTGCATCATAAATGATAGCATCACAACATAACATCATAGATATTTCAATCACAATCCTACAACATAATTACAACATGCAATCAATACTTCATATCACATCCATACAATCCACGTTATAACTTAATCTAATTAAATTACTAATTATCTTGTTAAAACTATCGAACTCACAACTCAAAAGCAGTCTTGAGTTCTGAATTCTAATTTCTGGAGTTGAATTAGCGCTCCTTTCATGAAGATTCGCTGTTAGGGTTGAGTAGTTCTGATTTGGTTGCTGTTCTTCCTCTTAATTTTGGTGGCGGCTGCTCTAGGGTTCAAGACAACAGCATGACGGCCATAGTTTTAGTTTTAATTCTGATTTAGGGTTTGAGTCTATGGGTCTTTTTATAGAGTTATGAATTAATTTAAGCCGTCGGATGTTCTTAGGGTTAATCAAAACCATTCAATCATGATAGGGTGATGAGTCAGCCCTAATGACTCAGCAAGGAGTCAGAAAGGACTCAACAACACGGGTCAGCCTGAACCAGAAAGCTGTGCAGGCTCCTGCCTCGGCCTGGGCGCACTTGGCAGGTGCGCCAGTGTAAATATGTACTGGCGCACTTCCCAAGTGCGCCAGTACATTTTTTTTCTTTACTTTGCCACCAAACTTCGTTCGTCCATAACTCCTTCATCCGGTACTCGTTTCCCGCAAACTCGGACTCTATTTTAACTAGAATTCCGAGACGAACACAATGGCGCAACCTAATCCCCATAATTCTCACGTCTGAGATTAATTATTCTTTAATTTAGTTAATTCGATTATTCAAAAATCCGGGGTGTTACACACCCAAACCAATATTCATTCATTGCCTTAAAGTCCTCTTCTTCACTTTTGAGCTGAATTCTGGTCTTTCCATTAACATTAAAAAAGTTATATTATCATGTTAGGCACCTCCTTTCACCTCGATCCCTCCATCTCCGCCCTGCCTAAACTGCATACTTGATGTTTTTCCGTTCACCTACTTGGGAATCCCCCTCCGCCCATCCAAACTCTCCAAATCAGATTGGCTTCCTCTCATCATAAAAATAGAATCCACCTTTCTTCATGGAAAGTGAATTCACTCTCCACTACAGGTCATCTTATCCTCATCAAATCTGTCCTCCTGGCCATCCCCTATTATTGGATGTCGTTTCACATATTTTTGAATTGGGTCATAAACAAAATCGACATCGTTAGAGGTTCTTTTCTCTAGAATGGAAGAAAATTAAAGAGACTTATTAACTGGAAGACAGCTTGCTTGCATCGTGACCATGGCAGTCCAGGCATTGTCAATCTATATTCGTTCAACCTTGGAATGCTCACCAAATGGCTTTGGCATCTTCTTTCGTCGGGTGATTTTATATGGAAGGATTGGATTCTTTTGCACTTCTGTCACTCTAACCCTAAGCTCATACTTCTCTTTCTCATAATTTTTGACCCTCTCCCTTCTGGTCTGGCGTTTTATCAGCCATTCCCCATGTTAAATCCCTCATCCAAATTAAGATTAGCAATAGTAATAACTGTCTTTTTTTGCTGGACATCTGGCATGACCAATTCCTTCTCTTCGATTCTCTTCCTAACCTCTTTTCATTTTGCACTTCTCATGATTTATCGGTTTCTAACATTATGGGCCTTGGCCCAACTGGCCTTTACCCTCCCCTCTTTATGGGATGGACACCCTGAATGATCTTTTCTCAACCTCTCATATGTTGCATTCTCTTCACCTCAATAACCAGCCCGACCGTTACTACTGGACTTTGGCCCAAACGAAAGGATTCTCTGTTTCAGCATATGTCATAATTTCCTCAACCACCCTAGTCATATGCTCTTTTTTTCCTGAATCTGGAAATGTCATCTCCCTCCCCACTACTCTTCTTTCAATGGTGTCTTATCAATTCTCGCATGAACACTAGAGACAGCTCCGACGATTGAATATACTTGTCGAATTAACTTGCGTCCTTTGTTCAATACATGATGAATCCTTATCCTACCTCTTCTTTAACTGTAACTTCTCCTTTCCCATTTGGGTTGCGACTAGATATTTCTTACTTGGCTTTATTCCCACCATCTCCTCCTTCGAATATCGGCAGCATAATCCTCCTGATCAGAGATTTGACTCATTTTTAATCATTTTCTACTGGTGTATATGGAAAGAGCGTAATGCACACATCTTTAATAAACCAAAGATAAACTTCACTGGCATTTGTACGCATATATAATACTTATTCTAATTCTGGACAGGTTAATGTTGCCTTGCACTCTTCAGGTTTGCATTACCGGCTTCGGCCGCTTCGCCTGAATTGCAAGAAAGTAGCTCAGCAGGTCCTTGTGGATAAAAATCGAAGTTGTATGCTTGACATTTTTTTTATTAATAGTAATAGTTCTCTGCCTTGTATGTGTTTATGTTATGCTTGTTTTTTGGTTGACTTGGAGGACCACCTCATACCCTAGACTACTTATTTTTCCATCGGCCAGGCATGTTGACCGATATTATTATTATATATTTCAATACTAATCGGTTGTGTAGCTCCACACTTCATAACTGTCTTACTCTAAAAATACAAAATTTCATAAATTTGCAAAAATTATTTTACACTTATGGATTCATATTTTACAACAAAATGAACACTTTTATATTTTATTTCAGCTTGCAACTTAGAAAAACACCATTTGACATAAAAATTATTATTTACTTATAATCTGAAATTTAGTTAAACTGATTAATTTGGAATTCACCAAAACACTCGTCTTTGACTCAAATGTTATTCGCAACCATTCCCGCATTTATCTTTCAATTCAACTTTTATTAAATTAAAAAATTAAGACTTGTTATAAAGACCCAATATGTACTTATAATTTTTTAAACTTCCTTAAATTCTCGTAAAACCTTATTAAACTCATTTGTTCCAATTTCACCTCAACCTCATATATTCATATTCCTAACATGACATATAACCAACAATTTATACTTTTGTGATTGTTTACTAAGCTCCCGAAAAATTAATCAAATAATCTTAACAGTATCAATGTTTAACTAGTGACCCACCAATCAAGCGAACCAAACTCGATTTATTCTACAAAAGACACTCATTTCATGGTTAGTAGACTATAAACGGAAAAGAAGAAATATTAATCTTTGGTGAACAAGAGAAAAAGCATTATTATTTCGATACAAGACGACACAAGAAAAAGGAGTTCTACCTTTTCTTGTATCAAATAGAAGATTAGGAAGACTTTCACATTATAACCTATTAGTTACTATAGCAGGTAATCACCTAAAACCAGGGTTATTATAGGTTGGATTGTTAACATTGACTACTTTCTCTTTCCCTTCACTAAAAGCACCTGCTAACTTTTTAGCATTGACATCTCGTTCTTGGCCTTCACTTTAAGCACTGGTCGGTTAGTAGTACTGTAACACCCCCGAATTTTTGAATAATCGAATTATCTAAAGTTAAGAACACTTAATTTTTAAAATAGGAATGAAGGGAAACGAGTTGCACCATTGCATGAAATAGAGTCCAAGTTTTCGAAAAACGGAGTCCGGACGAAGGAAATATGGCCCTCGGAAGATAAGAATATATATATATATATATATATATATATATATTGAGCAGGCCGACCAGGGAGGTCGACCTCCCAAGGGGGGAGGTTAACCATAGTGTCGACCTAGGTACTCCCAGGTCGACCTGGGGGTCGACCTCCCCCTTGGGGGGTCGAACCTGGTTCGGCCAGGTTGTTGATGGTGCGATTTTTAAGCCTAAGACGATTTTTG
Source organism: Allium sativum (assembly GCA_030737875.1). Lineage (NCBI taxonomy): Eukaryota > Viridiplantae > Streptophyta > Magnoliopsida > Asparagales > Amaryllidaceae > Allium > Allium sativum. Next base: position 293,768,450 of record CM060909.1, read on the forward strand.
ATGGTCCAGATTAGTTCTAGGGTTAATCCTAAGGCCTAAATAACTTCCTACACCTATATATACACCCTAAGACCTAACCCTAATTCATAAATATTATCTATGACACCATTATGCTGACAAACTCTCTCTTAAACCCTAGTCGCCGCCTCTAAATCAAATCTCAAGTATTCAACTTCAACTTAAATCTAAACAACAACGAATTTGTCTTCTTCAAAGGAGAGCTAAATCAATTTCAGAACTCAGGATTTAGAACTCAAGACCTTCTTTTTGTGAGTTCGATTTATTTAATATGATAATTAACAATTTAATTGGGTTGAGATATGATTTGGGTTATATGGTTATGTTGTGAATCATTGACCGTTATGTTATTATCTATGCTGTAAATCTATGATGTTATTATCTATGTTGTAAAGCTGTGATGCTATTATCTATGTTGCAAATCTATGTTAATTGTTGGCTTATGTACAATCAATTCATAATGATGCTTCATATGCTAGTTTGGTTATGTTGTTGGAACTAATTCATATGTTAAATCATATGTATGTATGCAAGTTTGGATGTTAATTTAAATATGAATCATATACAAGTTAGTGAGAATCATATACAACCTAACATGTTTCATGACATCTATTTTATGTGTAAGTTGGATCTAAAATTAGGCTATGACATGTGTGTGTTAGATGCAAGTTTACACCATAGTTTATGTTGCATAAATCACATATGCAAGTATATATATGTTGGAGTATGAATCATGTAAAGTTTGTAACTATTGCCTATGCAAATTTACACCTTATGACTAGATCTATGACATCCATAGTTTATGCAAGTTTGTGACTTTGGCCTATGCAAGTTTTAGATGAAAAACCTTATTCACACATGCAAGTTCACCCCTTATGTTTAGATCTAGTTTTTATTCTATGCATGTTGTGATGTTTTCTCTTTATTCCATAAGTTAGACTATTCGAGTCTAACGTATATTTCACGTTAAATGAGCGAACGTACAACGTGGGGCAATGGGATAAAATTAAAAGATTTAATATTGGGAATTGGCATAAATGCCTTAAAAAGGCATATAATTAATTTATTTTAATTTAAGACGTTAACTGGAAAAATGGCATTTATGGACATAATTGAGTCAATTATGGACATAAGTATATTTGGAATTGATTGGCAATTTGAATAGGGAAATTAATTCAAATTGGGGATAATTAATTATGTGTAATTAATCGCCTAAGACACGAGGTTAGACTCGTTTGTGGTGTAAGACTGCCCGGACCCGCCCGGCGAATCCAGCTGCCACAAATGCCAGTCTAATGTGGGAGGTCTTAGGCATAAATTAAATGCGTAACAATTGTAAAGACACGAGGTTAGGCTCGTTTGTGGTGTAAGACTACCCGGACCCGCCCGGCAAATCCAGCTGCAACAAATGCCAGTCTAATTTTGGAGGTCTTTATAAGGTTATGGTCTTAATGAATTAAGAAACACTTAACCAGATAAACATGTGGTGGGACATGAGGGGGTTAAGTGGGTGCCTTGGGTGGCATGTGGAATTTAGTAGGTGCCTTGGGTGGCATTTGAAATATGATTAGATGCACTTAACCAAGATTGAAACATGTAAGAAGACATGAATAAGAATGGGGTTCAGGGGGGAAAAACCTTAGAGGGGACCAAGCATAGGTGGAAAGCTTGTGTCATGCATGGGGGGCCTTTTCAAACCAGTAACCCATTAAGTATCTTTGTGGGCTCGACCCAAGTCGAGGACGGGACACGCGTACTGGATTTGATTGTAAGAGGTCAATACGGGTTAGTGGTGGCAACGCAAGTCCAACGGGTTCATATGCGTGTGTGGGCCCGGGCTGGTAGGTAAGACGTTGTTGCATCGTGTAGATATAAGCCGTGTATTTTTGGTTGTATCGGGTTGCCACTTTGGGAAATGATACACCCCACTATGTGGCCAGCACGGGTATCTACGAGTTAGGGAGTCGATCGAATGGGGGTAGTGGGTACACCTAGTGGAGATAGGGGCAGACGGCACCTATGGAGGTAGCTAGGGGTACACTAAACTACCATTAGTAGTATTAAGTTTTGTAGGCGGGATCAACTTTTAGAGTGACTAGTGGTGGTGCAGTATAGTAATTATCTTATAGTGGTTTAGGTGCGCCTTTAACGTTATCTTTGTTCGTCTCATTTCCTTGTTTGCTCTGTCATACCCAATTGTTCACAGTCATTTCCTTATTTTCTAGCTTATGCCTTATCCTTGTTATTTTGATAATTATATTGTTAAAGTTATCACACTTGCCAGACTTTATGTCTGACCCCCTTTTCTTTCCACCTCTTTTCTTCCTTCCCCCACCCCTCAGGTTTGCAAAGAGGGAATACTACAGCCTAGTGCCGATTTCTTCCAGTTGCTTAAAGAGAGTAGATGTACCGCTTTGGACTCTTTCATCTTTATGGATTTGCTTATGCTCAGTGGGGATTTATGCATTTATGTTATTTTAAGTATTTGCTTCTTTATGTACTTTGAAATTTTTGGAAAAGACTATTGATCCAGTTGTAATGGTTTTGGGGATTATTTATGTAAACTCGCTTTGAGTTATGATGCAATAAAATAAGTTTTAACTTCCGCTGTGTTGTTTTATTTATTTATTTTTATAATTTATTTGTTCTATACAACAATAACGCTTCATGGACATTGATGCATTCCCTTTGTGAGTGACATTAATGAACATGGGGTGTTACAAGTACTGACTGCTTTTTATTTCCCTTTATTGCAAACTTTGGCTGGCTTTTTACGTCTTCCATTTAAATTATACTTTCACTTTGAATTGTACTTCCGGGAGTTCTCTTTGTTTCGTATGTGGTTGCATGTACGAACAATGCTTGGAATAATCTATTTTCTGCAAATGAACCAAAATATGATATTACTTAGATTTGTGATAAAAAAAGAAATAGAGGATAAAACATAAATTAGTTCAGTGAATCTAAGATACCTTAAAATTAAATTGTAAATAAAAATTTGATAGTGAGCATAATATCAATGTTATTGTAAAGTAAGAGCTAACATCATTTACGTTAGTGATATCACTTATATGTTATGAACATTTTTAGTCACCAAAAAATTGTCATGAATATGTGTTTTTGACTTAAGGATTAAATATTTTAGGTACACGCGGAGAATATAATATAATCAAGTAATGTTTAGACTTAACACGAGGATTAAAAATGATTTAAGGATACAAATGCAGGTATGACAATGAATATAATACAATAGAGTTATGTTTAGTCATCAAAATAGTTCATCATGTGACTAAGCTAATTAATATAACAAAATTTAACAGTGTAATTATGATTGGGTGTACATATGTGATGCCTGAATTTATGGTAAGATCTAGTAGCCAACCAAAAGCTATGAAAGAAGACAAAAGGGTGCATTTATATTTTAAAACTAACTAATTTGAGAATTGTGTAAATTCTATAATTTATGACTTGGGATCTATTATTATTTTGTTGTGGATATATGTAATTATGCAATGGTCTTTTGAATATATTTTTTTGTAAATAATCAACATATATCTTTAACTAGTATAAAATTCATATTATAATTAGTCCTTGTCAAATGCAATTAGTGTAGCGAATACATAATAATGTATTTAAATGCTAACAATCATATGACGACAAATTATACAATTTCAAAAAAGCTCATATCCATATAATATGAGAAATACTTAATATAATATGAGTCATCAACTATGTTATAGTTGTGAATCGAAATTAATTTCTAGATATAAACATGATTGACCAAAATTTCAACATGCACCTATTAATGCTTTTTGAGAATATAAACATAATAGGACATTCCCCTTTTTTGCCCACACTTATAGCCATAATATAGCCAATGACATAAGTGGAGAGATATAACAAATGACATTAGTAACATGAATAATAAGCAGTACACTTGAAGTCAAATCAATAACTACAATGTATCAAGTGACATGAGTGGAGATATGTAAAGGAATGCATTAATATAGAAACAACTAATACATAGATTAACATTGGAGAAGAAGAAGAGACACTAAAGAAAATTAATACCAGTTTAAGTTAATTTTCCAAATAGCAAGATTTATACTATCATAAATTAATAATCATGTTCAAGTAAAACATATAATCTACTCAAGCATGTCTTTACAATCCTTTCTAACATAAATAACATCTCGATTGTCCATTTCGATTATTTCAAAATCTTCCACGACTTGAATATCTTCCTCAATGCAATCATGTGACTCTAAATCATAAAAATTGTTGTTGGTGCTTTCATTACAACACACCAACTGGAAACATCATTTTCTCTTGAATAAAATATTACTTTTGTTTGAGATGCAAGTATGTTTGGACATTTAAAAAAAAAAAAAAAAAGTGGAAAATAGGGAGAAGGCCAAACTTAGCAAAAAAGATTGGCCCAAAATATGCAAAGTTTGTTTTTTAGCCAAAAGTCCACATTTTAGTGAATAATGGGAAATGGCATTGGGCCCCCTGAATTCCACATTTGCACTAAAATGTGGACTTTTGGATAAAAAACAATCTTAGCATACTTTTGGCCAAAGAATTTGCTAACTTTGTCCTTTAAAAATAAATTACTCTTTTGAAAATGATGCTTGATGTAAATCAACAAGAGTGAACCCATTATCATCAACTTTTACTCCATTTCCTATATACATCCAAAGACACTTAAAAGCAAGAATGTACAACAAATGACAATCTGATAAAATAATATCCGTCAATATTTCATAATAAGTGACCACATCAACCACTCTAGATATATCTTTTGCATTTGCTCTGCATGCAGTAGTTACATCAAAAGTCACCCAATAATTCTGGGTTTCTCTCCTTGCATCTTTATATGAAAATGTTTCCCATTTATGATATATCTTCTATAAAACATGGAATCATTCTTCGGACTAAAAAAATCCATCTTACCATGTAACTATAATCCTTGGAGGTAATAGGTGTCTACAACATTCCATTTGGAAGGTATATTTTAGAGTAATATTAGAAGTCAAATGAGAATATATTTGGAATCTTACTAACCTTTCTTTTACTCCTGGCAAATTTTTTTATGTGTTTCCTAAAATAAGGTCAAATTTTTTATCATGGCTAGTTTGAATATTATGATTCCCCTAATTCAAACAAATATAGAATAAGTGATTATAAATTATGGTTAACATTAGGAATACATCAAAATAATTAAAAAAATGTAACATAAACTTACTCTATAAATGGTTCCACCACAGCCATATTCATTAGTACGACTAAATGAGCATTTTCTTTCTCATTAACTTACAATGTAGTGTCTTGGACATTAAAATCGAGCGTCTTTAAGTAATACACTCTCTTATAATATTCATTTTGAGATTTTTTCTCCTTTCTATTTCTTGATTTTTTTTGGAGAAATCTTTGAAAAACATCATAATTTTTCTGTAAGATAGGATTTTGCAATACATCACTCTTACTATGCATAGTTTTTTAAGTATTTTCGTATATCTTTTGAATGGGTGCATCCAATGAAAATGAACCGGTCTGCATATTAGTGCTTCTTTTCCATGATGAATTGACAAATGTAACATTATATCAAAAAAGAATAGTGGATAATATCTCGAGCTCACATAAAACATCAATAATCTCAACACTGATTGTTTTAAATTCTTTCTATCAAGAACACGTTGACATAATTTGTTGGAAAAAACATAAGCGATTATTGCATTTTTGCCTTCTTTGCCATTAATCCTCTCGATGTTAATCATGTGATTTCAAGCCGCTAATTTTGCAATCCTACAGCGAAATCTGATTCTTTAAATTTGAATAGTAGCCACCTGACCCTTTGAAATCATACAGTCCTTTGCAAAATATTTTTCTTTTGGAATTTGACATCATGCATGGAGCCGGTGGAAGATATGTTTTATTCCTACGAGGTTGTGCATGAAGCTCATGTTGAATTCCCCAACCATTTAAATTCTTTCTTCAGTTGATTGCATCTTTTGATTTATTACCATAAAACGTTGTGCCTAATAGACTTTCACGAATGTTTTTCCGCACGTGCATCATGTTTAAATTGTGATGTAATGGATGCTCCTAAAAACTAAAACTATAAAGAATTATTGAGTTTTTCTTCGGTTGAAATTATGAAAAGTAAATAAATTAACCATTAACCTTCCAATATGAAAAAACAAAGAAAATCGATCTTTTTTCCACTATGATAGCTCCATTTTTGTAGAATCATTAATATTATTATTTTTACCTTCCGTATCATAAGCACACTTCCTCTTCTTACTTTTATTTTCCAAAATCAATTGGATAACCCTTCAACAATGCATAAAAGTTTCTCCCAGTTCGAATTCTAGAAGCATTTCCTTTCTTTATGGTGTTATCAGACAATGCCTCTTGTTTCCTCTTTGAATTTGAAGTAGGTAAAAATCTACAATGACCCATGTAGACATTATTTCGACTATGATTCAACCAATGAGAATGGTTGTTGACGTCATATAATGGACAAATTTTCCCTCCTTTACACGACATCCGACAAGATTTACATAAGTTGGAAAATCAGTAATCATATATAGTAAAATTGCATTTAGCTTAAACAAAGTTTTACTAATTGAATTATAAGTATCAACTCAATACACTACAAGTGTTGCAAGTCTTCCACCAAAAAGTACAAATATACATCAGTATCATTTCCTGGTTCCTTAGGGCATGCAATAAGTGATGTTAACATAATATTTTCCTTCTTCATACACAACACAGGCAAGATATTTTATGTTACAAGCATTACTTGCCGACAATTACAACTATACGTAGAAAATGGTTTGAATCCATCTGTAGAAAAACCAAGCCTAAAAATGCATGGATTAGATGAAAAAGATATATACTTTTCATCCATCATTTTCCATATCGTAGAATCAATGGGGTGATGCATTTTTCCATCATTGCTTCTATTTTTGAAATGCTATCTCAAATCTTCTACCATCTTTTGATATTTATACGATCTTTTAAATCTTGGAATTATTGGAAAGTATCTTAATACATTAACTGGAATACCTTGTATAACCTTTAAGGTATTTTGATTTTTCTTCCATCTCCAAGAACCATTTTTGGACAAGTTTCTAAATCTTTATATTCTTTTCTGAAATGGCAGCAGCCATTACAAGCACGTGTCTTTTCCCAACCTATAAAAAACACTTCAAGATATTCTTTAATTCATATAAGTTTTTGGGAAGCACATTATCTTTTAAAAAAATTAAATGTTACACAATTAAAAGCTTATCAAACTCACTATCAAGTAAGCTAGTTTTACATTTAAGATTATACAAAACATCGATGGTAGGTAACTTTTAGTGACTTGTGCAACCAAGATGCAATGGAGTTTCTACATCTTCCAAGTTCTTGATAAAGTCATTGAAACACTGCCACCTCTGTTAAGGTCACTCACAAAGGGAATGCATTAACTTTGGTGAAGCATTTTAGGTAAAAGACACAGATAATTTACAAGACATACATATAAACAGCGGAAAACTGAAATCATCTCATAGATAACGTGGTTCAGTCAAAACATTACAAGCATTGTCTCAAAACCCAACTTCTAAATTATTACAATAAAACATCTGTCTTGATTTAAAACTCCAAGTACATAAAGAAGCATAAAAAAGTAGTAAAGCAGCATGAATCCCAAATAAAAGTGTAACCATAGCCATAGCCCAAGAAAAGAGAATCCAAGCAATACATCTACTCTCTTCAAGCTGGAAAAGGTCTGCACTAAGCTAAATTATTCCCTCCCTATGGACCTGGAGAGGGGGAACGGAAGAAAAGAAGGCGAAAGAAAATGAGTCAGACATAAGCCTGGTAAGTCCAGTGACTATTCAGCATGTAAACAGGTAAAAGGATCATGACATGAATAAACTGAACATAGGACAATACCATAGCAATAAGATAAGATAAGATAAACTGAATATACTATTGCACTCATTTCCATTTCTCTGCACCTAATAATGAATGTTTCAACTACCATCATGTGTTCATAACAAAGTGATCCCTATTTCGATCGGCTTCTACTCGCATGCATTTATTACTTGTGTCATTCGGCCCCGCTTGATTGTAGATACTTGTGCTGGTCCCGCCATATGGTGTATCAATTCTTATGGTGGAAACCCAACACAAATTCTAGATGCACAGTGTATACTACTGATGCCCAGTGCCTGCTTTATCCACTCCGGAGTACGTGCACACCCATACTCCTCCAGAACCTACACTGCTGCACCACCCACCGCTATTTTGACCGCTTATAATCAGCCCAGTAATCGTGCCCCACCCTGCCTAGTTTAGGGTACCATGATACATCTATGTGGGTTACTGTTGAAATGGGACCTCGTCACTAGGGTTTCCTAATCAACATGTTATAAGGGTTAAGTGTTCTCAAATTAACCTAACCCACCCATCTGTTTAACTAACATGTTGTATTGGTTAAGTATTGCCTTAATTAACTTAGCGCAACCATTCTTAGCCTATCTGTTCCTTAGCTTTAATTCATTCATTAAAGCACCAACCTCTCACATTAGATCTATATTGTTGCGGTCGCTGGATGTGCCGGGAGGTTCCGGGCAGTTTTACACCCCAACTCAATCTAACCTCAGGTTTTTGGGATTAATGCTCTAACCTCTCACATTAGATCTATATTGTTGCAGTCCCTGGATGTGCCGGGCAGTTCCGGGCAGTCTTACACCGCAACTCAATCTAACCTCCGGTTAGGCATGTTCATCTTTAGCCAATTTTACATATTTGTCATATGTGTCCATGTTTAGGTCTTTTTATGCCAATATTCCCAATTGTAGTCAGTACAAATTTTATGCCGCATTCACATGCTATGCCAAAATTTTACTCAATTTAATTATACCCAATTTTCCCACGTTATAATCGCACGTACGACGAGATTCAATCTAAGTTCCGAATGAACCTAGTATCCGCAAAAGAAAGTAAAAACGGAAAAATAGAGAAGGAGCAAAAGAATTGACATAAGGAAAAATAGGCATGTAAAGATATACCCAATTCAAGAATCATGTTTCAACAGGCATGTTGTACATTAATAATAAGTGTGGACAATCTAGGCAATTTACACCATAGGTATAAATATTAGACAGAATTGGACTTAAGAGAATCACTAATTTTGATGTACAACATGATAAGTCCCATTATATCAATCACAATAGTCTCATAGGCATAGGATGTACAACATGATAAGTTCCATCATATCAATCACAACAATCTCATAGGCATGATAGGTTCCATTATGTCAATCTAACAGTCTCATAGGCATGATAGGTTTCATTATGTCAGTCACAACAGTCTCATAGGCACGATAGGTGTCATTAGATCAGTCACAGTAGTCTTATAGACATAGGCAATTCAGATTTGACAAAAGAATAGACATGAATCAGAATTAGGCATCGTTCTAGATCTGATTATTACAGTCATGATTTCTATTAGGTGTTTAAATCTAAATAATAACTGAACTTACAGAAAAAAGGACGGATCATGTATTCTGGGATCTGATTTCTGAATTTGTTAAGTTATCCTTTGATGTAGACGTTTGATTCTCTAATTTGGATTTTGTTTTGGAGCTTTCTAACTTGATTTCTAATTTGGAGAAGATGGAAGCTATGCTAGCTTAGGGATGGACAGCATGACGTGTAATGACCCGAAAATCCCGTCCAATTTGAGCTGACCAAAAGCACAAGTCCAACCCCAAATTAAACTGAAAATCAGGAAATTAATAGAAAGAAAACAGAGGGTGAGAATAGATAAGATAGAAACTTAGAATAGAAGAAGAAGAAGAACACAACATCAGAGTAACACGAACCTCACAGCGGAACGAATAACATATATTTCATAACATAACTCTGAAACACAAATCTGTACTTGAATATACATATCATTATCAAAGTACAACACTTACAACACAGCGGAAATAACGATAGCTATATAATCCTGAAGCCTCCTGCTCCAAGCTCTTCCAGTATATCTGTAAATCCTGACTACTTGACTGCCCGTACAAAATTAGGCACCCAAGAATTTAGGGAAAACAAAACAAAATAAACTCCGGGTCAGTCATGGAACTGGTGTGAGTAAAATAGTTTAAAACAATTCAAGCAGGTAAATGATATCTCATAAGACCACGCCGTATAACGGAACGGGTTTTTCCCTTATGAGAATCCAAATTATCTTTATATCAAAAACCTTTTGATATTATAATAATGTCTATCAACCACAATATAATAATCATCTAGCAGAAACGCTTTCATCTCACGTTCTACATATATAATATACAATCAAAACCGCAAGCACGTATTAGGTAATGGATTTCCAACTATGACAAGGTATGGAACCACCTTTCGCTAGTGTATCTCTAGAGAGGAATACACTGGGTTCAACAAGAACATCTTGCAACCCGGCCACACATGACCGACCACTCATTTCGCTTGAGTGTATCGATTGTATATCACCAACAGTTGGGATCAGCAACCGTTTCCCGAATGGGACAGCATCAACAATAGATTTTTAGAAGTAAATGAAACTCTAGATCAGGTGACTATACACCCTACATCGGAGCGACCGACTTAGCCATGCTGCCTGCCCGATTTCTGTCATTTACCGGATGTGAGGCTAGAAGCTACGCTTTATCATCACACCATATTCACTTCGAATGTCACATCGTCAAATCCATCAAATCACCGATTGACGTCTAAAACAGTACATTATGTGTTAGCTAAAGATGTTTCCTTCTCTGCTTCCACTCTTGGTACGGTTGAAGAAATCAATGTACGTGACCTTTCTAGAAATACTCTGTCAGACATTCATCCGTACAAGTCATCCATGAACAGGATGAACCGAAGGCACTATTCAGTATATCCATCTTAGGCACTGTTATCTAAGATTTATACAACAACCCTTGCACTTTACTCCATCTTCAATTATCCTTGGCACATATGATTCGCAACGCTTATGCCAATACAGAGTGGTTCTTTGGATAATAATCCAACCGGTCTCTCCATATTAACAACGTTAAAATGTATAAAACTTCGATAGTCTGTGATTTAACTATCAAAGAAAAACAGGTGTGCAAACAACGATATTATTTCCGGATGGAAATTTATATCGATCAAACATCATTTAACATTTATCTCCTTAGTTCATTTTTCATCTCCTGTTTCCCTATATTCAACATTTCTTATTTTCTAAATTTAGAAAATATATGTTATTACCATTGGAAATCATTTCCATTTCTTGTTTTCTATATCAGCAAACATTTCTGATTCTTGTTTGGGAAACATTTCCAAAACTCCTACGTCTGGATTAAACAGATATTTAGATAAAACATCGCTATGCCAACTCAAACCATTTCCTTTAATTTCTAAATTCACTTAACCATGCATCCTTTACTGCCGAACCTTAACCATTCCTTAGTTAAAAACGAAGCCAATCAAGTTGGGGGTAGAACTACCTCTCAGACCTTAACTGAAAAACATTTCTAACTTTGAAATAGGCAAAGTTCACTTTATATTTCTTTAACTAACTTCCTTACTTAACCTTTCTTTTCGAATAACTATATTCGATTAGCTCCTTTTTTGATTAGCTCTATTTGATTAACTCTATTTGATTTACTCTATTCGATTTACCCTATTGCATTCACTTTAACCGATTAACTTTATTTGATAAATTCTTCTCGAGTAATCCTTTTCGAATAAACTATATTCGAATAACTCATTTCGAATAAACTATATTCGATATCTCCTTTCGAATAAACCATATTCGATATCGCACTTCGAATAACTTATATTCGATTATCTCATTTGGATTACTTCGGTTTGATTAACTCATCTTGACTAACTCAACTTGACGAACTTACTCGACCCAATCAACTTGGTTATTTAACTTGGCTAACTCTACTTTGATTAACTCGCTTTGGTTAACTCAATTTGTTTTACAATTTGATTACCTTAACTCGATAACTCAATTTGATTACCTTAACTCGCTAACTCAAATTGATTAGTTCAGTTTGACTAGCTCCTTTAACTAACTCAGTTCGATTAACTCCTTTTACTAAATTTAATTTGGTTAACCTGACTAACTTAGCCCATTTGGTTAATCTGGTTTAACTAACTTATTTGACAAATCTAGATTAACTAACTCATTTGACAAATCCCTTTTAATAATCCTATTTATTCCCTAAATAATTATTCTCTTTTTATAATTCTATTCTATTTATTCTAACAAATAAATATTTCCTTTATCATAACTTATCCTTCGATTTTATAATTATTTTCTTTTATAAAAGTCCTTTTCCTTTTCTATATAAAATCCATCGATTTTATATAAATAATTCATTTTCAAAATACACTTTGAAAATCCCCTTTCCCACATCCAGTATTTCTTATGGTATTTAACATACCATATAACAACGATAAATATCGTCCAAACACACATAATCAACAACAGATTATATATCACATCATATATCACAATATATGAATCACAGTAAAATAAATGTTGAGGAATCCAGTTGGATTCCTCCAACCTGTTTCCCTGCATCACAGATGTTAAACAATATAGATAACATCACTTTCAGTTCCATATGATATATTCTGTTAAACAGAATCAATATAGCAATTCAACTAACTGACTAGCAGTTCAATCAAACAGTCAACACACAGTCAATCAACCAATAATTAACAGTTCTAAAAATACAACATGAAATTATAAACTGTTTAGAGTTAGTGAGATTTACTCACATTGGACAATCATCGTTAATAACGATAACCATCGCTCGGTTTGATTCAGACGGACAATTTATTTTGCAATAAATTGTAACGAGCTTCGATTCACTCCCAATCAGTCTCATTGTGTTGCTCCCGTCCATACGATCCCAATGATCCGACCATTCATGATTCCGATATCGTATGAGATAATTATCGCGTTAAGAAGTAAATACACAAATTTAAACTAACTTAAGTTTTTAAATAATTACTTGAGCCTTTACCCATTTAAATTCGGCGGCCCACTTCATCAAACCCGGACCCGACTTCTGTTTCTCCTTCCCTAAATATACTTGTCGTGACCTGCTGCCACAAAGGAACTGAAGCGACCCGAACTTCCCCGGTCTCGGAAGAGATGAGAAAGAACGAATTACCGTGAGGACAGGACAAATCAGAACGCAGACGGAAGAACATTTCATTGCTATTACAACAATTCCATCTGGTACAAGAATATACAGAGTATAAATGAATAAAATACATTCGATAAATATCAGAGATTACAATAAATTACATAGCAGCGGAAAAACAATAGAAAACACAACTGAAAGTAATGCGCGGATACAGAGCTTTCCGAGCATCGTTCCAGCTGTAAATCAGGATCCTGTGAATATAAATCTGCAAAACCAAAACTACTAGCTGCCCGTGTCGAAAATAAGGGCACCCAGAGTTTAGGTTAAAACAATAAACTCCAGGTCAGTCATGTGACTGGTGTGAGATCTAAAACAGTTATTTAAAACTTTACTTTAAAAGAGAGTAATTCAAGGGACCACGCCGTATAACACGAAACGGGTTTCCTTCCAAGAATACCAGTGCATAGAATAAACAGCGCAATGCTTTTTCGAAAAATGAAGCTATTATAAGACCCAGGTCCCATCACACAATGCAACGCAAGCCGGAGGATAGGGTTTTCCCTTATAATAGCCAAACATGCTTGGTACGTTTAAAAACAAATCATTTGATACTATAATAAGTGTATAGTGTCAAAACAATTTCAATCATAAATATAAATCATAGACGACATAAGTGCCCCATACCACTATGTCGCCATACTAGGCTCTACAAATAAAACCGAAATACACGTATTGGAAATTGGATTTCCATCATGAGTCGAGGCAAGGGGCAAGCTCCTCTCCGCTTTCGAGACACTCTAGCAAATGTCTCAGGGCTACGCACTCTGGGCAACCCTTGGATCTTCAGGGCCGGTCCTCTCTTACGTTTGAGGATTGGCAATTCCTGAACACACGTTTCCCGGTCCTTACAGACCTAAAATCGAGGCGCCTCATCCAACAACCACATAGGTGAAAAGTATATAAATGTCAGGGCTGGTATGTCACTGACACCACCAAAGCTAGAAAGAAACGTCGTGCTCTCCCTGCAGTCCTTATCCCGTTTTTAACTCACACCGAGGTGTGAGGCTCGCGAATTCACGTTATACACAAAGCTACCACGTAAGCTGTGCTTTGATCATTAACCACAAGACTTTGCTTTTCAACAGAAGCCTTGATCTATGCAACTCAGCGTGCCACACAGGCAATTCATGCCATGCGATTGATATCTATCGATATATAACCTCTAAGCTCGTACGTCTCAGAGATGGGCGTTAAGCAAGAGAATAAATTCTCCGCTGCCAAACAGATATATATTTAACAGAAATCAATCAACATAGAATAAAATCCAATGTCAGACACACAATCCATTTACAAGTTCGTTCTGGGTCTGAACGAAACCGGAGGCACTTTCCTCGCATATCCATCGATCTCCATGTACGTCTGGATGACCACCAACTGATTCCCTCATCTTGGGTGTACAGCCCAATCAAGATCATCAGTAATCACCCAAACGATGTGAAGACTTCCGGTCTTCAACCACCGTCTTCATCTTCGACATATCGTCGAATGGGTTATTCAGAATGGGTGTAAACCCGGACTTTCCGAACGACCCACGTATATTAAAAACAATTGTTACATAAACACAACATACGCCTCATTCCAGTTCAGCAGCCACTAACCGCAAATTTGCAAGAGAACAATTTCCCAAATATTAACCCCGAAGGCTGAAACCAACATCAGATCAATATCCAGGAAGCCATTCTTCTTAACTAACCTACAGCTAGTTTCTAAATTCCACATTCTTAGGGAAAGGTTCCCATTAATTTTATCCAGGATAAATTCTTTAAAATTTATCCTTTAATCTTCCTTTGGATGTCATTTCAAACCAAATTATGGTTTTTCCCAAACTAGTCGAGATTGGCGAACCACACCGAAGTAATTATTTATTTTATTTCCCAATCCCAACCTATTCATCCCATGAAGCAAAACTGGTAGTACTCCATATCTAATACCACAGTGTTGTCGGTAAAATTAATTACCATTTCACGTTCAAATCTAATTAAAGATTTAACTATCGCTTTGGAGCAACACTGGTAATACTCCATCCTCGCTCACTTTCTAAATTTGATAATTTAAATTATCAATTCACATGTCAATTTAATTGAAGATTCATTAAAACTCCTTTTACTGGGTTAAAGAACTAGTGTTATTTAAAACACAGTTCACGACAAACCCAAATCATATTTTATTTATTATCGGGTTAAAGAACAAATGTTATTTAAAACACCGTTCACGATAAACCCATAAATCAATTCTATTTCAATTCCAATTATATATATTTATATATTAGAAATTCTGGTTGTTTAAAACCCATTTCAAATCCAATTTATTTATTTAAAAATAATTGGGTTTTAATCTCAGTTCAAAACTAGTTCATTTCGATAAAAATCTATTTTTATCTTTTCAAATATGGAGTTTTTCATCCCAATTTTTCCCAAATCATTTCTTATGATTTTACACAAATTATTACTATTTTTAATAATTTTATTAAGGCCCGTACAGTCGATTTCCATCAACGGCCATCGAACTGCACTTACAACGACCTTTTCCAAATTTGATTTGGACGTATCTCCAAATCCAACCGTTAGATTTCGAATTTCTAATATTCGTTAGAAAGCTCTTTTCGATACAAACCCAACGGTTCCAGTTTTAGGAGAATCCGACGGTCGGATCTCCCGTAATGTCCGTTTGAAATAAATGGTCGAAATTCACGAACTGCCGCGGCGCGGCGCGTTCTATTCAGGCCATTATATTATATATATATATATATATATATATATATATATAATATATTTCGTCGATTTCTATTTAAAAAGAATTTTATAAATCGTTTTTAAATTCGTTTCAAAAACAATTTCAACTTCCATCTCAATTCAAATCAAAATTGAATTTTTCCTTATAAATTCGTTTTAAAATTCATTTCTATTCAATTCAAATTTCAATTCAATTTGATTTCATTTCAATTCGTTTTCAATTCAATTCGAATTCATTTTCAATTCAATTCGAATTGGTTTTCAATTCAATTCGAATTGGTTTTATATTCAATTCAATTCAAATTGGTTTTCTATTCGATTCAATTCAAATTGGTTTTCTATTCGATTCAATTCAAATTGGTTTTCTATTCGCTTCAATTCAAATTGGTTTTCTATTCGATTCAATTCAAATTGGTTTTCTATTCGATTCAATTCAAATTGGTTTTCTATTCGATTCAATTCAAATTGGTTTTCTATTCGATTCAATTCAAATTGGTTTTCTATTCGATTCAATTCAAATTCGTTTTCTATTCGATTCAATTCAAATTGGTTTTCTATTCGATTCAATTCAAATTGGTTTTCTATTCGATTCAATTCAAATTCGTTTTCTATTCGATTCAATTCAAATTGGTTTTCTATTCGATTCAATTCAAATTGGTTTTCTATTCAATTCAATTCAAATTGGTTTTCTATTCGATTCAATTCAAATTGGTTTTCTATTCGATTCAATTCAAATTGGTTTTCTATTCGATTCAATTCAAATTCAAAAACGAATATAATCGATATAAATATCGTTCGCGTCAAAATAGCGCATCTCTAATCAATACGGCTTTATATATTTCAATAATTCCATTATTCTATTCGACAAATGGATCTATATATTTGTCTACACATGACTAATCTCAACGAATGAGTACTGTCCACGTGTGACTATTTTTTTTATTTAATATATTTTATAAAAATTATGGTATCTATCGTTTGATTTAAAATCAGACTCCAACGGTAAATTAGTAAGAGAAAGATTCCCTGAATATTAACCCCGAGGGTCGAAACCAACATCAGATTAATATCCAGGAGACCACTCCTCTTATCTATTTTCCAATTAGTTTCTAATTTTATATATGATAAAGATGTAAATTTTATTGTTAAAATATCTCGTTCAACATATGACTAATCTCAACGGATGAGTACTGTCAACACATGAACCTTTATATTACAAAATTCATTATTTTCTAAATTGGAATGATGCCCAATCAATCACCATATAGCGTTAACTATATGGATTCCATACAACACATGTATATAATAGCAACGATAAATAATCAACCATCATCCGAAGTGCACTACACTGTATAAGCATCAAATATAGATATCTAACGCTTATAACAGCCTGTCAATCAATCGATCGACAAACAACTAATTATTGGGATTAGTGTATGTCGTATTTTATCCCAATACCCGTGTGGGGTTTCAAATCAACAAACACAGATTTTTATTTGTGTAGTTGGGCGATGTGTAAAATTTATCGACCCAATCAATATCAGTCAAATCAGTGTATATAAACAAATCGGCCGATTTGTTTATAACTATTTATTTACTCACGTTCACGTTAAAAATTATATTTTTAACGATAAAATATTTTTAACTATATAAATATTTTATTTCCTTTCAACACATGAATATATTTCATTATCTATTTCACATCAATTTCACAAACAAATTTCACAACATATCAATCAAACAAACAATCCATCCATGGTCTGTGGATGACGGGTGTCGGGTACTGCTAAGCACCGTCTGCATCCTAGTATATATATATAACTAGAAAAAGAAATTTAGAGTGAGAAGTTCTCACCGATAGCTATCCCGACTTCACGACACTTCTTAAGTAGAAATCTTCGTCGTTCTCGTCTCTTATCACTTTCGTCGCCCGTAGCCACTACATATGTAAAAATCGAATTTTTACTTTGCTATTCAATATATAAAAATCGCATTTTTACTTTGCTATTCAATATATAAAAATCGAATTTTTACTTTGCTATTCAATATATAAAAATGAATCTTTACTTTGCTATTCAATATATAAAAATGAATCTTTACTTTGCTATTCAATATATAAAAATCGAATTTTTACTTTGCTATTCAATATATAAAAATCGAATTTTTACTTTGTTGCTATGTATATAAAAATCCTATCTTTATAATCATGCTATATGGATAAAATTTCTATTTTCACACCGCTACTATATAGATAAAAATTCTATTATTACATCGTTATCATATAGATAAAAATTCTATTTTTACTTCGCTATTCTCTATATAAAGATCTCGCTTTTTCAACTATAAAGATTTCTCCTTTTCAAATATAAAGATTTCGCCTTTTCAATTTAAAGATTTCGCCTTTTCAATTTAAAGATTTCGCCTTTTCAATTTAAAGATTTCGCCTTTTCAATTTAAAGATTTCAACTTTTCAAATTTAAAGACTTCGCCTTTTCAAGTATAAAGACTTCATTTTTACTATCTATATAATATAAAAATCGTATTTTTACTTCACTACTTTGTAAAAAAATATATTTTTATTACTCTATATAAATAAAAATTATATTTTTAATCTTCACGTCATATAAAAATTATATTTTCTACATATTAAAAATTATATTTTTATATCCTCCCATGATATAAAAATCATATTATGAATCTAAACTTTAACCATATAAAAATCTAAGCTTTTTCTTACTTCACATATGATAAAAATTGATATTTTTATATGACTAAAAACTATATTTTTATAAACATAAACAAATAAACTTACTTGAGTTATGAAAATCACATTTTCACAAGTTCATTTTCATATAATATACACTGAAAATATATGTAAATAAAAAAAAGACAACTTACAGCTTTATCGATTCGGAGGGGGTTTGGGCTCTGGTCGGCGTCGGAAATGATGCGAGGGCCACGGTGGTTCACGCGGGGAGTTGGGCGATAGGGTGGAGGCGTCGATCGAGGGGGCGACTGCTTTTGGAGAAGGAAGGAAGAGAGAAAAGAGGGGCGCGAGGTCAGGGGAAGGAGGAGGTCGTGGGGTCGGGGCGCTGCGGAGGAGGAAGAAGAAGGGGAGTGGTGGCTCAAGAGGAGGAGGCGGCGATTCGGGGGTGCGACGAGGGGAACAGAAGAGCGATGGACACGTCGGCCATTATTTTTTTATTTATTTCGATTTCCGATAACTGAATTTTGGGGGAGAAAGAAAACGAGGGGGGGTAAAAGAAAAAGGTTATTAATATTTAATTTAATTTTAATTTATTTTCTCCTTAGAGTTGACTTTTGTCCCGAACCCCGAATCGAATCCAACGACTGTCGCCCCTAGATAATTACCCCCATTCCGAACACAATGGGATATGTATCGCAGGCCAATTCGACTGTTTGTATCAGTTTTCATCAAATTTACATTTAAATCATTATATTGAATTTTAAACGTACATTTCAATTTACCGGACCCACATACGGGCTCTAAAAATTCCCGAAAAATATTTTCTAACTTCGTATTGACGATACGGTCCTAACAAAACTAATTTCATCGAATTCTGAGACCGTTTGAAAAATGGCCCTTTTCCAGTCGATTAAAATCAACTGAAACTAGTCAAACACGTTTTCCTTTGCCACACTCACATATTGATTCTAAAAATTATGAAATTTGGAATCTAGCAATAATTTGACATCACCGACCCAACAAAAGTGGTTTTGTCGAAATCCGAGGTCGTTTGCAAAATGTCTATTTTTAAGGGCCTGAATTCCATAACGACTATTCAGCATTTTCAACTGGACATATCTTTTGATTCCCGCTATGAAATTTCGATTTTTCAGATTCGTTGGAAAGATATAATCAATTAGATCCTATTATTTTTGGTTTCGCTAAAATCCGGTTTGTTTTGCACCCGGTATGTTCAATTGAAGTTTGAAATCGAATTATCGAACTACCGCGCCATTTTTAATTCCTTTTATAATTATATATAATTAATTATATTCTAACGATGATGTATATAGATATATACGTTCGAATTATATTCAAAATAAATTTCTCGTCGATATTATTTAAAATAATTCATTTTAAATATTCAAAATTCGCTAAAATTGCCAAAATAAAAATTTTAAACTGGCCTAGATTTTCGGGTTGTTACAATCTCCCCCACTTAAAACTTTTCGTCCTCGAAAAGGAACAAAGTCGAAAGTGGTTTGATTAATCAACTCTACGTTCAATCTGGCTTCTATTCTCCAACTTTTCAGTTTCTGAGAATTTTCAAATTTTCAAAAATTTGGCTAACACCCTAAATTTTCGAAAATTTTCGCCATAACCTCCCCTGCACCGGGAGCCACGGGAAAATCCCGAAATTGCCATACAGGCCTTCTGATATCAAAAAGAAAAAGAAAAAGCCAAGCGGCTAGCCAATCGGCTCATAAAATCATTATCACCCAAACGAAACAGTAAATTATAGTAAATATGTACCTATTTGTCGGGCAAACAAATTTTATTTCTCTACTCTAACCTCCTTGCTATGACCTGTTCAATGTGAGTATATGTATATGCAAGCAAATGCGACCAATTTCCAATACAATCCAATATTTGATGCAATTAGGCATAATGGTTCTAAATTATCAAACAAATAAACAAACAACACAACCATCAATCAATTAGTGAATTAGAGATTCAAATTCATAATTTTGATATATATACTGAAAATCATGTTTTTGATGCCAAATCACACAATAAATCTATCTATATAAGTTTTGGTTCTCACACCAGCCTAATGGAAAAATATAGATATCACACCTTCGTCACTCGAAAATAAATGCTGACGACGAGTACTCAACCATCAGAATCATCTTCGGGCCACTAGAGTATGATTCTATATCTATCTAGTATATTAAAACCTCGAATATACGTTCATGACGCGTATATGCAAAATCTTTATATACTCGATTGTCCAAATTCAAAATAAACAAATATTCAAATACGTAAAAAACGATTTAAATTTTCAAAACAAATTTTTTTTCATTTGAAAAATATACTCTTCACACTTGTTCTTGGATACTACTGATCCTATCTCTAACGAGTAATTCTAATTGGATATTACTAATCCAATATCTGATGAATTCTTTCGTATGGTTCTAAGGTGTCTTGTTCTCGAGCTCTGTAAACCAAAGCTTTGATACCAAATGAAGCGACCCGAACTTCCCCGGTCTCCGAAGAGATGAGAAAGAACGAATTACTGTGAGGACAGGACAAATCAGAACACAGACGGAAGAACATTTCATTGCTATTACAACAATTCCATCAGATACAAGAATATACAGAGTATAAATGAATAAAATACATTCGATAAATATCAGAGATTACAATAAATTACATAGCAGCGGAAAAACAATAGAAAACACAACTGAAAGTAATGCGCGGATACAGAGCTTTCCGAGCATCGTTCCAGCTGTAAATCAGGATCCTGTGAATATAAATCTGCAAAACCAAAACTACTAGCTGCCCGTGTCGAAAATAAGGGCACCCAGAGTTTAGGTTAAAACAATAAACTCCAGGTCAGTCATGTGACTGGTGTGAGATCTAAAACAGTTATTTAAAACTTTACTTTAAAAGAGAGTAATTCAAGGGACCACGCCGTATAACACGAAACGGGTTTCCTTCCAAGAATACCAGTGCATAGAATAAACAGCGCAATGCTTTTTCGAAAAATGAAGCTATTATAAGACCCAGGTCCCATCACACAATGCAACGCAAGCCGGAGGATAGGGTTTTCCCTTATAATAGCCAAACATGCTTGGTACGTTTAAAAACAAATCATTTGATACTATAATAAGTGTATAGTGTCAAAACAATTTCAATCATAAATATAAATCATAGACGGCATAAGTGCCCCATACCACTATGTCGCCATACTAGGCTCTACAAATAAAACCGAAATACACGTATTGGAAATTGGATTTCCGTCATGAGTCGAGGCAAGGGGCAAGCTCCTCTCCGCTTTCGAGACACTCTAGCAAATGTCTCAGGGCTACGCACTCTGGGCAACCCTTGGATCTTCAGGGCCGGTCCTCTCTTACGTTTGAGGATTGGCAATTCCTGAACACACGTTTCCCGGTCCTTACAGACCTAAAATCGAGGCGCCTCATCCAACAACCACATAGGTGAAAAGCATATAAATGTCAGGGCTGGTAAGTCACTGACACCACCAAAGCTAGAAAGAAACGTCGTGCTCTCCCTGCAGTCCTTATCCCGTTTTTAACTCATATCGAGGTGTGAGGCTCGCGAATTCACGTTATACACAAAGCTGCCATGTAAGCTGTGCTTTGATCATCAACCACAAGACTTTGCTTTTCAACAGAAGCCTTGATCTATGCAACTCAGCGTGCCACACAGGCAATTCATGCCATGCGATTGATATCTATCGATATATAACCTCTAAGCTCGTACGTCTCAGAGAAGGGCGTTAAGAAAGAGAATAAATTCTCCGCCGCCAAACAGATATATATTTAACAGAAATCAATCAACATAGAATAAAATCCAATGTCAGACACACAATCTATTTACAAGTTCGTTCTGGGTCTGAACGAAACCGGAGGCACTTTCCTCGCATATCCATCGATCTCCATGTACGTCTGGACGACCACCAACTGATTCCCTCATCTTGGGTGTACAGCCCAATCAAGATCATCAGTAATCACCCAAACGATGTGAAGACTTCCGGTCTTCAACCACCGTCTTTATCTTCGACATATCGTCGAATCGGTTATTCAGAATGGGTGTAAACCCGGACTTTCCGAACGACCCGCGTATATTAAAAACAAATGTTACATAAACACAACATACGCCTCATTCCAATTCAGCACCCACTAACCGCAAATTAGCAAGAGAACAATTTCCCAAATATTAACCCCGAAGGCCAAAACCAACATCAGATCAATATCCAGGAAGCCATTCTTCTTAACTAACCTACAGCTAGTTTCTAAATTCCACATTCTTAGGGAAAGGTTCCCATTAATTTTATCCAAGATAAATTCTTTAAAATTTATCCTTTAATCTTCCTTTGGATGTCATTTCAAACCAAATTATGGTTTTTCCCAAACTAGTCGAGATTAGCGAACAACACCGAAGTAATTATTTATTTTATTTCCCAATCCCAACCTATTCATCCCATGAAGCAAAACTGGTAGTACTCCATATCTAATACCACAGTGTTGTCGGTAAAATTAATTACCATTTCACGTTCAAATCTAATTAAAGATTTAACTATCGCTTTGGAGCAAAACTGGTAATACTCCATCCTCGCTCACTTTCTAAATTTGATAATTTAAATTATCAATTCACATTTCTATTTAATTGAAGATTCATTAAAACTCCTTTTACTGGGTTAAAGAACTAGTGTTATTTAAAACACAGTTCACGACAAACCCAAATCATATTTTATTTATTATCGGGTTAAAGAACAAATGTTATTTAAAACACCGTTCACGATAAACCCATAAATCAATTCTATTTCAATTCCAATTATATATATTTATATATTAGAAATTCTGGTTGTTTAAAACCCATTTCAAATCCAATTTATTTATTTAAAAATAATTGGGTTTTAATCTCAGTTAGAAACTAGTTCATTTCGATAAAAACCTATTTTTATCTTTTCAAATATGGAGTTTTTCATCCCAATTTTTCCCAAATCATTTCTTATGATTTTACACAAATTATTACTATTTTTAATAATTTTATTAAGGCCCTACAGTCAATTTCCATCAACGGCCATCGAACTGCACTTACAGCGACCTTTTCCAAATTTGATTTGGACGTATCTCCAAATCCAACCGTTAGATTTCGAATTTCTAATATTCGTTAGAAAGCTCTTTTCGATACGAACCCAACGGTTCCAGTTTTAGGAGAATCCGACGGTCGGATCTCCCGTAATGTCCGTTTGAAATAAATGGTCGAAATTCACGAACTGCCGCGGCGCGGCGCGTTCTATTCAGGTCATTATATTATATATATAATATATATAATATATATTTCGTCGATTTCTATTTAAAACGAAATTTATAAATCGTTTTTAAATTCGTTTCAAAAACAATTTCAACTTCCATCTCATTCAAATCAAAATTGAATTTTTCCTTATAAATTCGTTTTAAAATTCATTTCTATTCAATTCAAATTTCAATTCAATTTGAATTCATTTCAATTCGTTTTCAATTCAATTCGAATTCGTTTTCAATTCAATTCGAATTGTTTTTCAATTCAATTCGAATTGGTTTTATATTCAATTCAATTCAAATTGGTTTTCTATTCGATTCAATTCAAATTGATTTTCTATTCGATTCAATTCAAATTGTTTTTCTATTCGATTCAATTCAAATTGGTTTTCTATTCGATTCAATTCAAATTGGTTTTCTATTCGATTCAATTCAAATTGGTTTTCTATTCGATTCAATTCAAATTCGTTTTCTATTCGATTCAATTCAAATTCGTTTTCTATTTGATTCAATTCAAATTGGTTTTCTATTCGATTCAATTCAAATTCGTTTTCTATTCGATTCAATTCAAATTGGTTTTCTATTCGATTCAATTCAAATTCGTTTTCTATTCGATTCAATTCAAATTGGTTTTCTATTCGATTCAATTCAAATTGGTTTTCTATTCGATTCAATTCAAATTGGTTTTCTATTCGATTCAATTCAAATTGGTTTTCTATTCGATTCAATTCAAATTGGTTTTCTTTTCGATTCAATTCAAATTCAAAAACGAATATAATCGATATAAATATCGTTCGCGTCAAAATAGCGCATCTCTAATCAATACGGCTTTATATATTTCAATAATTCCATTATTCTATTTGACAAATGGATCTATATTTTTGTCAACACATGACTAATCTCAATGAATGAGTACTGTCCACGTGTGACTATTTTTGTTATTTAATATATTTTATAAAAATTATGGTATCTATCGTTTGATTTAAAATCAGACTCCAACTGTAAATTAGTAAGAGAAAGATTCCCTGAATATTAACCCTGAGGGCCGAAACCAACATCAGATTAATATCCAAGAGACCACTCCTCTTATCTATTTTCCAATTAGTTTCTAATTTTATATATGATAAAGATGTAAATTTTATTGTTAAAATATCTCGTTCAACACATGACTAATCTCAACGGATGAGTACTGTCAACACATGAACCTTTATATTACAAAATTCTTTATTTTCTAAATTGGAATGAGGCCCAATCAATCACCATATAGCGTTAACTATATGAATTCCATACAACACATGTATATAATAGCAACGATAAATAATCAACCATCATCCAAAGTGCACTACACTGTATAAGCATCAAATATAGATATCTAATGCTTATAACAGCCTATCAATCAATCGATCGACAAACAACTAATTATTGGTATTAGTGTATGTCGTATTTTATCCCAATACCCGTGTGGGGTTTCAAATCAACAAACACAGATTTTTATTTGTGCAATTGGGCGATGTGTAAAATTTATCGACCCAATCAATATCAGTCAAATCAGTGTATATAAACAAATCGGCCGATTTGTTTATAACTATTTATTTACTCACATTCACGTTAAAAATTATATTTTTAATGATAAAATATTTTTAACTATATAAATATTTTATTTCCTTTCAACACATGAATATATTTCATTATCTATTTCACATCAATTTCACAAACAAATTTCACAACATATCAATCAAACAAACAAGCCATCCATGGTCTGTGGATGACGGGTGTCGGGTACTGCTAAGCACCGTCTGCATCCTAGTATATATATATAACTAGAAAAAGAAATTTAGAGTGAGAAGTTCTCACCGATAGCTATCCCAACTTCACGACACTTCTTAAGTAGAAATCTTCGTCGTTCTCATCTCTTATCACTTTCGTCGCCCGTAGCCACTACATATGTAAAAATCGAATTTTTACTTTGCTATTCAATATATAAAAATCGAATTTTTACTTTTCTATTCAATATATAAAAATCGAATTTTTACTTTGCTATTCAATATATAAAAATCGAATCTTTACTTTGCTATTCAATATATAAAAATCGAATTTTTACTTTGCTATTCAATATATAAAAATCGAATTTTTACTTTGCTATTCAATATATAAAAATCGAATTTTTACTTTGTTGCTATGTATATAAAAATCCTATCTTTATAATCACGCTATATGGATAAAATTTCTATTTTCACACCGCTACTATATAGATAAAAATTCTATTTTTACATCGTTATCATATAGATAAAAATTCTATTTTTACTTCGCTATTCTCTATATATAGATCTCGCCTTTTCAACTATAAAGATTTCTCCTTTTCAAATATAAAGATTTCGCCTTTTCAATATAAAGATTTCGCCTTTTCAATTTAAAGATTTCGCCTTTTCAATTTAAAGATTTCGCCTTTTCAATTTAAAGATTTCAACTTTTCAAATTTAAAGACTTCGCCTTTTCAAATATAAAGACTTCATTTTTACTATCTATATAATATAAAAATCGTATTTTTACTTCACTACTTTGTAAAAAAAATATTTTTATTACTCTATATAAATAAAAATTATATTTTTAATCTTCACGTCATATAAAAATTATATTTTCTACATATTAAAAATTATATTTTTATATCTTCCCATGATATAAAAATCATATTATAAATCTAAACTTTAACCATATAAAAATCTAAGCTTTTTCTTACTTCACATATGATAAAAATTGATATTTTTATATGACTAAAAACTATATTTTTATAAACATAAACAAATAAACTTACTTGAGTTATGAAAATCACATTTTCACAAGTTCATTTTCATATAATATACACTGAAAATATATGTAAATAAAAAAAAAAGACAACTTACAGCTTTATCGATTCGGAGGGGGTTTGGGCTCTGGTCGGCGTCGGAAATGATGCGAGGGCCACGGTGGTTCACGCGGGGAGGTGGGCGATAGGGTGGAGGCGTCGATCGAGGGGGCGACTGCTTTTGGGGAAGGAAGGAAGAGAGAAAAGAGGGGCGCGAGGTCAGGGGAAGGAGGAGGTCGTGGGGTCGGGGCGCTGCGGAGGAGGAAGAAGAAGGGGAGTGGTGGCTCAAGAGGAGGAGGCGGAGACTGGGGGGTGCGACGAGGGGAACGGAAGAGCGATGGTCACGTCGACCATTATTTTTTTATTTATTTCGATTTCTGATAATTGAATTTTGGGGGAGAAAGAAAACGAGGGTGGGGGGTAAATGAAAAAGTTATTAATATTTAATTTAATTTTAATTTATTTTCTCTTTAGAGTTGACTTTTGTCCCGAACCCCAAATCGAACCCAACGACTGTCGCCCCTAGCTAATTACCCCCATTCCGAACACAATGGGATATGTATCGCAGGCCAATTCGACTGTTTGTATCAGTTTTCGTCAAATTTACATTTAAATCATTATATTGAATTTTAAACGTACATTTCAATTTACCGGGCCCACATACGGGCTCTAAAAATTCCCGAAAAATATTTTCTAACTTCGTATTGGCGATACGGTCCTAACAAAACTAATTTCATCGAATTCTGAGACCGTTTGAAAAATGGCCCTTTTCCAGTCGATTAAAATCAACTGAAACTGGTCAAACACGTTTTCCTTTGCCACACTCACATATTGATTCTAAAAATTATGAAATTTGGAATCTAGCAATAATTTTAAGTCACAGACCCAAAAAAAGTGGTTTCGTCGAAATCCGAGGTCGTTTGCAAAATGTCTATTTTTAAGGGCCTGAATTCCATAGCGACTATTCAGAATTTTCAACTGGACATAACTTTTGATTCCCGCTATGAAATTTCGATTTTTCAGATTCGTTGGAAAGATATAATCAATTGGATCCTATTATTTTTGGTTTTGCTAAAATCCGGTTTGTTTTGCACCCGGTATGTTCAATTGAAGTTTGAAATCGAATTATCGAACTACCGCGCCATTTTCAATTCCTTTTATAATTATATATAATTAATTATATTCTAACGACGATGTATATAGATATATATGTTCGAATTATATTCAAAATAAATTTCTCGTCGATATTATTTAAAATAATTCATTTTAAATAATCAAAATTCGCTAAAATTGCCAAAATAAAATTTTTAAACTGGCCCAGATTTTCGGGTTGTTACAGGAACCCAACCATGAAATCATCAAATCACATTATCTTCCTTCTTCCATGCTTTTAAATTCAAACAAAAATCATGAATATTTTTCTCGTTTGATCCTCTTTCTCCTCGAACTCCTAGGGTTGATCTCGAATCACCCCAGCGAATGGCGATGCTCGCCTTCCCACTACAGGTACCGACGTCTTTTGCAGAGAATCCCTCCTGAACTTCAACAGTACATGCACCTCCTCAACCCCTAATCAATGCCACCATCGAGAACCTTTATCGTCGCCTCTATCTCCCGATAACCCCAACCCTAGCTCACGGATGTCAACACAGCAAACCCCAAAGGACGATTGAACCCAACAATACTCATACAGACTTGAAGCGAATCTCAAGGGGAGCTCAATCATATATGTTTCTAGATTTTAGGACTTCTATTTTATTTGTTATGATTTTTCCATTGGAATTTTTCTACTGTGTTTGGCTCTTACGGGTTTATATAGGTTTGAATGGGTTGGTGAAGTTTGTGGTTGAGAAAGAAGGCCGCGTGGCCTGTGCTGGATCACAGAAAAATGGAGGGGATATTTTGAATTGATTTTATATTTTATTTAAATGATTTTCTCCTTGTATCTGCCTTCTAAAAATCCCAGTGATTACATATGATACCTAAAAATCACGAAAACAGACATGCCACCAGAGTTCGACATTACGGTCCCAACGAAACTGGTTTCGTCGAATTCCGACTCCGTCTGCTCACATAGCGTATTTTTAAAGGCCAATTTATCGACTGTTTTGACATTAAAAATCCGTACGGCCACATACTGACTTTAAAAATCACGAAACTGGAAATCTAACAATAATTTAACATTGCGGATCCAACAGAATTAGTTTCGTCGAATTCTGAGGTCGATTGCAAAAGTGGCTATTTTTAAAACTCTAAATAGCCTATTTAAATATATAAATATATTTAAATATAATTAAATTAAATATTTATAAATAAATATTATCGTCTATATTCACAGTGGAATACCATACAGCTCTAGAATATTCCTATATGAATTTCTAACTTGATATTTCAATCTGGGTCAACCCGATATTCGATTTATATTGAAATTCCTTTTTAAAATATAAATAATTCCTTTATAAATTATAAAGGAATTCCACAGCGACTTTTCTGAAATTTGATTTGGACGTGAATCAAAATCTACATGACGAAATCCCGATTTTTCTCTTCCACTAGAAAGATATACTCCACCAGCTCCACACGTTTCTTGTTTCACAGAAATCCGGCTTAAAACGAATCCTGTACATTCAGTTGAAGTTCGAATCGCCAATTTACGAACTGCAGCGCCATTTCAAGCTCGATTTTAATTATATTATAATTCTATGTTCAAACTGTCGTTTATATAATATATTCGTTATTCAAATTCAATTCCAAGCTAAATTAAATATCACAGATGATCCAGTTCACACCATATCGCCATTTCAGCCAATTATGATTATTTCAGAATTAAATATATTATTTAATTTATTATTTTAATTAAATATTCCCCATTATTTAATTCCACGACCATTTAATTCACTACATCACTATATATATAATTAAATAAATTAATTATAATACCTCTGCAAATGCGGGTCATTACAATCTTCCCCACTTAAAATAATTTCGTCCTCGAAATTGCTAAGGTAGAGAACGACCCTATCGACTGGTCATAACATATTTGTTCGCTTCTTAACCTCAGTTTCAACTGAACCAATTTAATTTCAATTAAATTATTAATTTATTCTTATCAACGAAAATTTTCAAAAATCCTGAAAATTTTCTAACACCTTAACTTTTCGAAAAATTTCGCCAGCACCTCCTTTGTACTGGTCAATCGGTCAAACAACCACTCGCCTCTCAGGGCCATCTCCAACCCAAAAGAAAATCAAACAGCCAAGCGACTTGCCAATTCGGCTCATCAAAATCTCATACCATATGAAATATAAACTTGTACCTTTTTGTCGGGCATATCAACTCTATCACTTCCATATGCTATCAACTCAGCATATACCATTGTTATCCCAATCAAATTCCAATCTGCTTTTATCCACAACACCACCATTCGCTTATATCCGAGCCAAATATCATTTTAACTCGAGTTTCTTCTCGATTCCCAACTCTTAACTTGATTATCACATTACACTTCAAATTTGAATCTCATAATCCAATTTGTCTTGATATCATTCTAATTCAACCTCAGTTACCACTTTACTGGCTTTACTTTAATTCAATTTTGCTTTCACAAATTTCTGTTAAATTTGTTTTTAATTCAAACAGTCTTTCCCTAGGAGTTTTTAAACAGTTTAATCTTTTCAAAAATCAAATTTTCCTTTTGAACATGTCACCGAGCCCTTAATAAATATTCCATTAGTTAAATCACTTCTCTATTTCTTTATCAATATTTGTTAACCAAATATTTTCAATAACCATATTGGCCTTTTATGTTATTTGGAAAACATTTCCGAATATTGCCTTCCTTTATTTTCTAAAGTTTAGAAAATATATGCTATTTATAATTGGAAAATATTCCAATTACTTGTCTCTTTTCCGATCTCGTTTATTTCTATACCTAGGAAATATTCTTTATTATATTTCCAAGCTTACACTTATTTGGGTTAAAACGGATGTTGTGTAAAACATCGTTACGACAACCCAAATACTATATTCAACTAACTCTTATCCAACATTGATCTTCGAGCCTGAAATCTTACTATTTATTTGTTAATAATGAAATCAATCAAGTTGGGGTATAACTACCTCTCAGACCTTGACTGAATAACATTTATAACGTCAAAACAGATATGACTACTTACTCGAAAAATCAATACCATACAACTACTTATTCACTTTTAAACACGTATACGCTTCCTCTTTCTATTCTTACTAGATTCTATTCTTAGTCTTCCTTTTTGGATTTACTATTCTATTTCTAAGTTCGTTTCCTTATTGACTTTTATATATATATATCGATACATTGATTTCTAACTATCAAATTATCTTAAAAAATATTCTAACTCCTTAAATTCCCGGAAAAATTCGCCATAACCTCCTTTGTACCAGGAGCATCGGGATATTTCAAATAGCCTCCCATGGCCCTCACCAATCCAAAAGAAAAAGCCAAGCGGCTAGCCGATACGGTGCATAAAATCTCATATATGAATTAAATACATACCTTTTCTGTAACACCCCGTGGATTCTATAAACATTAAGCTTCACAAATTAAAGTGTAATTAATTCTAAATGAAAGAATTAAAGGAAATGGGTTACTCCATTGCGTTCGTCTTGGAATTCTGCTTGAGATAGAGTCTGAGTTTGCGTGAATCGGACTCCGTATGAAGGAGTTATGACCTTCAGAAGTTTCAGAATAAAATTTAAATTCAAACGGCTCAGTTTCAGATTCAAAATTTGAAAAACAGGTTCAAACTGGGTTGGGCAGGAAAATTCCCGCCCAAAGACCAAGTCGACCATGGTGTCTACCTGGCCACCCCAGGTCGACCATAGTGTCGACCTGGGTGTCGACCTGCCAATCGACCTGCCTGGTCGACCTAGCGGGGTAGGTCTGGCTCTGGCTCGAATTTCTGTGGCTCGGTGTGTCACTAGGGCTGACATGTCACCTCTTGATTGGCTCTTTGAACATTGTATGGTCTAGATTCCTCCTGTCTTCATCTAACGGCTCAAAACATTTTAAAAATCTATAAATACACCCTAAGTCTCAACTGAAAATTCACATAAAAAATAAGATGGGAGTCGTCATGCAGCCAGGAAGGAATTGAGCATAGACGTCAAGAGAGAAAAGCCTAGAGACGAATCAAATTAAGAAGAAGATTAAAGTTTAATCAAATAAATCAACGCAACGTTAATCTACCCAAAGGAGCGCATCTCAATTTCAGAATTCAGAATCCAGAATTCAAGATTCTGCAGTCGTTGTAAGTATAGTGACCTTTCAGAATATGAATAAAAACTGTGATGTGATTCGATGTAAATGAAAATAGAATTGTGTTATTGCATGAATATGATATAAATTCTATGTATTGTAATGACTTTGTCATGACTTGTGTATTGATATTTGTGGCCTAAATTGATTGATGCAAGCCTATTGGACATGTGTATATGAAAGTAATAACAATAGCAAGTTGTGGCAAAAACTAGAAATTGATCCCTTTATGTATATGTCGATGGCATGGACTATGTATACTCCCTTAATCTAAGTTAGAATTTATGTATACATGTTCTAGATTTGAGATCCTTTTTATGCCTACATGACCCAAAACCTATGATATCATTCTTATGTTAATTTGCAAGTATAATTGGATCTATGTTAAGTATTGTTTGGGTTTCATAAACTATGAAGTTCATGTTGAAATAGGCTATGTGATTAGATGTTATAATTGGACATTTTGGTGAATACGCAACATGCTAGTTTTGTGGTTGACATTACGCCAAGTTAAACATGTTTAAACACAAGTTTGTATTAGCCAAAACTATGCCATTTCATATGTCACCTACTTAGTTATACTTTTATTTGACTGCAAGTTCACATGACCCATATTATATGTTAGTTGAATCGCTAAATTGCAAGTTCATGCGCCACACACCTTTATGTATTACATGTTCTTGATTTCCCCTTTTTCTCACGTTTATAAAGTTGGTCTAAATTGTGACAAGCCCAACACATGTTATAATGTTGCGAACGTACAAACGGGGGTAATAACGTTGGGTGTAAAACATGAAAATATATGTTGGCATGTTTGGCACATGCCAACGACAATGACATTTAAGCGGTATGAATTGATATACACAAGAATAAAAGATATGACATTTACATATATAATTGATAAATAATTAAATATGTAAATTTAGAAAACACGATATGCTTAACCCGAGGTTGGATTAAGTTGTGATGTAAACGTGCCCGGACCCGCCCGACTGTCCAGTAGTCACAACAATACCTATCCAATGTGGGTGGTTAAGCATTGAGCCCAATAATGACCCGAGGTTAGACTGAGCTACGGTGTAAACCTGCCCGGAACCGACCGGCACATCCAGTAACCGTAGCAATATCTGTCTAATGTGAGTCGTCAGCTGCTCTAAGAGGCTAAGGACAGATGGTAGGGTTAAGTCAACTATAACACTTAACCAAATTCAACATGTTAACAAGAATTGATGGGTGGGGTTAGGTAAATACAGACACTTAACCACTTAACATGTTTGACTAGAAAATCCTGGTAACGAGGGACCCGTTTCAGCAGTAACCCAAGTTAGGTATCATGGTACCCTGAAACTAGGCAGGGTGGGGCACAATTACTGGGCTGATTGTAAGCGGTCAAAGCGACGGCGGTGGGTGCAACAGTGTAGGTTCTAACGGGGTGCGGGCGTGCACACACTCCGGAGCAGACAAACAGGGCACTGGGGGCACCAGTAGTATAACCTATGCCTTCTAGAATTTATGTCGGGGCCGCCACCATGGGTCTTGATTCACCCAATGGTGGGACCAGCATAGGTATCTACAATTCTTGGGGGCCGTATGACACATGTTTACGCGAGTAGGAGCCGGTCTTTAAATAAAACATGGGGATCACTTCACCCTCAGCATGGGGTGCCAGTTAAAGTAAGCTCAAGTAGGTGCAGAGATATAGTATGGGTGCGATAGTACATTCGACACTTCCTTAGCTTGTGACACTTTCCTGTTTTCAGTTTATATCTATCATGCCCTTTTCTTATTCACATACTGAAGAGTTACTAGATTTACTCAGGCTTTATGTCTGACTCTATTTTCTTTTCGTCTTCTTTTCTTTCGTTCCCCCCCGGTCCATAGGGAGGAAACAACTCAGCTCAGTCAGACTCTTTACAAGCTCCAAGAACGTAGATGTATGATTTGGATCTCTTTTGCTCGGGTTATGGCTTTGGATATCACTATGGGGATTTTTGTCACTTTATTTATGTTTTATGCTTCTTTAATAATCAAGACAGTAATGAGGTTGTAATGTTGGAAGTATTTTGAGACAATTATGGAATGTTTTGTTTGAACACGTATTGATGAAATAAAAGTCTGTTTGGTTTCCGCTGTTTAAAATATGTGTATTTATATCTGTCTTCAGTTTATCTGTGGCTTTTACTTATAAACCTCCACCAAAGTTAAGGCATTCCCTTTGTGAGTGACCTTAACGGAGGTGGGGTGTTTCACTTGGTATCAGAGCATAGGTTTACCAGACAAGATAAAAGTTTTTGAAATTGTTTTCAAAAGAAAGTTTAAAGAAGCATTTTTTCAAGAAAAAGTGTTACATTTTTTTTAAAGAGGCATAATCCCCCAAAGCCATATGCACTATCTCTCTCTATCCTTCGTTTTGAATCTTTCCTTTCTGTTTCAGCATGTCTGGGGACCTTACTTCCCAGCTACAGATGCTTTTACTCCTCCTCCTCCTCTACGTGAACCAACAAACGGAAGAATCGCCGAACAAGAAGACGAATAACAGTCAAGGAGGAAAGGACCACAACAATAATAACAAGACACGTGAAAAAAGGAAATGTTTTTTCTGTGGCATTGTTGGACATGTGGTGAACGACTGCAGAAAGAAGAAGAGGAAGATGAGTGCTACTTGCTTCCATTGCGGTGGGGCTGGACACATGGCTACGGACTGCCCAAAGAAGCAAGGGCAAGGCCTGCAAGCAGGACCTTCTGGGGGTACCTCTTTAACTTCCTCTCCTAGATGCTTTGTTTTATCC
Source organism: Allium sativum (assembly GCA_030737875.1). Classification (NCBI taxonomy): domain Eukaryota; kingdom Viridiplantae; phylum Streptophyta; class Magnoliopsida; order Asparagales; family Amaryllidaceae; genus Allium; species Allium sativum. The sequence goes on from CM060909.1 coordinate 293,803,395, forward strand.
TGCTTATCTTCTCAATCCTATCTTGAGAACTTTAGGTAGTAATATTTCTGTAGAAAGTGTAGTTTATCTTTATGATCATCCAGTTCGCACACTTTTTGACTCTGGCGCATCACACTCTTTTATTTCATCTGCCTTAGTAGAATCTCTGCATCTAGAGACTAGTATGGTAGAAGATCCCTTAGTAGTTTCAAATCCAATTGGGGGCTCCGCTTACTTGTCAATGGTTTGTTTAGTTTTGAAAATCTCTATTCTCAGCTTTGAGTTTAGTTGTAATGCCTTTGTCTTGGGCTTCTCGGGATATGGTTTGATCTTAGGCATGGACTGGTTATCCAGTAATGGGGCCATCCTTGATTGTGAGAAAAGAGTAGATAGACTCTTGACTGGGCTTGGTAACACTCTAGAAATTTCTTGTAATCCCTTGAATGCTGTTATGCTTAGTTATCTAGAGTCGCTTGATGCTTCTGATGAGAATTTGCAATCAGTTAGAGTAGTCCGGGAATATCCGGATGTCTTTGAGGAGGTGAAAGGCCTACCTCCGAGGCGGGAAATAGACTTCCGCATATATCTTGTGGATAATGCAAAGCCTGTAGCTTTACCTGTCAGACACATGGCTCCAAAGGAGAGAAAGGAGCTCAGCAAGCAGGTTAAAGAACTTCTCGAAAAGGGGTTCATTAGACGGAGCATTTCGGAATGGGGTGCTCCAGTGGTGTTCGCAACCAAAGCGGACGGTTCGCTTCGCCTTTGCGTCGACTATAGGGAGTTAAACAAATTAACCAAGAAAAATAGGCACCCTCTTCCCCGAATCGACGATTTGTTTGATCAGCTTGTAGGAGTGTCGGTCTTTGTAACAACCCGGGAAATGCGAGCCAATTTAAAATTTTTATTTTGGCAATTTTAGTGAATTTTGATATTTAAAATGAATTATTTTAAATAATATCGACTAGAAATTTATTTTGAATGGAATTCGAACGTATATATTTATATACGTCGTTGTTAGAATATAAATATTTACTTTAAATTATAAAAGGAATTGAAAATGGCGCGGTAGTTCGATAATTCGATTTCAAATTTCAATTGAATGTACAGGATTCAAAATAAACCGGATTTTAGCGAAACCAAAAATAATAGGATCTAATTGATAATATCTTTCCAACGAATCCGAAAAATCAAGATTTCACAGCGGGAATCAAAAGATATGTTCAGTTGAAAAATCAGAATATTCGCGATGGAATTTCAGCCGTTAAAAATGGAAATTTTGCAAACGACCTCGGTTTTCGACGAAACTACTTTTGTTGGATCCGTGATGTCAAATTATTGCTAGGTTTCAAAATTCGTAATTTTTCGATTCAATATGTGAGCGTGGCAAAGGAAAACGTGTTTGACCAGTTTCAGTTGATTTTAATCGACTGGAAAATGGCCATTTTTCAAACGATCTCAGAATTTGACGAAATTGGTTTTGTTAGGACCGTATGGTCAATACGAAGCTGGAAATTATTTTTTGGGAATTTTTAGAGTCCGTATGTGACCCCAGTAAATTGAAATGCACGTTCAAATTCAATATATAGAGTTATATGTTGATTTTGATGGAAACTGATCGAAACGGCCAAATCAGCTTACAATACATATCCCATTGTGTTCGGAATGGAGGTAATTAGCTATGGACGACAGGCGGCGGGTCTCGTTTCGAGCTCAAATGAAAAAGTTACTTTTTAAAATTAAAATAAAATAAATATATTAATTATATAGCCACACCCTTTACCTCTTTCTCCTCCCTCATTTAGTCAAACCTGTTCAGAATTAAAATAAAAAAAAAGAAAAAAGAAAAAAAGGGGGGAACCGCTCGTCGCCCCCCTCCTCAGATGACCTCGCCGCCGACGCGAGGCGCCCCCCTCGTCAGCCTTACCCCCATCTCCTCCTTCTCCATCGCCCTCCTCTCCATAATCGACCTGCGAACCCGAGCCCAAACCAAACCCTCCGCCATCATCGAAGACGCCGCAACCCAAATCAACATCCGCCGCACCAGGTGGAGCAGCGCCACCTCCTGCCTCGCGCGCGGGCCCAGGAGCTCTGACCTCCCCCCCACCCCCTCTTTCCCAAGCGACGATGAAACCCCCCCTCCTCTGAAATGCAATGTAAGTTTTTACTGTTCTTCATTTTTAATTTAAAAATCAATTTAATTATACATAGAAAAAAATGATGAGATTTTGTAACGTAGGAAAGATGGGGCTTTTATAAACAAAAAGACCTGATTTTGTAATGGAAAGATTTAATTTTATTTAATATAAAGTTTTGATTTTTATGTATGTAAAAATGAGATTTTAGCTTTATAAAAATATGATTTTTAAAAACAAAAAGAACGGATTTTTATTTGATAAAGGAATGAATTTTTATATAAGAAAGTCGAGGTTTTTAATATAAGAACGTTGAGATTTTCATATAAGAAAAATATAATTTTTATATAATGTAAAGGTTAAAAATATAATTTTTATAAGCTAGAGTATATAAAAATTCGATTTTTATATGTGTAGCAAAGTAAAATTTTGATCTTTGTATAGGTAGCAATATAATAAAAAGGCGATTTTTATTATATGTATAATGATATAAAAATACGATTTTTATATATGAAACAACGATGTAAAAATATAATCTTTATATAACAGGAAGCGTTGTAAGAATATATAATTTATATATATAAAGTGCCATTATAAAAACGTGATTTTTAAAATGAACATCATAATAAAAATATGTTTTTTATATACATAGCAACAATATAAAAATGTGATTTTTATATATTTAGTGGCTATGGGCAACAAAAAAGACAAAAGGCGAGAACAGCGATGACTTCTACATAAGAAGAGTCGAGGCATTTGGATTAGCTAGTCGGTGAGAACTTCTCACTTTAAATTTCCTTTTCTAGTTAAAAATATATATACTAGGATGCAGACGGTGCTTAACAGCACCCGACACCCGTCATCCACAGACCATGGATGGCTTGTATGCTTGTTTGTTTGATTTTGATGTGTAGTTGATTGTGTGATGTGAAATAAAATATTTATATAGTTAAAAATATTTTATAGTTAAAAATAGAATTTTTTAACGTGTATATGAAATGAAATAAATATTTATAAACAAATCAGACGATTTGTTTATCTACACACATTTGACTGATATTGATTGGGACGATAAATTTTACACATCGCCCAACTGCACAAATAAAAATATATGTTTGTTGATTTGAAACCCTACACGGGTATTGGGATAATATACGATATACACTAATCCCAATAATTAGTTGTATGACGATCGATGGATTGACATCCTGATATAAGCATTAGATATTTATATTTGATGCTTATACAGTGTAGTGCACTTTGGATGATGGTTGATTATTTATCGTTGCTATTATATACATGTGTTGTATGGAATCCATATAATTAACATTATATGGTAATTGATTGGGTCTCATTCCAATTGGGAAAATAAAGAATATTTTAAAATATAGGTTCATGTGTTGACCGTACTCATTCGTTGAGATTAGTCATGTGTTGAACGAAATATTTTAACAATAAAATTTACATCTTTATCATATATAAAATTAGAAACTAACTGGAAAATAGCTAAGATGAGTGGTCTCCTGGGTATTGATCTGATGTTGGTTTCGGCCTTCGGGGTTAATACTTAGGGAATCATTCTCTTACTAATTTACGGTTGGAGTCTGATTTGAAATCAAACGATAGATACCATAAATTTTATAAAATATATTAAATAACAAAAATAGTCACATGTTGACAGTACTCATTTGTTGAGATTAGTCCTGTGGTGAAAAATAAATATTCATTTGTTGAACAGAATAAATATTCATTTATTGAATAGAATAACGAAGTTATTGAAAAATATAAAGCTGTGTTGATTAGAGATGCGCTATTTTGACGCGAACGATATTTATATCGATTATATTCGTTTTTATAATGAATACTGAAAATTGAAAAGAAATTCGAATTGAATTGAATTGAAATAGAATAAAAATCAATTTGAAATGAATTCAAAATTGAATCGATTTGAATTGAAAACGAACTGAAATTGAATTAAAAATCGATTTGAATTAAAATCAATTTGAGATGAATTTAAAACGAATTTATAAGGAAAAATTTAATTTTGATTTGAATTTGAAATGGAAGTTGAAATTGTTTTTGAAACAAAGTTTAAACGATTTATAAAATTCGTTTTAAAAAGGAAATCGATGAAATATATATTATATATATAATATAATGGCCTGAATAGAACGCATTGCGCTGCGGCAGTTCGTGAATTTAGACCATTAATTTCGAACGGACATTACGGGAGATCCGACCGTCGGATTCTCCTAAAACCGGAACCGTTGGGTTCGTATCGAAAAGAGCTTTCCAATAAATATTAGAAATATGAAATCTAACGGTTGGATTTGGAATTATGTCCAAATCAAATTTGGAAAAGGTCGTTGTAAGTGCAGTTCGTTGGCCGTTGATGGAAATCGACTGTACGGGCCTTGATAAAATTATTAAAAATATCAATAATTTGTGTAAAATCATAAGAAGTGATTTGGGAAGAACTAGGATGAAAAATTCCACATTTGAAAGGATAAAAATGTATTTTTATCAAAACGAACTAGTTTTGAACTAGAATTAAAACCAATTTATTTTTGAAATAAATAAATTGAATTTGAAAGTGGTTTTAAAAATAATTAGAATTTCCAATACATGAATTGGAATGGATTTGAATCGAAATTGTCTTTGGGATATTTCGATGTTGGATTTCGTGATTATACAGATATGGTTGTGGAAATTTGAAAGATATATTCATATCGTTATTTCCAATACGATATTTGTTGGTCGTAGAATTTGATATTGAATATAAGCCGATATATTTTCTATTCAGAGCCTTGTATTTAATATCAAATGAGATTTGGGTTTGTCGTGAATGGTGTCTTCATTAACACTGTTCTTGGACCCAGTAGAGAAAAGATTAAATCTTTTTATTTAGATTTAATGAAGTATACCAATTAATTAATTTATTTAATTGGAATCGAATTAGAATTGATTTGTGGGTTTATCGTGAACGGTGTTTTAAATAACAATTGTTCTTTAACCCGACAATAAATAGAATGTGATTTGGGTTTACCGTGAACTGTGTTTTATATGACATTAGTTCTTTAACCCAGTAAAAGGAGTTTTAAAGGATCTGTAATTAGATTGAAATGTGAATTGATAATATAAATTATAAAATTTGGAAAGTGATCGAGAACGGAGTATCACCAGTTTTGCTCCAAAGCGATAGTTAAATCTTTAAATAGATTTGAACGTGAAATGGTAATTAATTTTACCGATAACACCGTGGTGTTAGATATGGAGTATTACCAGTTTTGCTTCATGGGATAAATAGGTTGGGATTGGGAAATAAAATAAATAATTACTTCGGTGTGGTTCGCTAATCCCGACTAGTTTGGAAAACCTTAACATGGTTTGAAATGACATCCAAAGGAAGATTAAAGAATAAATTTAAAAGAATTTATCTTTGATAAAATTAATGGGAATCTTTCCCTAAGAATGTGAAATTTAGAAACTAACTGTAGGTTAGCTAAGAAGAATGGTTTCCCGGGTATTGATCTGATGTTGGTTTCGGCCTTCGGGGTTAATATTTGGGGAATTGTTCTCTTGCTAATTTACGGTTAGTGACCGTTGAATTGGAATGAGGCGTATGTTGTGTTTGTGTAACATTTGTTTATTATATACGCGGGTTATTCGGAAAGGCCAGGTTTATACCCATTCTGAATAACCGATTTGACGATATGTCGAAGATGAAGACGGTGGTTGAAGACCGGAAGTCTTCACATCGTTTGGGTGATTACTGATGATCTTGATTGGGCTGTACACCCAAGATAAGGGAAACAGTTGGTGATCGTCCAAACGTACTTGGAGATCGATGGATATGCGAGGAAGGTGCCTCCGGTTTCGTTCAGACCCAGAACGAACTTGTAAATGGACTGTGTGTCTGACATTGGATTTTATTCTGTGCTGATTGATCTCTATTAAATATACATCTGTTTGGCGGCGGAGAATTTATTCTCTTGCTTAACGCCCTTCTCTGAGACGTACGAGCTCAGAGGTTGTATATCGATGGACATCAGTCGCATGGAGTGAATTGCCAGTGTGGCACGCGTAAGTGGCAATTGATCAAGGCTTCTGTTGAAAAGCAAAGTCTTGTGGTTGATGATCAAAGCACGGCCTGTGTGGCGCAGCTTTGTGTATAACGTGAATTCGCGAGCCTCACACCTCGGTATGAGTCAAAAACGGGATAAGTACTGCAGGGAGAGCACGACGTTTCTTTCTAGCTAGTGGTAGTGTCAGTGCTTAAACTAGCTGACATTTATATACTTTTCACCTATGTGGTTGTTGGATGAGGCGCCTCGATTTTAGGTCTGTTAGGACCGGGAAACGTGTGTTCAGGAATTGCCAATCCTCAAACGTAAGAGAGGACCGGCCCTGAAGATCCAAGGGTTACCTAGAGTGTGTAGTCCTGAGGCATTTGCTAGAGTGTCTCGAAGCGGAGAGGAGCTTGCCCCTTGCCTCGACTCATGACGGAAATCCAATTTCCAACACGTGACTTGCGGTTTTATTTGTAGAGCCTAGTATGGCGACATAGTAGCATGGGATACTATGCCGTCTATGATTTATATTTTGACACTTTATATTATAATAGTATCAAAATGATTTGTTTTAAACGTACCAAGCATGTTTGACTATTATAAGGGAAAACCCTATCCTCTGGCTTGCGTTGCATTGTGTGATGGGACCTGGGTCTTACAATAGCTTCATTTTTCGAAAAAGCATTGCGTTGTTTATTCTATGCACTGGTATTCTTGGGAGGAAACCCGTTCCGTGTTATACGGCGTGGTCCCTTGAATTAATCTCTTTTTAAAATAAAGTTTTAATAACTGTTTTTAGTTCCCACACCAGTCACATGACTGACCTGGAGTTTATTGTTTTAATCTAAACTCTGGGTGCTCCTATTTTCGACACGGGCAACTAGTAGTTTTGGTTTTGCAGATTTGTATTCACCGGATCCTGATTTATAGCTGGAACGATGCTCGGAAAGCTCTGTATCCGTGTATCGCCTTCAGTTGTGCGTTGTATTATTTTTCCGCTGCTATGTATTTAAATGTAATTTAAATCTCTGATATTCTTTGTTGTATTTTATTCATTCATACTCTATATATTCTTGTGTTCTGATGGAATTGTTGTAATAAGCAATGAAATGTTCTTCTGTTTGCGTTCTATTATGTCTCGTCCTCAACGCAATCCGGGCTTTCCTTACCGGGGAAGTTCGGGTCGTGTCAGTCTTCTCCCAACTTGATCTGGCAACTGGGTTCCATCAGCTAAGAGTAGCTGAAGATAACATTGATAAGATGGCATTCAGAACCCCAGACTGTTTCTTCGAGTGGCTTGTCATGCCTTTCGGCTTGACAAATGCACCCGCTTATTTCGTAGACCTAATGAGAAGGGTGTTCAGAGAATCCCTCAACAAATTCGTGGTTGTCTTCGTAGATGATATCTTAATCTTTTCAAAGAATGAGGAATCGCATGCTCAGCATCTGAAAGAAATCATGGAAACTCTCCGTTCACATCAGCTAAAAGCCAAATTCTCCAAGTTCCACTTTTTGAGAAAGGAGGTAAGATTTCTGGGGCATATAGTGTCCAAAGAGGGGTTGGCTGTGGACCCCACGAAAGTGGTGGCAGTACAAGATTGGAAGACACCAAGAAATGCAACCGAAGTTCGAAGCTTTCTTGGGCAAGCCGGTTTTTACCGAAAGTTTATTAGGGATTTCGCGAAAATCTCAGCCCCACTGACAAGGCTAACAAAGAAGAATCTGGCGTTCACTTGGGATTTGGACTGCGAGTTTGCTTTCCAACGATTAAAAAGGGCTCTCACAACAGCCCCAGTTCTGACCTTGCCAGATGGAAGCAAAATGTTCACAGTATACACGGATGCTTGTGGAACGGGACTAGGCGTTGTTCTAATGCAAGAAGGAAGGGTAGTAGCTTATGGCGGAAGACAATTGAAAGTTCATGAAAAGAACTACCCAACCCACGATCTTGAGTTAGCCGCCATCGTCTTTGCGCTTAAGTCTTGGCGCCATTATCTCCTAGGTTTGAAGTTTGAATCATACACTGGCCATAAATCGTTGAAATATCTCTTCTCGCAGAAGGATCTTAACTTGAGGCAGCAAAGATGGATGGAGTTTCATGCCTCGTATGATTTTGAAATTTCCTATACTCCTAGCAAAGGCAACGAGGTAGCAGACGCGTTGAGCCGAAAGAAACTGACCTTAAGCCCGCTCTTTGTGGAAAGGCAAAGCTTGGAGTACATAGCCAGTTTTAACTTTAGGCCCTCCTCAGATTTTGTACCGGGTTTGTTAGCATCTCTCGAAGTACGCCCTACTCTCTTGGACTCAATAGGGGCTGCACAACGTGAAGATCCTCAGCTTGTTGATGTGATTGATAAACTTATTAGGGGTGAGACTTCTAGTCACCTCAGTAGGTACACCATCGATGATAAGGGTTGGCTGAGGCGAGATGGAAGATTATGCATCCCACAAGCAAGGGAGTTGACAAAGAAGGTTCTCGAGGAAGCGCATCATTCCAAGATGACTATACACCCTGGCGATGATAAGATGTACAAGGATATAAAAAGGACTTTCTTTTGGAGTGGCATGAAGCAAGACGTGGCAGATTTCGTTTCTAAGTGCATGACCTGCCAACAGGTCAAGGCGGAACAGAAGAAGCCTGGAGGACTAATTCATCCTTTAGAGTTCCCACAGTGGAAGTGGGATAGCATTTCAATGGACTTCATTGATGGACTGCCTAGGTCGAGAAGAGGCAACACTAGCATTTGGGTAATAGTGGATAGGCTTACTAAAAGCGCCCACTTTATACCTATCAAGAGTAGAAGGACTGCCACATCTCTAGCAACTCTTTATCTCAAGGAAATAGTTAGACTCCATGGGATACCCTCCAGCATTGTTAGTGACTGAGACCCTATCTTCACAAGTGAGTTTTGGCGGAGTCTGCAAGAAGCTATAGGCACACAGTTATGTTTGAGTACGACCTATCACCCCCAAACCGATGGCCAGACGGAAAGGGTGAATAGAGTTTTGGAGGATCTTTTAAGACTTTGCGTTCTTGACTTTGGAGGTACGTGGGAGGATCACCTTCCTTTAGTAGAATTTGCCTACAACAACAGCTACCAAGCTACCATAGGCATGGCACCCTTCGAAGCCTTGTATGGAAGACTGTGCAAATCACCAACTTGTTGGTGGGAGTCTACAGATAAGCTTATACTTGGGCCAGATATGATTCGAGAGACTTCGGAGAAAGTGGACTTGATACATAGGAGAATGAAGATTGCCCAAGACAGACAGAAATCCTACGCCGACAAAAGAAGGACCGACCTTGAGTTTGAGGTTGGGGACAGGGTTTTCCTTAAGGTATCTCCTTTAAGGAACTTCGTTCGCTTTGGATCCGCAGGAAAGCTAGCACCAAGATTTGTAGGACCGTTCCCTATCATCGAGAAGGTTGGGAAGATGGCCTATAGATTAGAGCTACCCGAGAGACTGGCCGGAGTTCACAACGTCTTTCATGTTTCTCACCTCCGAAAGTGTTTGCATGAGTCTGCGGAAGTGGTGGAACCTAGCATTCTAGAAGAAGCCGAAGTGGAACGTGAAGCAACTGTGAGGAGAGTTCCAACCCGCATCTTAGGAACTGAAGTGAAAAAGCTACGCAACCGCGAGGTCAAACTCGTTAAAGTTCAGTGGAGTGACGCCGAGGAAGACGCGACTTGGGAAACTAAGGACAGAATACGCGCTGCCTACCCTCTTCTTTTTGAGGGTACATCTTCGATCTCTCTTTTTCCTTAAGTTATGCTTTATCTATCTTTTTAGGTATATCCCCTCGGTCCTTTTCCTAACTCCTTAGGTAGAAAACAAATGGATGCAAACATGTATTTGAAAACATGTTATGGATGATGGCTGCAAATGGTTGCTAGTGATTGCTAGTGGTTGCTCGTGGATGCATATACACACACACCCTAGGTTATAGATCGGCTCAGTCACTTCATATTGCATATGCATATATGTATTCTCATTTGTATATGGTTGAAACTTGATATGCTGTCATATGGTCGTCGCATTTGTATGAATAGTTGTGCACTCATGTAGAATTATGAGTAGGAAAAATTTGCATACATAATGGATTCATGACACTTACATGATTCGCATTAAGGAGGTCAACTGAATCAGTAGACCGCCTGATTTCTGCATTTGATAAGGACATGTACACACACTATGCATATGATCACGAAGCATTAGAAGTCTTTTAAGGACAGTGGATGCCTATGGTTGTTGGTTGAGTAGATGGACTGTTGGATGGTAGGATATACATTCTTCCTAACTTGAAGATTTCGGGGACGAAATCCTTTTAAGAGGGGGAGAATGTAACACCCCGTGGATTCTATAAACATTAAGCTTCACAAATTAAAGTGTAATTAATTCTAAATGAACTAATTAAGGGAAACGGGTTACGCCATTGCGTTCGTCTCGGAATTCTGCTTGAGATAGAGTCCGAGTTTGCGTGAATCGGACTCCGTATGAAGGAGTTATGACCTTCAGAAGTTTCAGAATAAAATTTAAATTCAAACGGCTCAGTTTCAGATTCGAAATTCGAAAAACAGGTTCAAACTGGGCTGGGCGAGAAAATTCCCTCCCATAGACCAGGTCAACCATAGGGTCAACCATGGTGTCAACCTGGCCACCCTAGGTCGACCATAGTGTCGACCTGGCCACCCCAGTCGACCATAGTGTCGACCTGGGTGTCGACCTGCCAGTCGACCTGCCTGGTCGACCTGGCTGGCTAGGTCTGGCTCTGGCTCGAATTTCTGTGGCTCGGTTTGTCACTAAGGCTGACATGTCACCTCTTGATCGGCTCTTTGAACTTTGTATGGTCTAGATTCCTCCTGTCTTCATCTGACAGCTCAAAACATTTTAAAAATCTATAAATACACCCTAAGTCTCAACTGAAAATTCACATAAAAAAATAAGTTGGGAGTCGTCATGCTGCCAGGAAGGAATTGAGCATAGCCGTCAAGAGAGAAAAGCCTAGAGATGAATCAAATTAAGAATAAGATTAAAGTTTAATCAAATAAATCAACGCAACGTTAATCTACCCAAAGGAGCGCATCTCAATTTCAGAATTCAGAATCCAGAATTCAAGATTCTGCATTCGTTGTAAGTATAGTGACCTTTCAGAATATGAATAAAAACTGTGATGTGATTCGATGTAAATGAAAATAGAATTGTGTTATTGCATGAATATGATATAAATTCTATGTATTGTAATGATTCTGTCATGACTTGTGTATTGATATTTGTGGCTTAAATTGATTGATGCAAGCCCATTGGACATGTGTATATGAAAGTAATAACAATAGCAAGTTGTGGCAAAAACTAGAAATTGACCCCTTTATGTATATGTCGATGGCATGGACTATGTATACTCCCTTAATCTAAGTTAGAATTTATGTAAACATGTTCTAGATTTGAGATCCTTTTTATGCCTACATGACCCAAAACCTATGATATCATTCTTATGTTAATTTGCAAGTATAATTGGATCTATGTTAAGTATCGTTTGGGTTTCATAAACTATGCAAGTTCATGTTGAAATAGGCTATGTGATTAGATGTTATAATTGGACATTTTGGTGAATACATAACATGCTAGTTTTGTGGTTGACATTATGCCAAGTTAAACATGTTTAAACACAAGTTTGTATTAGCCAAAACTATGCCATTTCATATGTCACCTACTTAGTTATACTTTGATTTGACTGCAAGTTCACATGACCCATATTATATGTTAGTTGAATCGCTAAATTGCAAGTTCATGCGCCACACACATTTATGTATTACATGTTCTTGATTTCCCCTTTTTCTCACATTTATAAAGTTAGGCTGAATTGTGACAAGCCCAACACATGTTATAATGTTGCGAACGTACAAACGGGGGTAATAACGTTGGGTGTAAAACATGAAAATATATGTTGGCATGGTTGGCACATGCCAACGTCAATGACATTTAAGCGGTATGAATGAATATACCCAAGAATAAAAGATATGACATTTACATATATAATTGAGAAATAATGAAATATGTAAATTTAGAAAACACAATATGCTTAACCCGAGGTTGGATTGAGTTGTGATGTAAACCTGCCCGGACCCGCCCGGCTGTCCAGTAGTCACAACAATACCTATCCAATGTGGGTGGTTAAGCATTGAGCCCAATAATGACCCAAGGTTAGACTGAGCTACGGTGTAAACCTGCCCGGAACCGACCGGCACATCCAGTAACCGTAGCAATATCTGTCTACTGTGAGTGGTTAGCTGCTCTAAGAGGCTAAGGATAGATGGTAGGGTTAAGTCAACTATAACACTTAACCAAATTCAACATGTTAACAAGAATTGATGGGTGGGGATAGGTAAATACAGACATTTAACCACTTAACATGTTTGACTAGAAAATCCTGGTAACGAGGGACCCGTTTCAGCAGTAACCCAAGTTAGGTATCATGGTACCCTGAAACTAGGCAGGGTGGGGCACGATTACTGGGATGATTGTAAGCAGTCAAACCGACGGCGGTGGGTGCAACAGTGTAGGTTCTAACGGGGTGCGGGAGTGCACACACTCCGGAGCAGACAAACAGGGCACTGGGGGCACCAGTAGTATAACCTATGCCTTCTAGAATTTATGTCGGGGCCGCCACCATTGGTCTTGATACACCCCATGGTTGGACCAGCATAGGTATCTACAATTCTTGGGGGCCGTATGACACATGTTTATGCGAGTAGGAGCCGATCTTTAAATAAAAAATGGGGATCACTTCACACTCAGCATGGGGTGCCAGTTAAAGTAAGCTCAAGTAGGTGCAGAGATATAGTATGGGTGCAATAGTACATTCGACACTTCCTTAGCTTGTGACACTTTCCTGTTTTCAGTTTATATCTATCATGCCCTTTTCTTATTCACATACTGAAGAGTTACTAGATTTACTCAGGCTTTATGTCTGACTCTATTTTCTTTTCGTCTTCTTTTCTTTCATCCCCCCCCTAGGTCCACATGGAGGAAACAACTCAGCTCAGTCAGACTCTTTACAAGCTCCAAAAACGTAGATGTATGATTTGGATCTCTTTTGCTCGGATTATGGCTTTGGATATCACTATGGGGATTTTTGTCACTTTATTTATGTTTTATGCTTCTTTAATAATCAAGACAGTAATGAGGTTATAATGTTGGAAGTATTTTGAGACAATTATGGAATGTTTTGTTTGAACACGTATTGATGAAATAAAAGTCTGTTTGGTTTCCGCTGTTTAAAATATGTGTATTTATATCTGTCTTGAGTTTATCTGTGGCTTTTACTTATAAACCTCCACCAAAGTTAAGGCATTCCCTTTGTGAGTGACCTTAATGGAGGTGGGGTGTTTCATTTTCGTCGAGCATTCTATTTATATACCTTCATACCTTATCCATACCTATCTCATGTATATTTATACCAGCCCAATCTATTTTAACTATACCTGATCGTTTTAACTCAATTCGTTAATTAATTTGTTAATTAACTCTTTAGTCTATTTCACTTTTATATTTGAACATGACATGTTCAAATATATTTTAACTTGCTTATTACTAATTTGAATCCAAATTTAAGTTCTATATTCGATTTCGAATATCCATTTACAAATCCAATTAACCTTTCAAAGTTCAACTTCAAATTCAAAACTCGATTAACTAATTCCTCTTCGACTTAGTTAATTCTATTCAATTTCTATTCAAATTTTATATCACTTCTATTATTCAAATCTATATATCAAATTCTATTATTCAAATTCTATATATCAAATTCTATTCAAATTCTATATTATAAATCCCATTTGAATTTCTATATTCAAATTCTATGTATCAAATTCTATATTATAAATCCCATTTGAATTTCTATATTCAAATTCTATATATTCAAATTATATATATCAAATTCTATATTATAAATCCCATTTTGAAATTCAACACAACCTGTCTTTCCCAAAACAAATTCAAAACAGTATCTTTGGTAGTAATTCGTCACTTGCAACTCGAAAATGAATACTGATGATGCAGCTGTCATCATCGGAATCTATTTTCCAGCGATCGAAGTGAGTTCAATACTATAAAACCATTTCTAAACATTTCCACTTTGAAATTCATTTCAAAATATAATTCACACTGCTTGTAAAACAAATTAAAATCTCCCAGGATCTTAAATTTTCCTTATTTTTAATCCAAATCCATTTACAAACACTTATCCAATTTTCCAGAATTTTAATTCAATTCCTGGTTTAAATTCAGATTTAATTCATTTCGATTTCATATAATTCACTTATATGAATTCTAATCGATTATTTACATAACCATTTCACTTATAATCTTACTCGATTATAATATCAACCAATATATCCAATATGTATCAAAATATACTTTGGGTAAAATTATTTTAATTTACCCTTTTTCAAAACATATCATGTCGGCCCATCGTATTCGAGTGTTTAGTAACTCCTACCGATACAGTGGATCAAACTGATCAACCAGAACCCATAAACAACTCAACCAATAAATCTCCATAATATAAAACAAAATTTTATATCAATAACAAATACGTTCACTCGTATATATACACTCAAACTCAATCTAGGGTATTACTAACCCCATCTCTACTGAGTTACGCCACAGAGCCAAGGTAATTCACTTAACTTAAGCTCCGATACCAATTGTAATGACCCGAAAATCCGGTCCAATTTGAGCTGACCAAAAACACAAGTCCAACCCCAAATTAAACTGAAAATCAGGAAATTAATAGAAAGAAAACAGAGGGTGAGAATAGATAAGATAGAAACTTAGAATAGAAGAAGAAGAAGAACACAACATCAGAGTAACACGAACCTCACAGCGGGACGAATAACATATATTTCATAACATAACTTTGAAATACAAATCTGTACTTGAATATACATATCACTATCAAAGTATAGCACTTACAACACAGCGGAAATAACTATAGCTATATAATCCTGAAGCCTCCTGCTCCAAGCTCTTCCAGTATATCTGTAAATCCTGACTACTTGACTGCCCGTACAAAATTGGGCACCCAAGAGTTTAGGGAAAACAAAACAAAATAAACTCCGGGTTAGTCATGGAACTGGTGTGAGTAAAACAGTTTAAAACAGTTCAAGCAGGTAAATGATATCTCATAAGACCACGCCGTATAACGGAACGGGTTTTTCCCTTATGAGAATCCAAATTATCTTTATATCAAAAACCTTTTGATATTATAATAATGTCTATCAACCACAATATAATAATCATCTAGCAGAAACGCTTTCATCTCACGTTCTACATATATAGTATACAATCAAAACCGCAAGCACGTATTGGGTAATGGATTTCCAACTATGAAAAGGTATGGAACCACCTTTCGCTAGTGTATCTCTAGAGAGGAATACACTGGGTTCAACAAGAACATCTTGCAACCCGGCCACACATGACCGACCACTCATTTCGCTTGAGTGTATCGAATGTATATCACCAACAGTTGGGATCAGCAACCGTTTCCCGAATGGGACAACATCAACAATAGATTTTTAGAAGTAAATGAAACTCTAGATCAGGTGACTATACACCCTACTTCGGAGCGACCTACTTAGCCATGCTGCCTGCCCGATTTCTGTCATTTACCGGATGTGAGGCTAGAAGCTACGCTTTATCATCACACCAGATTCACTTCGAATGTCACATCGTCAAATCCATCAAATCACCGATTGACATCTACAACAGTACATTACGTGTTAGCTAAAGAAGTTTCCTTCTCCGCTTCCACTCTTGGTACGGTTGAAGAAATCAATGTATGTGACCTTTCTGGAAATACTCTGTCAGACATTCATCCATACAAGTCATCCAGGAACAGGATGAACCGAATGCACTATTCAGTATATCCATCTTAGGCACTGTTATATAAGATTTATAAAACAGCCCTTGCACTTTACTCCGTCTTCAATTATCCTTGGCATATATGATTCGCAACGCTTATGCCAATACAGAGTGGTTCTTTGGATAATAATCCAACCGGTCTCTCCTTATTAACAACGTTAAAATGGTCAAAACTTCGATAGTCTGTGATTTAACTATCAAAGAAAAACAGGTGTGCAAACAACGATATTATTTCCAGATGGAAATTTATATCGATCAAACATCATTTAACATTTATCTCCTTAGTTCATTTTTCATCTCCTGTTTCCCTATATTCAACATTTCTTATTTTCTAAATTTAGAAAATATATGTTATTACCATTGGAAATCATTTCCATTTCTTGTTTTCTATATCAGCAAACATTTCTGATTCTTGTTTGGGAAACATTTCCAAAACTCCTACGTCTGGATTAAACAGATGTTTAGATAAAACATCACTATGCCAACTCAAACCATTTCCTTTAATTTCTAAATTCACTTAACCATCCTTTACTGCCGAACCTTAACCATTCCTTAGTTAAAAACGAAGCCAATCAAGTTGGGGTAGAACTACCTCTCAGACCTTAACTAAACAACATTTATAACTTTAAAATAGGCAAAGTTCACTTTATATTTCTTTAGCTAACTTCCTTACTTAACCTTTCTTTTCGAATAACTATATTCGATTAGCTCCTTTTTTGATTAGCTCTATTTGATTAACTCTATTTGATTTACTCTATTCGATTTACCCTATTGCATTCACTTTAACCGATTAACTTTATTTGATAAATTCTTCTTGAGTATTCCTTTTCGATTAATTCTTTTCGAATAAACTATATTCGAATAACTCATTTCGAATAAACTATATTCGATATCTCCTTTCGAATAAACCATATTCGATATCGCACTTCGAATAACTTATATTCGATTATCTCATTTGGATTACCTCGGTTTGATTAACTCATCTTGACTTACTCAACTTGACGAACTTACTCGACCCAATCAACTTGGTTACTTAACTTGGCTAACTCTACTTTGATTAACTCGCTTTGGTTAACTCAATTTGATTTACTTAACTCGATAACTCAATTTGATTACCTTAACTCGATAACTCAATTTGATTACCTTAACTCGCTAACTCAAATTGATTAGTTCAGTTTGACTAGCTCCTTTGACTAACTCAGTTCGATTAACTCCTTTTACTAAATTCAATTTGGTTAACCTGACTAACTTAGCCCATTTGGTTAATCTGGTTTAACTAACTTATTTGACAAATCTAGTTTAACTAACTCATTTGGCAAATCCCTTTTAATAATCCTATTTATTCCCTAAATAATTATTCGCTTTTTATAATTCTATTCTATTTATTCTAACAAATAAATATTTCCTTTATTATAACTTATCCTTCGATTTTATAATTATTTTCTTTTATAAAAGTCCTTTTCCTTTTCTATATAAAATCCATCAATTTTACATAAATAATTCATTTTCAAAATACACTTTGAAAATCCCCTTTCCCACATCCAGTATTTCTTATGGTATTTAACATACCATATAACAACGATAAATATCGTCCAAACACACATAATCAACAACCGATTATATATCACATCATATATCACAATATATGAATCACAGTAAAATAAATGTTGAGGAATCCAGTTGGATTCTCCAACCTATTTCCCTGCATCACAGATGTTAAACAATATAGATAACATCACTTTCAGTTCCATATGATATATTCTGTTAAACAAAATCAATATAGAAATTCAACTAACTGACTAGCAGTTCAATCAAACAATCAACACACAGTCAATCAGCCAATAATTAACAGTTCTAAAAATACAACATGAAAGTATAAACTGTTTAGAGTTAGTGAGATTTACTCACATTGGACGATCATCGTTAATAACGATAACCAACGCTCGGTTTGATTCAGACGGAAAATTTATTTTGTAATCAATTGTAACGAGCTTCGATTCACTCCCAGTCAGTCTCATTATGTTGCTCCCGTCCATACGATCCGAACGGATCCGACCATTCATGATTCTGATATCGTATGAGATAATTATCGCGTTAAGAAGTAAATACACAAATTTAAACTAACTTAAGTTTTTAAATAATTACTTGGGCCTTTACCCATTTAAATTCGGCGGCCCACTTCATCAAACACGGACCCGACTTCTATTTCTCCTTCCCCAAATATACTTGCCGTGACCTGCTGCCACAAAGGAACCCAACCATGAAATCATCAAATCACATTATCTCCCTTCTTCCATGCTTTTAAATTCAAACAAAAATCATGAATATTTATCTCGTTTGATCCTCTTTCTCCTCGAACTCCTAGGGTTGAGCTCGAATCACCCCAGCGAATGGCGATGCTCGCCTTCCCACTACAGGTACCGACGTCTTTTGCCAAGAATCCCTCCTGAACTTCAACAATACATGCGCCTCCTCAACCCCGAATAAATGCCACCATCGAGAACCTCTATCGTCGCCTCTATCTCCCGATAACCACAACCCTAGCTCACGGATGTCAACGCAGCAAACCCCAAAGGACGATCGAACCCAACAATACTCATACAGACTTGAAGAGAATCTCAAGGGGAGCTCAATCATATATGTTTCTAGATTTTAGGACTTCTATTTTATTTGTTATGATTTTTCCATTGGAATTTTTCTAATGTGTTTGGCTCTTACGAGTTTTTATAGGTTTGAATGGGTTGGTGAAGTTTGTGGTTGAGAAAGAAGGCCGCATGGCCTGTGCTGGATCACAGAAAAATGGAGGGGATATTTTGAATTGATTTTATATTTTATTTAAATGATTTTCTCCTTGTATCTGCCTTCTAAAAATCCCAGTGATTACATATGATACCTAAAAATCACGAAAACAGACATGCCACCAGAGTTCGACATTACGGTCCCAACGAAACTGGTTTCGTCGAATTCCGACTTCGTCTGCTCACACAGCGTATTTTTAAAGGTCAATTTATCGACTATTTTTCACATTAAGAATCCGTACGGCCACATACTGACTTCAAAAATCACGAAACTGGAAATCTAACAATAATTTAACATTGCGGATCCAACAGAATTAGTTTCGTCGAATTCTGAGGTCGATTGCAAAAGTGGCTATTTTTAAAACTCTAAATAGCCTATTTAAATATATAAATATATTTAAATATAATTAAATTAAATATTTATATATAAATATTATCATCTATATTCACAGTGGAATACCATACAGCTCTAGAATATTCCTATATGAATTTCTAACTTGATATTTCAATCTGGGTCAACCCGATATTCGATTTATATTGAAATTCCTTTTTAAAATATAAATAATTCCTTTATAAATTATAAAGGAATTCCACAGCGACTTTTCTAAAATTTGATTTGGACGTGAATCAAAATCTACACGACGAAATCCCGATTTTTCTCTTCCACTAGAAAGATATACTCCACCATCTCCACACGTTTCTTGTTTCACAGAAATCCGGCTTAAAACGAATCCTGTACATTCAGTTGAAGTTCGAATCGCCAATTTACGAACTGCAGCGCCATTTCAAGCTCGATTTTAATTATATTATAGTTCTATGTTCAAACTTTCGTTTATATAATATATTCGTTATTCAAATTCAATTCCAAGCTAAATTAAATATCACAGATGATCCAGTTCACACCATATCGCCATTTCAGCCAATTCTGATTATTTCAGAATTAAATATATTATTTTAATTAAATATTTCCCATTATTTAATTCCACGACCATTTAATTCACTACATCACTATATATATAATTAAATTAATTAATTATAATACCTCTGCAAATGCGGGTCATTACATGACGGCTTCACAGAATGAGATTGTGAGGTCTAGGGTTGAGGTTTGGGGTGACTATATAGAAGTCTAGGATTAATTCTAGCCTTTAGATTAGTCTAGGAGAAACCATAGCCATCAAACCAAAGAGATGCGTCATCCAGCCAACCATAGCACGACACATAAGCCCTAATACCTCAGAAATTAGTCATCGGCCAATCAGGGAAGGCCACATCAGCTCAGGGCTATAAAAATTCATCATAGGAAGTGGATCTCAAAGGGGTCGACTCTCTACAGGGGGGTCGACACCTATGTCGACACCCCTATAGGGGGTCGACACCTATGTCAATTCCTCTTGGGGGGGTCGACACCCCTGAGTGGGAAATTTCCCGCTCTGTTATTTTGGTCGATTTTCGAATTTTAAATTGTTTTCTGACTTTTAATTTAATTTTTGTTTTTACTTGAAATCTTCTGAACTCCATAACTTCTTCATACGGAGTCCGATTCTTGCAAACTCGGACTCTATCTCAAGCAAGAATTCCGAGACGAACGCAATGGCGTAACCCGTTTCCCTTAATTCTTCTTCTAAAAATTAAGTGTTCTTAGATTTGTTAATTTTAATATTCACAGAAAATACAGGGTGTTACATTCTCCCCTCCTTAAAGGATTTCGTCCCCGAAATCTCTAAGTTAAGAAGAATGCATCCTAACATCCAACATCCATCTACACAACCATCAGTCACAGGCATCCATTATCCTTAAAAAGATTTATAATGCTTTCATGATCATATGCATAATGTGTGTATACGTCCTTATCTAATGTAAAATCATGCGGTCTACTGATTCAGTTGACCTCCTTGATGTGAATCATGTCGGTGCTATGAGTCCATCATGTATGCAATTATTCCTAATCATATTTTATAACTTCTACATGAGTGCACAATCATTAATACAAATGCAACTTCCTCATGATAACACACTAAGTTTAAATCTATATATAAATACATATATGCATATGCAATATGAAAGTGACTGAGTCGATCTAGTACCGTGTGTGTGTGTATGCATCCACGAGCAACCATTAGCAACCACTTGCAACCACTTGCAGCCATCAATCATAACATGTTTTCAAATACGTGTTTACATCCATTGGTTTCTAACTAAGGATTAATAGTAGGACCGAGGAGATATACTTAAGAGATAGATACAAGCATGCATAAACTTATGGAAAAAGAGATCAAGAATGTACCCTCAAAAATTTAAGGGTAGGTTGCGTGTATCTTGTCCCCAGTCTCCCACGTCGCGTCTTCTTTAGTGTCACTCCACTGTACTTTAACTAGCTTAACCTCGCGATTGCTTAGCTTTTTAACTTCTGTACCCAAGATACAAGTTGGAACTCTTCTCACCATCGCTTCTTGTTCCACTTCTAATTCCTCTAGTATGATTGGCTCCACAACTCCACAACTTCCGCCGACTCATGTAAGCACTTCCGTAGATGAGAGACATGAAAGACATTATGTACTTCAGCCAATCATTCGGGCAGCTCTACTTTGTAAGCCATCTTCCCAATCCTCTCAATGATAGGGAATGGCCCAACAAATCTTGGTGCCAATTTTCCCACGGACCCAAAGCGAACAACATTCTTTAAAGGAGATACTTTAAGAAAAACTCTGTCTCCAATCTCAAACTCAATGTCGGTCCTTCTTTTATCAGCGTAGGACTTCTGTCTATCTTGTGCGGTCTTCATTCGTCTTTGTATCAAGTCCACCTTCTCTGAAGTTTCTTTGACCATGTCAGGCCCAAGTACAAGCTTGTTTGTAGACTCCCACCAACAAGTTGGTGATCAGCACAGTCTTCCATATAAAGCCTCAAAGGGTGCCATGCCTATGGTGGCTTGGTAGCTATTGTTGTAGGCGAATTCCACCAAAGGAAGGTGATCCTCCCATGTTCCTCCAAAATCAAGATTGCACAATCTCAAGAGATCTTCTAATACTCTGTTCACCCTTTCCGTCTGACCATTGGTTTGAGGATGATAGCCAGTGCTTAAGCATAGCTGTGTGCCTACAGCCTCTTGCAAACTCTTCCAAAACTCGCTCGTAAAGATAGGATCTCGATCACTTACTATGCTAGAGGGTATCCATGCAGTCGAACTACCTCTTTAAGATAAATGGATGCTAACGATGAGGCAGTCCTTCTACTCTTAACAGGTATAAAGTGAGCGCTTTAAGTGAGCCTGTCCACTATTACCCAGATACTGGTATTGCCCCTTCTTGACCTAGGCAACCCATCAATAAAGTCCATCGAAATGCTATCCTATTTCCACTGTGGGACCTCTAGAGGATGAAGCAGACCACTAGGCTTCTTCTGCTCTGCCTTGACTTGTTGGCATATCAAGCATTTAGAGACAAACTTAACTACATCCTTCTTCATGCCATTCCAGAAGAAAACCCGTTTTATGTCTTTATACATCTTGTCCCCGTGTATGGTCAACTTAGAATGGTGTGCTTCTTCGAGAACGGTTTTCACCAAATCCCTTGCTTGTGGGACGCATAGTCTTCCATCCCGTCTCAACCAACCCTTGCCATCGATGGTGTATCTATTGAGGTGACTAGAAGTATCACCTCTAATCAGCTTATCCATCACATCAACTAGATGAGGGTCTTCACGTTGCGCAGTTCCTATTGAGTCCAAAAGAGTAGGCCGCACCTCTAGCGATGCTAACAAACCAGGTACAAATTCAAAGGAGGGTCTAAAGTCAAAGTTTGCTATGTACTCCAATATTTGCCTTTCTACAAAGAGAGGACTTAAGGTCAGCTTTTTCCTACTTAAGGCGTCTGCTACCACATTGCCCTTGCCAAGGGTATAAGAAATCTCAAAATCGTATGAGGCAAGAAATTCCATCCACCTTTGTTGTCTTATGTTAAGATCTTTCTATGAGAAAAGGTACTTTAACGATTTATGGTCAGTAAACAATTCAAACCTTTCTCCTAGTAGGTAATGACGCCATGACCTAAGAGCGAAAACAATGGCAGCTAGTTTTAGATCATGAGTTAGGTAGTTTTTCTCATGTACCTTCAACAGCCTTCCTCCATAACAAACTACTCTGCCCTCTTGCATCAAGACAGCGCCCAATCTTGTACTGCATGCGTCTGTGTACACTGTAAACATCTTTCTCCCATCAGGCAATGTCAGAACCGGGGCTGTTGTTAGAGCCCTTTTCAATCGTTGGAAAGCAACATTCCAATTCAAATCCCAAGCAAAAGTTAGGTTCTTATTTGTCAACCTAGTAAGTGGGGCTGAGATCTTCACAAAGTCCTTAATGAACTTTCTGTAAAAGCCCGTTTGCCCGAGAAAACTCCGTACTTCGGTTGCATTCCGTGGAATCTTCCAATCTTACACTGCAACTACTTTTGCGGGATCCACAACTATTCCCTCTTTGGACACCACATGCCCAAGAAACCTTACTTCTTCTCTCCAAAAATGGCATTTGGAGAATTTTGCTTTCAGTTGATGTGCATGAAGAGTATCCATGACTTCCCTTAAATGCAAAGCATGTTCTTCCTCACTTTTTTAGAAAATCAAAATATCATCCACAAAGACCACTACAAATTTATTAAGGAACTCTCTGAACACCCTACTCATCAAGTCTACGAAGTAGGCAGGTGCGTATGTCAAGACGAAATGCATGACAAGCCATTCGAAGAAACCATCCGGGGTCCTGAACGCGGTCTTATCTATGCTGTCTTCAGCCACTCTTAGCTGATGAAATGCGGTGGCCAGGTCTAGTTGGGAGAAAACCGAGGCACCTATGAGCTGGTCGAACAAGTCGTCTATTCTAGGAAGTGGGTGCCTATTCTTCTTGGTCAACTTGTTTAGCTCCCTATAGTCCACACACAGGCGAAGTGAACCATCTCAAACACCACTGGAGCACCCCATTCAGAAATACTCCGCCTTATGAAACCCATTTCAAGCAACTCTTTAACTTGCTTGTTGAGCTCTTTCCTTTCCCTTGGAGCCATGTGTCTAACGGGTAAGGAAACAGGTTTTGCATTATCAACAAGGTATATGCAAAAGTCTATCTCTTGCTTCAGAGGCAAGCCTTTCACCTCTTCAAAGACATCCGAGTATTCACGGACTACTCTAACAGATTGCAAGTTTTCAACAGACGCATCAAGAGATTCTAGATAGCTAAGCATAACAGAATTCATGGGATTACAAGAGATTTCGAGAGTGTTACCGAGGAAAGTCATAAGTCTAACCACTCTCTTTTCACAATCAAGGATGGCACCATTACTGGATAACCAATCCATGCCTAGAATTAACCCATAGTCCGTGAAGCCCAAAACATAAGCATTACACCTAAACACAACGCTTAGTATAGAAATTTCCAAATCCAAACAAATCATTGACAAATAATCCGAGCCCCCAATTGGATTTGAAACAACCATGGGATCCTCTACTATACTGGTATCTAGGTGCAGAGATTCAACTCAAGCAGTAGATATAAAAGAGTGTGATACGCCAGAATCAAAAAGAGTACGAACTGGATGATCAGAAAGATAAACTAAACTCTCAACAGAAATATTTCTACCTCTTTCTTGCAAAGGTGCAATGAGAGAGTGAATCTTCCCTCCAGAAGTAGATCTAGTCCTCTGCCCTTGCCCTTGCCCTTGCCCTTGCCTTTTTGGGCAATCCTTAGCCATATATCCTGTCTCGTCGCATTGAAAGCAACCACCCATCTTCCTCTTCTTCTTCCTGTAGTCTTTAATTAGATGTCCAGGTATGCCACAAAATTTACACTTCCTCTTGTCATGGGGTTTGTTATTCTTCCCGCCTTTCTTGGAATCCGTCTTCTTATTCTGCGATCCCTCCACTTTCTTGTCTAGAGGTTCTTCCACCTTTGCCTCTTTCTTGCCATCCTTGTCTTCCTCCTGTAACAGTGCCATGTCCACCAGTCTCACGAAAGTCGCGCCCATAGGTATATGGGACATAGCTAGGCTGTGCAGTGGCTCATTCAACCCTTTAACGAAATGGAGAGCCTTTTTATGTAGAGTGTTTACTAACTCCAGTCTGTATCTAGCCAGCTAGTTTAATTGGTTGACGTATTCCTTAACTAATAGGCTTCCTGGTTTGAGTGCTAGGAACTTCTCCATCTGTAGGCTTCGTTCAGCTTGCGAGAGGAACTTCATTTCAAACCTCCTTCTGAAATCCTCCCAAGTTTCAACTGGTCTCTCAGCATTAGTAACTTTCCACCAGTAAGAGGCTCCGTGCTTAAGTAACCATACATCAAATTGTATCTTCTGCCTATCGTCCACTTCAAAGATAACAAACAAATCTTCTGTTTCCTTGAGCCAGTTTCTTACTTCCACAAATGACTCAGTCCCATTAAAGTTATTTCCGCCCATAGCTCGAAAGTCTCTACATATCTTTGAGAAAGCATTCACACGTGGAGGAGGAGGAGGAACGGCTGCAGCTGGGGGAGGAGGAACATTTGCTGGCCCTGCGCCATTAGCCCTAGCCTCCAGATATCTTCTGAACCAGCCAGGTATCGGTACGCCCTCGGGAAGATTAAGATCCCCAAACATGCTGAAATGAAAAGAAAAGTTTCAAAACAAAGGATAGAAAGATAGTGCATATGGCTTTGGGGATTATGCCTTTAAAATAAAACAACACTTTTCTTGAAAAATGCTTCTTTAAACTTCTTTTTGAAAAATAGTTTTTCAAAAACTTTTATCTGATCTGGTAAACCATTGCTCTGATACCAAGTGAAACACCCCACCTCCGTTAAGGTCACTCACAAAGGGAATGCATTAACTTTGGTGAAGCATTTTGGGTAAAAGACACAGATAATTTACAAGACAGACATATAAACAGCGGAAAACTGAAATCATTTCATAAATAACGTGATTCAGTCAAAACATTACAAGCATTGTCTCAAAACCCAACTTCTAAATTATTACAATAAAACATCTGTCTTGATTTAAAACTCCAAGTACATAAAGAAGCATAAAACAGTAGTAAAGCAGCATGAATCCCCAATAAAAGTGTAACCACAACCATAGCCCAAGAAAAGAGAATTCAAGCAATACATCTACTCTCTTCAAGCTGGAAAAGGTCTGCACTAAGCTGAAGTATTCCCTCCCTACGGACCTGGGGAGGGGGGGACGGAAGAAAGAAGGCGAAAGAAAACGGGTCAGACATAAGCCTGGTAAGTCCAGTGACTACTCAGCATGTAAATAGGTAAAAGGATCATGACATGAATAAACTGAACATAGGACAATACCATAGCAATAAGATAACATAAGATAATATAATATAAACTGAATATACTATCGCAATCATTTCCATTTCTCTGCACCTACTAACGAATGTTTCAACTACCATCATGTGTTCATAACAAAGTGATCCCTTTTTCGATCGGCTTCTACTCGCATGCATTTATTACTTGTGTCATTCGGGCCCGCTTGATTATAGATACCTGTGCTGGTCCCGCCATAGGGTGTATCAATTCCTACAGTGGCAACCCGACACAAATTCTAGATGCACAGTGTATACTACTGATACCCAGTTCCTGCTTTATTCACCCCGGAGTACGTGCACGCCCATACTCCGCCGGAACCTACACTGCTGCACCACCTGCCGCTATTTAGACCGCTTATAATCAACCCAGTAATCGTGCCCCACCCTGCCTAATTCAGGGTACCGTGATACATCTATGTGGGTTACTGCTGATATGGGTCCCCGTCACTAGGGTTTCCTACTCAACATGTTATAACGGTTAAGTGTTCTCAAATTAACCTAACCCACCCATCTGTTTAACTAACATGTTGTATTAGTTAAGTGTTGCATTAATTAACTTAACCCTACCATTCTTAGCCTGTTTGTTCCTTAGCTATAATTCATTCATTAAAGCACCACCCTCTCACATTAGATCTATATTGTTGCGGTTGCTGGATGTACCGGGCGGTTTCGGGCAGTCTTACACCGCAACTCAATCTAACCTCGGGATTTTGGGCTTAATGCGCTAACCTCTCACATTAGATCTATATTGTTGCGGTCGCTGGATTTACCGGGCGGTTCCGGGCAGTCT
Source organism: Allium sativum (assembly GCA_030737875.1). Taxonomy (NCBI): domain Eukaryota; kingdom Viridiplantae; phylum Streptophyta; class Magnoliopsida; order Asparagales; family Amaryllidaceae; genus Allium; species Allium sativum. The sequence goes on from CM060909.1 coordinate 293,830,426, forward strand.
TACACCACAACTCAATCTAACCTCGGGTTAGGCATCTTCATCTTTAGCCAATTTTACATATTTGTCATATGTGTCCATGTTTAGGTATTTTTATGCCAATATTCCCAATTGTAATCAGTACAAGTTTTATGCCACATTCATATGCTATGCCCAAATTATACTCAATTTAATTATACCCAATTTTCCCACGTTATAATCGCACGTACGACGAGATTCAATCTAAGTTCCGAATGAACTTAGTATCCACAAAAGAACGTAAAAAGGGAAAAATAGAGAAGGAGCATAAGAATTGACATATGGGAAAATAGGCATGTAAAGATATACCCAATTCAAGAATCATGTTTCAACATGCATGTTGTACATTAATAATGAGTGTGCACAAGCTAGGCAATTTACCCCATAGGTATAAATATTAGATAGAATTGGACTTAAGAGAATCACTAATTTTGATGTACAACATGATAAGTCCCATTATATCAATCACAATATTCTCATAGGCATACGATGTACAACATGATAAGTTCCATCATATCAATCACAATAATAGGCTTGATAGGTTCCATTATGTCAATCCAATAGTTTTATAGGCATGATAGGTTTCATTATGTCAGTCACAACAGTCTCATAGGCACGATAGATGTCATTAGATCAGTCATAATAGTCTTATAGACATAGGCAATTCAGATTTGACAAAAGAATAGACATGAATCAGAATTAGGCATCGTTCTATATTTAATTATTACAATCATGATTTCTATTAGGTGTTTAAATCTAAATAATAACTGAACTTATAGAAAAAAGGACGGATCTTGTATTCTGGGATCTGATTTATGAATTTGTTAAGCTATCCTTTGACGTAGACATTTGATTCTCTAGTTTGGATTTTGTTTTGGAGCTTTCTAACTTGATTTCTAATTTGGAGAAGATGGAGGCTATGCTAGCTTAGGGATGGACAACATGACGGCTTCACAGAATGAGATTGTGAGGTCTAGGGTTGAGGTTTGGGGTGATTATATAAAAGTCTAGGAATAATTATAGCCTTTAGATTAGTCTAGGAGAAATCAGAGCCATCAAACCAAAGAGATATGTCATCCAGCCAACTATAGCACGACACATAAGCCATAATACCTCAGAAATTAGTCATCGGCCAATCAGGGAAGGCCACATCAGCTCAGGGCTATATAAATTCGTCATAGGAAGTGGATGTTCGCTAACGGATATTCTATGAATTAGAAAATCATCGCGAATATTGAAATAAACCGCAAGCGCATGGCGTACAAACGTAGTACGTGGCGAATACGGGTCGATCCACAGGGAAAGAATTAATTCTAAAATTACTCAATCAAATTAGACCGAATTCGAGTGATGATTTAACTACAACTAAACTAGTAAATTAAAATTAATAAAAAACTATGATATAAATGGCAACTTAGGAATAAATTCACATGCTAGATCATGTAGTACAAGTTATGAAATTACTATATCTCTTTTCTTTTAGTCATTTGTGAATTTAGTTGATATGATTATTATAAGTATAGCTTATTCATGCTATTAACTAGCATAACATAAACTATCAAACTATATCATACCCACTAAATTACCTTACCAGATCTAATGAAAAATGAACAAGTTGAAATTGAAATATACTTTAAGTGTAACAACCCGAAAATCTGGGCCAGTTTAAAATTTTTATTTTGGCAATTTTAGCGAATTTTGATTATTTAAAATGAATTATTTTAAATAAAAACGACGAGAAATTTATTTTGAATATAATTCGAACGTATATATTTATACGCGTCGTCGTTAGAATATAAATAATTATATATAATTATAAATAGAATTGAAAATGGCGCGGTAGTTCGATAATTCGATTTCAAACTTCAATTGAATGTACCGGGTGCAAAACAATCCGGATTTTAGTGAAACCAAAAATAATAGGATCTATTTGATGATATCTTTCCAACGAATCCGACCAATTGAAATTTGATAGCGGGAATCAAAAGATATGTCCAGTTGAAAATTCTGAATAATCGCTATGGAATTCAGGCCCTTAAAAATGGACATTTTGCAAATGACCTCGGATTTCGACGAAACCAGTTTTGTTGGGTCCGTGGTGTAAAGTTATTGCTAGGTTTCAAATTTCATAATTTTTCGAATCAGTATGTGAGCGGGGCGAAGGAAAACGCGTTTGACCAGTTTCAGTTGATTTTAATCGACTGGAAAATGGCCATTTTTCTAACGGTCTCAGAATTCGACGAAACTAGTTTTGTTAGGACCGTATCGTCAATACGAAGCTAGAAAATATTTTTCTGGAATTTTTCTAGTTAGTATGTGGCCCCGGTAATTTGAAATGTACGTTTAAAATTCAATATAGTGATTTAAATGTAAATTTAACGGAAACTGATTCAAACAGTCGAATCAGCCCACGTGGCATATCCCATTGAGTTCGGAATGGGGGTAAAACGCTATGGACGACAGGCGGTGGACCTCGTTTAGGGGTCGTATGTAAAAGTCAACTTTTAAAATAATAAAATAATTAAATAATATATATATATATAAAAAAAAAGGGAAAATCCTCTCCTTAAAACCCATTGGCCCCCCCTGATTAAATCAGAAATCATAAAAAAAAAAAAGGAAAAAGGGGGACGGAGGAGCTCGTCCCTCCTCCGATGAAGCCGCCACCAGTAGCCGCTCGAGCCCCGACCATCAGACCCCATCCGTTCACCGCACCCCCCCTTCCCTCTGCGAACAACCGACGAGACCCCCCCCCACAGATTCGAGACCGCCGCCCTAAACCCCACGCCCCCCTCTTCGACGAACACCATCGAGCCCCCCCTTTTCTTCGCAGGTAAATTTATTTTATTTTATTTTCATCTTTGAATTCTGATTTTATAAAACATTTAAAAACTGATTTTTATGTTTTTAGATTCTGATTTTAAAGGATTTAAGAAACTATTTTTTTTAAGAAGATTTTAAAACAGTTTTTTTTAAAAGGATTTAAAAACTGATTTGAAAAGCATTTTAAAACTGATTTGAAAAGGATTTAAAAACTGATTTGAAAAGCATTTTAAAACTGATTTGAAAAGGATTTAAAAACTGATTTGGTTTAAAGACAAAAACTGATTTTTATATATTTTAAAAACTGATTTTGTTTAAAGAAAAAAAACTGATTTTTATGTTTTTAAAAAACTGATTTTGTTTAAAAGTAAAATCTTTAAAGAGAAAAAGGATTTGAGCTTCAAGAAGTAAAAATCAGATTTTTAGATATTTAAAGTCAAAGTAAAAATTCGATTTTTATATATTGAACTTTGAAGTAAAAATTCGATTTTTATATATTGAATAACATAGTAAAAATTCGATTTTTACATATGTAGAGAATACGGGCGAAGGTGACAAAAAGGCGAAACGACGAAGACTTCTGCAAAAGAAGAGTCGAGATGATTGGATAGCTATCTGTGAGAACTTCTCACCTTTCAATTTCTTTTTCTAGTTATATATATATACTAGGATGCAGACGGTGCTTAGTAGCACCCGACACAATCGTCCACAGACCATGGACTTGTTTGTTTGGTTGCGTAGATTAGTTGGATGATTTGATTTGAAATTGAATTGTTTGGTGAAATAAATTGATATGATTGATGTGTGAATGGCGTGGGCCTTCACTAGACCGGGGATAAGGCTAGGCCTCGTCCCGTTTCTAGTATCGTGCCGTTATGCCGCCGAAATTTTCTAAAATAAGTTAGAAAAATAAAAATATCATTTTATTTAAAGAATGAGCTGAATAGAAATTCATATGTTGGAATAAAATGTTTTGTCGTTAAAAATATAATTTTTAGCGTGAATGTGAATAAATAAATATTCATTTATAAACCGGACGGTTTGTTTATGTACACCTATTTGAAGGACATTGATTGGGTCGATAAATTTTACACATCGCCCAACTGCACAACTAAAATCTGTGCTTGATTGTTTGAAACCCCACACGGGTGTTGGGATGAAATATGAAGTTCACTCATCCTGATTGATTAAATATGTCGATCGATTGATTGACAGGCTGTTATAAGCGTTAGATATCTATATTTGATGCTTATACAGTGTAGTGCACTTTGGTTGATGGTTGATTATTTTTCAATGCTATTATATGTGTGTAATGCATGAAAATCCATATAATTAACATTATATGGTGATTGATTGGGCCTCATTCCAATTTGAAAAATAAATAATATCATAAAATAAAAGTTCATGTGTTGACAGTACTCATTCATTGAGATTGGTCATGTGTTGAACGAAATATTTTAGTAATAAATTTTGCACCTTTAATATTATAAAATAAAAGTTCATGTGTTGACAGTACTCATCCATTGAGATTGGTCATGTGTTGAACGAAATATTTTAGTAATAAAATTTGCACCTTTAATATTATAAAATAAAAGTTCATGTGTTGACAGTACTCATTCATTGAGATTGGTCATGTGTTGAACGAAATATTTTAGTAATAAAATTTGCACCTTTAATATTATAAAATAAAAGTTCATGTGTTGACAGTACTCATCCATTGAGATTGGTCATGTGTTGAACGAAATATTTTGATAATAACAACTATTTTGAAAAAGAAATATTTGAAATAGAATATTTGAAAATAGAAATTTATGAAGCCGTGTTGATTAGATTGACGCCATTTTGACGTGAACGATATTTATATCGATTTTAAACGATTTCGAAATGAATTGAATTGAAAACGATTTCGAAATGAATTGAATTGAAAACGATTTCGAAATGAATTGAATTGAAAACGATTTCGAAATGAATTGAATTGAAAACGAATTCAAATTGAATTGAAAGCGAATTGAAATGAATTCAAATTGAATTGAAATTTGAATTGAATAGAAATGAATTTTAAAACGAATTTATAGAGAAGAATTCAATTTTGATTTGAATTGAAATGGAAGTTGAAATTGCTTTTGAAACGAATTTAAAACTATTTATATAATTCGTTTTAAATAGAAATCGACGAAATATATATTATATATATAATATAATGGCCTGAATAGAACGCGCCGCGCCGCGGCAGTTCGTGAATTTCGACCATTTATTTCAAACGGACATTACGGGAGATCCGACCGTCGGATTCTCCTAAAACCGGAACCGTTGGGTTCGTATCGAAAAGAGCTTTCTAACGAATGTTAGAAATTTGAAATCTAACGGTTGGATTTGGAGATACGTCCAAATCAAATTTGAAAAAGGTCGCTGTAAGTGCAGTTCGATGGCCATTGGTGGAAATCGACTGTACGGGCCTTGATAAAATTATTAAAAATAGTAATAATTTGTGTAAAATCATAAGAAATGGTTTAGAAAGGATTGGGAAGAAAAACTCCATATTTGAAAAGATAAAAATAGATTTTTATCGAAATGAACTAGTTTTGAACTAGAAATATAATTCTATTTATTTTTAAATAAATAAATTGAATTTAAAAAGGGTTTTGAAAATAACCAAAATATCCAATGATTGCATTGGAGTGGATTTGAATCGAAATTGTCTTCGGAATATTTCGATGTTGGAATTCGTGATTATATAGGTGTTGTTATGGAAATTTGAAAGATATATATTGATATCGTTATTTCCAATACGACATTTGTTAATCGTAGAATTTGATATTGAATATAGGCCGATATATTTTCTATTCAGAGCCTTGTATTGAATATCGAATGTGATTTGGGTTTGTCGTGAATGGTGTCTTCACTAACACTGTTCTTGAACCCAGTTGAGAAAAGATTAAATCTTTTTATTTAGATTTAATGAAGTGTACCAATTAAATAATATTTAATTGGAATTGAATTGATATTGATTTTTGGGTTTATCGTGAACAGTGTTTTAAATAACACTCGTTCTTTAACCCGATAATTAATGGGATGTGACTTTGGGTTTATCGTGAACCGTGTTTTAAATGACACGGATTCTTTAACCCAGTTAACGATTAAAACTAAGTGGAGTTTTAATGAATCTTTAATTAGATTGAAATAATCGAAATGGAGTATCACCAGTTTTGCTCCAGGCGTTAGTTAAATCTTTAATTAGATTTGAACGTGAAATGGTAATTGAATTTACCGATAACACCGTGGTGTTAGATATGAAGTATTACCAGTTTTTACTTCATGGGATGAATAGGTTGGGATTGGGAAATTAAAACCAATGATTACTTCGGTAAGGTTCGCTAATTCCGACTAGTTTTGAATTGATATTCAAAAGATCAGATTAAAGAATAAATTCAAGAAATTTATCTTGGATAAAATTAATGGGAACCTTTCCCTATGAATGTGAAATTTAGAAACTAACTGTCGGTTAGCTAAGCAGAATGGTTTTCTGGATATTGATCTGATGTTGGTTTCGGCCTTCGGGGTTAATATTTGGGGAATTATTCTCTTGATTAATTTACGGTTAGTGACTAATGAATTGGAATGAGGCGTATGTTGTGTTTGTGTAACACTTTTATAATATATACGCGAGTTATTCGGAAAGACCGGGTTTATCCCATTCTGAATAACTGATACGACGATAAGTCGAAGATGAAGACGATGGTCGAAGACCGAAGGTCTTCACGTCGTTTGGGTAATTACTGATGATCTTGATTGGGCTGTACACCTAAGAAGATGGAAACAGTTAGTGATCGTCCAGACGTACTTGGAGATCGATGGATATGCGGGGTACTAGGTGCCTCCGGTTTCGTTCAGACCCAGAACGAACTTGTAAATGGACTGTGTGTCTGACATTGGATTTTAGTCCGTGTGATTGATCTCTATTAAATATATATCTGTTTGGCGGCGGAGAATTTATTCTCTTGCTTAACGCCCTTCTCTGAGACGTACGAGCTCAGGGGTTATATATTGATGGATATCAAACGCATGGAGTGAATTGCCTGTGTGGCATGCCTAAGTGGTAATTGATCGAGGCTTCTGTTGAAAAGCAAAGTCTTGTGGTGATGATCAAAGCAAGGCCTTTGTGGCGTAGCTTTGTGTAACGTTTGCTTCGCGAGTTTCACACCCGGTATGAACCAAAAACGGGAGAGGACCTCAGGGAGGGCATGCGTTTCTTTCTAGTTAGAAGTGGCGTCAGTGGTTTTACACGCCCTGACGAGTTTGACTTATGTGGTTGTTGCTGTTGCGAGGCGCCTCGGATTGATCGGTCGTTCTCGAACCGATGGAGTCATTTAGTTGGCTCATTTACGCCCCAAAGGGCGGGGAAACGCATGTTCAGGCATTTTAATCCACATCGGTGGACCGGCCCTGACGATCCAAGGGCCCACCTGAGTCTGGGTCCTGAGGGGCGGGCTAGAGCGTCTCGAATCGGTTGAGGACTATCTTTTGCCTCGGTTCATAGATGGAAATCCAATTTCCAAATACGTGACATTTGCGGTTTTATTTGTAAACCTATATATGGCGACATGATATATGGTACCCATGCCGCCTATGATTGATACTTATGATTTGAAGTTGTTTTATACACTATGCACTTATAGTAGTCTCAAATGATTTGTTTTAAACGTATCAAGCATTCTTTGGCTGTTATAAGGGAAAACCCTATCCTCGGCTGCGTTGCATTGTGTGATGGGACCTGGGTCTTATAACAACTTCATTTTTCTTTATTTAGCATTGCGCTGTTTGTTTTATGCACTGGTATTCTGGGGAGGAAACCCGTTCCGTGTTATACGGCGTGGTCCCTTGATTTACCTAATGATTTAAAATAAAGATTAATAACTGTTTTAGTTCTCACACCAGTCACATGACTGACCTGGAGTTTATTGTTTTAACCTAAACTCTGGGTGCCCCTATTTTGGCACGGGCAGCTAGTAGTTTTGGTTTTGCAGATTTATATTCGCAGGATCCTGGTTTACAGCTGGAACGATATCCGGAAAGCTTTGTATCCGTATATCTCCTTTTAGTTGTGTATTGTATTATTTTCCGCTGCTATGTATTTAAATGTAATTTAAATCTCTGATATTTCTGTGTAATATTCTTTTATACTCTGTATATTCTTGTAATCTGATGCATTGTTGTAATATACAATGAAATGTTCTTCTGTATGCGTTCTGTTTTGTCGTGTTCTCAAACGATAGGGCGTTTCGAACGGCCTGGATCGGTTTAGCGACTGGTTCGGACCGAGCGAAATTCCTTGCCGTCACAGTTGGTATCAGAGCTTTGGTTTACAAAGCTCAGAGAACAAGGCACATTAGAACCATACGAAAGAATTCATCAGATATTGGATTAGCTATATCCAATGAGAATGACTCGTTAGAGATAGGATCAGTAGTATCCTAGAACGAGTGTGAAGAGTATATTTTTAAAGTGAAAACAAATTTTGTTTTGAGAATCTAAATCAATCATTCGTATTTGATTATTTATTAGTATTGATTTGGACAGTTCAGTATATAAAGAATTTGCATATACGCCTTGCAAACGTATATTCAAAGTTTTAATATACTGGATAGATATAGAGTCACACTCTAGTCGCCCGGAGACGATTCTGATGATAGTCTAGACATCATCAGAATTGGTATTCGAGTTTCGAAGGTGTGATTTTCTATATATTTCCATTAGACTGGTGTGAGAACCAAAACTAATATAGCTAGAATACATTGTTGTGATTTGGCATCAAAAATCTGATTTTTGACTATATATCAAAGTTATGAATTTGAAACTCTAATTCACTAATTGATTGATGTTTGTGTTGCTTGTTTAGTTGTTTGCTAATTTTGAACCATTTAGCCTAATTGAATCACATATTGAATTATATTGGAAATTGGTCGCATTTGCTTGCATATACATATACTTGCATTAAACAGGTCATAGCAAGGAGGCTAGAGCAGAGAATAAAATTTGTTTGCCCGACAAATAGGTACATGTTTACTACATAATTTACTGTTTTGTTTGGGTGATGATGATTTTATGAGCCTATTGGCTAGCCGCTTGGCTTTTTCTTTTTCTTTTTGAGATCTGAAGGACCGGGGAAGCTATTTGAAATTCCCCGATGCTCCCGGTGCAGGGGAGGTTATGGCGAAATTTTTCGAAAATTTAGGGTGTTAGCCAAATTTTTGAAATTTTTGAAAATTCTCAGAAACTGAAAGGTTAGAGAATGGAAGCCAAATTGAAAGTAGAGTTGGTTAATCAAACCACTTTCGACTTTGTTCCTTTTCGGGGACGAAAAGTTTTAAGTGGGGGAGATTGTAACAACCCGAAAATCTGGGCCAGTTTAAAATTTTTATTTTGGCAATTTTAGCGAATTTTGATTATTTAAAATGAATTATTTTAAATAAAAACGACGAGAAATTTATTTTGAATATAATTCGAACGTATATATTTATACGCGTCGTCGTTAGAATATAAATAATTATATATGATTATAAATAGAATTGAAAATGGCGCGGTAGTTCGATAATTCGATTTCAAACTTCAATTGAATGTACCGGGTGCAAAACAATCCGGATTTTAGTGAAACCAAAAATAATAGGATCTATTTGATGACATCTTTCCAACGAATCCGACCAATTGAAATTTGATAGCGGGAATCAAAAGATATGTCCAGTTGAAAATTCTGAATAGTCGCTATGGAATTCAGGCCCTTAAAAATGGACATTTTGCAAATGACCTCGGATTTCGACGAAACCAGTTTTGTTGGGTCCGTGGTGTAAAGTTATTGCTAGGTTTCAAATTTCATAATTTTTCGAATCAGTATGTGAGCGGGGCGAAGGAAAACGCGTTTGACCAGTTTTAGTTGATTTTAATCGACTGGAAAATGGCCATTTTTCTAACGGTCTCAGAATTCGACGAAACTAGTTTTGTTAGGACCGTATCGTCAATACGAAGCTAGAAAATATTTTTCTGGAATTTTTCTAGTTAGTATGTGGCCCCGGTAATTTGAAATGTACGTTTAAAATTCAATATAGTGATTTAAATGTAAATTTAACGGAAACTGATTCAAACAGTCGAATCAGCCCACGTGGCATATCCCATTGAGTTCGGAATGGGGGTAAAACGCTATGGACGACAGGCGGTGGACCTCGTTTAGGGGTCGTATGTAAAAGTCAACTTTTAAAATAATAAAATAATTAAATAATATATATAAAAAAAAAGGGAAAATCCTCTCCTTAAAACCCGTTGGCCCCCCCCTGATTAAATCAGAAATCATAAAAAAAAAAAAAAAAGGAAAAAGGGGGACGGAGGAGCTCGTCCCTCCTCCGATGAAGCCGGCACCAGTAGCCGCTCGAGCCCCGACCATCAGACCCCATCCGTTCACCGCACCCCCCTTCCCTCTGCGAACAACCGACGAGACCCCCCCCCCCCCCCCCCACAGATTCGAGACCGCCGCCCTAAACCCCACGCCCCCCTCTTCGACGAACACCATCGAGCCCCCCCCTTTTCTTCGCAGGTAAATTTATTTTATTTTATTTTCATCTTTGAATTCTGATTTTATAAAACATTTAAAAACTGATTTTTATGTTTTTAGATTCTGATTTTAAAGGATTTAAGAAACTGTTTTTTTTAAGAAGATTTTAAAACAGTTTTTTTTAAAAGGATTTAAAAACTGATTTGAAAAGCATTTTAAAACTGATTTGAAAAGGATTTAAAAACTGATTTGAAAAGCATTTTAAAACTGATTTGAAAAGGATTTAAAAACTGATTTGGTTTAAAGACAAAAACTGATTTTTATATATTTTAAAAACTGATTTTGTTTAAAGAAAAAAAACTGATTTTTATGTTTTTAAAAAACTGATTTTGTTTAAAAGTAAAATCTTTAAAGAGAAAAAGGATTTGAGCTTCAAGAAGTAAAAATCAGATTTTTAGATATTTAAAGTCAAAGTAAAAATTCGATTTTTATATATTGAACTTTGAAGTAAAAATTCGATTTTTATATATTGAATAACATAGTAAAAATTCGATTTTTACATATGTAGAGAATACAGGCGAAGGTGACAAAAAGGCGAAACGACGAAGACTTCTGCAAAAGAAGAGTCGAGATGATTGGATAGCTATCTGTGAGAACTTCTCACCTTTCAATTTCTTTTTCTAGTTATATATATATATACTAGGATGCAGACGGTGCTTAGTAGCACCCGACACAATCGTCCACAGACCATGGACTTGTTTGTTTGGTTGCGTAGATTAGTTGGATGATTTGATTTGAAATTGAATTGTTTGGTGAAATAAATTGATATGATTGATGTGTGAATGGCGTGGGCCTTCACTAGACCGGGGATAAGGCTAGGCCTCGTCCCGTTTCTAGTATCGTGCCGTTATGCCGCCGAAATTTTCTAAAATAAGTTAGAAAAATAAAAATATCATTTTATTTAAAGAATGAGCTGAATAGAAATTCATATGTTGGAATAAAATGTTTTGTCGTTAAAAATATAATTTTTAGCGTGAATGTGAATAAATAAATATTCATTTATAAACCGGACGGTTTGTTTATGTACACCTATTTGAAGGACATTGATTGGGTCGATAAATTTTACACATCGCCCAACTGCACAACTAAAATCTGTGCTTGATTGTTTGAAACCCCACACGGGTGTTGGGATGAAATATGAAGTTCACTCATCCTGATTGATTAAATATGTCGATCGATTGATTGACAGGCTGTTATAAGCGTTAGATATCTATATTTGATGCTTATACAGTGTAGTGCACTTTGGTTGATGGTTGATTATTTTTCAATGCTATTATATGTGTGTAATGCATGAAAATCCATATAATTAACATTATATGGTGATTGATTGGGCCTCATTCCAATTTGAAAAATAAATAATATCATAAAATAAAAGTTCATGTGTTGACAGTACTCATTCATTGAGATTGGTCATGTGTTGAACGAAATATTTTAGTAATAAATTTTGCACCTTTAATATTATAAAATAAAAGTTCATGTGTTGACAGTACTCATCCATTGAGATTGGTCATGTGTTGAACGAAATATTTTAGTAATAAAATTTGCACCTTTAATATTATAAAATAAAAGTTCATGTGTTGACAGTACTCATTCATTGAGATTGGTCATGTGTTGAACGAAATATTTTAGTAATAAAATTTGCACCTTTAATATTATAAAATAAAAGTTCATGTGTTGACAGTACTCATCCATTGAGATTGGTCATGTGTTGAACGAAATATTTTGATAATAACAACTATTTTGAAAAAGAAATATTTGAAATAGAATATTTGAAAATAGAAATTTATGAAGCCGTGTTGATTAGATTGACGCCATTTTGACGTGAACGATATTTATATCGATTTTAAACGATTTCGAAATGAATTGAATTGAAAACGATTTCGAAATGAATTGAATTGAAAACGATTTCGAAATGAATTGAATTGAAAACGATTTCGAAATGAATTGAATTGAAAACGATTTCGAAATGAATTGAATTGAAAACGAATTCAAATTGAATTGAAAGCGAATTGAAATGAATTCAAATTGAATTGAAATTTGAATTGAATAGAAATGAATTTTAAAACGAATTTATAGAGAAGAATTCAATTTTGATTTGAATTGAAATGGAAGTTGAAATTGCTTTTGAAACGAATTTAAAACTATTTATATAATTCGTTTTAAATAGAAATCGACGAAATATATATTATATATATTATATATATAATATAATGGCCTGAATAGAACGCGCCGCGCCGCGGCAGTTCGTGAATTTCGACCATTTATTTCAAACGGACATTACGGGAGATCCGACCGTCGGATTCTCCTAAAACCGGAACCGTTGGGTTCGTATCGAAAAGAGCTTTCTAACGAATGTTAGAAATTTGAAATCTAACGGTTGGATTTGGAGATACGTCCAAATCAAATTTGAAAAAGGTCGCTGTAAGTGCAGTTCGATGGCCATTGGTGGAAATCGACTGTACGGGCCTTGATAAAATTATTAAAAATAGTAATAATTTGTGTAAAATCATAAGAAATGGTTTAGAAAGGATTGGGATGAAAAACTCCATATTTGAAAAGATAAAAATAGATTTTTATCGAAATGAACTAGTTTTGAACTAGAAATATAATTCTATTTATTTTTAAATAAATAAATTGAATTTAAAAAGGGTTTTGAAAATAACCAAAATATCCAATGATTGCATTGGAGTGGATTTGAATCGAAATTGTCTTCGGAATATTTCGATGTTGGAATTCGTGATTATATAGGTGTTGTTATGGAAATTTGAAAGATATATATTGATATCGTTATTTCCAATACGACATTTGTTAATCGTAGAATTTGATATTGAATATAGGCCGATATATTTTCTATTCAGAGCCTTGTATTGAATATCGAATGTGATTTGGGTTTGTCGTGAATGGTGTCTTCACTAACACTATTCTTGAACCCAGTTGAGAAAAGATTAAATCTTTTTATTTAGATTTAATGAAGTGTACCAATTAAATAATATTTAATTGGAATTGAATTGATATTGATTTTTGGGTTTATCGTGAACAGTGTTTTAAATAACACTCGTTCTTTAACCCGATAATTAATGGGATGTGACTTTGGGTTTATCGTGAACCGTGTTTTAAATGACACGGATTCTTTAACCCAATTAACGATTAAAACTAAGTGGAGTTTTAATGAATCTTTAATTAGATTGAAATAATCGAAATGGAGTATCACCAGTTTTGCTCCAGGCGTTAGTTAAATCTTTAATTAGATTTGAACGTGAAATGGTAATTGAATTTACCGATAACACCGTGGTGTTAGATATGAAGTATTACCAGTTTTTACTTCATGGGATGAATAGGTTGGGATTGGGAAACTAAAACCAACGATTACTTCGGTAAGGTTCGCTAATTCCGACTAGTTTTGAATTGATATTCAAAAGATCAGATTAAAGAATAAATTCAAGAAATTTATCTTGGATAAAATTAATGGGAACCTTTCCCTATGAATGTGAAATTTAGAAACTAACTGTCGGTTAGCTAAGCAGAATGGTTTTCTGGATATTGATCTGATGTTGGTTTCGGCCTTCGGGGTTAATATTTGGGGAATTATTCTCTTGATTAATTTACGGTTAGTGACTAATGAATTGGAATGAGGCGTATGTTGTGTTTGTGTAACACTTTTATAATATATACGCGAGTTATTCGGAAAGACCGGGTTTATCCCATTCTGAATAACTGATACGACGATAAGTCGAAGATGAAGACGATGGTCGAAGACCGGAGGTCTTCACGTCGTTTGGGTAATTACTGATGATCTTGATTGAGTTGTACACCCAAGAAGATGGAAACAGTTAGTGATCGTCCAGACGTACTTGGAGATCGATGGATATGCGGGGTACTAGGTGCCTCCGGTTTCGTTCAGACCCAGAATGAACTTGTAAATGGACTGTGTGTCTGACATTGGATTTTAGTCCGTGTGATTGATCTCTATTAAATATATATCTGTTTGGCGGCGGAGAATTTATTCTCTTGCTTAACGCCCTTCTCTGAGACGTACGAGCTCAGGGGTTATATATTGATGGATATCAAACGCATGGAGTGAATTGCCTGTGTGGCATGCCTAAGTGGCAATTGATCGAGGCTTCTGTTGAAAAGCAAAGTCTTGTGGTGATGATCAAAGCAAGGCCTTTGTGGCGTAGCTTTGTGTAACGTTTGCTTCGCGAGTTTCACACCCGGTATGAACCAAAAACGGGAGAGGACCTCAGGGAGGGCATGCGTTTCTTTCTAGTTAGAAGTGGCGTCAGTGGTTTTACACGCCCTGACGAGTTTGACTTATGTGGTTGTTGCTGTTGCGAGGCGCCTCGGATTGATCGGTCGTTCTCGAACCGATGGAGTCATTTAGTTGGCTCATTTACGCCCCAAAGGGCGGGGAAACGCATGTTCAGGCATTTTAATCCACATCGGTGGACCGGCCCTGACGATCCAAGGGCCCACTTGAGTCTGGGTCCTGAGGGGCGGGCTAGAGCGTCTCGAATCGGTTGAGGACTATCTTTTGCCTCGGTTCATAGATGGAAATCCAATTTCCAAATACGTGACATTTGCGGTTTTATTTGTAAACCTATATATGGCGACATGATATATGGTACCCATGCCGCCTATGATTGATACTTATGATTTGAAGTTGTTTTATACACTATGCACTTATAGTAGTCTCAAATGATTTGTTTTAAACGTATCAAGCATTCTTTGGCTGTTATAAGGGAAAACCCTATCCTCGGCTGCGTTGCATTGTGTGATGGGACCTGGGTCTTATAACAGCTTCATTTTTCTTTATTTAGCATTGCGCTGTTTGTTTTATGCACTGGTATTCTGGGGAGGAAACCCGTTCCGTGTTATACGGCGTGGTCCCTTGATTTACCTAATGATTTAAAATAAAGATTAATAACTGTTTTAGTTCTCACACCAGTCACATGACTGACCTGGAGTTTATTGTTTTAACCTAAACTCTGGGTGCCCCTATTTTGGCATGGGCAGCTAGTAGTTTTGGTTTTGCAGATTTATATTCGCAGGATCCTGGTTTACAGCTGGAACGATATCCGGAAAGCTTTGTATCCGTATATCTCCTTTTAGTTGTGTATTGTATTATTTTCCGCTGCTATGTATTTAAATGTAATTTAAATCTCTGATATTTCTGTGTAATATTCTTTTATACTCTGTATATTCTTGTAATCTGATGCATTGTTGTAATATACAATGAAATGTTCTTCTGTATGCGTTCTGTTTTGTCGTGTTCTCAAACGATAGGGCGTTTCGAACGGCCTGGATCGGTTTAGCGACTGGTTCGGACCGAGCGAAATTCCTTGCCGTCACATTAAGCATGGCCTATGAACTATTAATTAGAACTATAGACCATCAAATTTTTGGTTTCAACCTCCACTTAATCACCATGACATCAACATAACATGAAACACAAAGAGATAATGAAAAGATAAATTATGTTGCAACTACATGATCAAGAGAGCTTCATTACCCCTAAGTTGAAAGGGATTAGCCTCTCATGTTTATTATTCTAACAACGAACGTAAATTGCAACATAGAACAAAAATCAATAGAAAAAATAATAAAAATAAAAATAAAGGACAACCTATTCTATTTGCATAAAATAAATCTAATCTACTTGCAGAAAAGAAAATAACATGTAAATAAAAAACTACAACTAAAGAGAATAGGGAAGAAGAGTTTTATTCCAAGAGAAAGATTATAGAATAAAACTAAATGTGTTTACAAATGAAGGAAATACAGTGTATTTATAGTTGATATGACAAAGACTATTTGGCTATCTACACAATGTGGGACTAAAGATTTAGCCCAAATAACACATAAGCCAGTGTGAACGCAGCGTGAATGAAAGGCCATGCAAATGAGCCAATGTGAACGCGGTGTGAATGGATTTGCAATTGGCTTAGCTTGCGGGCATCAAATGGCATCAATTCCAATTGTTCTCATCATGAATAGGAACTCCATAACATCTGCGACAAGCTATCTTTATGAAAAGGCCTTGAATCATTAAAATATGCAGTAGAAGGTGGTTGAACATCAACATTTCTTCAAGCTTTAATCTAGCTCTCAAAATCAACACTCTTCGTACACCAATTCTTCAAGCTTTTCAACAATTAAGTGCATCGATCTATTCATCATAAATAATCTGAAAACACAACTATAAATACACAGTATCAATTATTTCAAATATAAAATAAGATAAATAAGCGGATAAAATATACACATTTACGTGTATGTCAAATACCTCCATACTTACCTTTTTATTCGTCATCGAATAAACTAAACTAAGATATGTCACACTTTCGTAGGAAACACTATTGCATTTAGCGTATGCAACAAGCCGTTAAACCTTTGGGTGTCCCCAGTAGGACGAGTGTTGTCTCGTGAGGGTTTTCAGCGGATACTACCCACAAAATCCAAAATTAGAAAATATTTACAATATGAATGCATGTTTTTAAAGGAAAATTTACAAATGGACAATTTACTTTTAAATATTTCACGAATGAGTGACACAAATTTGGTTTGTCATTATGAAATTTGAGCTCATTACTAATCAAAACTTCAAACAAAAGTCATGTTATCATCACAAACTCCTCCAGCTTGGCCAGTTGTCTTGGTAGAAACATAGTGCAAATATGAAATGAATTCTATAATCGATATCAACAATCGTAAAAGGGAATCTTAACTTCCTTTTTGTTAACAAGTTAGGTCGAATACGTGAAGAGTGTGCTTGGATTTCAAGTGCTTACTCTCTCTTTACTACAAAATATTTACATTATTACTATTTACAAGCACCTAACCAAAAAAGACCAAGGTATACCACCCATGCACTGCCTCGTGGACTGACGTGAGAGTTTGGGACAGAGCTTGGCGGGTTTGCACACCAACGCCAGATGTACCAGCAATGTTGGATACCCCTGGATAATTATAAATATATATACTTTTTTTTCTTCTTCTTCTTTTTTTTACATAAGAGAGAGAGAGAGTTAAGCGAGAATTTCTTAGCATAACTTCACTTAAACGATCTAAAATTTTATCGCAAGTAGTCTAATCAACCATTCATTTAATCGGATTACAATTCAGAAAACATTTCATACTCATCACCTATGAATTTCCCAATATACCAGTTACACCAAATTTGCTCATAATTCAAACTTTCCTTTCATTATCCGCTAAGAGAAGTAAATTTCCAAGTATTTAAATCGAATGAACAAAATTATATACTAACTCCATCATGTCTTATTTAAAAGTAAATAGAAGTGCAAAACTTTTACTTTTTTCCTGTTTTTTTTTTTTTTTTTTTTTGAAAAAGAAAGAAAAAAATGCAAAAAGAGAAAGGAAAAAAAATGCTAACTTAAACTATGCAAAACAGAATGAAAATGAAACTCCTCCCACACTTGATTTCGACTATGTCCCCACAGTCAATGCATGACACACTGAGTTGAACGGAAGAGAAATATTTACATATTTACAAAGAAGGGCTAAACTTAACTTTCTTACTTCACATAGCATGGTTCATGAAGAATCATGAGCTCCTCCTCTTGATCAGTGGGAAATTCCAAGAACGGTTTTAGACGTTGACCATTGACTTTGAATATGGATCCATCCCTTGGGTTTTCTATTTCAATAGCACCATGTGGAAAAATAGTCCGAACAACATATGGTCCGGTCCATCTCGATTTTAATTTCCCAGGGAATAAATGAAGTCGTGAGTCATACAGTAGAACTTTTTGGTATGGCGAAAACGTTTTTCTTAGGATTGACTTATCATGAAAAACTTTGGTTTTTTCCTTGTAAATTTTTGCGTTTTCATATGCATCATTCCTAATTTCTTCCAATTCGTTGAGTTGCAATTTTTGGTTTTTGCCAGCTTGTTCAAGATCAAAGTTTAAGTTCTTTATTGCCCAAAGCGCTTTATGTTCAATTTCAATAGGTAAATGACAGGCTTTACCGTAAACCAATCGAAAAGGGGACATTCCAATATTAGTTTTAAAAGCGCTTTATGTTCAATTTTTGCGACCAATCTTTTCGGTTTTTATTTACAGTTTTCTCCAAAATTTGTTTGATTTGACGATTCGACACTTCGACTTGGCCACAAGTTTGCGGATGATAAGGAGTGGATAACTTGTGGGTTATTGAGTATTTCTTCATTAAGGATTCAAAAGATCGATTACAGAAATGCGTTCCATTGTCGCTTATTATTGTGCGAGGTATACCGAACCTCGAAAGATGTTTTCTTTTAGAAATTTCACAACAATTTTATGATCGTTTGTTCTACATGGAACGACTTCGACCCATTTCGAAACGTAATCGATAGCGAGAAGAATATACAAGTTTCCAAAGGAGTTTGGGAAAGGTCCCATAAAGTCAATACCCCATACATCAAAGAGCTCGATCGTAAGGATGGGGTTCAAAGGCATCATATTCCGTCGAGAAATCTTTCCTAGCATTTGAAAATGATTGCAAGTTTTACAGAATTCGAACGAGTCTTTAAAGAGAGTAGGCCAATAAAAACCACATTGAAGCACCTTTTCAGTGGGTTTCCTAGGACCAAAATGTCCACCGCACGCATGATCATGGCAGAATGAGAGAACACTCCTAATTTCGCAATCAGGAACGCATCGACGACTGATTTGGTCCGAATAATACTTAAACAAGTATGGATCATCCCAATAGAAGTATTTTACTTGGGAAAGGAATTTGTATTTATCTTGTTTGGACCAAAAAGAGGGTGTTTCCTTAGTGACTAGATAGTTCACTATGTCGGCGAACCAAGGGTCGATTGAAACAGAAAGGAGTTGTTCGTCGGGAAAATTTTCATTGATTGGCAAATAAGATGGTGTGTTCGGAAGACGAGATAAGTGATCGGCTATGACGTTATCGGATCCTTTTTTGTCTTTGATTGTAAGATCAAATTCTTGAAGTAAAAGGATCCACCGAATTAAGCGTGACTTAGCATCCTTTTTAGCAAAAAAGGTGTCGAAGAGCAGAATGGTCAGTGTAGACCATGACGTGGGAACAAATCAAGTAAGGTCGAAACTTCTCGAGCGCAAAAACAACAGCTAAAAGTTCTTTTTCAGTGGTCGTATAATTCAGTTGAGCGTCGTTTAAGGTCATACTAGCGTAGTAAATGACGTGAAGGATTTTGTTGATGCGTTGTCCTAAGACGGCACCAACAGCGAAGTTAGAAGCGTCACACATGATTTCAAAAGAAAGGTCCCAGTTGGGTGAACAGATTATCGGAGCTGAAATGAGTTCTTTTTTAAGACGTTCAAAAGAAGCGACACATTCAGAGTTAAATTCGAATGGGATGTCCTTTCCTAGAAGAGTAGTCAAAGGACGAGCAATTTTGCTAAAATCTTTCACAAAGTGTCGGTAGAAACCAGCATGCCCAAGAAATGAATGAATGTCCTTAACGCATTTTGGAATGGGTAGTTTTGAAATAACATCAACTTTCGCTTTATCCACCTCAATGCCATTATTCGAAATTACATGTCCAAGGACAATGCCTTGTTTGACCATAAAGTGGTATTTTTCCCAATTCAATGTTAAGTGTTTTTCTTTACATCGATTTAAAACAAGTTCAAGATGATGTAAGCAAGATGAAAAAGAATCTCCAAAGATCGAAAAATCATCCACAAAGACTTCAGGAAAGCGTTCGATCATATCAGAAAAAATTCCAACCATACATCGTTGGAAAGTTGCAGGAGCATTGCAAAGACCGAAAGGCATACGTCGGTAAGCAAAGGTACCGAATGGACATGTGAAAGTCGATTTTTCTTGATCTTCGGAAGCGATTGGAATTTGGTTATGACCGGAATAACCATCAAGAAAGCAGTAAAATTCGTGACCGGCTAAACGTTCGAGCATTTGATCGATGAAGGGAAGAGGAAAGTGGTCTTTACGTGTTGCAGCATTCAATTTTCGATAATCGATGCAAACACGCCAACCTGTTTGAGTACGAGTTGGAAGAAGTTCGTTTTGTCATTTGCGACAACGGTGAGTCCGAATTTTTTAGGAACAACGTGAATGGGACTAACCCATAGGCTATCAGAAATAGGGTAAATGATACCGTTACCAAGAAGTTTAAGAATTTCTTCGCGAACTACCTCTTTCATCTTAGGGTTAAGCCTACGCTGCGCTTCACGAGTGGGTTTGGCTTCATCGGTTAAGTGAATACGATGTTGAACTATTACAGGGCTAATTCCCTTGATGTCAGAAATGGACCAACCGATTGCGTCTTTGTTTTTAGAAAGAGTTGAGAGAAGAGAAGTTTCTTGATCAAGAGTTAAATTAGAAGAAATTATGATAGGACAAATTTCGTCATCACCTAAGTATACATATTTAAGGTGATCGGGAAGAGGTTTAAGATTCAACTTTGGCGGTTTCTCAATCAAAGAGCTTGGTTGAGATTTGGACTCAACTGAAAGCGATTCAAAAGGTAGTGTTTATTCGACTTCGTTAGGAGTGTCTTGGAACATTTTTTTGTACTCGGCCTCATGCTCATCATTAAGATCAATGGATTCGTTTTCAGAGTTTTCGTGGATGACATTAACTTCCAAGGTTTGGTTACATGATTCATTCGAATTACTTTCAAGATTGAAAATGTTAAGATCTAGAGTCATGTTTCCAAAAGAGATTTTCATTGAACCATTACGACAATTTATCAAAGCATTTGAAGTAGCCAAAAAGGGTTGACCTAAATTCAATGGAATTTGACTCATTGGATTATTGACAGGCTGAGTTTCCAAAACAATGAAATCGACAGGGTAAATGAATTGACCAACTTTGATGAGTACGTCCTCGATTTCTCCAACGGGTTTCTTAATTGAACGATCAACAAATTGAAGAGTTATTTTCGTTGGTTTAAGTTCACCCAAACCAAGTTGTTGGTAAGCAGAATATGGAATCAAATTGACACTTGCACCCAAATCAACTAGGCATTTATTAATTGTTTTATCTCCTATCGTGCATGAGATCGTAGGGCATCTAGGATCTTTGTATTTGATCGTGATTGATTGGGTCAAGACTTCGCTAAGTCCATCAGCTAAGAAGACTTTCTTGGGTACATGAGTGTGTCGTTTTTGGGTACACAAGTCTTTGAGAAATTTGGCGTAAGTGGGGACTTGTTGAATGATGTCAAGAAGAGGGATGTTAACTTTCACTTGTTTAAAAATTTCCAACATCTTTTCCATTTGGTCGGAATGTTTCTTTGGTCGAAGACGATGAGGAAATGGAACGCGAAACTCAGTATGTCGGTCTACCTGAGTTGGAGCAGAACTGGACTCAGAATTTGGATCGAGATCGTTCGTGGTTTTAGAAGAGTCGAGAGGGACACTTGGTAAGTTATTTGGATTTTCAACTTGATGATCGATTTTCTTACTGGGTCGTAAAGTTATGATAGCATTCAGCTGAGTTTGATTGCTATCCTGGATGACATGAGCTTGGTTTGGATTAAAATTTTGACTCTTAGGATTTGGAATGGGTTGACTCAGGAAAGTGCCTCTTCCCCGTTCACTTACAGAAGTAGTCAACTGACTCATTTGCATTTCAAGTTTAGCAATAGATTGACTCGTGTTTTGCATGTGTGAAGTCAATAAATTTTGAAGATTGGTATTTGATTGGAGATTTTGAGTCGTTGCTTTACTCAATTCTTCGAGAGTTTTTTCAAGTGATGTCAATCGGTTATTTTCTTGAGGAACAGAAGATGGTTGCGCATGATTTTGAGAAGGTGGCGCAAGATTATGGAATTGATTTTGTAGAAAGGGAGGATTCGAAGGATTATTTGAAAATGATTGAAAAGGAGGTCGAACTGAATTCGAATTTCCATTGTTTTAGGACCAAGAGAAGTTAGGATGATTTCTCCAACCTGGATTGTACGTTGGGGAGAATGGGTCATTCCTAGCTTTATTAAATGCATTGAGTTGTTCTAACGAATGTGGGCATTGATCGACGATGTGGTTAGGATCGTTACATTTGTAACATGAGGGCTGAGATGCTTGAGCTTGATTTATTTGAGTTGACGAAAGGACATTATCGAATTTGGTTATCATCGCATCTATTTTTGCTTCTAAGGCTACTGATGATCCTACTGAATGAGCGTTAGATCGGGAATAAATCGATTTCTCGTTAGATCTTTCCCATTGAGCTGATTTTTCGGCCAAATTTTCGAGAAATTGCCAAGCGACATTGTGATCTTAGGCTAGAAAATTTCCTTGGCACATCGATTCAAGCATGGTTCGAGAACTATTTTCAAGTCCATCGTATAAAATTTGATAAAGAGTCCATTTTTCGAAATTGTGATGTGGACATTTGACTAGAAGCTCTTTAAATTTTTCAAAATATTTTGCAAAGGATTCACTTCCAAATTGATGAAAATTGACGATTTCATTTCGAATTTTGGATGTTTTTTCCAGAGGGTAAAATTTCTTTAGAAAAATGTTCACAAATTCACTCCAAGTTCCCATCGTATTTGAAGGCAAGCTATACAACCATTTCTCAGCATAATCAGTAAGTGCAAATGGAATTAACCTAAGTTTGATTCCATCGTCACTTAATTGTTGAAATTTCATGGTTGCACAAACTTGTTCAAATTTGGTTAAAAAAATATAAGGATCATCACGTTCAAGATTGCCGAATTTTGGAAGAGTATTTATGTGGTTCGAATGAATTTCAAATTGGTTACCCGTTGGAGCGGGCAATATGATGCAAGATGGAATAGACACCCGATCGGGGAAGTATCTATCCATAAGAGTTCGAGGGGGGTTTTCTAAGGTCATGGTTAAAGGAATGTTTGTTCGGACTAAACGATTAGTAGAAGGATCACGGGTCCGACTACGCATGCACTAGCGCAAAGAAGAGAAAGAACAAATTTGAGAAGAGAGTAGAAGCGATTTTTTTTATATGAATTTCTCTTTTTTTTTTGAATGTATGAACCTAATGCAACTAAATGAATGCAAGGATTAACTACAAATTTTCTGTCCTTAGTGGCTCCTAACCCAAAATTATATAGTGACACGTTTGATTACTTAAAACAAAAGATTTCTTGGCCAGTTAACGGACAGGAGTTATGGTGCACCAGGAATCACCCTAGCAATGCAACCGAAGGTTTAAGTACCTTCAGAGTAACAACCCGTATAATATTTACGAATCACCGTAATATTTATAAAGGGTTATTTCTCTGCCGTAGTCTAGACACCAAGAAATAATTCGTTCCAAAGAAATCAACTATCAAAATACAATTAAGCCCTATATGAGCCCGTGACTCCCTTAAGTCCAACGTCTAACCGTTATTATTATTCAAATTCTACAATGAAATGCAATTTTGTGGGCTAAGGAAAGGGTGATGAAATCCCTCACCTTATGTGAATTGGGGTATTGCCCTTAAGAAAAGAAAATAAGATGAGATGAATGCAAAGCAGAAATTAAACGTGATATTAACAATGCAACTACGAATGATTTTTTTTTTTTGAATTTTTTTTTATGCAAATGTGTAAAGACCCGTAACTTCCCCGTAAAGGAAAGCGACGGATAGTTCGAGAACAAACCACAACAGAACGCATACAGAAGAACATTTCACTGTATATTACAACAATGCATCAGATCACAAGAATATACCGAGTATAAATAAATATTACACAGAAATATCAGAGATTTAAATTACATTTAAATACATAGCAGCGGAAAATAATACAATATACAACTAGAAAGAGATATACGGATACAAAGCTTTCCGGATATCGTTCCAGCTGTAAACCAGGATCCTGTGAATACAAATCTGCAAAACCAAAACTACTAGCTGCCCGTGTCAAAATAAGGGCACCCAGAGTTTAGGTTAAAACAATAAACTCCAGGTCAGTCATGTGACTGGTGTGAGAACTAAAACAGTTATTAATCTTTATTTTAAATCATTAGGTAAATCAAGGGACCACGCCGTATAACACGGAACGGGTTTCCTCCCAAGAATACCAGTGCATAAAACAAACAGCGCAATGCTAAATAAAGAAAAATGAAGCTGTTATAAGACCCAGGTCCCATCACACAATGCAACGCAGTCGAGGATAGGGTTTTCCCTTATAACAGCCAAAGAATGCTTGATACGTTTTAAAACAAATCATTTGATACTATTATAAGTGCATAGTGTATACAACAACTTCAAATCATAAGTATCAATCATAGGCGGCATGAGCGTCCCATGCCACTATGTCGCCATATATAGGTTTACAAATAAAACCGCAAGTCACGTATTTGGAAATTGGATTTCCGTCTATGAACCGAGGCAAAAGATAGTCCTCAACCGATTCGAGACAATCTAGCCCATGTCTCAGGCAAGTACTCAGTCAAGCCTTTGGATCGTCAGGGCCGGTCCACCGATGTGGATTAAAATTCCTGAACAATACGTCTCTCCGCCCTATGGGGCGTAAGTCTGGTCCGTCAGCCGACCAGAATGCATTCGGCCGAAACCGATATAACCGAGGCGCCTCGCAACAGCAACAACCACATAAGTCAAACTCGTCAGGGCGTGTAAAACCACTGACGCCACTTCTAGCTAGAAAGAAACGCAAGTCCTCCCTGAGGTCCGTCTCCCGTTTTTGGTTCATACCTGGTGTGAAACACGCGAGGTAAACGTTACACAAAGCTACGCCACAAAGGCCGTGCTTTGATCATCACCACAAGACTTTGCTTTTCAACAGAAGCCTTGATCATTTGCATCTTAGCATGCCACACAGGCAAACCATCCTATGCAACCGATATCAGTCACACAGAATGAAATCCGATGTCAGACACACAGTCCACTTACAAGTCCGTTCTGGGTCTGAACGAAACCGGAGGCACCTAGTACCCCGCATATCCATCGATCTCCAAGTACGTCTGGACGATCACCAACTGTTTCCATCTTCTTGGGTGTACAGCCCAATCAAGATCATCAGTTATCACCCAAACGACGTGAAGACCTCCGGTCTTCGACCATCGTCTTCATCTTCGACTTATCGTCGTATCAGTTATTCAGAATGGGATAAACCCGGTCTTTCCGAATAACTCGCGTATATTTAAATAAGGGTTACACAAACACAACATACGCCTCATTCCAATTCATTAGTCACTAACCGTAAATTAATCAAGAGAATAATTCCCCAAATATTAACCCCGAAGGCCGAAACCAACATCAGATCAATATCCAGAAAACCATTCTGCTTGGCTAACCGACAGTTAGTTTCTAAATTTCACGTTCAAATCTAATTAAAGATTTAACTATCGCCTGGAGCAAAACTGGTGATACTCCATTCTCGATCTTTTCAATCTAATTAAAGATTCATTAAAACCCCACTTAGTTTTAATCTGTGACTGGGTTAAAGAATCAGTGTCATTTAAAACACGGTTCACGATAAACCCAAAGTCACATCCCATTAATTATCGGGTTAAAGAACAAGTGTTATTTAAAACACTGTTCACGATAAACCCAAAAATCAATATCCATTCAATTCCAATTAAATATTATTTAATTGGTACACTTCATTAAATCTAAATAAAAAGATTTAATCTTTTCTCAACTGGGTTCAAGAACAGTGTTAGTGAAGACACCATTCACGACAAACCCAAATCACATTCATTAATTATCGGGTTAAAGAACAAGTGTTATTTAAAACACTGTTCACGATAAACCCAAAAATCAATATCAATTCAATTCCAATTAAATATCATTTAATTGGTACACTTCATTAAATCTAAATAAAAAGATTTAATCTTTTCTCAACTGGGTTCAAGAACAGTGTTAGTGAAGACACCATTCACGACAAACCCAAATCACATTCGATATTCAATACAAGGCTCTGAATAGAAAATATATCGGCTTATATTCAATATCGAATTCTACGACTAACAAATGTCGTATTGGAAATAACGATACAAATATATATCTTTCAAATTTCCATAACAACACCTGTAATATCACGAATTCCAACATCGAAATATTCCGAAGACAATTTCGATTCAAATCCACTCCAATGCAATCATTGGGAATTTTGGTTATTTTCAAAACCATTTCAAATTCAATTTATTTATTTAAAAATAAATAGAATTATAATTCTAGTTCAAACTAGTTCATTTCGATAAAAATCTATTTTTATCTTTTCAAATATGGAGTTTTTCATCCCAAATCTTCACAAATCATTTCTTATGATTTTACACAAATTATTACTATTTTTAATAATTTTATCAAGGCCCGTACAGCCGATTTCCAACAACGGTCATCGAACTGCACTTACAGCGACCTTTTTCGAATTTGATTTGGACATAATTCCAAATCCAACCGTTAGATTTCAAATTTCTAACATTCGCTAGAAAGCTCTTTTCGATACGAACCCAACGGTTCCGGTTTTAGGAGAATCCGACGGTTGGATCTCCCGTAATGTCCGTTTGAAATAAATGGTCGAAATTCACGAACTGCCGCGGCGCGGCGCGTCCTATTCAGGCCATTATATTATATATAATATATATATAATATATTTCGTCGATTACTATTCAAAACGAATTATATAAATAGTTTTAAAATCGTTTCAAAACCTATTTCAACTTCCATTTCAATTCAAAGCAAAATTGAATTCTTCTTTATAAATTCGTTTCAAAATTCATTTCTATTCAATTCGAATTTCAATTCAATTTGAATTCATTTCAATTCGCTTTCAATTCCATTTGAATTCGTTTTCAATTCAATTCATTTCGAAATCGTTTTCAATTCAATTCATTTCGAAATCGTTTTCAATTCAATTCATTTCGAAATCGTTTTCAATTCAATTCATTTCGAAATCGTTTTCAATTCAATTCATTTCGAAATCGTTTTCAATTCAATTCATTTCGAAATCGTTTTCAATTCAATTCATTTCGAAATCGTTTTCAATTCAATTCATTTGGAATTCGTTTTCAATTCAATTCATTTCGAAATCGTTTTCAATTCAATTCATTTCGAAATCGTTTTCAATTCAATTCATTTCGAAATCGTTTTCAATTCAATTCATTTCGAAATCGTTTTCAATTCAATTCATTTCGAAATCGTTTTCAATTCAATTCATTTCGAAATCGTATAAAATCGATATAAATATCGATCACGTCGAAATGGCGTCAATCTAATCAACACGGCTTCATATATTCCTTTATTTTCAAATATTTTATTTCAAATATTTCTTTTTCAAAATTGTTGTTATTATCAAAATATTTCGTTCAACACATGACCAATCTCAATGGATGAGTACTGTCAACACATGAACTTTTATTTTATAATATTCTTTATTTTCAAATTGGAATGAGGCCCAATCAATTACCATATAAAGTTAATTATATGGATTTTCATACAACACATGTATATAATGACATTGAAAATAATCAACCATCAACCAAAGTGCACTACACTGTATAAGCATCAAATATAGATATATAACGCTTATAACAGCCTGTCAATCAATCGATCGACATATTTAATCAATCAGGATGAGTGAACTTCAAATTCCACCCCAACACCCGTGTGGGGTTTCAAACAATCAAACAAATATTTTATTTGTGCAGTTGGGCGATGTGTAAAATTTATCGACCCAATCAATGTCCTTCAAATAAGTGTACATAAACAAACCGTCTGGTTTGTAAATGAATATTTATTTATTCACTTTCACTATATTCATATTCACGTTAAAAATTATATTTTTAACGATATAACATTTTATTCCAACATATGAATTTCTATTATTCATTTACACAATAAAATGATATTTTTATTTTCTAACATATTTTAGAAAATTTCGGCGGCATAACGGCACGATACTAGAAACGGGACAAGGCCTAGCCTTATCCCCGGTCTAGTGAAGGCCCACGCCACTCACACATCAATCATATCAATTCATTTCACCAAAACAATCCAATCCAAATCAAATAATCTAACCAACTACACAACCAATCAAACAAGTCCATGGTTTGTGGACGGGTGTCGGGTGCTTCTAATAAGCACCGTCTGCATCCTAGTATATATATGTATAACTAGAAAAATAAATTGAAAGGTGAGAAATTCTCACCTATAGCTATCCTAGCTCCACGGCACTCCTTTGCAGAAGTCTTCGTCGACTCGCTTTTTATCGCTTTCGCCCGTATTCTCTACATAGGTAAAAATCGAATTTTTACTTTGGAATTTCAATATATAAAAATCGAATTTTTATTTCAAAGTTCAATATATAAAAATCGAATTTTTATTTCAAAGTTCAATATATAAAAATCGAATTTTTATTTCAAAGTTCAATATATAAAAATCGAATTTTTATTTCAAAGTTCAATATATAAAAATCGAATTTTTATTTCAAAGTTCAATATATAAAAATCGAATTTTTAACAATAAGGTTTTCGCCTTTATAAAAAAAAAAGTCTTTTCTATTTTTAAAAATCCTACTTTTTCTTCTAAACAAAAATCTCGCCTTTTTGCTTTTCTATTTTAAAGATCAAATCTTTTTAAAGTTCAAACCATTTTCTTTTTAAAGTTCAAACCATTTCTATTTAAACCTTAAAATAAAATCAGTTTTTATTTTCCCTTTTTTTTTTAAATCAGTTTTTACTCATTTACAAAATTCAGTTTTTACTTATTATAAAAAATCAGTTTTTACTTATTTTAAAAAAACAGTTTTTAAATCCATTTCAAATCAGTTTTTAAAAATCATTTTAAATCAGTTTTAATATTAAAGTAAAAATCAGTTTTAAAAATAAAGTAAAAATCAGTTTTAGTTTTTTTTTTCCTGTAAAACAAAAATAATAAAAAAAATAAAAATATCAATAACCCTAAATACTCACCGATTGAAATTGGAGGGGGTCGGACTTGGTTTGGGCGTCGGAGTTGGGAGGGGGAGGGTGGCGCACAATCATCGGAGGCGGCGATTAGGTCTGGGGGGGGCTCGGGTTCCTGGCGACATCGACTTAGAAGGGGGGAGAGACGGAGGAGAAGGGGGGGAGAAGAAGCGGTCACGGCAGGGAGCTGGTGGAGGGGAGCGCCTCCGGCATGGGTTGGTGGCGAGCGGCTTCGAGTCCCAGGCGGCGGCGCGTTCTCGATTTCGTTCTTTTTTTTTTCTTTTCTGTTTGAAATGAATGGACGGGGGGGGCCAGAGTGTTTTAAGGAGGGAAAAGAGATATTTTTTTTTATTTAATTATTAAATTATATTCTCATAAAGTCACTTTTTCTGACGACTTCAGAATCGAACCCACCGCCTGTCGTCCATAGCATTTTACCCCCATTCCGAACACAATGGGATATGTATCGCAAGCTGATTCGATTGTTTCAATTAGTTTCCGTTGAATTTACATTTAAATCATTATATTGAATTTTAAACGTACATTTCAATTTACCGGGGTCACATACTAACACGAAAAATCCCAGAAAAATATTTTCTAGCTTCGTATTGACGATACGGTCCTAACAAAACTAGTTTCGTCCAATTCTGAGACCGTTAGAAAAATGGCCAATTTCCAGTCGATTAAAATCAACTGAAACTGGTCAAACGCGTTTTCCTTTGCCACGCTCACATATTGATTCGAAAAATTATGAAATTTGGAATCTAGCAATAACTTAACATCACGGACCCAACAAAACTGGTTTCGTCGAAATCCGAGGTCGTTTGCAAAATTGCTATTTTTAAGGGCCTTATATATATAAAAATATATATAAATCCCACAGCGACTATTTCTAATTTTAAACTGGACATATCTTATCATTTCTAAGATGAAATCCCAGTTTGTTAACCTCGTTACAAAGATATAGTTATACAGATTCAAATATTTCTTGTTTCGTTCAATTCTGACTTATATTGAATTCTGTATATTCATTTGAAATTAGAAATCGAATTTTCGAACTACCGCGCCATTTTTAATTCTATTTATAATTATATATAAATATTTATATTCTAACGACGACGCGTATAATATATACGTTCGAATTCTATTCAAAATAAATTTCTCGTCGATATTATTTAAAATAATTCATTTTAAATAATCAAAATTCGCTAAAATTGCCAAAATAAAAATTTTAAACTGGCCCAGATTTTCCGGGTTGTTACAATCTCCCCCACTTAAAACTTTTCGTCCCCGAAAAGGAACAAAGTCGAAAGTGGTTTGATTAATCAACTCTATGTTCGATCTGGCTTTCATTCTCCAACCCTTTGGTTTCTGAGAATTTTCAAAATTTCAAAAATTTGGCTAACACCCTAAATTTTTGAAAAATTTCGCCATAACCTCCCCTGCACCGGGAGCATCGGGGAATTTCAAATAGCTTCCCCGGTCCTTCAGATCTCAAAAAGAAAAAGAAAAAGCCAAGCGGCTAGCCAATAGGCTCACAAAATCATCATCACCCAAACAAAACAGGAAATTATGTAGTAAACATGTACCTATTTGTCGGGCAAACAAATTTTATTCTCTGCTCTAGCCTCCTTGCTATGACCTGTTCAAGGATATATATGTATATGCAAGCAAATGCAACCAATTTTCAATATAATTCAATATTTGGTTCAATTAGGCATAATGGTTCAAAATTAGCAAACAAATGAACAAACAACACAAACATCAATCAATTAGTTGATTAGAGTTTGAAATTCATAATTTTGATACATATACAAAAATCATGTTTTTGATGCCAATTCACAACAATATATTCTAGCTATATATAAGTTTTGGTTCTCACACCAGCCTAATGGAAATATATAGAAAATCACACCTTCGAAACACGAACATAAATGTTGATGATGCGATCGCTATCATCAATAATATCTCCGGGCGACTAGAGTGTGATGCTACATCTATCCAATATATTAAAACTTCGAATATACGTTCATGACGCGTATACGCGAAATCTATATATACTCGATTGTCCACATCAATATAAATAATCAAATACGAATAATTGACTTAAATTTTCAAAACAAAATTTGTTTTCACGTTAAAAATATACTCTTCACACTCGTTCTAGGACACTACTGATCCTATCTCTAACGAGTCATTCTCGTTGGATATTACTAATCCAATACCTGATGAATTCTTTCGTATGGTTCTAATGTGCCTTGTTCTCTAAGCTTTGTAAACCAAAGCTCTGATACCAACTGTAAAGACCCGTAACTTCCCCGTAAAGGAAAGCGACGGATAGTTCGAGAACAAACCACAACAGAACGCATACAGAAGAACATTTCACTGTATATTACAACAATGCATCAGATCACAAGAATATACAGAGTATAAATAAATATTACACAGAAATATCAGAGATTTAAATTACATTTAAATACATAGCAGCGGAAAATAATACAATATACAACTAGAAAGAGATATACGGATACAAAGCTTTCCGGATATCGTTCCAGCTGTAAACCAGGATCCTGTGAATACAAATCTGCAAAACCAAAACTACTAGCTGCCCGTGTCAAAATAAGGGCACCCAGAGTTTAGGTTAAAACAATAAACTCCAGGTCAGTCATGTGACTGGTGTGAGAACTAAAACAGTTATTAATCTTTATTTTAAATCATTAGGTAAATCAAGGGACCACGCCGTATAACACGGAACGGGTTTCCTCCCAAGAATACCAGTGCATAAAACAAACAGCGCAATGCTAAATAAAGAAAAATGAAGCTGTTATAAGACCCAGGTCCCATCACACAATGCAACGCAGTCGAGGATAGGGTTTTCCCTTATAACAGCCAAAGAATGCTTGATACGTTTTAAAACAAATCATTTGATACTATTATAAGTGCATAGTGTATACAACAACTTCAAATCATAAGTATCAATCATAGGCGGCATGAGCGTCCCATGCCACTATGTCGCCATATATAGGTTTACAAATAAAACCGCAAGTCACGTATTTGGAAATTGGATTTCCGTCTATGAACCGAGGCAAAAGATAGTCCTCAACCGATTCGAGACAATCTAGCCCATGTCTCAGGCAAGTACTCAGTCAAGCCTTTGGATCGTCAGGGCCGGTCCACCGATGTGGATTAAAATGCCTGAACAATACGTCTCTCCGCCCTATGGGGCGTAAGTCTGGTCCGTCAGCCGACCAGAATGCATTCGGCCGAAACCGATATAACCGAGGCGCCTCGCAACAGCAACAACCACATAAGTCAAACTCGTCAGGGCGTGTAAAACCACTGACGCCACTTCTAGCTAGAAAGAAACGCAAGTCCTCCCTGAGGTCCGTCTCCCGTTTTTGGTTCATACCTGGTGTGAAACACGCGAGGTAAACGTTACACAAAGCTACGCCACAAAGGCCGTGCTTTGATCATCACCACAAGACTTTGCTTTTCAACAGAAGCCTTGATCATTTGCATCTTAGCATGCCACACAGGCAAACCATCCTATGCAACCGATATCAGTCACACAGAATGAAATCCGATGTCAGACACACAGTCCACTTACAAGTCCGTTCTGGGTCTGAACGAAACCGGAGGCACCTAGTACCCCGCATATCCATCGATCTCCAAGTACGTCTGGACGATCACCAACTGTTTCCATCTTCTTGGGTGTACAGCCCAATCAAGATCATCAGTTATCACCCAAACGACGTGAAGACCTCCGGTCTTCGACCATCGTCTTCATCTTCGACTTATCGTCGTATCAGTTATTCAGAATGGGATAAACCCGGTCTTTCCGAATAACTCGCGTATATTTAAATAAGGGTTACACAAACACAACATACGCCTCATTCCAATTCATTAGTCACTAACCGTAAATTAATCAAGAGAATAATTCCCCAAATATTAACCCCGAAGGCCGAAACCAACATCAGATCAATATCCAGAAAACCATTCTGCTTGGCTAACCGACAGTTAGTTTCTAAATTTCACGTTCAAATCTAATTAAAGATTTAACTATCGCCTGGAGCAAAACTGGTGATACTCCATTCTCGATCTTTTCAATCTAATTAAAGATTCATTAAAACCCCACTTAGTTTTAATCTGTGACTGGGTTAAAGAATCAGTGTCATTTAAAACACGGTTCACGATAAACCCAAAGTCACATCCCATTAATTATCGGGTTAAAGAACAAGTGTTATTTAAAACACTGTTCACGATAAACCCAAAAATCAATATCCATTCAATTCCAATTAAATATTATTTAATTGGTACACTTCATTAAATCTAAATAAAAAGATTTAATCTTTTCTCAACTGGGTTCAAGAACAGTGTTAGTGAAGACACCATTCACGACAAACCCAAATCACATTCATTAATTATCGGGTTAAAGAACAAGTGTTATTTAAAACACTGTTCACGATAAACCCAAAAATCAATATCAATTCAATTCCAATTAAATATCATTTAATTGGTACACTTCATTAAATCTAAATAAAAAGATTTAATCTTTTCTCAACTGGGTTCAAGAACAGTGTTAGTGAAGACACCATTCACGACAAACCCAAATCACATTCGATATTCAATACAAGGCTCTGAATAGAAAATATATCGGCTTATATTCAATATCGAATTCTACGACTAACAAATGTCGTATTGGAAATAACGATACAAATATATATCTTTCAAATTTCCATAACAACACCTGTAATATCACGAATTCCAACATCGAAATATTCCGAAGACAATTTCGATTCAAATCCACTCCAATGCAATCATTGGGAATTTTGGTTATTTTCAAAACCATTTCAAATTCAATTTATTTATTTAAAAATAAATAGAATTATAATTCTAGTTCAAACTAGTTCATTTCGATAAAAATCTATTTTTATCTTTTCAAATATGGAGTTTTTCATCCCAAATCTTCACAAATCATTTCTTATGATTTTACACAAATTATTACTATTTTTAATAATTTTATCAAGGCCCGTACAGCCGATTTCCAACAACGGTCATCGAACTGCACTTACAGCGACCTTTTTCGAATTTGATTTGGACATAATTCCAAATCCAACCGTTAGATTTCAAATTTCTAACATTCGCTAGAAAGCTCTTTTCGATACGAACCCAACGGTTCCGGTTTTAGGAGAATCCGACGGTTGGATCTCCCGTAATGTCCGTTTGAAATAAATGGTCGAAATTCACGAACTGCCGCGGCGCGGCGCGTCCTATTCAGGCCATTATATTATATATAATATATATATAATATATTTCGTCGATTACTATTCAAAACGAATTATATAAATAGTTTTAAAATCGTTTCAAAACCTATTTCAACTTCCATTTCAATTCAAAGCAAAATTGAATTCTTCTTTATAAATTCGTTTCAAAATTCATTTCTATTCAATTCGAATTTCAATTCAATTTGAATTCATTTCAATTCGCTTTCAATTCCATTTGAATTCGTTTTCAATTCAATTCATTTCGAAATCGTTTTCAATTCAATTCATTTCGAAATCGTTTTCAATTCAATTCATTTCGAAATCGTTTTCAATTCAATTCATTTCGAAATCGTTTTCAATTCAATTCATTTCGAAATCGTTTTCAATTCAATTCATTTCGAAATCGTTTTCAATTCAATTCATTTCGAAATCGTTTTCAATTCATTTTGAATTCGTTTTCAATTCAATTCATTTCGAAATCGTTTTCAATTCAATTCATTTCGAAATCGTTTTCAATTCAATTCATTTCGAAATCGTTTTCAATTCAATTCATTTCGAAATCGTTTTCAATTCAATTCATTTCGAAATCGTTTTCAATTCAATTCATTTCGAAATCGTATAAAATCGATATAAATATCGATCACGTCGAAATGGCGTCAATCTAATCAACACGGCTTCATATATTCCTTTATTTTCAAATATTTTATTTCAAATATTTCTTTTTCAAAATTGTTGTTATTATCAAAATATTTCGTTCAACACATGACCAATCTCAATGGATGAGTACTGTCAACACATGAACTTTTATTTTATAATATTCTTTATTTTCAAATTGGAATGAGGCCCAATCAATTACCATATAAAGTTAATTATATGGATTTTCATACAACACATGTATATAATGACATTGAAAATAATCAACCATCAACCAAAGTGCACTACACTGTATAAGCATCAAATATAGATATATAACGCTTATAACAGCCTGTCAATCAATCGATCGACATATTTAATCAATCAGGATGAGTGAACTTCAAATTCCACCCCAACACCCGTGTGGGGTTTCAAACAATCAAACAAATATTTTATTTGTGCAGTTGGGCGATGTGTAAAATTTATCGACCCAATCAATGTCCTTCAAATAAGTGTACATAAACAAACCGTCTGGTTTGTAAATGAATATTTATTTATTCACTTTCACTATATTCATATTCACGTTAAAAATTATATTTTTAACGATATAACATTTTATTCCAACATATGAATTTCTATTATTCATTTACACAATAAAATGATATTTTTATTTTCTAACATATTTTAGAAAATTTCGGCGGCATAACGGCACGATACTAGAAACGGGACAAGGCCTAGCCTTATCCCCGGTCTAGTGAAGGCCCACGCCACTCACACATCAATCATATCAATTCATTTCACCAAAACAATCCAATCCAAATCAAATAATCTAACCAACTACACAACCAATCAAACAAGTCCATGGTTTGTGGACGGGTGTCGGGTGCTTCTAATAAGCACCGTCTGCATCCTAGTATATATATGTATAACTAGAAAAATAAATTGAAAGGTGAGAAATTCTCACCTATAGCTATCCTAGCTCCACGGCACTCCTTTGCAGAAGTCTTCGTCGACTCGCTTTTTATCGCTTTCGCCCGTATTCTCTACATAGGTAAAAATCGAATTTTTACTTTGGAATTTCAATATATAAAAATCGAATTTTTATTTCAAAGTTCAATATATAAAAATCGAATTTTTATTTCAAAGTTCAATATATAAAAATCGAATTTTTATTTCAAAGTTCAATATATAAAAATCGAATTTTTATTTCAAAGTTCAATATATAAAAATCGAATTTTTATTTCAAAGTTCAATATATAAAAATCGAATTTTTAACAATAAGGTTTTCGCCTTTATAAAAAAAAAGTCTTTTCTATTTTTAAAAATCCTACTTTTTCTTCTAAACAAAAATCTCGCCTTTTTGCTTTTCTATTTTAAAGATCAAATCTTTTTAAAGTTCAAACCATTTTCTTTTTAAAGTTCAAACCATTTCTATTTAAACCTTAAAATAAAATCAGTTTTTATTTTCCCTTTTTTTTTTAAATCAGTTTTTACTCATTTACAAAATTCAGTTTTTACTTATTATAAAAAATCAGTTTTTACTTATTTTAAAAAAACAGTTTTTAAATCCATTTCAAATCAGTTTTTAAAAATCATTTTAAATCAGTTTTAATATTAAAGTAAAAATCAGTTTTAAAAATAAAGTAAAAATCAGTTTTAGTTTTTTTTTTTCCTGTAAAACAAAAATAATAAAAAAAATAAAAATATCAATAACCCTAAATACTCACCGATTGAAATTGGAGGGGGTCGGACTTGGTTTGGGCGTCGGAGTTGGGAGGGGGAGGGTGGCGCACAATCATCGGAGGCGGCGATTAGGTTTGGGGGGGGGCTCGGGTTCCTGGCGACATCGACTTAGAAGGGGGGAGAGACGGAGGAGAAGGGGGGGGGAGAAGAAGCGGTCACGGCAGGGAGCTGGTGGAGGGGAGCGCCTCCGGCATGGGTTGGTGGCGAGCGGCTTCGAGTCCCAGGCGGCGGCGCGTTCTCGATTTCGTTCTTTTTTTTTTCTTTTCTGTTTGAAATGAATGGACGGGGGGGGGGGGGCAGAGTGTTTTAAGGAGGGAAAAGAGATATTTTTTTTTTATTTAATTATTAAATTATATTCTCATAAAGTCACTTTTTCTGACGACTTCAGAATCGAACCCACCGCCTGTCGTCCATAGCATTTTACCCCCATTCCGAACACAATGGGATATGTATCGCAAGCTGATTCGATTGTTTCAATTAGTTTCCGTTGAATTTACATTTAAATCATTATATTGAATTTTAAACGTACATTTCAATTTACCGGGGTCACATACTAACACGAAAAATCCCAGAAAAATATTTTCTAGCTTCGTATTGACGATACGGTCCTAACAAAACTAGTTTCGTCCAATTCTGAGACCGTTAGAAAAATGGCCAATTTCCAGTCGATTAAAATCAACTGAAACTGGTCAAACGCGTTTTCCTTTGCCACGCTCACATATTGATTCGAAAAATTATGAAATTTGGAATCTAGCAATAACTTAACATCACGGACCCAACAAAACTGGTTTCGTCGAAATCCGAGGTCGTTTGCAAAATTGCTATTTTTAAGGGCCTTATATATATAAAAATATATATAAATCCCACAGCGACTATTTCTAATTTTAAACTGGACATATCTTATCATTTCTAAGATGAAATCCCAGTTTGTTAACCTCGTTACAAAGATATAGTTATACAGATTCAAATATTTCTTGTTTCGTTCAATTCTGACTTATATTGAATTCTGTATATTCATTTGAAATTAGAAATCGAATTTTCGAACTACCGCGCCATTTTTAATTCTATTTATAATTATATATAAATATTTATATTCTAACGACGACGCGTATAATATATACGTTCGAATTCTATTCAAAATAAACTTCTCGTCGATATTATTTAAAATAATTCATTTTAAATAATCAAAATTCGCTAAAATTGCCAAAATAAAAATTTTAAACTGGCCCAGATTTTCCGGGTTGTTACAAAATGCTAACAAACAACAATGCAAAGAAATAAGAACAAGAGAGAAGAGAACAATACCAGAGATTCTGAATTTATTAGCAGTTTTTTTTAAGCGGCAAATTTTTTAACAAGCAAGCAGAGTAGAGCGCAACGCAAAACATTTCCAAGCAAGCAAGCTAGGCGATGCAAAGCCAAGCAATTCCCTTCTTCTTTTGCAACCTGAAAAATAAGAATGATGTATATACAAGAGAAAGAAACGTGTTTTTTTTAGGGAAGAAGTATGTTAATTTAACGAATTTACTAAACTATGAAAATAGACAAAATAACCTCAACTAAAAAGAAGAAAAACTAAACTGGATTATAAAAAAAACGAAAAAACTAAACTCAAACCCAAACTAATAAGCAATTTAAATGAAAGAAACTTTCCTACTCGACAAACAATTGGATTCTCACCTAAATAAATAACCCACCTTACTTTTTACACAAATACTACCCGAATCAAAACACGCCCGCAGTCAATAGATTATTTTAGGAGACCCAATAAAACTAAAAAACGAACCAACTCACAAAATCACGCCTTCCTTTCTTAACGCAATCAAATCACTCAATTAAGAAAGGAAATCACGCACTCGAATTTTTTTATGCTTTGATTATCAGTTTCTTTTTGGTTCTAATATGGATTTGGGGATTTTCGAAATCTGGATTTTGTTGTATGATTGGTAGTGGCTGCGGCTTCTTGGATTTGCACGAAGGGATTTTTTTTGCGATTGGGAAAAGGATGTTTTGCAGTGGGGTTGATGGTGGAATTGTTGGAAGAACAGTGATGTTTGGCTAAAGTTTAAGAGCTGTGACCACTGGGTTTGAACTGCAGTGGGGGATGGTTGACCTGGTCGATGGTATGAAGGTTGTGAATGGTAGGTGAATTTTGGAGAGAGAGAAGATGGAAGAAAAATGAATTTGTGAAGATGAGAAGGTATAGAATCTGAGTGATGGTTGGTTTATAAAGCTGAGAAGAGAAATTAGAAAATATAAGGCAGAGAGGGCAATTAGTAAATAGAAGACAGAGAAGGAAAGAAAAGTTTAGAGGGAGGGCAAGAAAAGGAAAGGAATAAATTGTTTTTATTGTTTTTTTTATTTCGCAAGAATTGTAGAGAGGAAATAAATTAAAGAAAGGAAAGAAGTAATGAAAGAAAGGGAAGGAAAGAAATAAATGAGAGAAAGAGAAAGGGAAAGGGAAAGAAATAAATGAAATTGAAAACACAAAAATGGGAAAGAAATTGAAAACAAAAGGCAAGTGTATATATATATATATTTTTTCAAAAAAAAAAGAATATACAAGACACAAATATGGTAATGCCAACAAGGATGGAAAAACAGAGCACAAATTCAAATGCAAGGTGGAATGATCAGTGCAAGATTGATGGTAGGGATGATGAAATATACACAATGCAATTTTTTTTTAAATTTTAAGATGACTAACATAAAGACAAAATAAAAAAAAACGAAAATGAAAATGAACACGACAACAAGGTGGAAAACAACAAGATGCAATAACACTTTTTTTTTCTTTTTCTTCTTGTTTTTTTTAACAAAAGAGATAAGCGCAAAATAAACAAGAACAAGCACACAAGTCCACAAGAAATGCAAGTGCAACAAACAATCAAAATACAAATGCAATTTTTTTTAAGAAAGAAAAACAACAAAGAAAAATAATCCGAAGAATAAAATCAAAATTAAAATTCTTTCCCCGGCAACGGCGCCAAAAACTTGTTCGCTAACGGATATTCTATGAATTAGAAAATCGTCGCAAATATTGAAATAAACCGCAAGCGCACGGCGTACAAACGTAGTACGTGGCGAATACGGGTCGATCCACAGGGAAAGAATTAATTCTAAAATTACTCAATCAAATTAGACCGAATTCGAGTGATGATTTAACTAAAACTAAACTAGTAAATTAAAATTAATAAAAAAACTATGAGATAAATGGCAACTTAGGAATAAATTCACATTCTAGATCATGTAGTACAACAAGTTATGAAATTACTATCTCTCTTTTCTTTTGGTCATTTGTGAATTTAGTTGATATGATTATTATAAGTATAGCTTATTCATGCAATTAACTAGCATAACATAAACTATCAAACTATATCATACCCACTAAATTACCTTACCAGATCTAATGAAAAATGAACAAGTTGAAATTGAAATATACTTTAAGCATGGCCTATGAACTATTAATTAGAACTATAGACCATCAAATTTTTGGTTTCAACCTCCACTTAATCACCATGACATCAACATAATATGAAACACAAAGAGAGAATGAAAAGATAAATTATGTTGCAACTACATGATCAAGAGAGCTTCATTACCCCTAAGTTGAAAGGGATTAGCCTCTCATGTTTATTATTCTAACAACGAACGTAAATTGCAACATAGAACAAAAATCAACAGAAAAAAAAAATAAAAAAAATAAAGGACAACCTATTCTATTTGCATAAAATAAATCTAATCTACTTGCAGAAAAGAAAATAACATGTAAATAAAAAACTACAACTAAAGAGAATAGGGAAGAAGAGTTTTATTCAAAGAGAAAGATTATAGAATAAAACTAAGTGTGTTTACAAATGAAGGAAATACAGTGTATTTATAGTTGATATAACAAAGACTATTTGGCTATCTACACAATGTGGGACTAAAGATTTAGCCCAAATAACACATAAGCCAGTGTGAACGCAGCGTGAATGAAAGGCCATGCAAATGAGCCAATGTGAACGCGGTGTGAATGGATTTGCAATTGGCTTAGCTTGCGGGCATCAAATGGCATCAATTCCAATTGTTCTCATCATGAATAGGAACTCCATAACATCTGCGACAAGCTATCTTTATGAATAGGCCTTGAATCATTAAAATATGCGGTAGAAGGTGGTTGAACATCAACATTTCTTCAAGCTTTAATCTAGATCTCAAAATCAACACTCTTCGTACACCAATTCTTCAAGCTTTTCAACAATTAAGTGCATCAATCTATTCATCATAAATTATCTGAAAACACAAGTATAAATACAGAGTATCAATTATTTTAAATATAAAGTAAGATAATTAAATAAGCGGATAAAATATACACATTTACGTGTATATCAGTGGATCTCAAAGGGGTCGACACCCCTATAGGGGGGTCGACACCTATGTCGACTCCCCCTGAGGGGGTCGACACCCCTGAGCGGGAAATTTCCCGCTCAGCTGTTTTGGCCGATTTTCGAATTTTAAATTGTTTTCTGACTTTTAATTTAATTTCTTTCTTTACTTGAAATCTTCTGAACTCCATAACTTCTTCATACGGAGTACGATTCACGCAAACTCGAACTCTATCTCAAGCAGAATTCCGAGACGAACGCAATGACGTAACCCGTTTCCCTTAATTCTTCTTACAAAAATTAAGTGTTCTTAGATTTGTTAATTTTAATATTCACAGAAAATACGGGGTGTTACACTCATCCTCTTTTCTTGGTGAATAAACAGTATCTTTATCATCATAAAAAATTCTTGATTTAGAAAATATTCATCTTCATAGTGAATCATCTTGGATAACTCATATACGTCAAACACATTTTTTTTCCTTCTTCTCTGTATTCATCTCTTTACCACTGATCCATTTCTTTCATAATTTAATGTTCAATGATGATGTGGTCATGATGACGAATAAGATTGTAACACCCCGTATTTTCTATGAACTTAAGAATTACAAATCTGAGTATAATTAAAATATAAAATCATAATCAAGGGAAACGGGTTGTGCCATTGCGTTCGTCTCGGAAAAATACGCGAAATAGAGTCCGAAATTTTGTAAATCGGAGTCCATATGACCAAGTTATGGCCTTCCAAAGTTCAGAAAAAAAAATTAAACAGCACAGACCAGGTCGACTGGGGAGTCGTCCCTAGAGTCGACCTGCCCCCAGGGGTCGACCCTAGAGTCGACCTGGCCCCAGGGGGTCGACCCTAGAGTCGACCTGCCCCCAGGGGGTCGACCCTAGAGTCGACCTGGGGGTCGACCTGCCTCCCGAATATGCTTTTCTGCCTGGGTGCGTTCTGATGTATCTGGTCTCGTTTTCTGTCTAGATTCGTCTGCCTAAACCTATTTAAACAGCCCCAAACCCAGCCTTCTCTGCACACAATTCTATTCTGCTTCTACTCTGCCTCTGTTCTAAATTAAAAATAAAAATGGCATTGCTACTCTGCTGGAATCAAAACTAGAAGACAATCAACATCAACCTAAATTCAATTAGAGATTAGAGCTTCTGCAACGGTTCTACAACAACTAGAGTTCTTTCTTTAATCCAATTAAGGCAAGTACAGTTATTTTCCGCTATAAACGTTAATTCTGATTTTGACATGAATTGTGAATCTGAATCTGAGATTATATTTGTTCTGTTCTGATTTGATTTATCTTATTCTGTACCTCTTTCCTCTTTCTGTTCTATAGCCAGGCTACTACGAGCCTGAGCCAATCTCATAAGAGATTAACATGCGCTAAAATGTTTGGGACAGTAAAATGAATGATGCATAAATTGGGCATGACCAATAGGTGACTAATTTGAGGAAAGAACATGGACTGTAGCTAGAACATGAATCTGAGACATATGATTGGACATGTTATATTTATAACATAAAAAGGTATTGAACATATAATTTGTGGACATGACATAAAAAGGTATATAATTGAACATAAATATAGACTGTATTGAACACATGATTTAGAATAAAGAGAATATGGCCTAGGTATAAAGATTTACATGAAAGTAGGATATCTATTAATGTAAATAAACACCTAAGTAAGGGACCTTTGGGATATATGACATGCATAGTAATCTATGGCTATATTTGGTATAAATTATATGGATCTTCTGTACTATGCAAGTTTAATAAAAATTTGGAACATATGATATATGGTAAATTTATGACCATAATCTGTGCTATGTAAATTTAATACAAACATAGGGTATATGATAATATTGTGAATCAAGACTATTATTTATGCACATGCACTTAGGCAAGGTTTATAATTAGGCAAGGTATGAAACTTTA
The DNA here is from genome assembly GCA_030737875.1 of Allium sativum. NCBI lineage: Eukaryota > Viridiplantae > Streptophyta > Magnoliopsida > Asparagales > Amaryllidaceae > Allium > Allium sativum. The sequence continues at coordinate 293,873,674 of CM060909.1, forward strand.
AGAAATAAGTAAATTTGTTATATTTGCCTAATTTGCTAGTTGTGTTACATTGCCTAATCTGCTAGTTCTGTTATATTGCTTAATTTGGTAGTTCTGCTCTACTGCCTAGTCTGCTAGATTTGTTCATCTGCCAAATCTGTCATTTGCTAAGTTTGTTGAAAACACTAAATCTGCTAGTTTGCTTAATCTGCTAAGTCGCCTAACCTGAGAAATCTGTTATCTGCTATATCTGTTGAGTTGGTATAATTAGTCCGCTATTGACATAATCTGAATTGGCTATAGTTATGAATAATTGACATGTATATTAGGCGTGGGTATAAATGGTAAATCATTAATTAATTGGCCGCAAAGATAAACATGGCTAACTCGAGGTTAGAATGAGTTTGTGGCGTAATTCTGCCCGGAACCGCCCGGCATATTCCATTGGTCGCAAACAATAGGTTCTAATGTGAGAAGTTAGTCATAACGTGCTTGAAACCCGAGGTTAGACTCAGTTTACGACAGAAACCTGCCCAGAACCAACCGGCCTAACCAGTAGCCGCAAACTGTCAGTCTAATGTGAGAGGTTTGGGCATTAATATTTAATTAATGGAAATCTGAGATAATTATGATGTCTAAAACGTGTTGGGTAAGGTTAAACCAATTGGACCAATGAATCTGATGAACCCGTTTCGTGAATCCGTAGGCCCAATACAAAGTTAGATAATCCGGAACCAGTTAATCTGTAAGCCTGTTAATCCGAACATCTGAAAACCTGTTAACTTGATTGTCTGATCTGTGAACTAGTTAACCTAAATCTTGTATGTCTGAAACTTGTAGACAAGTTAAGCTGAAATCTGTTAGTCTGGGGACACAAGGTTAGGAGGGGAATTACTTGTTTCATCTGTTGTTTGGGACCCATATTAGTCAGTAACCCTTTCTGGTATCAAAACTTTGACCCAACAGTAAGTAGGGTCCGGGCACGCTTACTGAACTAATTATAAGCGGTTCATTCTGATAATGGCGAGGGGTGTTGATGGTGCGTTCCAACCGGGTCATGTGCGTGCATGGATCCCGGTCTGCCTCTGAGGATGTAAGACGCCGTGAGATCTGTAAATAGGTCTGTGCCAATTGGTTGTCACTTTAGGGAGTGATACACCCTACTGTGGGACCGACACAGGATATTTATGTATTAGGGAGCCGATCGCTTGGGGTAGGGTTTTAGGGTACACTTAGTTCTGTCTGTTTCTGTTGGTACCGTCTGTTTCTGTTGGGTGGTAACACCTGTCTGTTTCTGCGTGGTACCGTCTGTTCGGGTGGTAAAGGCCCATTACTAGTGTACACCTAATTCTACATTCTGTTTCCGTAGGGATTAATCTGTTTCTGCTTCTGTCTGTTTCTGATCGGGTAGTAAAGACCCATTATTAGCATTCCGTTTCTGTTAAATTATTCTGTACCCGTTCCTGTTTCAGTTTAGACATTAGGGTGACACCTAATTCTTTTATACTAGTATTAGTGCAGAGAAGTGTAAAGCAATAGTTTATGTCATTCTGTTCTTCTGTTATATCTGCTACACCTGTTATAGTTATCTCTCATCCAGTTTTATGTTCATGTCATATTATTATTATCTGTTCATATGCTGAAAGTCACTGGACTTGCCAGACTTTTTGTCTGACCCTTGTTGTTTCGCCTCCTTTCTTCCGTTTCCCCCCAGGTTATCCAAGGAGGGAATACTTTAGCTTGATCCGGATTTCTCTTTGCTTGAAGTGCTTAAAGTATGGCTTGGCCCTGTATAGCTTCCGTTCTATGGGGATTATGATTTTAAACCATGCATTTTGAAGGCTTTTGTACAAGACTGATATTTTGTACTTGAATTCTGAGATTTGAAAGGGTGTAACCATATTGATTTCTGTTTCCGCTGTAATAATGTTAAAATTTTTCAAGTACTGTTTTATCTGTCTTGTAAGTTTCTGTTCTGTTTACTAAAATGCTCCACCAAAGTTAAGGCATTCCCTTTGATGAGTGACCTTAACGGAGGTGGGGTGTTACACTTGGTATCAGAGCTGAAGGTTACCAGATTTTATAAAAAGTTTTGAAAACTATTTTCAAAAAGGTTTTGAAAGGAAGTATTTTCAAAAATAAAGCTTATTTTGAAAAACATAATCCCCAAGAGCCATATATCTTTCTTTCAGTCCTTTTTGTATTGAACCTTTCCGTTTTCGTTTCAGCATGTCTGAAGCATCTGAGATACCAGAGGGTGTTCATGTACCCGGTTGGTTTCGTCAATATCTTGAGGCTAGGACCGCCGCTGCAGGTCAAGCAAATGATCCCCCACCCCCTCCTCGTGCAATTGCTTTCTCAAAGATCTGTAGAGATTTTAGGGCCATGGGTGGGAAGGATTTCAAAGTAACTGAATCATTCGTAGAAGTGAGGAATTGGCTCAAAGAAACTGAGGATCTATTCGTTATCTTCGAGGTGGACGATAGGCAGAAGGTACAATTGGCGGTATGGCTGCTCAAAGACGAAGCTTCCTACTGGTGGGAAGTCACTAACGCCGAGAGGCTGGTTGAGACATGGATGGATTTCAGAACAAGGTTTGAGACAAAATTTCTCTCGCAAGCTGAACGGAGTTTACAACTGGAAAAGTTCTTATCTCTTAAGCAAGGAAGTATGACGGTCAAGGAATACGTCAACCAGTTCAACGAACTAGCTAGGTTCAGATTGGATTTAGTCAACACTCAGCATAAAAAGGCTCTCCGCTTTGTTAAAGGATTGAACGAGCCACTGCACAGCCTAGCCATGACCCATGTACCCATGGGAGCAACTTACGAGAAATTGGTGGATATGGCACTACTGCACGAGGAAGACAAGGGCCCGAAAGAGACAAAGAAGGAGGAACCACAGAATAAGAAAGTAGGGCCCAAAAAGGAAACACAAAGGAAGGATGAGAAGTCTGAAGATAAGAAGGGGAAAAAGTGCTTTACTTGTGGAAGCTCGACTCATCTGAACAAGGATTGCAGAAAAAGGAAGGGCGCTTGCTTCAACTGTGGGGAGATGGGACACTTCACTAGGGACTGCCCGAAGAAACGAGGACAAGGAAGGCAGGCGAACACTCTTGAGGCTAGTGGCTAGGATAGAAATAGGAAAATTTCTATAGTAGGTTTAATTTCTTTATCTGATTATGGAGTTAAGACTTTTTCTGATTCCGGTATTTTGATTTTGTAATCGATACTCTGCACTTTAATACTAGTATTATTTCTGAATTCCGCTATAGACTCAGACCCATAAGGATTATGGCTCATCTGTTTGAGATTGGGGTTTGAGGGATATCTGTGTTAGGCGTCAAATATGACGCATATATTCTGAGTTTTTGTGGGATATGATTTTATCATGCTTAGCTTCCGAAGAATCATTAGGGAACCTGATCTGTACCAGTAGTCTGTAAATATCTGAATACTTCTGATAAGATTTTCAGTTTTAACATTGTCTAAAGAGGGTAACCCTCTGGGTGTCAATCTGATGTTGATTTCGGTCTTCGGGGTCGACCCTTAGGGGAATTATTTTCTCAACCAATGTCTGATAGGAATCAAGTTTTTGTTTTATCTGTACTCGCTTCCATCACTCGACTGTATCCTATCGATCGAGTGTTCAACTTATAGATAGGAATCCTAATGGGTGTAAACATGTGTTTGAGACATGTTATGTTTGATGGTTGCAAGTGGATGCAAGTGGTTGCTAGTGGTTGCTCGTGGACGCATATACACACACTAGGCACTAGATCGACTCGAAAACACTCTCATACTGCATATGGATGTGTGAGCATTTTAAATTTTTATGGATGCAAAATGGTTGAATCAGCACATGGATGTTGCATATGAGTGGATGGTTGTGCACTCATATAGAAATGATATGTATCAAATAGGAAAATTGCATACATATTGGACTCATGGCACTGACATAATTCGCATTAAGGAGGTCAACTGAATCAGTAGACCGCCTGATCTTTGCATTAGATAAGGAACATATACACATACTTTTGTAAATGTTCATACAGCACTAGAAATTTCTAAGGACAATGGATTCTTGTGGATGATGACTGAGTAGATGAGTGATTGGATGGTAGGAAACATTCTTCTTAACTTGAAGATTTCGGGGACGAAATCCTTTAAGGAGGGGAGGATGTAACACCCCGTATTTTCTGTGAACTTAAGAATTACAAATCTGAGTATAATTAAAATATAAAATCAGAATCAAGGGAAATGGACTGTGCCATTGCGTTCGTCTCGGAAAAATACGCAAAATAGAGTCCGAAATTTCGCAAATCGGAGTCCATATGACCAAGTTATGGCCTTCCAAAGTTCAGGAAAAAAAATTAAACAGCACAGACCAGGTCGACTGGGGAGTCGACCCTAGAGTCGACCTGCCCCCAGGGGTCGATCCTAGAGTCGACCTGCCCCCAGGGGGTCGACCCTAGAGTCGACCTGCCCCCAGGAAGGCAACCCTAGAGTCGACCCTAGAGTTGACCTGGGGGTCGACCTGCCTCCCGAATCTGCTTTTCTGCATGGGTGCGTTCTGATGTATCTGGTCTCGTTTTCTGTCTAGATTCGTCTGCCTAAACCTATTTAAACAGCCCCAAACCCAGCCTTCTCTGCACACAATTCTATTCTGCTTCTACTCTGCCTCTGTTCTAAATTAAAAATAAAAATGGCGTTGCTACTCTGCTGGAATCAAAACTAGAAGACAATCAACATCAACCTAAATTCAATTAGAGATTAGAGCTTCTGCAACGGTTCTACAACAACTAGAGTTCTTTCTTTAATCCAATTAAGGCAAGTACAGTTTTTTTCCGCTATAAACGTTAATTCTGATTTTGACATGAATTGTGAATCTGAATCTGAGATTATATCTGTTCTGTTCTGATTTATCTTATTCTGTACCTCTTTCCTCTTTCTGTTCTATAGCCAGGCTACTACGAGCCTGAGACAATCTCATAAGAGATTAACATGCGCTAAAATGTTTGGGACAGTAAAATGAATGATGCATAAATTGGGCATGACCAATAGGTGACTAATTTGAGGAAAGAACATGGACTGTAGCTAGAACATGAATCTGAGACATATGATTGGACATGTTATACTTATAACATAAAAAGGTATTTGTAACAACCCGTATTTTCAATAACCTGTTATAACGTAAATCGAGGCAGAGCTTAATTCTAAAATCTGAATCAAGGGAAACGGGCTATGCCGTTGCGTTCGTCTCGGAAAAATACGCGAAATAGAGTCCGAGTTTTCGAAAATCGGAGTCCGTATGACCCGATTAAGGCCCAACGAAGTTTTCAGAAAAATTTCAAAGTAAAAACAGATTTCAAATTCAAGTTTGAATTTGGAAATTTGGGCCAGGCGGGAAAATTCCCGCCAGAGCACCCAAGTCGACAGCCCTGTCGACTTGGGAGTCAACTTGGTTGGACCCAAGTCGACAGCCCTGTCGACTTGGCTGTCGACTTGGTCCAGCCGGGCAGTTTTGCCTGGTGCACCATTTTGGGATTTTGTTGAGTTTGGGGGCCAGATTCGGTTTTGAGGGCTGAGATTAGAACTAGGGTTTAATCCTAAGGTTGAAACTAATCCTAATCTCTATAAATAAGCCCCTAACCTAACCCTAAATCATCATTATTCATTCAAGTAACTAAACTATGGCAAAATCAATCCTCTCATGGCCTCCACTCTCTTCATAAAATTTCTAAATTATTTCTATGAGAGATTTTCCATGCATACAAGTGTTTTCAAACTTGTATGAGCATCATTAGCTTGCATTCAAGTCAAGTTTCTATATTTGCATCATAAAGAAAGAGTTTTGATCATTTTGGCTCAAGGGTTTTTCTATTAGAGCTTGCATTTTGGGTCTATTTGATTGCATAAGGGCTTTGTCATGTTTTTGTGCCTTCATAAGCATTGTAAGCCCTTTTCTACTTTCATATTTAAACTCTAAAGCTAATGAATGATGCAAGTTGTGTTTGATCATTAAGATATGATATGCAAGTTTATCATGTTATGCAAGTATGCTATGATATGATATGCAAGTTTATCATGATATGTTATGCAAGTTTACTATGATGTGTTATGCAAGTCTATCATGTTATGATATGCAAGTTTATCATGTTATGATATGCAAGTTTGTATGCAAGTTTGTCATGTTATGTTATGCAAGTTTGCCATGTATGTTATGCAAGTTTGGGGTGATCATTTTGTTCATGTTATCATGTTATGCAAGCTTATCTTGAGTATATGGACATAAAGCTTCAAGCTTTATGCTAAAGGTTGCATTTTGGCAACATGTAAGTTATCATATCTCTTATGATAACTTGCATGTGACGCTAAATGCGAACTTATGGCCATCTCTACATGTCATTTATCACCATGTATCACCAATATGCTAAGTTTGGTTTTATGCATGCTTTTGAGGCCTAAAAATGTAATATGCAAGTATATGAACACATGTACATTTCATATGCCACCATGTTGAACTTGTGGCTTCAACACCTTTATGTCATGATTATGCCAAGTTCCCTCTTTCTATCCTTTATGCGCTATTGCGATATGTAAGCGATGGGATTGCGTTTGGGGTTGGGTAAACTTAAAAGACATAAAAACATAAGATTGGGAATTTACCTATTAAGTTAGGTCTACCCATTGGGAATTTACCTATTAAGTTAGGTCTACCCAATTGCTTGAAAATTTGTAACATGTTTTGGAAACATGATGGACATGACACTTAGAAAAGATAAGTGTGACCAACTCGAGATTGGGTTGAGTTTGTAGCATAAACCTACCCGGAACCGACCGGCTTAACTAGTTGCTACAAACAATAGGACCCAATGTGAGAAGTTGGCCATGTTGTACCTTGAACCCGTGGTTAGACCAAGTTGTGGTGTAAAGCTACCCGGACCCGCCCGGCTTAACTAGTAACCACAACAAGGTCTAATGTGAGAGGTTAAGGCGCATTAAATTAATTAATGCCTCGTGATTAGGGTTAAGTCATGGTCCACTTAATACTTAACCAATTTGGGCTTGGTAGATTAATCAGGGTTAAGTCGTGAACTCATCGTTACACTTAACCAAGTTAATCCATGATTAGCAAGAGGGTTAAACCGTACTTAACCCACTAGAAAAATCCTAGCAATGGGGGTCCACTCCAGCAGTAATCCCAAGTTTGTATCATTATGGCCCTAGGGACTAGGCTAGGGTGTGGGGCACGATTACTGAACTGGAGGTAAGTGACCAAAAACGACGGCAGAGTGGTACGCCGGTGTAGTTCCGGGCGGACTTATGGTCGTGCACATAGTCCGAAGCCGGGGAAAACATGCACGGGTACCAGTAGATCGAGACTGTGCACGCATGTTTATGGTGTCCAGGGGTTGCCACCCTAGGGCTTGATACACCCGACGGGAGACCCGGCACAGTCTGACTACAATTATGTTTGGGCCGCATTGACACCAACACGTGACGAGTTAGGCTTATAGGGAGCCGATCGACTAGACCGTTTGGTTAGACCTTGTATTAGGGTCATTTCATGTTATTGGGCCAAAGCTTGGGCCAAGGGATCAATACTTGTTTATTCAAGTCATGTTACTTTGCTAGTACACCTGTGGTGCAAAACCTTAAACCTGATTATGCGATGACACCTTTATCTACCTTGTTAGTTAATCATCATGCTAGTGTGTTGTTATCCTTATGTTCATCCCTGCTTCTCATGTCAGTTAACTTTATCAGTTTACATTGATTGTAGTAGGGCTTACTCAGTCTTTTTGACTGACCTGTTTTCTTTCGCCTCTTTTCTTCCGTTTCCCCCCCCCCCCCAGGTTCTCAGGGTGGGAATATTGGAGCTTAGCTTGGATTTCTGATCGCTTGCTTGTGGGATTTTAGCTCATGTACGGTCTTGACATGAAGCTAGCTATGGTTATCACTTATTTTGAGGATAGTACTTATGTATTTCAGTTTTTCAGTAATGTTGTTTTTATCTAGACTTGTGTATTTGGAAAGTTGACATTATGTTGTATCAGACTTGTTTTGAAATAGATTGAAATCTTCCGCTGTTTTACTTATCTTATTTACTCTGTTTACATATATACATATGTTCTTGTTCTGCCTTGATATATCATTATGCATGTTTACCTGATTCAAACGCCCCTCCAAAGTCAGAGTGCTTGCAAGAGACACCCTGGCGGAGGTGGGGTGTTACAGTATTGAACATACGATTTGTGGACATGACATAAAAAGGTATATAATTGAACATAAATATAGACTGTATTGAACACATGATTTAGGATAAAGAGAATATGGCCTAGGTATAAAGATTTACATGAAAGTAGGATATCTATTAATGTAAATAAACACCTAAGTAAGGGACCTTTGGGATATATGACATGCATAGTAATCTATGGCTATATTTGGTATAAATTATATGGATCTTCTGTACTATGCAAGTTTAATAAAAATTTGGAACATATGATATATGGTAAATTTATGACCATAATCTGTGCTATGTAAATTTAATACAAACATAGGGTATATGATAATATTGTGAATCAAGACTATTATTTATGCACATGAACTTAGGCAAGGTTTATAATTAGGCAAGGTATGAAACTTTAAGAAATAAGTAAATTTGTTATATTTGCCTAATTTGCTAGTTGTGTTACATTACCTAATCTGCTAGTTCTGTTATATTGCTTAATCTGCTAGTTCTGCTCTACTGCCTAGTCTGCTAGATTTGTTCATCTGCCAAATCTGTCATTTGCTAAGTTTGTTGAAAATACTAAATCTGCTAGTTTGCTTAATCTGCTAAGTCGCCTAACCTGAGAAATCTGTTATCTGCTATATCTGTTGAGTTGGTATAATTAGTCCGCTATTGACATAATCTGAATTGGCTATAGTTATGAATAATTGACATGTATATTAGGCGTGAGTATAAATGGTAAATCATTAATTAATTGGCCGCAAAGATAAACATGGCTAACTCGAGGTTAGAATGAGTTTGCGGCGTAATTCTGCCCGGAACCGCCCGGCATATTCCAGTGGTCGCAAACAATAGGTTCTAATGTGAGAAGTTAGTCATAACGTGCTTGAAACCCGAGGTTAGACTCAGTTTGCGACAGAAACCTGCCCGGAACCAACCGGCCTAACCAGTAGCCGCAAACTGTCAGTCTAATGTGAGAGGTTTTGTAATAACCCGAAAATCTGGGCCAGTTTAAAATTTTTATTTTGGCGATTTTAGCGAATTTTGAATATTTAAAATGAATTATTTTAAATAATATCGACGAGGAATTTATTTTGAATGGAATTCGACGTATATATTATATACGTCGTCGTTAGAATATAAATAATTATATATAATTATAAATAGAATCGAAAATGGCGCGGTAGTTCGATAATTCGATTTCAAACTTCAATTGAATGTACCGGGTGCAAAACAATCCGGATTTTAGTGAAACCAAAAACATTAGGATCTAATTGGGAATATCTTTGCAACGAATCCGACAAATCAAGATTTCATAGCGGGAATCAAAAGATATGTCCAGTTGAAAATTCTGAATAGTCGCTATGGAATTCAGGCCCTTAAAAATAGACATTTTGCAAACGACCTCGGATTTCGACGAAACCAGTTTTGTTGGGTCCGTGATGTCAAGTTATTGCTAGGTTTCAAATTTCATAATTTTCCGAATCAATATGTGAGCATGGCAAAGGAAAACGCGTTTTGACCATTTCAGTTGATTTTAATCGACTGGAAATTGGCCATTTTTCAAACGGTGTCAGAATTCGATGAAACTAGTTTTGTTAGGACCGTATCGTCAATATGAAGCTAGAAAATATTTTCTGGAATTTTTCTAGTTAGTATGTGACCCCGGTAATTTGAAATGTACGTTTAAAGTTCAATATAGTAATTTAAATGTAAATTCAACGGAAGCTAATCAAATCGATCAAATCAGTTTGCGATACATATCCCATTGTGTTCGGAATGGGGGTAAAACGCTAGGGGCGACAGTCGTTGGGTCTCGATTGGGGTACGATAGCAAAAACAACTTTTTGAAATTAAAAGGTAATAAAATAATTAATTAATTAATTATATACACTCATCCTCTCCCCTCATTTAAACCGTTGACCAAAACAAAAAAACAAAAAAAAAAGAAATGCGAACGACGGAGGGGGGGATCGCCGCCGCAGCCCATCAGAGGCGCCCCACCTCCGGCGCCGCTTCCTCCCTTCTTCCCTTCTTCCCTTCCTCCTCTTCCCTCTCCTGAAACGCGCGAGGCCCCCAAATCCTTCACCGCAGCTACCCCCCCCTTTTTTCTGATCGACGCGCCGCCCAAACCCCCCCATTGCTCGACCTCTTCGCGCCTCTCCCCGACCATAGACGATGAACAGCGCCCCCCCTCTGTAAGTTTTTATTTATTTATTTGTTTTATTTTTATTTTCGAATTAAAAACTGATTTTAATTAGATTTATAAACTGATTTTAATTAGGTTTCAAAAACTGATTTAATAAGAATTTAAAATTGATTTTAGATTTGATTTTTTTAAAGATTTATAAACTAATTTGATAATGATTTAAAAACTGATTTTTATTTACCTTAAAAACTGGTTTTTTTTTTATTTATGTTGTAAAGTGATAAAAATGTAATCTTTTATATTGTGGAAGTAAAAATATGATTTTTATATTTTTAAAGTATTAAAAATATAGTCTTTACTATATAGATGATGTAAAAATATGATTTTTGGTTAGGTAGAGAATTAAAAATATAATTTTTACATGATAGGAAGATTAAAAATATCATCTTTACATGTGTAGAAAAATAAAAATGAGATTTTTAATAATGATGAAATCTTTAAATTTGAAAAGGCGAAGTCTATGTTTTTATAAAGGCGAAGTCTATGTTTTATAAAGGCGAAAACCATATTTTAGAAAAGGGAAATCTTTATATGAAAAATAACGTGGTAAAAATATAATTTTTATCTATATAGTAGCGTTGTAAAAATTCGATTTTTATATATTGAATAACGGAATAAAAATTCGATTTTTTAATATATGAAGTGATTATAAAAATATGATTTTTAAATTGAAAACGAACAAATAAAAATGTGATTTTTATTTTAAAGTCATCGAAATAGAAAAATGTGTGATTTTTATATATGTAGTGGCTACGGGCAAAGAAGATAACGAAGAAGATTTCTATAAAAGAAGAGTCGTGGTATTGGATAGCTTTCGGTGAGAACTTCTCACTCTAAAATTCTTTTTCTAGTTATATATATATATACTAGGATGCAGACGGTGTTTAGTAGCACCCGACACCCGTCATCCACAGACCATGGATGGCTTGTTTGTTAAGTTGTTTGATTGCAAAAATTAATTAGATTATTTGATTGAAATTGAATTGTTTGGTGAAATGAATGGATTTGATTGATGTGTGAATGGCGTGGGCCTTCACTAGTCCGGGGATAAGGCTAGGCCTTGTCCCGTTTCTAGTATTGTGCCGTTATGCCGCCGAAATTTTCTAAAATATGTTAGAAAAATAAAAATATCATTTTTATTGTGTAAATGAACTGAATAGATATTCATATGTTAAAATAAAATGTTTTGTCGTTAAAAATAAAAATTTTAACGTGAAAGTGAATAAATAAATATTCATTTACAAACCAGACGGTTTGTTTATGTACACCTATTAGAAGGACATTGATTGGGTCGATAAATTTTACACATCGCCCAACTGCACGAATAAAATATTTGTTTGATTGTTTGAAACCCCATACGGGTGTTGGGATGAAATTTGAAGTTCACTCATCCTGATTAATTAAATATGTCGATCGATTGATTGACAGGCTGTTATAAGCGTTAGATATCTATATTTGATGCTTATACAGTGTAGTGCACTTTGGTTGATGGTTGATTATTTTTCAATGCTATTATATACATGTGTTGTATGAAAATCCATATAATTAACTTTATATGGTAATTGATTGGGCCTCATTCCAATTTGAAAAATAAAGAATATTATAAAATAAAGGTTCATGTGTTGACTATACTCATCCGTTGATATTAGTCATGTGTTGAACGAAATATTTTTATAATAAAATTTATATCTTTATCAATATAAAATAAAGGTTCATGTGTTGACTATACTCATCCGTTGATATTAGTCATGTGTTGAACGAAATATTTTTATAATAAAATTTATATCTTTATCAATATAAAATAAAGGTTCATGTGTTGACTATACTCATCCGTTGATATTAGTCATGTGTTGAACGAAATATTTTTATAATAAAATTTATATCTTTATCAATATAAAATAAAGGTTCATGTGTTGACTATACTCATCCGTTGATATTAGTCATGTGTTGAACGAAATATTTTTATAATAAAATTTACATCTTTATCATATATAGAATTAGAAATCAACTGGGAAATAGATGAGATGAGTGGTCTCCTGGATAGTAATCTGATGTTGGTTTCGGCCTTCGGGGTTAATGTTCAGGAAATCGTTCTCTCACTAAATTACGGTTGAAGTCTGATTCAATATCAAACGATAGATACCTTAACTTTTATAAAATATATTAAATAGCAAAAATAGTCACACGTGGACGGTACTCATTCGTTGAGATTAGTCGTGTGTTGACAAAAAGAAATATTTGAAATAGAATATATAAAGCCGTGTTGAATAGTGATGCGCCATTTTGACGCGATCGATATCTATATCGATTACATTCGGAATTGAAAATAAAACGATTTCGAAATGAATTGAATATATAACGATTTCGAAATGAATTGAATATATAACGATTTCGAAATGAATTGAATATATAACGATTTCGAAATGAATCGAATATATAACGATTTCGATTTGAATTGAATATAAAACGATTTCGAATTGAATGAAATAGAAAACCAATTTGATTTCAATTGAATATATAATGAATTGGATTCAAATAGAAAACGAAACGAATTTGATTTGAATAGAAAATGAATTTGAATCGAATAGAAAACCAATTTGAATTGAATCGAATAGAAAACGAATTTGAAATTGAATTGAATTGAAAACGAATTCGAATTGAATTTAAAATGAATTCAAATTGAATTGAAATTTGAATTGAATAGAAATGAATTTTAAAACGAATTTATAAAGAAGAATTCAATTTTGATTTGAATTGAAATGGAAGTGGAAATTGTTTTTGAAACGAATTTAAAACTATTTATATAATTCGTTTTAAATAGAAATCGACGAAATATATATTATATATATAATATAATGGCCTGAATAGAACGCGCCGCGCCGCGGCAGTTCGTAAATTTCGACCATTTATTTCAAACGGACATTACGGGAGATCCGACCGTCGGATTCTCCTAAAACCGGAACCGTTGGGTTCGTATCGAAAAGAGCTTTCTAGCGAATATCAGAAATTTGAAATCTAACGGTTGGATTTGGAGATACGTCCAAATCAAATTCAAAAAAGGTCGCTATAGGTGCAGTTCGATGGCCATTGTTGGAAATCGACTGTACGGGCCTTGATAAAATTATTAAAAATAGTAATAAATTGTGTAAAATCATAAGAAATGATTTGGGAAAATTTGGGATGAAAAACTCCATATTTGAAAAGATAAAAATAGATTTTTATCGAAATGAACTAGTTTTGAACTAAATTTAAAACCCAATTGTTTTTAAATAAATGAATTAGATTTAAAAAGGGGTTTTAAATAATCGGAATTTCAAATATATTTAAATGGATTTGAAATGGGTTTATCGTGAACAATGTTTTAAATAACACTAGTTCTTTAACCCGATAATAAATAGAATTTAATTTGGGTTTGTCGTGAACTGTGTTTTAAATAACACCTAGTTCTTTAACCCAGTAAAAGGAGTTCTAACGAATCTGCAATTAGATTGAGATGTGAATCTATAATCTAAATTATCAAATTTAGAAATGAGCGAGAATGGAGTATTACCAGTTTTGCTCCAAAGCGATAGTTAAATCTTTAATTAGATTTGAACGTGAAATGGTAATTAATTTTACCAATAACACCACGGTGTTAGATATGGAGTATCACCAGTTTTGCTTCATGGGATGAATAGGTTGGGATTGGGAAATAAAATAAATAATTACTTCGTTACGGTTCGCTAATCTCGACTAGTTTCGAAAAACCATAATTTGGTTTTAAATGACATCCAAAGGAAGATTACAGGATAAATTTTAAAGAATTTATCTTGGATAAAATTAATGGGAACCTTTCCCTAAGAATGTGGAATTTAGAAACTCGCTGTAGGTTGGCTAAGAAGAATGGTTTCCTGGGTATTGATCTGATGTTGGTTTCGGCCTTCGGGGTTAATGTTTGGGAAATTGTTCTCTTGCTAATCTGCGGTTAGTGACTAATGAATTGGAATGAGGCGTATGTTGTGTTTGTGTAAACATTTGTTTTTAATATACGCGGGTTGTTCGGAAAGTCCGGGTTTATACCCATTCTGAATAACCGATTCGATGATAAGTCGAAGACGAAGACGGTGGTCGAAGACCGGAAGTTTTCACATCGTTTGAACAATTACTGACGATCCTGATTGGGCAGTACACCTAAGAGGATGGAAATAGTTGGTGGTCGTCCAGACGTACTTGGATATGGATGGATACGCGAGGAAAGTGCCTCCGGTTTCGTTCAGACCCAGAACGGACTTGTAAATGGATTGTGTGTCTGACATTGGATTTTATTCTGTGTTGATTGATTTCTATTAAATATATATCTGTTTGGCGGCGGAGAATTTATTCTCTTGCTTAACGCCCTTCTCTGAGACGTACGAGCTTAGAGGTTATATATCGATAGATATCAATCGCACGGCATGAATTGCCTGTGTGGCATGCTGAGTTGCATGGATCAAGGCTTCTGTTGAAAAGCAAAGTCTTGTGGTTGATGATCAAAGCACAGCCTACGTGGCAGCTTTGTGTATAACGTGAATACGCGAGCCTCACACCTCGGTATGAGTTAAAAACGGGATACGGACTGCAGGGAGAGCACGACGTTTCTTTCTAGCTTTGGTGGTGTCAGTGACTTACCAGCCCTGACATTTATATACTTTTCACCTTTGTGGTTGTTGGATGAGGCGCCTCGATTATAGGTCTGTAAGGACCGGGAAACGTGTGTTCAGGCATAATTAATCCTCTAACGTAAGTGAGGACCGGCCCTGAAGATCCAGGGTTACCCAGTGTGCGTAATCCTGAGGCATTTGCTAGAGTGTCTCGAACGCGGAGAGGAGCTTGCCCCTTGCCTCGACTCATGACGGAATCCAATTTCCAATACGAGTAATTCGGCTTTAATTGTAGAACTAGTATGGCGACATAGTAGATGGTAGCTATGCCGCCTATGATTTATATTTATGATTGAAATGTTTTGACACTATACACTTATTATAGTATCAAATGATTTGCTTTAAACGTATCAAGCATGCTTTGGCTGTTATAAGGGAAAACCCTATCCCCCGGCTTGCGTTGCATTGTGTGATAGGACCTGGGTCTTATAACAGCTTCATTTTTCTTTATTTAGCATTGCGCTGTTGTTTTATGCACTGGTATCCTTGGGAGGAAACCCGTTCCGTGTTATACGGCGTGGTCCCTTGATTTACCTAACTTTAAAACCAATATTAATAACTGTTTTAGTTCTCACACCAGTCACATGACTGACCTGGAGTTTATTGTTTTAACCTAAACTCTGGGTGCCCCTATTTTCCGCACGGGCAGCTAGTAGTTTTGGTTTTGCAGATTTATATTCACAGGATCCTGTTTTACAGCTGGAATGATATCCGGAAAGCTCTGTATCCGTATATCACCTTCAGTTTGTGCTTTGTATTATTTTCCGCTGCTTTGTAATTTATTGTAATCTCTGATATTTATCGAATGTATATTTATTCATTTATACTCTGTATATTCTTGTATCTGATGGAATTGTTGTTATATACAATGAAATGTTCTTCTGTTTGTGTTCTGATTTGTCCTGTTCTCAACGTTCAGGGGTTTCGAACGGTCTAGATCGGTTTAACGACTGATTCGGATCGAGCGAAATTCCAGGCCGTCACATTTGGTATCAGAGCTTTGGTTTACAGAGCTCGAGAACAAGACTCATTAGAACCCTACGAAAGAATTCATCAGATATTGGATTAGTAATATCCAGTTAGAATGACTCGTTAGAGATAGGAGCAGTAGTATCCTAGAACGAGTGTGAAGAGTATATTTTTCAAATGAAAACAATTTTGTTTTGAAATTTAAACCATTTTAAACGTATTTGAATATTTATTTATTTTGAATATGGACAATCGAGTATATAAAGATTTTGCATATACGCGTCATGAACGTATATTCGAAGTTTTAATATATTGGATAGATATAGAATCATACTCTAGTGGCCCGAAGATGATTCTGATGATTGACTAGTCGTCATTAGTATTCATGTTCGAGTAACGAAGGTGTGATATCGATATATTTCCATTAGGCTGGTGTGAGAACCAAAACTTATATAGATAGAACACTTTGTTGTGAATTGGCATCAAAAACATGATTTTTTGTATATGTATCAAAATTATGAATTTGAAACTCTAATTCACTAATTGATTGATGTTTGTGTTGTTTGTCTATTGGTTTGCTAATTTTTAACCATTTATGCCTAATTAAACCAAATATTGAATTGTATTGAAAATTGGTCGCATTTGCTTGCATATACATATACTTATATTGAACAGGTCATAGCAAGGAGGCTAGAGCCGAAGAATAAAATTTGTTTGCCCGACAAATAGGTACATGTTTATTACATAATTTACTGTTTTGTTTGGGTGATGATGATTTTATGAGCCTATTGGCTAGCCGCTTGGCTTTTTCTTTTTCTTTTTGAGATCTGAAGGACCGGGGAAGCTATTTGAAATTCCCCGATGCTCCCATTGCAGGGGAGGTTATGGCGAAATTTTTCAAAAATTTAGGGTGTTAGCCAAATTTTTTGAAATTTTGAAATTTCTCAGAAACTAAAGAGTTGGAGAATGGAAGTCAGATCGAGCGTAGAGTGGAATAATCAAACCACTTTCGACTTTGTTCCTTTTCGGGGTCGAAAAGTTTTAAGTGGGGGAGATTGTAATAACCCGAAAATCTGGGCCAGTTTAAAATTTTTATTTTGGCGATTTTAGCGAATTTTGAATATTTAAAATGAATTATTTTAAATAATATCGACGAGGAATTTATTTTGAATGGAATTCGACGTATATATTATATACGTCGTCGTTAGAATATAAATAATTATATATAATTATAAATAGAATCGAAAATGGCGCGGTAGTTCGATAATTCGATTTCAAACTTCAATTGAATGTACCGGGTGCAAAACAATCCGGATTTTAGTGAAACCAAAAACATTAGGATCTAATTGGGAATATCTTTGCAACGAATCCGACAAATTAAGATTTCATAGCGGGAATCAAAAGATATGTCCAGTTGAAAATTCTGAATAGTCGCTATGGAATTCAGGCCTTTAAAAATAGACATTTTGCAAACGACCTCGGATTTCGACGAAACCAGTTTTGTTGGGTCCGTGATGTCAAGTTATTGCTAGGTTTCAAATTTCATAATTTTCCGAATCAATATGTGAGCATGGCAAAGGAAAACGCGTTTTGACCATTTCAGTTGATTTTAATCGACTGGAAATTGGCCATTTTTCAAACGGTGTCAGAATTTGACGAAACTAGTTTTGTTAGGACCGTATCGTCAATACGAAGCTAGAAAATATTTTCTGGAATTTTTCTAGTTAGTATGTGACCCCGGTAATTTGAAATGTACGTTTAAAGTTCAATATAGTAATTTAAATGTAAATTCAACGGAAGCTAATCAAATCGATCAAATCAGTTTGCGATACATATCCCATTGTGTTCGGAATGGGGGTAAAACGCTAGGGGCGACAGTCGTTGGGTCTCGATTGGGGTACGATAGCAAAAACAACTTTTTGAAATTAAAAGGTAATAAAATAATTAATTAATTAATTATATACACTCATCCTCTCCACTCATTTAAACCGTTGACCAAAACAAAAAAAAAAAAAAAAGAAATGCGATCGACGGAGGGGGGGATCGCCGCCGCAGCCCATCAGAGGCGCCCCACCTCCGGCGCCGCTTCCTCCCTTCTTCCCTTCCTCCTCTTCCCTCTCCTGAAACGCGCGAGGCCCCCAAATCCTTCACCGCAGCTACCCCCCCCCCTTTTTTCTGATCGACGCGCCGCCCAAACCCCCCCTTGCTCGACCTCTTCGTGCCTCTCCCCGACCACAGACGATGAACAGCGCCCCCCCTCTGTATGTTTTTATTTATTTATTTGTTTTATTTTTATTTTCGAATTAAAAACTGATTTTAATTAGATTTATAAACTGATTTTAATTAGGTTTCAAAAACTGATTTAATAAGAATTTAAAATTGATTTTAGATTTGATTTTTTTAAAGATTTATAAACTAATTTGATAATGATTTAAAAACTGATTTTTATTTACCTTAAAAACTGGTTTTTTTTTATTTATGTTGTAAAGTGATAAAAATGTAATCTTTTATATTGTGGTAGTAAAAATATGATTTTTATATTTTTAAAGTATTAAAAATATAGTCTTTACTATATAGATGATGTAAAAATATGATTTTTGGTTAGGTAGAGAATTAAAAATATAATTTTTACATGATAGGAAGATTAAAAATATCATCTTTACATGTGTAGAAAAATAAAAATGAGATTTTTAATAAAGATGAAATCTTTAAATTTGAAAAGGCGAAGTCTATGTTTTTATAAAGGCGAAGTCTATGTTTTATAAAGGCGAAAACCATATTTTAGAAAAGGGAAATCTTTATATGAAAAATAACGTGGTAAAAATATAATTTTTATCTATATAGTAGCGTTGTAAAAATTCGATTTTTATATATTGAATAACGGAATAAAAATTCGATTTTTTAATATATGAAGTGATTATAAAAATATGATTTTTAAATTGAAAACGAACAAATAAAAATGTGATTTTTATTTTAAAGTCATCGAAATATAAAAATGTGTGATTTTTATATATGTAGTGGCTACGGGCAAAGAAGATAACGAAGAAGATTTCTATAAAAGAAGAGTCGTGGTATTGGATAGCTTTCGGTGAGAACTTCTCACTCTAAAATTCTTTTTCTAGTTATATATATATACTAGGATGCAGACGGTGTTTAGTAGCACCCGACACCCGTCATCCACAGACCATGGATGGCTTGTTTGTTAAATTGTTTGATTGCAAAAATTAATTAGATTATTTGATTGAAATTGAATTGTTTGGTGAGAATGAATGGATTTGATTGATGTGTGAATGGCGTGGGCCTTCACTAGTCCGGGGATAAGGCTAGGCCTTGTCCCGTTTCTAGTATTGTGCCGTTATGCCGCCGAAATTTTCTAAAATATGTTAGAAAAATAAAAATATCATTTTTATTGTGTAAATGAACTGAATAGATATTCATATGTTAAAATAAAATGTTTTGTCGTTAAAAATAAAATTTTTAACGTGAAAGTGAATAAATAAATATTCATTTACAAACCAGACGGTTTGTTTATGTACACCTATTAGAAGGACATTGATTGGGTCGATAAATTTTACACATCGCCCAACTGCACGAATAAAATATTTGTTTGATTGTTTGAAACCCCACACGGGTGTTGGGATGAAATTTGAAGTTCACTCATCCTGATTAATTAAATATGTCGATCGATTGATTGACAGGCTGTTATAAGCGTTAGATATCTATATTTGATGCTTATACAGTGTAGTGCACTTTGGTTGATGGTTGATTATTTTTCAATGCTATTATATACATGTGTTGTATGAAAATCCATATAATTAACTTTATATGGTAATTGATTGGGCCTCATTCCAATTTGAAAAATAAAGAATATTATAAAATAAAGGTTCATGTGTTGACTATACTCATCCGTTGATATTAGTCATGTGTTGAACGAAATATTTTTATAATAAAATTTATATCTTTATCAATATAAAATAAAGGTTCATGTGTTGACTATACTCATCCGTTGATATTAGTCATGTGTTGAACGAAATATTTTTATAATAAAATTTATATCTTTATCAATATAAAATAAAGGTTCATGTGTTGACTATACTCATCCGTTGATATTAGTCATGTGTTGAACGAAATATTTTTATAATAAAATTTATATCTTTATCAATATAAAATAAAGGTTCATGTGTTGACTATACTCATCCGTTGATATTAGTCATGAGTTGAACGAAATATTTTTATAATAAAATTTACATCTTTATCATATATAGAATTAGAAATCAACTGGGAAATAGATGAGATGAGTGGTCTCCTGGATAGTAATCTGATGTTGGTTTCGGCCTTCGGGGTTAATGTTCAGGAAATCGTTCTCTCACTAAATTACGGTTGAAGTCTGATTCAATATCAAACGATAGATACCTTAACTTTTATAAAATATATTAAATAGCAAAAATAGTCACACGTGGACGGTACTCATTCGTTGAGATTAGTCGTGTGTTGACAAAAAGAAATATTTGAAATAGAATATATAAAGCCGTGTTGAATAGTGATGCGCCATTTTGACGCGATCGATATCTATATCGATTACATTCGGAATTGAAAATAAAACGATTCCGAAATGAATTGAGTATATAACGATTTCGAAATGAATTGAATATATAACGATTTCGAAATGAATTGAATATATAACGATTTCGAAATGAATCGAATATATAACGATTTCGATTTGAATTGAATATAAAACGATTTCGAATTGAATGAAATAGAAAACCAATTTGATTTCAATTGAATATATAATGAATTGGATTCAAATAGAAAACGAAACGAATTTGATTTGAATAGAAAATGAATTTGAATCGAATAGAAAACCAATTTGAATTGAATCGAATAGAAAACGACTTTGAAATTGAATTGAATTGAAAACGAATTCGAATTGAATTTAAAATGAATTCAAATTGAATTGAAATTTGAATTGAATAGAAATGAATTTTAAAACGAATTTATAAAGAAGAATTCAATTTTGATTTGAATTGAAATGGAAGTGGAAATTGTTTTTGAAACGAATTTAAAACTATTTATATAATTCGTTTTAAATAGAAATCGACGAAATATATATTATATATATAATATAATGGCCTGAATAGAACGCGCCGCGCCGCGGCAGTTCGTAAATTTCGACCATTTATTTCAAACGGACATTACGGGAGATCCGACCGTCGGATTCTCCTAAAACCGGAACCGTTGGGTTCGTATCGAAAAGAGCTTTCTTGCGAATATCAGAAATTTGAAATCTAACGGTTGGATTTGGAGATACGTCCAAATCAAATTCGAAAAAGGTCGCTATAGGTGCAGTTCGATGGCCATTGTTGGAAATCGACTGTACGGGCCTTGATAAAATTATTAAAAATAGTAATAAATTGTGTAAAATCATAAGAAATGATTTGGGAAAATTTGGGATGAAAAACTCCATATTTGAAAAGATAAAAATAGATTTTTATCGAAATGAACTAGTTTTGAACTAAATTTAAAACCCAATTGTTTTTAAATAAATGAATTAGATTTAAAAAGGGGTTTTAAATAATCGGAATTTCAAATATATTTAAATGGATTTGAAATGGGTTTATCGTGAACAGTGTTTTAAATAACACTAGTTCTTTAACCCGATAATAAATAGAATTTAATTTGGGTTTGTCGTGAACTATGTTTTAAATAACACCTAGTTCTTTAACCCAGTAAAAGGAGTTCTAACGAATCTGCAATTAGATTGAGATGTGAATCTATAATCTAAATTATCAAATTTAGAAATGAGCGAGAATGGAGTATTACCAGTTTTGCTCCAAAGCGATAGTTAAATCTTTAATTAGATTTGAACGTGAAATGGTAATTAATTTTACCAATAACACCACGGTGTTAGATATGGAGTATCACCAGTTTTGCTTCATGGGATGAATAGGTTGGGATTGGGAAATAAAATAAATAATTACTTCGTTACGGTTCGCTAATCTCGACTAGTTTCGAAAAACCATAATTTGGTTTTAAATGACATCCAAAGGAAGATTACAGGATAAATTTTAAAGAATTTATCTTGGATAAAATTAATGGGAACCTTTCCCTAAGAATGTGGAATTTAGAAACTCGCTGTAGGTTGGCTAAGAAGAATGGTTTCCTGGGTATTGATCTGATGTTGGTTTCGGCCTTCGGGGTTAATGTTTGGGAAATTGTTCTCTTGCTAATCTGCGGTTAGTGACTAATGAATTGGAATGAGGCGTATGTTGTGTTTGTGTAAACATTTGTTTTTAATATACGCGGGTTGTTCGGAAAGTCCGGGTTTATACCCATTCTGAATAACCGATTCGACGATAAGTCGAAGACGAAGACGGTGGTCGAAGACCGGAAGTTTTCACATCGTTTGAACAATTACTGACGATCCTGATTGGGCAGTACACCTAAGAGGATGGAAATAGTTGGTGGTCGTCCAGACGTACTTGGAGATGGATGGATACGCGAGGAAAGTGCCTCCGGTTTCGTTCAAACCCAGAACGGACTTGTAAATGGATTGTGTGTCTGACATTGGATTTTATTCTGTGTTGATTGATTTCTATTAAATATATATCTGTTTGGCGGCGGAGAATTTATTCTCTTGCTTAACGCCCTTCTCTGAGACGTACGAGCTTAGAGGTTATATATCGATAGATATCAATCGCACGGCATGAATTGCCTGTGTGGCATGCTGAGTTGCATGGATCAAGGCTTCTGTTGAAAAGCAAAGTCTTGTGGTTGATGATCAAAGCACAGCCTACGTGGCAGCTTTGTGTATAACGTGAATACGCGAGCCTCACACCTCGGTATGAGTTAAAAACGGGATACGGACTGCAGGGAGAGCACGACGTTTCTTTCTAGCTTTGGTGGTGTCAGTGACTTACCAGCCCTGACATTTATATACTTTTCACCTTTGTGGTTGTTGGATGAGGCGCCTCGATTATAGGTCTGTAAGGACCGGGAAACGTGTGTTCAGGCATAATTAATCCTCTAACGTAAGTGAGGACCGGCCCTGAAGATCCAGGGTTACCCAGTGTGCGTAATCCTGAGGCATTTGCTAGAGTGTCTCGAACGCGGAGAGGAGCTTGCCCCTTGCCTCGACTCATGACGGAATCCAATTTCCAATACGAGTAATTCGGCTTTAATTGTAGAACTAGTATGGCGACATAGTAGATGGTAGCTATGCCGCCTATGATTTATATTTATGATTGAAATGTTTTGACACTATACACTTATTATAGTATCAAATGATTTGCTTTAAACGTATCAAGCATGCTTTGGCTGTTATAAGGGAAAACCCTATCCCCCGGCTTGCGTTGCATTGTGTGATAGGACCTGGGTCTTATAACAGCTTCATTTTTCTTTATTTAGCATTGCGCTGTTGTTTTATGCACTGGTATCCTTGGGAGGAAACCCGTTCCGTGTTATACGGCGTGGTCCCTTGATTTACCTAACTTTAAAACCAATATTAATAACTGTTTTAGTTCTCACACCAGTCACATGACTGACCTGGAGTTTATTGTTTTAACCTAAACTCTGGGTGCCCCTATTTTCCGCACGGGCAGTTAGTAGTTTTGGTTTTGCAGATTTATATTCACAGGATCCTGGTTTACAGCTGGAATGATATCCGGAAAGCTCTGTATCCGTATATCACCTTCAGTTTTTGCTTTGTATTATTTTCCGCTGCTTTGTAATTTATTGTAATCTCTGATATTTATCGAATGTATATTTATTCATTTATACTCTGTATATTCTTGTATCTGATGGAATTGTTGTTATATACAATGAAATGTTCTTCTGTTTGTGTTCTGATTTGTCCTGTTCTCAACGTTCAGGGGTTTCGAACGGTCTAGATCGGTTTAACGACTGATTCGGATCGAGCGAAATTCCAGGCCGTCACAGGTTTGGGCATTAATATTTAATTAATGGAAATCTGAGATAATTATGATGTCTAAAACGTGTTGGGTAAGGTTAAACCAATTGGACCAATGAATCTGATGAACCCGTTTCGTGAATCCGTAGGCCCAATACAAAGTTAGATAATCTGGAACCAGTTAATCTGTAAGCCTGTTAATCCGAACATCTGATCCGTTAGTCTGAAAACCTGTTAACTTGATTGTCTGATCTGTGAACTAGTTAACCTAAATCTTGTATGTCTGAAACTTGTAGACAAGTTAAGCTGAAATCTGTTAGTCTGGGGACACAAGGTTAGGAGGGGAATTACTTGTGTCATCTGTTGTTTGGGACCCGTATTAGTCAGTAACCCTTTCTGGTATCAAAACTTTGACCCAACAGTAAGTAGGGTCCGGGCACGCTTACTGAACTAATTATAAGCGGTTCATTCTGATAATGGCGAGGGGTGTTGATGGTGCGTTCCAACCGGGTCATGTGCGTGCATGGATCCCGGTCTGCCTCTGAGGATGTAAGACGCCGTGACATCTGTAAATAGGTCTGTGCCAATTGGTTGTCACTTTAGGGAGTGATACACCCTACTGTGGGACCGACACAGGATATTTATGTATTAGGGAGCCGATCGCTTGGGGTAGGGTTTTAGGGTACACTTAGTTCTGTCTGTTTCTGTTGGTACCGTCTGTTTCTGTTGGGTGGTAACACCTGTCTGTTTCTGCGTGGTACCGTCTGTTCGGGTGGTAAAGGCCCATTACTAGTGTACACCTAATTCTACATTCTGTTTCCGTAGGGATTAATCTGTTTCTGCTTCTGTCTGTTTCTGATCGGGTAGTAAAGACCCATTATTAGCATTCCGTTTCTGTTAAATTATTCTGTACCCGTTCCTATTTCAGTTTAGACATTAGGGTGACACCTAATTCTTTTATACTAGTATTAGTGCAGAGAAGTGTAAAGCAATAGTTTATGTCATTCTGTTCTTCTGTTATATCTGCTACACCTGTTATAGTTATCTCTCATCCAGTTTTATGTTCATGTCATATTATTATTATCTGTTCATATGCTGAAAGTCACTGGACTTGCCAGACTTTTTGTCTGACCCTTGTTGTTTCGCCTCCTTTCTTCCGTTTCCCCCCCAGGTTATCCAAGGAGGGAATACTTTAGCTTGATCCGGATTTCTCTTTGCTTGAAGTGCTTAAAGTATGGCTTGGCCCTGTATAGCTTCCGTTCTATGGGGATTATGATTTTAAACAATGCATTTTGAAGGCTTTTGTACAAGACTGATATTTTGTACTTGAATTCTGAGATTTGAAAGGGTGTAACCATATTGATTTCTGTTTCCGCTGTAATAAAGTTAAAAAATTTCAAGTACTGTTTTATCTGTCTTGTAAGTTTCTATTCTGTTTACTAAAATGCTCCACCAAAGTTAAGGCATTCCCTTTGATGAGTGACCTTAACGGAGGTGGGGTGTTACAAAGATCCCAAAAACCTTTGTAGAAGCATAATTTTTTTCTACACCAATTACATTTCTCTTTACAACATGTATGAAATTCACTGCTTCTAGACAGTACTCTGTACTACTTCTATCACAAAGTTAAAAACATTAAAAAAATTAGTTTTAATATTAGATTACATGTTTTAATTCTCGAGATACATATTATGTTAAGCATTTTATTATCATCTTATTTAAAAATCTAGCCTTTTTCATTATCGACATATGAAGGGAAATAAGTTTCCAAATTTCAACAAAGATATTGGTTATTTGTTGTAGTCAAAACAATATATATCTACGCATTTCCAAGAATAATTAAATGATTTTTTTACAATAAGCACTCTAAATAATTGAAAATCTCTATTTTCCAAGAATAATGACATTAAGGATATGAAGTTCTAAATATTTTTGTAGAAGTCTTAGTTTGGAAAATAGAGCCAATAAAAGTTTTATAGCAACTTTAACAAGTTAGAACTGTTGGATCAGAATGTGTAAAGAGAAATTTAGAAGAAATGTGCTCCATTCTACCACCTTTGATATAATTCACTTGAATCTGAGCCATGCAAACTGCCTTGTGTTCTTCATAAATAACAGATTACTACATCAAAAGATGTTTGATATTTCTAGATCAAAATGTTGCCTCGTCAAAACCTTACTAAGAAAAACCCAATGGGAAAAAATTTAGTGAAGGAAAAAGATTACAATATACATGTCATATTTACTACGTCAAAAGTAGTATGATACTTCTGGATCAATGTAATGTCTCATTAGTGGGAAAAAACTTAAATAAGGAAAAAGAGTACATTATAACTTATTTTTGTATGTTGCTTTTCGGTTGATACTTCTGGATCATGACCCATGCCTCATTAAAAACCTTACTAAGAAAACCCAGTGGTGAAAAACTTAGTTAAGGAAAAAGAGTGCATTATATCATACTTATGGATGCTCCCCCTGATTTAATAATTTCCTCTGAATTCGTATTCTTCTTTCAATAACTCAAATTGCTTACAAATACTTCTTAATGAAGTCTTTCTTTTAAAACTTCATGTGCATTTCCATGTTTCAGGCATGTTTTCTTATTTAAAACGCCTTCCTTTTGTGATTTGTATGTTACTGATATTCATTTATAAATACACTTCAGGTGCTTATAATTTTTTATTTCAATAGGACCTTCATGTTGCAATAGTATTTGATGAATAAGACAACTTTCATTACTAAGCAGGAAGTAATCTACTCATCCTGAAGTATATCAAGATTTTTATTACAACAATACTTAGAAGAATGAAGTATATCAAAAAATTTATTACAACAACACTAAGTAGAAAGTAATCTACTCACCTTGAAGTATATCAAGGTTTTCATTACAACAATACTTAGAAGAATGTTGTAATCTATTATCCATGTTCTTGGTATTCTTTGTAGTAACAATTGTTATTTATGTTCTTTAGAAATTTATATATTATAATATATATTTTTTCATATCGTAGCTACCACTTCAATGGATATTAAGAGTTTCATTACAACAATTCTTGAAAGCAGGAAGTGATCTACTCATCATGAATTATTTCAAGAGTTTCATCACAACAATACTTAAAAGAATGTTGTAATCTACATTTCTTGCTCTTTATCACTACCAAAGTTATTTAAATTCTTCTGGAATTTGTATACTTTCATCGTTTATACCTTTAGGGTATTGTAAGCATTTTAAACACTTTCACCACTTTAATCAATTCAATTCTCTCTGAAAATACAATGCTCATGGCACTTAACATGCTGCTGACACTCTATGGTGCTTCAGTAACTTCGGTGTGCTATTGTCAATATATATATTTCTATTTTTATCTTATGAACTACAGGTTCATATCTTATGGACTACAGGTCCATATATCTTATTTAGGAGAATTTCATGATGGCCAATCATGTTTCTCTCTAGTATGGGATTTTAATCCATTTATAAATATAAGCGCTTTATTATTTATTAATTTATAATCGATGATTATTTCTTGTCAGTTCTATACATAATTTATTGAGATTACAAAACTTATCATGCTTTAGGTACCTAAACCACTTCTGGGGTTATTTTGACAATCATGTCATGTGTTTCTTTCAAAGCACCTTTAAGTGTTTCTTTAGGAACACTCAACTCCTTTATTTTGCATCTTTATGACTTACTCCAAAGATATTTTGAACTGACTTTTATATCACATTTTCAGTTATGATTTACACCTTTTGATCCTTCGGGAATTCAAATGTATATTGGAGAAAATCTATTAGGGACATAATTGATAATTTATGCAAATTACTTAACACTTTGCATAATTCGATATGTTAGCAAATATTTAACATTGATGATTCCTTTATCCTCCCCTTCAATGTTGATAAACATTGTCACTCTAAATAATAAACCTACTTTGGATTCATTTTTAATTCATTATGCATCATAGCTAGCAAATACATTAGATGTATTTCAGTTGTTGGAGGATAATGCTCTTATTAGTTGATTAGATGCATTCATATTGTATTGCTTATTCCCTTTCAATTATCTAATGACTTGGAGGAATTTTTTATCATTTGAATATGCACATGACTTCAGGTCATTAAATATTGATGTCAATCGACTTTCTGAAATATAAAATAATATATGTGTAATTTATAATATGAGCTCATGTGTAACGACCCAAGGATTTTCGGCCCCGAAAATCGACACAAATGCATATAACTACCTCATGCTGACCTTCCAAACAACGGAAACACTGGAACGTTATTAGAAAGAAGTTAAAGGGTGAGATAAGAAAGAAAGAAATATTAGAATACGAGAAGAAGAACCAACACAATACAGAGTCTCACATCGCAGCGGAATAAAATATAATATAGAAATAAATCTTTACTGAGAGCTTATAAAAAAATACTTACAATCATCAGAGTACATCAACACATCTGGACAGTTATAATAACCTGTCTTCATATATAAAAAAACAGCGGAATAAATACTAGATATCATACGTCTGAACACCTCCAGCTCGTCTCTAGGCTTCGCAGCATTCGATAACTTGGACCTGTACACCTCGGTCTAACCCGAGCATTACAAACACCGGGTCAGTCTGGTGAACCAAAGTGAGATAACACACTAAGTTTTAAGGGGAATCATCCAACTTGATTTTAAATTTCAAAATCTTTTTGAAAGAAAAGGGTAATAGTAAGACCAAATCCACACATAAGTACGGATGGTTACCTTACTATAACCCAAAACAGTTTGGAAATCATATATTATCTTCTGATATAGTAATAGTGTCTAAACATAAATAAATAACAATCTAGCTGAACGCTTGCATCTCATGCTCCATATATATATTATACAATCAAAACCGCGGGCACTTATTGGAGATTGGATTCCGGCTACGACAAGGTATGGAACCACCTGGCAACAGTGTATCTCTAGAGGCGAATACACTGGGTTCAACAAGAACGTCTTGCAACCAGGCCCACACATGACCGACCACTAATTTCGCTTGAGTGTATCGAATGTATATCACCGACGGTTGGGATCAGCAACCGTTTCCCGAAAAGGGATAGCATCGATAAAATAAAGAAGAAAAAAGAATTTCTCTAGATAAGTGTTTATACACCCTAATTGGAGCAACCCACATAGCCATGCTGTCTGCCCGATTTTTGTCATTTCCCAGTTGTGAGGCTTGAGGTTTGAATTCACCTTTAGAACATCTGGTTGTCATTTACTTTGAATGCGACATTATCAGATCTACCAAATCACTAATTGATGTCCACAAAAATACTCTACAACTGACAGGAGTACGTTTGTAAAAATCATTGTACGTGATTCTTAAGAAATACTCTGTTAGACATTCGTCCATACAAGTTGTCCTGGGACTAGACAAACCGAAGGCACCCTCCTACCACATCCTAGATATCACCCTATAGATAAGTAGCGAGTAGTCCTTGCAATCTGTAGATTCCAATCATGACAGAATCACTGTCAAAATATATCCGGCCGCTAAACCAGAGAAATTCAATCAGTAGTTCTTCCGCTTATAAAGATCAACAGTCTTCACTTGCTCCCTCTTCAATCATCATCTTCTTCGTGTTTGCTGGTCGAAATGATTTTCGAATATATATTCGATCTCGGTCTTTCCATACCAACAATCATATGGGTCAGATTTGATAGTCGGTGATTTAACTATCAAATAAATGATCATGTGAATAAAATGAGTTTACTAGTTCAGTACAGCATTACATGGTCTCTTTAATTAATATAGTTACGAATGGTTAATTTAAAAACACTATAATCTTTTAGTATTACAAATATAGCATTTCCTTTCTTATTTAACATAAGATTTATTTTCAAGACTATTTATTTTTACGCTTAGGAAAATATTCTATAATCATGCTCAATTTTACTCTATTATCATTTACAAACATTTACTACCTCATTACTCATTATCTAAATTGGGAAAATGACTCATCTTATTTCAAGTAAAACAATGTTACTCAATCTCCCTTATTTTATTAATTGCATGTAATAACCAACTCTTATTCTTTTAGAATAAACCATTTCCAAAACTCCACCTTTCAATTTCCTTTTATCTCGGAAATACCGTTATAATTTCTCATAATCTCCTTTTATTTCCTTCACTTCGGAAATATTACTACATAAATATATTCCCAAATCTTCTCATTTCCATTACTTTGAAAATCCCATTATATTCTCAATGCCCTCAATTAACGTTACGTTATTGTTTCTCATATGGAAATAATAAATTATTCTTACCCTCCTTCCCTTTACAAACTAACATCATCTCGAGATAATCTCGAAGTCGTTCAAGTTGGGGTATTTATTTACCTCTCAGACCTTGGCCAACAATGTTCTTATCTTAAGATATACCTCAGTTGTAATTTAAAATCGATATTTATTCTAATATTAAACACACCTCATTTAACTACTTTACTTAAAATGTGTCTTATAAACTTCTTACCTTTTGGAAATCTCTTCTCGAGTATAACTATTTTCCTTCATCCATTGATCAAGAAAAATATCATCTTCCTTTTATTTTTTATATAAACAATACATTTTATTACTTGGGTTTTGTTAAAAATCCTATTACTCACCTTTCTACCAAATTCACTTTCAACCCTTCAGCTTGGAACCTTATTTTACCAATTTTACTTAATTCCACTAAGTAACGTTAATTAATGCTTTATACCTCATCTCCTTGTTATAAACTCCGTTTATACATCATGGTTTAATATAAACCCCTTTTATTATCAATTTTCTTTTTCACTTAATTCAAGCATTAAGTAATCATTTATTTAAGCTCTCGCATTTGCTTAAATTTCCTTTTTAACTATGTTATAAAAACTCGAGTTCTAAAAACTTGTTTATAACTTCTTTTCAAACTTGACTATATTTCATTCTAATTGGTTACTTACTTAAATGTATTTCATTTAAGAAGTAATTAAAACAAATCATTTACTTTAACATTAACTATTGTAAAATAAATTAGCTGCTTTATTTACTAAAATAAAAATAAATTCCCTTTTATAAAATCTTATTAGAATTAATCAAATATCCATTAAAATAGTTTCACTAGATTTATTTAACAATAAACTAATTTAATAATCGATCCCAGTTAGAACGGTCAATTGATTCAATCCCAAGTAAGATTATCTCATTAATCAGTTCCCATTTAATCCTCCTTTACATTAATTAATAATATAATTAATAACTTCGATTAATTGTTTCTTATAACAATAATTCAAATTCTTAACCATTTGGTTATTTCCTGCTTCTCTGCTTACAATTCTTATTAACATAAGAATTTATTTATAAAATAATTTATTAATTATCTATAAACCTTTAACTAATAAATAATAAGTATTTGTTTCCTTTTATAAATTTCTCTATCCAAAATAATAGAGTTAAAACCTATTTCAATTATAAATAAATTTATAACTTCATTCCGGTAGATTTACTTGACGATAAACCCCATATTTGTATAATGATTTTTTTATAGACCATGTGACGCAAATTACCCAACCAATACATCCATTGGTTAATATCATAACAAATGGTGAAATACGATTCAACAACCAACAATAATCAATCATTCAACCATACTGGGTAAACAGTTCATATAATGGTAACATGAAAACAAACAATAAATTTGAGGAATTCGGTTGGATTCCTCCAACCTGTTCTTCCATGCATTCAAATATGTTATCTAAAATAAGATCATTCAATTAAACAATGGTAAATAACGACTATTTAATATCAACCAATTAAATTAACCTAACAAACAATTCACTACATTAAACACGTTTATTTTATAAAATGTGACCAACAAGGTAAGTTATCTTCGTTGGGTCCAATAATTAGAATAACGATTTGTTATTTCACTGAAATCAAACAAACGTTTAATTTCAATAGTTAAATCAATATATGAAGATATTTTTAACTAAACAGTCAATCGTTAGCAATCATTAACAATCATTAGCAACCATAGCACAAAACGATAAAACCCAACTTATAAAAATATACATGGGGAGAACTGAGTGAGTTTAACTCACCTTTGATTTGATTCCGCTGTCAAATCAGCTTGTTTTAGTTAAATTACACAAGCGTTAGATTTAACTGAAAAATCCAACTGCTTCCAGCCCTGTTTGGTTCGCTTCCATCACGTAGTATTCGTCGACGCGGTTTCGATGCTTCCCGTTTCATCGAATTCTGATCACGTACGCATTTGAAATTAATATTCGAAGTTTATGCCAATATTTAAATATAATAAACTTTAATTAAATAAAATGTTAGGCCTTACCTTTAATTGTTCAGCCCAACCTGAATACAACCCGCATCCATCTCCTATCCATTTAAAACATCTGATCCATTCCTCCCTTCAAACCATCTGCCGTCACCAAAAAGAAAGAAAAAGAAAAACCCTGCATGCCGAACCTTCTGCCTCCCTTCAGCTAAAATCGAAAACAACTACACTGCCTCTCCCTTACACCACCACACTTCAGTCATCCTGTCATGTCTTCTGTCGCTCCACCAAATCGAAGGCACCCGCATCGAAACTCCTGCGCATCACCTCGTCACAACTCCCCTTTTGCTCTCCACTTCCGATCGTTCTGTCAACCTCCACAATCCCTTCAGCAACCACCACCCCTTCACCGATCAACACCAAGCCCTTCCAGAATGAAGCGGCTTCCTTCCTCGAACAATTTCGTCCGGAAGTCCATCGAAAAGTATTCGGGAATGGAGTATGTGAATCCACATATTAAGATGAGTATCTAAATTGATTTTGAATTTCAGTATTACATTGTTTTGATTTTTTGGTTGTTTCGAATGGGTTTTTCTTCTGCTGTATTGGTTCGAAGTGTTCTGGAATTGGTGAAACACTACAACGTGGATGTGTATATTTATAGTGGTAGATTTTCTGATTAGATCCACGTCTTATCTTAGCTAGGCTCAGCTATTACAAGCCTAGGCCATTCCTTTTCTTCCCTTTTTCCAGATTTTTCATACTGAATGATGGGAGTCTGATGTTGCATGATGGTTTTGATCAGATATTTTCGATGAGTCTTGTAATGAATTTTATAACACTGTCGACTTGTTCAAAAAGGATGCTGATTGAACTTGTATAGGTTAGGAGACTGTGTCCATGAATTGTTATTTCAATTCAGGGATTTGAAAACTATAATATAGATTTTCTGTTCCACTTTTAGATATAGTGCAGAATTTCTTGTATATATAAACACATGTATAAGCTGTTTGATTGTCTGTTAGAATTGATGTATATAATATATACATATATTTGTTTCACTAGCTGTTCTTTGTATTGTCCCTTCGGCCGTATGTATGAAGATATACATATCCTCCTTTTATTTTTATTTTGCTGTTTATAAATCTATACAAATCTGATGTAGAAGATATGCATGTATCTTTTCTCTTAGCCGTGTAAAGTCTAGGTCCTTTGTTGTTGGTACAATGTTATGTTCATTTCAATTCTTTAGTTGTTCCAGATTCATACAAGAATCAAATGTTTATATAGATTAGGTGAAGCCTATGAGTTGTCTATTCATATATTCGTTTATCAAATTTTCTTGTTCGTATGGTCTGTGTATTTGAAAGGTTTCATTGTAAAATAATCAATGCCTAGCTGTGTATTTCTGAGTGAAAACAGGATAGGTGCGCATTAGTTTAATCTAAGTATGGCTTGTACAGTTTCATTTCTGCGTTTGAAAAGAGACAATACCATATATATAAATAAAAGTAGAATCCTTGACGGCCAAGGAATAAAATTTGAATTAAATATTGAGGTACATATAGCTTGGTATAGGCTGTGCACATTTCATTCCAAGTGAGTTGTTTTATCCATTAGTCTTACATGCTGTACTAGAATTCGAAAAGATTTTTTTTTTTTGCCATTTTGTTTTCTAGTAGTGCAGACTAAAATATATGTATGTTTATTGTTTTCTTAGTATTGAAAATATAACCTATGTATATGCAGTACACAAGCTTTATGATGGGTTATTTTAAAATCTTATACAATATTGATACAATTAAATTCAAACAGCTAAATTTAACGATAATAAATTAATATTATCCTATTTACTAAAACAAACAGCTTCAATTTCCATTAGTATAGAATTTAAAACTAACATTTAAAATTCTAGGTTTAAATAATATTCCATTATAGAGAAATTCCATTTATATTTATATATAATCAATATAATTAAAAACTGATTTCCATAGCGACTATTTGAAAATTTGAATTGGACATATTTTACATCTATACGATGAAATCTCGATTTTTCTCTTCCATTAGAAAAATATAATCAAATTGGTTCAAACGTTTCTAGTTTTACAGAATTCCGACTTATATCGGATCATGTATATTCAACTAAAATTCAAATTGAAAATTACGAACTACAGCGTCGTTTTCGGCTCATTTTATATATATTATAAATTATATATAATCGAACTTCATTTTATAAAATAAATTCGATATAAAATCCATTATATCTCCAATATAATATATAAACATATTTAAATATACCAATTTGAATGACAGAAAAATCTGGGACGTTACATCATGACAACTTCAGGTTGTTAATTAAATATTTGCATATATGTGTATATACGTGCGTCCACGAATTACATATGTAATTGATTTGCGTATTCTCTCTCATTCAAGTTATTGATTTTAGAACAAATTGTTTATAATGTCCAATCATTAATTTTTTCTTATCAAGCAATGTCAACGTGAATCTTAAAGATCGTTTCATAATATCCAAAATATCTGATTTGGAACTGTATTGAACTTCTGGTCCAAATGAAATATATGAACAACTTCAATTTGTTAATCTATATTGAACATCTGGTTCAAATAATATATAAACAATTTCAAGTTTGTTAAATTGTGTTGAACTTCTGGTTCAACTATATTGAACTTCTGGTCCCACTGTATTGAACTTCTACTTCAAATAAAATAAATACACAAAAATATATAAGAAAAATAAAATCATTTTTAAAATTGTGCAATCTTTGGATGCATTATCATTGTCGCATTTGATGTAACTTCTTTAAGAAGTATAATGTTATTATTTCACACAGTTTCAATAATGCTTCAGACTTTTAAATTATGAAGTATTTCAAGTTCATCGATTAAGGAACTTCAAG
This sequence comes from Allium sativum, assembly GCA_030737875.1. Lineage (NCBI taxonomy): Eukaryota > Viridiplantae > Streptophyta > Magnoliopsida > Asparagales > Amaryllidaceae > Allium > Allium sativum. Next base: position 293,908,866 of record CM060909.1, read on the forward strand.
TTCCTATGCATATATATATAAACATACATATTATATCTAGTTTATTAATTTATGACAAACTTCTGGTTCTCAACCTTTTAACATACTTCTAATACAGAAGCTTTTACATTCTTGCTAATTGTCAAGATTTCAGACTGTAAACTTCATCAAAAAGTTTTTTTTTTCATAATCCAAGACATCAGGTCTCAAATCTGAGTTATACAACTTTTTCCATTACATTAGATATTGGTTGCCAAATACATCGACTAATAATACATATGTCTATCATTATTCCAAACACAAACATACATCATTTAACTTACAATAGACATTGCTTTTAATACATTTCTAATAATATGGTAATACAACATATATTACCATAACGATATATTTAATGCATTTATTATAAAAATAATAGAAATAACCATTATATGGTCTAAATATATGAATCAAATAAATAAATTTTACTTAAATCAACATAATAAAATTTGGATCTAGATACAGTGTTGATCAATGACAAAACTGAAATAAACAACTTATAGTTGTATTGCATTTCTCAATAATCAAATTTTCTAAAATACCATATATATATATATGCATAATGTCTAATCGAGAATTGAGTAAAAGTGCATAATTATAGAACCAAGATTTTACATTCTTTAATATGAATAATTCCATAAACTAGTGGATCTATACACAAAATTCACAACATAAAAAGTACAAGTTTCAGGTTCAAATTATACAATCCATATAAAAATCTTTTAGATCTTTCTTTTTATATCAAAATTATCCCTTATCATTATAAAAACTGCAGGTTCTAAATTTTTCATTTTTATAACAAAAATTGCTTCTGCATACACTTCAGGTGTACTAAATTAATATGAATATTTAAATATTTGCTTATGATCTTCGAGATGCATATTTTCTTCAGTCATTAAATTTGCATTATCATCTTTGATATTTGAAAATATTTCAATGAAAATTCTTTTATAGACATATCAGAATATAATATCGCTTCTGGGATATTCCATAAACACCATTTAGGAAAAACTTATGAATTTTTTTTTCTACAAATATTTTATAACCTTTAATTATAGAAATCTCTTCTAGAGGTATTTTACTATTTTTTAATAAATAGATCTCTTCTAAAGATATTTTACCATTTCCAAATATACAAATATCCTTTAAAGATATTTTGTTATCATCGCTTCTGGGATGAACTTATCTCCTCCAGATATAAATATATACAAACTATTGAAATGTTATATCAATATACAAAAATACATTTCAATCCTTAATGCAGTAACAAAATTAGGTGCATTAAATAAAAATAAGATTCAAAAGGGAAAAGAAATCACTACTTTTGGAGTGTATGATATTCCTTCAGGGAACATATCTTTTATTTATGTAATTGCAATGCAACAAAAAAATCTCTAACATCTCTTCTAGGATGTTGGATTTGCTATATAAAAATAAATCTCTAGAACATCTCTTTAAGAGATTAATATGCATACTATATCTTTAGGATATTCATTTAATATAAATTGTACATGAAAGATGTCAGTAAGATGAAACCCGTTTAGAGATTTTCTATTGAATCCAATGTTATTGTCACATATTATGATGTGTGTGTCTCTTTTAACTTCTTCTGGAAGTACAATCTTTTCATATCACGATATTTAAGAAAGCTTCTGGCTTTTATTTCATCTTTCTCATTTGCATATGAACTTCAGGTTCTTCATTTGCATATGAACTTCAGGTTCCTCATTTGCATATGAACTTCATGTTCCTCATTTGCATATGAACTTCAGGTTCATATTATTTCAGATTCCAAAGAACTAATATACTTTTTCATTAGTTTATTTTTCATAATTCACCTTTGGTGATAGATCAATATTAGATCTGAACTTAGTACGATCTTCTGGATACATATTATATTTATATTTGTCTTCTAAGAAACAATACACATTTCTTCTGGAAATATGAATTATGTAACAACATCAAATTAAATTCGATGAATTTATTTGAATAGATAAGAACAAAAATTTGTCGAATCCAAAAGGAATAAATCATTACAAACAACATCTCATTTTTAAATCATGTGGGGATCTCAAATGTGTATAATTTGAGTATAATTTTGAGATCAACAATATGATTACATCAAAAAAAATAAGATCTGTAATAGAGTGAGATCTGAAATATGACTAACAAAATAAGAATCAGATCTCAAAGTGTAGATCTATATAATTTCTAAATTATAAGACTAAACAAAAATTCTGGAAGATAACACAATAGAGTTAAGTCAATAATGAGATGAGATCTAACAAAAATGGAGATTTGAAAAATCAAATCAACCAGGTCAGAAAAACAGCCTACCGTTTTGAGATCTATAATTAGATTGGTTAGAGCTTCGTGCTGATAACGTGTTATAAAATAAAATAGAACATATGTTAAACGAGAAGCCATTTATAGATAACAAAAAAGATAGGAGAGAGACTTTTATTTCTATTGCTTTAAGTGTACCCATTTCTATTACATTGGCTCCTTAATATACAAGCTTTGGAGCTGATGTTAAACTTATCCCCATGATGTGGGACTAAATAAAATATCACAAAAGCATATTCATTTTTATATATTACAACATTATAATCATTATAAAAACATATAATTAACTTCTGTAATTTTCTATTTTTTATCAAAATTGAAATAAAGGTGTGAATTGAAGAGAGCCTTTATAAATAACTTTGTACATGTAAAGCTAGAAATACATTGTATAGTCAAATTTCCACTATTCGATAATATTGGTAATGTTAGTTTGCTCAATTGCTAAATAATTACTCAATGGAGTTTGCATGGGATAAGTAAATGGAATTAGTAATCGTATTGACAATATCATTTTATTTTATTTTGCATTAAAATTGTTATCATAACCATGTTGAATGAATTATTTTGAAAACCAGGCAAGAGAAGTTTCCATGAGTGAAGAAAATTGACATTGAAGTTTATGAAAGTACCAAAAACTTTTGAGGAATAGAAATGGTGTACAAAATCCAAAATATTAATGAATATAAGGTAATATGTTCTTGTATTGTTATTCCATATAAAATAAATGACACAAAAGTTTCTTTCTTTATTAATTAGTATTGTATCATTTCTATCAAATTTTATTATTTATAGAACCTGAAAAAAACGTGTTTTCAACCTGTAATAGATCGTTCATCTTATTTCTTTAACTAATAAATCACAATGCAAACAATGACAAATAACTGGGTCACCCTTGCAGTAATCATGTAATAGTAACAAAAAAACTGAGACACCCTTATAGTGATCACAATGCAAACAATCACAAAATTGGTTTAACATGGCAGTAAAAATTCTATTTTTTGTTGAAAGTATCAAAACAATAAGCTGCAAAATTACATTCAAAGACATAATCACAAACAATCACAAAGTAACCTGCAATAATCACAAACGATCACAAAAAAACTTGTAATATAATATATAATAACTTGTAGTATCAATAGATTAGTAAACCTAATGAACAATAATAACAATCAAAACAAAATTTATATGCAAGCTTTAATCAAAATCGCAAAATCAAGTTATAAAATAATATAACTATTTAGGGAACTGCGAGGAGAAAATTATGCTGGAAGCCTGGCTCGATGATGCAAAGAGGAGTAGATGTGAAACACCCCACCTCTAGTAAGGTCACTCACAAAGGGAATGCCTTAACTTTGGTGGAGGTTTTTAAGTAAAAGTCACAGATAAACACAAGACAGATATATAAACACATATATATAAGCAGCGGAAAACAAAGAGACTTTTTATTTCATAAATACGTGTTCATACAAAACGTTTCCATAACTGTCACATAATAACTTCCAAAACATTACATCATCATTTTCTGTCTTGGTTATTAAATAAAGAAGCATAAAACATAATTAAAACTGCATAAATCTACATAGAATGTGTCCAACAGCCATATCCAAGGAAAGAGAGTCCAAACCGTACATCTACTATCTTGAAGCTTGCAAAGAGTCTGACTAAGCTGGGTTGTTTCCTCCCTATGAACCTTGGGGGGGGGGGGGGAACGGAAGAAAAGAAGACGAAAGAAAATAGGGTCAGACATAAAGCCTGGTAAGTCTAGTGACTCTTCAGTATGAGAATAAGAAAAAGGGCATGATAAATATAAACTGGAAATAGGAAAGTATCATAAAGTAAGATAAAGCAGTTTGAATCGAATATACTGTCGCACCCCACACTATATCTCTGCACCTACTTGCATTGTCTCAACAGGCACCCCTTGATCGGGGTGAAGTGATCCCCTTTCTAAAGATCGGCTCCTACTCGTATAATCATATGTGTCATACGCCCCCCCAAAGATTGTAGATACCTATGCTGGTCCCACTATGGGGTGTATCAAGTCCCATGGTGGCGACCCGACATAATACTAGCATGCATAGATTATACTACTGGTGCCCCCAGTGCCCTGTTTGTCTGCTCCGAAGTGTGTGCACGCCCGCACTCCGTTAGAACCCACACTGTTGCACCCACCGCCGTCGCTTTGACCGCTTACAGTCAGCCCAGTAATCTTGCCTCACCCTGCCTAGTTTCAGGGTACCATAATACCTAATTGGGTTACTGCTGAAATGGGTCCCCGTTACTAGGGTTTTCTAGTCAAACATGTTAAGTGGTTAAGTGTCTGTATTTACCTAACCCCACCCATCAGTTTAATTAACATGTTGAATTGGTTAAGTGTTTTAGTTAACTTAACCCTACCATCCTGACTTGTCTGTCCTTAGCCTTTTAAAGCACCGACCACTCACATTAGACAGGTATTGTTACGGTTACTGGATGTGCTGGTCGGTTCCGGGCAGGTTTACACCGTAACTCAGTCTAACCTCGGGTCCTTATTGGGCTCAATGCTTAACCACCCACATTGGATAGGTATTGTTGTGACTACTGGACAGCCGGGCGGGTCCGTGCAGGTTTACATCACAACTCAATCCAACCTCGTGTTAAGCATACTCGTATTCTCTAAATTTACATATTTGTCTCTATTACTTATTATATGTAAATTTGTTAACAATTAAATGTTATGGCCCACTTTCCAAGTTCATCATTTTTGGTATAAGAATTTTACACCATTTAAATGCCGCCAATTTTGGCAAGTGATAAACATGCCAATTTCACATATTTTCACCAATTCATGTCAAGTTTCCTATAATTACCACTTTATCCTAGCGTTACCCCGTCTAATTATTAGGCTAACAACCTTAGCCTAATTTTTCGTCCACATGATTTTTAACATATAATATTAGGCTAAAAACTTAGCCTAATTTAGCGTACACAAAATTGGCATAAAGCAATTCATTAATCGTAAACATGACGTAGGTGTAAACTTGGCATTCTTGGCATAGTCAATATGAACATCATAGGTGTGAACTTGCAAAATAGTCAACATACATATATGTGAATTTGCAACATAGACTGAATCATAGGTTTCACTTTGTCATGTGAACTTGCATTAAAAAGGGGAATCTAACTAAACAGGTGTCACATGAATTAGCATATGATTTAGACAACATAAGCCTAAACATGTTTAGATCTAGGCATAACATCGAACATCACTAGCATATGACAAGAATATGACATGTTCATAAAGTATGTATAATTTTATCACATGTGTGAACTAGATCCAACCATATGTCCAACTACAACATGAAACCCGTATTAAAGTGGATCTTGGCATGGATCCAATTAGGAACTTGCAACGTTTGTATAAACATAGGAGCATGTATATGAACTTAATCATTTAGGCATAGAGGTTTTTGCATAAAGTATATACATGAGATCATAACTTGGACATATCACATACAACTTATATAATCACATACACATATGGGTGTAGATTATAACATGAATTATACAACTTGCATGTGATGTTGTTTTCATTTGAATGGATCCAACACCAAGTAAATTTAACCACAAACATTCCAACCTTTCACAATACAATCATTTCAATACATAGATATGAATTAACATCATTGTTATACAATAGCACAACTCCATTTCCAATTTACATCAAATCAAGTCTTAATTTTATTCACATCAGTAAAATCACTATACTTACAACAAACGACGGTCTTGTTTTCTGATTTTTGAGTTCTGAATTTGCAATGCTTTCCTTTGGGTAAACAAACATTGTTTGATTCTTGTTTTAACTTTAATTTTGCTCGTCTCTAAGCTTTCTCTAACTGACGGCTACTCTTAGTTTCCTTCCAGTAGCATGCCGGCTCTAGTTCTATTTTATTTGTGTGAATTTAGGTTGAGTGTTGAGTTGTATTTATAGAATTTCAGATTGATTTAAGCCGTCAGATGATCATAAAGTGAATCCAGACCATACACAACAAGAGAAGCCAATCAGAAAGTGACAAAACAGCCCTAGTGACACAACCAAGCTCAGAAATTCGACCAGAAACCGACCAGGCCAGCCAAGGCCAAACCAGGTTGACTGGGCAGGTCGACCCCCAGGTCGACCCTATGGTCGACCTGGTTACCCAGGTCGACCCCCAAGTCGACCTGGTGCCTGGGCGGGAATTTTCCCGCCCAGCCCAGTTTGGGTCTGTTTTTCGAATTTCGAACTGAATTTGAACTGTTTGAATTTTAAATTGAATTCTGAAACTTCCGGAGGTCATAACTCCTTCATACGGAGTCCGATTCACGCAAACTCGGACTCTATCTCAAGCAGAATTCCAAGACGAGCGCAATGGCATAATCCGTTTCCCTTAATTCTTTCATTTAGAATTAATTATACTTTAATTTGCTAATTTACTGTTAACAGAAAATTCGGGGTGTTACATTCTCCCCTCCTTAAAGGATTTCGTCCCCGAAATCTTCAAGCCTAGGAGAACGTAAATCCTAACATCCAATCGTCCATCTACTCAACCATCAAACACAGGCGTCCATTGTCCTTAAAAGACTTCTAATGTTTCATGATCATATGCATAGTGTGTGTATATGTCCTTATCTAATGCAAAAATTAGGCGGTCTACTGATTCAGTTGACCTCCTTAATGCGAATCATGTAAGTGTCATGAATCCATTATGTATGCAAATTTTTCCCTACTCATAATTCTACATGAGTGTACAACCATCCATACAAATGCAACATCCATATGACAACATATCAAGTTTCAACCACATACAAATATGAATACATATATGCATATGCAATATGAAGTGACTGAGCCGATCTAAAACCTAGGTTGTGTGTGTATATGCATCCACGAGCAACCACTAGCAACCACTTGCAGCCATCAACCATAACATGTTTCAATTACATGTTTACATCCAAAAGGGGTTTCTACCTAAGGATAAAGGATAATATCGAGGAGATTATACCTAAAAAGATAGATACAAGCACAAATTAAGGAAAATGAGAGGTCAAAGATGTACCCTCGAAAAGAAAAGGGTAGGCCGCGCGTATTCTGTCCTCAGTTTCCCAAGTCGCGTCTTCCTCGACGTCGCTCCACTGAACCTTAACAAGCTTGACTTCGCGGTTGCGTAGATTTTTCACTTCAGTTCCTATGTTTTGAGTTGGAACTCTCCTCACAGTTGCTTCGCGTTCCACTTCGGCTTCTTCTAGAATGCTTGGCTCCACCACTTCCGCAGATTCATGTAGACATTTCCAGAGATGAGAAACGTGAAAGACGTTGTGAATTCCAGCTAACCTTTGGGCAGCTCTACTCTATAAGCCATCTTCCCAATCTTCTCGATGATAGGTAACGTTCCTACAAATCTTGGTGCTAGATTTCCTGCGGATCCAAAGCGAACGACGTTCCTTAAAGGGAATACCTTAAGGAAAACCTTGTCCCCAACCTCAAACTCAAGGTCGGTCCTTCTTTTGTCGGCGTAGGATTTCTGCCTGTCTTGGGCCATCTTCATTCTCCTTCGTATCAGGTCCACTTTTTCTGAAGTTTCCCTAATCATGTTTGGCCTAAGTATAAGCTTGTCTATAGACTCCCACCAACAAGTTAGTGATCGGCACGGTCTTCCATATAGAGGTTCGAAGGGCGCCATGCCGATAGTGGCTTGGTAGCTTTTGTTGTAGGCGAATTCCACTAAAGGAAGATGATCCTCCCATGTCCCTCCGAAGTCAAGAACGCACAGTCTCAGAAGATCTTCTAATACTCTATTCACCCTTTCTGTCTGACCATCGGTTTGGGGGTGATAGGCCGTGCTCAAGCATAACTGTGTGCCTACAGCTTCTTGCAGACTCCGCCAAAATTCGCACGTAAAGATGGGGTCTCTGTCACTCACTATACTGGAGGGTATTCCATGGAGTCGAACTATTTCCTTGAGATAAAGAGAAGCTAGAGACGAGGCAGTCCTTCTACTCTTGATAGGTTTAAAGTGGGCGCTTTTAGTAAGCCTGTCTACTATTACCCAAATGCTAGTATTGCCTCTTCTTGACCTAGGCAACTCATCAATGAAGTCCATTGAAATGCTATCCCACTTCCATAGCGGGACTTCTAGAAGATGAAGCAGTCCTCCAGGCTTCTTTTGTTCTGCCTTGAACTGTTGGCATGTCACGCACTTAGAAACGAAATCTGCCACATCCTTCTTCATGCCGCTCCAATAGAAAACTCTCTTTACGTCCTTGTACATCTTGTCCCCACCTAGGTGTATTGTCATCTTGGAATGATGTGCTTCCTCGAGAACCATCTTTACTAAATCCCTTGCTTGTGGGACGAATAGTCTTCCATCTCACCTCAGCCAACCCTTAACATCGATGGAGTACCTATTGAGGTGACTGGAAGTTTCACCCCTAATTAGCTTATCAATCACATCCACAAGCTGAGGGTCTTCACGTTGTGCGGCCCCTATCGAGTCTAAAAGAGTGGGTCGTACTTCTAGGGATGCCAATAAACCAGGTACAAAATCAGAGGAGGGCCTAAAGTCAAAACTGGCTATATACTCCAAGCTTTGCCTTTCTACAAAGAGAGGGCTTAAGGTCAGTTTCTTTCTGCTCAATGCGTCTGCTACTACGTTGCCCTTGTTAGGAGTATAGGAAATCTCAAAGTCATATGAGGCAAGGAACTCCATCCATCTTTGCTGTCTTAAGTTAAGATCTTTCCGCGAGAAAAGATACTTCAACGATTTATGGTCAGTATATAATTCGAACTTCTCACCTAGGAGATAATGGCGCCAAGACTTAAGCGTAAAGACGATGGCGGCCAACTCAAGATCGTGGGTTGGGTAGTTCTTTTCATGAACTTTCAATTGTCTTCCACCATAAGCTACTACCCTCCCTTCTTGCATCAGAACAGCGCCTAGTCCCGTACCACAAACATCCGTGTATACTGTGAACATCTTGCTTCCATCTAGCAAAGTCAGAACTAGGGCTGTTGTAAGAGGCCTTTTTAGGCATTAGAAAGCAATATCATAGTCCAAATCCCAAGCGAATGTTAGATTCTTCTTTGTTAACCTTGTGAGTGGAGCTGAGATTTTTGCGAAATCTCTAATAAATTTTTGGTAAAAACTTCTAGCCCGAGAAAGCTTCAGACTTCGGTTCCATTTCTTGGTGTCTTCCAATCTTGCACTGCCACCACTTTCGCGGGGTCCACAGCTAACCCCTCTTTGGATACTATATGTCCAAGAAACCTTACTTCTTCTCTCCAAAAGTGGCACTTGGAGAATTTTGCTTTTAGCTGATGAACTCGAAGGGTTTCCATGATCTCCTTCAGATGCTGAGCATGTTCTTCCTCATTCTTTGAGAAGATCAAAATATCGTCTACGAAGACAACCACAAACTTGTTGAGGAATTCTCTGAACACCCTGCTTATTAGGTCCACGAAATAAGCGGGTGCGTTTGTCAAGCCGAAAGGCATGACAAGCCACTCGAAGAAACCGTCTGGGGTTATGAATGCCGTTTTATCAATATTATCTTCAGCTACCCTTAGTTGATGGAACCCAGTAGCCAGATCAAGTTGGGAGAAGACCGACGCACCTACAAGCTGATCAAAGAAATCGTTTATCCTGGGAAGCGGGTGTCTATTCTTTTTAGTCAGCTTGTTTAGCTCCCTATAGTCCACACAGAGACGTAGTGAACCATCTGCTTTGGTGGCGAACACCACTGGAGCACCCCATTCCGAGATACTCCGCTTTATAAACCCCTTCTCGAGAAGCTCCTTAACTTGCTTACTGAGCTCCTTTCTCTCCATTGGAGCCATGTGTCTAACAGGCAGAGCTACGGGCTTTGCATTATCAACAAGATATATGAGGAAGTCTATTTCCCGCTTCAGAGGTAATCCTTTCACCTCTTCAAAAACATCTGGATATTCTCGGACCACTCTAACCGACTGCAAATTCTCAACAGAAGCGTCAAGCGACTCTAGATAACTAAGCATAACAGCATCCATGGGATTACAAGAAATTTCTAGAGTGTTACCGAGCCGAGTCAAGAGTCTAACCACTCTTTTCTCACAATCAAGAATGACACCATTACTGGATAACCAGTCCATGCCTAAGATCAGCCCATATCCTGAGAAGCCCAAAACAAAGGCACTACATCTAAATTCAACACTTAGAATAGAGATTTTCAAATCCAAGCAAACCATCGACAAATAAGCCGAGCCCCCAATTGGATTTGAAACAACCAAGGGATCTTCTACCATACTAGTGTCTAGGTGCAGAGATTCTACTAAAGCAGATGAAATAAAGGAGTGTGATGCACCAGAATCAAAGAGAGTGCGAACTGGATGATCATAGAGATAAACTAAGCTTTCTACAGAAATATTTCTACCTCGTTCCTGCGGAGGTGCCACCAGCGTGTGAACATGTCCCCCTGAGGTGGATCCAGTCCTCTGTCCCTGCCCCCGCTTCCTTGGGCAGTCCTTAGCCAAGTGTCCAATCTCTCCACAATGGAAACAACCACCATTCATCTTTGCCTTCTTCTTCCTGCAGTCTTTTGCTATATGTCCAACAATGCCACAGAAATTGCACTTTCTCTTTTCATGGGATTTGTTGTTCTTCCCGCCTTTCTTGAAGTCTGCTTTCTTAGCCTGTAAACCCTCTTTCTTTTATTGAGGCACTTCCACCTTTGCCTCTTTCTTGCCTTTATCTTCCTCGTGTAGCAGTGCCATGTCCACCAAGCTTTCATAGGTCACTCCCATGGGTATATGGGTCATAGCAAGACTGTGGAGAGGCTCATTCAAACCTTTGACAAAGCGAAGGGCCTTTTTGTGTTGGGTGTTTACTAAATCCAACCCAAATCTGGCCAGCTGATTAAACTGATTGACGTACTCCTTGATTGTCATACTTCGTTGTTTAAGAGTTAGGAACTTCTCCATTTGCAGGCTTCTTTCAGCTTGGGAGAGGAATTTCATCTCAAACCTCATCCTGAAATCTTCCCAAGTCTCCACTGGCCTTTCAGCATGGGTAACTTCCCACCAATAGGAAGCTTCATCTTTAAGCAACCACACTGCTAGCTGTATCTTTTGCCTGTCATCTACTTCGAAGATGACGAACAAATCTTCGGTCTCCTTCAGCCAGTTCCTTGCTACCACAAATGATTCAGTTCCATAAAAGTCCTTTCCGCCCATATCCTTGAAGTCTCTACACGTCTTAGCGAAAGTATTTCCACGAGAAGGAGGAGGAGGAGGAACTGCTGCCACTGTGGGAGGAGGAACGTCTGCTGAGCCCGCACCATTGGCCCTAGCCTCTAGGTACCTTCGGAACCAGCCGGGTATTGGTACTCCTTCTGGAAGGTTAAGATCTCCAGACATGCTAGAACAAAAAGGAAAGTATTCAAGATAAAGGATAGAGAGATAGTGCATATCGCTTTGGGGGAATTATGCCTTTTAAAAACAACGCTTTTCTTTAAAAAAATGCTTCTTTAAACTTCTTTTTGAAAATAGCTTCAAAAACTTTTATCTAGTCTGGTAAACCTGTGCTCTGATACCAAGTGAAACACCCCACCTCCTGTAAGGTCACTCACAAAGGGAAAGCCTTAACTTTGGTGGAGATTTTTAAGTAAAAGTCACAGATAAACACAAGACAAATATATAAACACATATATATAAGCAGCGGAAAACAAAGAGATTTTTTATTTCATAAATACGTGTTCATACAAAACGTTTCCATAACTTTCACATAATAACTTCCAAAACGTTACATCATCATTTTCTGTCTTGGTTATTAAATAAAGAAGCATAAAACATAATTAAAACTGCATAAATCCCCATAGAATGTGTCCAACAGCCATAGCCAAGGAAAGAGAGTCCAAATCGTACATCTACTATCTTGAAGCTTGCAAAAAGTCTGACAAAGCTGGGTTGTTTCCTCCCTGTGAACCTGGGGGGGAAACGGAAGAAAAGAAGACGAAAGAAAATAGGGTCAGACATAAAGCTTGGTAAGTCTAGTGACTCTTCAGTATGAGAATAAGAAAAAGGGCATGATAAGTATAAACTGGAAATAGGAAAGTATCATAAACTAAGATCAAGTAGTTTGAATCGAATATACTATCGCACCCCACACTATATCTCTGCACCTACTTGCATTGTCTCAACTGGCACCCCATGATCGGGGTGAAGTGATCCCCTTTCTAAAGACCGGCTCCTACTCGCATAATCATATGTGTCATACGGCCCCCAAAGATTGTAGATACCTATGCTGGTCCCACCATGGGGTGTATCAAGTCCCATGGTGGCGACCCGACACAATACTAGCATGCATAGGTTACTACTGGTCCCCCCAGTGCCCTGTTTGTTTGCTCCGAAGTGTGTGCACGCCCGTACTCCGTTAGAACCCACACTGTTGCACCCACCGCCGTCGCTTTGACCGCTTACAATCAGCCCAGTAATCGTGCCCCACCCTGCCTAGTTTCAGGGTACCATGATACCTAATTGGGTTACTGCTGAAATGGGTCCCCGTTACTAGGGTTTTCTAGTCAAACATGTTAAGTGGTTAAGTGTCTGTATTTACCTAACCCCACCCATCAGTTTAATTAACATGTTGAATTGGTTAAGTGTTTTAGTTAACTTAACCCTACCATCCTGACTTGTCTGTCCTTAGCCTTTTAAAGCACCGACCACTCACATTAGACATGTATTGTTACGGTTACTGGATGTGCCGGTCGGTTCCGGGCAGGTTTACACCGTAACTCAGTCTAACCTCGGGTCCTTATTGGGCTCAATGCTTAACCACCCACATTGGATAGGTATTGTTGTGACTACTGGATAGTCGGGCGGGTCCGGGCAGGTTTACATCACAACTCAATCCAACCTCGTGTTAAGCATACTCGTATTCTCTAAATGTACATATTTGTCTCTATTACTTATTATATGTAAATTTGTTAACAATTAAATATTATGGCCCACTTTCCATGTTCATCATTTTTGGTATAAGTATTTTACACCATTTAAATGCCGCCAATTTTGGCATGTGATAAACATGCCAATTTCACATATTTTCACCAATTCATGTCAAGTTTCCTATAATTACCAATTAATCCCAACGTTACCCCGTCTAATTATTAGGCTAACAACCTTAGCCTAATTTTTCGTCCGCATGATTTTTAACATATAATATTAGGCTAAAAACTTAGCCTAATTTAGCGTACACAAAATTGGCATAAAGCAATTCATTAATCGTAAACATGACATAGGTGTAAACTTGGCATTCTTGGCATAGTCAATATGAACATCATAGGTGTGAACTTGCAAAATAGTCAATATACATATATGTGAATTTGCAACATAGACCGAATCATGGGTTTCAACTTGTCATGTGAACTTGCATTAAAAAGGGGAATCTAACTAAACTGATGTCACATGAATTAGCATATGATTTAGACAACATAAGCCTAAACATGTTTAGATCTAGGCTTAACATCGAACATCACTAGCATATGACAAGAATATGACATGTTCATAAAGTATGTATAATTTTATCACATGTGTGAACTAGATCCAATCATATGTCCAACTACAACATGAAACCCGTATTAAAGTGGATCTTGGCATGGATCCAATTAGGAACTTGCAACGTTTGTATAAACATAGGAGCATGTATATGAACTTAATCATTTAGGCATAGAGGTTTTTGCATAAAGTATATACATGAGATCATAACTTGGACATATCACATACAACTTATATAATCACATACACATATGGGTGTAGATTATAACATGAACTATAAAACTTGCATGTGATGTTGTTTTCATTTGAATGGATCCAACACCAAGTAAATTTAACCACGAACATTCCAACCATTCACAATACAATCATTTCAATACATAGATATGAATTAACATCATTGTTATACAATAGCACAACTCCATTTCCAATTTACATCGAATCAAGTCTTAATTTTTATTCACATCAGAAAAATCACTATACTTACAACAAACGATGGTCTTGTTTTCTAATTTCCGAGTTCTGAATTTGCAATGCTTTCCTTTGGGTACACAAATGTTGTTTGATTCTTGTTTTAACTTTAATTTTGCTCATCTCTAAGCTTTTACTAACTGACGGCTACTCTTAGTTTCCTTCCAGCAGCATGACGACTCTAGTTCTATTTTATTTGTGTGAATTTAGGTTGAGTGTTGAGCTGTATTTATAGAATTTCAGATTGATTTGAGCCGTCAGATGATCATAGAGTGAATCCAGACCATACACACCAAGAGAAGCCAACCAGAAAGTGACAAATTAGTCCTAGTGACACGGCCAAGCTCAGAAATTCGACTAGAAACCGACCAGGCCAGCCAGGGCCAAACCAGGTCGACTGGGCAGGTCGACCCCCAGGTCGACCCCCAGGTCGATCTAGTTACCCAGGTCGACCCCCAGGTTGACCTGGTGCCTGGGCGGGAATTTTCCCGCCCAGCCCAGTTTGGGTCTTTTTTTCGAATTTCGAAGTGAATTTGAACTGTTTGAATTTTAAATTGAATTCTGAAACTTCCGGAGGTCATAACTCCTTCATACGGAGTTCGACTCACGCAAACTCGGACTCTATCTCAGGCAGAATTCTGAGATGAGCGCAATGGCGTAATCCATTTCCCTTAATTCTTTCATTTAGAATTAATTATACTTTAATTTGCTAATTTACTGTTAACAGAAAATTCGGGGTGTTACAAGTTGCGATGATGAACATAAAGGACAATATACGGATGAGTGATATGGAGAGGAATGGGAAAATGAAAAATCTATTTAGGAAAATATTTTGAAGAGATTTGGGAATTTTTTTCTTAGGTTTAGAAGATTTCTAAGTGTAAAATAATTTAATGATAGGGAATGTACTGATTGTGTTTACTGCTTTAGGCTGGTAAGGCACGGAAGGTAAAATAATTTTTGTCTTGTTTTAACTATAGGATTAAATGTTATTGGTTGCATTAACAAATAAAAGTTGTGCAACCAAAAGCTGGTTTACTTTTAGTGACTTGATTAGAATGAATCTTGCACTCTTGGTTAGTTTATCCAATATTACCCAAATACTATTATAATCTACTCAAATCCTAGGAAATCGATCAATTAAATTCATAGGCACTTACTTTTATTTTTATATAGGAACTTCTAATGGTATTAGCAATCCACTAGGCTTTCTTTGCTTACCCTTCTCAAACTAGAAATTCATATACTTCGAGATAAACTTTTCAGTATAATTTTCTCATACCTTCCGGTTGTAAGTCCTCTTCATATCTTGGTGCATTTGATTAACATCAGGACAAATAGTCAAATTAGAGTGATGGTGCTCTCTTAGAACACAATTTCAAATCCCAACAAGATCTAGAGCATATATCCTTCCGTCTTTATAAAGCTAGTCATCTCGGTCTATTTTGAGTTACTTTATGTCCTAGGATTCTACTCCTGTCTCAGATTTTCCTATAATCTCTACTAGCTTAGTATTTTTCTTTTGGCTAGTTCCAACCATTTCAATGAGAGTAAGTCTAGTTAATAAACTTGTCGATATCTCCAGCTTTAATTCATAGTGTGGCCTAAAATCTGATTCAACTAAATATTCAAGTCGCTTCCATTATGAAAACATGACTCCTAGACAAGCATATCTTCTACTTTATGCATCTACGATTTGCTAGGGTGTAGAAAATACCAATGATCATATGAAGCCAAAAACTACAACTATCTCTACTATCAAAGATTAAGATCCTTATGGAAAAAAATATACTTCAAAAATTTATGGTTCGTGAATAACTAAACTCTTACTCCTAATAGATAATGTCTTCACATCTTCAAAGCAAAAGTAATAACCGCTAACTCAAGATCACGAATAGGGTAACTCCTTTCATATGACATCGGTTGTCGATTAGCATAGGAAAATTTTTCCTTGCTGCATAGATATTGCTCCCAAACCTGTACCAAATGAATTGGTATATACAACCATATCTTCATTTTTGTTTGAAATAACACGAGTGCACTCGTTAACCTTTCCTTCAAATTCTCAACAGCATGCTCACACTTAGCATTCCATATGATGCTTTGGTTCTTCCTAGGTAGATCGTTCAACGGTGCCACTATCTTAGAAAAATCCTTGATCTAGCATTAATACCATCCTACGAAATCAAAAAAAAAAACTTATCACTTTTGAAGTTGGGTTGATTCCAGTCCTAAACTACTACTATCTTAGCAAGATCTACTGTTGTCCCTTTGCAAACATTACATGACCTAAGAGTCTCATTTTTTCCTTTAAAAAGTAACATTTAGAGAACTTTTCTCTCAGCGGATGCTTCCTCAATGCCTTCAACACTATTTCCAAGTGCATCTTTCGTTCTTTCTCGTTTCTAATGTAGATCAAGATATCATTTACAAACACAAGAAAAAACTTATTCAGCTGATCTTTGAAAACCCAACTCACAAAATCCACAGAGGATGCTAAAGAATTGGTCAATCCGAAAGGCTACCACTCATAAAAACCTAATAGGGTCCGACATTCAATAGCTAATCTAAGATGGTTAAATTCTATAGGAAGATCCATCTGAAAAAACATCTTCTCATGTAGTTGATCAAACAAATCGTCACTATGCAACAGAGGATGCTTATTCTTTCTCATTACCTTATTAGCACACAATAATTAACATAGAATATCAAAAAAAAAAATCATCATCCTTTGTCATAAACACAATCAGTACAACCCACTTAGGTATACTTCTCCAAATGAATCCTTTCCTCAATAGGTCATCGACTTGCACCTCTAGCTTTGTCTATTCTCTAAGTATCATTCGCCTCAAATATATAACTATAGATCTAGTTCCATCCGCTAAATCAAGTCAAAACTCAATCTTCCTATGCAAAAACAATCACTTCCTTAAAAACATAAGGATACTCACCAGTGACATGCATAGATGATAGCTTAGCCTAAAGAATCTAAAGTGAATATAAAAAACTAATCAAAACCCCCATTATCCCATAGGCAGTATATCACAATCATTCGCCTTTCCAAATTCTCAATTGTCACTTCGAGCCTTTCGTAATCCACTTTAGCATACTTCTTCAGCTAGTCCATACCCAAACGATTCCAAACCCAACAAAATTTAGACAAAGCTATCACAAAAAAGAGAGAAATCATGACTTGATAAAATTAGACCTTGACAAATCATGTAAAAGCTAGTAGGTCTTCTTATGGAATTAGTCACAATCGAATGTCTATCTACTATCTCAAGTTCGAAATCCTACCTGCATACTAGACCACCAAAGATAAAAGATTGCAAGGACCCAATATCGAATAGAAATCCAACAGAAACCCCTCTGATAGAAACAACTTGAAACACGACTCTTGTACCCTTATCCTTTGCAGTAGGAGTAGTAGAAGAAGTAGGACCATTATCCAAAGCATATGCTTTTACAACATGTATATCCCTAGCAAATTCTAGATAATTCTTCCTCACAATTCAATCTTATCACAATTATAACACTTTTATTAAATTTAGTAGCTTTACACTTATTAACAATGTGACACTTCTCCTTGCAATTTTATCAGACCACTTTACTCATATCCTTCTTCTTATTTGGTCCACCTTTTCCATGTTGTTGCTTTATCTTACCATTCCTCTCTTTTTTACAAGCACTACCCTATTGGTACTTTGGTACCTTCTTTCTAGTAATATCAGCATAGCAGTGGACTTCTTAAAATATAAAATCTCATGTTGAAGGGATTTCTCAATAAACTTCCCAAAAGGAACATCTATTGGTCAACTAACTTTGCACTCAAGTAATCATCTAAGCCTACTACGGGTTTCTCATTCTTTCTCAAAGAAGTATCAATGAATGACGTTGTATACTTTGTGAGATCCCCAAACTCAACAATATACTCAGAAATAGACATATCCTCTTGCTTAAGCTCTACAAATCTCTTAATAGAATTTTGAATCTGATATACACGTAAATGTGTATATTTTATCTGCTTATTTATCTTATTTTCCCTTTAAAAAAATTTATATTGTTTATTTATAGCTGTGTTTTCATATTGTTGATAAAAAAGCATCGTTTAGAGCATTTGATGGATAAAGCATGAAGAATTTGCTTAAAAAGAGTGAAGTTTGAGATTATTAAAGCTTAAAGAGTGTAAAGCTTGAAGAACGGTTGCAAATAGAGTTCAGTTAGGAAGATTTGGCTCAACGATTACTCATGCTGCGTTCACATTGGCTCATTTACAAGGCCTCTTACTCATGCTGCGTTCACATTAGCTCATTTGCAAGGCCACTCACTCTACAGCTGCGTTCACATTAGCTTATGTGTTATTTGGGCTAAATCTTTAGTCCCACATTGTGTAATTAGCCAATTAGTCTTTGTCATATCAGCTATAAATACACTTGTATCTTGTTCATTTAGAATTACAATGGGTTTTATTCTGTAATCCCTCTCTTAGAATAAAATCATTCATTTTCTTTTCTCTTTACTTTATATTGTATTTTATTTATATTGTTTATTTTATGTTTATATTCTCTTCTAGCTATGTCAAGCTAGTCTCCTTTAACTAGGGGTAATGACGCTTTGATTCGATTCAATATGAATCACATAGCCGAAGAGATTAGAACTTCATGTATATAGATCTAGATCTGAACAAAGGGTTAGATCTGAACCAAGGGTTAGATCTGAACCTTCATATTCTGTGACGTTTAAGAGCTATGCTCCTTCACACGGTATATTCGAGTTCGATCTAACATTTATCAGATTTAGATCTAATATTTAGGGTTTTAGAAATAAATTAGTGTATCTGTCCTGATAGGTTATGGTTGTTTAAGAGCTTAGCTCCTGCATAGGCTATACTTGTTGTTATTCACATATTTGTTTCTAGAAACCTAATAAGCGTTGATTCATGTTTGTGATAGAAACATGAATTAGATCTGATTAATCTATTTGGTTATTAACTCATGTTAATTTAATCTATGTCATTGCTCCCTAATTTCTTTCTTTGACCATATAAAACTCTCTTTTATTTAATTTCTGTTATTTTCTGTGTTTTCAACCAACCAATATTCTAGAATAACTTGATTGGATTACTAGTTTAAATATTTTTGGTCCTAGAGTTCGACACCCTCTACAACAATCCTTGTTGTTTAGGAAAGCTGAACGAATTTTACAGTTGCTTACAATTGCAAAATTTGTTCGCAAACAAATTTTGGCGCCGCTGCCGGGGATCAAAGTAATTTTTATTAGTAAATTCTTCGGTGTAACGACGCGGATTTCACCCGAACCTAATCGATCGCTAAATCGACCAAGACCGTTCAAAACCCGCGTACACTAACTCTGGGCATACAACACATCAGAAAAAATAACAGAAGACTTTTATAAACATTAAAATAACATTACAACAGAGTATAAAATATATCAGAGTACATCGAAATATAATAATACAACAACAGAAGATTAATTCACAACAAATTTAATACAATGCAGCAAAAGAATATCAATGCTCTAGACATATCTTTAAGCTTCAATCCAGAATCCTGCTCAAAAGATAAATATCTATAAAACAAGCCACTCAACTGCTCGTGTGGAAAATAAGGGCACCCGAGTTTGCAAGTGAAACAAACTACGAGTCAGTCATGGGACTGGTATGAGAAATCTTACTTAACCTATTTAATAATAAGGCTAATTACAGGACCACACCGCTAACGCGGAACGGGTTTACTCCATTGGATTGCCAGTGCATAAATAAAGTAAATTGTTAACAACGCAATGCTTTTTAGAAAAATGAAACCATTATAAGACTCAAGTCTCATCACACAATGCAACGCAAACCGGAGGATAAAGTTTTACCTTATAATGGTCAAAATTGCTTGATACGATAAACGGACTTGATATTATCATTAGTGTATATATGTTTCAAAAACATCTTCAATAATAATATTTCAATCATAGACGGAATAACTACCATATACTATGTGGCCATACTAGTTTTACAATCAAAATCGCATGGTGTCATATTAGAAGTTGGATTTCCATCATGAACTAAGGCAAGGGATCGTCCTTACCGAATTCGAGAAACTCTAGCCCGTGCCTTAGGACCCAGACTCAGCTGTGCCCTTAGGAACCACAGGGTCGGTCCACATCCATATAACTCCTGAACAATACGTTTCTCCGCCCTATGGGGTGTAAATAAAGAGCCACTAGGGACTCCAATCCGAGGTACCTCGCTTTCCATCATCCACATAAGTAAAAATGTCTGGGCTCCATACCATGACACCACTTCTAGCTAGAAAGAAACGCATGTTCTCCCTGGATCCTTCTCCTATTTTTGGTTCATACCGAGGTGTGAGGCTCGCGAAGTAACGCTATACACAAAGCTATGCTCAATAAAGCTATGCTCAATAAAGCTATGCTTTGATCATCAACCACAAGTCTCTGCTTTTCACTAGTAAGCCTTGATCATTTGCATCTAGGCATGCCACATTGACAATTCACGCCATG
Source organism: Allium sativum (assembly GCA_030737875.1). Classification (NCBI taxonomy): domain Eukaryota; kingdom Viridiplantae; phylum Streptophyta; class Magnoliopsida; order Asparagales; family Amaryllidaceae; genus Allium; species Allium sativum. Next base: position 293,929,774 of record CM060909.1, read on the forward strand.
CGACTGATAACTATTAATATATAACCTCTGAGCTTGTACGTTTCAGAGAAGGGTGTTAATCAAGAGAATAAATTTCTCCGCCACCAAACAGATATATTTTTTATAGAAATCAATCCACACAGAACGAAATCCAATGTCAGACACACATCCATTTACAAGTCCATTCTGGGCCTGAACGAAATCGGAGACACCTTATTCCTTGTCCCGTATGTCCAATATAGGAGAGAGTTTCTCGCATATCCATCGATCTCCAAGTACGCCTAGATGATCACCACTTATTACCTCGTCTTGGGATGCCTCCCAATCAAGACATCAGTAATCATCCAAACGATGTGTAGATCTCCGGTCTTCAACCATCGTCTTCACTTCGACTTTTAATCGTCATGGTAATTATTCAGAATGGGTTAAACCCGATCTTTCCGAATAACTCACATATTTTATAATCTATAATCAAGCTCTATAAAACACATCATACGCCTCATTCCAATTTAGAATATTCTTTTAATAAAATATTCACCCTTTTAGGGAAAGATTCCCATTAATTTTATCAAAGATAAATTCTTTTAAATTTATTCTTTAATCTTCTTTTTAAAGATTCATTAAAACTCCAATTTGGTTTTAATATCAAAAATCATTACTTTATGATTATTCAACTTTAAGAACTTAATCTTGTCTTTAACTGGATTAAAGAACCAATGTCATTTAAAACACAGTTCATGATAATCTCAAAATCATCTTCCATTAAATATGGAATTTTCACAGAAATCAAATCAATATATAATCGATATAAATTTCCGTATCAGACTAATAATATAAATGGAATAATGGCAAAGCCTTTTAAATTCCATATATAATAAGGGTCTTCTTTTACAGAAGCTCATATCAATTATTATTAAATTGAATTCCGTTTAATTCCAATTTCTTCTATTAAATTGGAAAATTTTACTGCGGAAAATTTCCATTAAATCTTAATAAAAAGATTTATAAATTTCAAAACATATCTTCACTGTTAATTGGGTTAAAGAACGAATGTCTTTAAGAACACAGTTCACAATAAACCCAATTCACATTTCATTTTATTCCAATTACTTAATATAATTGGAAACTCTAATAATCTTAATTAAAAGATTTATTCTTTTCACATGGGGTTTAAGAGCAGTGTTATTGAAGACACCATTCACGACAAACCCAAAAATCCAATTTATTTTATTTCATTCGAATTAAATATTAATTAATTGGAAAACTTCATTAAATCTTAATTTAAAGATTTATTCTAGTTAATAACTAGTTCATTTCGATAAAATTATATTTTTATCTTTTCAAATATGGAATTTTGCATCAAAAGTCTTTCCAAATCACTTATTATGATTTTACATAATTTTTCCATATTTTTAATAATTTTATTAAGGCCCGTACAGTTGGTTTCCAGTAACGGCCACTGAACTGCATCCATAGCAACCTTTTCCAAATTTGATTTGGACATAATTCCAAATCCAACCGTTAGATTTCAAAACTCTTATATTCATTGAAAAGCTCTTTTCGATACGAACCCAACGGTTCTGGGTTTTAGGAGAATACGATGGTCAGATCTCCCGTTACATCAATTTGAATTTAATGGTTGAAATTCGCGAACGATCATTGCGCGGCGCTTTCTATTCAAACCATTAAATATATATATAATATATATTATATATTTCGTCGATTTCCAATTAAAACATATTTTATAAATCGTTTATAAATTTATTTTAAAACGATTCTATTCATTTTCAATTTTAAATCAAAATTGAATATTCTATATTTGAATCATATTAAAATATTAATATTTTCAAAATATTAAAATTTGAAATCAGTTCTTTTTTATATTCGTTATAAAATGAATAAAATCGATCGATAAACCCGTTCGGGATAAAAATGGCGTTTCTATAGTTAACCCGGCTTCATACTTTTATATTTTTGTGTCCATCCAAAAACAGACATAAAAATCATAATTTTATTCTTCATTGAATATTATTTTAAAATATTCATTATTTTAAATAATATTCGTTATTTTGAAAGATTCTTTATTTTTGAATACTCTTTATTTTAAAATATTCTGAATCGGAATGCGACTCAATCAATTACCATATAATTTCAGTTATATGGATTTCATACATCGCATGTATATAACAATAATGATAAATAATCGTTAGACAATCCGTTCACATCCAGAGTGAAATTTACAACTGTGTGAGCATTGAAATAAATAAATAAAGCTCATCACAGACTGCCAATCCATCGATTGACATATAACTAAATATTGGGACTAGTGTATGTCAATTATCATCCCAATACCCGTGTGGGGTTTTCAACCAACAACAGTTTACATAAATAAATCATTGGTTAAAACCAATTCTAATTCAGTTTGGATTATTTTCTATTTAACAAATTTTCACTGTTTAAATTATAAATAAGTATTTATAATTTAATTTCAACAAAACATATATTTTAACAAGTAATCCTTTTTATTCTTGTCTAATATGATAAAGGTAACATTTTGTCTAACGAAACATACATTTTAACATGTAATCCTTTTATTCTTGTCTAATATGATAAAAGTGACATTTCTATTTCACAAAACATTATTCTAAATACAAGACATTTTTATTAATCAAAACATTATTCTAACAAAATGACATATTTATATTAACATAATATTTTCTAACGAAATGACATATTTATTTTAACATAACATTTTCTAACAAAATGACCTATCTATTTTAACATAACATTTACTAACAAAATGACCTATTTATTTCAACATAACATTTTTTAACAAAATGACCTATTTATTTCAACAAAAAAATTTCTACAAAATGGCATATTTATTTCAACATGACATTTTCTAACAAAATGACCTATATATTTACAAAATAAATTCTAACTAAATGACATATTTATTTACAAAATATGTTCTAACTAAATGACATATTTTTCTAATTCTAATGACAAAATAAAAAGACAATTTTGTCCTATGTACATGTTTATAATTCTATTGGCAAAATAAAAAGATAATTTATTTACATGACATGTTTTCAATGTTTAAATGACAAATATAGAAGTGTTATTTGCATAACATGTTCAATGTTTTCTAGTGATAAATAAAAGGAAATCTTTATTTGACAACAATTCTATTTTAAACATGACAAATAAAAAGGATATTTTCATTCGTATAAACTTTCAATATTTAACATGACAAATAAAAATGAATATTTTTATTTGCATATTTACAATGAAAATAAAAATGAATATTTTTATTTGATAACAATTTCAATATTTAACAATGACAATAAAAATGAACATTTTTATTTGACAACAATTTCAATGTTTAACAATGACCAATAAAAATGAATTTTTTTTATTTAACAACAATTTCAATATTCAACAATGACAAATAAAAATGAATGTTTTTATTTTATCACAAATTCCTATGTATTATATGACAATAAATAGAACATTTTTATTTGTGTATAAATCTAGCAATTTTATGATTAACATGTTTGCAATAAAAAGAGAATTTTTTTATTTTAAAACAAATCTAATGATTACATGATTAAACAATTCCTAATCAATCCAATTTCATCCAACGTATCATCACAAACAAAGCAAATCAATTCACATCACATACCACATACAACTGAAACTTTTACGGTGCATATATAAATAAATAAATCTCTCAACGCAGTAATAATTAATTTTAAATTTAAAAAGAAATATCACCTTGATCGGTTTTGAAATCGATAAATAACGATTATTTTAATAAAATTAAACCGATGTTTAATTTTATCAAAGATCCAAATGGCCTCTGTTTCAGATCTAGTCTGCTCCATGTTGTGGTGCTCGAAATTACGGTTCCAACGCACCCAATCCCATCAAATTCTGTTTTGATTTGGCCAAGTTATCATCATTTCAATGTTTAACTCATTTTAAAATAATTTCAGATTTAAATATATATATATATATATTTTACCTATTAATCTTAACCATTCAATGTTTGATCCCAGGGCCGCTGTGTCCTTCTTCAAAACCCATAGTTCACTATAAAAACACGCACCCAAAAACATCGTCATCAAAAACCATTTGCGCCGCTTCCTATAGATGATCGGAGTTCGATCCAGGGGGACCTCACCTACCGCCTTGCCGCCACCACCCCGCGTTCGGAAGTTGCTCGAGCTCGCACCCCCACCGTGTCCAGAAACTGCCTTTGAACGGCTGTACTTTAATCCACTAATTCGAGAAATCCGTGCAATTAAAAACGATCTTAACCGTTGATGTTTTCGAGCTCCTTGAGTTCTTTGATTTTCATTATATATTTCTGAAATTATTTCTTGGATTGGGAGAGAATTGGAGATGAAATCTGGTTGAAATCGGCCATTCAATGGGAGAATGCGGCGGCTTGATAGTGAAGTTTGGGTTTTAGGGTTTTCTAATTTTTTTTAATGACCTATATTTATAATATTTAACTCTTTAATTTTCAAAAAAACCAATTAACTCTTACTAACTCCAAATCCAGCCCAACTAGAGTTGCTCCTAGCCAAATATTCCCCTTCCGAACACAATGGAATGTGTTTCGTAACCTAATTTGGCTATTACGATAAGTTTTTATCAATATTAAAATATAAATCATTTAATTATTTGTTACTAATAAATGGGGCCTCGTTAATGGCGACTGGTGAAAATTTTCACCAGATTTTGCCATGCGTGAGTGACCCCCTATTTTCCTTCTTTTTCTGATTCCTTTCAATTTGATTTTCTTCACCAACCTTCAACAATTGCTATCGTTGATAATACTTCTGGTTTACTTTCTCTTTCCATCTTTAAATTAGGATATGAGAAGATTTACTTTACCTTTTCTAACCCTAATTTTTAAAATCACTTTCCATCTACATGTCAGATCCATTGATGTCAGATCTGAGTCGATCCTTCACATCTACCAAATCCTAATAGATCAAATTAGCTGAAGTATTGGATTATCAAGACATCGTTAACTTGGGTTTCGGCATTGCCGACGCAAATGAAGATTCATTTCCAACTTATCCAACCGATTTTCCTTTATTTGAGCTAGTTGCGGTTAGGTAGTATTTGGGTAAGTCCCTTTTCCTTGAGATCTAGGGTTGATGGTTTTCTGGTTCTAACCTGGTGCTTCAGTTTGGGATTATGGACTCTATTTTTGATTGGTTTAGTTCCAAAATATATCTGGTAAATCTGTTAAGTTCTAGTTCTATCGGCTATAAAAGTACTGAAGCAGTTACTCTCTGGTTTTTGGATATTAACATGATTTCCACTGTATATATGAGGAGACGATGAGCAGATATATAAATCTATATGAATCTTCAAATATTTCCACCCCAAACTATTTAATCTACAGTTTTGGTGGTTAAGCAGTCATGAATTGGGGTGAGCCTAAACAATCGGTTAAAGCACTGATAGATGTTTGAAGCAGATTAAGCTTTCTGGTACAAGCTGCTAGTTGTTTTAATCACTAAATCTATGAGAAACAGTTCAGATTTATGTGATTAGATGACTTTCTTCTAAAGCTTAACATGTGCAGTGTATATTGGTTTGGGATTTAGGTCGTCCAGAACCACATCCTTGATTCAACTCTTATTGGCACTTAGATTGTAATTTCTCAATTTAAGGACTAAGATTGATTCACTCGTTGTGAATCATCAACCAGGCTTAGTGTTTGGATTGAACTGTTTTAGGATTTTGGTGCAAATATTTGTTGAAGAGCTGTGTATTTCACTGGTCGTTTTATATGAAACCATGTGAACCCGCTAATGGATTTCATGAAGTTGATCAGTTGAAGTTATTTCTTGGTAGTTGGTTCTGGTTGAAATGGGGAGAATTGTTGAGATGTTTGTTAATGGATTCGTAGAGAAACTGCTGATTTTTATAAAGAATTCAATGCTGTATAGAATGGAATCTTTTATGCAAGACGTTTGGATGGCAGAGGAGCTTAAGGCTTGGGAGAAGTGCAGAGATGCATGCTAGTGGGTTGATGGCCTCATCATAGGCTGATATGTTAGTTTAGGAGTATAGTTTCTTGTATTTTCATGTTTTTCTTCTTTTTTTGCTTATGTAATGGTTAGTATGCTAACCTTTTTCTTGTACCGCTTCTAAATAGTTAATAAAGTGAACCAATTTTCAAAAAAAAATATTATTTAATTTGGTCGTATATTTAAATTCACCGGGGCCACATACGGACTACAAAAATTCCCGAAAAATAAATCTAGCTATGTTTTGACGATATGGTCCTTAAAAAGTTAATTTCATCGAATTTGGAGACCATTTGAAAAATAGACTTTTTCTGGTCGATCCAATTCAAACCGAAATTGACAAAACACATTTTCTTTTACCACGCTCACATATTAATCCCAAAAATTATGAAAATTGGAATCTTGCAATAATTTGACATTCCGGATCCAACCAAAGTGGTTTCGTCGAAAACGGAGGTCATTTGTAAAATGGCTATTTTTATATTAATATATATATATATATATTCCTTAGCGACAATTCTGAATTTTAAACTGGACATAACTTTTTATTCCCGCTATGAAATTTCAATTTTTCAGATTCGTTGGAAAGATATTTTTATATAAATTTAAATATTTTTGGTTTTACTGAAATCCGATGTATTTTGAATCCTGTACATTCAGTCAAAGTTCCAATTCAAATTTTCAAACTACCGCATTATTTCTAACTCCTTTTATAATAAAAATAAATATATTCGTTCTAACTTCGATTTAAATAAATTTTTGGTCGTTATTATTTAAAATAAATTATTTTAAATATTAAAAATCCATTAAAAAATTTAAATTGGTTCCAAAATTTTGGGTTGTTACAATCTCCCTCACTTAAAATCTTTTCGTACTCGAAAAGGAACGGAGCTGAAAGTTGTTTAATTAACCAACTCAAATTTCACTCTTTTTTATCTTTTTATTGGTTTCAATAATTTTTTTAGTTGAACTAATAATCACACAACACAATCATCAATCAATTAATTGATTTGCTTTTCAAATATATATAACTTTTATATATTCAAAAATCATATTTTCTAAGATCGGAGGATATATATAATCACAAATATGTTAATTATAAACTTGTCGCTCTCAACTCATTCTAGGGCATTACTAACCCCATCTCTAACGAGTATCTCATTCTAGGATACTACTGATCCTATCTCAAATGAGTATACTTTTATAGGATATTTCTAATCCTATCTCTGATGAGTCTTTGTTCAGTTCTAACGAGTTGTACCCTAAAGATTTGAGTTAACCAAAGCTCTTATACCAGCTGTAACGACACAGATTTCTCTCGAACCTAATTGATCGCTAAATCGACCAAGACCGTTCAAAACCTGCATACGCTAACTCTGGGCATACAACACATTAGAACAAATAACAGAAGACTTTTATAAACATTAAAATAGCGTTACATCAGAGTACTAAATATATCAGAGTACATCGAAATATAATAATACAACAGCGGAAGATTAATTCACAACAAATTTAATATAATGCAACTGAAGACTATCAATGCTCTGGACATTGCTTTAAGCTTCAATCCAGAATCCTGCTCAAAAGATAAATATCTGCAAAACAAGCCACTCGACTACCCGTGTAGAAAATAAGGGCACCCGAGTTTGCAAGTGAAACAAACTACGAGTCAGTCATGGGACCGGTATGAGAAATCTTACTTAACCCATTTAATAATAAGGCTAATCACAGGACCACGCTACTAACGCGGAACTGGTTTACTCCATTGGATTGCCAGTGCATAAATAAAGTAAATCGTTTAACAACGCAATGCTTTTTAGAAAAATGAAACCATTATAAGACTCAAGTCCCATCACAAAATGCAATGCAAACCGGAGGATAGAGTTTTACCTTATAATGGTCAAAAATGCTTGATACGATAAACGGATTTGATATTATCATTAGTGTATATATGTTTCAAAAACATTTTCAATCATAATGTATCAATCATAGACGGCATATCTACCATATACTATGTCGCCATACTAGTTTTAAAATCAAAGTCGCATGGTGTCGTATTGGAAGTTGGATTTCCATCATGAACCAAGGCAAGGGATCATCCTTACCGAATTCGAGACACTCTAGCCCGTGCCTCTAGACTCAGACTCAAGTGAGCCCTTAGGAGCCATAGGGCCGGTCCACAACTAATGTTAATGGATTATAACTCCCGAACAATACGTTTCTCCGCCCTATGGGGCGTAAATAAAGAGCCACTAGGGACTCAAATCCGAGGTACCTCGCTTTCCATCATCCACATAAGTAAAAATTTCGGGGCTCCATACCATGGCACCACTTCTAGCTAGAAAGAAACGCATGTTCTCCCTGGATCCTTCTCCCGTTTTTGGTTCATACTGGGGTGTGAGGCTCGCGAAGTAACGCTACACACAAAGCTATGCTAAATAAAGTTGTGCTTTGATCATCAACCACAATTCTCTGCTTTTCAACAATAAGCCTTGATCATTTGCATCTGGGCATGCCACACTGACAACTCACGCCATGTGTAACAACCTGGTATTTTGGGGCCAATTTAAAATTTTTATTTTAGAAATTTTATTGAATTTTTAATATTTAAAATTATTTATTTAAAATAATAAAGACTAAAAATTTACTTTAATTGAAGTCAAAACGGATAAATTTAATTTAATTATAAAAGGAGTTTAAAATAACGCAGCAGTTTGAAATTTTGATTTTAAACTTTAACAGAATATAGAGGATTCAAAATAAATCGGATTTTAGTGAAACAAGAAATATTTAAATCTGTTTGATCATATCTTTCTAACAAATCTTAAAAACTGAAATTTCACTTTAGAAATAGAAAGTTATGTCCAGTTCAAAATTTAGAAAAGTCGTTGTAGAATTTATATATATTTTAATATATTATATAGCCCTTAAAAATAGCCATTTTGCAAACGACCTCGGTTTTCGATGAAACCACTTTTGTTGGAACCGGAATGTCAAATTATTGCTAAGTTTGATTTTCCATAATTTTTCAAATTTATATGTGAGCGTGGCAAAGGAAAACGTTCTTTTTCAGTTTCAATCAAATCTGATCGACCAGAAAATAGCCATTTTTCAAACAGTCTCAGAATTCAACGAAATTAGTTTGTTAGGACCGTATCATCGTAACAAAGCCAGAAACAATTTTTCTGTAATTTTTAGAGTCCGTATGTGGCCCCGGTGAATTTAAATGTAAGATTGAATTAATTAGATAAATGGTTTAAATTTAAATTTTAAGAAAAACCTATCGTAACTGCCAAATTGGGTTACGAAACATATCCCATTGTGTCTGGCATGGGGGTTGTCAGCTAGGGGCGACACTCGTTGGGTTTCGTTTGGAGTTCGGATGGTTCAACAAGCTATTTTTGAATTAAATGATTAATTAATTAAATAATATAATATACTCTATATATACTGTAGCAATACGTACTATACCCTAACCCTAGAAACCTACAGCCGCCACCAGAACGTTTTCAATGGCTGGAGCGTTCCCAATTTCCTTCTTCAATAATTCGAAATCCCTAGAACAATTCAAGAAACTCCAAATACAAAAACAAAGAGGACATCGAGATCCTTCTAGTGTACGGTGGAGATCGGAAAAAGGGGTGTGGTTCATGAGGTTTCAGCGCTCAAACAGGAGGCGGTCGAGCTCGATTTCTAAGCTCCAGGCCAGTGCGAGCTGGCCTACCTTCTTGGCGCATGGAGTACTCGAGGTGGCGGTCGAAGCGATGGGGGTTGATCGCTGAACGGTGGCTTGTGGTGGCTGGTGCAATCAAAGATAGGATGCGAGATAATAGGTTTACTTTGGCCTAAACAGACGATGAAGAAGAAAGGGTTATCACCCTTAACTAAAGTAATTAAAACTAATTATATTATTTAATTAACTAAATTATTTAAATGGTTAATTAGTGATATCTTTTTCAAATCTAATCAGAATCTGGTGATTTAAATTTCGTTGGGATCGTATGGACAAGATCTACATAATGGTACAGACTAGGACCGAAACAGAGCAAATCAAAATTCAGAGAAAATTCAGATCTGAACTGTTCAGACAAATGGATGTGAGAATTCTTTATTTTTATATAAATATAATTTATTAATTATGATCGTGCTTTGCAAATTCGCTGTTAGAGTTGATTTATTGTTATTCATGATTTGATGTGGATTGATAAATTCTGTTATACTGATCTGTTGATTGATTTGATTATTTTGTTTGAAATAAAATAAATGAAACGGGTCTTACACCCTTGGTTGAAATAAAAATTTCCATCTTTATTGGTAATATAAAAATGTCATTTTGTTCGTATTAGAATTGATAAAATAAAAATTTCCCTTTTTGTTTGTATTAGAGTTGATGAAATAAAGATGTCATATTTGTCTGTATTAGGATGAACAAAATAAAATTGTCACTTTTCGTTTTTATTAGGATTGACAAACAAAAGTATCATGTTTGTTGAAATTAGAATTGACGAAGTAGAATCGCCACTTTTGTTAAATTAAAATGGAAATAAAAATAGAATGTCATGTTTATTTTAGAATTGACAAAAATAGAATGTCATGTTAATTGTATTAGATTTGACAAAATCGAATGCCATGTTTATTGTATTAAAATTGACAATATAAAACTGTTGCCTTGTCGAAATTAGAGATGACGATATAAAATTGTCTATTTTTGTTGAAATTAGAAACAACAAAAATGTCATTCTTATTAAAATAGAAATTGTACATTTTATGGAAATGTGAAACATTAGAAAAGAGTAAACGATAAAGATTTACCCTTTATCGTAACATGAATCATTAAAAAGAGTAAACAATAAGAATTACATTTTATTGTAACATGAACCATTTTTGTTGAAGTAAAATGGTTGAAAACATTTTTGTTGAAATAAAGTTATCACTTTATTTCATTGTGTTTACAAATGTGATATTAAAATAAAAACACTGTTTTGTTAGTAAATATGATATTAGAATTTATAAAAAAAAATGTTAACATAGGAAATATTCATTTATATAACATTAGAATTCATATGAAAATGTTAACATATAAAATATTCTTTTATATGACATTAGAAACCATCACTTTCATTAGAGACTGGCATGTTAATTAAAAACATCAATTTTGTTAAGAAATGTTTTGTAAAATAAAAATAACATTTTAGTTGTAAAATGTTAAGATTGAATAAAGATAACATTTTAGTTATAAAATGTTAAGATCGAAGAAAATAACATTTTTAGTTATAAAATGTTGAGTTGATTAAAATATCACTTTTTATTTGTTTTGTTGAATTAGAGTTGTCGACAAAACAAAAATATCACTTTTATATGTTTTTGTAGAAATAGAATTGTCAACAAAAACAAAGTTATCCTTTTTATTTGTTTTAGTAGAAATGTTAGAGTTGATTTAACATAAAAATACCCATTTTATGTTAATATGAAAGGTTAGGAATGTTAACATAAAATATTCTTTTATATGATATTAGAGAGACATAAATTTATAAAAAATATTTCATTCGCATTCTAGATGTGAATAAAAGACATGAAATTTAAAAGTACAATTTTATTTGCAAATTAGTTGCAAAAATAAATATGAGAAAAAGGAGTACATTTAATTTGCCTTTTTATATGCAAATAAAAAAAACAATAGAATATAAGTACATTTTTATTTGCAAGTTAGTTGCAAATAAAACATGATTATTAAAAATACATTTTTATTTGCAAATTAGTTGCAAATGAAAACATGAATTAAAAAGCACCTTGTTATTTACATTTTAGATGTGAATAAAAACTTAGAATTAAAAAGGTATATTTTTATTTACATTTTAGATGTAAGTAGAAACATGATTATAAAAAGTACATTTTAGAGGTATTCAAAAAGATAGAATTTGATGTTATATTTTTTTTTATTGTCAAATAGAGGCAATAAGAAGAACAGATTTTAAGTAACATCTTTATTTACATTTTAAATGTAAATAAAAGAATAGGTTAAAAGGCATCATCTTTATTTACATCTTAGATGTGAATAAAATTACAGATTTAAAAATTATATTTTGATTTACATTTTAGATGTAAATATAAGATTAGGTTTAATGATTTCATTTTTATTTACATTTTAGATGTAAATAAAAAGATTAGAATAAAAAGAAACATTTTTATTGTCATTTTAGAGGCAATAAAAGAGTAGATTTTAAAGCGACATTTTTATTGACATTTTATATTCAATATAAAGAATGGAATTAAAAGAAGCATTGTCATTGTCATTCTAGGGACAATAAAAGAGTAGATTTAAAAGTGACTTTTTATTGATGTTTTATACTCAATAAAAAGAATATATTTTAATGTTATATTTATCGTCATTTTAGATGCGATAATAAGAGTAGAAATAAAGATTATATTTTTATCGTTATTTTAGATGCGATAAAAAGAGTAAAAATAAAAGTTACACTTTTATTGACATTTCATATGAAATAAAAAGAATAGGAATAAAATACATTTACATTAAAAAGTTACACTTTTAATGCTAGGTAAAGAATTATAGAAATGTTCATGTTTTAGGATTTAGACATGATTTTATTAAAAAGGATTTACCAAAAATAAACTAGAACTGTCAACAAAGGTGAAAGAATCATTTTTGTGGTATATACATACATTAAAATTTTAATGCGAAGTTAAATATTATTTTGTATGTAAAGTTAAATACACGTTAGTAGATTCGCCAAATGATTTATATTTATATATATTTATATATAAATATAAATTAAACGAAACACGCGCGGTAGTTAGCGTTTCGGCAATCGTAACTTTAAACGATTATACCGAATTTTCCGGCCGTCGGATTTTCCCAAACTCGAAACCGTTAGGACTGCTTTGGGAAGATCTTTCCAACGATATAAATTTGTTAAAATCCAACGGTAAGATTTCGAGATAAGTGTTAATCAAATTTGGATAAAAACAGCGCCAGGGTCGCCGATCGACCCGAAGCATCATTGAATTGAATATAGCTATTTTTACAAAAAAAATAAGCGATAAATCGTTATTAAATACTATTAACAATATGAAATGGTTTTAAAACTATATATATGCGAGAATCATTTGAAAGGTCCGAGTTCAATCTTATTTCAAATGATTATACGACGATGAAAGTCGAAGATTTGAAGACGGTGATTGAAGACCGACGATCTTCACATCGAATGCATGAGGACTACTGACGCCCGTGATTGGAGTAGCTACCATGAAGGGGCTGCAGTGGTAGTTGTCCAGACGTATTTGTTGATTGTTCGGATATGCGAGGAATAAGGTGCCTCAGGTTTCGTTCAGACCCAGAACGGACTTGTAAATGGATGGTATGTCTGACGTTGTATTCCATTGTGCTGTATTCGTTGATCTCTGCTATATATATATATATCTGTTTGGTGTTTAACACCCTTCTCTGAGACGTACGAGCTTAGAGGTTATATATTGGTAAGAATCAATGGTATGGTATGGATTGACAATGTGGCATGCTAAGATGCATGGATCAAGGATTTTGTTGAAAAGCAGAGCCTTGTGGTTGATGATCAAAGCATAGCCTGTTTAGGCGTAGCTTTGTGTATAGCGTGACTTCACGAGCCTCACACCCCGGAATGAGTCAAAAACGGGATCAGGACCATAGGGAGTGCACACGTTTCTTTCTAGCTAGAGTGGTGTCAGTGGCCTACCAGCCCTGACATTTTACTTATGTGGATGATGGATTATGAGGTACCTCGTATTTATAGGCCGGAAGTGGTCATACTGGAGGTCCAAAAGGACAGGTCAGCGTGTGTTCAGGCATAACTAATCAACTTTCGACAGGTGTGGACCGGCCCTACCGCTCCAAGGGTTCACTGCGGGGGATCCTGAGGCATTTGCTAGAGTGTCTCGAATCGGAGGGGACGATCCCTAGCCTCGACTCATGATGGAAAACCAACTTCCAATACGACACCATGCGGTTTTGATTGTAGAACTAGTATGGCGACATAGTAGGATGGGGTACTATGCCGTCTATGATTGATACATTATGATTGAAATGTTTTTGTTAAAAATATATACACACTAATATTAAATCCGTTTTTATCGTATCAAGCATTTTTGACCATTATAAGGTAAAACTCTATCCTCCGGTTTGCGTTGCATTGTGTGATGGGACTTGAGTCTTATAATGGTTTCATTTTTCTAAAAGGCATTGCGTTGTTTAACGATTTACTTTATTTTATGCACTGGCAATCCAATGGAGTAATCCCGTTCCGCGTTAGCGGCGTGGTCCTGTGATTAGCCTCATTATTAGATTAGTTAAGTTATATTTCTCACAACAGTCCCACGACTGACTCGTAGTTTGTTTCACTTTGCAAACTCGGGTGCCCTCTTTTCTACACGGGCAGTCGAGTAGCTTTTTGCATATATTTATCTCTTTAGCAGGATCCTGGATTGAAGCTTAAAGCTGTGTCCAGAGCATAGAAAGTCTTCCGCTGTGTATTCTTTATTTTATTTATCGATGTACTCTGATATTTTGTACTCTGATGTAACATTATTATGATGTTTATAAAAGTCTGTTGTTGTTCTAATGTATTGTATTCCCAAAGTTAACGTATGCAGATTTTGAATGATTTTAGTCGATCTATCGATCGATTATTGTCGGGCAAAATGCGTGTCATTACAGTTGGTATCAGAGCTCTGGTTAGCTCAAATCTTTGGGGTACAACTCGTTAGAATTGAACTAAAGACTCATCAGAGATTGGATTAGTAATATCCAATAAGAATACTCATTAGAGATAGGATTAGTAGCATCCTAGAATGAGATACTCATTAGAGATGAGGTTAGTTATCCCCTAGAACGAGTTGAGAGAGTGACAAGGTTATAGTTAGCGTATTTGTGATTATATATATAATCCGATCTTGGAAAATATAATTTTTAAATGTATAAAAGCTATATATATTTAAAAACTTAATCAATAATTAAATTATTGAAAACAATAAAAATGGAAATAGAATGATTAGTTAAACAACTTTTAGCTCCGTTACTTTTCGAGGACGAAAAGATTTTAAGTGGGGGAGATTGTAACAACTCGGAATTTTGGGGCCAATTTAAAATTTTTATTTTAGAAATTTTAGTGAATTTTTAATATTTAAAATTATTTATTTTAAATAATAAAGACTAAAATTTTACTTTAATTAAAGTCAAAACGGATAAATTTAATTTAATTATAAAAGGAGTTTAAAATAACGCTGCCGTTTGAAAATTTGATTTTAAACTTTAACTGAATATACTGGATTCAAAATAAATCGGATTTTAGTGAAACAAGAAATATTTAAATCTGTTTGATCATATCTTTCTAACGAATTTGAAAAACTAAAATTTCACTTTAGAAATAGAAAGTTATGTCCAGTTTAAAATTTAGAAAAGTCGCTGTAGAATTTATATATATATTAATATATTATATAGCCCTTAAAAATAGCCATTTTGCAAACGAGCTCGGTTTTCGACGAAACCACTTTTGTTGGAACCGGAATGTCAAATTATTGCTAAGTTTGATTTTCCATAATTTTTCGAATTTATATGTGAGCGTGGAAAAGGAAAACGTGCTTTGTCAGTTTTAGTCAATTCCGATCGACCAGAAAATAGCCATTTTCAAACAGTCTCAGAATTCGACGAAATTAGTTTTGTTAGGACCGTATCGTCATAACAAAGCCAAAAATAATTTTTATGTAATTTTTAGAGTCCGTATGTGGCCCCGGTGAATTTAAATGTAAGATTGAATTAATTAAATAAATGGTTTAATTTTAAATTTTAAGAAAAACCTATCATAACAGCCAAATTGGGTTATGAAACATATCCCATTGTGTCCGGCATGGGGGTTATTAGCTGGGGGCGACACTCGTTGGGTTTCGCTTGGAGTTCGGACGGTTCAACAAGCTATTTTTGAATTAAATGATTAATTAATTAAATAATATCATATACTCTATATATACTATAGCAATACGTACTATACCCTAACCCTAGAAACCTACAATCGCCACCAGAATGTTATCAATGGCTGGAGCATTCCCAATTTCCTCCTTCAATAATTCGAAATCCCTAGAACAATTCAAGAAACTCCAAATACAAAAACAAAGAGGACATCGAGATCCTTCTAGTGTACGGTGGAGATCGGAAAAAGGGGTGTGGTTCATGAGGTTTCAGCGCTCAAACAGGAGGCGGTCAGGCTCGATTTCTAAGCTCCAGGCCAGTGCGAGCTGGCCCCCCTTCTTGGCGCTGGGAGTACTCGAGGTGGCGGTCAAAGCGATGGGGGTAGATCGCTGAACGGTGGCTTGTGGTGGCTGGTGCAATCGAAGATAGGATGCGAGATAATGGGTTTACTTTGGCCTGAACAGACGATGAAGAAGAAAGGGTTATCACCCTTAACTAAAGTAATTAAAACTAATTATATTATTTAATTAACTAAATTATTTAAATGGTTAATTAGTGATATCTTTTTCAAATCTAATCAGAATCTGGTGATTTAAATTTCGTTGGGATCGTATGGACAAGATCTACATGATGGTACAGACTAGGACCGAAACAGAGCAAATCAAAATTCAGAGAAAATTCAGATCTGAACTGTTCAGACAAATCGATGTGAAAATTCTTTATTTTTATATAAATAAAATTTATTAATTATGATCATGCTTTGCAAATTCGCTATTAGAGTTGATTTATTGTTATTCATGATTTGATGTGGATCGATAAATTTTGTTATACTGATCTGTTGATTGATTTGATTATTTTGTTTCAAATAAAATAAATGAAACAGGTCTTACACCCTTGGTTGAAATAAAAATTTCCAACTTTATTGGTAATATAAAAATGTCATTTTGTTCGTATTAGAATTGATAAAATAAAATTTGTCCTTTTTGTTCGTATTAGAGGTGATGAAATAAAGATGTCATATTTGTCTGTATCAAGATGAACAAAATAAAATTATCACTTTTCGTTTGTATTAGGATTGACAAACAAAAGTATCATGTTTGTTGCAATTAGAATTGACGAAGTAGAATCGCCACTTTTGTTAAATTAAAATGGGAAGAAAAATAGAATGTCATGTTTATTTTAGAATTGACAAAAATATAACGTCATGTTTATTGTATTAGATTTGACAAAATCGAATGCCATGTTTATTGTATTAGAATTGACAATATAAAACTGTTGTCTTGTCGAAATTAGAGTTGATGATATAAAATTGTCTATTTTTGTTGAAATTAGAAACAACAAAAATGTCATTCTTATTAAAATAGAAATTGTACGTTTTATGGAAATGTGAAACATTAGAAAAGAGTAAACGATAAAGATTTACCCTTTATCGTAACATGAATCATTAAAAAGAGTAAACAATAAGAATTATATTTTATTGTAACATGAACCATTTTTGTTGAAGTAAAATGGTTGAAAACATTTTTGTTGAAATAAAGTTATCACTTTATTTCATTGTGTTTACAAATGTGATATTAAAATAAAAACATTGTTTTGTTAGTAAATATGATATTTGAATTTATAAAAAAAAAATGTAAACATAGAAAATATTCATTTATATAACATTAGAATTCATAGGAAAATGTTAACATATAAAATATTATTTTATATGATATTAGAAACCATCACTTTCATTAGAGACTGGCATGTTAATTAAAAACATCAATTTTGTTAACAAATGTTTTGTAAAATAAAAATAAAATTTTAGTTATAAAATGTTAAGATTGAATAAAGATAACATTTTAGTTATAAAATGTTAGGATAAAAGAAAATAACATTTTTGTTATAAAATACTAAGACTGGAGAAAATAACATTTTAGTTATAAATGTTAAGATTGATAAGAACAACAATCTAGTTATAAAATGGTTATATTTATAAAAATAACATTTTTAGTTATAAAATGTTGAGTTGATTAAAATATCACTTTTTATTTGTTTTGTTGAATTAGAGTTGTCGACAAAACAAAATATCACTTTTATATGTTTTTATAGAAATAGAATTGTCAACAAAAACAAAGTTATCATTTTTATTTGTTTTTGTAGAAATGTTAGAGTTGATTTAACATAAAAATATCCTTTTTATGTTAATATGAAAGGTTAGGAATGTTAACATAAAATATTCTTTTATATGATATTAGAGAGACATGAATTTATAAAAAAATATTTCATTCACATTCTAGATGTGAATAAAAGACATGAAATTTAAAAGTACAATTTTATTTGCAAATTAGTTGCAAATAAAAACATGAGAAAAAGGAGTACATTTTTATTTGCCTTTTTATATGCAAATAAAAAAAACCATAGAATAGAAGTATATTTTTATTTGCAAGTTAGTTGCAAATAAAACATGATTATTAAAAATACATTTTTATTTGCAAATTAGTTGCAAATGAAAACATGAATTAAAAAGCACCTTGTTATTTACATTTTAGATGTGAATAAAAACTTAGAATTAAAAAGGTATATTTTTATTTACATTTTAGATGTAAGTAGAAACATGATTATAAAAAGTACATTTTATTTACATTTTAGATGTAATCAAAAAGATAGAATTTGATGTTATATTTTTTTTACTGTCAAATAAAGACAATAAAAAGAACAGATTTTAAGTAACATCTTTATTTACATTTTAGATGTAAATAAAAGAATAGGTTAAAAGGCATAATCTTTATTTACATCTTAGATGTGAATAAAAGAACTGGTTTAAAAATTACATTTTGATTTACATTTTAGATGTAAATATAAGATTAGGTTTAAAGATTTCATTTTTATTTACATTTTAGATGTAAATAAAAAGATTAGAATAAAAAGAAACATTTTTATTGTCATTTTAGAGACAATAAAAGAGTAGATTTTAAAGCGACATTTTTATTGACATTTTATATTCAATATAAAGAATGGAATTAAAAGAAACATTGTCATTGTCATTCTAGGGACAATAAAAGAGTAGATTTAAAAGTGACTTTTTATTGATGTTTTATACTCAATAAAAAGAATATATTTTAATGTTATATTTATCGTCATTTTAGATGCGATAATAAGAGTAGAAATAAAGATTATATTTTTATCGTCATTTTAGATGCGATAAAAAGAGTAAAAATAAAAGTTACACTTTTATTGACATTTCATATGAAATAAAAAGAATAGGAATAAAATACGTTTACATTAAAAAGTTACACTTTTAATGCTAGGTAATGAATTATAGAAATGTTCATGTTTTAGGATTTAAACATGATTTTATTAAAAAGGATTTACCAAAAATAAACTAGAACTGTCAACAAAGGTGAAAGAATCATTTTTGTGGTATATACAAACATTAGAATTTTTATGTGAAGTTAAATATTATTTTGTATGTAAAGTTAAACGCGCGTTAGTAGATTCGCCAAATGATTTATATTTATATATATTTATAAATAAATATAAATTAAACAAAACACGCGCGGTAGTTAGCGTTTCGGCAATCGTAACTTTAAACGATTATACCGAATGATCCGGCCGTCGGATTTTCCCAAACCTGGAACCGTTAGGACCGCTTTGGGAAGATCTTTCCAACGATATAAATTTTGTTAAAATCCAACGGTTAGATTTTGAGATAAGTGTTAATCAAATTTGGATAAAAACAGTGCCAGAGCTGCCGATCGACCCGAAGCGTCGTTGAATTGAATATAGCTATTTTTACAAAAATAAAAATAAAATAAGCGATAAATCGTTATTAAATACTATTAACGATATGAAATGGTTTTAAAACTATATATATGCGAGAATCATTTGAAAGGTCCAAGTTCAATCTCATTTCAAATGATTATACGACGATGTAAGTCGAAGATTTGAAGACGGTGATTGAAGACCGACGATCTTCACATCGAATGGATGAGGACTACAGACGCCCGTGATTGGAGTAGCTACCATGAAGGGGCTGCAGTGGTAGTTGTCCAGACGTATTTGTTGATTGTTCGGATATGCGAGGAATAAGGTGCCTCCGGTTTCGTTCAGACCCAGAACGGACTTGTAAATGGATGGTATGTCTGACGTTGTATTCCTTTATGCTGTATTCGTTGATCTCTGATATATATATATCTGTTTGGTGTTTAACACCCTTCTCTGAGACGTACGAGCTTAGAGGTTATATATTGGTAGGAATCAATGGTATGGATTAACAATGTGGCATGCTAAGATGTATGGATCGGGGCTTTTGTTGAAAAGTAGAGCCTTGTGGTTGATGATCAAAGCATAGCCTGTGTAGGCGTAGCTTTGTGTATAGCGTGACCTTACGAGCCTCACACCCTGGTATGAGTCAAAAACGGGATCAGGACCGTAGGGAGTGCACACGTTTCTTTCTAGCTAGAGTGGTATCAGTGACCTACCAGCCCTGACATTTTACTTATGTGGATGATGGATTATGAGGTACCTCAGATTTATAAGTCGGAAGTGGTCATACTGGAGGTCCAAAAGGACCGGGAAGCGTGTGTTCAGGCATAACTAATCCACTTTCAACAGGTGTGGACCGGCACTACCGCTCCAAGGGTTCACTGCGGGGGATCCTGAGGCATTTGCTAGAGTGTCTCGAATCGGAGGGGTCGATCCCTAGCCTCGACTCATGATGGAAAACCAACTTCCAATACGACACCATGCGGTTTTGATTATAGAACTAGTATGGGACATAGTAGGATCGAGTACTATGCCATCTATGATTGATACATTATGATTGAAATGTTTTTATTAAAAATATATACACACTAATATTAAATCCGTTTTTATCGCATCAAGCATTTTTGACCATTATAAGGTAAAACTCTATCCTCCGGTTTGCATTGCATTGTGTGATGGGACTTGAGTCTTATAATGGTTTCATTTTTCTAAAAGGCATTGCGTTGTTTAATGATTTACTTTATTTTATGCACTGGCAATCCAATGGAGTATACCAGTTCCGCGTTAGCGGCGTGGTCCTGTGATTAGCCTCATTATTAGATTAGTTAAGTTAGATTTCTCACACCAGTCCCACGACTGACTCGTAATTTGTTTCACTTTGCAAACTCGGGTGCCCTCTTTTCTACACGGGCAGTCGAGTAGCTTTTTGCAGATATTTATCTCTTTAGCAGGATCCTGGATCGAAGCTTAAAGCTGTGATCAGAGCATAGAAAGTTTTCCGCTATGTATTGTATTAATTTATTGTAATAAGTCTTCCGCTGTATTTTATTTATCGATGTACTCTGATATTCTGTACTCTGATGTAACATTATTATAATATTTATAAAAGTATGCTGTTGTTTTTCTAATGTATTGCATTCCCAAAGTTCACATACGTGGATTTTGAATGATTTTAGTCGATCTATCGATCGATTAAGGTCGGGCAAAATGCGTGTCGTTACACCATGCGGTTGATAGCTTTTAATATATAATCTCTGAGCTCGTACGTCTCTGAGTAGGGTGTTAAGCAAGAGAATAAATTTATCTACCACCAAACAGATATATATTTAATAGAAATCAATCCACACAGAACGAAATCTAATGTCAGACACACATCCATTTACAAGTCTGTTCTGGGCCTGAACGAAACTGAAGACACCTTATTCCTCGTCCCGAATGTCCAATACAGGAGAGAGGTTCTCGTATATTCATCGATCTCTAAGTACGTCTGGACGATCACCACTTATTACCTCGTCTTGGGATGTCTCCCAATCAAGACATCAGTAATCATCCAAACGATGTGAAGATCTCCGGTCTTCAACCACCGTCTTCATCTTCGACTTTTAATCATAGTAGTAATTATTTAGAATGGGTTAAACCCGGTCTTTTCGAATAACTCGCGTATTTTATAATCCATAATCAAGTGTTATAAAACACATCATACGCCTCATTCCAATTATGAATATTCTTTTAATAAAATATTCACCATTTTAGGGAAAGGTTCCTATTAATTTTATCAAAGATAAATTCTTTTAAATTTATTCTTTAATCTTCTTTTTAAAGATTAATTAAAACTCCAATTTGGTTTTAGTATCAAAAATCATTACTTTATGATTATTCAACTTTAAGAAATTAATCATGTCTTTAACTGGATTAAAGAACCAATGTCATTTAAAACACAGTTCACGATAAACCAAAATCATCTTCCATTAAATATGGAGTTTTCATAGAAATCAAATCAATATATAATCATATAAATTTACGTATCAGACTAATAATATAAATGGAATAACGGCAAAGCCTTTTAAATTACATATATAATAATGGTCTTCTTTTGCAGAAGCTCATCTCGAACATTATTAAATCGAATTCCATTTAATTCCAGTTTCTTCTATTAAATTGGAAAACTTTACTTTGGAAAATTTCCATTAAACCTTAATAAAAAGATTTATAAATTTCAAATCATATCTTCACTATTAATTGGGTTAAAGAACGAATGTCGTTAAGAACGCAGTTCACAATAAACCCAATTCACATTTCATTTTATTCCAATTACTAAATATAATTGGAAACTCTAATAATCTTAATTAAAAGATTTATTCTTTCCATACGGGGTTTAAGAGCAGTGTTATTGAAGACACCATTCACGACAAACCCAAAAATCCAATTTATTTTATTTAATTCCAATTAAATATTAATTATTTGGAAAACTTCATTAAATCTTAATTTAAAGATTTATTCTAGTTAATAACTAGTTCATTTCGATAAAAATATATTTTTATCTTTTCAAATATGGGATTTTTCATCCAAAGTCTTTCCAAATCACTTATTATGATTTTATATAATTTTTCCATATTTTTAATAATTTTATTAAGGCCCGTATAGTCGGTTTCCAATAACGCCCACCGACTGCATCCATAGCGACCTTTTCCAAATTTGATTTGGACATAATTCCAAATCCAACCGTTAGATTTCAAAACTCTTATATTCATTGTAATGCTCTTTTCGATAAGAACCCAACGATTCTGGTTTTAGGAGAATCCGACGGTCAGATCTCCGTTACATCAATTTGAAGTTAATGGTTGAAATTCGCGAACAGTCGTTGCGCGGCGCGTTCTATTCAGGCCATTAAATATATATAATAAATTTATATTATATATATTTCATCGATTTCCAATTAAAACATATTTTATAAATCGTTTATAAATTTATTTTAAAACGATTCTATCTTCATTTTCAATTTTAAATCAAAATTGAATATTTTATATTTGAATCATATTAAAATATTAATATTTTCAAAATATTAAATTTTGAAATCATTTCTTTTTTATATTCATTATAATTTGAATAAAATCGATCGATAAACCCGTTCGGGTTAAAAATGGCGTTTCTATAACACCCCGTATTTCTGTTAACACTAATGTTCACAAATTAAAGAATAACTAATCTCAGATGTGAGAATTAAGGGAAACGGGTTGCGCCATTGTGTTCGTCTCGGAATTCTGGTTGAAATAGAGTTCGAGTTAGCGTGAATTGGACTTCGTATGAAGAAGTTATGGCCATCGGAAGTTTCAGAAAGTTCAAAACAGATTTCAGAAAATTCAAATATCGGAGTCAGACAGGCTAGGCGGGAAAATTCCCTAGGGTCGACCTGCCCTGACCAGGTTGACCTGGGGGTCAACCTCCCCCCCCCCCGAGTAGATTTGTTTTATGACCTGTTGATGACTAGATGTTGGCTCATTAGGGTTTCTGATATGCTCTGGTTGGCTGGGATTAATTCTAGGTTGATCGGACGGCTTAAACTAATCCTAAACTCTATAAAAACACCTCTAGACTCAAACCCTAAAATCAAAACAAAAATTAGATTCATGGCCTCCATGCTGTCACCTAGCAACTCAGCATAGCCGCCACCAATTAGAGAGGGAGAAAGCTAATCTAATTCAATTCTTTTCAACTTTAACAACGAATCTTCTTCAAGGGAAAGCTAATACAACTTCAGAATTCAGAACTCAAGACCTTCTTTGAGTTGTGAGTTCGATAATTTTAATAAAATAATTAGCAAATTAATTGGATTGAGTTATGATGTGGATTATTTGGATATGATATGAATTATAGACTGCATGTTATAATTATGTTGTAAAATTATGATGAATTCTATGATGTTATGTTGTGATCATTTATATTGTAATGTTATGATGTTATCATCCATGTTGTAATTCTATGATTGGCTTATGTATAATTGAATCACCATGTTGTTCATATGCTAGTTTGGGTATGTTGATTCATATGATAAATCATAAGTATGTATGCAAGTTTAGATTTTTATTAAGACATGAATCATATGCAAGTTAGGAAAATTATATGTATGACCTTATATGCTTCATGACATTTATTTTAGATCTAAAATTAGGCTATGAAATGTGTGAGTTATATGCCAAATTCTACATGCTAGTTTACATGTTTAGATGTAAGTTTATACCATTGTTATGTTGCATAAATCACATATGAAAGTTTATATGAATACATATGTTTGAATATGAATCATGTTATGCAAGTTTGTGGTTATTGCCTATGCAAGTTTACACCTTTAGATGTAGATCTATGACATACATGATTTATGCAAGTTTGTGACCATTATCCCAACAAGTTCACACCTTTAGATTTGGATCTATGATGTATGTTGTTTATGCAAGTTATAACTTTGGCCTATGCAAGTTTTCGATGTAGAACATCATTCACGCATGCAAGTTCACCCCTATGTTGAGATCTAAGTTTTAATTATATGTATGTTGTGATGTTTTCTCTTTATTCCATGAGTTAGACTATTCGAGTCTAACGTATATTTTACGCTAAACGAACAAACGTACAACGTGGGGGTAAGGGGATAATATTAAAAGATTTAATTGGCATAAATGCCTTAAAAGGCATAAAATAAATTTGTGATGAAAATCGGTATGATTTTACATACCATAAATGGATGGACATAAATGAGTCAATTATGGACATCAATAAATTTGGAATTGATTGATAATTTGAATAGGGAAAGTAATTCAAATTGGGGAATGATTAATTAGGAGTAATTAATCGTCTAAGACACGAGGTTAGGCTCTTTTGTGGTGTAAGACTGCCTGGACCCGCCCGGCAAATCCAGCTGCCACAAATGCCAGTCTAATGTAGGAAGTCTTAGGCACAAATTAAATATGTAACAATTGTAAAGACACGAGGTTAGGCTCTTTTATGGTGTAAGACTGCCCGAACCCGCCCCGCAAATCCAGCTGCCACAAATGCCAGTCTAATGTGAGAGGTCTTTATGAGGTTACAGTCTTAATGAATTAAGAAACACTTAACCAGATAAACATGTAGTAGGACATGAGGGGGTTAAGTGGGTGCCTTGGGTGGCATGTGGAATCTAGTGGGTGTCTTGGGTGGCATTTGAAATACGATTAGAAATACTTAACCAAAATTGAAACATGTAATTGAAACATGAATAAGAAGAGGGTTAAGTGGGATATACTAGAGGGGACCAAGCTTAGGTGGATAGCTTGTGTCAAGTAATGGGGGCCCGTTTCAACCAGTAACCCATACGTATCTTTATGGGCTCGACCCAAGTCGAGGACGGGATACGCATACTGGGCTTGACTGTAAGAGGCCAAAACGGGTTAGCGGTGGCAACGCAAGTCCAACGGGTTCATATGCGTGTGTGGGTCTGGGCTGGTAGGTAAGACGTTGTTGCATCGTGTAGGTATAAGCCGTGCATTATTTGTGGTATCGGGTTGCCACTTTGGGGAGTGATACACCCCCACTGTGGGGCCAGCACGGGTATCTACGAGTTAGGGAGCCAATCGCTTGGGGGTAGTGGGTACACCTAGTGGAGATAGGGGCAGGCGGCACCTATGAAGGCAGCTAGGGGTGCACGAAACTACCATCATCATTATTAAGTTTTGTAGGCAGGATCAACCTTTGGGTGACTAGTGGTGGTGCAGTATAGCAATTATCCTATAGTGTTGGTGTAGTTTAGTAACTATCGTATAGTGGTTTAGGGTGCGCTACAACAATATCGTTGTTCATCTTGTTTCCTTGTTTACTCTGCCATACTCAATGGTTCATAGTCATTTCCTGATTTTCCAACTTATGCCTTAGCCTAGTTATTTTGGGTAATTATATTGTTAAAGTTATCGCACTCGCCAGACTTTATGTCTTACGCCCCTTGTTTCCTCCTCTTTTCTTCCCCTCCCCCCCCTCCAAGGTGCTCAGGTTGGAACAAGCACCAGTGGAGCATGATTTTGGACAGCTGTACTTCTTGCTTGTAGAAGATTGCTTGGATCGCTAAAGTAAAGTTCAGCCTCTCTTATTTATGGCTATTTTGTATTGGGGATTAAGTCTTTCAGTTTATGTCCTTTGATTTGGTTAAGATGGATATTATGTACTTTGACTATGGTTTTTGATGATGTAATCAAACTTATGTATCTTCCGCTGCAATGAAATAAAGTTTTAAAGTTTTAGTACTATTTATACCTGTCTTATTGTTAAGTTTCTGTTCTATACACACTTAAAATGCTCCATGGAAGTTAGTGCATTCACTTGTGAGTGACATTAATGAACGTGGGGTGTTACAGTTTCTATACTTAACCTGGCTTCATACTTTTATATTTTTGTGTCCATCCAAAAATGGACATAAAAATCATAATTTTATTCTTCATTGAATATTATTTTAAAATATTCGTTATTTTAAATAATATTCGTTATTTTAAAAGATTCTTTATTTTTGAATATTCTTTATTTTAAAATATTCTGAATCAGAATGCGACTCAATCAATTACCATATAATTTCAGTTATATGGATTTCAAACATCGCATGTATATAACAATAATGATAAATAATCATTAAACAATCCACTCAAATCCAGGGTGAAATTTACAACTGTGTGAGCATTGAAATAAATAAATAACGCTTATCACAGACTGTCAATTCATCGATTGACATATAACTAAACGTTGGGATTAGTGTATGTGTAACGACCCACATTTTTAACCGTTCAAATCGACAATAAGCCACACATGTCGACCCAAACAAATCGCAAATGCAGGTAGTTATTGGGAAAAGAAGAAAAAGAAAGAAAGAAGAGAAAAACAATAACAGAATCTCACAGCGGAAGGACAACATATAATAAACAAATAGCAGTTAAAAAGCAGTTGAAATGTATACTGTGATTATAACATTCAATGATTATCAGATTTACATATACATACGGATGTACATAATAAGCAGCGGAAATAAATGCAGTGGTTAAACCATACTCATAATAGATATATACGCCAAACTTCGTCTTCGTCCTCCAAGGCAAGGGAATCTTCGCTAACTGCAACATCTGCTGACCCGAGCGTATTGCATAAAAAGAAAACACAACAAACACTCAGATCAGCACTAAATCATCTCATATTAGTCAAATCAAAATACGAAATAACATCAGTATCATGGGTGCAGTAACTCAGGAGATATTACGGGATTTTTCTATCTCTTGAGGATCCGTTAAACTAATACATACATAGATAATACGCTATTATGATAGTGTCTACTCAGTAAAGTATAAATACTGAAAATAGCGTAAGCGGGATTACATTTTTACCCTTACACCGTTTATAATACCGTAGTCTATACATTACCGTAAACCCACCGTAAACGATGGCATCAGAGGGCACTCCATAGGTACGATATAAATCAAAATCGTATGGGGCTCGATAAGGATAATATGACAAGGCACTCAAGGCAACGCCCAGGGTAGGATTCTACCAATTGCACTCCCGGACCGGTGGTAACGCATAGCAGCCACTACCGTCCACCTCGGAACACACTCCCAAAGTCATAAATGGGCCCAAATCATCATCATCATCATAGTCATAGAAATATTATCGAAGAAGTGTGTCCGATCAAAGGTGCTACCTCAGTTAGTCATGGTATAGCTCCTGTTTTAGTCATTTCAATTCTGACCCAAAGGTCAGGGCTATTTCGTCATCGATCATCTTCTTCGATTCAATAATCGCCTCCAAGTCATCATACTCAATCTGGATACGTCATAACGTTCACTGTTGTCAAAGTGGTATCGACACTGACAAAAAGTATGCCTTATGTCGACTTCGGTCTCTTTAACAACCAACGCTTACATCTTTCACATCGGTCGGTTCTTTTATATTTGATAAAGGTTCGCTTTCATATCAAAATATCATCTTCTGTTTTCGAACCCAATTTGTATTCAACGAATAAAATTTTCATATCGACATATCATAATCATACCCAAACCGATTATATTCTAAAACTAGAATATATTTCATATCATTATATTATAATCTTATAATATTTCAAAACGGCTTATATTCAAACAGAATATATTTTACCTCAAAGGTTATACTTATCTCAAATCGATTTGAATTCTAAATCCGTTCATATTCAAAAGAGTATAAATCTCCATAACCCTCATTCATATCATTTATGAAATCCATTATATTCAAATAAAAATATCAATTTCATTTCCATATAAAATTGGTTAACGTCGATTCCATATTTGAACACTTTATTTCGACTCCATCTCGAACTGGGGTTTAAATCCAGCATTTTCCATTCGGAAGAAAATTTACGATCATTGACAAAATTTGAAAACATATGCTCTTAAAACAAATCTTTATATAAAGTATATGTATGGAAATAATGGTTAAAACAAAATAAGATAATTTAAATCATTATGAATATATATATATAATAAAAATTTCTAATTAGTTTTTAAATAATATAATATAAGAAAAAAAATTAAGCTAGAATAAATAGTCTATAAGTAAAAGTTAAATGATAGAATTTAAGGAAAGAATAACTTATTTGAGCCCAAACATTTTAAATACATATATATAATAAATTCTTAAGTCAAAATTCCTTCTTTCTTCCGAACTTCAAATACTTGAACCCACACTCCAGTCTCAATGGAGTTATAAAATTCAATATCTTGTTTCAAACGCCATTCAACCCAAATCTTCGAGTTAGGGAAATTCAACCCATATTCCTCGATCCTCTCTTCTTTTCAAATTTAAATTCAAATAAAATATTTCATTCAAATCCAACCTAAATTTGAAAGTTTCAGATTTTATCCAAACCTCATTTTAAGAATTCCACTTCCTTTGGAAACAATTTCTTAACCACTCAAATAACACTTGCGATCTAAGTCCTTTACAGGAACAGGTTTATCGAGTATCGGTTCATTTCTTTAACTGAAATTTCTGTCAAATAAAATCCCCAAATATTTGAAAATCATTTAACCAACCGAGGTCTGTATAGAATTTCCTATCCAATGGCCAAGTGATTAAATTTTAATTTCTCGATATTTCAGGGATGGATCTATCATTTCAATCCAAATCAGGGTCACAGAGGTTTATCATTTCACTATGTGTTCTTAATTTATTTTATCGATAAATCCCGGGTTCACTAGATGCCCGTAACATCAAGGGTAAATGGGATTTTTCGTCACAAATCAACATGCACTACAATATACTGCAATAAGGAGCATCAGCAATGTCAATATAAATTCAGTAATAAATTTCAACCAACATCCATCACAATCATTCCATTCAACTGATCAGCATTAAACTGTTTCAGGATTTAGCAAGGGTTAGAATTTTCAACTAGAAATTTAAATTAAATTAAATAACAAATCATTTACTTAGATTGCATGTTAACACACTTGCATGTTAAATTTAAACCACACATCAACCATGCAACCAAACTTACTTCATAATTTAATTCAATAAATATGGGAATAAATTCAGTATTTCGTGAGCGAAGAATCACTCACCTTTGGGTCCTTAGTGGATCGGACGTCCAAAAGAAGCCCAAAATTTCACAGTCTCTAAATGCAGCCAGATTAGTGCCAAAACGTCTGCAATTCCGCCACGATCCCAACGCAACAAACCGCGTCCAAATCCGAGTTAATATGAAGAAGTTATCAGCGTTTATATCATTTGGAATTTAAATATAAAATTTAATAAAATAAATATTCCCACCCAATTATTTGTTGACACCTCAACACTGTGCTTTCCTTCTTCCCGCTCCTCCTTTCACGTTACAGAACCGACGTTAAACCCATTTACCCCGAACTTTGACCACCATTTTCCACGCCCTCCGACCGCCTAACGCCTCCGACCACCCTAGAACAGCTCGTAGGGATCACCTCATCAATACCCATAAGTCCAATTCTTCGATTTATCCTTAAATCAAAAATTCCCAATTTAAGACTTGAAATTTGAAAATCCGAACCTTTGACCAAAATTTCCGACGAAGTCGTGCACTGCATGTCATAATAAATTGCAGATCTAGGTTCTACTCGTCGAGATCTTCGATTTGATATATAATATGCTAGGGTTTGGAGAGATTTTATTTTTGAGTTGGTATTTTGTTTTTCTAGGGTTTTAAAGATTTGATTTCAGCCATTAAAGTTGAATTAGATGAGGAAAGGTATATGTTAATGAAAATGGCTGATGTGTGAAGGAGAGGGAATTTTTATTTATATAAATGGAAGGCCCAAACATGAGAAATACCCAATTATCCATTTACAATGATCTCGTTCACATTTTCTCTCGTACGATCAAACGGTAAGTCGTATTGTGACACAAATTGAAATCCTATAATAATTCACTGTTCCGGTTCTGATGGCGCCAGTTTCGTCGGATTCCGAGACAGTCGTCAAAACCGTTAAATTCTACAGTTAATTAATTAAATAAAATATTCAAATATTCATTTAACTGTTTTAATTCAAATTAAATAGTCGTTAAATTCAAATTAAATCAAATTACAACTTAAATCAATTTTATAGATTTATTTCATAAATTTAAGTTCCACATTTGATTATTTACAAGTTCAAAATTTGAATTTCAAATTTAACTTAAATAGCTTAAATAAATTGTTTCACACATTTTAAGTTCCCGAATCTTGATTATTTCTTAAATTAAATCTGAACTGCAAATTCAAATAAATAAATTCTCTTTTATCCCAAGTTATTCGTTATCCAATCCAAAATTCCACAAATTCCAATTTAAAATTTTGAATTTTCACTTTTAGATTAACCCACTCGAATTAATTTAATTATTTAAATATTAAATTTCTAAACAGCCCTTTTCTAAGAGAAAACTACATTTAAAAATCTATTTACTAAATTCAAACAATCACCATCATTAAAATTTACAAAAATTAGATTTTCTCTAACATATTCCAATTAATTTCCCTTAAATTGAAATTTAAATATACCGAAAATTATGGGATGTTACATTCTCCCCCACTTAAAATCTTTTCGTCCTCGAAAAGAGAACGAAACGATATTAAGCACATATCCATTTTAAATTCATACCTAAAATAGCCTTTATAAAATAAGTTATATTTGTAAAACTCATAAATTTTTCTAACTCCCGAAATTACGGAAAATTTCGGCAGCATCTCCTTTGTACGGAGAGGTCCGGGGAAAAATCCCTACATACATATAACTCAAATATCATCTCATCACACGATGAGGCATCCCAGAAATGGGGAAAAACACAAACAAAACCCCAAAAGCAATATAATCCCAAATACGTACCTCTTTTAGCGTTTATAAGCAATTTATTTGCCTTAGCATTTTAGAATTTAGCGCAAGCAAGCTCCAATGCGTAGCGCGACTTCATAACACCTGCTACATACTCACATACACATAAGAATCAACATATATAGAATACATAGCAAAGAATATACTTACACAACACATTTAAATCATTTCAACTACAAAAACCAACCTGTTAACAACAGGTCAGCGAACAAATGGGGTATTATCTACCCCTAGATGATGGAATTTGACTAAGACAAACCTGTTGCATTCTTTTCAGGCTTTCCAATTTGTCCGGATTCGTCGAATTTGGATGATTTGTTCAAAAGTTATTGCTATTTTAGTGGAGGCGAACGCCTCAGCCCGCACACTAGAAAATGCAGGTCTGAATTGTTCAACCCAGTTTTTAGCCTTCTAAACATTAGAATTTGGCTCAGCGTATTAAGAGAAAGTTTTAGTTTACATTCTGGCCTTTCCGAATTGTACCCGCACATCAAAATCCGACGCTTGGTTAAGAAGTTATGGTCAAAACCATATAGGTATACGCTTCAGATTTATATTTTCTGCGCACACGACTACGACTAAAACTTGAATTTCAGCTTAGTATACGAAAAATCTCGACATGGCTCTATTTACCAAAGTTTAGCTTGTTTTCTAAGGTTTCAAAAATCCGAAATCATCAAAAATTCTGATGAGCCCAAGAAAAGTTATGATTGTTTTACTTTTGCGTTATTGGGTAGTTCAGATTTTCATAATGTGTATTGATTTACTTGGGTTTTCAACTTTCCCATTATACCCTTAAGCCAATTTAGTCACCATAATACATTATCGCTTTATTATGTTCTTTATACAATCTACCCTCTTCGTACTTAACATATACATACCAGTTTTATTTAAATAACCTAAATTTCTTCATATAAACCCCACTTCAGTCCATACTATTCCAAGCATTAAATTCCAAATCATACTTGAAATTTGTTCTAGCCTTTCAACTAGGCTTGGTTATATTAAGTCATATATTCATGAATATGAGTCACATTGCCAAATTCATGACTCATTTTCCTAAGTATTCAATTTCCATCTTATATTAACAAAATCTTTTAAGTAGCTCTCGTCGAATCAATTCACGCGAGTCGCCTAAGTTTGGTCCTATCTCATGGTTCATTTACCAATCCCATTTAAAGATGGTTATTACTTCGACACTCCTATACCAAACTTTTCACTGAATTTGGTTCCAAGTTCTTTTGACCTTCTAATTTACTAAATTAGTCTTCGGGTTTTCTTACTCATACCTTTTCAACTATCTTGATTTGCATTAAGTCTCTAATTCATAACCTTGTTTGATTCACCACAATATCATTCCTTATTTTGATTTACTTCATCCATGTTACACCAACATAGTTCCATTTATCCATATTAAATTAACCATACGTTCGACTCAATTCCGACTTATGATTCATTCTAATTATTCACGTTTATTTTTTACTTTGTTTCATTTCTTTATACTTGGTTTAAGTCGACCCACTTCCATTTCCCGAGCTTGCTTCACTTATTCAAATTTAATAAATTCAACTTCAGTTTCTATTTCTTCTACTTTCTTCCATATTTCCGATTCTCAGTTTATTTTGCTTCTTCCCTTGATTAAGTTAACTTCCAATCTATATCAATGGATTAAGGTCGGTTAGGGGTTTTTATATAACCATTTTACATGGTCTCGTTTATTAAGTTTCCATTTACTTACTTAACCACCCATCAATATAAATTCCAATTCACTTATTTAAATACCTTAAGTAAATTTCTTTAAGTAACTCCATTGACCCAATCCAAGTTATATTTATATTTCATTTCTGTATCTCAAATAACGTTCAATTTCCTTAACTTAGGCGTTAAACTTAGTTCTTAAACCTTAATCCTTTGATTTCCTAGGTTAAACTGTAGTTAACTCAATTCCTCTACACGAATTGAGATATATTTTATCATTCCTACTCCTATTTATTCCAGTTATTCTAGTTGAAATTTGAATTCGCCGTCAATCCCATTTCTTTAACGCTTATAACAGCCGAACTAGTAATTTACTTAACTTCATTATTGTTCGCGTTTACGAGTTTTAAACAATGGTTTCTCTTCTCTTAGTACTTAAGTTCATTTCATGGTTTCAAAACTAAAATTTCTATAAAATGAGTTACCTTAATACCTAAATCCATATTATTTGTTAAGATGAACTTAATTACCTTGATTCCGGGTTTAAAACCAAGTTTAAAATACATATGTATTTATGAAATTTATAGAAACGTACCATAATTGAAATCCAATCTTTAATTAACAAAACAAAGAAATTTCAATCCTGGTTAAGTCAAAAGTCCATTATACATACTCTTTGAAATTAGATCCAAAAATTCTTTTCAAACAAGTCACGAAAGTACAGAGTGGTCTCCCCCACTTAGACACTTCATAATGAACGTCGATAATGCGTGCACTCATTATCGAAGTCATTTCTGATGTCCGAGGAGGGATTATACACTTATTTCTTTTGAAACCATTTCCAAACTAGCAAACTATATTCGAAAACACCCAGGATCAAGTTTCAAGTTAATTTCTATTTCAAATCACAAACCCTTTTCGCCCAATTATACCTACAGGTATTCCATTTCAAATATATTCTAGATACATTAAATTTCCTTATTATAATTATCATCTAATCAACCATAATAAGTAATAACTTAACGTTACCGCCTACTAAAACGAATACATACATACTTGAACCAATAATATATATATTTGATATATTTTTTTAAAAAAATATCGAAACCATATTATATCGATCATTCTGTTCAATTATTTAGAGATCCCTATCGATTCTATGGCGTCCCATATATCGACCAGAATCCATAAATATTCAACAGAACAACTCCACATAATATAAACCAATTTATAACAAAATACAAGTACGCTCTCTCATATCACTCAAACTCATTCTAGGGCGTTTCTAACCCCATCTCTAATGAGTTAATTCCCAATAGAGCCAAGGTTATCGCTAACCATCGCTCTGATACCAACTATAACGACCCACATTTTTAACCGTTCAAATCGACAATAAGCCACACATGTCGACCCAAACAAATCGCAAATGCAGGTAGTTATTGGGAAAAGAAGAAAAAGATAGAAAGAAGAGAAAAACAATAACATAATCTCACAGCGGAAGGACAACATATAATAAACAAATAGCAGTTAAAAAGCAGTTGAAATGTATACTGTGATTATAACATTCAATGATTATCAGAGTTACGGATGTACATAATAAGCAGCGGAAATAAATGCAGTGGTTAAACCATACTCATAATAGATATATATGCCAAACTTCGTCTTCGTCCTCCAAGGCAAGGGAATCTTCGCTAACTGCAACATCTGCTGACCCGAGCATATTGCATAAAAAGAAAACACAACAAACACTCGGATCAGCACTAAATCATCTTATATTAGTCAAATCAAAATACGAAGTAACATCAGTATCATGGGTGCAGTAACTCAGGAGATATTACGGGATTTTTCTATCTCTTGAGGATCCGTTAAACTAATACATACATAGATAATACGCTATTATGATAGTGTTTACTCAGTAAAGTATAAATACTGAAAATAGCGTAAGCAGGATTACATTTTTACCCTTACACCGTTTATAATACCGTAGCCTATACAGTACCGTAAACCCACCGTAAACGATGGCATCAGAGGGCACTCTATAGGTATGATACAAATCAAAATCGTATGGGGCTCGATAAGGATAATATGACAAGGCACTCAAGGCAACGCCCAGGGTAGGATTCTACCAATTGCACTCCCGGACCGGTGGTAACGCATAGCAGCCACTACCGCCCACCTTGGAACACACTCCCAAAGTCATAAATGGGCCCAAATCATCATCATCATAGTCATAGAAATATTATCGAAGAAGTGTGTCCGATCAAAGGTGCTACCTCAATTAGTCACGGTATAGCTCTTGTTTTAGTCATTTCAATTCTGACCCGAAGGTCAGGGCTATTTCGTCATCGATCATCTTCTTCGATTCAATAATCGCCTCCAAGTCATCATACTCAATCTGGATACGTCATAACGTTCACAGTTGTCAAAGTGGTATCGACACTGACAGAGAGTATGCCTTATGTCGACTTCGGTCTCTTTAACAACCAACGCTTACATCTTTCACATCGGTCGGTTCTTTTATATTTGATAAAGGTTCGCTTTCATATCAAAATATCATCTTCTGTTTTCGAACCCAATTTATATTCAACGAATAAAATTTTCATATCGACATATCATAATCATACCCAAACAGATTATATTCTAAAACTAGAATATATTTCATATCATTATATTATAATCATATAATATTTCAAAACGGCTTATATTCAAACAGAATATATTTTACCTCAAAGGTTATACTTATCTCAAATCGATTTGAATTCTAAATCCGTTCATATTCAAAAGAGTATAAATCTCCATAACCCTCATTCATATCATTTATGAAATCCATTATATTCAAATAAAAATATCAATTTCATTTCCATATAAAATTGGTTAACGTCGATTCCATATTTGAATACTTTATTTCGACTCCATCTCGAACTGGGGTTTAAATCCAGCATTTTCCATTCGGAAGAAAATTTACGATCATTGACAAAATTTGAAAACAGATGCTCTTAAAAAAAATCTTTATATAAAGTATATGTATGGAAATAATGGTTAAAACAAAATAAGATAATTTAAATCATTATGAATATATATATATAATAAAAATTTCTAATTAGTTTTTAAATAATATAATATAAGAAAAAAAATTAAGCTAGAATAAATAGTCTATAAGTAAAAGTTAAATGATAGAATTTAAGGAAAGAATAACTTATTTGAGCCCAAACATTTTAAATACATATATATAATAAATTCTTAAATCAAAATTCCTTCTTTCTTCCGAACTTCAAATACTTGAACCCACACTCCAGTCTCAATGGAGTTATAAAATTCAATATCTTGTTTCAAACGCCATTCAACCCAAATCTTCGAGTTAGGGAAATTCAACCCATATTCCTCGATCCTCTCTTCTTTTCAAATTTAAATTCAAATAAAATATTTCATTCAAATCCAACCTAAATTTGAAAGTTTCAGATTTTATCCAAACCTCATTTTAAGAATTCCACTTCCTTTGGAAACAATTTCTTAACCACTCAAATAACACTTGCGATCCAGGTCCTTTACAGGAACAGGTTTATCGAGTATCGGTTCATTTCTTTAACTGAAATTTCTGTCAAATAAAATCCCCAAATATTTGAAAATCATTTAACCAACCGATGTCTGTATAGAATTTCCTATCCAATGGCCAAGTGATTAAATTTTAATTTCTCGATATTTCAGGGATGGATCTATCATTTCAATCCAAATCATGGTCACAGAGGTTTGTCATTTCACTCTGTGTTCTTAATTTTTTTTATCGATAAATCCCGGGTTCATTAGATGCCCGTAACATCAAGGGTAAATGGGATATTTCGTCACAAATCAACATGCACTACAATATACTGCAATAAGGAGCATCAGCAATGTCAATATAAATTCAGTAATAAATTTCAACCAACATCCATCACAATCATTCCATTCAACTGATCAGCATTAAACTGTTTCAGGATTTAGCAAGGGTTAG
The DNA here is from genome assembly GCA_030737875.1 of Allium sativum. NCBI lineage: Eukaryota > Viridiplantae > Streptophyta > Magnoliopsida > Asparagales > Amaryllidaceae > Allium > Allium sativum. The sequence goes on from CM060909.1 coordinate 293,967,070, forward strand.
AATTTTCAACTAGAAATTTAAATTAAATTAAATAACAAATCATTTACTTAGATTGCATGTTAACACACTTGCATGTTAAATTTAAACCACACATCAACCATCCAACACAACCATGCAACCAAACTTACTTCATAATTTAATTCAATAAATATGGGAATAAATTCAGTATTTCATGAGCGAAGAATCACTCACCTTTGGGTCCTTAGTGGATCGGACGTCCAAAAGAAGCCCAAAATTTCACAGTCTTTAAACGCAGCCACGTTAGTGCCAAAACGTCCGCAATTCCGCCACGATCCCAACGCAACAAACCGCGTCCAAATCCGAGTTAATATGAAGAAGTTATCAGCGTTTATATCATTTGGAATTTAAATATAAAATTTAATAAAATAAATATTCCCATCCAATTATTTGTTGACGCCTCAACACCGTGCTTTCCTTCTTCCCGCTCCTCCTTTCACGTTACAAAACCGACGTTAAACCCATTTACCCTGAACTTTGACCACCATTTTCCACGCCCTCCGACCGCCTAACGCCTCCGACCACCCTAGAACAGCTCGTAGGGATCACCTCATCAATACCCATAAGTCCAATTCTTCGATTTATCCTTAAATCAAAAATTCCCAATTTAAACCCTAGAAATTCGAAAATCCGAACCTTTGACCGAAATTTCCAGCGAATTCGTGCACTGTATGTCATAATAAATTGCAGATCTAGGTTCTACTCGTCGAGATCTTCGATTTGATATATAATACGCTAGGGTTTGGAGAGATTTTATTTTTGAGTTGGTATTTTGTTTTTCTAGGGTTTTAAAGATTTGATTTCAGCCATTAAAGTTGAATTAGATGAGGAAAGGTATATGTTAATGAAAATGGCTGATGTGTGAAGGAGAGGGAATTTTTATTTATATAAATGGAAGGCCCAAACATGAGAAATACCCAATTATCCATTTACAATGATCCCGTTCACATTTTCTCTCGTACGATCAAACGGTAAGTCGGATTGTGACGCAAATTGAAATCCTATAATAATTCACCGTTCCGGTTCTGATGGCGCCAGTTTCGTTGGATTCCGAGACAGTCGTCAAAACCGTTAAATTCTACAGTTAATTAATTAAATAAAATATTCAAATATTCATTTAATTGTTTTAATTCAAATTAAATAGTCGTTAAATTCAAATTAAATCAAATTATAACTTAAATCAATTTTATAGATTTATTTCATAAATTTAAGTTCTACATTTGATTATTTACAAGTTCAAAATTTGAATTTCAAATTTAACTTAAACAGCTTAAATAAATTGTTTCACACATTTTAAGCTCCCGAATCTTGATTATTTCTTAAATTAAATCTGAACTGCAAATTCAAATAAATAAATTCTCTTTTATCCCAAGTTATTCGATATCCAATCCAAAATTCCACAAATTCCAATTTAAAATTTTGAATTTTCACTTTTAGATTAACCCACTCGAATTAATTTAATTATTTAAATATTAAATTTCAAAACAGCCCTTTTCTAAGAGAAAACTACATTTAAAAATCTATTTACTAAATTCAAACAATCACCATCATTAAAATTTACAAAAATTAGATTTTCTCTAACATATTCCAATTTATTTCCTTTAAATTGAAATTTAAATATACCGAAAATTATGGGATGTTACAGTATGTCAAATATCATCCCAATACCCGTGTGGGGTTTTCAACCAACAACAGTTTACATAAATAAATCATTGGTTAATAAATTTAACCAATTCTAATTCAGTTTGGATTATTTTCTATTTAACAAATTTTCACTGTTTAAATTATAAATAAGTATTTATAATTTAATTTCAACAAAACATATATTTTAACAAATAATCCTTTTATTCTTGTCTAACATGATAAAGGTAACATTTTGTCTAACGAAACATACATTTTAACATGTAATCCTTTTATTACTGTCTAATATGATAAAAGTGACATTTCTATTTCACAAAACATTATTCTAAGTACATGACATTTTTATTAATCAAAACATTATTCTAACAAAATGACATATTTATTTTAACATAACATTTTCTAACGAAATGACATATTTATTTTAACCTAACATTTTCTAACAAAATGACCTATTTATTTCAACATAACATTTTCTACCAAATGGCATATTTATTTCAACATAACATTTTCTAACAAAATGACCTATTTATTTCAACATAACATTTTCTACAAAATGGCTTATTTATTTCAACATAACATTTTCTAACAAAATGACCTATTTATTTACAAAATAAATTCTAACTACATGACATATTTATTTACAAAATATGTTATAACTAAATGACATATTTTTCAAATTCTAATGACAAAATAAAAAGACAATTTAGTCCTATGTACATGTTTATAATTCTAGTGACAAAATAAAAAGATAATTTATTTACATGACATGTTTTCAAGGTTTAAATGACAAATAAAGAAGTGTTATTTGCGTAACATGTTCAATGTTTTCTAGTGACAAATAAAAAGAAATTTTTATTTGACAACAATTCTATTTTAAACACTACAAATAAAAAGGATATTTTCATTTGTATAAAATTTCAGTATTTAACATGACAAATAAAAAGAATATTTTTATTTGCATATTTACAATGACAAATAAAAATGAATATTATATTTGACAACAATTTCAATATTTAACAATGACAAATAAAAATGAATATTTTTATTTGACAACAATTTCAATGTTTAACAATGACAAATAAAAATGAATATATTTATTTGACAAAAATTTCAATATTTAACAATGACAAATAAAAATGAATATTTTTTATTTTATCACAAATTCCAATGAATCATATGACAATAAATAGAACATTTTTATTTGTGTACAAATCTTGCAATTTTATGATTAACATGTTTGCAATAAAAAGAGAATTTTTTTATTATTGTAAAACTAATCTAACGATTATATGATTAAACAATTCCTAATCAATCCAATTTCAACTAACGTATCATCACAAACAAAGCAAATCAATTCACATCTCGTACCACATACAACTAAATTTTTTACGGCGTATATATAAATAAATAAATTTCTCGATGCAGTAATAATTAATTTTAAATTTAAAAAGAAATCCCACCTTGATCTGTTTTGAAATCTATAAATAACGATTATTTTAATAAAATTAAACCGGTATTTAATTTTATCAAAGATCCAAATGGCCTCTGTTTCAGATCTAGTCTGCTCCATGTTGTGGTGCTCGAAATTATGGTTCCAACACACCCAATCCCATCGAATTCTGTTTTGATTTGGCCAAGTTATCATCATTTCAATGTTTAACTCATTTTAAAATAATTTCAGATTTAAATATATATATATATATATTTTAACCTATTAATCTTCATCGTTCAATGTTTGATCCCAAGGCCGCTGTGTCCTTCTTCAAAACCCATCGTTCACTGTAAAAACCTACGCCCAAAAACATCGTCATCAAAAACCATTTGCGCCACCTCCTATAGATGATCGGAGTTCGATCAAGGGGGACCACGTCGACCTCCTTGCCACCACCACCCCGCGTCCGGAAGTTGGCCGAGCTCGCACCACCATCGTGTCCAAAAACTTCCTTTGAACGGCTGTATTTTGATCCACTAATTCGAGAAATTCGTGCAACTAAAAACTATCTTAACCGTTGATGTTGTCCAGCTCCTTGAGTACTTCGATTTTCATTATATATATTTCTGAAATTATTTCTTGGATTCGGAGAGAATTGGAGATGAAATCTGGTTGAAATCGACCATTCAATGGGAGAAGGCGGTGGCCTGATAGTGGAGTTAGGGTTTTAGTGTTCCCTAAATTTTTTAATGACCTATATTTATAATATTTAATTTTTAATTTAAAAAAAACACCATTAACTCTTATTAACTCCAGGTCCAGCCCAACTAGATTTGCCCCCAGCCAAATATTCCCCTTCCGGACACACTGGAATGTGTTTTGTAACCCAATTCGGCTGTTACGATCAGTTTTTATCAATATTAAAATATAAATCATTTAATTATTTAATTTGGTCGTATATTTAAATTCACCGGGGCCACATACGGACTCCAAAAATTACAGAAAAATAAATCTAGCTATGTTTTGACGATACAGTCCTAACAAAATTAATTTCATCAAATTTGGAGACCATTTGAAAAATGGACTTTTTCTGGTCAATCCAATTCAAACCGAAATTGACAAAACACGTTTTCTTTTGACACGCTCACATATTATTCCAAAAATTATGAAAATTGGAATCTTGCAATAATTTGACATTCCGGATCCAACCAAAGAAGTTCATCAAAAACGGAGGTTGTTAATAAAATGGCTATTTTTATGTTAAAAAATATATATAAATTCCATAGCGACTATTCTGAATTTTAAACTGGACATAACTTTTTAATCCCGCTATGAAATTTCAATTTTCCAGATTCGTTGGAAAGATATTTTTAAATAAATTTAAATATTTTTTGTTTTACTGAAATCTGATTTATTTTGAATCCTGTACATTCAGTCAAAGTTCAAATTCAAATTTTCAAACTACCGCGCTATTTCTAACTCCTTTTATAATAAAAATAAATATATTCATTCTAACTACGATTTAGTTAAATTTTTAGTCGTTATTATTTAAAATAAATTATTTAAAATATTTAAAATCTATTAAAATTTCTAAAATAAAATTTTTTAGTTGGTTCCAAAATTCCGGGTTGTTACATTCGGGTTATTTTTTTATTATTTTATTTTTCTCTCTTTTGTTTTTCCTTTATAAAAAAACAACAAAAATATTTTTATTTTCCTTCTATTTAGTTTCATATTTATGGAAAATTCTTTATTGGTACGATTTGGTATTATTTTGTGATACCGTAATCATCCAAATAAGAAAAAAATAATTGCCCAAATTTTCAATTTCTTTCCAATAGTTTTCGTGGTCCCTTTCCTTTTTCTTTCAAATTTCATTCCAACTTTCTACACCTCTACTTTTACAATAAACAAAAAAAATCTTGTTTTTCTTTTATTCTTCCCTTTTCTCTTGTCTTTCTTCCTTTCATTGCAGCACCAATCTTGTTTTCCTTTTATTCTTTCTAGTTTCTCCTTTGGTAAATTTTTTTTACTTTCCTAATTTTCATACAATTTCTTTCCCCCTATCCATTTATTTCTTTTGTTCAGCAATTTAAAATTAAAAACATATGTCCAAATTCTCTCCCCTTGCTATATATATTTCTTCTTCCACCCTCCGTCACGTCTCCACAAACAAAATAATCAAAACCAAAACGTGACCATCATCACCTTCATTAACATCCATAAACTTCTCCTTCAACCATCTAACTACAAACCGAGAACCAATACAAACATACCCACTTTTGAATGCGTGCTTCTTCAATATCATCCAAAATTCCAACAAAAACATCACTTCATTTCTTCACTAATCTCCTCTGCCAACATCCATGTTCAATACCACCACCACAAACAAATTTTGACACCCAAAACTATATTCAACATCAGTGCAGACCAGACCATTGCACAACTGCCACTCCATAAAATCCATCTGCGTACACCGAAATACCACGGCATTACAAGTCCACAAAATCCATCACCTAGTTTTTAATCACCCTACGTCCTTCCCTCTATTTGCATACATAACCTTCCTTTCCACCGTGGCCTTCAACAAATACCACTTCTGTCAACAACAAAATCTCCAAACTGCCATATACACTAAACCACAAAGCCACTCCACAAGTTTCAAAACAAACTCCTTCATACAACCTGCATCCACTTCAAATCCACTTCCAAAACCCCAAATCGCCATAACCCAAACCGACCTCGAACCCTAATTCACGACGCCAAGCCTAATCTCCTCACTTCCCTGAAATACCACAGCCCAATACCATACTCAACCGCCTCTCCATCCAACCAACCCCCCTACGAAAACTCCTCAACCACCCAAATCGCCTCCGGTAATCGCAAATCCCTGCGACCATGCAATAGCACCGAACTCTAGTGACTATAAATCCCCTTCACTGCTTCTCCGACAGCCTACTCCTCACTAAACCGCCAGCACCAGTCGCTATAAACGCCTTTTATCCATCCCCAAGTTCATCGATACACCCAAGAAACTTACAGCCACTAACTACCCAATCTGCAATCGGAAATCACCACCGATGCTCTTTATTCACCAGACTCCTTCGAAACAACCCCTTCAAACCTCCTTCAACCCGAAGATCACTGACCTCCAACTTCACAATTCCTGTCAGCTTCTGTAACCTTTTACCACCTTCTGCACCAAACCCCACACCATCAACGCAAGCCCCATCTGTCAACCCATCACATTCGCAAACAAAAGAAACCCACACCATATCCTCCATCGAACTGCACCACAAACCGAACCTGAAATCAGCCGGCGATTCCCTCGACCGTTCCTCGCCTCGAACAAACCCCCTTCAAATTCAAGCCGAGAGACCTAATTGAAATCGAGATCAAAACCACAACTCAATCCAGCTTCTAGTGTAATCGTGAAATCCAAACTCTCTATTGATTAGGGTTGACAGATTTTCAAGTTGAAATATTGATTTGAGGACTGAATCATGAATCTTTACTTTTGACCTGATTTTGATTAAATTGTGTTTATGGAAATTTTGGTTTGAATCTGGAATTGTGAAATTTTGGTTTATTGAGCCGTATGCCTTACGGTTCTAATGTTTTCAAGTGAGAGTAGCATACTCTTGGACATTAGTGAGCCGGTTTGTGTTATACCATTTATGTTGGGCCAGGCTTGTACAATGCATATGTGTTTTAATTTTAATTTTAGTTGCCTTTGGTTTTCATTTGCTTTTAAGTTTGTGTTTGTCTAAAAAAAATCTGAGTCTTTTGTCTTTTGTTTAATTTTTTTTCTTTGCCTTTCATTTTAGTTTAATTTTTCTTGGCCATTTATTTTCAGCTTTTCTTTAAAAAAAGGAGGAAAAATCAATTCAAAAGATCAAGAAAGAATTCAAGCAAAAACAAAAATTCAGAGGTCAAGAAATTAGCAGAATTTGAATTATTGGAGCGGTTGCACAACAAGTGGGGTGTGAACGCGCTAGCGTTACTTAGTTGCACTGGACGGACTGCCGATCAAGGTGAGAATATTCTAAACTTTACAGGGACTGCTGCTGCAAAGAAAAATATATAGACATTGCTTGTAAAAAAAATTGCAGGTGCCGCGGCTTGCTTGTAAAAATTTTATTTCTACAATTTATGCTTCTATGACTGCTCTATAATTGATTATTTTGCTTGTTGATGTGTGGTAGGAAAATTTAAAACGAACGTGGGATTAATTGAAAAGTTTGTTTTTGAAGTAAATTATTTTTCAAATCAAATCGATGATTCCCCAAAGCTCATAGGACAAAATATTAATTAAATTGACAATTAGGATACTCTCTGAGGTGTCTAAGGAACGGTAGAGTCTACAACTCAAACAGGTTCTTAAACCTTCAGTCGTGTTTCTACGGTGATTCGTGCCACACTGATAATCCCTGTCCGAACCTGGTCTGGACTTATATTCATATAATCTGAAGTTGTTAATTTTAACATATTTTTTAAGAGCTTCTTTAGAGCCACAAGTTTTGAAACTAATTTTTCAATGTAAAACTCTCTTCTTGTAGCACATGCGCGCTTGCCCCATGTACAACCAAAATTGCTACTCTTTTCAAAATTTAAATGATTTTGGTTTCAATTCAAATCAAAATGAATTTCAGGCTAAATTTTTTCGAATAATTTCCACTAATCTCATCAAACGTTTGCTCCCCAATATGAAAACTGCCATTCTACGATTAAGGAAAATTTATCTATGGTGAGTTGAATATTAGCGCAAATGGATAAGCAAATTGCTGAATTTCAAAACAATTTCAATACGAGTTTCAACGAATTATTTGAAAACCGAAATGATTTTCATAATATGATAATTATCGAATATGAAAAATGTGTTGCGAACAAGCTAAATTTTTGGTGATGTTGGTGGTGGAAATTAAATAATGAACGACTTCTGAGAGACGAGGTTAATGAATTTTTAAGGTCAACCAGTGAGGAACACATAGAAACGACGAATCTAAAAGACAACATTTTGAAGTCTGGTGTGTCTACTGATTTAATTGAAGAGAGTCAGAGTGAAATTGATCAATTAAAGCATGACATTTGGAATTGTCGCGAGGACATCAAGGAATAGGCGCGAATTTAGATGAAAACAAGCTTCTGAAAATAAAGATATCGAAAATATGCGTATCATTGAACAACTAGCTCAACACACTATTGAATTTTGGCTACATCTAGAAAAGTTATTACTTGAGGGAATTGATGATGTTGATGACTTTAAGGGTTCCATGAAACTTGGCTTGACTTACATCGAAGAACTAGCTCAAAAAATAGACGATAACAAACTAAATGTATTTTATAGGATAGTTTATCAAATTTCTCTTCTTCGAACTGAAGTTACAAACTTGCTCAACAACTATAAATCCCAATCTAGTAACAAACAAGTTTCTGCCAATGCTTCTTTTGAAACAAATAATCAGCCATTAACTTCGTCACAACATTACATAATTATTATTGATGATTCCGACAATATGACCATGGTGAAAATTTTGGAAAATCTCTTGTGCAAAACACTGATTTCTGTGAAACTGAAATTCAAACTGATGGTTCTACTGAAAATTCAACTCTTACTGAAATCGAAATTTTTTAATTAACAACTTTTGAAATTGATTAAAATCTTAATGCAGTTGTTGTAATCTCTGTAATTGATTTGAATTCAAATTCTCTTAAAAACGAAGATGTCAATCTTCAATTTGATCTTCCTCCCTCAGATTCTGAAAATTTTGAAAATTTAGCAACTTTAGATTGTCAACTTGAAAGAAAAGATAAAGTTGGTAACAACTGTTAAGGTGAGGACGATTTTGGTGAGCGAAAACTTCTTGAACTGATTGACGATAATGTTGTTGAGTCTGAAACTGAAAATGTAATATTTGAAAACTTTGAAATTTTTGAGGTTGAAAACAATGAGATATTGATTGTGATCTTAAACACAATGACATTTTTTCTGAAACTTTTGAAACTCCTTGCGACTTGATCATTTCAACTGAACCTCACTATGATCACTTATTTTTCAATGATAAATTTCTGTTGTATATGAACTCTTTCTGGAATAACACTATTTTTGAGAAAACACGATTTCAAAATTTATAGAAAATTCACTTGTTTGGTTTTAACTTTAGGTTTATGAATGAACCTTTAGTCAACAAAATTTCCAATATCAAAGCAAAACTGAACAATATTTCTCGAAACAAGTGTGGGGTTGAGAATGATGCTCATGTCTCTCAATTTATACATCATCTGAACAAATCAAACTTTGTTTTTAAAACTTTTACTGAACCTCAACTCGATGACCTCTGTTTAGTTGCTACGGAAATTCAATTCGAATTTAGGATCAATTGTAAGCTCAAAATTTTAAAATTAGCAACTCAAACTTTTGAAAAAAAAAATTGTTTTTCCAAATCTGACACGTAATATAAAATCCTTTATGATTTGGTTTTCTATGCTTCAGCTGTGTCTTATAATCTTAATGAGGCTAATCCATTGGTCCATTGTAGACCGGTTTATCTATTCAATGACTGCGTATTTTTTGCACGTGTACCCGATAAGGCGTGTTGACCCTCTTAGTTTATTTCCCTTTTACTAAGATATGTCTGATTAACGACTGTGGGGACACTGTCACACTAAAGTGGGGGGGGGGAATTTACATTACATCAGTAATCAAATTTATGAACTAGGTCATTCATTGAACAAGGATTAACTTAAATTCATAAATAACACCTTGGTTCTTGTTTGATAAGTTGAATTGTTGGGTAATGGGAATGAATATTATTTATTCATTGAGTCATAATGTGTCATTTTAAGATGCTAGCTTGAGACTGTGCAGATGTTTGTCGTGTTCTGGAGTAAGCGTGTCAACCCTTGTTGTACATGTTAGAATGTGCAAGTAAAAAAATCGAAAAAAAATCAATTAAAAATGATTTTGTAATGACCCGAAAATCCCTGCCCTTTGAATCGACCATAAACCACACAAGTCTGATCCAAAAATTTGAAATCCTCGAATGCACTAACTCTGGGCATACAACACATCAGAACAGATAACAGAGGAATTTATAAACATTATAGTAATGTTACATCAGAGTACATCGATAATAATACAACAGCGGAAGATGATTTACAATAAATTTAATACAATGCAGTAGAAGACTATCAATGCTCTGAACACAGCTTTAAGCTTCGATCCAGAATCCTGCTCAATACATCTGCAAAATAAGCTACTCGACTACCCGTGTGGAAAAGAGGGCACTCGAGTTTTCAAAGTGAAACAAACTACGAGTCAGTCATGGGACTGGTATGAGAAATCTTTCCTAACTTATCTAACAATATGGATAATCACAGGAACACGCCGCTAATGCGGAACGGGTTTACTCCTTTGAATTGCCAGTGCATAAATTAAATAAATTTTATTCAAAACAACGCAATGGTTTTTAGAGAAATGAAATCATTATAAGACTCAAGTCCCATCACACAATGCAACGCAAACCTGAGGATAGTGTTTTACCTTATAATGATCAAACATGCTTGATACGTAGAAAATAATATTTTAATATTATTATTAGTGTCTAATCAGTTTTAAAATACTTCAAAGCAAATGTATCAATCCTAGACGGCATAGTACCCCATCCTACTATGTTGCCATATATAGGTTTACAATCAAAACCGTAATGTCGTATTTAAAGTTGGGTTTCCGTCATGAGTCAAGGCTAGGGACGATCTCCTTACTGATTCAAGACACTCTAGCAATGTCTCAGGATTCCACACAGTGAACCCTTGGATCCTGCAGGGCCGGTCCACAAATATACCTTAGTGGATTAGTTATGCCTGAACACACGTTTCACAGTCCTATTGAACTTATAATTTGATCACTATCGACCAATAAATCCGAGGTACCTCATAATCCACCAACTACATAAGCAAAATGTCAGGGCTTGCAAAACCCTGATACCACTTCTAGCTAGAAAGAAACGTGTGCACTCTCTGCGTTCCCCTGTCCCATTTCTGACTCTTACCTGGGTGTGAGGCTCGCGAGGTAACGCTATACACAAAGCTACGCCTAAAAAGGCTATGCTTTGATCATCAACCACAAGGCTCTTCTTTTCAACAAAAGCCTTGATCATCTACATCTTGGCATGCCACATTGACAATCCACGCCATGCGATCGATAACTACCAATACATAACCTCTGAGCTCGTGCGTATCAGAGAGCGATGTTAAGCAAGAGAATAAATTCTCCGCCACCAATCAGATATATATTAAATAGAAATCAATTAACGTAGAATGAAATTCAATGTCAGACACATATACATTTACAAGTCCGTTCTAGGTCTGAACGAAACCGGAGACACCTTATTCCTCGTCCCGTATGTCCAATACGGAAGAGACGTGCTCGCTTATCCGGATAATCAACAAGTACATCCGGACAACTACCACTTTAACCCTTTACTAGGAGCTACCCAATGTCGGGCATCAGTAGTTATCTATTCGATATGAAGATTGCCGGTCATCAATCACCGTCTTCAATACCTTCGATTTAAATCGTCGTATAATTATTTGAAATGAGATTGAACTCGGTCTTTTCAAATAATTCTCGCATATATATAATTTAAAACCATTTCATATCATTAATATTATTTAATAATGATTTATCTCTATTTTTATTTATATAAAAATAGCCTAATTTAATTTAACGACGCTTCGGGTCAATAGGCGGGCCTGGCGCAGTTTTTATCAAAATTTGATTTACACATATCTCGAAATCTAACTGTGGGATTTTAACAAGATTTATATCGTTAGAAAGATATTCCCAAAGCGGTCCTAACGGTTCTAGTTTTGGGAAAATCCGATGGTCGGGTCTTTCGGTATAATTGTTTAAAGTTACGATTCCGAAACGCGAGCTATCGCGCGCGATTCGTTTAATTTTAATTTTAATTTATATTTATATACAAAATTATATATAAAAATATAAACCATTCGACGATTCCACTAATGGGTTTAACATGCCAAATAATAAAATATTTTGTTGGCATATCATATCTACATGTTCATAATGCCCAATAAAATATATTTTATTTACATGACAATTGTGCTAATGTCAAATAAAAAAGCTAGTTTTTATTTGTATTTCTATTTTTAACTTTAACAAATAAAAAGGAATATTTTATTTGTATATAGTTTCAATGCATGTTTCGACAATAAAATAATTCATACAAATTCTAATGTATGTATTGTCAATAAAAATGATATTTTAACTTTGCATACTAATTCTAATATATGCATTGTCAATAAAAATGATTCTTTGACTTTGCATACAAATTCTAATATATGCATTTTCAATAAAATAATATTTTAACTTTGCATATAAATTCTAATATAAGCATTGTCAATAAAATGATATTTTAAATTTGCATATAAATTCTAATATATGCATTGTCAATAAAATGATATTTTAACTTTGCACGTAAATTCTAATATATGCATTGCCAATAAAATGATATTTTAACTTTGCATATAAATTCTAATGTATGCATTGTCAATAAAATGATATTTTAACTTTGCATATAAATTCTAATATATGCATTGTCAATAAAATGATATTTTAACTTTGTATATAAATTCTAGTATAATTTAACAAAAACGTAATTTTTGTTTACAACCATTATGTTTTGACAAAGTGTCAATTTTTATTTCAACTAATATACTTGACAAAAGTGTATATTTTTTTTCAACTAAGGTACTTTGACGAAAGTGTACATTTTTTTTCAACCTTTTTAATTGACAAAAATGTATATTTTTGTTTCAACCTTTTTAATTGACAAAAATGTATATTTTTGTTTCGACCTCCTTAATTGACAAAAATGTATATTTTTGTTTCAACCTTTTTAATTGACAAAAATGTGCATTTTTGTTTCAACCTTTTTAAGTGAAAAAAATGTGCATTTTTGTTTCAACCTTTTTAATTGACAAAAATGTATATTTTTGTTCCAACCTTTTAATTGACAAAAATGTGCATTTTTGTTTCAACCTTTTTAACTGACGAAAATGTATATTTTTGTTTCAACCTTTTTAAATGACAAAAATGAACCTTTTATTTCAACTAAAGTACTTTGATAAAAATGAACAATTTATTTCAACTAATGTGTTTTGATAAAAATGAACAATTTATTTCAACTAATGTGTTTTGAAAAAAATGAAAATTTTCATCCAATTATTTTAATTTGACAAAAATGATAAATTTTGTTTGACTCAACTCTAATCTAACAAAAATGTAATTTTTTTGATTCAACAAATCTAATAAACAAAAATGATAATTTTTGTTTAACTATTTTCTAATTAACACAAATGCTAATTTTTGATTCAACAAATCTAATGAACAAAATGATAATTTGGTTTAATCCAATTCTCTAATTAACACAAATGTTAAATTTGACAGATCTACAGAACGCACCAATCACAGTCAAATCACGTATGACAAACAGCAGAATATTACAACATATGAGTAATACTACAACTATGAAATTCTAATTATATAATAAAAAGAATAGAATTTTTTACCTTGATCGGTTACTGAAATCGCTTAAATAACGATTGTTTCCGTTAAATTAAACTGAACGTTTAATTTCTCCAAATTTGTAACTAGCTCTGAATTTGACCAAATTGATTCCATCATGTTGATCTTTATTTTACAATTCTATCGCAACTGAATTTGCGTATTTCTGAGGTCATATGAAATAGATATTGATTTTATAAGGTTTCACAATAATTATAATTATTTTCTTAATTAACACTAATTACCATTTAATTAAATCAATTGTCTTCTTCGTTGTTGTTAGAACAAATTGAACCCAACCTTGACTTCGAATCCTTTCCCTCGCACGAGCCACCAGGTGCATCTCGCAGCACCGTGCCGTCCAGAAAATCACTCCAAACCGGTGCCTTTCATGTCTTGATTTCACGCAATTCAGGCAAAGAAAAATGGATCCCCAGTGTTGAATGATTAGAGCTCATTGAGTTCTCCATGTTTGCTGCTGAACGATTTGCAAATCTAGGAATGGATTGAAAGAGATTTGAGGGGGAAAAGGAGAGCGTTTTTGGCCATTCATGAAAGATGGAGGCGGCGGCTATGAAATGAATTAGGGTTTAGAGGAGGATTAGGTTAGGAATTTTAATATTATTTATGGCCAATGAAAGTGAATGGATGAAGGGTTGATTTAGGTTAGAGATTAGGAAAGGATTTCAAAGGTTAATTAAATAAATGCACCATTCAATTTTATTAAATATACCAATATTGAATTCTTTCAAACGAAATGAATCACTATATATATTAAATTACAATTTGAAATTGCCAACGATAAATTCTTCCTATATTTGTGACGACCCCATTCCCCGTACGACGGTGGCAAGGGTAATCTTTGGAATATAACACATGAACAGATAACAGCAGAATATAAATAAATACACCAGATAAATAGAATACACTTGATAAACATAATCATCAGAGTTACACTGTATACAGGATCATACTTAGTACAAAATACAGTTCAGCTATACATAAATGTCTACAGCGGAAATCTAAACATAATATGTACAATAGGAGCTGAACAGCATAAAAAGAGATAAATGATAGAATCCATCTTCAGCTCCAACTGTCCAGAAAGAGCCTGCTAAAACCTGTATACAAGGCTTCCCGTGTAGAAAAAGGGGGCACCCGAGTTCGCAAGTGAAACAAACTACGAGTCAGTCATGGGACTGGTATGAGAAATCTACTTAACACATTTTATAATATGGCCAATCACAGGACCACGCCACTTTCGCGGAATGGGTTTACTCCATTGGATTGCCAGTGCTTTAAAACAAATAAATCTTTTAAACATCGCAATGCTGTTTATAAAAATGAAGCCATTATAAGACTCAGTTCCCATCACACAATGCAACACAAACCGGAGGATACAGTTTTACCTTATAATGGCCAAAATATGCTTGATACGAGCAAAACAAATCATTTGATATTATTGCTAGTGTATATATGTTTCAAAAACAATTTCAATCATAACTATCAATCATAGACGGCATGGGTACCATATATCATGTTGCCATATATATATATATATATATATATATATATACAATCAAAATCGCACGGTGTCGTATTTGGAAATTGGATTTCCATCATGAACCAAGGCAAAAGATAGTCCTTACCGAATTCGAGACAATCTAGCCTAGAACAGCCGCAATGCACTTTGGATCGTCAGGGCCGGTCCACCGATGTGGATTAAAATGCCAGAACACTGCGTTTCCCCGCCCTTCGGGGCGTAAATGAGTCCTACGACTCCATCGGCTCCACATAGTCACCGATATATCCGAGGCGACTCGCAACAGCAACAACCACACAGGTGAAAATAATATAAATGTCAGGGCTGGTAGGTCACTGACACCACCCTAGCTAGAAAGAAACGCATGTCCTCCCTGAGATCCTCTCCCGTTTCTGGTTCATACCGGGGTGTGAGGATCGCGAATTCACGTTATACACAAAGCTATGCCACACAGGCCGTGCTTTGATCATCAACCACAAGACTTTGCTTTTCAACAGAAGCCTTGATCATCTGCCACTTAGGCGTGCCACACAGGCAATTCACTCCATGCCACTGATTTCTATCGATATATAACCTCTGAGCTCGTACGTCTTAGAGAAGGGCGTTAAGCAAGAGAATAAATTCTCCTCCGCCTGATTGACACTGAAAAGTTTTTATTTTATTACTCTTATGCTTTATCTTTTGTAAATAAATAAATGATACTTTGGTTACTTTTGTATGTTTTTACAGGATGTCAAGAAATGCCTCCTTCAATTCAAATCAAAGGCCAACTACAAGAAAGAGCTACTTCCTCACATCAAATTCATTTCAACTGCAAAAGAAGCAGTAGCTCACTGGTAAAGGCATAGGAATTGGTGCTGAGAGACCTGAGTTCGAACCCCGTCAAGCTCACTTTTTGCCAAAGAAACGGAGCGCGTTCACACTGGCCCCTTTGCTTTGAGGAATATTTGGATAGTCTTATGTTATACACATACACATATTCATGTGTATGTATTTATGATGTGCACCAATTAACATCTCAGCAATAGCCATATTCTCATCATGGAAGTAAATTCAAATCATTCAATTTCAATTAGAAGAATTTCTGATTGAATTGTTGCCAAGAAGAAAAACCAATTTTGAAGATTTTATCTTATATTGCCTTTGGAGTCTGATAAGCGTCCTTGTTTGGAAGAGTTAATTAGATGCAATCTTCTATCAATCAAGCCACATGGGAAAATTGAAAGATATGGAAAATATTTACCATGATATGCCCAGATTTTCTCCAATCAGTTAATCAAGGAAGGCAAGAAATAGTCATGAATGAGGAGGGCCATTTATTCATAGACCTAGTTAGGGTTTTCCCATTCTCATCTATAAATATGTGATTGTAACCATTGTAAAAATCATCTCATAATTCTGTACTCTCTTTTAGTTTTAATAAAATTTTCTTGTTCTAGTTATTTACTTTTCTTTTAAAACAATTTGTGTATCTACACGATTAGATTCGGTAGAACACATATTGTTGTTGTCTTTGTTACTGCGTACTAGTGTTCACTGTTTGATTAGTTTCAACAGCAACTCTACTTTTAATTCTCTGTTATTGTTCCAGTTATTATTTACTTTTGTTGTTTTTGCTAGTACTTGTTATTTTCTTTCCTGTTGTTGAATTTGATATACGTCTGATTAGATTCAGATTTGTAGCAGTTTCAATAACATTATTTCAACAACATTGAAAACAACCCCCAAAGCTCGTCTAACACGCCCAAGGAATTATCTAAATAATTTAATTTTAATCTACCTCCCTGTGTTCGACCTGTATGCTACACACCTGTACGCTTGCAGAATTTATTACAAATGTCACGCTTTTCTAATTCATAGACTAGCGTCGATCAAGTTTTTGGCGCCGTTGCCGGGGAGGTAACGGTTAAATTTTGTTATTTGTTTAATTTCTGAATCGTGTTAGTTTTTTTTATTTTTCTTTTCCTTTTGTTTTTTTTGTACATTTACATATTTAAAAAAAAAAAAAAAAAACTTGCCAATTTTCATCCAGTACTTTTCCTTTCTTTCATTTTCTTTCCCTCCTTACCTTTGCTATACAATTGACTTCTTAACAAAAAAAAAAATCAAAAATCAAAAATCAAAAAAAAAAAAAAAATCAAAAACAGATTTGCTTTTACAAATTTTTTTTTTTTTTTTTTTTCTGCCTTGCCAACCGATACATCACCCACTTACAAACATAATCACCATCTTTCAATCACCCGACCAACATACGTTCATCCATCAACCTCTCCATATCCGAAGAACAGACTTCACCTTCAATACCCATAACAATTCTCCTCTTCCACAGTCCACCCTCAGTCCACAAAATTTTCATACATTATCACCACAGACAATACCAAAACTGCTCTTCCCCTTAACCCTTCGGACCATTCCCATCACACCAGTCACAACGTCAATCCAGTTCGTACCCGTATCCCCCAATAACACCCTCGACAAAATCAAACCCCATCCGCAGTACCAACTTATATCGCTACCATCAAACCACGACCATTACCCACCTCTCCAAACAAACTTCATCACAAATACTATCTTCTCCACGTCAATTACTCCTAGCCATAATCACAGCCGAGACGCCTACCTACTCAGTCCACAACCATCCATCCCAGATCCCACCACATTCTTCACGTGCAGATCCGAAAATCCAGACCTTACCCAAAGCCAAACCACCTTCTTCCACCATATCATCTTCCCTTGACCACAACATCACTCACCAAATCATTCACTCAAGGCTCGAGCACATCAACGCACAGTCAATTTATAACCTGAAAACCCCAATTAAGCCGAATTGAAGAACCGAACAACTTCAAACACTTGGAACCCTTGCACCCAATTCGAAACCAGGAACCCAATTTCGATTTAAAAAAAAAGAAGATGGAAAAATATTGACTTGATTTGGTGCGTAAATTCTTTTACTAGGATTTGTTTCCATTGCGAAACTTGTGGATTGATTTCGTTTGGTTTATTCTGGGAAAGCAATAAAGGGGGGCGTGAGTTTTTTTTTTTTTTTGAAATTGATCATTTTTGCTGGGTTGTTTTGGTTGTATATACTTTTGTTTGTTTAAGATCGAACCTTTGGTTTTTCAATTGTAATTGGATTGGTGTGCGATTTATATTGTCTGGGTAAGAAAAGGGCGTGATATTTTGACGGGGCGATTTGTTTCCCACTTCTTGTGGCACACTGGCTCGACTTGTTTTGAACAAAAAAAAAAAAAGGGTGTGAATCATTTTTAAGTGCGATTTTGTTTTGTAATTCGTGCCTTATTGTGTGTGAGCCAAGCGTCGGGACTACTGTTTATTTTTTCCTTTAAATTTTGAGTCTAGTTTTATTCCTTTAATTTTTTTTTTTGTTAAGTTTTAATTCCTTTGTTTTTTTTTTCCTAGTTTGTTGTTTTATTATTACTATTTTTTTTTCCTCCTATTGTCAGCTTGCTTTCTTCGTCTTTAAAAAAGAAAAAAAAAAGAAGAAAAAAAGAAGGAGATTTTTTTCAAAAACAGGTACAGCTGAACCCGTGCCGCAGCGCAGTCAAGCAATTAATAGAAGGGGACAACAACAGAAAGCAGCGGACGATTCAGATGGGTTGGAGCGGTTGCACACCAAGTGGGGTGTGAACGCGCTAGCGCTTCCCAAATTCACTGGAGGACTGCCGATCAAGGTGAAAACTTTTAAAACTCTACAGGTGCTCTGTTGCAAAAGGAAAAATAAAAAATATATAGACAGTTGTTGTAAGAATTTTCTGCAGGGGCAGCGGCTTTGAATGTACAATTTTTAATTTCTGCAGCTATTTTGTGTGATTGTTGTTATTTCTGCATTTTTATTCATTCTGTTAAGGGCAATACCCCAATTCACATAAGGTGAGGGATTTCATCACCCTTTCCTTGGCCCACAAATTGCATTTCATCGTAGAATCTGACTAACAATAACGGTTAGACGTTGGACTTAAGGGAGTCACGGGCTCACCTAGGGCTTAATTATATTGTGATAGTTGATTCATTTGGAACGAATTATTTCTTGGTGTCTAAACTACGACAGAGAAATAACCGTTTATAAATATTACGGTGATTCGTAAATATTATATCGGTTATTACTCTGAAGGTACTTAAACCTTCGGCTGCATTGCTAGGGTGATTCCTGGTGCACCGATAACTCCTGTCCGTTAACTGGCTGAGAAATCTTTTGATCTAAGTAATCAAACACATCACCTTATAATTTTGGGTTAAGAGCCAATAAGGACAGAAAACTTCATTGTAGCTAATTTCTGTGCTTGCATTTAACAACAATGAGTGAAAAAAGTGTTAGCCAACAAAATTCTCCTAGGGGTTCTCGAATCAACCAAAATTTTCCAACCGAATTGGATCAAAATCGAGTAAATCAAAACTTTCCAAACTTTGGGGATCAAAACCAAATAAATCAAAATTTTCAAAACCTCAATATCCAAATGGATAGACCCTTGTCTCTTCGTGATCGATGTTCTCCGACTAGGACCGTTCAACCATCTGTCATTGTGTTCCCACCAGCTGAAGGAAACAATTTTGAGCTAAAACACTCTTTTATCCAAGGGGTACCAAAATTTACTGGGTCTGAAAATGCTTATGAATTTCTGAGTGAATTTGAATTGTATACGTCCACAACAAAAATGCAACAATTATCTAACGAATCGATCAAGCTAAGGCTAATTCCATTTGCACTACTTGAAAGCGCTAAAAGATGGCTAAATTCTCTTCCACGACATTCCATAAGAAGTTGGGATGAATTTGTCACTGCATTCTTGAAAAAGTTTTTCCCTTTCCATAAAACTCTCAAAATCCGAACTGAGATAAATCAATTTTGTCAAAATGAGGGGGAAACTTTTTCAAAATATTTTGAGAGATTCAACCAACTACTGTATAGTTGTCCTCATCATGGAATTCTAAAAGACAACTTGTGTCAAATTGTATATGAAGGGCTTAACTATCTATCTAAAACTCAACTAGAATCAATGTGTGGAGGAGATTTTATGTCTAAAACAGCCGATGAAGCTTGGCGGTTTTTAGAAGATTATTCTGAAAAGGACATGCAGTGGGAATCGATTCGAGTTCCCATTCGTACTTCTACTAGAGGAGTGCATGTTGTGGACCCAAGTCAAATTCTCTTAGAAAATCAAACTCCTCAAACCGGAGAAGGGTTACCCCACTACTACTCTCAAGACCAAGCCAATGCCATAGCTCAAAATAATCCGTACTCATCCACGTACAACCCTGGTTGGAGGAACCACCCAAATTTTTCTTGGTCGAACCCCAATAATTCGGCTAACCCATCTCACATGCAACCCTTTATTCCCAATCTGAATTACCAAGCTCCACCCCCCAATTCTCAAACCTCTCAAGCTGCACCTCAATCCAAACAACCGTATAGGCACCCCAATTTTCAATCATCGAACCAATCCTCTCAATCTTCTCAACCATCACAAGATATTGTTCGATTAGAAAAACAAATAAATAATCAAGACGCTAAAATCGACCAACTAATGCATATGATAAAGGAAATGGCGAAAAATAATGAGAAAGGAAAGTTGCCTAGTCAACCCGAAGTGAATCCAAAGTATAACCCTCGTGCTGTAAATTCTTGTGAGGACGAAAACCATAATCCAGTCAACGCTATTACAACCCTTCGATCTGGAAAGAGGATTGATAATAACGTGGACGACCCTGACGAACCTTCTAACTCGACCCCAATCCCTAATCTTGATGACCACCCATTGGCTTCGAATGCCAATTCTTCTAAACCTCAAGTTCCCTTAAATGTTGGCAATCCCAACAGTTCTTCTCCCAGCGTCGGCAAACCCGACCCACCTTCGAAAATTAATGTTGGCAATCCCAACATTTCATCTTCTACACCCCTACCACCTTCTTCTTCGAATGATGAAACTCATCCCAGAATCGAAAAACCAGTAGCTCCTTTTCCTCATAGACTCAATAATAAGAAGAAAGCTGCAAATTTCGATAAAATCTTGGAAATTTTCAAACAAGTCCGTGTGAACATTCCTCTTTTAGACACCATTGAACAAATCCCTCAATATGCCAAATGTCTTAAGGAATTGTGCACACAAAAACGTGCGACCAATGTCCCAAAAACCGCCTTTCTAACTGCGAATACAAGCTCTGTTCTTTCGAATCTTGCCCCAGTCAAGTATAAAGACCCTGGCTGCCCTACGATTGATTGTAAAATAGGAAACACTCACATCTCTCGTGCCCTACTCGACCTTGGTGCCAGTGTCAACCTTCTCCCTTATACTGTCTATCGTCAACTTGGACTAGGGGAGATTAAACCAACAAACATCACACTTCAACTAGCCGATCGATCTGTCAAAAAGCCATTGGGAATTATCGAAGACGTCTTGATACAGATCGAGCAGTTTTACTTCCCTGTCGATTTTATAGTTCTAGAAACAGAGTCTGTCTCAAATCCCAACGTTCAAATACCATTGATCTTAGGACGCCCTTTCTTAGCAACCTCTAATGCTGTCATTAATTGTAGGAATGGTCAGCTTCGACTCTCCTTCGGGCACCTAACCATCGAGCTAAACATCTTTAATCTCAACAAACAACCTAGGGATTTTGAGATCGATGAAATTGACATGATTCAAACCACAGCTGATGAAACCTCAAGTGACACTTCTGAAGCCCTAAAAATGTGTCTTGACCACTTCAACCCTGATTTCGACGAACTCGAATACATTTCTGAACTAAACAAAATTCTTGACTCCGACACTTCGCCACCTGAATCTAACCAAGGAATGTTGACCAATGTTGATACACAAGAACTTCCTAAGTTAGATCTCAAACCCTTGCCACCAGACCTTAAGTATGCCTACCTAGACTCTTCAAAAACTTTTCCCGTAATCTTGGCTTCCGATCTTACCGAGGACCAAGAAGAAAAACTTTTGGATACCTTGCGGGAAAATAAGGACGCTTTGGGGTGGGAAATTAGCGATATAAAAGGAATTAGCCCATCAATTGTGGAACATCGCATACATTTAGTTGATGAGGCTAAACCCACCCGTGAGGCTCAAAGGCGATTAAACCCAAACATGAGAGAAGTGGTCAAGGAGGAGATAATCAAATGTCTAGACAATAACATCATCTATCCCATCTCTGACAGTACTTGGGTGAGTCCGGTACAAGTTGTACCAAAGAAGTCGGGAGTCACAGTGATCAAAAACGACAGTAATGAACTCGTCCCAACAAAAATCAAAACCAAATGGCGTGTGTGCATCGACTATCGAAAGCTCAACTCAGCCACACGAAAAGACCATTTTCCCTTGCCTTTTATTGACCAAATGCTCGAACGATTAGCGGGACATGAGTACTACTGTTTTCTTGATGGATACTCTGGCTATAACCAAATTCCTGTTGCTTTAGAAGATCAACATAAGACCACCTTTACTTGCCCCTTTGGAACCTTTGCTTATCGTCGCATGCCTTTTGGTCTTTGTAATGCCCCCGCGACTTTCCAAAGGTGTATGATGAGTATTTTCTCTGATATGGTAGAAGAATTCTTGGAAATATTCATGGACGATTTTTCAATATATGGATCATCTTTTTCCCAATGTCTCACTCATTTAGAACTCGTCCTTAAGCGTTGTAAGGAGAAATCACTCGTGCTTAATTGGGAGAAATGCCACTTTATGGTAAAAAGGGGGATAGTTCTAGGTCATGTCGTCTCCAAAGATGGCCTAGAAGTCGATAAATCCAAAATCGATTTGATTGCTAATTTACCTCCTCCTAAGTCCGTCAAAGATGTTCGTTCATTTCTTGGCCATGCAGGATTCTATAGAAGATTCATTAAGGATTTCTCAAAAATTTCAAAACCTCTCTCGAATTTACTTGCCAAAGACGTAAAGTTTGAATTTTCCAATGAATGCAGAACATCTTTTGAAACTCTTAAATCACTCTTGACCACAACTCCCATCATTCAACCTCCTGATTGGACTCAACCCTTTGAACTTATGTGCGACGCTTCTGATTTTGCTATTGGAGCCATCCTGGGTCAGCGTATCGATAAACTCCCTCGAGTCATTTACTACGCTAGCAAAACCTTAAACGAGGCCCAATTGAATTACTCAACTACTGAAAAGGAATTTTTGGCAGTTGTCTTCGCTCTTGAGAAATTCAGGCCATATCTCATAGGATCCAAAGTCATAGTTTACACTGACCATGCTGCCCTACGGTATCTGCTTTCTAAAAAGGATGCCAAGGCCCGCTTGATTCGTTGGATCCTTCTTCTCCAAGAATTCGATATAGAAATACGAGATAAAAAGGGTTCTGAAAATGTCGTAGCTGATCATCTCTCTCGAATTGTGCACGAAAATGATAACGACACCCAAATCGATGACTATTTTCCTGATGAACAACTCCTTTCGATCTCTAACACCCCTTGGTACGCTGACATTGTGAATTATCTTGTCACACAACAAATGCCCGCCGAATGGTCGAAACAAGATAAACAAAAATTTCTCTCAAAAGTTCGAAACTTCTATTGGGATGACCCATATCTTTTCAAATACTGTCCAGACCAAATCATCCGAAGGTGTGTGCCCGATCATGAACACCAAAGTATTCTCTCTTTCTCACATGACCATGCTTGTGGCGGTCATTTTGGAGCAAGAAAAACTGCTGCAAAAGTTTTGCAAAGCGGTTTTTATTGGCCCACACTCTTCCGTGACGCTTTCGAATTTTGCTCTAAATGTGAGCGATGTCAAAGAACGGGTCGAATCTCTAAGCGAAACATGATGCCTCTCAACCCCATTTTAGTGATTGAGTTATTCGATGTTTAGGGCATCGATTTCATGGGACCATTCCCTAATTCATTTGGGAATCTTTACATCTTACTTGCGGTAGATTATGTCTCAAAATGGGTTGAAGCCATTCCGACCAAAACCAACGAAAACAAGGTTGTTGTCAAATTTCTCAAAGAAAACATCTTTTCACGCTTTGGCACACCTCGAGCTATCATTAGCGATAATGGCACTCACTTCTGTAATCGTGCTTTTGAGTCCTTGCTCAGGAAATATTCAATCACACACAAGCTGTCAACACCTTACCATCCACAAACTAGTGGACAAGTAGAAGTTTCCCATAGACAAATCAAACAAATTCTTGAGAAAACCGTGAACTCCAATAGAAAAGATTGGTCTGTAAAACTGATTGATGCACTTTGGGCTTTTCGCACTGCTTATAAAACCAATCTAGGGATGTCACCATATCGATTAGTCTTTGGAAAGGCCTGTCACTTACCTCTTGAATTAGAGCATCGCGCTCTTTGGGCCATAAAATTTTTGAACTTTGACTTAGAAAAAGCCGGCTCACACAGGAAGTTACAAATCTCTGAATTAGAGGAATTAAGAAATGAGGCGTATGAAAATGCGAAAATCTACAAAGAAAGAACCAAAGCCCAACACGACAAAAACATACTTCGTAAGGAATTCAACATAGGTCAAAAAGTTCTTTTATACGACTCTAGACTTCACTTGTTTCCAGGGAAACTCAGATCTCGATGGACTGGACCTTATGTCGTGAAAACAGTATACCCTCATGGAGCGGTTGAAATTGAAAATCCTAGGGATGGAAAAGTCTTCAAAGTAAACGGTCAACGACTGAAACCATCTTTGGAATTTGAGCAATATGACGAAGACGACTCTATCGATCTGCATGATCATCCACCATGAAATCAGGTGGTACACGTTCTTCTTTTATTTTTCTTTTTCATTTTTTTTAATTTTCTTTTTGTTTTTCTGCCTTAGACAGTTGGGACACTGTCTGAATCAAGTGTGGGGGGGAGTCTGCATTTCATCCATTTTCATTTTTCTTTGTTTTTATTTCTTTTTATTTTCAGCCATTTAAGTAGGACCATCATACATTTTATATCGTAGTAACATGCCATTTTTTTTTTTTAAATACGACTCATTTTCAATTGATACAACAAAATAAGTTTACAATTTTTAGCCAGTTGATAGTATTTTTCTCTCTCAACTTAGATCGAATAGGAAATATAATGAAAAGTTTAAATTTTGAGGGATAATAGTGTAACCGGTACATAGGGAGATTCTTAGGTGATGGCCATGAAATCTATTCTATATTGTAGACTTTGTTTAAATAAGTGGAGGACTTAAAAGACTTATATTGGCTTTTCAAATCTTTAAAACTAAGTTGTGTTAAGTTGAATTCGCGTAACTCTCTTTTGTGCTTATATTTTCGATAATAATAATAATAGTATTCCAAGGGTATCCAACATTGCTTGTATATCGAGCGTTGGTGTGCAAACCCGCCAAGCTCTATCCGACACGTTGTTGACAAAGTCAAAGTTGGAATATCTTGGTCTCATTTTATGAGATTGGACACCTAAGGATTACCGACACGTTGTTGACAAAGTCAAAGTCGGCCTGCACAATCCGCCAAGCTCTTTACCTACTGTCCGTTAGTCCGCGAGGCAGTGCATGGGTGGTAAACCTTGGTCTTTTTAGTTAGGTGTATGTACTTAATCATAAATCTTAAAATTTTATAGAATAAAGAATAAGCGATGATACCCAAACACTTCTTGACCTTATTGATTTGACTAGCCATACATGAGAAAATTAGAATACCACTTTGCAAACTGTGCCAAACAAACTAAGAATTTATTTCATGGCTGCACTATGTTATCGACCGAACTAACTGGCCAAACTGGAATTTAACATTTGAAAACTTGATTTATATTGAAAATTTGTGACAAGTCGAGGTATCTAAAATAAAATCAACTGATTAGGAATTGTTAACTTAATTTGTTGTACCACTTTCCTGAAACAAGTCGTGCTTTTATTTTTTCGTTTTTATTTGCATATGTCCATTGCATTCATGTAGTTTCATTAGAATCATAGCATACTGCATTTGGATTTTGTGGGTAGTATCCGCTGAAAACCCTCACGAGACACCACTCGTCCTACTAGGGACACCTAGAGGTTTAACGGCTTGTTGCATACGCTCAATGCAATCGTGTTTCCTACGAAAGTGCGACCTATCTAGTTAGTTTTCATTCTTTTGTTTTACTCGAGGACGAGTAAAAGATAAGTGTGGGGGTACTTGATTGACACTGAAAAGTGTTTATTTTATTACTTTTATGCTTTATCTTTTGTAAATAAATAAATGATACTTTGGTTACTTTTGTATGTTTTTACAGGATGTCAAGAAATGCCTCCTTCAATTCAAATCAAAGGCCAACTACAAGAAAGAGCTACTTCCTCACATCAAATTCATTTCAACTGCAAAAGAAGCAGTAGCTCACTGGTAAAGGCATAGGAATTGGTGCTGAGAGACCTGAGTTCGAACCCCGTCAAGCTCACTTTTTGCCAAAGAAACGGAGCGCGTTCACACTGGCCCCTTTGCTTTGAGGAATATTTGGATAGTCTTATGTTATACACATACACATATTCATGTGTATGTATTTATGATGTGCACCAATTAACATCTCAGCAATAGCCATATTCTCATCATGGAAGTAAATTCAAATCATTCAATTTCAATTAGAAGAATTTCTGATTGAATTGTTGCCAAGAAGAAAAACCAATTTTGAAGATTTTATCTTATATTGCCTTTGGAGTCTGATAAGCGTCCTTGTTTGGAAGAGTTAATTAGATGCAATCTTCTATCAATCAAGCCACATGGGAAAATTGAAAGATATGGAAAATATTTACCATGATATGCCCAGATTTTCTCCAATCAGTTAATCAAGGAAGGCAAGAAATAGTCATGAATGAGGAGGGCCATTTATTCATAGACCTAGTTAGGGTTTTCCCATTCTCATCTATAAATATGTGATTGTAACCATTGTAAAAATCATCTCATAATTCTGTACTCTCTTTTAGTTTTAATAAAATTTTCTTGTTCTAGTTATTTACTTTTCTTTTAAAACAATTTGTGTATCTACACGATTAGATTCGGTAGAACACATATTGTTGTTGTCTTTGTTACTGCGTACTAGTGTTCACTGTTTGATTAGTTTCAACAGCAACTCTACTTTTAATTCTCTGTTATTGTTCCAGTTATTATTTACTTTTGTTGTTTTTGCTAGTACTTGTTATTTTCTTTCCTGTTGTTGAATTTGATATACGTCTGATTAGATTCAGATTTGTAGCAGTTTCAATAACATTATTTCAACAACATTGAAAACAACCCCCAAAGCTCGTCTAACACGCCCAAGGAATTATCTAAATAATTTAATTTTAATCTACCTCCCTATGTTCGACCTGTATGCTACACACCTGTACGCTTGCAGAATTTATTACAAATGTCACGCTTTTCTAATTCATAGACTAGCGTCGATCACAAACAGATATATATTTAATAGAGATCAATCAGCACAGAAAAAAATCTAATGTCAGACACACAGTCCATTTACAAGTTCGTTCTGGGTCTGAACGAAACCGGAGGCACTCGATACCTCGCATATCCATACAATCAACAAGTACGTCCGGACGGCTACTACTTCAGCCCCGTCAAGTTAGCTACTCATATCATGAGCATCAGTAGCACCCCTCCATTCGACGTGAAGATCATTGGTCTTGCACCGTCTTCATATCCTCGACTTTCAATCATCGATCAATTATTGGAAATGAGAATCAACTCGGCCTGTTCAAATAATTTACGTATATTTAGAATTTCAAACCAATTCATTTCAATGGTTAAATTATTCGATATCACTAATTCTGTTCTTTAGTGTAATTTTCACGCCAAACACATTCAACCATCAAATATCACATAAACAGAGCAAATTCAGTTTATTTCCATTCCATATCATTTATAATATTTTATCACGATTTATAGCTATTTTTATTTATTTAAAAATAGCCAATTCACTCAAACGATGCTTCAGGGCATAACGCGGCCGTGGCGCTGTTTTTCTTCAGATTTGATTTACACATATCAGAAAATCTAACTGTTGGATCTTCACAAATTTTATATCATTAGAAAGATTTTTCAAAATGAATCCACCGGTTTCAGTTTTGGGAAAATCCAACGGTCGGATCTCCCGGTACAATCATTTGAAGTCACGATTTAAAAATACGAACTGCAGCATCGTAATTGATTTAATTTAATTATATTTATATATATATATATATATATATATATAAATATAATTCTTTCTTCGATTTCAAAACTATATTCATTTCATATATTTGATAAAAATGATATTTTTATCGTCAAAAATATTTATTCAACACATGAATATTTTTAGCACCTCATATTCACGATAAAAATGTAGATTTTATTGTTCAATCTATATATTCAACACATGAATGTTTTTGACTTCACACATACGATAAAAATATGATTTTTATCGTTCTAGTCCTTTATTCAACACATGAATATTTTCTATAGTTGATATATATAATAAAAATGTTATTTTTATCTTTAAAAGAATTCATTCAACATATGAGCTTCATTCAAAAAATTTAGTGTTAAAACAATTTACTTAAAATACTAATATTTTATATAGTCTAAATATAATAAAAATGTGATTTTTATTGTAAAATAATTTATTCAACATATGAACTTCATTCAACACCTGAATTTCTATTCAATACATGAATTTCTATTCAACTCATGAATATAGTTTCAACACATAAAAATAATTCTAACACATGGATATTATTGAAAATTTTGGCAGCATAATGGTAGGGTAGTTAAAACCGGCACCGTCCCTAGTACGGCTCCTCGCTCTAACTTAAAACCTCGCGGTTTTTTACAATGGGTATTTTCAATATCTAGTTCGTACGCAGACGAATTTTCCCATATACTAATCCTATTGGGATTTCAATCACAATCAATCATTTCAAATCAGCCGTTCATGGTATTCACCAAATTTCACATCAACCAATAATCCAAACAATATCACAACCAATATATATCGTCCATGGTCTGTGGACGAGGGGAGTATATATACATACACGTATATAACTATATTTCGATTTCAATTCAAAATCATTTCCATTTATTTAACACATATATCACTTTTACAACGCATATATAACTTATACATCGAACATACAACATATACAACGCTTATACATGAGGTGTACAACGCTTATATAACTCATACATCGACTATATAATTTATACATCGTTATCTTCCATATCGTTTATAAATTAGAAATCTCACATTGGGTTCCACTCCTCAAAAAATTGCAGAAGGCTCAGAAAAATATGCGGTCTCTTCTAAAATGTAGAAGACGTCCACACGAGTCCACTGTCTCTTGTTTCACTGAATTTCGTCAACAAATGAGAAAGATGTGATTTTTGCAATGAAATCATAAACCGTAGCGCTTTAAAGTGCTATAGAACAGTTTAAAATAAAATAAACCGTTACCTGATCAGCTATTCGTACAAAACTAGGTTTTGATTTTTACTCCAATCCGTGCAACGATATGAGGATTGGGCGGCGCAGTGTCGAAGAGGAAGGAGGGGTGCACCCGCGCATGGTGATGCGACGGCGATCAATCGCCTCTGGCGATGGCGGCGGCGGCTTGAAGACGGCGACTTCCTGGGGGTGATTCGCGAGCTACAGGCGACGAGACGGAGGGTGGTGGGTATGGATTCGAAGCTCTCGTCGACGGCTACAAAATCCTCAACTGGGTCGAGGTATGAATCGAAGTGGTTTGGCTGGAAAATGGATGGGAAGGATTGAAGGGGTTTCCGCCTTTAATCGGATGTCGGGGAGAGAGAAAACGGGGGGAGAGAGAAATGACTGGCCAATGAGATTTTTTTTATTTATATATTTTTAAAATTCTAAAATGCCCCTTATCTCATACGAACTCTAATCCAACCCCAACGACTATCGTCCCTAGCTAAATACCCTCATTCCGAACACAATGGGATATGTTCCGAAGGCCTATTCGAATGTTTCAGTCAGTTTTCCTTCACATTAAATATAAAACATTCAATATTCGATTTGAACGTACATTTCAATTTGCCGGAGCCACCTACTGATTCTAAAAATTCCCAAAAAATAAATCTAGCTATGTTTTGACGATACGGTCCCAACAAAACTAGTTTCATCGAATTCTGAGACCGTTTGAAAAATGGCCATTTTTTGGTCGATCCAATTTAACAGAAATTCACCAAACACATTTTATTTTGCCACGCTCACATATTAACTTCAAAAATTATGAAATTTGAAACCTAGCAATAATTTGATATCCCGGATCCAAAAAAAGTGGTTTCGTCGAATTCCGATGTCGTTTGCAAAATGTCTATTTTCAAGGGCTATATATTCTCTATAGCGACCTTTCTGAAAATTCATTTGGCCATAACTTTTGATTCCCGCTATGAAACTTTGATTTTTCAGATTCGTTAGAAAGATATTCGCTAACAGATTTAAATATTTTTGGTTTCACTAAAATCTGTTTTATTTTGCACCCGGTACAGTCAGTCAAAGTTTGAATTGAAATTTTGAAACTGCCGCGCCATTTCAGGCCTTGTTTATAATTTAAAATAATTATATTTATTTTCAAATATCGATTCAAACCTACTTTTCGTCGTTATTATTTAAAATAATTTTTTTTAAATATTTAAAATCCACTAAATTAGCCAAATTAAAAAAATTTAAACTGGCTCAGATTTTCCGGGTTGTTACAATCTCCCCCACTTAAAACTTTTCGTCCCCGAAAAGGAACAAAGTCGAAAGTGGTTTAATTAACCAACTCTACTTTAAATCTGGCTTCCATTCTTCAACTTTTCAGTTTCTAAGAATTTTCAAATTCTTCAAAAATTTGGCTAACACCCTAAATTTTTGAAAAATTTCGCCATAACCTCCTTTGTACGGGGAGGGGTTTGGAAATTTATTAGGCCGTATTAGGTACCCAATAAATCCTAATAAGCATGCACATATTTATAGTGATATATTCCGGTGTCCACAGGGGAGTGTGTATAGATCATAACTCCAGAGAACAAATTCTCGTCACCCTATAAATGGTTTTTGTGCCTTAATGACCAGAGAGACATGTTTATTGTCATCTCCAAACCCACGTTGGGTTTTTATTAATCTTGCAAATTACCTTTACATTTTATATGGTCCATATCAGTCATGAGTTCAACCTGTAAAATATTGTCATCGCCATACAAGCCTCTCGCTCGTATGGTAAATCTTCAACCTCATCACACAAGCTCCAAATGCTTATGTGGTATATGATGAAGTATTTTATCTTCCAGAAGTATGCCATGTAGTGTAGTTCAAAATTAATTATTACTATCCTATGGCGACATTTATTAATTACACACAGAACAACCAGCACTCCGCATCCAATGGCTTTCTCAGGAGTTGATATAATAATAAAATTACGCATCCAACTCATTAAGGTTTACCTATTTGTCGGGCACGCAAATAAATTCTTTACTCAACAGCTAATCCATTTACCTGTTCAAACATATATAATGCACATGTATATATTTCTATCTATTCAATGTGTGATTTAATTGCATAAATCTACCATTCATTCCTCTATTGATCAAACTAACTATCCTTCTAATAATTTAATTAATCAAGTCCACTATCACACAACACAAACAACAATCAGTTTGTTTTTAACTTTTCAAAAATATACTAATTAATTCATATATTCTTTTAAAATCATTCAGACTATATAATTAAAAGTTTACATGCATGAAAAGAAAACAACAACAAAGTAGAGAACAAAATGGTAATGTAAAGATATGGTAAATGTACCTTGCACCAGAGTCAATCAGAGATATCCACCCTGCACTTAGGATAGGCTTTCTTAATGCTTTCCTCTATTTCCCAAGTACAATCCCGCGGATCTCCACTCCATTGTACTTTGACTAAGTGAACTTTCTTGTTCCTCAGTTCTTTGGTTTCTTTGCCAATAATCTTTAGCGGCTCTCTTCTCACAGCCAACTCTAGAGTAATTTCTATATCCCATTGCGCTGCTTCTTCCACGATCAAGTCTGGATCATGAACATGCTTTTGAAGTTGAGATACGTGAAACACAATATGTACTCCAAGCAACCAATCAAGCAATTGAACCCTATAAGCTAGAGTTCCAACCCGTTCCAGAATAGGAAACGGACCAATAAATTTAGGCGCCAATTTCCCTGTTTTACCGAACCGGATAACTCCTCTCATCGGAGATACTTTCAAATACACGTGGTCTCCAACAACAAATTATATATCTCTTCTTCTTTTATCTGCATAGTTTTTCTGTCGGCTTTGAGCGGCGAGTAATCGTTTCTTAACGAAATTGACTTTGTCCGCAGCTTCGTGAATCATATCGGGTCCCAATACGAGTCTATTACCAGGTTCTATCCAACAAGCAGGAGATCGACACGGTCTACCATACAATGCTTCGAATGGTGACATTATCAGGCTCGCTTGGTAGCTTTTGTTGTATGAGAACTCGGCCAAATGCAAATGGTCTTCCCATGATCCGCCAAAATTAATAACACAAGCCCGCAATAAATCTTCTAGAATACGATTTACCCTCTTAGTTTGACCGTCTATTTGGGGATGATATGCGGTCCTCAAGTTCAGTTTTGTTCCCAATTCTGCTTGGAATGCTTCCCAGAATTTACTAGCAAAAATCGGAACCCAATCACTAACGATGCTCATGGGAACTCCGTGCAGTCTAACTATTTCCTTGAAATAAACCTGCGCCAGACTTTGAGCAGTTCTATTCGATTTGACAGGTATGAAATGGGCGGTCTTCGTGAAACGATCTACGACCACCCAAATACTGTCATTTCCCTTCCTGGTTCTGGGCAAACCGTCTATGAATTCCATAGAAATCTGTTCCCACTTCCCACCTGGAATTTCCAAAGGTTGCAACAATCCAGCGAGTTTTTGCTGATCGCTTTTGACTTGTTGACAAGTAGAACACTGGCTAACATATAAAGAAATGTCTCGTCTCATAGATTTCCACCAGAAAGTACGTTTGATATCATTATACATCTTGCTCACTCCTGGATGGATACTAAGCTTGGCTTTGTGACATTCATCTAATACTTCTCTCCGGAGTTCAGGAATGTTTGGCACACATATTCGGCCTTTCAACCTAAGAATCCCCTCGTTATCTACCTGAAATCTCGAGGGCTCGCCTTTCTGAATTCTCTCTCTGATCTTCTGAATGAAGTGATCATCCTTCTGAAGAGCAGATATGTTATCAATCAACGAAGGCGTGATAATAAGACTGGCGACAATAACATTCTATCTGCTGAGTGCATCAACCACAACATTAGCTTTCCCCGGTGTATATAAGATATCAAGATCATATGCCGCGAGAAATTCTAACCAACGCTGCTGTCTCATATTCAGATCCGTCTGGGTGAATAAATACTTCGACGATTGATGATCAGTATATAATTCAAACTTCTCACCCAATAGATAATGCCTCCAGATTTTCATAGCAAACACGATAGCTAGCAATTCAAGATCGTGAGCTACATAATTCTTTTCATGTAATTTCAATTGACGGCTAGCATAAGCGACTACATGGCCTTTTTGCATTAACACTGCGCCAAGGCCTTCTTTAGAAGCATCGGTCCAGACTTTTAAATCCTGATTGCCGTCAATAATTGTGAGCACTGGAGCAGTCGTCAATTTTAACTTCAGCTCCTAGAAAGCTGCCTCACATTCGGGAGTCCGGTTGAATCTCGAATGTTTCTTAGTAAGCTTTGTCAAGTGACTGGATATCTTCGAAAAATTCTTAACGAACATCCGATAATAACTGGCCAATCCGAGAAAACTTCTGACTTTTGTGGGCGTACGAGGCTGTTTCCAATTCTGAATAGCAGTGATTTTACTGGGATCCACTGAAATTCCTTGTTTTGACACGACGTGACCAACAAATTTGACTTCTTCTTGCCAGAATATACATTTGGAAAACTTTGCTTTTAAATCATTCTTTCTGAGAATTTCTAACACTTGTTCCAAATGTTTTTCATGCTCCCTTTCTGACTTAGGGAAGATCAGTATATAATCAATGAAAACCAGAACAAATTTATTCAATACTCCTCTGAATACTCGGTTCATTAGATCGACAAAATAAGCTGGAGCGTTACATAAGCCGAACTGCATTACTAACCACTTGTAGAATAAGTCTGGACCTCTGAATGCTGTCAAAGGAACACACTCTTCGGCAATACGAAGCTGATGGAAACCTATAGCTAGGTCCATTCGGGAAAACACTTATGCCCCATTCAATCGGTCCAACATATCATCAATCTGCGGCAATGGATATTTGTTCTTCAGCGTCTGCTTATTCAAGTCACGATAATCCACACATAGTCTGAGAGTACCGTCTGACTTTGGGACAAATACCACTGTTGCTCCCCAATCAGAGAAACAAGGCCTGATCAGACCTTTCCATACAAGCTGTCGAGTTTGATTGTCTAACTCTTCTTTCTCCTTCAAGGTCATTCTTCGAATAGAGTGAACTACTGGCCTTGCATTCGGAACTAAAGAGATTTTAAAATTAATTTCTCTCTGCGGAGGTAAGCTAACAACTTCTTCGAACACGTCCGCATAGTTCTTGACAACAGGAATATTTTCAATGTCGACCGGAATATTCTCCGTCACGACAGGAACAGGTTCAATTTGAGCAGGAGAAACCTCCAAAGCTGCCCAAAAGTCTTTTCTATCAAAATTCGGACCTTCACATGGAATGGTTATATAATTGCCAGATTTAATCTTCGCCCTTACGACTCTGTCAGCGCATTTAACCTCAGCTTTATATTTGGTTAACCAGTCTAACCCCAAGATAAGATCAAATTCTGTAAAATTCATGACGACCGCAATGGTAGGGAACCGATAACGAGAAAAAGAAACCGGCACCCCACATACCCAACTGAGATCGAGGGAACCCCCAACCGGATTGTGGACAGTCATGGGTTCTCTGAGCTTTTTTCAAATTCAAATCCAGTTTCTTAAGCGCATTCTTTGCAACAAAGCTTCACGATGCGCCTGTATCAAATAATACCTTTACCGGAATATCTTTGACAGTAAGCGTGCCTTTTAAAACATCTGGCCTTTCCTGACTAGCTGAGGGTTCAGAAGTTTCTGCTACTTTATTTACCTGAACCACTTCAGATTTCTTTAAGAGCCGGCAATCTTGCTTTACGTGACCAAGCTGCTGGCAAAGATTGCACTTTCTATCTTCTTGCACCTTGTTCTTGGATTTATCTCCCTTATTCTTTTGCTTGTTCGAAGATTTACAATTTCTCATCGAATGCCCTTGCTGATTACACTTTAAATATACTACTGCTTTAGCCTTTTTCTGACTGGCCCTTGGCCTCTTATTGCCTTCAGACTTTCTACTTACCTCAGGCTGCATACTAGCCTCTGGCTGTGTACTTGTCTCTGGGCTATCAGTTTCGAATTTCCTTTTGTTGCTAAAACTGACTTCCTCTTCATCGACAAAAAGGCCTCGCTTATCTAGATCTTCATACTGATAAGCCATGTATATCATTTCAGAAAAAGGGAGCTTCACGTACCCCATCACACTATTCTGGTGTTTTCTTTGGAGCCCATTTATAAACCTCAGATTTTTCCTCTTTGTATCTTGAATTAGATGTGGGGCAAAATGAGAAAGTTCATTGAATATCTTATGATATTCTGGGATATTCATATCTCCTTGTATCAGATAATGAAATTCATCACATAACCGCTCGGTTGCTTCTGGAGGAATAAACCTTTCACTGAAAATCTCTTTAAATCTATCCCAGGTAATATTACCTTCTGGATTATCTTTAATAATCGAATCCCACCAGAACAAAGCTTCTTTTTTGAGTTCCCAAGATGCCAATAATCTTTTCTGGTCATCACTCACTTTTAAGCCTTCAAAGATTTTCTCAGCAGAACGAATACAAGCTTGTGTTTCCATAATGGATTCTTTGCCCAAGAATGGTGATCCACCCAGATTTTGATACCTCTTTACTAGAGCTTCAATATTCAGGTCTACATTACTTCTTCTGTTCCTGCCACTCATTTTCTAGTGCGTATGCAAATAGCAGACCAAGTGTCAGGTCAACAGAAAAGATATTTTAAAACATAGAAACATATACTTCATTGTAAATGTGCCTATCGAGGTGTATTTCATTCTGCTATACTCATACTAGGATATTACTGATCGTATCTGTAATGAGTTATTCATCCTAGAACACTATAGGTTCTATTTCTGACGAATTCGTTAATATGTTATATTCCAGAACTAAGCTTAACCAAAGCTCCGATACCACATTTGTGACGACCCCATTCCCCATACGACGGTGGAAAGCGTAATCTTTGGAGTATAACACATGAACAGATAACAGCAGAATAGAAATAAATAAATAAATAAATACACCAGATAATGTACAATAGAATACACTGGATAACCATAATCATCAGAGTTACACAGTATATAGGATCATACTTAGTACAAAATACAGTTCAGCTATACATAAATGTCTACAGCGGAAATCTAAACATAATATGTACAATAGGAGCTGAACAGCATAAAAAGAGATAAATGATAGAATCAATCTTCAGCTCCAGCTATCCAGAAAGAGCCTGCTAAAACCTGTATACAAGGATGCCCGTGTAGAAAAAGGGGGCACCCGAGTTTGCAAGTGAAACAAACTACGAGTCAGTCACGGGACTGGTATGAGAAATCTACTTAACACATTTTATAATATGGCCAATCACAGGACCACGCCACTTTCACGGAATGGGTTTACTCCATTGGATTGCCAGTGCTTTAAAACAAATAAATCTTTTAAACACCGCAATGCTTTTTATAAAAATGAAGCCATTATAAGACTCAGTTCCCATCACACAATGCAACACAAACCGGAGGATAGAGTTTTACCTTATAATGGCCAAAATATGCTTGATACGAGCAAAAAAAATCATTTGATATTATTGCTAGTGTATATATGTTTCAAAAACAATTTCAATCATAACTATCAATCATAGACGGCATGGGTACCATATATCATGTCGCCATATACATATATACAATCAAAACCGCACGGTGTCGTATTTGGAAATTGGATTTCCATCATGAACCAAGGCAAAAGATAGTCCTTACCGAATTCGAGACAATCTAGCCTACCATGTCTCAGGAACAGCCGCAACTGCACCTTGGATCGTCAGGGCTGGTCCACCGATGTGGATTAAAATGCCTGAACACTGCGTTTCCCCACACTTTGGGGCGTAAATGAGTCCTACGACTCCATCGGCTCCACATAGTCACCGATATATCCGAAGCGCCTCGCAACAGCAACAACCACACAGGTGAAAATAATATAAATGTCAGGGCTGGTAGGTCACTTACACCACCCTAGCTAGAAAGAAATGCATGTCCTCCCTGAGGTCCTCTCCCGTTTCTGGTTCATACCAGGGTGTAAGGCTCGCGAATTCACGTTATACACAAAGCTATGCCACACAGGTCGTGCTTTGATCATCAACCACAAGACTTTGCTTTTCAACAGAAGCCTTGATCATCTGCCACTTAGGCGTGCCACACAGGCAATTCACTCCATGCGACTGATTTCTATCGATATATAACCTTTGAGCTCGTATGCCTCAGAGAAGGGCGTTAAGCAAGAGAATAAATTCTCCGCCGCCAAACAGATATATATTTAATAGAGATCAATCAACACATAACAAAATCTAATGTCAGACACACAGTCCTTTTACAAGTTTGTTCTGGGTCTGAACGAAACCGGAGACACTCGATACCTCGCATATCCGTACAATCAACAAGTACGTCCGGACGGCTACTACTTCAGCCCCGTCAAGGTAGCTACTCCTATCATGAGCATCAGTAGCACCCCTCCATTCGACGTGAAGATCATCGGTCTTGCACCGTCTTCATATCCACGACTTTCAATCGTCAATCAATTATTTAAAATGAGAATCAACTCGGCCTTTTCAAATAATTCACGTATATTTAGAATTTCAAATCAATTCATTTCAATGGTTAAATTATTCGATATCACTAATTATGTTCTTTAGTGTAATTTTCACGCCAAACACATTCAACCATCAAATATCACATAAACCAAGCAAATTCAGTTTATTTCCATTCCATATCGTTTATAATATTTTATCACGATTTATAGCTATTTTTATTTATTTAAAAATAGCCAATTCACTCAAACGACGCTTCGGGCCATAACACGGTCGTGGCGCTGTTTTTCTTCAGATTTGATTTACACATATCTGAAAATCTAACCGTTGATCTTCACAAATTTTATATCATTAGAAAGATCTTTTCAAAACGAATCCAACGGTTTTAGTTTTGGGAAAATCCAACGGTCGGATCTCGCGGTACAATCGTTTGAAGTCACGATTTCAAAATACGAACTGCAGCGTCGTTAATCGATTTAATTTAATTATATATATATATATATATATAAATATAATCGATTCTGGCGCTGTTTTTCTTCAGATTTGAATTAAACATTCCAGACAATCCAACCGTTGGATCTTCACAAAGTGTGTGTCGTTGGAAAGACATTTCCAAAGCGAACCCAAAGGTTTCGGTTTCGGGAAAATTCGATGGTCGGATATCCCGCACTAATCGTTTGAAATCACGGTTTCAAAACATGAACTGCAGCTTCGTTATTCGATTTATTTTAATTATATTTATATAAATATAATTCTTTCTTCGATTTGAAAACTATATTCATTTCATATATTTGATAAAAATGATATTTTTATCGTCAAAAATATTTATTCAACACATGAATATTTTTAGCACCTCATATTCACGATAAAAATGTAGATTTTATTGTTCAATCTATATATTCAACACATGAATGTTTTTTACTTCACACATACGATAAAAATATGATTTTTATCGTTGTAGTCCTTTGTTCAACACATGACTATATTCTATAGTTGATATATATAATAAAAATGTTATTTTTATCTTTAAAAGAATTCATTCAGCACATGAGCTTCATTCAAAAAAATTGGTGTTAAAACAATTTATTTAAAATACTAATATTTTATATAGTCTAAATATAATAAAAATGTGATTTTTATTGTAAAACAATTTATTCAACACATGAACTGCATTCAACACATGAATTTCTATTCAACACATGAATTTCTATTCAACACATGAATATAGTTTTAACACATGAATATAATTCTAACACATGGAAATTATTGAAAATTTCGGCAGCATAACGACAGGGTAGTTAAAACCGGCACCGTCCCCAGTACGGCTCCTCGCTCTACCTTAAAACCTCGCGGTTTTTGACAATGGGTATTTTCAACATCTAGTTCGTACGCAGACGAATTTTCCCATATACTAATCCTATTGGGATATCAATCACAATCAATCATTCCAAATCAACCATTCATGATATTCACCAAATTTCACATCAACCAATAATCTTAACAATATCACAACCAATATATATCGTCCATGGTCTCTGGACGAGGGGAGTGTATGTATATATATATATATATATATACGTATATAACTATATTACGATTTCAATTAAATATCATTTCCATTTATTCAACACATATATCACTTTTACAACGCATATATAACTTATACATCGAACATACAACTTATACAACGCTTATACATGAGGTGTACAACGCTTATATAACTCATACATCGACTACATAATTTATACATCATTGTTTTCCATATCGTTTATAAATTAGAAATCTCACATTGGGTTCCACTCCTCCAAAAATTGCAGAAAGCTCAGAAAAATATGCGGTCTCTTCTAAAATGTAGAAGACGTCCACATGAGTCCACTGTCTCTTGTTTCACTGAATTTCGTCAACAAACGAGAAAGATATGATTTTTACAGTGAAATTATAAACCGTAGCGCTTTAAAGTGCTATAGAACAGTTTAAAATAAAATAAATCGTTACCTCAGTTATTCGTTCAAAACTAGGTTTTGATTTTTACTCCAATCCGTGCAACGATATGAGGATCGGGCGGCGCAGCGTCGAAGAGGAAGGAGGGGCGCACCCATGCGTGGTGGTGCGATGGCGATTGATTGCCTCTGGCGATGGTGGCGGCGGCTTGAAGACGGCGACCTCCTAGAGGTGATTCGCGAGCTACAGGCGACGAGACGGAGGGTGGTGGGTATGGATTCGAAGCTCTCGTCGAGGGCTACAAAATCCTCAACTGGGTCGAGGTTTGAATCGAAGTGGTTTGGCCGGAAAATGGATGGGAAGGATTGAAGGGGTTTCTGACTTTAATCGGATGTCGGGGAGAGAGAAAACGGGGAGAGAGAAATGACTGGCCAATGAGATTTTTTTTATGTACATTTTTAAAATTCTAAAATACCCCTTATCTCATACGAACTCCAATCCAACCCCAACGACTGTCGTCCCTAGCTAAATACCCCCATTCCGAACACAATGGGATATGTTTCGAAGGCCTATTCGAATGTTTCTGTCAGTTTTCCTTCACATTAAATATAAAACATTCAATATTCGATTTGAACGTACATTTCAATTTGCCGGGGCCACCTACTGATTCTAAAAATTCCCGAAAAATAAATCTAGCTATGTTTTGACGATACTGTCCCAACAAAACTAGTTTCGTCGAATTCTAAGACCGTTTGGAAAATGGCCATTTTCTGGTCGATCCAATTTAACAAAAATTCACCAAACACATTTTCTTTTGCCACGCTCACATATTAACTTCAAAAATTATGAAATTTGAAACCTAGCAATAATTTGATATCCCGGATCCAACAAAAGAGGTTTCGTTGAATTCCGAGGTCATTCGCAAAATGTCTATTTTCAAGGGCTATATATTCTCTATAGCGACCTTTCTGAAAATTCATTTTTCCATAACCTTTGATTCCCGCTATGAAACATCGATTTTTCAGATTCGTTAGGAAGATATTCACTAACAGATTTAAATATTTTTGGTTTCACTAAAATCCGTTTTATTTTCCACCCGGTACAGTCAGTCAAAGTTTGAATTGAAATTTTGAAACTACCGCGCCATTTCAGGCCTTGTTTATAATTTAAAATAATTATATTTATTTTCAACATCGATTCAAACCTACTTTTCGTCGTTATTATTGAAAATAATTTATTTAAAATATTTAAAATCCACTAAATTAGCCAAATTAAAAAATTTAAACTCGCTCAGATTTTCCGGGTTGTTACAATATTACTCTCTTCAATTCAAAGTTTAAATTACATAGAATGTCTTTATTACATTAATTGTACTATGAATAACATGGTAATAAAATTTGACTTATTAGTCTACAAAATTAATCACCATTAAAGCTTCAACATACGTTTGAAATTAATTTAACGTTTATTACGCCATTTATACTTATAATTTGATAAATTAGTTTTGATGATATGTCACTACGCAAATAAAATCCTTGTTTAAGATTAAATTAAATTGCATGGTTTATTTCAAAGTTGACTTTTTTTCCATCGTTACATTTTCAACACAAATTTGTGATGACGTTATTTTTGGAAGAAAGTTTTAAATCGAGATTATATTTGTAATAACCCAGAAATCCGAACAAATTTAAAATTTTTATTTTGGCAATTTTAATGAGTTTTGAATATTTAAAATGATTTATTTTCAATAATAACGACAGGAAATTTGTTTTCGACGAATTAAAATGAGTAATTTTATTTTAATTATAAAAGGAATTGGAAATGGCGCGGTTGTTTGAAAATTCGATTTCAAAGTTCAAATGAACGTACAGGATTTAAAATAAACCGAATTTTAGCGAAACCAAAAATATTAGAATCTATTTGAAAATATCTTTCCAACGAATCCGAAAAATTGAAATTTCATAGCGGGAAAAAAAGTTATGCCCAGTTGAAAATTCAGAATAGTCGCTATGGAATTTTGGCCCTTAAAAATAGCGATTTTGCAAACGACCTCCGTTTTCGACGAAACCACTTTTGTTGGATCCGGGATGTCAAATTATTGCTAGATTCCAAAATTCATATTTTTTGAAATCAATATGTGAGCGTGGCAAAGGAAAATGTGTTTTGTCAATTTCAGTCAATTTGGATCGACCAGAAAATGACCATTTTTCAAACGGTCTTCAAATTTTACGACATTAGTTTTGTTAGGACCGTATCATCAATACAAAGCTAGAAATAATTTTTCGGGAATTTTTAGAATCAGTATGTGACCTCAATAAATTGAAATGTACGTTTGAATTTAAAATATGATGATTTATATTTTAAATTTGACAAAAACTGATTGTAACCGCCGAATTGGGTTACGGTATATATACCATTGTGTTCGGGATAGAGGTAATTAGCTAGGGGCGACAATCGTTGGGTTCGATTCAGGGTTAGAAAGAAAAATCAACTTTTTGGAATATAAAATAATTAAATGTATAATTATATAATTTGGTCAACCCCTCTTTTACCTCTCCCTTTCCCTGTTAGTTCAGATCCAAATGGAGAAATAAAAAAGAAGAAGAAAACGCAATGCTGCTCCAGACCCGTCCCCCCCCCCATCTGAATCCCGCCTCCTCGAGCCACCCATCGCCGCCGACGCAAGGACCGTGCCCCTCCCCAAAGCCACCAGCGCGACAGAGCACAACCCCCCTTCCTCCTTGCGACGACGACCAAGCCCTACCCTCCTCCGATGATCTCGAGACACGTGAACCCCCTACCACCTGCGATGAACTGAACCCCCTCCCTCAGCCACGTGAACACCCTCTTCCATCCCAAAAACTGATTTTCTTTTATTTGGCTAGCAAAGGTGAGTGTATATGATATTTATTTTTATTTCAGTTTTTATTATATATAAATCAATATAAAAATTTGATCTTTATTAGCATGAAGTTATGATTTTTATTAGCACGAAATTATGATTTTTATTCGCATGAAGATTAGGTTTTAATCATAGAAAAGATTGGATTTTTATACATATAAAGTGATGATTTTTATAACATAAAAATTTGATTTTTAAAATAAAGAAAGCTATGATTTTTAAATATAGAAAGATTTGATTTTTTAAATTAGAAAAGGTATGATCTTTATAGTAGGAAAGCTTTGATTTTTAATAAACAAAAGCTTTGATTTTTAATTAACAAAAGATGAGATCTTTATTTATGGAAAGGTAGGATTTTTTTATTATGAAAAAATAATATTTTTAACACAATAAAAATTGGATTTTTTTTATAAGAAAGGCGAGATAAAAATATGATTCTTATCAATATGAAGTAGCGTTAAAAATTGGATTTTTATGGTATGAAGAGCATTATAAAAATATGATTTTTATGTATGTATGTAACATATAAAGATTAGATTTTTATTTATATAATGGTTAGATTTCTGTTTATAAAAAGTTTAGATTTTTAATATTATAAAGATTTGATTTTTAGAAATGAAAAGGTTCAATTTTTAGAAATGAAAATATATGATTTTTAGCGACGTAAAATAATGATTTTTAGTTTATAAAAAGGAGATTTTTATTTATGTAAAAATCCGATTTTTAGCATATAAAATGTGATTTTTAAACGAACAGTATAAGAATAAAGATGTGATTTTTAACATATACCGCGTGAAACAGATCTCGTTGGAAACGCGGAGGAGATTTTCTACGTATGAAGAGTCATGGCGCTTGGTTTAGCTTCTATGTGAGAATTGCTCACTTTAAATTTTATTTTCTAGTTAAAATATATACTAGGATGAAGACGGTGCTTAGCAGCACCCGACACCCGTCCACAGACCATGGACGACTTATATGTTTGTTTGATTGTGTTGTGAAAATTGATTGTGTGATGTGGAATAGAATAAATATTTTATAGTTAAAAATATAATTTTTAACGTGTATATGAATAAAATAAATATTTGTAAACAAATCGTACGATTTGTTTATGTACACACATTTGACTGATATTGATTGGGACGATAAATTTTACACATCGCCCAACTGCACAAATAAAACCTGTGTTTGATTGTTTGAAACCCCACACGAGTATTGGGATGATATATGATGTACACAAGTC
Organism: Allium sativum; assembly: GCA_030737875.1. Classification (NCBI taxonomy): domain Eukaryota; kingdom Viridiplantae; phylum Streptophyta; class Magnoliopsida; order Asparagales; family Amaryllidaceae; genus Allium; species Allium sativum. Next base: position 294,011,329 of record CM060909.1, read on the forward strand.
CCAATAATTAGCTGTATTTCAATCGATTGATTGACAGGCTGTTATAAGCATTGAATATTTATATTTGATGCTTATGCAGTGTATAATGCACTTTGGATGATGGTTGACTGTGTTTGATTGTTGTAGTGTACGTGTGTGTATGAAATCCATATAAATCAAATTATATGGTAATTGACTGTGTCTGATTCCAGTTCAGAAAGAATAAATATTTTAAAATAACAAATATTTTAAAATAATGAATATTTTAAAATAATATTCAGTAAAAGATCAAAATCTGATTTTGATGTCCTATTAGGGATGGACACGAATATATTTAAATATATATATATATATATATATATAGTTGTGTTAATTAGATTAACGCCATTTTGACGTGAACGATATTTATATCGATTTCATTCATTTTATAATGAATATCGAAAAGGAAACAATTTCAAAATCTAATGTTTGGAAAATATTATCATGTATATATTGATGATATGGAATATTCAATTTTGATTAGAAATTGAATATGAAGTTGAAATCGTTTTGAAAACGAATTTAAAACGATTTATAAAATACATTTTAAATGGAAATCGATGAAATATATATAATATATGTATAAAATGGCCCGAATAGAACGCGCCGCACTGCGGCAGTTTGCGAATTTCGACCATTGACTTTGAACAGACATTACGGGAGATCCGACCGTCGGATTCTCCTAAAACCGGAACCATTGGGTTCATATCGAAAAGAGCTTTCTAATGAATACAAGAGTTTTGAAATCTAACGGTTGGATTTGGAATCATGTCCAAATCAAATTTGAAAAGGTCGTTGTAAATGCAGTTCGATGGCCGTTTATGAAAATCGACAGTATGGGCCTTGATAAAATTATTAAAAATATCAATAATTTGTGTAAAATCATAATAAATGATTTGAAAAGAATTAGGCTGAAAAATCTCATATTTGAAAAGATAAAAATATATTTTTATCGAAATGAACTAGTTTTGGACAAGAATTATAATCCAATTTTTTAAAAAATAAATAAATTGGATTTGAAATGGTTTTAAAAATAACCGGAATTTCCAATATAATTATTGGAATGGATTTGAATCGAAATTGTCTTCAGAATATTTTGATGTTGGATTCGGGATTATACAGATATTGTTATGGAAATTTGGAAGATATATTTTATATCGTTATTTCCAAAGCGATATTTGTTGATTTCAGAATTTGATATTGAATATAAGCCGGTATATTTTCTATTCAGAGCCTTGTATTTAATATCAAATGGGATTTGGGTTTGTCGTGAATGGTGTCTTCATTAACACTATTCTTAAACCCAGTTGAGAAAAGATAAAATCTTTTTATTTAGATTTAATGAAGTATACCAATTAATTAATATTTAATTGGAATTGAAATTGATTTTTGGGTTTATCGTGAACGGTGTTTTAAATAACATTTGTTTTTTAACCCGATTAAAAATGGAATGTGAATTAGGTTTGTTGTAAACTGTGTTTTTTAACGACATTCGTTCTTTAACCCGATTTATAGTGAAATATGATTTGGAATTTATAACTCTTTTTATTAAGATTTAACGGGAATTTTCCAAAGTAAAGTTTTCCAATCTAATATATTAAATTGGAGCTAAATGGAGTTAGATTTGATAATGATCGAAATGAGATTCTGTGGAGGAAGACTGTTAATACATATGGAATTCGTTGTTCCATTTATATTATTAGTCAGATACGGAAATTGATATCGATTATATATTGATTTGTTTTCCGTGAAGGTCCAAAAATAATGGAATGTGATTTGGGTTTATCGTGAACTGTGTTTTAAATGAGTTCTTTAACCCAGTTAAAGGCAGGATTACATGTCTGCTATTGTATTTCGAACCGTATGGTTGATCTCTATTAAATATATATCTGTTGGGCGGTGGAGAATTTATTCTCTTGCTTAACGCCCTTTTCTGAGATGTACGAGCTCAGAGATTATATATCGGCAGAAATCAGTGATACAGTGTAGATTGTCGATGCGACATGTTTGTGTCTCCAAAGTTAAATAATCATTAATATTGATTTTTGAAAAGATTAAAACTAAGTGGATTTTTAACGAATCTTTAATTAGATTGAAATGGGAATTGATAATTTAAATTATCAAATTTGGGAAATGATCAAGAACGGAGTATCACCAATTTTGCCCCACGCGAGAGTTAAATCTTTAATTAGATTTGATCGAAAAATGGTAATTAACTTTACCGATAGCACCGTGGTGGTAGTTATTGGGTAATAATAGTTTTGCTCCATGGGATGAACAGATTGGGAAATAAAATAAAATAAATGATTACTTCGGCGTGGTTCGCTAATCCCGACTAGTTTGGAAAACCATAATTTGGTTTGAATGATATCCAAAGGAAGATTAAAGAATAAATTTAAAAGAATTTATCTTTGATAAAATTAATGTGAACAAATCCCTAAAGATGTGAATAATTAAATGAAAGAATGTTCAGAATTGGAATTAGACGTATGTTGTGTTTTTATAACACTTGTTTATTATATACGCGAGTTATTCGGAAAGGTCGGGTTTATACCCATTCTGAATAACTGATTCGACGATAAGTCAACGATGAAGACGGTGGTTGATGACCGGAGGTCTTCACATCGTTTGGATGATTATTGATGTCTTGATTGGGCTTTACACCCAAGACGAGGTAATAAGTGGTGATCATCCAGACGTACTTGGGGATCGACGAATATGTAAGGACCTCTCTCTTGTATTAGACATACGGGAGAGGAATAAGGTGCCTCCGGTTTTGTTTAGACCCAGAGCGAACTTGTAAATGGATTGTGTGTCTGACATTGGATTTTATTCTATGTTGATCGATTTCTATTAAATATATATATATATATATATATATATATATCTGTTTGGCGGCGGAGAATTTATTCTCTTGCTTAACGCCCTTCTGTGAGACGTACGAGCACAGAGGTTATATATCGATAGACATCATTCGCATGGAGTGAATTGCCTATGTGGCATGCTGAGATGCAAATGATCAAGGCTTCTGTTGAAAAGCAGAGTCTTGTGGTTGATGATCAAAGCACGGCTTTAATACAGCGTAGCTTTGTGTGATGCGTTAATTCGCGAGCCTCACACCTTGGTATGAGTTAAAAACGGGATAAGGACCGCTGGAATAACACGACGTTTCTTTCTAGTTATGAGTGGTGTCAGCGTTTTATTAGCCCTGACATCGTTGATTATTATACCTTTGTGGATGTTGGAATGCGAGGCGCCTCGGATATATCGGTCTCTTCGGAGCCGATGGATAGGTCCGATAGGACCAGGAAACGTGTGTTCAGGAATAACTAATCCTCGAACGTAAGGGAGAACCGGCCCAGCCGATTCCAAGGGCTACCCAGAGTGTGTAGTCTTGGGGCATTTTCTAGAGTGTCTCGAAGCCGGTAAGGAGTTTGCCCCTTGCCTCGACTCATGTTGGAAATCCAATTTCCAATACGTGACATTTCAGTTTTAGTTGTAAACCTATATATGGCTACATAGTGGGATGGGGTGCTTATGCCATCTATGATTGATACTTATGATTGAAATTGTTTTGACACTATACACTTATAGTAATAATAAAAGAATAAATTTCGCGTATCAAGCATTATTTGGCTATATAAGGTAAAACCCTATTCTTCGGCTTGCGTTGCATTATGTGATGGGACCTGGGTCTTATAATAGCTTCATTGTTCTTTATTTAGCATTGCGCTGTTTGTTTTATGCACTGGTTTTCTTGGGGGTAAACCCGTTCCATGTTATACGGCGTGGTCCCTTGATTTACCTAACTTTAAAATCAAATTTATAACTGTTTTAGTTCTCACACCAGTCACATGACTGAACTGGAGTTTATTGTTTTAACCTAAACTCTGGGTGCCCCTATTTTCCACACGGGCAGCTAGCAGTTTTTGGTTTTGCAAATTTATATTCACAGGATCCTGGTTTATAGCTGGAACGATATTCGGAATGCTCCATATCCGTGTATCTCTTTCAATTGTGTTTTGTATTATTTTGTCTCTGCAGTATTGTAATTTAAAAACTCTGATATTTTTCTGATGTATAATATTTATTCATACTTTGTATATTCTTGTATTCTGACGGAACTGTTGTAATAAGCAATGAAATGTTCTTCTGTTTATGTTCTGATGCATCTTGTCCTCAACTCAATCCGGGCTTTCCTTCATGGGGAAGTTCGTGTCGTTTCAATATTCACTACATCCAAAATAAATGAAAGTTCAAGTTTACATGTTAGTTTCAAACATTAGCATATACTCCCTTCTTAACCGAATCACAAATCTAGTATTAAGTTCATTTTTTTTCTCAAATTACAAAATAAATTAATAACGGTAATAACTCTTATTTCCAAAATGTTCACATTAAATTCAACCGAGGAGCGTTAAAGATTCACATCAGTTATAAATATAAATATTTATAAATTAACGAAAATAGTTTACTTGAATATCATTTAAAATGGACAAAATTCCAAATATAATATTAAATCTGTGTCAATCTTTTTTAATCTTTCTTTTATTACATAAAAAGTGTAATCTTTTATGTTAAAACATTTATCAAGTTATGAACATTTTAATGAATCATTATTACATAAAAATGTAAATTTTTTTGTTACATCATTTTAAACAAGCTATGAATGAATCATTATTACATAAAAATATAAATTTTTACGTTACACAAATTTCCTACAATGAATCCTTTTTTCATATTTTCTCCTTTACAATAAAAATGTAAACTTTTTATTGAACTCATCTTTACATTAAAAATGTGAATTTTAATGTAAGAACAAATTTTATTTCAAATAATGATTTTTTTATCTACAATAAAAATGTAAATTTTTATGTTAACATATTTTCATTCCAAATAATGAATCTTATTTAATGATTCATTTACATTAAAGATGTAATCATCAAGTAATGGATATATATATATATAATTAAAATTCTGATGCATTTTCTATTTAAAATTTCTTAAAATAAATTTTTAAATTGGTTTCGATTTTCCGGGTTGTTACAATCTCCTCCACTTAAATTCTTTTCTTCCTCGAAAATAAACGAAACTAAAAATTGTTTAACTAACCAACTCAACTTTCATTCTTTTATTGGTTTCAATAATTTTATTAGTTGATTAACCTTTCAAATATATATAAAATTTATATATTCAAAAGTCATATTTTCTAAGATCGGATTATGTATATATGTAATCACAAATACGTTAATTATAAACTTGTCACTCTCAACTCATTCTAGGGCATTACGAACCCCATCTCTAATGAGTTTTCTCATTCTAGGATACTGCTGATACTATCTCTAATGAGTATTCTTTTATAGGATATTTCTAATCCTACCTTTGATGAGTCTTTTGTTCCGTTCTAACGAGTTGTATCCCAAAGATTTGAATTAACTAAAACTCTGATACCACATGGAATGACCCGAAAATCCCCGCCCTTTGAATCAACCATAAACCACACATGTCTGATCCAAAAGATGGAAATCCTCGAATGCACTAACTCTAGGTATACAACACATCAGAACAGATAACAAAGGACTTTTATAAACATTATAATAATGTTACATCAGAGTACAGAATATCAGAGTACATTGATAATAATACAACATCGGAAGATAATTTAGAATGAATTTAATACAATGCAGCAGAAGACTATCAATGCTCTGGACACAGCTTTAAGCTTCGATCAAGAATCCTGCTCAATATATATGCAAAATAAGCTACTCGACTGCCCATGAGGAAAAGAGGGCACCCGAGTTTGCAAAGTGAAACAAACTACGAGTCAGTCATGGGACTGGTATGAGAAATCTTTCCTAACTTATCTAACAATATGGCTAATCACAGGACCACGCCGCTAACGCAGAACGGGTTTACGCCATTGGATTGCCAGTGCATGAATTAAATAAATTTTATTCAAAACAACGCAATGCTTTTTAGAAAAATGAAATCATTATAAGACTCAAGTCCCATCACACAATGCAACGCAAACCGGAGGATAGAGTTTTACCTTATAATGATCAAACATGCTTGATACATAAAAAATAATATTTTAATATTATTTATAGTGTCTAATCAGTTTTAAAATACTTCAAAGTAAATGTATCAATCCTAGACAGCATAGTACCCCATCCTACTATGTCGCCATACATAGGTTTACAATCAAAACCGTAATGTCGTATTGGAAGTTGGGTTTCCATCATGAGTCAAGGCCAGGGACGATCTCCTTACCGATTCGGGGCACTCTAGCAGTGTCTTAGGGTTCCCCGCAGTGAACCCTTGGATCCTGCAGGACTGGTCTACAAATATACCTTAGTGGATTAGTTATGCCTGAACACACATTTCCCGGTCCTATTGAACCTATAATTTGGTCACTATCGACCAATAAATCCGAGGTACCTCATAATCCATTAACCACATAAGTAAAATGTCAGGGCTTGCAAAAACCTAATACCACTTCTAGCTAGAAAGAAACGTGTGAACTCTCTGCATTCCCTTGTCCTGTTTCTGACTCTTACCGGGGTATGAGGCTCGCAAGGTAACGCTATACACAAAGCTACGCCTAAACAGGCTCTGCTTTTCAATAAAAGCCTTGATCATCTGCATCTTGGCATGCCACATTGACAATCCACGCCATGCGATCGTAACTACAATATATAACCTCTGAGCTCGTGCGTCTCAGAGAACAGTGTTAAGCAAGAGAATAAATTCTCCGCCACCAATCAGATATATATTAAATAGAAATCAATTTACATGGAATGAAATATAATGTCCGACACACATCCATTTACAAGTCCGTTCTGGGTCTGAACGAAACTGGAGACACCTTATTCCTCGTCCCGTATGTCCAATACGGAAGAGAGGTGCCCGCTTATCCGGACAATCAACAAGTACGTTCGGATAACTACCACTTTAACCCTTTACTGGGTGCTACCCAATGCCAGGCATCAGTAGTTATCCATTCGATGTGAAGATTATCGGTCTTCAATCACCGTCTTCAATATCTTCGATTTAAATCGTCGTATAATTATTTGAAATGAGATTGAACTCGGTCTTTTCAAATAATTCTCGCATATATATAATTTAAAACCATTTCATATCGATAATATTATTTAATAACGATTTCGCTATTTTTATTTATATAAAAATAGCCCAATTTAATATAACGACGCTTCGGGTCAATAGGCGACCCTGGCGCTGTCTTTATCAAAAATTGATTTACACATATATCAAAATCTAACCATTGGATTTTAACAAAATTTATATTGTTAGAAAGATCTTCCCAAAGCGGTACAAACGGTTCCAGTTTTGGGAAAATCCGACGGTCGGGTCTTTCGGTATAATCGTTTAAAGTTACGATTCCGAAACGCGAACTACCGCGCGCGATTTGTTTAACTTTAATTTATATTTATATATAAAATTATATATAAAAATATAAACCATTCGACTATTCCACTAACGGGTTTAACACGCCAAATAAAAGAATATTTTATTGGCATATCATATCTACATGTTCATAATGATAAATAAAATATATTTTATTCACATGACAATTGAGCTAATGACAAATAAAAAAAGCTAGTTTTAATTTGTATTTCTATTTTTAACTTTAACAAATAAAAAGGAATATTTTATTTGTATATAGTTTCAATGCATTTTTCGACAATAAAAATAATTCACACAAATTCTAAGGTATGTATTATCAAAAAAAATGATATTTTAACTTTGCATACAAATTCTAATATATGCATTGTCAATAAAAATGGTTCTTTGACTTTGCATACAAATTTTAATATATGCATTGTCAATAAAATGATATTTTAACTTTTCATATAAATTCTAATATATGCATTGTCAATAAAATAATATTTTATTGCATGTAAATTCTAATATACGCATTGTTAATAAAATGATATTTTAACTTTGCATATAAATTCTAATATACGCATTGTCAATAAAATGATATTTTAACTTTGCATATAAATTCTAATATAATTTAACAAAAATGTAATTTTTGTTTACAACCATTATGTTTTGACATAGTGTCAATTTTTATTTCAACTAACATACTTGACAAAAGTGTATATTTTGTTTCAACTAAGGTACTTTGACAAAAGTGTACATTTTTTTCAACCTTTTTAATTGACAAAAATGTATATTTTTGTTTCAAAATTTTTAATTAACAAAAATGTATATTTTTGTTTCAACCTTTTTAATTGACAAAATTGTATATTTTTGTTTCAACCCTTTTAGTTAAAAAAAATGTGCATTTTTGTTTCAACCTTTTTAATTGACAAAAATATGCATTTCTGTTTCAATCATTTTAATTGACAAAAATGTATATTTTTGTTTCAACCTTTTTAATCGACAAAAATGTACATTTTTGTTACAACCTTTTTAATTGAAAAAAAAGTGCATTTTTGTTTCAACCTTTTTAATTGACAAAAATGTATATTTTTGTTTCAACCTTTTAAATGACAAAAATGAACCTTTTATTTCAACTAATGTACTTTGATAAAAATGAACAATTTATTTCAACTAATGTGTTTTGATAAAAATGAACAATTTATTTCAACTAATGTGTTTTGACAAAAATGAACATTTTATTTCAACTAATGTGTTTTGATAAAAATGAACATTTTATTTCAACTTATGTGTTTTGATAAAAATGAACATTTTATTTCAACTGATGTGTTTTGATAAAAATGAACATTTTATTTCAACTAATGTGTTTTGATAAAAATGAACATTTTCATCCAATTATTTTAATTTGACAAAAATGATAAATTGTGTTTGACTCAACTCTAATCTAACAAAAATGTAATTTTTTTGATTCAACAAATCTAATAAACAAAAATGATAATTTTTGTTTAAATATTTTCTAATTAACACAAATGCTAATTTTTTATTCAACAAATCTAATGAACAAAATGATAATTTGGTTTAATCCAATTCTCTAATTAACACAAATGTTAAATTTGACAGATCTACAGAATGCACCAATCACAGTCAAATCACGTATGACAAACAACAGAATATTACAGCATATGGGTAATACTACAACTATGAAATTCTAATTATATAGTAAAAAGAATAGAATTTTTTACCTTGATCGGTTACTGAAATCGCTTAAATAACGATTGTTTCCGTTAAATTAAACTGAACGTTTAATTTCTCAAAATTTGTAACTAACTCTGAATTTTATCAAATTGATTCCATCATGTAGATCTTGATTTTACAATTCTATCGCAACTGAATTTGCGTATTTACGAGGTCATATGAAATAGATATTGATTTTATAAGGTTTCATAATAATTATAATTATTTTCTTAATTAACACTATTTACCATTTAATTAAATCAACCGTCTTCTTCATTGTTGTTAGAACAAATTGAACCCAACCTTGACTTCGAATCCCTTCCCTCGCGCGAGCCACCAGGTGCATCTCGCAATACCATGCCGCCCAGAAAATTACTCCAAACCGGCACCTTTCATGTCTTGATTTCAGGCAATTTAGGCAAAGAAAAATGGATCCCCATCGTTGAATGATTAGAGCTCATTGAGTTCTTCATGTTTGTTGGTGAACGATTTGCAAATCGAGGAATAGGTTGAAAGAGATTTGAGGGGGAAAAGGAGAGCGTTTTTGGCCATTCATGAAAGATGGAGGCGATGGTTATGAAATGAATTAGGGTTTAGAGGAGGATTAGGTTAGGAATTTCAATATTATTTATGGCCAAAGAAAGTGAATGGATGAAGGGTTGATTTAGGTTAGAGTTTAGGAAAGGATTTCAAAGGTTAATTACATAAATGCACCATTCAATTTTATTAAATATACCAATATTGAATTCTAACTTTCAAACGAAATGAATCACTATATATATTAAATTCCAATTTGAAATTGCCAACGATAAATTCTTCCTATATTACTCTCTTCAGTTCAAATTTTAAATGACATAGAATGTCTTTATTACATTAATTGAACTATGGATAATATGGTAATATATTTAGACTTATTAGTCTACAAAAATTAATCACCATTAAAGCTTCAACATACGTTTGAAATTAATTTAACGTTTATTATGCCATTTATACTTATAATTTGATAAATTAGTTTTGATGATATGTCACTACACAAATAAAATCCTTGTTTAAGATTAAATTAAGTTGCATGGTTTATTTCAAAGTTGACTTTTGTTTCCATCGTTACATTTTCAACACAAATTTATGATGACGTTATTTTTGGTAGAAAGTTTTAAATCGAGATTATATTCACTACATCCAAAATAAATGAAAATTCAAGTTCACATTTTAGTTTCAAATATAAGCATATACTTCCCTTCTTAACCGAATAACAAATCTAGTATTAAATTCATTTTTTTTACTCAAATTATAAAATAAATTAATAATAGTAATAACTCTTGTTTCCAAAATGTTCACATTAAATTCAACCGAGGAGCGTTAAAGATTCACATCAGTTACAAATATAAATATTTATAAATTAACGAAAATAGTTTACTTAAATATCATTTAAAATGGACAAAATTCAAAATATAATATTTAATCTGTGATAATCTTTATCAATCTTTCTTTTATTACAAAAAATGTGTAATCTTTTATGTTAAAACGTTTATCAAGCTATGAACATTTTAATGAATCATTATTACATAAAAATGTAAATTTTTATGTTACATCATTTTATACAAGCTATAAATGAATCATTATTACATAAAAATGTAAATTTTTACATTACAACAAATTTCCTATAATGAATCCTTTTTTCATATTTTCTCCTCTACAATAAAATGTAAACTTTTTACTGAACTCATCTTTACATTAAAAATGTGAATTTTAATGTAAGAACAAATTTTATTTCAAATAATGATTTTTTTTATCTACAATAAAAATGTAAATTTTTATGTTAACATATTTTCATTCCAAATAATGAATCTTATTTAATGATTCGTTTACTTTAAAGATGTAATCATCAAGCAATGGATATATATATATATATATATATATATATAAATTTTGACGCATTTTCTATTTAAAATTTCTTAAAATAAAATTTTAAATTGGTTCCAATTTTTAGGGTTGTTACAGATTTTGCACCTACATATGTTGGATTTTTTGAGTTCGTTTTCATGCATAATATTTTTTCTCACTCAAAAATTTCAAATTCGTAAGTTCTAAAATCCACTTGGCCCAATTAAGGAGAAATGACTCATTTAGCTTTCTTCTTCGATACCCCATATTATTCAAACCCTAGTTTTAGTCGAATTACATCCATGTTTCGACAAGTTTTTCTCATATTGGTATACTTAAGAACCTTGTACAGATTTATTTTCAAAGATTCAAGAACATCATTTATACCAATATTACACTACCCACTCCGTACTTGTTTTAAGGTAGGATAACGATATACCACATCTTAATTTATATAGGTTATCTATCTTACGAAACTTTGCTTATCTTTCCTTTTAGTTTTTTATATAACATTAATCCAGACTTGTGTATTGAATTAGGGTTATAGAAGTAAAGTAACTAGGGCACAAAACTTTCCTTTCATGAAGTGTTGGTTATGATTCGCTTAGTAGAGGAGGAATCAAATGAATTAATACACGGTATCATTCCATTCCATCTCCACTCATCATTCATCATGCAAAAAGAAAAAAAAAGCAATACAGAGAAAATCTCTTAGAATAAAATAGTCATTCATCATTCTTGACTATAAAGCATTTCCATTCCATCCACATCCATCATACCGTATTTAGAAGCGAGGATTGTAGTAGAGGAGATGACAGTAAACAAAACGTCCATATGTGCCTTAGTATTACTTTACATTTTGTAGCTGGAAGTTCAACTAATACACTTGCCCTCTTATCAACAATATTTTTAGAACCTACAAAATTCTCCTTCTTCTATGCATAACTCACATCCAATACAATACAGTTACACTGGTGCAAAATTATTCAAAAAAAAAAAGAATGAATAAATTATTGAGTGCACATTGACGATGTGTAGAACTTTGGTTGACACCACGCTCTTAACCTTCAAGACAATTACAGTGTTATCAAGGAATTACGATTCAGCTTGAAATTTTTTATTCATTTTTGCACCAATTATGGGATGGACAATTTAGGACTGAACCGTTATTATTGAAGTTAGGTAAAGTCCTTGGAATTTGAAAGACCTTAAATATATCATTTGATTAATTCGCGTATTTAAGACGCTTCGGATTTTGTGGGTAGTATCCGCTGAAAACCCTCACAAGACAACACTCGTCCTACTAGGTACAACTAGGGGTTTAACGGCTTGTTGCATACGCTAAATGCAATCGTGTTTCCTACGAAAGTGCGACATAACTTAGTTTAGTTTATTTGAGGACGAATAAAAAGATAAGTGTAGGGGTATTTGATATACACGTAAATGCGCATATTTTATCCGCTTATTTATCTTATTTTCCCTTTAAAAAAATTGATATTGTGTATTTATAGCTATGTTTTCATATTATTGATAAAAAGCATGGTTTAGAGCATTTGATGGATAAAGCATGAAAAATTTGCTTAAGAAGAGTGAAGTGTGAAATTATTTAATGTTGAAGAGTGCAAAGCTTGAAGAACGGTTGCAAATAGAGCTCAGTTAGAAAGATTTGGCTCAATGATTACTCATGCTGCTTTCACATTGGCTCATTTGCAAGGCCTCTTACTCATGCTGCATTCACATTAGCTCATTTGCAAGGCCACTCACTCTACAGTTACGTTCACACTGGCTTATGTGTTATTTGGGCTAAATCTTTAGTCCCACATTATGTAATTAGCCAATTAGTCTTTGTCATATCAGCTATAAATAAACTTGTATCTTGTTCATTTAGAATTGCATTGGGTTTTATTCTGTAATCCTTCTCTTAGAATAAAATCATTCATTTTCTTTTCTCTTTACTTTTTATTGTATTTTATTTATACTGTTTATTTTCTGTTTCTATTCTCTTCTAGCTATGTCAAGCTAGTCTCCTTTAATTAGGGGGTGATGACGCTTTGATTCGATTCAATATGAATCACATAGCCAAAGATATTAGAACTTCACGTATATAGATCTAGATCTGAACCAAGGGTTAGATCTGAACCTTCATATTCTGTGTCGTTTAAGAGCTATGCTCCTTCACAGGGTATATTCGAGTTCGATCTGACGTTTATCAGATTTAGATCTAATATTTAGGGTTTTAGAAATAAATTAATGAATCTGTCCTGATAGCCTATGGTTGTTTAAGAGCTTAGCTCCTGCATAGGCTATACTTGTTGTTATTCACATATTTGTTTCTAGAAACCTAATAAACGTTGACTCATGTTTGTGACAGAAACATGAATTAGATCTGATTAATCTATTTGGTTATTAATTCATGCTAATTTAATCTATATCATTGCACCCTAATTGCTTTCTTTAATCATATAAAACTCTCTTTTATTTAATTTCTGTTATTTTATGTGTTTTCAACCAATCAAAATTCTAGAATAACTTGATTGGATTTACTAGTTTAAATATTTTTGGTCCTAGAGTTCGACACCCTCTACAACAATCCTTGTTGTTTAGGAAAGCCGAACGGATTTTACAGTTGTTTAAAATTGCAAAATTTAATTCGCAAACAGAATTACAGGAATGAGATTATCCTCAAACTTAGACTGAAATGATCCAAAGGACTACGATCTTTAGGGGCATTGATATTAAAAACACTCCACAAATTCATAGCTCTTACTTTTAAATTTTTGGGAGAAAGATTTCTTTGCATGACGTCATCTATACATGGGTCACCAAATATGCAATTGTAAGTATCTAACCATTCTTGAACTTCAATATTAGATTCTATCCCTAAGAATGGTTTTCTTCCCAAAGAAGAGAAATCCTTCTACAGCTTAGCAAAAATCATGCCCCGACACCTGCATAGGAGTACCACTATTATCTATTTCTATTTCAGGAGAAAGTTGATTTTTTTCATTTTTACCACCATCACAGCCTCAGACATAGCTTGAAATTTGGGTGTTGTAATTTCGGATCCACCTTCCCCAACCAATCCCAAAGCTTAGTTGTTCCTAGTATCGTTTCTAATATTTCTCCTCATTATTTATTTGTACTAATAATGATTAGTCACTTTCAAAGAAAAGTCTTAATGGTACTCAAGTGCATGTTAAAATACTATATATTACTATAGTATTTAAAAGTATGTTTTCTCTTTAATGTACACAAACTCTGGTCAATCGAATAACCTAAGCTCTAATACCAAATGTTAAGTCCGCCTATACCACATGCGCAAATAGAGGAATAGATACGCTGCAAATGTGCGAGGCTAATATTGGATGACTATCGATGAAGAAAAAAAAGAAAACCATCATATGTATCATAATTCATAGATAAAACATAATAAAAATATATACAACATAATTGTATTGAAACTATCAAAGTGTAAGCTCCATCTTCATAAATTGTAGGGTTATGTACATCAAGTAGCAATATCCAGTATATATTGACTCACTACATTTCTCTTAGAGTATACATAAGCAAACAATACAAGCAAAATATTTACAAATAATAGTACGTTAATCTCTCCTAACTCGCGTCTGGATAGCTTCAGTGCCATCAGACTTGCTTTTTAGTCTACTCATCAAGAATGTAAATGATCACAGACAATGAGCATGAAAGATAATAAGAGGAAGCATGAAACAATAGGCAAGGCCACAATCAAGTGAGAAGAGTAATTGATTACCAACTATTACACTAGAAAATATTTAACTAAACTAGTTTAAGTCTCAACCTGACATGTTTCTACAATCAAAAAATTAGCACATGATAACTAAGTAATACATGCTACTTAAGTAAACAAATAATAGAGGATAAAGACTAGGATAGAAGAATCTAGAAGCCTACATCCCTGGTTCCATTACCCATTCTCTTCCCTAGAATCTTATATGTGATGGACTACCCATAGAAATGGCATAGGAATATTTGTATCCGATATAAAATCCATCAAAAAAAAAATTAAAATCATATTTGAAAGCCATGAATACATTGATAACTCATATAAGCATCCTTGCTTATGCTAACGACTAACAGAAAACCCCAGTTATATTCAAATTTCATATTTGCACTAATACAGTTGTTACACTAGTACTAGATTACACCATCCAAAGTAAACGATCATCTCTTATAGCCCTAATGGATGTCTCCATGATACCCCTCCTTTGAGTCAACTGGAACACTCTGAGCTATCGTGATTCGTTGGTACTCCTAAACACAAAAGCAATCCTCATTTCCATCTTTATTTTGAGTACTCCATCAAACTAATCTATTATCCCACAACCCCACTCCATCCCAAGCTAGTTAGCACACTCCTTTGATTCTACTTTCTATGGGTCTTCCAATCAAAGTTAAACAAATCATAGCCTTTGGTACACCCTGAAACCTCATCATTCCATTCCATGGATTACACCATCCTTCTTTGCCTTAAAGTGAAACACTTACCTTGCTACACACTAAATATTCCTTCACTTAGAGTTGCTTTACTTCTAATATTTGATCCACTTTGACGGTACTCCATTTCAAACATTATACTCCAAGCGTTAAGGCACAACTCTTCAAAGATACACCACTTCGAAGCACTTAGCTTTGAAAACCCTACTTCGAATCTGGAAGCACCCTTCTTTGATGATATTTTAGTTTGAAGCCTTTGGCTTTGAGCTTTGAAGAACTCCTTCATGCTTTTACTCCTCATAGAGTTGGTTTGCTTCGAACATCGATCCAAAGTTTCACTATTACAAACATTAGTCTAAAGATAAGTGATTCGAATCAAAAAACAATTCATAAGTAATTTTGAATCTTGGCTTCAAATCCTTGCTATGCTTCAATACATTTACTCTTGCTTCAAGCCAACTTATTGGTTCGAACCCGCCTGGTTATTGCTTCGTGCTTACTTTGCTTCTAGTTTGATTTGCTCAAATCACTGGAGTCAATTTGAAGCACCTCATTTTCATTAGTCCGGTTGGTTCAAAATTTTACTTCTCCTTAAATCATTGTGTCGATTCAAAGCACTCTTTCCGGGTTCAAGCTATGCTACAAATCCAAAGAACCTGTTTCGGACATAACAACTTGTGCCTGTCTACTTTGTTTGAAGCCTTTGTCAACTTTTGAAATACTCCCTCGAAGTGCATCCCTTGGCTTCAAGCTTATTTTCGAAACCAATGGCTTTGAGCTTGCACGTTGGCTTTGGGCATATTTAAAGCAAACCTGAAAACTCTAGAAGCTTAGATTATATTGGATATCCAACTAAATTCTAAAATATGCATAACACTAACAAACAAGATCAAGCATAGCAAGAAAACCTAAAAATACTGCCAGCTCGGATTCTATCCAATGTCTACCTGAACCCTAAAGGCTTCGAACCTGCACATTGGCTTTGAGTCGATTTGAAGAAAATCTGAAAACTCAGCCAACTCTAGATTCTATCTGATCTCCATTTGAATCCCAAAACATGGACAATACTAACAAACAAGATCAGGCATAGCAAGAAATTCAACCAACTCAAGCAACAATTCAAACATTCAAATATTGAATTCAATCAATTTCGATCATGCATAACTGTTCCATACATGTGAAAATGAGTCCTTGACTATAATCAGAATTCCACATCAAACATGGTAAATTACTTATTAATATATTGGATCTAACATATTCATCATCACATTTCCTAATTCAATTATTATAAGATTTGTAGATACGAAGTTTATAGATCTAATCAAGTTATAAGGTAAATTTAACATTTAGATAATAAAAATCTACTGCTTAACACATATGATCCAATATATGTTGGATCTAGTTTAACCCAATGGGGTGAATGGGGTTTAATCGATATTTGAGAAAATTCAGAAAATTAACAAAAATTGTAGAAAAGAAAATCACACGCATAAATTACCCAGCTTCGGCAAACCTTGCCTACTAGTGCATCCCTAAGATTTTACTAGGTATTAAAAATAGATCCCGCTTACAACCACCTTTGTAAACTCGCAATCCCTGCTCCGGTTCTAAACCTATGCTTAAATCGTAGACTGATCGTTATAACCTAGATTAGATTTTCCCAGATCACAAAGCAGTAATCTATAAACCCTAATTTGGAAGGTAAACTAGTAAACTTATAGATTGTTTTCAATAACAAAAGCAAAAATACAAAAAAATAAAACACCAAAACAAAGCTTTAATATTAAAAGGAAATTGTTCCCTTTGTTTCTTTATCTCTTGAAATCTCGGTCTTCCCTTTATTCCATTTTCTCTTCAGAAAATGTCGGCTAAGGTTTTTTCTTCGAATTGATTTTGAAAACGATTCGTGGACTCTAGCACTCCTTCAGTTGATCGATGCTTCCTCCTTGCTCAAACTCGAAGTATAATCTTGCTCGCTCCAACTCTATAAGGCTTCTGAATTTGTTTGAGAACTTGAATGATTTTTCTGTGAGTTGGATGATTTGCCGATGAGGAGTAGTGTGAATTCATAGGGCAATTTGATACCCTATTCTTTGATTTCGATAATTGACTTACCCGATTTGACTTGATGAATTTTTGGTAAACCTTTAATTCAATTTCTACCCTTGATAGAGATTTGATTATTTCCGGAAAACAGTCTTGAATGAAAATTTATTGTTTCCTGAATTAAGATCTCTGGTTTTCCGAATTTAAATCTGCTTGATTTTCTTGTGATGTATCAAGACATAATTTTACCTCCTTCAATGAATCTGGTCGAATTTTGTCATTGTGAAATTGCATATTATCATATAGTTGCCGGGTTTGATCCATGCCAAATAACCATGCTATATATGAAGACGTCTAAGCATTAAACATATTTTCCTCTGGTCTCATGCATGATTAAATATATGGAAAGAAATTATGACAAAAAAGATTTTTGTGATATTTGGAAAAAAAGTTTGCCATATATGTATTCATTTTCTAGAATATGTGAGATTACGTAATCATTTTAAAATGCTCTCTTCGACTTTATTGCATTCTTTTGGCACCCTTAATTTTCTTGAATGATTCTGCTCTTCATGTTTTACGGTTAAGAATTGATACTATATAAGATGAATACATGGTCTTGGTAACATTGATGTTGTCTAAACTTGTAGCATCCTGATATACTTGACGTGCTGGTCCCTACTCCATGTTATATGTTGCCATTGTTTTGCTCTACTTGTTCATTATTGTCTTGCTGTACAACATGAGCAGTTGTCATGTATACTACGAGTAGTTTCCATTTTGATGTCTTGTATTGTTTTTGGCTTGCGCTCTTAACTGCTTGAATGTTTCATTTGCTTCATGTATTCACATATGCACATGTTGTCCATGTCACTTGTCTAACTTGTTTTCATATTTAAGTTGCACCATACTCTGTTGTATTCATTGTTGAAGTGTATACTTGGACATGAAGCTTGTACTTAAGCTGTTTACTTGCACCTTGCTTTGTATACATGCATGCTTGTACATGCAGACCTAATGCTTCACTAGTTGGCTATGATCATGGCCATGCATGCTTGTTCCACTTTGCTGACCTGTGCATGTAAACATGATTGTACACACACCACTTCACTATTGCATGCAAATTCACCTCTGCTTTTGTAGCTTGTGGCCTTGCTGTGTTTATTTGGCATTTTCTTTGGCCTGCTTGTTTGAGATCACCGCACTATGTACTTGATCGTGAATAGTTGGCTCGACCATGGTGAAATGAATTTCGGTTTTGACCTATACACTAGCACTAGTTCGAGCTTGGTCTTCATGGTCGCTCCTCAGTGCATGTGCGTTCATGGATACTTGACCCATGCACTAAGCATGTGTGTCTGGCTTCACCTGAACACACCCTGATATTTGTCCCTGCAGAAATTATATGTGTATGCTACGGATGATGTCTACCTTGTTGTATTTATAGTGAATCACTGTGAATATCACAAGTAGTCTAGTCGCAAATGGATGTACAAATAAATCTGACAAGTCAGAAAAATGATGAGAGAACACACCAGAAAATCTAAAGCAAATAAAAATTTAGAATAAATTTATATTTGTTTTAGTTCCAGTCTACTGTGTGTGTTTTATTTCTGTGACAGGTCTCAAGCTGATGGAGCAGGATCAAAACAAGGTGTAGGTTTAGTAAGAGTGCACAGATAAATGTAACTGAGTGAGAGAGATAATGTAGTGAGGATCATATATAAAGAAATGATGAACATAAACTATATATATATACATATATATATACAGAAGAGTTCTGAAAAGATGTGCAATTCTGTTTGTGAAATAAAAAATTATTTTTGAACAATAAATACTTGTGTGAATATTT
This sequence comes from Allium sativum, assembly GCA_030737875.1. Taxonomy (NCBI): domain Eukaryota; kingdom Viridiplantae; phylum Streptophyta; class Magnoliopsida; order Asparagales; family Amaryllidaceae; genus Allium; species Allium sativum. The sequence goes on from CM060909.1 coordinate 294,030,743, forward strand.
AACTATATGTAGAAGTATTATCAGTCAAAAATAATTTTTATATCTGTATGATGTGAAAAATAGAAAACAGTGCAATTTTAAACACATTTGTAAAATAAAATATGTTTGTTATCATCAAACAAAAAAAATCATAGGTTCAACAATCTCCCCCTTTTGATGTTGACAAACATACTTAAGATTTTGAATATACCAAAGTGTTTGACTTTGAAATTATGGGAACGCCCCCTATATATGTGCTTCTCCTACAACACAGCTCCCCCTACAACTGTAAACAAACTTAATAAATTTGAAAGGAATTTGAAAAATGTATAAAATAATTAAACACTTAGCATTAATGGAAAAATAAATTCTACAGATGTCTGCATACTTATCAAAATCTTAACTCTTCTCCCCCTTTTGTAATCATCAAAAGATGAGCAGAACTGGGCATTGGCAAAGGATATGGACCACAAATAGAAATTCAAATCGATTGACAGAATCAGATACCACACACTCCAGACGTCAAAAAAAAAATCATAATGACATATTAGATAAAAACACATTTCACAATTTGAAAGATGGATTGGAGAAATAGTTAATATATACCAGGGAGGATTTCACATATAAATATTTTTTATTTCAAGAGCGCACTAACCACGCACAACAGATCTTGGATTTTTAAATGGGATTAGTTGCAACATGAAAAAAAAAGTAATTTCATAACCATGCATGACTAGATCTTGGACTTTTAAATGAGGTTAGAGAAACACTTATTATTATTATTATTATATGAAAAATCCCTTTAATATATAAAACTATAATGGATGATAGAAAAATGATAGAGATAGAGATGGATGTGAAATAAATTCCTAAATTACTCATATTACGAAATATATTCAATCAATTCATGATTATTGGGAATCTTTCAACTATCTCATATTCTGAAATATAATACAGCCACAATTTTGTCACAAATATCCAAAAGAAACTATTCTTTTCTCAATGATTTCAAAGAATGATTAGATTTGTTAGAAAATGAAATTGAAAACAAAACACCTAAGAAAAAATTTAACCAAAAATGCAGAGAGATTAGTCAATTTCTGTAATCCCCAAATCCAATCGTGATCTGGAAAATCTATCTTTAGGAAGGGGTTTAGTGAAAATATCAGCAAGTTGAGATTCAGTTGAATAAATTCAATACAAATGTCCTCACTAGCAATATGATCTCTAATGAAATGGTGCCTTACATCAATGTGTTTTATGCGTGAATGATGGACAAGATTATATGATAAATCTACAGCACTCTTACTATCACATTTCAAAGGAACTTGTTTACAAATTAGCCCAAAATCAGAAAGAGTTTGCATCATCCACAAAATTTATGCACAACAACTTCCTAAGGAAATATATTCAGCTTCAGTGATGGAAAAAGCAACACAATTTTGTTTACGACTTGACCAAGGAACAAGAGAACGTCCTAAATGAAACAAGTTCCACTAGTGCTCTTCCTATCAGTGAGTGAACCAGCATAATCAGCATTAGAAAAATTAACTAAATCAAAATTATCGCAAGAGGGATACCACAAGCCAAGTTTTTATGTGTGCAAAAGATATATCAAAATTTGTTTTGTGTCTTTTAAATGAGACTCTTTTGGATTAGACTGAATACGAGCACAAAACAAACAAAAAAACGAATATCGGGTCTTGTAATAACCCGGAAAATGTGAACCAGTTTAAAATTTTTAAATTAGGTTATTAACAAGAAATTTGAATGATTTAAATAGCCTATTTCCATTAAATATAAAATTATGTATAATATGGACGAATGAATTTTCAGAAGAGTCGATATATAGAATATATAGGCCTGGAAAATTTATATTTTGCATATGGCCTCGGAATTCGACGAAACCACTTTTGTTGGGTCCGGGATGTCAAACTATTGTTAGGTTTCAAATTTCATAATTTTTCGAATCAATATGTGAGCGTGGCAAAAGAAAACGCGTTTGACCAGTTTCTGTTGAATTTAATCGACTGGAAATTGGCCATTTTTCATACGGTCTCAGAATTCGACGAAACTAGTTTTGTTAGGACCGTATCGTCAATACGAAGCTAGAAAATATTTTTCTGGAATTTTTCTAGTTAGTATGTGACCCCGGTAATTTGAAATGTACGTTTAAAATTCAATATAAGGATTTAAAATGTAATTTCAACGAAAACTGATTGTAACGATCAAACCAGCTTACGATACATATCCCATTGTGTTCGGAATGGGGGTAAAACGCTATGGACGACAGACGGTGGGCCTCGTTTCGAGGTCGGATATAAAAGTCAACCCTTGTGCAAATTTAAATAATTAAATAATAAAATAAAATATAAAAAAATCTATTTCCCCCTTTTCTCTTCTGCTTGCCCCCCCCCCCCCCCCCCCCCCCGATCATTTACCAGAAAAGCAAAATAAAAAATAAAAAAAAGAAAACCTAAAAACTAATCGCCGCCGCCCTCCAGACCTCGACGCCGACGATCGAGCTGACGCCCCCACCACCCTCGCGACCTCCTCCTTCCAGCGAAGACGTCGCCGACATCGAATCGAAGCAGCCACCCACCAATCGGAGCCTCCACCATCGAACGCCTCATCGCAACACCACGAGCCACCGCCGACCCTCTTCTTCCCTCCTCCACTTCGAAATCTCGGTGAGCGTTTAATTTTATTTTATTTTTGCTTTTGTTTTTGTTTTACAGTAAATATATAAACTGTTTTTTTTAAGGTTTTAAAAACTGTTTTAAAAGAAAATAAAAATAGAATTTTTAAAGAGTTAAAACTGATTTTTTCTAAAAGGCAAAACTGTTTTAAAAGAAGAAACCAAAAACTGATTCTTAAAAGGAATTATAAAACTGATTTCTTTTAATTTATAAAACTGATTTTTTTAGTTATAAAACTGATTTCTTTTAAAAGATAAAAACTGAATGTTTTAGAAAATAAAAACTGCATTTTAAAAAAAATAAAAACTGCATTTTTTAAAAGGATAAAAACTGCATTTTTATAAAAGATAAAAAAAAACTGCATTTTTTTTTTAAGATAAAAACTGCATTTTTTTTTAAGATAAAAACTGCATTTTTATAAAGGATAAAAACTGCATTTTTATAAAGGATAAAAACTGCATTTTTATAAAAGATAAAAACTGCATTTTTATAAAAGAATGTAAAAACAGAATTTTTGAAAAAGGATTTAAAAACTGTTTTTTTAAAGAAAATAAAAACTGATTTTATTTTAAACTTTGAAATAGAAAAGGTTTAATCTTTTAGTAGAAAAAGATTTGAACTTGCAAAAATAAAGATCATATTTTTAAAAGGAGAAAAGACGGGATTTTTATTATGTAGAAGGAGCAAGACATGATTTATGTATTTTTAAAATAATAAAAATATAATTTTTACATCATAAGAATGATAAAAATATAATCTTTATATATTTAATAGCGAAATCAAAATACAATCTTTATATATTGAATAACATAGTAAAAATTCGATTTTTACCTATGTAGAGAATACAGGCAACGAAAGCAACAAGAAGGCGAAGTAGGCAAAGATTTCTATTAAGTAAGAATCGTGTTAGTGGATAGCTATTGGTGAGGATTTCTCACTCTTCAATTTTGATTTTATAATTATATATATATGAGTTGAAAATGAAAGTGAATTGCTATATATTAATATCTATATATATATATATATATATACGCCCCTCGTCCACAAACCATGGACGATATTTATTGGTTGAAATTGTTGTGAGAATTGATTGATAGTTTGGGATTGTTTGTGATAAATATTGGTTGATTGCGGTTGAAAAATACCCGTTTGTGGTTGAAAAATATTTGGTTGAAACCACATAGGATTAGTTTGTGGAAATGGAAAAAAAATATAAACATGCCGCCTGCGTGCGAATTAGATGCATGATTCCCATTGTCAAAAACCGCGAGGTTTTAAGGTAGAGCGAGGAGCCGTACTAGGGACGGTGCCGGTGTAACTACCCTGCCGTTATGCTGCCGAAATTTTGAATAATATTCTTGTGTTTGAATTATTTTCATATGCTTAAACTATATTCATTCGTTGTTTAGAAATTCATGTGTTGAATGATATTCATATTTTGAAATAAACCATTCGATAATAAAAATCACATTTTTATCTATATATAGAAACTATAGAAAACATTCATGTGTTGAATTGATATTCATTCGTTGTTTAGAAATTCATGTGTTGAATGATATTCATATTTTGAAATAAACCATTTGATAATAAAAATCACATTTTTATCTATATATAGAAACTATAGAAAACATTCATGTGTTGAATTGATATTCATTCGTTGATTAGAAATTCATGTGTTGAATGATATTCATATTTTGAAATAAACTGTTCGATAATAAAAATCACATTTTTATCTATATATAGAAACTATAGAAAACATTCATGTGTTGAATTGCTATTCATTCGTTGTTTAGAAATTCATGTGTTGAATGATATTCATATTTTGAAATAAACCGTTCGATAATAAAAATCACATTTTTATCTATATATAGAAACTATAGAAAACATTCATGTGTTGAATTGATATTCATTCGTTGTTTAGAAATTCATGTGTTGAATGATATTCATATTTTGAAATAAACCGTCCGATAATAAAAATCACATTTTTATCTATATATAGAAACTATAGAAAACATTCATGTGTTGAATTGATATTCATTCGTTGTTTAGAAATTCATGTGTTGAATGATATTCATATTTTGAAATAAACCGTCCGATAATAAAAATCACATTTTTATCTATATATAGAAATTATAGAAAACATTCATGTGTTGAATTGATATTCATTCGTTGTTTAGCAATTCATGTGTTGAATGGTATTCATATTTTGAAATAAATTGTTTTATGATAAAAATCCCATTTTTATCACCAACTTGAACTATATAGAAGAATAGTGTTTTGAAATGAATTGTTTTACAATAAAAATCACATTTTTATTGTATGCATTAATCGTTGAAATGTGAAGTGTTAAAAATAGCCACTTGTTCAAAATAAACATATATGAGTTGAAATATTCATTAATTAGCTAATGAAATGATTTGCACCTATTTATGTAACATTAGAATGAATGGTGTTTTTAAACCAAATAGAAATCAAATATGAAGTTGAATAGAAAATGAAAAATGATATGAACTGTATATATATGTACCTGCATATTTATTGAACAGGTTATAGCAAAGGGGCTAGAGAAGAGGAATAAAATTTTATGCCCGACAAATAGGTACACATTTACTGATTTGTTTGGGTGATGATTTTGAGCCTATTGGCTAGCCGCTTGGCTTTTTCTTTTTCTTTTTGAGATCAGAAGGACCGGGACGCTATTTGCGATTTTCCGATGCTCCCGGTGCAGGGGAGGTTATGGCGAAATTTTCCAAAATTTTAGGGAGTTAGAAAAATATTTGAAGTGAAAACGATATGGAAATCATTGAATGAACTATATTTATATAAATATATAAATATAAATAGAATTAAAACGAAACGAGGCCGTGCAGTTCGTATTTTGAAACCGTGATTTCAAACGACTAGTGCGGAAGATCCGACCATTGGATTTTCCCGAAACCTCAACCGTCGGGTTCGCCTTGGAATAATCTTTCCAACGGCACCAACCTTGTAAAAATCCAACGGTTGGATTGTCTGGAATGTTTAATTCAAAATTAAGGAAAAACAGCGCCAGAAACGATTATATTTATATATATATATATAAATATAATTAAATTTAATCGAATAACGACGCTGCAGTTCGTAAATTGAAATCGTAACTTCAAATGGTTAGTGTGGAAGATCCGACCGTCGGATTTTCCCAAAACTGGAATCGTTGGATTCGTTTTGAAAAGACCTTCCTAATGATGTAAAAGTTGTGAAGATCCAACGGTTAGATTTTCCGATATGTGTAAAACAAATTAAGGGAAAAACAGCGCCAGTGACGCGAAACGACCTGAAACGTCGTTTAATTAAATATGGCCATTTTTAAATAAATAAAAATGGCGAAAAATTGTTATAAAATATTATAAGCAACATAGGTTGCAAATAAACCAATTGGACTTGAATTGCTTGAGATTTGATGGTTGTATGTGTATGACATGAAAATAACATTAAAATAACTGAAAGATGGAGGTCGAATAATATAACCATATATAGAATCGATTTAAATTCTAATGACGTTAGTTATTTGAAAAGGCCGAGCTAACCCTCATTTCAAATAATTCATCGAGCGATTCGAATTGGAAAATGCAAAGACGATTCAAGACCGACGATCTTCGTATCGGTTGGATGGGCGCTACTGAGGTTCCTAACCGGAGTAGCTACCGGAAAGGGACGGAAGTAGTAGCCGTCTGAACGTATATGTTGATTGGACGGATATACGAGGAATTTGACGCCTCCGGTTTCGTTCAGACCCAGGACGGACTTGTAAATGGACTGTGTGTCTGACATTGGATTTTGTTCTATACTGATTGATTTCTGTTAAATATATATCTGTTTGGCGGCGGAGAATTTATTCTTTTGCTTAACGCCCTTCTCTGAGACGTACGAGCTTAGAGGTTATATATCGATGGAAATCAATCGTATGGAGTGGACTGCCTATGTGGCATGCCAAGATGCTGTGATCAAGGCTTCTGTTGAAAAGCAAAGTCTTGTGGATGATGATCAAAGCAAGGCTTACGTGGCCTAGCTTTGTGTATTTCGTAGATTCGCGAACCTCACCCCTCGGTATGAGTTAAAAACGGGATACGGACCGCTGGGAGAGCACGACGTTTCTTTCTAGCTATGGTGGTGTCAGTGACTTACCAGTCCTGACATATATATCTACTTTTCACCTTTGTGGTTGTTGGAATGCGAGGCGCCTCGATTATAGGTCCGTAAGAACCGGGAAACGTGTGTTCAGGAATAAATAATCCTCTAACGTAAGTGAGGACCGGCCCAGCCGAATCCAGGGGTTACCCAGTGTGCGTAATCCTGAGGCATTTGCTAGAGTGTCTCGAAGCGGAGAGGAGCTTGCCCCTTGCCTCGACTCATGACGGAAATCCAATTTCCAATACGAAATAACGGATTTGATTGTAGAACTAGTATGGAGACATAGTAGATGGTAGCTATGCCGCCTATGATTGATATTTATGATGCTATTCGTTTTTGAAACATATATGCACTAGTAATAATATCAAGTGATTTCGCTTTATACGTATCAAGCATATTTGGCTATTATAAGGTAAAACTCTATCCTCCGGCTTGCGTTGCATTGTGTGATGGGACCTGAGTCTTATAATAGCTTCATTCTTTCTAAAAGCATTGCGTTGTTTTAAAAGAATTTGCTTTGTTTTAAATGCACTAGCAATCACTGGAGTAAACCCGTTCCGCGAAAGTGGCGTGGTCCTATGATTTGCTATTACTATTGTTTAACTGTTAAATAGATTCCTCATACCAGTCCCCATGACTGACTCGTTGTTTGTTTCACTTTGCAAACGCGGGTGCCCTTATTTTCACACGGGCAGCCTAGTACACAGGTGACAGGTGGTTTTTGGTTCTGCACTGCTGCATAGCATGCACTTTTGGCTCATGGAGAGGCTGACTTCATAGTGATGACTTAGATATTTTCCGCCATTCCTGTATTTATGTTATGATTCCGCCACTGGCGATGCAGACTGATTTACTTTCCGTATTCCTCACTATATGTATATGTATTCCGCCTTCGGCGATGTAGACTGATACTCTTATTATGTCACTGCATGTATGTATTCCGCCTCTGGCGATGATGACTGATCACTTCCCTTTCTTTTTACTAAGTATATCCCACGTTATGTTATTCTGATATTCCTACATGTTGTGATTCCGCTGTCATATTCATGTAAAATTATTTTATTTATTGTTTCTGCTATTATCTGTACTCTGCTATGATGATTAATGTGTTATTTCCTAATGATTATCCTTAATACCGCCCCTTGGATTTTGGGATCGTCACAGTTGGTATCAGAGCTTTGGTTAACCTTAGTTCCGGGATCTAACACATTAAACACCTCGTCAGAATAGAATCAGTAGTGTTCTAATGCGAGTAGCTCATTAGAGATAGGATTAGTAATGTCCTAGAATGAGCTAAGCAGATTAGCAAAACAATTTGATCCGTACATCATCATTATCTTTCCTTGTATTTCCTTGCTTTATCATTTATGAAAATTATCAAATCTGTGAGCTTGACTCTTTTCTTGCTTATACAGTACTCTTAGATGGCTACACGAGCAGCAGCAGCCAGAGGAGGCCGTGGAGGCCGAGGAGTTGCAGCAGGAGGACGGGGGAATATCCCCGTAGCTGTAGAAATCCCTATTATTCAGCCACCAGCACCAGAAGACTTTGAGCTGGATAAAGTGGCAAAGAGATACCGAAATCTTGGAGGGAAACCTTTTACTGGCACAGGCACAGTGACCGAAGCTATCGCTTGGCTGAAAACCTGTGAGAAAATCTTCGAAGGTATGGGCATGGGAACTAACAATAAAGCCCGACTTGGCATTTGGCTCCTTCAGGAAGAGGCAGAGCTGTGGTGGGATGCCATTACTTCTGCAGATGCAGCTGGTACTATCCGAACTTGGGAGCAGTTCAAGGCTTTATTCAATGAGAAGTTTGTGCCAGAACAAGCTCTTGAGAGGATGCGGGAGCAATTTGCTAATCTCCAACAGGGAGACCTCTCTATTCAAGACTATCTGAATAAGTTCACTCAGCTATCGCGCTATGCTCCAGAGTTGGTTTTGACCGACAAAGCGAAGAATAAGAGATTCATTTTTGGGCTGAAGCGCAAATACCACGATAGAGCTATGAGCAACATCAAACTTTCTTTTACAGAACTCGTAGAGATGGCTTGCAACTATGAGGACATGGATGAGAGGCATGCTAGCCAAGACCGCGCTAAGAGCCAAGCAGGGAATAAGCGCAAGACTTCAAATGACCAACCCGAATCTAGCATCACCGCGGCCGCTACTCAAAAACCCGCGAAGATCCCGAAAGGAAACTGCTACAATTGCGGGAAGCCCGGTCATTTCTCTAATGTATGCAAAGCCCCAAAGAAGCCAAGGGCCAGTGACTCAGCTGAGTGCTACAACTGCCACAAGAAGGGGCACTACAGCAGGAATTGTCCTTTGAAGAAGAGCGCACAAGTGGCCCATGTTTATGACGGGGATACCCCGCCAGCTATCACCGATGGATCAGGTAAACCCGATGTCTTGGGAGGTACTCTTACCATTAAAAATATTCCTGTTTCTGTACTTTTTGATACTGGTGCATCACGTAGCTTCATATCTGGTAAAATTGTTCATAAATTAAATTTGAAACAAAGAATTCTAAAGGAACCGATTAAAGTTCAAAACCCGATAGGAGGTTCTGTTAGTCTCAGTTCATACTGTAGAGCGCCTATCTCTTATTCTTGCTACAAGTTCTCTTTTAAGGTGATTGTCATGGACCTTTCCGAATTTGATATGATATTGGGACTAGACTGGTTGACAACATATAAGGCCGAAGTTAGATGTGCAGAGAGAATTGTGAAAGTTGAAACAAAATCGGGGCATATCGCTATACCATGTCTCGGTTCGGAAATTAATAGAACAGAATTCTGGGCTTCTTTAGAAATTACTCCCCCTTCAATAGAAAAGATACCGGTCGTGAAAAATTACGCGGATGTGTTTGAAGAAGTAGAGAACTTACCGCCGCAAAGAGAAATTGAATTTAGAATTGATCTAATTCCGAATGCTCGACCAGTAGTTCATCCAATAAGAAGAATGGCCCCGAAAGAAAAAGAAGAGCTAAGTAGCCAAACCCGAGAATTGCTTTGGAAAGGTCTGATCAGACCAAGCTTTTCAGCATGGGGAGCCGTAGTTGTATTTGTCCCCAAATCAGACGGTACTCTAAGACTTTGCGTTGATTACCGGGATCTCAATAAACAAACACTGAAGAACAAATATCCTTTGCCCCGAATAGACGATCTGTTAGATCAATTAAATGGAGCAACCGTATTCTCCAGAATGGACCTAGCTACAGGTTTCCACCAATTGCGTATAGCCGAAGACTGTGTCCCTTTGACAGCCTTCAGGGGTCCCGATTTATTCTACGAATGGTTAGTAATGCCGTTCGGCTTGTGCAACGCTCCGGCATACTTCGTTGATCTTATGAACAGAGTGTTCCGTGGCGTGTTGAATAAATTTGTTCTAGTCTTCATCGATGGCATTCTAATCTACTCTAAGTCGGAAGAAGAACATGCAAAACATTTAGAACAAGTGTTGAAAATTTTGAGAAGAAATGTTTTGAAAGCTAAATTTTCTAAGTGTGTCTTCTGGCAGAATGAAGTTAAATTCCTTGGCCACGTCGTATCAAAGGAAGGAATTGCTGTAGACCCAAGCAAAATTACAGCGATTCAGAACTGGAAACAACCTACTACACCCACTGAAGTTCGAAGTTTCCTTGGATTAGCTAGTTACTATCGGAAATTCGTTCAGGATTTTTCAAAGATATCAGGAGTACTGACAAAGCTTACAAAGAAGCATGAGAAATTCAAATGGACTCCCGAATGTGAAGAAGCTTTCCAGGAGCTGAAACTGAAATTGACAACCGCTCCGGTATTGACAATAATAGAAGGTAACCAAGACTTGACAGTATGGACAGATGCTTCTATTAGAGGGCTAGGAGCAGTGTTAATGCAAAAAGGCCAAGTGATCGCATATGCCAGTCGTCAACTAAAGCGGCATGAAAGAAACTATGCTACTCATGACCTTGAGTTATTAGCTATCGTGTTTGCTTTAAGAATCTGGAGGCATTATCTATTGGGCGAGAAATTCGAACTATACCCCGATCATCAATCCTTGAAATACCTGTTCACCCAGAAAGATTTAAACCTGAGGCAACAGCGTTGGTTAGAATTCCTTGCAGCATACGATTTTGAAATTATATACACTCCAGGGAAAGCCAATGTTGTAGCAGATGCGCTCAGCAGAAAGAATGAAATCATCGCCAGTTTTGTCATCACGTCTTCATTAATAGACAGGATCTCGACTCTTCAGAAAGACAATGAATTTATTCAAAGAATCAGTCAAAGAGTCAAAGGAGGCGAGTCCACAAGTTTTAGACTCGATGACAAGGGAGTTCTTAGATTAAAGGGTAGAATTTGCACCCCAAACCTTCCCGAGCCCAGGAGAGAAATACTTGATGAATGCCACAAATCCAAATTAAGTATCCATCCCGGTGTGAGCAAAATGTATAACGATATCAAACGCACATTCTGGTGGAGAGCTATGAAAAGGGATATCTCATTATATGTTAGCAGATGCCCCACTTGTCAGCTAGTTAAGAGTGATCAGCAGAAATTGGCTGGATTATTACAACCATTAGAAATTCCAGGTTGGAAGTGGGAACAAATCTCGATGGATTTCATCGATGGCCTGCCTCGGACTAGAAAAGGAAACGACAGTATATGGGTAATCGTAGATCGCTTCACGAAGACTGCCCATTTCATACCTGTCCGATCCAACAGAACAGCTCAAAGTCTGGCACAGATTTACTTCAAAGAAATTGTTAAACTTCATGGAGTACCGCTCAGTATAGTCAGCGATAGAGATCCTCTGTTCACTAGCAAATTCTGGGAAGCATTCCAAGAAGAATTGGGAACCAAATTAAATCTAAGCACCGCTTATCATCCTCAGACAGACGGCCAAACTGAGCTGGTGAATAGAATTTTAGAAGATTTGCTGCGGGCTTGCGTTATTGATTTTGGAGGCTCATGGGAAGATCATATACATTTAGCAGAATTCTCTTACAACAATAGCTATCAAGCAAGTTTGGGAATGTCCCCATTTGAAGCACTATACGGTAGACCGTGCAGATCTCCCGCATGTTGGGTAGAACCTGGCAACAGACTTGTGTTAGGGCCCGATATGATTCAAGAAGCATCGGATAAAGTCGATTCCATTAAGAAGAGATTAAAAACCGCACAGAGCCGACAGAAAAGTTATGCTGATGCGAGAAGAAGGGATATATCGTTTGCCGTTGGCGATTATGTTTATTTAAGAGTTTCTCCAATGCGAGGAGTAATCAGATTTGGCAAGACTGGGAAGTTGTCACCGAGATTTATTGGTCCCTTTCCTATACTTGAACGGATTGGAACTCTTGCATATAGGGTATCATTACCTAATTGGTTGCCTGGTATACATGATGTGTTCCACGTATCTCAGCTCAGAAAACATGTTCATGATCCCGATCTTGTTGTGGAAGAAGCAGCACAACATGATATTGACATAACTCCAGAATTAGCACTCAAAAGAGATCCATTAAAGATAGTTGGCAAAGAAACCAGAGAGCTAAGGAGGAAAAAGATCCATTTAGTCAAAGTGCAGTGGAGTAGTGATCCTAGAGACTGTACTTGGGAAACTGAGGAAAGAATTAAACAAGCCTATCCCAAATGCAGAGTGGACATCTCTGACTAACTCCGGTGCAAGGTACCTATACCATACTTTGCATTTACATTTTATTTCCTGCTTAACTATTATTTCCTTTTCGAGGACGAAAAGTTTTAAGTGGGGGAGATTGTAATAACCCGGAAAATGTGAACCAGTTTAAAATTTTTAAATTAGGTTATTAACAAGAAATTTGAATGATTTAAATAGCCTATTTCCATTAAATATAAAATTATGTATAATATGGCCGAATGAATTTTCAGAAGAGTCGATATATAGAATATATAGGCCTGGAAAATTTATATTTTGCATATGGCCTCGGAATTCAACGAAACCACTTTTGTTGGGTCCGGGATGTCAAACTATTGTTAGGTTTCAAATTTCATAATTTTTCGAATCAATATGTGAGCGTGGCAAAAGAAAACGCGTTTGACCAGTTTCTGTTGAATTTAATCGACTGGAAATTGGCCATTTTTCATACGGTCTCAGAATTCGACGAAACTAGTTTTGTTAGGACCGTATCGTCAATACGAAGCTAGAAAATATTTTTCTGGAATTTTTCTAGTTAGTATGTGACCCCGGTAATTTGAAATGTACGTTTAAAATTCAATATAAGGATTTAAAATGTAATTTCAACGAAAACTGATTGTAACGATCAAACCAGCTTACGATACATATCCCAATGTGTTCGGAATGGGGGTAAAACGCTATGGACGACAGGCGGTGGGCCTCGTTTCGAGGTCGGATATAAAAGTCAACCCTTGTGCAAATTTAAATAATTAAATAATAAAATAAAATATAAAAAAATCTATTTCCCCCTTTTCTCTTCTGCTTGCCCCCCCCCCCCGATCATTTACCAGAAAAGCAAAAAAAAAAAAAAAAAAAAACCTAAAAACTAATCGCCGCCGCCCTCCAGACCTCGACGCCGACGATCGAGCTGACGCCCCCACCACCCTCGCGACCTCCTCCTTCCAGCGAAGACGCCGCCGACATCGAATCGAAGCAGCCCCCCCCAATCGGAGCCTCCACCATCGAACGCCTCATCGCGACACCACGAGCCACCGCCGACCCTCTTCTTCCCTCCTCCACTTCGAAATCTCGGTGAGCGTTTAATTTTATTTTATTTTTGCTTTTGTTTTTGTTTTACAGTAAATATATAAACTGTTTTTTTTTAAGGTTTTAAAAATTGTTTTAAAAGAAAATAAAAACAGAATTTTTAAAGAGTTAAAACTGATTTTTTCTAAAAGGCAAAACTGTTTTAAAAGAAGAAACCAAAAACTGATTCTTAAAAGGAATTATAAAACTGATTTCTTTTAATTTATAAAACTGATTTTTTTAGTTATAAAACTGATTTCTTTTAAAAGATAAAAACTGAATGTTTTAGAAAATAAAAACTGCATTTTTAAAAAAATAAAAACTGCATTTTTTAAAAGGATAAAAACTGCATTTTAATAAAAGATAAAAAAAAACTGCATTTTTTTTTAAGATAAAAACTGCATTTTTATAAAGGATAAAAACTGCATTTTTTTTTTAAGATAAAAACTGCATTTTTATAAAGGATAAAAACTGCATTTTTATAAAAGATAAAAACTGCATTTTTATAAAAGAATGTAAAAACAGAATTTTTGAAAAAGGATTTAAAAACTGTTTTTTTAAAGAAAATAAAAACTGATTTTATTTTAAACTTTGAAATAGAAAAGGTTTAATCTTTTAGTAGAAAAAGATTTGAACTTGCAAAAATAAAGATCATATTTTTAAAAGGAGAAAAGACGGGATTTTTATTATGTAGAAGGAGCAAGACATGATTTATGTATTTTTAAAATAATAAAAATATAATTTTTACATCATAAGAATGATAAAAATATAATCTTTATATATTTAATAGCGAAGTCAAAATACAATCTTTATATATTGAATAACATAGTAAAAATTCGATTTTTACCTATGTAGAGAATACAGGCAACGAAAGCAACAAGAAGGCGAAGTAGGCAAAGATTTCTATTAAGGAAGAATCGTGTTAGTGGATAGCTATTGGTGAGGATTTCTCACTCTTCAATTTCGATTTTATAATTATATATATATGAGTTGAAAATGAAAGTGAATTGCTATATATTAATATCTATATATATATATACGCCCCTCGTCCACAAACCATGGACGATATTTATTGGTTGAAATTGTTGTGAGAATTGATTGATAGTTTGGGATTGTTTGTGATAAATATTGGTTGATTGCGGTTGAAAAATACCCGTTTGTGGTTGAAAAATATTTGGTTGAAACCACATAGGATTAGTTTGTGGAAATGGAAAAAAAATATAAACATGCTGCCTGCGTGCGAATTAGATGCATGATTCCCATTGTCAAAAACCGCGAGGTTTTAAGGTAGAGCGAGGAGCCGTACTAGGGACGGTGCCGGTGTAACTACCCTGCCGTTATGCTGCCGAAATTTTGAATAATATTCTTGTGTTTGAATTATTTTCATATGCTTAAACTATATTCATTCGTTGTTTAGAAATTCATGTGTTGAATGATATTCATATTTTGAAATAAACCGTTCGATAATAAAAATCACATTTTTATCTATATATAGAAACTATAGAAAACATTCATGTGTTGAATTGATATTCATTCGTTGATTAGAAATTCATGTGTTGAATGATATTCATATTTTGAAATAAACTGTTCGATAATAAAAATCACATTTTTATCTATATATAGAAACTATAGAAAACATTCATGTGTTGAATTGATATTCATTCGTTGATTAGAAATTCATGTGTTGAATGATATTCATATTTTGAAATAAACTGTTCGATAATAAAAATCACATTTTTATCTATATATAGAAACTATAGAAAACATTCATGTGTTGAATTGCTATTCATTCGTTGTTTAGAAATTCATGTGTTGAATGATATTCATATTTTGAAATAAACCGTTCGATAATAAAAATCACATTTTTATCTATATATAGAAACTATAGAAAACATTCATGTGTTGAATTGATATTCATTCGTTGTTTAGAAATTCATGTGTTGAATGATATTCATATTTTGAAATAAACCGTCCGATAATAAAAATCACATTTTTATCTATATATAGAAACTATAGAAAACATTCATGTGTTGAATTGATATTCATTCGTTGTTTAGAAATTCATGTGTTGAATGATATTCATATTTTGAAATAAACCGTCCGATAATAAAAATCACATTTTTATCTATATATAGAAATTATAGAAAACATTCATGTGTTGAATTGATATTCATTCGTTGTTTAGCAATTCATGTGTTGAATGGTATTCATATTTTGAAATAAATTGTTTTATGATAAAAATCCCATTTTTATCACCAACTTGAACTATATAGAAGAATAGTGTTTTGAAATGAATTGTTTTACAATAAAAATCACATTTTTATTGTATGCATTAATCGTTGAAATGTGAAGTGTTAAAAATAGCCACTTGTTCAAAATAAACATATATGAGTTGAAATATTCATTAATTAGCTAATGAAATGATTTGCACCTATTTATGTAACATTAGAATGAATGGTGTTTTTAAACCAAATAGAAATCAAATATGAAGTTGAATAGAAAATGAAAAATGATATGAACTGTATATATATGTACCTGCATATTTATTGAACAGGTTATAGCAAAGGGGCTAGAGAAGAGGAATAAAATTTTGTGCCCGACAAATAGGTACACATTTACTGATTTGTTTGGGTGATGATTTTGAGCCTATTGGCTAGCCGCTTGGCTTTTTCTTTTTCTTTTTGAGATCAGAAGGACCGGGACGCTATTTGCGATTTCCCGATGCTCCCGGTGCAGGGGAGGTTATGGCGAAATTTTCCAAAATTTTAGGGAGTTAGAAAAATATTTGAAGTGAAAACGATATGGAAATCATTGAATGAACTATATTTATATAAATATATAAATATAAATAGAATTAAAACGAAACGAGGCCGTGCAGTTCGTATTTTGAAACCGTGATTTCAAACGACTAGTGCGGAAGATCCGACCATTGGATTTTCCCGAAACCTCAACCGTCGGGTTCGCCTTGGAATAATCTTTCCAACGGCACCAACCTTGTAAAAATCCAACGGTTGGATTGTCTGGAATGTTTAATTCAAAATTAAGGAAAAACAACGCCAGAAACGATTATATTTATATATATATAAATATAATTAAATTTAATCGAATAACGACGCTGCAGTTCGTAAATTGAAATCGTAACTTCAAATGGTTAGTGTGGAAGATCCGACCGTCGGATTTTCCCAAAACTGGAATCGTTGGATTCGTTTTGAAAAGACCTTCCTAATGATGTAAAAGTTGTGAAGATCCAACGGTTAGATTTTCCGATATGTGTAAAACAAATTAAGGGAAAAACAGCGCCAGTGACGCGAAACGACCTGAAACGTCGTTTAATTAAATATGGCCATTTTTAAATAAATAAAAATGGCGAAAAATTGTTATAAAATATTATAAGCAACATAGGTTGCAAATAAACCAATTGGACTTGAATTGCTTGAGATTTGATGGTTGTATGTGTATGACATGAAAATAACATTAAAATAACTGAAAGATGGATGTCGAATAATATAACCATATAAAGAATCGATTTAAATTCTAATGACGTGAGTTATTTGAAAAGGCCGAGCTAACCCTCATTTCAAATAATTCATCGAGCGATTCGAATTGGAAAATGCAAAGACGATTCAAGACCGACGATCTTCGTATCGGTTGGATGGGCGCTACTGAGGTTCCTAACCGGAGTAGCTACCGGAAAGGGACGGAAGTAGTAGCCGTCTGAACGTATATGTTGATTGGACGGATATACGAGGAATTTGACGCCTCCGGTTTCGTTCAGACCCAGGACGGACTTGTAAATGGACTGTGTGTCTGACATTGGATTTTGTTCTATACTGATTGATCTCTGTTAAATATATATCTGTTTGGCGGCGGAGAATTTATTCTTTTGCTTAACGCCCTTCTCTGAGACGTACGAGCTTAGAGGTTATATATCGATGGAAATCAATCGTATGGAATGGACTGCCTATGTGGCATGCCAAGATGTTGTGATCAAGGCTTCTGTTGAAAAGCAAAGTCTTGTGGATGATGATCAAAGCAAGGCTTACGTGGCCTAGCTTTGTGTATTTCGTAGATTCGCGAACCTCACCCCTCGGTATGAGTTAAAAACGGGATACGGACCGCTGGGAGAGCACGACGTTTCTTTCTAGCTATGGTGGTGTCAGTGACTTACCAGCCCTGACATATATATCTACTTTTCACCTTTGTGGTTGTTGGAATGCGAGGCGCCTCGATTATAGGTTCGTAAGGACCGGGAAACGTGTGTTCAGGAATAAATAATCCTCTAACGTAAGTGAGGACCGGCCCAGCCGAATCCAGGGGTTACCCAGTGTGCGTAATCCTGAGGCATTTGCTAGAGTGTCTCGAAGCGGAGAGGAGCTTGCCCCTTGCCTCGACTCATGACGGAAATCCAATTTCCAATACGAAATAACGGATTTGATTGTAGAACTAGTATGGAGACATAGTAGATGGTAGCTATGCCGCCTATGATTGATATTTATGATGCTATTCGTTTTTGAAACATATATGCACTAGTAATAATATCAAGTGATTTCGCTTTATACGTATCAAGCATATTTGGCTATTATAAGGTAAAACTCTATCCTCCGGCTTGCGTTGCATTGTGTGATGGGAC
The DNA here is from genome assembly GCA_030737875.1 of Allium sativum. Classification (NCBI taxonomy): domain Eukaryota; kingdom Viridiplantae; phylum Streptophyta; class Magnoliopsida; order Asparagales; family Amaryllidaceae; genus Allium; species Allium sativum. The sequence continues at coordinate 294,048,943 of CM060909.1, forward strand.
CTGAGTCTTATAATAGCTTCATTCTTTCTAAAAGCATTGCGTTGTTTTAAAAGAATTTGCTTTGTTTTAAATGCACTAGCAATCACTGGAGTAAACCCGTTCCGCGAAAGTGGCGTGGTCCTATGATTTGCTATTACTATTGTTTAACTGTTAAATAGATTCCTCATACCAGTCCCCATGACTGACTCGTTGTTTGTTTCACTTTGCAAACGCGGGTGCCCTTATTTTCACACGGGCAGCCTAGTACACAGGTGACAGGTGGTTTTTGGTTCTGCACTGCTGCATAGCATGCACTTTTGGCTCATGGCGAGGCTGACTTCATAGTGATGACTTAGATATTTTCCGCCATTCCTGTATTTATGTTATGATTCCGCCACTGGCGATGCAGACTGATTTACTTTCCGTATTCCTCACTATATGTATATGTATTCCGCCTTCGGCGATGTAGACTGATACTCTTATTATGTCACTGCATGTATGTATTCCGCCTCTGGCGATGATGACTGATCACTTCCCTTTCTTTTTACTAAGTATATCCCACGTTATGCTATTCTGATATTCCTACATGTTGTGATTCCGCTGTCATATTCATGTAAAATTATTTTATTTATTGTTTCTGCTATTATCTGTACTCTGCTATGATGATTAATGCGTTATTTCCTAATGATTATCCTTAATACCGCCCCTTGGATTTTGGGATCGTCACAGGTCTAGAAGCAGAGAGATAGAGAAGTGAACCGATTACACCATGATATTTTTCTGATCAACAGCAACACCTTTTCCCATCTTTGTCAAGCTTAGTTGTTGGGCACATTGATTTTGCATCTTCAACACCAAATCTCTTCAGCAACTCCATTAAATACTTTGTTAGAGAAATGAAAATTCCTTTGTTGCTCTGTTTGATTTGAAATCCAAGAAAGTACTTCAGTTCGCCAACCAAGCTCATCTCAAATTTGTCCTACATAACTTTTTCAAATTTCTCACACAAAATGTCATTAGTCGCACCATAAATGATATCATCAACATAAATCTGAACAATCAAGAAAACATTACTATCATGTAATAGAAATAGAGTAGTGTCAGCACTGTAGGATCAATATTAACCCTAGTGAGGGGTGAATAGGGTTTATTTGATATTTTAAACGATCACAGAATAATAGAAATGCAGTAAAGGAAAATCATACACAGAAATACCTAGCTTCGGCAAATTATCCCTACTACTGCATTCTTATGATTTTTAATAGATGTTATAAACAGATCCCACTTACAATCCCATGTAAACTTGCAATGCATGCTCCTGTCCTAACCCTAAGCTCAAAATCCTTGACTGAACTGTGTACTCTAGACCAGATTTTCCCAGACTACAAACCAGTAATCTGTGAACCCTAGTTTTGAATGAAACTAGAAAAACAAGACAAGGTTTAAAAAACAAAAATAAAAATTACAACACTTAAAAATGAAATGAAGACTTTTAAAAAGAAACCCCCTTTATATCTTCAATGGAAATTAGCCGTCCTCATTTGATACTTCTCCATGAAAAAATAGCAGCTAGGGTTTCCTTCATATCTGAATCTCCATGGCTTTGAATCACTCCAAAATCTTGAATCTATCTTCTAGCTCGACTCTGAAATGACCTCTTTGCCTCAAACCAACAAGTAAGTTCTCTTATTCGATTTTAGAGTATGAATTGATTTTGAGTGGGTTGGATAAATTTGCCAGTGAGGAATAGTGTGTTTATATAGGGGATTCGAGACCCTTATCCTCTGATTTCAGTTCAATGGCTTGCCCGATTTGATTGAGGAATTCTTTTATTTGATTTGCTGATTTGTGAAACCGCGTCGATCAAAATTGGAAACTTTTTGAATGAAAAATAAACATTTGCTTTTTGAATCTTTGAATTTAAATATTGCAAGAATTCCTCTGGATGAATTTGGACACAATCCTTTCCTTTTTTCATGAATCTGGTCGGTTTTGCTGTTTTGAGGAAATTTCTTGAAATTACTTAATTTCCCAGTTTGGCCCATCCTGAATCATCATGCTATCTATGAACATATTTGCATTATCCATGTTTTCTTTTGATTCACAGCATGGTTGAATAATTCTGGAAATGATCGATTTATTTTTTATAAATCATTTAGTAATTGCCAAACAAAGTGTGATCGAAACTGGAAATAAACATGAATTAGTCTGATTGAATCACATTGGATTATCCCTACTTCTTTCATACTAAATTTCAAATTAATTGATGAAAAACACTCTTGGCTAAATTTCAGAAACATTAGAAATGCCCCAACTTATTAATTCCAGTTGAAATGATTCTGGCTTACACAAGACACTTCCACTTTCCTATGTTGCTTGCTGATTTAACCACTCTTTGTCACTGACTGCACTTGAGCCTTGATGCACTTTCATGTTATAACTATAAAACCATGTTCATGCTGAATGCATACACTGATGTATTTGAACTGCTTGCATATTGTACCATTGATCTGTTTGTTTGTTGTACATCACCACCATGCTTCACTTATTTCTGCACTGCCATGTTGCTTACATGTTTTTCATTGTTTGCTTGAGTCATCCAGGTTATACACTTGTGTATGTTCATTTTTCCTTAGCTTTATTCAGCATATGTCTGTGCATGTGTGTGCACCATTGTGTCTGCACCTTCTCTGATCCATGTATGTTGAACCATATTATCTTTGCTCACCTGCTCCATGTATTTGTTGGTTGACCATTGAATGTGTTTACATAAGCCCATGCTTAATGTTGTTCACATGCACTGTGTTTTCTTGCTTGTGCACCTTGTTGTCTTGATAATACCATGCTTACATATCCATGTTGCATTCCCATTGACAAGTTTGCAATGACATTGAGTTGCACCATGCATACATGTTGACAAAAGCTTTGCTCCATTTTGTTGTTGTGTGTATATGCCACTTCATGTTGTTGCTGAAGCATTATGCTGAGCCATTCATGATTATACTTATCCATGAGTTTGCATCCTGACTTGATCACTTGTACACCACTTGTTTATATGTTGAGAACAGGCTCGACCACACTTGCCTTGTATCTTGATTTTTCATTTGGCTTTGACTTGACCATTTAGCCCAAGTTGCTTGTCATTTTTGCTACACTGCTTGATTTTTCTCACTTACCGTTAAGTTGTTTTGTGTATTAGAGTGCATGTATGTGCTTATGTGATACTCATCAGCAGACCGACTACAATGTGTTGAGGCTGGTCAGAATCAGCTGAGTGTAATGCTGGTTCTGATTAGCAAACCAGTGTGGTTATGCTGAGGCTGATCAAATCAGAAAGATGATGAGAAAAACACAAAGAAAATCTTAGGCAAATAAAAAACAAAAAAACTTTTTATTTGTTCAGTATTCATTTTAGATCCAGTCTACTGTGTGTATTTCATTTTTCTGACAGGTTTCAGGATGATGCAGCAGGAGCAAAACAGGATGAAAGGACAGTAAGAGTGTATAGATATATGTAATTGAGTGTGAGAGAAAGAATGTAGTGAGGTCCAAATGTAGAGAATTAATGAGTAAATACTTTTATAGCTGAGAGTTCTGAAAAATTGTACTGTTTTGATAATGCAAAAAAAATCACTTTTGAATAATAAATACTTGTGTGAATTTTCAATTCTTGTGTAAAAGTATTATTAGACAAAAATTATTTTTATTTCAATATGATGTGGAGAGTAGTGAACAGTACAGTTTCAAACATATTTAAATAAAATATATTTGTTATCATCAAACAAAAAATCACAGGTTCAACAATCTCCCTCTTTTGATGATGACAAACATTCTTTAGATTTTGAGTATAACATATGTGTTCGATATTGAAATTATGAGAACTCCCTCTATATATGTGCTCCCCCTATAGCACAGCTCCCCCTACAAACGTAGACAGACATAACAAATATGAAAGAAAAATTTGAAAAAAAAAATAGAAAATAATTAAACCCTTAGCATTATTAACAAACAAATTCTATAGATGTCTGCATAGCATCAAAATCTTAACTCTTCTCTCCCTTTGTAATCATCAAAAGATGAACATGGATGGGCATTCACAAAGGATATGGACCACAGTAAGAAATCAAGTCATTTGACGTAATCAAAAACTGCAAACCCCAACCAATCAAACAAAAAATCATAATAACCCATAAGATAGGAACACATTTCACAATTTAGAAGATGGATTGGAGAGATAATTAATATATATCAAGGATGATTTTATATATAAATATTATTATATCTATATACTTATACCATATTTTTTTAATTTGTATATATATATATCAAGAGCACACTAATCACGCATAACCAGAGATTGGATTTTTAAATGGGATTAATTGCAGCATGAAAATAAATAAGTAATCTCATAACCATGCATGACCGGAGATTGGATTTTTAAATGAGGTTAGAGAAACACTTATTATTATATTATTATTATACTACATAAAATCCCCTTAATATATAAAACTATAATGGATGATAGAAGGGTGATAGTGATAGAGATGGATGTGGAAAAAAATATCCTAAATTACTCATATTATAAAATAAATTCAATCAAATCAGGGTTATTGAGAAACTTTCAACCATATCATATTCTAAAGTCTAACACAGTCATAATTTTATTATAAATGTCCAAAATAAATTGTTCTTTTCTTGATGATTTTAAGATTGGTTTGATTTGTCAGAAAATGAAATTGATAATAGAGCACCTTAAGAAAAAAATTATCCAAAAATGCAGAGAGTTTAATTAATTTCTATAATCCCCAAATCCAATCGTAATCTGCAAAATCTTTCTTCAGGAAGGGGTTTAGTAAAAATATCAGCAAGTTGAGATTCAGCTTGAATAAATTCAATACAGATGTTCTCACTAGGAATATGAAATCTAATGAAATGATGTCTCACATCAATGTGTTTTGTGCGTGAATGATGTACAGGATTGTTTGATAGATCTATTGCACTCTTACTGTCACATTTCAAAGGAACTTGTTCATAGAATATGCCAAATTCAGATAGAGTTTGCATCATCCATAAAATCTGTGCATAACAACTTCCTAATGCAATATATTCAGCTTCAGCGGTGGATAATGCAACACAATATTGTTTACGACTTGACCAAGAAACAAGAGAATGTCCTAGCATGAAACAAGTTCCATTAGCACTCTTCCTATCAATGAGTGAATTGGCATAATCAGCATTCAGTAAAACCAACTAAATCAAAATTATCACAAGATGGATACCATAAGCCCAGTTTTGGTGTGTGCAATAAATATCTCAGAATTCATTTTGTGGCTTTTAAATGAGATTCTTTTGGATTGGATTGAAACCGAGCACACGAACAAACATAAAACATAATATCGGTTCTAGAAGCAGAGAGAAAAAGAAGCGAACCGATTATACCATGATATTTTTTATGATCAACAGCAACACCCTTTTCATTTTTGTCAAGCTTAATTGTTGGGCTCATTGGTGTTCTCATTGGTTTTGCATCTTTGACTCCAAATTTCTCCAGCAGCTCCATAACATACTTCGTTTGGGAAATGAAGATTCCTTTGTTGCTCTGTTTGATTTGAAATCCAAGAAAGGACTTTAGTTCTCCAACCAAGCTCATCTTAAATTTGTCCTGCATAACTTTCTCAAATTTCTCACACAAAATATCATTAGTAGCACCATAAATGATATGATCAACATAGATCTAAACAATTAAGAAATCATCACCATCATGTAATAGAAACAAAGTAGTATCAGCACGTCCCTTCTTTTTAAAGCCATTTTCCAAGAGATATGAACAGAGACAGATATACTAAGCTCGAGGAGCCTGCTTAAGGCCATATAATGCTTTTTCTAGTTTGTACATATGATTTGGAAAATCGTGACTCTCAAAACCAGGGGGTTGTTTGACAAAAATTTCTTCTTTTAGTTCTCCATTCAGAAAGGTACTCTTAACATCCATTTTCTTAAGTTTGAAACCCTTAAAACATGAAAAACTTAACAAGAATTCGATTGCTTCTAAGCTAGCAACTGGAGTAAATGTTTCATCAAAGTCAATGACTTCAATTTGATTGTTTCCCTTAGCAACCAACCTAACTTTGTTTCTAATTACATTTCCAGATTCGTCAAGTTTACTTTTAAACACCCATTTTGTTCCAACAACTGGATTGTCTTTTGGCCTAGGCACCAAATTCCAGACTTTATTCCTCTCAACCTGGTTAAGTTCCTCTTGCATAGCTAAAATCCCAGATTCATCATTAAGAGCAGTATCATACGAACTTGGTTCAATTTCAGAAATAAAAGCACTGTGAATACAGAAAGCACACACATTCTTATTGAGAGAGGAATGGGTGTGAATGCCTGTAGTTGGACTTCCGATTACCAAATCTGGAGGATGGTTGGGTTTGAATTTCAGCCTTTCAGCTTTGACAGTTGCTTCTGCGACTTCTTCGTTGTTTGCCTCAACTTCATTGCTTTCTTTTTCGCCTTCTTGCACACCACCTTCATCTTTATCATTTTCAGAAACTATCTCCAAGTATGATTCATTGAATTTCACAATAATGGTCTCCACAATTGTTATTGACTGTTTATTGAAGATTCTATAAGCTTTGCTCGTTGAAGAATAACCCATGAAAATCCCATCAATTGTTTTTGGTTCAAATTTTCCAAGATGATCTCCTGTGTTCAGAATATAACAAGGGCATCCAAAAACTCTAAAATTTGAGACATTAGGCTTTTTGTCAGACCACGGTTCATATGATGTTTTATTAAGTGTTGGTCTAATAATGACTCTATTCATTACATATCATGAAGTATTAACAGCCTCAGCCCAGAAGGTTTAGGGCAATTTATATTCGCACAACATAGATATAGCCATTTCTTGTAATGTTCGATTTTTCCTTTCGACCACCCCATTTTGTTGAGGTGTTCGAGGGGTGGAAATTTCATGTTTATAACCATTTTCTTCATCGAAATTTTCAAAGTCTAAGTTTTCAAATTCACCTCCATGATTACTTCTCAAAATTTTAATTGAAAAACCTTTTTCATTTTGAACAAGTTTTGAAAACTTTGAAAAATAATCAAACATTTTAGACTTTTTGGCTAGAAAATAAACCCATGTAAATCTAAAGAAATCATCAACCAATACATAACAATAACATTTACCATTTAAGCTAGTAGTATTAGTTGGTCCAAACAAATCCATATGAATCAATTCAAGAACATGTGAAGTACGAACAACAATTTTTGGATGGAATGATGAAAGACTAAGTTTGCCCATGGAACAAGCTTTACACACTTTGTTATTTTTAAATTTCTGATATGGTAAATCTCTAACAAGCTCGTTTGTTTCTAGTTTTTCAAGGAGACCTGTACTAGCATGTGCTAGTCTTCTATGCCATAAAACTGCCTCTTCTTCTGTAGCTACCAAACATCTAGAAATAGTTACATCATCGAATGAAAGTGTGTAAATATTTCCATTTCTTTTATCAGTAAAAACAACTTTTCCAGTGGATGTTTCAATAATTTTGCAAATCTCACTATCAAAAACTACACTCATTTCTTTATCACATAGTTGGCTTATAGAGATAAGATTGTGAAATAAATTATCAACATATAGGACAACGGCTAAGGCAAAAATGTTGTTACCTACTTTTCCTTTACCAATAATCTTACATTTGTTGTTGTCACCCAATGTCACACTCCCACATTTATATTTTTCTAGGCTAAGGAATAGTCTCATGTCATATGTCTGGAGCAACCAGAATCCAAATACCATTTATGTTGCTCCTTAGCCCGCTAACGTACCTACCCAAGAAGAGGATGACCCAAAGAAGCTCCTAGGTCCAAGAATATCAGTGACAGAAGCATGATGAAAACAAGAATCTTTTGGAACCCACATTTGTTTTGTCCTCTTATTTGTGTTCCAAAAATTATGGTAACTGTGTGCCAAGTGCTTAGGAACCCAAACTCTATTGAATTTTCTGATTTTATTCCTATTCTTGCAATTTTCAAGATTATGCCCAATTACCCCACATTTAGTAAAGATGCTTCTACCTTTTGCAGTGTCAATCACATTCACATCATTTTGTATCTTCCCAAAACCTAGTCCTTTTCTATTATTAGCAAACAATTGGTTTCCTAACAGCATTTTGAAAGATGTTTGACTAATTGAAAACTTATTCAAGGTGGCTTCAAGATTCTGGACTTTGGTTCTTAGTGTTGTATTTTCATCACAAGTTAAGTGCATTGTTTAATGAAATTCTCTCTTTTAATCTCATCAGTTTCTTTCAAAGACAAATTTTCTTTCTCAAGATTTTCAGTGGTGGACTTGAGAGTCGACAGTTCTAGATTCACACAGTTACAGTTTTTACAATCTAGGTTTTGGGTATTTGAAACTTTTTCCAGTTCAGATTCCAACCTATTATTACTGTGAACAAGTTCCAAATTTTTTTGCTTTTAGTTTTTCTACTTCTGATTCTAGTGTATCAATGATTTCAGAAAAATGTTTACACATTAAAATCAAATCATCGTAACTGTATACCTCAGTCGATTCCTCTCTACCATCTTCTGAATCATATTTTTCCATGAAGCATAGGTTACTTTCTTCCTCATTGTTGCTTGAGTCTTCTTCTCCTTCCTCATCATCCCAAGTTATAGCAAAAGCTTTCTTTTTCTTCTTGTTTCTTTTGTGCTGAAGAAGTGGATAGTTTGGTTTAAGATGTCCAGGCTTCTGGCAGTTATAGCAAAGTGGTTCCTCATCCGAATTGTCAGAGTTTTTTCAGCTTGTTGGATTTTGGTTTTTTTTCTTCGAGGTTTGAATTTGCTCCACTTCGTGAGTTGTCTGACGGCCATAGCAAGTTGTTCGATGGGGTCTTCGCCATCGCTGTTGACAGTATTGGACAAAGCAATTGATTTCTTCTTTAGATCAGAGTTGTTGCAGCCTTCTCCTGCTTTTAACTCTGTTTCATACGTCATTAGATTTCCAATAAGCTCCTTCATGCTCGGCTTACCCAGAACCTTTGATTCTTGAATGGCTGTGACTTTTGCTTCGAAATTCATTGGCAGAACACGCAAAATCTTCCTTACAAGTTCAACTTCAGTATAAACTTTTCCAAGAGCTCTAGCACTGTAAACCAGCACAGAGAAACAACCATACATGTCCTTGATACTCTCATCCTTATGCATAGTGAAGTTTTTCATACTCATTGCTGAATAAAGCAAGACAAGATTCTTTTATTTGAGACATTCCTTCGTGAGTGACCTCCAAAGTATGCTAGATTTCCCGAGTTGTTTTACAATGAGAAATTCTGTTATATTCAGTTTTATCAAGAGCACAAATCAAAGCATTCATGTCTTTAGAATCAGTAGAGAACAGTTTCTTATCATTCACATCCCACCTATTTTTTAGTTTAGGAATTTTAGCTTCGTTAATAAATAGAATGGGGGTTTTATATTCAATTTCAATGATATCCCAAACATCGTAATCAACAGACACTATATAGATTTTCATCCTAGCTTTCCAATAAGCGTAATCACTACCATTGAACATAGATGGTCTAACAATAGATTGTCCCTCAGAAAAAGCATTATTTATTGTACTCATGACTCTAGACTTGATTAGACATTGGCTCTGATACCAATTGTAGGATCGATATTAACCCTAGAGGGGGTGAATATGGTTTATTCGATATTTTAAACAATCACAGAATAATAAAAATGCAGAAAAGGAAAATCACACACAGAAATACCCAACTTCGGAAAATTGTGCCTATTGGTGCATTCCTAAGATTTGTACTTGGTGTAATAAATAGATCCCACTTACAATCCCATGTAAACTTGCAATGCATGCTCCTGTCCTAACCCTAAGCTCAAAATCCTAGTCTGATCTGTGTACTCTAAACCTGATTTTCCCAGACTACATTCCAGTAATCTGTAAACCCTAGTTTTGAATTAAACTAGAAAAACAAGACAAGGTTTTAAAAAAAAATACAACACTTAAAAATGAAGCAAAGCCTTTTAAAAAAAATACCTCTTTACATCTTCAATGGAAATTGGCGGTCCTCATTTGATATTTCTCCAAGAAAAAACAGCGGCCAGGGTTTCCTTCAAATCTGAATCTCCATGGCTTTGAATAACTCCAAAATCTTAAATCTATCTTCTAGCTCGACTCTGAGATGATCACTGTGCCTTGAACCAACAAGTAAGTTCTCTGATTTGATTTCAGAGTATGAATTGATTTTGAATGGGTTGGATAATTTTGTCAGTGAGGAATAATGTGTTTATATAGGGGATTCGAGACCCTTATCCTCTGATTTCAATTCAATGGCTTGCCCGATTTGATTGAGGAATTCTTTTATTTGATCTGCTGATATGTGAAACTGCATCGATCAAAACTGGAAACTTTTTGAATGAAAAAGAATCATTTGCTTTTTGAATTTTTGAATTTAAATTCTATGAGAATTTCTCTTGATGAATTTGGACACAATCCTTTCCTTTTTTCATGAATTTGGTCGGTTTTGTTGTACTGAGGAAATTTCTTGCAATTACTTAATTTCCCAGTTTGACCCATGCTAAATCATCATATTATATAAGAATATATTTGCATTATCCATGTTTTCTTTTGATTCACAGCATGATTGAATAATTCTAGAAATGATCAATTTATTTTTCACAAATCATTTAGTAATTGCCAAACAAAATGTGATCAAAACTGGAAATAAACATGAATCAGACTGATTGAATCACACTGGATTGTCCTTACTGCTTTCATACCAGATTTCGAATTAATTGATCAAAAACACTCTTGGCAAAATTTCTGAAACATAGAAATTCCCTAACTTATTAATTCCAGTGGAAATGATTTTGGCTTACACAAGACACTTCCACTTTCCTCTGTTGCTTGCTGATTTAACCACTCTTTGTCACTGACTGCACTTGAGCCTTGATGCACTTTCATGTTATAACTTTATGACCATGTTCATGCTGAAAACACACATTGATGTTTTCGAACTGCTTGTATGTTGCACCACTGAGTTGTTTGTTTGCTGAGCATCACCCCCATGCTTCACTTATGTCTGCACTGCCATGTTGCTTACATGTTTTGCACCGTTTGCTTGAGTCATCCATGTTGTACACTTGTGTATGTTCATTTTGCCTTGGCTTTGTTCAGCATAAGTCTATGCATGTGTATGCACCATTGTATCTGCACCTTCTCTGGTCCATGTATGCTGAACTATATTTGCTTTGCTCACCTGCTCCATGTATTTGTTGGTTGACCATTGAATGTGTTTACATAAGCCCATGCTTAATGTTGTTCACATACACTGTGTTTTCTTGCTTGTGCACCCTGTTATCTAGATAATACCACGCTTACATATCCATGTTGCATTCCCTTTGACAAGTTTTACAATGACACTGAGTTGCACCATGCATACATGTTGACAAAAGCTTTGCTCCATTTTGTTGTTGTGTGTATATGTCGCTTCATGTTGTTGCTGAAGCATTATGTTGAACCATTCATGATTATACTGGTCCATGAGTTTGCATCCTGACTTGATCACTTATACACCACTTGTTTGTATGTTGAGAACAGGCTCGACCACACTTGCCTTGTATCTTGACTTTTGATTTGGCTATGACTTGACCATTTAGTCCATGCTGCTTGTCATTTTTGCTACACCACTTGTTTTTTCTCACTTACCATTAAGCTTTTTTGTGTATGAGAGTGCATGTATATGCATATGTGATATTCATCAGCAGACCGACTACACTATGTTGAGGCTGGTCAGAATCAGCTGAGTGTAATGCTGGTTCTGATCAGCAAACCAGTGTGGTTATGTTGAGGCTGATCAAGTCAGAAAGATGATGAGAAAAAGACACAGAAAATCTGAGGAAAATAAAAAATAAAAAAACTTTTTATTTGTTTAGTGTTCATTTTAGATCCAGTCTACTGTGTGCATTTCATTTTTGTTACAGGTTTCAGGATGATGCACCAGGAGCAAAACAGGATGAAGGGACAGTAAGAGTGTATGGATATATGTAATTGAGTGTGAGAGAAAGAATGTAGTGAGGTCCAAATGTAGAGAATTAATGAATAAATACTTGAATAGCTGAGAGATCTGAAAAATTGTATTGTTTTGATAATGCAATAAAAATTCATTTTTGAATAATAAATACTTGTGTGAATTTTCAATTCTTGTATTGAAGTATTATTAGACAAAAAATATTTTTATTTCAGTATGATGTGGATAGTAGTGAACAGTATAGTTTCAAACACATTTAAATAAATTGTTTTTGTTATCATCAAACAAAAAATCACAGCTTCAACAAGCACATCCCTTTTTAAAACCATTTTCCAAAAGATATGAATAGAGACAGTCATACCAAGCTCGAGGGGCTTGCTGAAGACCACATAATGCTTTTTCTAGTTTGTACACATGATTTGGAAATTCATGACTCTCAAAACCAGGGGGTCGTTCAACAAAAACTTCTTCTTTCAGCTCACCATTCAAAAAGGCACTCTTAACATCCATTTGCTTAAGTTTAAAGCCTTTAAAACTTGCAAAATTTAGCAAAATTCTAATTGTTTCTAACCTAGCAACTGGGGCAAATGTTTCATCAAAATCAATGCCTTCAATTTGATTGTATCCTTTTGCGACCAACCTAGCTTTATTTCTAACCACATTTCCAGATTCATCAAGTTTGTTTTTAGACACCCATTTCGTTCCAATAATTGGATAGTCATTTATCCTAGGAACTAGTTTCCAGACCCTATTCCTCTCAAACTGGTTGAGTTCATCTTGCATATCTAAAACCCAACATTCGTCATTAAGAGAAACATCATAAGAGTTTGGTTCAATCTCAGAAATAAAAGCATTATGATTATAAAAAGCACAGACATTTTTATTGAGAGAGCAACGTTTGCGAACACCAGCAGTTAGACTTCCAATTACCAAATCTGGAGGATGGTTGGGTTTGAACTTTAACTTCTCAGTTTCAATAATTTCTTTTGTGACCTCATCACCGCGAGCTTCAGCTTCGTTGCTTTCCTTTTCACTTTCTTATATAATACCACCATCTTTTCCACAATCTATTTCCAAGTTTGCTTCATCAAAATTCACATTAATGGTTTCAATAATAGTTCTTGTTCGTTTGTTGAAGATTATGTATGCTTTGCTCCTTGATGAGTTACCCATGAAAATTCCTTCATCAGCTTTTGATTCAAATTTTCCAAATTGATCATATGTATTGGGAATATAACAAGGACATCCAAAAACTCTAAAGTATGAGATGTTAGGCTTTTTGTCAGACTATAATTCATATGACGTTTTATTAAGTATTGGTCTAATCATAACTTTGTTCATTACATAACAAGCAGTATTAATTGCCTCAGCCCAGACGGTTTTAGGCAATTTATACTCACTTAACATGGATCTAGCCAGTTCTTGAAGTGTATGATTTCGACCACCCCATTTTGCCGAGGTGTTTGACGATTGAAAATTTGTGTGTAAAACCATCTTCATCACAAAAAAATTCAAAGTTTAAATTTTCAAACTTACCACCATGATCACTTCTCAAAATTTTAATTGAAACACCTTTATCATTTTGAACTAATTTTGAAAATTTTGAAAAATAATCAAATGTTTCAGACTTTTTGGCTAGAAAGTAAACCCATGTGAATCCAGAATAATCATCAACCAATACATAGCAATAACGTTTTCCACTTAAGCTAGCAATATCATTTGGTCTAAACAAATCCATATGAACTAATTCAAGAACCCGAGAGGTGCTAACAACATTTTTAGAGCTAAAAGAAGAACGGCTAAGTTTTCCCAATGAACAAGTTTTACACACTTTAGAACTTTTAAAATTATGATGTGGTAGTCCCTTTGTAAGCCCTTTAATTCCAATTTTTCCAGAAGGCTCATACTAGCATGTGCTAGTCTCCTATGCCATAGAGTTGCCTCTTCATATGTGGCTACCAAACATCGAGAAAGAGAAACATCATCAAAAGAAAATGTGTATACATTTCCCTTTCTTTTCCCTGTGAAAACAATGTTACTAGTGGATGTTTCAATAATTTTGCAAATCTCACTATCAAAAACCACATTCATTCCTTTATCACATAGTTGGCTTATAGAGAGGAGGTTGTTTATGATGTAAATTGTCAACATATAAGACATCAGCTAAAGCAAAGGTACTTTTACCTACTTTACCTTTACCAATGATCTTACATTTGTTGTTGTCTCCTAATGTCACATTCCCACCTTTATATTTTCCTAGGCTAAGGAACAGTCTCTTGTCTCCTATCATATGTCTACAGGAACCTGAATCGAAATACCATTTCTGTTGCTCTTTATCCCGCCAACATACCTACACAAAAAGGGAAGAGAATGACCCAGAAAAGCTCTTAAGTTCAAGAGTATTAGTGTTTAAGGCATTGTGAGAAAAATAATCTTTTGGAACCCAAATTCTTTTTATTAATGTTCCAATAGTGATGATAATTGTGAGGCAATTGTTTAGGAATCCAAGCTCGAGTGAATTTTTTGGTTTCGTTTTTACTCTTACAATTTTCAGAACTATGCCCAATTACCCCACATTTCCCACACTTTGGAAAGATGCTTCTACCTTCTCCGTTATCATTTTTATCATTCTGTATTTTTCCAAAACCTAGTCCCTTTCTATTGTTAGCAAACAGTTGGTTTCCAAACAGCATTTTAAACGATGTTTGACTAATTGAAAATTTATTCAAAATAATTTCAAGGTCCTAGACTTTGGTTCTTAGTGTTGTGTTTTCAGTCATAAGTGAGGTGCATCGGTTTATGAAATTATCCCTTTTGATATTACCATTTTCTTTCAAACACAAATTTTCTTTTTCAAGATTTTCAGTGTTGGACTTGAGTGTTGATAGTTCAAGATTCAAACAATTACAATTTTCACAACCTAGATTTTGAATATTTGAAACTTTTTCAAGTTCAGATTCTTATCTATTACTATTATGAACAAGTTTAAGGTTTATGTCTTTTAATTTCTCCACTTTAGATTCAAGTGTTCCAAAAATCTCAGAAAGAGTTTGACACATAAAAAATAAGTCATTGAAACTGTATACCTCACTAGATTCTGCTCTACTGTCTTCTGAGTCTGATTTTGCCACAAAGCATAGATTGACTTCTTCCTCGCTACTATGTTAGACTTCTTCTCCTTCTCCTTCCTCATCATCCCTAGTTGTTACAAAGGCTTTCTTCTTCTTTTTGTTTCTTTTATTGTGTTGAATTAGTGGACAATTTGGTTTTATGTGCCCGGGCTTTTGGTAGTTGTAGCAAATAGGTCCTCGCCTGAATTGTCAAAGTTCTTTGGTTTGTTGACTTTTAATTTGTTCCTTCGAGGTTTGAATTTGCTCCATTATGCGATTTGTCTAACGACCATAGCAAGTTGTTCGATGGGATCTTTGTCATCGCTGTTGACAGTATTGGACAAGGAAAATAACTTCTTCTTCAATTCTCAGTTGTTGCGATCATCTCGAGCTTTCAGCTCCATTTCATAAGTCATCAGATTTCCGATTAGCTCTTGCATGCTCAGCTTGTTTAAATCCATTGATTCTTGGATTGCTGTGACTTTTGCTTCAAAGTTCATTGGCAGAATTCGTAGGATTTTTCCCACAAGTTCAACTTCAGTATATACCTTTTCAAGGGCTCTAGCATTGTAAACCAGCATAGAGAAACGACCATACATGTCCTTTATGCCCTCGTTTTTTGCATTGTGAAATATTCATATTCATTACTGAATAATGCAAGACGGGATTCTTTTACTTGAGGCATTCCTTCATGGGTAACCTCCAGGGTATGCCATATTTCCTAAGCTGTATTACAATGAGAAATTTTATTAAATTCAGTTTTATCAAGAGCATAAATTAAAGCATTCATTTCTTTAGCATTAATAGAATACAAATTATTATCATTCGCATTCCACCTATCCTTCGGTTTAGGAGATTCAGCTTCATTGATAATTACATTGGGTGTT
Source organism: Allium sativum (assembly GCA_030737875.1). Taxonomy (NCBI): domain Eukaryota; kingdom Viridiplantae; phylum Streptophyta; class Magnoliopsida; order Asparagales; family Amaryllidaceae; genus Allium; species Allium sativum. The sequence goes on from CM060909.1 coordinate 294,064,972, forward strand.
TTATATCCAGTTTCAATAATATCCCACACATCGTAATCAACATAAACTAAATATATACTCATCCTAGCTTTTCAGTAAGCGTAATCACTACCGTTAAACATAGGAGGCCTAGCTATGGATTTCCCCTCAGAAAAAGCATTATTCATCAAGCTCACTCTAGTGTTAAGTTAGACACTGGTTCTGATACCACTTGTTGGATCTAGTTTAGCCCTACAAGGGGGTGAAAAAGGTTTAATTGATATTTGAGTAAATTCAGAAAATTATAAAAAATTGCAGAAAAGAAAATCACACGCAGAAATTACCCAGCTTCGGCAAACCTTGCTACTGCTGCATCCCTAAGATTTTACTAGGTATTAAAAACAGATCCCGCTTACAACCACCTTTGTAAACTTGCAATCCATGCTCCTGTTCTAAACCTATGCTTAAATCCTAGGCTGATCGTTATACCCTAGATCAGATTTTCTCAGATCACAAAGCAGTAATATGTAAACCCTAGTTGGAAGGTAAACTAGTAAACCTATAGATTGTTTTCAATAACAAAAACAAAAATACAACAAAAAAACCCTAAAACAAATCTTTAATAATAAAAGGACATAGGTACCTTTGTTTCTTTATCTCTTGAAATCTCAGTCATCCCTTTATTCCATTTGCTCTTCAGAAAATGTCAACTAGGGTTTTTTGTTCGAATTGACTTTGAAAACGATTCATGGACTCTGGCACTCCTTCGGTTGATTGATGTTGACTCCTTGCTCGAATTCGAAGTGTAATCTTGCTTGCTCTAACTCTATAAGGCTTCTGATTTTATTTGAGAACTTGAATGATTTTTCTGTGAGTTGGATGATTTACCGATGAGGAGTAGTGTGAATTTATTGGGCAATTTAAAACCTTATTCTTTGATTTCGATAATTGACTTGCACGATTTGATTTGAGGAAATTTTGGTAAACATTTTTGACCCCTGATGGCGATTTGATTATTTCTGGAAAGCGGTCTTGAATGAAAATTGATTTTTTCCTGAATTTACATCTCTGGTTTTTCGAATTTAAATCTGCTTGATTTTCTTGTGATGTATCAAGACAGAATTCTGCCTCCTTCAATGAATCTGGTCGAATTTTGTCATTGTGTGTGACGACCACCCATAACCCCTGCACTAGAAAAGAGGAATAATGCGCTGAAAAGTGTGCCAAGTAGCTATGGATGATCATCAAAGTAGGTAAACAACATCGTAACCTTTCGTAGAACTCACAGCGCAAGGATAAAATATAATAGAACATATACAACAGGTAATATTAATGAAGCATCATATAGCAAACTTTTTGAAACTTTCTCAACATCTTAAAAGGTTATCCAACTGATACCAAAGTTTGTACATAAGGCCTCACTACAACCCTCATAGAACACTCAAACAGCAGAAACAAAAATACTAGATAGTAATAAAACTGGTACGTCAGCCTCTTACTCGTCTCCGCACAGCAACATCGTCCTCACTAATCACCTGTAACCTGCCACTTAGTCTGCCCATCCACAACCGGATGAACAGCCCAAGGTAATAAGAGGAGACATAAAACCTTGAGTCAGACAACAGTCTTAATGAGAAATAAAATAGCTACAAAACATCAACAATAAAGTATATGAGAATGGATACATAATCATACTAATCTAACCACAACACCAGAGAAGAACTCAACCCTATCTCTCCCTCCAATCGGACAATGATAGCCTTTACGATAAACAATTTAACCATTCATCCATGGAAACCAGATCACCCTTCAATTATGGTAAAACACTCATAACATCCAGATTATATGTATCTCATGTAAACCATACTGATCGAATTCAACATCCCTCCAGCACAAGCCCCAGAGGCCTAAACCAATATCAGACAGGCACCTAAGGAACATCTCCTTCGACTTTGGACAAACTACATGGGACCGTACAAATAGAACAACCAATCATCTATGACTGACTTTGGCTATCACTGCCAATCCTGCTTCGAAACCATCATTAATCGTATGATGGCCAATTTTCCATATGTCAAGGGCTAATGGTAACCCCGGTTCTAGCATAAACTCCAAACACCTTTCAACCATACGTATGCATGTCCAACCTTGACAACTAGGCCTTTCAACGATACCCGGGGTACTCGACCTACAACCAGTCTTTTGGGTGCCCCCGTCGTACCCCTACTTTGAGCTTGCTAGAAATTATGACCACGATAATCTCTCAGCTTTCGCATATCTAGTCATCCAACCCGACTGTTTCTCATAGCTCAAGCAACATCCTTAAGCAACCATTATCCACCAACTCATGACCTTTGAGTTTTCATCACATTCGTTGTTCTAAACCGATCAACGAACACATTCAATACTTCAAACCTTGCTACTTGAATTTACTTCGAAGTCACACCATCACCGAGCCAATTACACCACTTTGTTGTGGCTAGGGTTCCGGGGGATTCCCCCAAAAAATATTTTTTCAGACCTTTTTGTTCAAATCTGAGTCGTACCCAAAAATATAAATTTTCAAAAATTTTCCCTGTGCGACCGACCCTTCACACTGCTCGACCGACCAAAGAGACCAATCCTTCACACTGGTAGAACCAACCAGAGCGACCGACACTCCCAACTTAGAGCGACCGACCTGCCACTTTACCACTTCCAGGATTCACGACCGACCTGATAAGAGCGAGCGACACCTTTACTCAACCATAGGCTCGCTCGACCGAACCATTTTTCCTCCAGGCTCGCTCGTCCGCTTGCATTACACCCAGCTTGCTCGACCGACCGACTCCCTGGCTCGCTCGAGCCCGCTTTCTATCTTGTTTCCGAAGAAATCATACCCTAGAGCGAACGACCCCCTACGTGCAACCCAAAACCTGCACTTCATAATTTCTACTCCGATTTCCATCAAAACTTCGCCAAACGATAGATTCGACGAAATCAACTCATCCAATACATCCATACAATCATAAGCATGTTATGAAACCACTAGCATCCTGAAAATGACAATTATCATCAAATTATGCAAATTTCACCAAAAACCGTAATTAATGATCATAAGATCTAAATTGTGGACCTAACTTGCGTAATCATATGGAATAGCATAGAAATTACCTATCTAAACTTGTTAAATCAGATCTTAGGGTGGTTAATATGAAAATGGGCTTACTACGGCATGGATCTTTGGAAAAACACTTTAATTTGATGAGAAATGTGCACAAACACTCATATACTTCACTGCATTCATGTGAGAGATGTAAATCACTCACCGATTTGCCAAAACAAGCTAAAATGGATGAAATAGGAATCCGGACAGCAAGCACCAAACACCTTGATCCAATGAATTCTTGCCTCAATTGATGTAGATCTAGCCTCAAATGGTGTAGATCTATGATTTCTCTCCTTGGGTTTTGATTTTTAATGGTGGAAAAGTGTTATAACAAGGAGGAGCACAAGGCACCAAATGAGAGAATAGAAAACTAAAATTGTTTCCCATATCCCTTACCCCTTATTTATACCCTTCCATCAACCCACTAATGGGTCTTCCATTAGACACCCAAAACCTGGACAACCAACTAAAAAACCTTAAAACAACGATTTCTCACAAACCGCTTGTGACACCCCATGTCCGTTAATGCCACTCACAAAGGGAATGCATTTAGTATTGTGAAGCGTTATAGGTGAACAAACACAGAATATTACAAGACAGATATAAATAAGATAGCAGCAGAAATTCAAATTTTTATTTCAAACACAAATCATACATTGTGGTCCAAAATACCAAAAGTCACAAAAACCATTACAATAAGATAACTTCTGTCTTGTACCATCAGAGTATATAAATATAAAAAGCATAACATAATTCCCCAAGAAAAAGAGCTAAGCCGTAGTAGAGATAAGAACTTGAGCCATACTTCAGAAGCAGCTCTAGCAAGATGATAACTGAGTCATGATTGAGCCTGAGCGTTTCCTCCCTGAGAACCTTGGGGGGAACGGAAGAAAGAAGAGGAAACAAATGGGTCAGACATAAAGTCTGGCGAGTCTAGTTACTTTTAGCAAGTAAATAAATAAAAGTAGCATGACAGGCATATAAAGTGGATAAGAGAGATCACTACAAAAATGGCAGGTGTGACAAGGAAGACAGGACAAGGTGTATACGCTTCTCTAATGATTACTCTGCACTATTACTAGTATAACTAGAATGAGATGATCCCTTCCACTATAAGGTGGTAGACTTAGGCATACGTCCAAATGTACCCTAACTACTACCCTAATCGATTGGCTCCCTACTCCGTAGATACTTTGTGCCGGCCCCACAGTAGGATGTATCACATCCTAAAGTGGCAACCCCTCGTTGATATGCACAGCCCCATATCTACAGGTGTCACGGTCGTCTTATCCCCTTCTGCCCGGCTCATGCACGCACATGGCCCGGTCGGTTTGCGTCACCCACACCATCCTACATGTTTGGATCTCTTACAATCAGTCCAGTAAGCGTGCCCCTTCTCCGACCTAGTACGGAGTACATGTTTTGATACCTACTACGGGTTACTTACAAAAACGGATCCCACACAATACAATGCAAGCTCTTCCCCTTGTCTTGTATCCCGACTAGGTTTTCTTTGGCTATGTATACCACTAAGTGTCTTTAATTACATAACCCTATTATTTCTACAAGTTATGCTTACCCTAAAAGTTGTCTTTAATTACATAACTTTAATATTTCCTCCGGTTATGTATACCACTAGGCGTCTTTAATTACATAACCTTATCGGGTTAAGTTTGTGGGCCTATATGTAAATATTACCCACCCCCTCCAGATTTTCTTAACCCATTCACTATCCAACCAATGTTACTTAACCCTAACTTTAGTTCACAATCATACAATCCCTATGGATTAGATTTAGTTAAGTAGTCCAATTTATTACCATGTCCATTTATGGTTTATGTAACACCCCGTAATTCTGTAACACTAAGATTCACAAATCAAGGCAGAATTAAATTTTAAAGTCAACATCAAGGGAAACGGGCTGCGCCATTGCATTTGTCTCGGAATTCTGCATGAAAAAGAGTCCGAGTTTGCGTAAATCGGAGTCCGTATGAGGAAGATATGGCCTCCGGAAGTTTCAGCGAAGTTCAAATTTCAAAACAGACTCAGAAGCGGGCTGGGCGGGAAATTTCCCGCCCAGGACCCAGGTCGACCAGGGTGTCGACCTGGGGGTCGACCTCCCCCTCCATAGATCGACCTGGGGGTCGACCTCCCCGCTTTTTCCAGATCTGCAGCCTGGTTCGTTTTTCTGTATCCGGACGCCATTCTGACCAGATTCGTTGACTTCTACACTATAAGAACACCCCTAGGCCTCATATTTTCTCCTCACAACTTCTCTATGCCTATACTCTGCTTTAATTCTAATTAAAATAATATATAAAATAATTCAAGATGAGGAAATGCTGCTCAAGACTTTCAAGAAGAAGATTCGAATCAAGATTAAAGCTTCAAGATAAGAATCAAAGGCTAACTCAAACGGTTTCGAGCAACGTCGCACGAATCATAGCAACGCCATCTTTCTATTCTAAAAACTGATCACAGTAAGTCAGTTACTTTTTAGATTTGAACGTTTTCTCTATTCGTGACATGAAATTAAAGGAATAAAAGAATATGCCAAATCTTTCTATTCGAATCAGTGCTTATATCTTTGGACCTAATTAAGAACTGCTATGATTCGAGGACCAATGAGACTGTGACTATGAAACTATGGACCTTAAAACCATATGCCTCTTTGACTATGAACATTGCCTATGACTATGAACATTGCCTATGACTGTGACTCATGACTATGAGAATTATTTCCTTGACTATGAACACAAGCCTATGCCTTTGATTAAGAAACATAAACTATTACGTATGACATAACAAGGACAACTGTGACTAAACACCTATGATTCATGACTAGGAAAGTGCTGCTTAAGTTTTGTGACTGTGAAATTGGGTCTAAACCTGATTTTCTATTCTGTCTATTCTTGGTTTTCTTTGGTTTTAGACCTTGGGAATTTACCTATTAAGTTAGGTCTACCCATGTTCTTGAACCTACGTCGTTATTCAACCCTTTTTATGTCATAATATTTTCAGACCTATAGGCCTTCGATGTTTTAGATCAATTTCAGTGAAATTCGTTAGGTCTGTAATTAGTAAATTATCATTTTATGCCAGTTGTTATGTCTATCTTTTTCATAGCATCTTTGGTTCATTCCCTATTTTCTACGAATCTAGATTTATCTATAATCTAGATTGAATCACGATTATACGAACGATGGGAATACGATTTGGGCAAAATATGAAATTTACTAAAAACGTAGTTATAAACTTGGAAATTGGCATAAATTGGGAACATGTATTATGGCATGTTCATAAAAATGCAAATTGGATAAATTTGACATGAATTATAGGATGTGTAATTTGAATCTAGTATTGACTTGTAAATCTAGCATTTACATGAATTGTGAACTAGAATAATAAGTCTAGTTTGACATGAACTGTAATTAGAATGTTAAATCAGAATTGGATTAGCTAATTTAGCATAATAAGTATATTGGCATAAATTTGAAATTGGCCATAATTGGGAGTAATTGTCAGGTTTAGCAAAATCATGGTTAGTGACACTTAATTTGGTATAGTTTACATACCAAAAAGGCATAAATATGATATAGAGGGGGAAATGGGCCATAATAATAAATGTTGACAATTTACATTAAAAGAGTAATTAGGAAATAAGTAAATTAGGAATAATTTACTTATAGAATTTGTCCTAAATGAGAAAATATAAGTTTAGACAAATTAAAGGTTTCTTAACGACATCTCTTTTAATGACACACCAGAAAGTTCTAGGGTGACAGAGAGGATAGTGTCTAGGATTGGGTTTGGAAAATACAAGTTTCCTGCTCTCCCTAGCTATCCCTAACTGATCCGACGGACGGGATGGTTACTTTCAAAACCTGATTTGAAAATAAATCAAAACCCTTTTGAACTTAGAAAACACGAATATGCCTAACCCGAGGTTAGACTGAGTTGCGATGTAAACCTGCCCGGAACCAACCGGCACATCCAGTAATCGCAACAATATCTGTCTAATGTGAGTGGTAGCGGCTTTAATTTATTTAGTTAAAGCTAGAACAAGAATGGTAGGGTTAAGTTATCTAAGACACTTAACCAATTCAACATGATAACCAGACCGGTGGGTGGGGGTTAGGTTCATACAGACACTTAACACAGTTAAGCTAGAATGGGAGGGTTAAGTCCATAGGAACACTTAACCAACTTAACACAATTAAGCTAGAATGGGAGGGCTAAGTCCATAGGGACACTTAACCAACTTAACATGGTAACAAGACAAGATTTGTAGGGGTTAAGTAACTAAGAAAGCACTTATCCAAATTAACATGTTAACTACACTAGAAGGTGGGGTTAAGTAAAGTTAATACACTTAGCCAAATTAACATGTTAACTAGACTAGAAGGTGGGGTTAAGTAAAGTTAACACACTTAGCCAACTTGATATGTTAGCTGGACTAGACCGTAAGGTTAAGTAAACTTGAACACTTAACCATCAGATTGCGATTAAGGAATAGGGTTAAGTCTAAAACATGAAGGGATAATACTTAACCATTAATAAAATGTTAGTTAAAATAGATGGGCAAGGTTAAGTTAAAAAGGAACACTTAACCAATACAGGATGAATGAATATGGTTAAGTAATAAGAAATACTTAACCAATATAACTTGGTTTGTGGTAGGGTTAAGTCAACATGAATTACTGATAACACTTAACCAGTTTATCAGGATAAATGAAGAGGGTTAAGTTAGCTTGAATTGACTAATGACACTTAACCAATCCAAATGGACGAGAAAGAGAACTAAGTAGTAAACCTTAGTAAAAGGGAGCTAAGTAGTAAACCTTAGTTAAGAAAACAACGATTCTGGAAACTAAGTGGTAAACCTTAGTTAGTAAAACTAAGTAGTAATTCTTAGTATAACACGGGAAGGAGCGAATGTCCGTCTGAGTAAAAAAAAAGGCTCCAACGAATTGGGTTACGAAGCCCGAGGCTTCGAGGGGATGTGAGGGTACTCTTGGTATCCCTCTGTGAGGCTGCAGATGATCCTCCTGGGCTCATAGAGGTTAAGGTCTGCATTAGAAGAACCAAGGGTATGCCTGGGTTGCAAAACATGGCAACCTAAAGACTAGGATGGACCAGCGTGATTCGGCGAGAAACCGGTAGCCCTGTGATAGCAACTCGTCGTCTACCATCCATCTTGAGTCAGTCGAGATACGTGAAGCGGAAAGGCGGAGAACTCCAAAAGACCATATACTTGTTATCTAGTTATGGGTGAGGATGGCCATAGGTTAGTAGGGCATAGGGGGCTTGCGTATAGTTCTCATTTTTCAAGGTGTGCCTTTCATTAGTTGAGGAAGGGGTCGAGTGGGACCATAGCCACTGGAATAAAAACAGACCTTAGCATCTGCATCGGCAGATATCTGAAAGCTCCCGACCGAGTTCTGTGTTTCTTGATTTGCCCTGCCACAGGACTCGGGCCGCACATTACAGGACATGTGCATCTAGACAAGCGATAACGATTCGCGATACATGCGTGGGGAAGTCTAGGAATGTACACCACTCTAGGTAGTGTGTCCTAGACTTGGGGGCATCGTTCGACAGGTAGCATAATCCCTAGTTGGACTAGGTGGCATAAACCCTGAATCCGAGAAGCGTTCAGCAGATAGCGTAAACTCTATTTGAATCTGGAAAGCACTTGATAGAAAACCCTAGATTAGATCTAGGTAATAAATAATAAATGTATGCCTGAAGGCAATGGAAAATACAGGGATTGGGATCACGTTATCGTTACTAGTTGGGACACTAGTTAGGTGGTGCAGAGATATAGAAACCAGTATAACAAGGAAATAGCAAAGCGGCGAAAGTATTAGAGCATAACCAGTTAATCTTATCTTAGCATATCTTGTGTTAATCTTGTCTAATCTTGCTGATCCTATCATCATGGTGTTATCTTGTATTCAGTTAATTCATGTCGTTTTGTTTTTCCATGTTCACATGCTAGAAGTTACTGAACTTACTCAGGCTTTATGTCTGACTCTGTTTTTCTTTCGTCTTCTTTTCTTCCGTTCCCCCCCAGGTTGTAAAGAAGGGAATAGTATAGCTCAAGTTAAGTTGGATTATCACTCTTTCCTAGCTTGAAGATTTGTCGAAGTTTTGCTTGTATTCTCTTTTCAGATGCTATGGCTGGCTCTTGCTACATTGGGGAATATAAATGTTGTTTTATGCTTCTTTATTTTGTAAGACAGACGATACTCTGATATTATAAAGAAATCGTTGTACAAACTATTTTATCAATAAAGCAAAGTTTTATTTTCCGCTGTTGTAATTTTTGCCTGTCTTGTAATTTATCTGCATCTTTTACCCTAAATGCTCCACAGAACTTAGTGCATTCCCTTTGTGAGTGACACTAACGGGTGTGGGGTGTTACACGTGGTATCAGAGCTGAAGGTTACCAGATCAGATAAAGGATTTGAAAAATTATTTTCAAAACGGTTTTAAAAGAAGCATTTTCAAGAGAAAATATTTGTTTTAAAGGCATATTCCCCAGAGCCATACGCACTATCTTCTCTTCCTCTGTTTGAATTCTTGTCTCCTTCTTTCTTGAGTCTCTGGGGCTCCTGGCTTTCTGGGAGGTAACCTCATCGATGGGCGAAGACGTGTCTGGCTTCCATCCATAGCCGTAGTTGTTTCACCTATGGCCAGTTTTCTTTCAAGCTTATAGGGTTTTCTGTACGATGGAAACAGCTTTCGAGAGATTTGTCAACATGACTACACACGGAAGAGGATGAGGAATTCATGGATGTAGATTTAGCTCACAAAGGAGGAAGGAATTATAAAACCTAAGATAAGAGGAAGTATCTTTACTAAGGTGTAATAGGGCATGTAATTAAGGGCAAAGGACAAGAATTTCAGAAGGGCAAGTACCTACTTTCGCCACCAAGCGTACCTAGGAGAAAGGTAGTAAAGTTCTGTTGGAAAAGTCTAGTTTTGCTGTTCGTACTCTTTCCTTTGGTTTTAGCGCTTCGCATTTGTTCATATCCACTTCCATAGTTGAGTCTCTGCACCATAGTACTTGTATAGTAGAAAGATCCCACTAGAGTCTCAAATCCAATTGGTGGTCCGACCAGTTTATTTTTGGTTAGTAGGGATTTGAGAATAGTTGTCGAGTTTGCTTATATCATCTCACGTAGATCGTCTAAATTAGGAGGAGATATTCCTTGGGTGCTTGTCTGATATTGGTTTAGGCCTTTGGGGCTTGTACTTGAGGAATGTCGAGTTCGACTAGGATGGTTTGCGTGAGAGATGAATAGTTGTGGCAGGCACTCTAAAAAGCACGTAGTGACCTTCTGACCCTCATAATTATGGCGTGATGGATAAGCTGAGAGGAGAGACCTCAAACCATCTTGGTAAGTACTCTTGGTATCATAGTTAACATCTGTTTATTTTGGAAATGGAGGTCAGAAACTTCACAATCATGAAGTTAAATTAGTTAAGATACAGTGGAGTAAACCTCAAGAAGGCTAGATACTAGCATCATACCCTTTTCCTTAAGGGTGCATCCTTGATTTCTTTTTAGGAGCTTTACGCATAATTGTTTCTCTCTTTCCAAAGTATATCCTCTAGGTCGTATCTTCGATCCTTAGGTAGAAGCCAATGGATGTAAACATGTATTTGAAACATGTTATGATTGATGGTTGCAAGTGGTTGCTAATGGTTGCTCGTGAATGCATATGCGTACGTATTAGGCACTAGATCAGTTCGGACGCTTTCATATTGCATTTACAGATATGTATTTGTTTGTAAGTTGAACTTGATATGTTATCAAATGGATGTTGCATATGGATGAATGGCTGTGCACGCATGTAGTATTTACATAACTAGGGATGCTTGCATACATGATTGGATGCATGGCACTGACAGGATTCGCATTAAGGAGGTCAACTGAATCAGTAGACCGCCTGATTTTGCATCAGATAAAGACATATACACACACTATGCATATGAACATGAAAGCATTAGAAATCTTTTAAGGACAATGAATGCCTATGATTGGGTTGAGTAGATGGGTGATTGGATGGTAGGACACATTCTTCCTAACTTGAAGATTTCGGGGACGAAATCCTTTTAAGTGGGGGAGAATGTAACACCCCGTAATTCTGTAACACTAAGATTCACAAATCAAGGCAGAATTAAATTTTAAAATAAAAATCAAGGGAAACGGGCTGCGCCATTCCGTTCGTCTCGAAATTCTACATGAAAATGAGTCCAAGTTTGCATAAATCGGAGTCTGTATGAGGAAGATATGGCCTCCGGAAGTTTCAGCGAAGTTCAAATTTCAAAACAGACTCAGAAGCGGGCTGGGCGGGAAATTTCCCGCCCAGGACCCAGGTCGACTAGGGGGTCGACCTGGGTACCCAAGTCGACCAGGGTGTCGACCTGGGGGTCGACCTCCCCCCCATAGGTCGACCTGGGGGTCGACCTCCCCGCTTTTTCCAGATCTGCAGCCTGGTTCGTTTTTCTGTATCCGGACGCCATTCTGACCAGATTCGTTGACTTCTACACTATAAGAACACCCCTAGGCCTCATATTTTCTCCTCACAACTTCTCTATGCCTATACTCTTCTCTAATTCTAATTAAAATAATATATAAAACAAAACAAGACGAGGAAATGCTGCTCAAGACTTTCAAGAAGAAGATTCGAATCAAGATTAAAGCTTCAAGATAAGAATCAAAGGCTAACTCAAACGGTTTCGAGCAACGTCGTACGAATCATAGCAACGCCATCTTTCTATTCTAAAAACCGATCACAGTAAGTCGGTTACTTTTTAGATTTGAACGTTTTCTCTATTCGTGACATGAAATTAAAGGAATAAAAGAATATGCCAAATCTTTCTATTCGAATCAGTGCTTATATCTTTGGACCTAATTAAGAACTGCTATGATTCGAGGACCAATGAGACTGTGACTATGAAACTATGGACCTTAAAACCATATGCCTCTTTGACTATGAACACTGCCTATGACTGTGACTCATGACTATGAGAATTATTTCCTTGACTATGAACACAAGCCTATGCCTTTGATTAGGAAACATAAACTATTACCTATGACATAACAAGGACAACTGTGACTAAACACCTATGATTCATGACTAGGAAAGTGCTGCTTAAGTTTTGTGACTATGAAATTGGGTCTAAACCTGATTATCTATTCTGTCTATTCTTGGTTTTCTTTGGTTTTAGACCTTGGGAATTTACCTATTAAGTTAGGTCTACCCATGTTCTTGAACCTACGTCGTTATTCAACCCTTTTTATGTCATAAGATTTTCAGACCTATAGGCCTTCGATGTTTTAGATCAATTTCAGTGAAATTCGTTAGGTCTGTAATTAGTAAATTATCATTTTATGCCAGTTGTTATGTCTATCTTTTTCATAGCATCTTTGGTTCATTCCCTATTTTCTACGAATCTAGATTTATCTATAATCTAGATTGAATCACGATTATACAAACGATGGGAATACGATTTGGGCAAAATATGAAATTTACTAAAAACGTAGTTATAAACTTGGAAATTGGCATAAATTGGGAACATGTATTATGGCATGTTCATAAAAATGCAAATTGGATAAATTTGACATGAATTATAGGATGTGTAATTTGAATCTAGTATTGACTTGTAAATCTAACATTTACATGAATTGTGAACTAGAATAATAAGTCTAGTTTGACATGAACTGTAATTAGAATGTTAAATCAGAATTGGATTAGCTAATTTAGCATAATAAGTATAAATTTGAAATTGGCCATAATTGGGAGTAATTGTCAAGTTTAGCAAAATCATGGTTAGTGACACTTAATTTGGTATAGTTTACATACCAAAAAGGCATAAATATGATATAGAGGGGGAAATGGGCCATAATAATAAATGTTGACAATTTACATTAAAAGAGTAATTAGGAAATAAGTAAATTAGGAATAATTTACTTATAGAATTTGTCTTAAATGAGAAAATATAAGTTTAGACAAATTAAAGGTTTCTTAACGACATCTCTTTTAATGACACACCAGAAAGTTCAAGGGTGACAGAGAGGATAGTGTCTAGGCTTGGGTTTGGAAAATACAAGTTTCCTGCTCTCCCTGGCTATCCCTAACTGATCCGACGGACGGTATGGTTACTTTCAAAACCTGATTCGAAAATAAATCAAAACCCTTTTGAACTTATAAAACACGAATATGCCTAACCCGAGGTTAGACTGAGTTGCGATGTAAACCTGCCAGGAACCAACCGGCACATCCAGTAATCGCAACAATATCTGTCTAATGTGAGTGGTAGCGACTTTAATTTATTTAGTTAAAGATAGAACAAGAATGGTAGGGTTAAGTTAACTAAGACACTTAACCAATTCAACATGATAACCAGACCGGTGGGTGGGGGTTAGGTTCATACAGACACTTAACACAGTTAAGCTAGAATGGGAGGGTTAAGTCCATAGGAACACTTAACCAACTTAACACAGTTAAGCTAGAATGGGAGGGCTAAGTCCATAGGGACACTTAACCAACTTAACATGGTAACAAGACAAGATTTGTAGGGGTTAAGTAACTAAGAAAACACTTAGCCAAATTAACATGTTAACTAGACTAGAAGGTGGGGTTAAGTAAAGTTAATACACTTAGCCAAATTAACATGTTAACTAGACTAGAAGGTGGGGCTAAGTAAAGTTAACACACTTAGCCAGTTTGATATGTTAGCTGGACTAGACCGTAAGGTTAAGTAAACTTGAACACTTAACCATCAGATTGCGATTAAGGAATAGGGTTAAGTCTAAAACATGAAGGGGTAATACTTAACCATTAATAAAATGTTAGTTAAAACAGATGGGCAAGGTTAAGTTAAAAAGGAACACTTAACCAATACAGGATGAATGAATAGGGTTAAGTAATAAGAAATACTTAACCAATATAACTTGGTTTGTGGTAGGGTTAAGTCAACATGAATTACTGATAACACTTAACCGGTTTATCAGGATAAATGAAGAGGGTTAAGTTAGCTTGAATTGACTAATGACACTTAACCAATCCAAATGGACGAGAAAGAGAACTAAGTAGTAAACCTTAGTTAAAGGTAGCTAAGTAGTAAACCTTAGTTAAGAAAACAATGATTCTGGAAACTAAGTGGTAAACCTTAGTTAGTAAAACTAAGTAGTAATTCTTAGTATAACACGGGAAGGAGCGAATGTCCGTCTGAGTAAAAAAAAGGCTCCAACGAATTGGGTTACGAAGCCCGAGGCTTCGAGGGGACGTGAGGGTACTCTTGGTATCCCTCTGTGAGGCTGCAGATGATCCTCCTGGGCTCACAGAGGTTAAGGTCTGCGTTAGAAGAACCAAGGGTATGCCTGGGTTGCAAAACATGACAACCTAAAGACTAGGATGGACCAGCGTGATTCGGCGAGAAACCGGTAGCCCTGTGATAGCAACTCGTCATCAACCATCCATCTTGAGTCAGTCGAGATACGTGAAGCGGAAAGGCGGAGAATTCCAAAAGACCATATACTTGCTATCTAGTTATGGGTGAGGATGGCCATAGGTTAGTGGGGCATAGGGGGCCTGCGTATAGTTCTCATTTTTCAAGGTGTGCCTTTCATTAGTTGAGGGAGGGGTCGAGTGGGACCATAGCCACTGGAATATAAACAGACCTTAGCATCTGCATCGGCAGATATCTGAAAGCTCCCGACCGAGTTCTGTGTTTCTTGATTTGCCCTGCCACAGGACTCGGGCCGCACATTACAGGACATGTGCATCTAGACAAGCGATAACGATTCGCGATACATGCGTGGGGAAGTCTAGGAACGTACACCACTCTAGGTAGTGTGTCCTAGACTTGGGGGCATCATTCGACAGGTAGCATAATCCCTAGTTGGACTAGGTGGCATAAACCCTGAATCCGAGAAGCGTTCAGCAGATAGCGTAAACTCTAGTTGAATCTGGAAAGCACTTGATAGAAAACCCTAGATTAGATCTAGGTAATAAATAATAAATGTATGCCTGAAGGCAATGGAAAATACAGGGATTGGGATCACGTTATCGTTACTAGTTGGGACACTAGTTAGGTGGTGCAGAGATATAGAAACCAGTATAACAAGGAAATAGCAAAGCGGCGAAAGTATTAGAGCATATCCAGTTAATCTTATCTTAGCATATCTTGTGTTAATCTTGTCTAATCTTGTTGATCCTATCATCATGGTGTTATCTTGTATTCAGTTAATTCATGTCGTTTTGTTTTTCCATGTTCACATGCTAGAAGTTACTGAACTTACTCAGGCTTTATGTCTGACTCTGTTTTTGTTTCGTCTTCTTTTCTTCCGTTCCCCCCCAGGTTGTAAAGAAGGGAATAGTATAGCTCAAGTTAAGTTGGATTATCACTCTTTCCCAGCTTGAAGATTTGTCGAAGTTTTGCTTGGATTCTCTTTTCAGATGCTATTGCTGGCTCTTGCTACATTGGGGAATATAAATGTTGTTTTATGCTTCTTTATTTTGTAAGACAGATGATACTCTGATATTATAAAGAAATCGTTGTACAAACTATTTTATCAATAAAGCAAAGTTTTATTTTCCGCTGTTGTAATTTTTTCCTGTCTTGTAATTTATCTGCATCTTTTACCCTAAATGCTCCACAGAACTTAGTGCATTCCCTTTGTGAGTGACACTAACGGATGTGGGGTGTTACAGTTTATAATAGGCTAGACTGTCCACATTAGGCCAACAACTTGTGGATACTGGATATGTCGGTCAAGTCCGGGCAGTCTTATTCCACAGTTGGCTCTAACATCGTGCCTTAGCCCGATTCATATTTGCGCACTTAGACCTCTCACATTAGGTTCAACTTTAATGGCAGATGGATATGCCAGTCGGGTCCAGGCAGACTTGCACCACTAATGCAACCTAACCTCGTGTCATAAGTGCAATTACAATTTATAATTATAATCTTAGGGATTCATTATTAATTAATCAATTAATTAATCCTATGCCCTTATAGGTATTAATGCCCATTTTACCCAACAATTTGAATTATATGTCCAATGATGTTTATATTCAAATTATGCCAATATTAACCTTTTTCCCTAGTTCCTTAACTAGCGCACTCACAAAATTGGCGGATAACCTAGGCTAGACATTAGCCTAGTCATAAACGATAATAGGGAAAATAACAGGAATATAACTAAAGTTATTGTTTTAACATAACATGGCATAAACATAAACTAGCATGGTGATAAGGTGGACATATGAGCATAAATCTGATGTACTTGTGGCAGTTAATTGATTCTAACGTAACTATGATGTCATAATAAGCATAATAAGATCTAAATTAACATTTTATATGTCCAAGTGGTTTAGATCTAATACAAATAAGGTCAAGATCCACATCATAAAATGTTACAATAGATCCAACAAGATAGGGATTTAGATCAATAGTTAAAAATAGATCTAACACAAATAAGGTCAAGATCCACATCATAGAATGCCACAAAAGTTACAATAGATCCAACAAGATAGAGATTTAGATCCAAGTTATACACAATTTAGGATGTCATATGCTCGCAATTTACAATGGATCCAATATAATATAGGCACATGAACAAATCCAAGTCATAGTCGTGTCATATTTACTTTTAAATATTCAAATCTAAAAGCAACTAGAGACTCACTATGTTAGGATTAGAAAATAGAACTAGAAAAGATTGGATCTTGAATCACCAATTGATTTGCTTTAGTTGAAGAAGATAACTGATCCAGATCAGTTCAGATACCGGCAGAGTTTGGCCACCATGAATTCTCAATGAAGAAAACAAGAGAAATGGCCACGTGTAACACCCCACACCCGCTATGGTCACTCACTAAGGGAATGCCTTAACTTCGGTGGAGCATTTTAAGTGAATATAGAACAGAAAAATTACAACAAGACAGATATAAATAATACTTGAAAAATCTAAAATATCATTTCATTGCAGCAGAAGGTAAACATGTTTAGTTACAACACCATAAAAAGAGTCAAGTACCAAATATCCATCCTGATTAAAACATAAGTACATAGTCCCACTAAATAACTAATAGCCATAATAGAAAAGATAAGCTGGGCTTTACATCACGGTCCAAGCTCCAAAAGATAGATAAAGAAATCTGATCAAAGCCCACTAGTGCTAGGCCCACCCTGAGGACCTGAGGGGGAAAAAGATAAAAACAACGGGGTCAGACATAAGTCTGAGTGAGCCCTATAACTTTAACAACACAATCATTAAAGTAATTAGGGTATGATATAAACTTGGTACGGTGATGACTGGGGATAAATGACTACACTAAGTAGCCAACTAGACATAGGATGAACTAAGATAACGGTAAAGACGCATCTACCCACCCAAGGGTAATTACTAACTGCACCACACCAGTCATTCCTACTTAAAGGTTGATCCCACCCAAGGACTTAGAAAATTTACCCAGTAGTTTCGTGTACCCCTAGCTGACTACATAGGTGCCGTCTGCCCCTATCTCCACTAGGTGTACCCACTACTCCCCAAGCAATCGGCTCCCTACCGTAGATACCCGTGCTGGCCCCATAGTGGGGTGTATCACTCCCCAAAGTGGCAACCCGATACAACCAATGGTGCACGGCTTATACCTACACGATGCAACAACGTCTTACCTACCAGCCCGGGTCCACACACGCATATGAAACCCGTTGGACTTGCGTTGCCACCGCTAACCCGTTTTGGCCTCTTATAGTCAAGCCCAGTACGTGTGTCCCGTCGTCGACATGGGTCGAGCCCAATAAGATACATATGGGTTACTGGTTGAAATGGGCCCCCACAAGCTACCCACCTAAGCTTGTCTCTTTATCTAGTGCATCCCACTTAACCCTTTAATCATGTTTAATTACATGTTTCCACTTGGTTAAGTATTCTAATCGTATTTTCTATTGCCACCCAAGGCAACCCACTAGATTTCCACAGGCCACCCAAGGCACTTACTTGATTTCCACATGCCACCCAAGGCACCCACTTAACCCCTCATGCCCCACTACATGCTTATCTGGTTAAGTGTTTCCTAATTGATTAAGAACGTAACCATTGTAAAGACCTCTCACATTAGACTATCTTTTATGGCAGCTGGATTTGCCGGTCGGGTCCGGGCAGCCTTATGCCATAACCGAGTTTAACCTCGTGTCTTTACACTTGTCACGTATTTAGTTTATGCCTAAGACCTCTCACATTGGGCCAATCATTTGTAGCCGCTGGATTTGCCGGTCGGTTCCGGGCAGTCTTATGCTACAAAAGGGTCCAACCTCGTGTCTTAGTCGATTAATTACACCTAATTAATCCCCCCATAATTTGTATTAATTATCCCTAATTAATTACAAATTTAACGATGTACATAATTGACTCAATTATGTCCATCCACTTTATGGTATGCATAATCATAACAACTTCACACTATTTCATTAACATGAATATTAACCCCATCGTTCCCCACGTAATTCGCTAACATGACATACTTAAAAGGGAAGATTCATCACACATACAATGGGTTCAACTTGCATAACATTAGCATCAACATGGGTTTTAAAGGTGTCAACATGCATATAGCATCAAACCCAACTAGCATAAATAATCAACCCAAACTTGCATGAATCACATATGTCATAAAGAGGATAACTTGCATAAGCTACTTATGTCATACAAAAGGGTAAACTTGCATATGTATGTATGACATACAAAGGGGTTAACTTGCATATCATCAAACACCAACTTGCATAACATGTCATATATGAACTTGCATATAATCAAACACCAAACTTGCATAACATTTCATATATGAACTTGCATATAATCATACACCAAACTTGCATAACATGGTGTCATAATGGATCAATGTTTATTATAGCGATTTGCATAACTAGCATCATGAACACATAGCCTAAAACTTGCATAACTTGCATAACATCATGATCTCATAGCATATGACTTGCATAACATCATAAACACATAGCATAAGACTTGCATAATATCATGAACACATAGCATATGACTTGCATAACTTGCATAACACATAGCATATGACTTGCATAACTTGCATAACATCATGAACACATAACATATGATAACATAACTTGCATTGATCCACATTCATAGCCATAACCTCATTATATCCTATCATAATCATTTCAACAATTGGTCATTAAGGCTATAGAAACTCACAACTTGTTGATTAGCACTCCTATGAAGAAGATTAAGTTGCTAGAGTTGATTAGAAGTTGATTTGAGAAGCTATCTTCCTCTTTAATTTGATGAAGGCTCCTTCAAGTTGCATTTTGACGGCATGACGACGTTGTATCTATTTTTAGTATGAATTAGGGTAGTCTTAGGGTGCATTTATAGATTAGTTAGGTGTTTTAGGCCATTAGATTAACCCTAAATCAGATTAGAGCCGTCAGATTTCGTCACTAGCCACCAAGCACAGCCCAGAAGCCAAAATGGTGCACCCAAGTCACACAGACCGACAGGGGGGGTCGATCCCTGGGTCGACCCCTAGGGAGGGGGTCGACACCCATGTCGACCCTAGGGTCGACACCCTCTGCCTGGCGGGAATTTTCCCGCCTCTTCTGAAATGTGAAATTTTTGTATTTAAATCTGTTTTGAATTTTCTGAAAACTTCTTCGGGCCTTTACTGGGTCATACGGACTCCGATTTTCGAAAACTCGGACTCTATTTCGCGTATTTTTCCGAGACGAACGCAATGGCATAGCCCGATTCCCCTTATTCAGATTTTGAAATTTAATTCTGCCCTGTTTTATATTACAACAAGTTATTCAACATACGGGGTGTTACATTCTCCCCTACTTAAAGGATTTCGTCCCCGAAATCTCTAAGTCAAGAAGAACGTATCCTACCAACCAAACAACCATCTACTAAACCATCAAACACTGGCATCCATTGTCCTTAAAGTTTCTAATGCTGTATGAACATATGCAAAGAGTGTGTGTATATGTTCCCTGTCTAATGCAAAATCAGGCGGTCTACTGATTCAGTTGACCTCCTTAATGCAAACCATGATAGTGCCATGCATCCAATATGTATGCGAAAGAACCCTATCGACACATACTATCTCTACATGTGTGCACAATCATACACCAAAATGCATCATCCATATGATAGCACAACCATTATACATCCATTAATAAAGCTACCTACACACAATTTATATGCAATATTCAATATGAAGTGACTGAGCCGATCTAGTGCCTAAAGTGTGTGTATATGCATCCACGAGCAACCACTAGCAACCACTTGCATCCACACGCATCCATCAATCATAACATGTCTCAAACACATGTTTCAACCATAGGTTTACCCTATCTAAAGGTCAAAGGTACTAATGAGAGGACGTACTAAAGATAAGATAAGTACTAGACAAACGATAAAGGAGAAGTTAAAAGACATACCCTCAAAAAGGAATGGGTACAGTGAACGCATCTTCGCTTCTGTCTCCCAAGTAGCATTGCTCTCATCTTCTCCCCATTGCACTTTGACTAGTCGAAAATCTCTGTTTCTCAACTTCCTAATCTCTGACCAAAGGATGCGGGTAGGAGCTCGTCGAATAGTCGCATCACGCTCTACCTCCACTTCTCTAAGCAAGCTCGGCTCTACCACCTCTGCGGTCTCATGTAGGCACTTCCTCAAATGTGACACATGGAATACGTCATGTACCCCACTAAGTCTCTCGGGTAAATCCACTCTATATGCCATCCATCCAATCCTTTCCTTAATAGGAAACGGTCCTACAAATCTTGGTGCTAACTTCCCAACGGACCCAAAGCGAACAACGTTCCGTAATGGAGATACTTTAACAAAGACCATGTCCCCAACATCAAACTCAAGATCCGTCCTCCTCTTATCCGCGTAAGATTTCTGCCTATCTTGCGCTGCTTTCATCCTTCTTCGAATCAAATCAATTTTTCCGAAGTCTCTCTAAACATATCAGGCCCAAGCAAGATCTTATCCGTAGATTCCCACCAACATGTAGGTGATCGACAAGGCCTTCCATAAAGAGCTTCGAAAGGAGCCATGCCAATACTGGATTGAAAGCTGTTATTATACGCGAACTCCACCAATGGAAGATGCTCTTCCCATGTACCTCCAAAATCTAAGATACATAGCCTCAAAAGGTCTTCTAGAACACGATTCACCCTCTCGGTCTGGCCGTCCGTCTGAGGATGATATGCGGTGCTCAAACACAACTGAGTCCCCACTGCTTCTTGCAAACTCTTCCAAAACTCGCTAGTGAAGATAGGATCTCGATCACTCACTATGCTAGAGGGTACACCATGCAACCGAACTATCTCTCGAAGATAAACTGAAGCCAGCCATGGAGCAGTCCTCTTGCTCTTCACGGGTATGAAATGGGCGCTCTTAGTAAGTCTGTCTACCACAACCCAAATTCCCGTATTACCCTTCCTCGATCTCGGTAACCCATCAATAAAATCCATCGAGACGCTATCCCACTTCCATTGCGGAACCTCCAATGGGTGAAGCAACCCACCAGGTTTCTTTTGCTCCGCTTTCACTTGTTGGCACACCAAGCATCTAGCGACATACTCGGCCACATCTTTCTTCATACCAGCCCAAAAGAAAACTCGCTTCATGTCTTGGTACATCTTGTCCCCACCGGGATGAATGGTCATCCTAGAACGATGTGCATCATCAAGAATAGTCTTCCTCAAACCCTCGTCTTGCGGTACACAAAGTCTACCGTCTCTACGCAAGCACCCCCTATCGTCTAGGGTGTACCTACTCAAATGGCTGGACGACTCCCCCCTTATGAGCTTCTCTACCAACTCAACCAACTGAGGGTCATCCCGCTGTGCCTTGCCAATCCGTCCCAAAAGAGTAGGTCTGACCTATAAAGATGCTAGCAAACCGGGTACAAAGTCAACGGAAGGTCTGAAATCAAACATCGAGATAAATTCCAAGCTTCGTCGTTCCACGAACAACGGACTCAAGGACAACCTTTTTCTGCTCAAGGCGTCCGCCACCACGTTACCCTTGCCAGGGGTATACGTTATCTCGAAATCATAGGATGCTAAAAACTCCATCCACCTTTGCTGTCTCAAGTTCAAATCCTTCTGAGAAAACAAGTACTTCAATGATTTTTGGTCAGTGAACAATTCGAACCTCTCTCCAAGAAGATAATGGCGCCAAGTCTTAAGCGCAAAAACAATAGCGGCCAACTCTAAATCATGGGTAGGGTAATTTTTCTCATGCTTTCTCAACTGCCTTCCACCGTAGGCTATTACCCTTCCCTCTTGCATTAAGACTGCACCTAGTCCTGTCCCACAGGCATCGGTATAAACAACAAATGGCTTACTCCCATCTGGCAACACTAAGACTGGAGCTGTGGTTAAAGCTCTCTTTAACCGTCGGAACGCATCATCACAATCTACGTCCCATGCGAAGACTAGATTCTTCTTCGTCAAGCGAGTTAATGGGGCTGATATCTTCGCGAAGTCCTTGATAAACTTCATATAGTAGCCAGCCAACCCCAAGAAACTCCTCACCTCGGTAGCATTCTTCGGAACCTTCCAATCTTGGATGGATACTACCTTCGCGGGATCCACAGCTATCCCTTCCTTAGA
This sequence comes from Allium sativum, assembly GCA_030737875.1. Taxonomy (NCBI): domain Eukaryota; kingdom Viridiplantae; phylum Streptophyta; class Magnoliopsida; order Asparagales; family Amaryllidaceae; genus Allium; species Allium sativum. The sequence goes on from CM060909.1 coordinate 294,087,764, forward strand.
GACCACGTGCCCTAAGAACCGCACCTCCTTCCTCCAGAAGTGACATTTAGAGAATTTAGCCTTAAGGCTATGCGCTCGAAGAGTCTCCAACACTTCCCTAAGATGTAGGGCATGCTCTTCCTCACTCTTAGAAAAGACTAAGATGTCATCCACAAAGACCACCACGAACTTATTAAGGTACTCCCTGAACACCCTACTCATCAAATCAACAAAGTATGCAGAGGCGTTCGTCAAACCAAATGGCATCACCAGCCACTCATAGAAACCATCCAGAGTCCTAAAGGCAGTCTTGTCTATGCTATCCTCAGCCACCCTCAACTGATGAAACCCCGTGGCCAGGTCCAACTGCGAAAACACTGAGGCGCCAACCAACTGATCAAAGAGATCATCAATCCTCGGCAATGGGTGTCTATTCTTCTTTGTGAGCTTGTTGAGTTCTCTATAGTCTACACAAAGTCTGAGGGACCCATCCGCCTTCGTAGCAAAAACTACTGGAGCACCCCACTCTGATATGCTTCGTCTTATGAACCCCTTCTCAAGCAACTCCCCTACTTGCTTATGGAGTTCCCTCCTCTCACGAGGAGCCATGTGGCGCACTGGTAAAGATACTGGTTTAGCATTGTCCACCAGATATATTCGGAAGTCTATCTCCCGCTTCGGAGGTAAGCCCTTCACCTCCTCAAACACATCCGAGTATTCCCGGACCACTCTAACAGATCGCAAACTCTCGACCGAAGCGTCAAGCGATTCAAGATAACTTAGCATAACAGAATCCATGGGATTACAAGAGATCTCGAGAGTGTTCCCCAAACGGGTCATGAGCCTAACAACTCTCCTTTCGCAATCAAGAACGGCACCATTACTGGATAACCAGTCCATGCCCAAAATCAACCCATAGCCCGTGAAGCCCAAAACAAAAGCATCACATCTAAACTCAACGCTAAGTATAGAAATCTTCAAACCCAAACATATCATGGACAAATAAGTGGAGCCCCCAATTGGGTTTGAAACAACCAAGGGATCATCTACTAGACTGGTGTCTAAGTGCAGTGACTCAACTAATGATGATGAGATAAACGAATGCGATGCGCCAAAGTCAAACAAAGTACGGACAGGATGATCAAACAGAAAAACCAGACTTTCAACGGAAATAGTTCTACCTCTTTCCTGAATCGGTGGAACCGCGAGAGCCTGAACTTGCCCCCTTGCCTGACCTGGTGCCATAAGAGCTTGCACCTATCCCCCTAAGGTAGATCCCGTCCTTTGCCCCTTCTTAGGGCAGTCCTTCACTAGATGCCCTGCTTCGCCACAGTGGAAGCAGCCCATCTTCTTCTTCTTCCGACAATCTTTGCTTAGGTGGCCTGGTGTCCCGCAATTGAAGCACTTCTTCTTTCCCTTGCCACCGTTGCCTTTCCCACCCTTGTTTTGCTGTTGCTGTTGAGGTCTCTTCTGATCTCCTTTCTTCTCGGGTGCCTTATTAGCATTGGGACCCTTCTCTTCCTCATGCATGAGTGCCATGTCTACTAGCTTCTCAAAGGTGGCCCCCATAGGGATGTGAGTCATAGCCAATCCATGCATCGGTTCATTCAAGCCTTTAACGAACCTCAAAGCCTTTTTCTCCGGTGTATTCACCATGTCTATGCCAAACCTTGCCAATTGATTAAACTTGTTGACATATTCCTTCACTGATAGGTTTCCTTGCTTAAGAGTCAAGAACCTTTCCGTATACAAGTTTTCCTCCGCCCTTGAGAGAAACTTTGCCACAAACCTTTGCCTGAAATCCGCCCAAGAGTCAACAGGGCGCTCTCCATTAGTGACCTCCCACCAGAACGAGGCCTCTCCCTTCATTAACCTAGCGGCTAACTTGACTTTCTTTCCTTCTTCCATCTCAAAGATATCTATCAACTCTTCCACCTCCTTAAGCCAATCCCTAGCTTCCACAAAAGTTTCTGATCCTTGAAAAGGTTTCCCTCCCATAGCCTTAAATTCCTTGCAAGTCTTAGCAAAAGTATCCGTGCGAGGAGGAGGAGGGGGAGGAGGAAGATCGGGTGCTACTGTTGGTGGAGGAACATTTGCTGGACCCGCAGTGGCGGCCCTAGCCTCCATCAATCTCCTATACCATACTGGTATCGTCACACCCTCCGGAAAGTTAAGATCTTCAGCCATGCTGAAACGAAAAAGGAAAGATTCAAAACGGAGAATTCGAAAGATAAAGATATGGCTATTGGGGATTATGCTTTTCTTTCAAAAACTTTTCTCTTAAAAGACATGTTTTTGAAAATACTTCTTCCAAAAATGTCTTTAGAAAAATAGTTTTCTAAAAAATTTATCTGTTCCGGTAACCTTCGCTCTGATACCACGTGTAACACCCCACACCCGCTACGGTCACTCACTAAGGGAATGCCTTAACTTCGGTGGAGCATTTTAAGTGAATATAGAACAGAAAAATTACAACAAGACAGATATAAATAATACTTGAAAAATCTAAAATATCATTTCATTGCAGCAGAAGGTAAACATGTTTAGTTACAACACCATAAAAAGAGTCAAGTACCAAATATCCATCCTGATTAAAACATAAGTACATAGTCCCACTAAATAACTAATAGCCATAATAGAAAAGATAAGCTGGGCTTTACATCACGGTCCAAGCTCCAAAAGATAGATAAAGAAATCTGATCAAAGCCCACTAGTGCTAGGCCCACCCTGAGGACCTGAGGGGGAAAAAGATAAAAACAACGGGGTCAGACATAAGTCTGAGTGAGCCCTATAACTTTAACAACACAATCATTAAAGTAATTAGGGTATGATATAAACTTGGTACGGTGATGACTGGGGATAAATGACTACACTAAGTAGCCAACTAGACATAGGATGAACTAAGATAACGGTAAAGACGCATCTACCCACCCAAGGGTAATTACTAACTGCACCACACCAGTCATTCCTACTTAAAGGTTGATCCCACACAAGGACTTAGAAAATTTACCCAGTAGTTTCATGTACCCCTAGCTGACTACATAGGTGCCGTCTGCCCCTATCTCCACTAGGTGTACCCACTACTCCCCAAGCAATCGGTTCCCTACCGTAGATACCCGTGCTGGCCCCACAGTGGGGTGTATCACTCCCCAAAGTGGCAACCCGATACAACCAATGGTGCACGGCTTATACCTACACGATGCAACAACGTCTTACCTACCAGCCCGGGTCCACACACGCATATGAAACCCGTTGGACTTGCGTTGCCACCGCTAACCCGTTTTGGCCTCTTATAGTCAAGCCCAGTACGCGTGTCCCGTCCTCGACATGGGTCGAGCCCAATAAGATACATATGGGTTACTGGTTGAAATGGGCCCCCACAAGCTACCCACCTAAGCTTGTCTCTTTATCTAGTGCATCCCACTTAACCCTTTAATCATGTTTAATTACATGTTTCCACTTGGTTAAGTATTCTAATCGTATTTTCTATTGCCACCCAAGGCAACCCACTAGATTTCCACATGCCACCCAAGGCACTTACTTGATTTCCACATGCCACCCAAGGCACCCACTTAACCCCTCATGCCCCACTACATGCTTATCTGGTTAAGTGTTTCCTAATTGATTAAGAACGTAACCATTGTAAAGACCTCTCACATTAGACTATCTTTTATGGCAGCTGGATTTGCCGGTCGAGTCTGGGCAGCCTTACGCCATAACCGAGTCTAACCTCGTGTCTTTACACTTGTCACGTATTTAGTTTATGCCTAAGACCTCTCACATTGGGCCAATCATTTGTAGCCGCTGGATTTGCCGGTCGGTTCCGGGCAGTCTTATGCTACAAAAGGGTCCAACCTCGTGTCTTAGTCGATTAATTACACCTAATTAATCCCCCCATAATTTGTATTAATTATCCCTAATTAATTACAAATTTAACGATGTACATAATTGACTCAATTATGTCCATCCACTTTATGGTATGCATAATCATACCAACTTCACACTATCTCATTAACATGAATATTAACCCCATCGTTCCCCACGTAATTCGCTAACATGACATACTTAAATGGGAAGATTCATCACACATACAATGGGTTCAACTTGCATAACATTAGCATCAACATGGGTTTTAAAGGTGTCAACATGCATATAGCATCAAACCCAACTAGCATAAATAATCAACCCAAACTTGCATGAATCACATATGTCATAAAGAGGATAACTTGCATAAGCTACTTATGTCATACAAAAGGGTAAACTTGCATATGTATGTATGACATACAAAGGGGTTAACTTGCATATCATCAAACACCAACTTGCATAAAATGTCATATATGAACTTGCATATAATCAAACACCAAACTTGCATAACATTTCATATATGAACTTGCATATAATCATACACCAAACTTGCATAACATGGTGTCATAATGGATCAATGTTTATTATAGCGATTTGCATAACTAGCATCATGAACACATAGCCTAAAACTTGCATAACATCATGATCTCATAGCATATGACTTGCATAACATCATAAACACATAGCATAAGACTTGCATAACTTGCATAATATCATGAACACATAGCATATGACTTGCATAACTTGCATAACACATAGCATATGACTTGCATAACTTGCATAACATCATGAACACATAGCATATGATAACATAACTTGCATTGATCCACATTCATAGCCATAACCTCATTATATCCTATCATAATCATTTCAACAATTGGTCATTAAGGCTATAGAAACTCACAACTTGTTGATTGGCACTCCTATGAAGAAGATTAAGTTGCTAGAGTTGATTAGAAGTTGATTTGAGAAGCTATCTTCCTCTTTAATTTGATGAAGGCTCCTTCAAGTTGCATTTTGACGGCATGACGACGTTGTATCTATTTTTAGTATGAATTAGGGTAGTCTTAGCGTGCATTTATAGATTAGTTAGTTGTTTTAGGCCATTAGATTAACCCTAAATCAGATTAGAGCCGTCAGATTTCGTCACTAGCCACCAAGCACAGCCCAGAAGCCAAAATGGTGCACCCAGGTCACACAGACCGACAGGGGGGGTCGACCCCTGGGTCGACCCCTAGGGAGGGGGTCGACACCCATGTCGACCCTAGGGTCGACACCCTCTGCCTGGCGGGAATTTTCCCGCCTCTTCTGAAATGTGAAATTTTTGTATTTAAATCTGTTTTGAATTTTCTGAAAACTTCTTCGGGCCTTAACTGGGTCATACGGACTCCGATTTTCGAAAACTCGGACTCTATTTCGCGTATTTTTCCGAGATGAACGCAATGGCATAGCCCGTTTCCCCTGATTCAGATTTTGAAATTTAATTCTGCCATGTTTTATATTACAACAAGTTATTCAACATACGGGGTGTTGACACCCCTCCAGGGTGCTGACAGACCCTCTGAAACCGACTGCCATGTCATCCCTAGGGGTGTTGACACCCCTATGAGGGGGGGGTCGACCCTGGTGTTGACACCCTTAAAAGCGGGCCGACCACGGTGTTGACACCCCTCCAGGGGGGTCGACCCTTAGAGTGGGAATTCCGCCGCCACTTTTATTTTTCGAATTCGAACTATTTTGGATAAAATTCTGACTCATCTCTGACTCATGTGTGTGTGTGTATATATGTATATATATATATAATCTTTCTGCGCATATACAAACTCAAAACCTTCATAACTTCTTCATACAGTGTCCGTTTTACGCAAACCAAATGTCTATCTTGACCAGAATTTCGAGACGGAAGCAATGACGTAGTCTGTTTTCCTTAATTCTGAATATTAAATTAATTATAGTTTAATTTATCCTCTTTTAGTGTCGTTAAAAATACATGGTGTTACATTCTCCTCTACTCAAAGGATTTCGTCCCTGAAATCTCTAAGTTGAGAAGAATGCAAATCCTACCATCCATCAATCACTGGCATCCATTGTTCTTGAAGACTTCTAATGCTTATATCAATATATGTAGAGGTGTATGTATATGTCCCAATACTAATGTGGAAATCAGGCGGTCTACTGATTCAGTTGACCTCCTTAATGCAATGTATTTTAGTGCCATAAATCCAATATGTATGCAAATAATCCTATTATAACATGTGAGTTCTATATGTGTGCACACTCATTCGTCCAAATGCAACATGCATATGGTAATACATCCATTTCCATCCATAAAAGAAAAACAAAATGCACACGCATCCATATGCAGTATGAGAGTGATTGAGCCAATCTAGTGCCTAATGTGTGTGTGTGTATATGCGTCCACAGGCAACCACTAGCAAACACTTGCATCCACTTGCATCCATCAAACATAACATGTCTCAAACACATGTTTACATCCATAGGATACCTATCTAAAGGTCGAAAATACTATGGATAAGATGTATTCAAATGATAGAAACAAACACAGATAAAACTTTAGAAAAAGGAGTTAAGAAAATACCCTCAAAAAGGAAAGGGTATGAAGTACGAATTTTGTCTTCGGTCTCCAAAGTCGCATCCTATGGGTTATCTCCCCATTGAAGCTTTAGTAACTTGATCTCTTTATTGCGTAGCTTATTAACTTCTAATCCAAGAATACGGGTAGGGATTTGCCTGACTGTCGTCTCCCGTTCCACTTCTATCTCTTCCAATACACTCGGCTCAACGACTTCCGCGGTGTATTGCAAACACTTTCGTAGATGAGAAACGTGGAAAACATCATGAATACCGGATAGATTTTCTGGCAGCTTTAATCTATAGGCCATCTGGCTAATCCTCTTGGTTATGGGAAATGGTCCCACAAACCTAAGTGCCAACTTCCCTACTAACCCGAAGTGAACCACATTCCTCAAAGGTGATATTTTGATAAAAACTATGTCTCCCACTTTAAATTCAATGTCAGTCCTTCTCTTGTCTGCATAGGATTTCTGCCTATCTTGAGCTGTCTTCATCCGCCGTCGAATAAGGTCAATCTTTTCGGACGTTCCCTAACCACATCTGGTCCAAGTAATAATCTTTCTGTAGATTCCCGCCAACAAGTTGGTGATTTACAGGATCATCCATATAATGCTTCGAAGGGTTCCATGTCGATGCTGGATTGATAGCTGTTGTTATAGGCAAACTCTACTAAAGGAAGGTGCTCTTCCCAAGTCCCTCCGAAGTCTAGGATACACAACCTCAAAAGATCCTCTAGAATTCTATTCACCCTCCCCGTTTGCCCATCGGTCTGAGGATGATAAGCGGTGCTCAAACACAACTGTGTACCAAACGCTTCTTGCAAGCTCCTCCAAAATTCACTGGTGAAGATAGGGTCACGATCGCTCACGATGCTGGAAGGTACTCCATGAAGACGAACTATCTCACGAACGTAAATTGCTGCCAACCAAGATGCCGTCCTCTTGCTCTTAACTGGAATAAAGTGGGCGCTCTTAGTGAGTCTATATAACACAACCCAGATACTGGTGTTGCCTTTCTTCGATCTAGGCAAACCATCTATGAAATCCATAGAGAAGCTCTCCCATTTCCACTGAGGAACCTCTAAAGGATGAAGTAGACCACCGGGCTTCTTTTTCTCAACTTTAACTTGCTGGCAAACTAAACATTGAGAAGCAAACTCTGTCACATCTTTCTTCATTCCAGCCCAAAAGAAAACCCTTTTCATGTCTCTGTACATCTTGTCACCGCCTGGATGAATAGTCATATTAGAATGGTGGGCTTCTTCTAGGACTGCCTTTATTAAGCTTCCAGTTTGAGGAACACAAAGCCTTCCATCTCGTCGCAACCACCCATTTTCATCTATGGCATATCTACTGAGCTGAATAGAAGTCTCCCCTTTTCTGTGTTTTTCATGATGTCTAAATTTTGTGGGTCACCTTGTTGCGAAGCTCCTATCTGATCCATAAGAGTTGGTTGTATCTCCAAGGATGCAAACAAATCAGGCAAAATCTCAATGGAAGGTCTAAAATCAAAAGCTAATATGAACTCCAAGCTCTTCCTCTCCACAAACAGAGGACTCAAGGCCATCCTATGCCTACTTAGTGCGTCTGCCACCACATTACCCTTGCCAGGAGTATAAGCAATCTCAAAATCATAAGAAGCTAGGAACACCATCCACTATTGTTGCCTTAAATTGAGATCCTTCTGCGAGAATAGATACTTGAGAGATTTATGATCGATGTATAACTCGAACTTCTCTCTAAGTAAATAATGGCGCCACGTCTTAAGCGCGAATACTATGGCAGCTAGCTCTAGATCATGGATGGGGTAGTTCTTCTCATGAACTCTCAACTGTCTACCCCCATAACACACCACTTTCCCTTCTTGCATTAGAACTGCACAAAGCCCTGTACCACACGCGTCAGTGTAAACGGTAAACACTTTACTCCCATCAGGCAAGGTCAAGACTGAGGCTGTTGTCAGAGCCCTCTTCAGTCATTGGAATGCAACATCACAATCTATATCCCATGAAAACGCCAAATTCTTCTATGTCAGCCTGGTGAGTGGGGCTGATATCTTTGCAAAGTCCTTAATGAACTTCCTATAATAACCTGCCAACCCAAGAAAGCTTCTCACCTCAGTTGCATTTTTAGGAATCTGCCAATCTTGCACTGCAACCACCTTTACGGGATCTACAGCTATCCCTTCTTTGGAGACCACTTGCCTTAAGAATCTCACCTCCTTTCTCCAAAAATGCCATTTGGAGAACTTTGCCTTAAGCTGATGGTCACGGAGAGTTTTCAAAACTTCTCTCAAATGTTGGGCATGCTCTTCTTCGCTTTTGGAGAAGATTAAGATATCGTCAACAAAGACCGCGACAAATTTGTTTAGAAACTCCCGAAACACCCTACTCATCAAATCAACAAAATAGGCGGGTGCATTTGTCATCCCAAAAGGCATAACTAGCCATTTAAAGAAACCATCCGGAGTCCTAAAAGCAGTTTTATCTATGCTATCCTCAGCCACCCTCAACTGATGAAACCCCGTGGCCAAGTCTAACTGGTAAAATACCGAGGCACCAACAAGCTGATCAAATAAATCATCAATCCTCAGAAGCGGGTGCCTATTCTTCTTAGTGAGTTTATTCAACTCCCTATAGTCAACACACAAACGAAGCGAACCATCCGCCTTAGCTGCAAATACTACTGGAGCACCCCATTCAGATATGCTTCGTCTAATAAACCGCTACTCAAATAGCTCCCCTACTTGCTTACTCAGCTCCCTCCTTTCCCTTGGAGTCATATGGCGTACTGGTAATGCAACTGGCTTTGCATTGTCCACTAGATATATACGGAAATCGATTTCATGCCTCTGAGGTAAGCCCGTACCTCATCAAAAACATCAGAATAATCCCAAACTACTAGAATAGATTGCAGATGATTGATAGATGCATCAACGGACTCTAGGAAACTAAGCATAACCGACCCTTGTGGGTCACAAGAAATCTCGAGGGTCCTTCCATGACATGTCATAAGTCTAACGACCCTCCTCTCATAATCTAGAATGACATCATACGTGGTAAGCCAATCCATTCCTAGAATCAACCCATAGCCCATAAACTCGAGCACATACGCGTCGCATTCAAACTCAACTCCTAACATAGATATTTTCAAACCCCAACAAATCATAGATAAATGAGCCAAACCACCAATGGGATTTGAAACAACTATGGGATCCACTACCATACTAGTAATTAAGTGCAGAGATTAAACCATAGGACTAGATATAAATGAATAAGAAGCGCCAGAATCAAAAAGTGTTCTAATAGGATGGTTTAAAAGAGAAATTAAACCTTCCACGGAAATTTTTCTACCACTATCAGGAGCACTGACCGCTAGAGCATGCACCTTCCCTCTAGAAGTTCTTTCCTTTTGACGTTGTCCCTACGATCCTTGTTTCTTCAGGCACTCCCTAGCAAAGTGTCTGACCTCTCCACAATGGTAGCAAGAGTTCTTCCTTCGCTTACAGTCTTTGACCAAGTGACCCTCTTTCCCACAATTGTGACATTTTCTCTTATCCTTGCCCTTGTCATTCTTTCCACCTTTCTTCTACTATTGTTGTTGCCCCTTCTTGGGCCACACCTTCTTATTTTGCGATGTTTCCTCAGCCTTTACTTCCTTCTTTTCTCCCTTGTCTTCCTCATGCATTAGGGCCATATTGACAAGCTTTTCAAAAGTGGCCCCCATTGGAATACAGGACATGGCTAACCCATGAAGGGGTTCATTCAGCCCTTTAGCAAATCGCAAAGCCCTTTTGAGCGGCGTATCCACCAGCTCTAACCCGAACCTTTCTAGCTGGTTGAATTTGTTCACATACTCTTTCACAGTCAAGTTTCCTTGTTTGAGTGCTAATAATCTCTCCATCTGCATGCTTCTCTCAGCTTGGGAGAGAAATTTCATTTCAAATCTTTGTTTAAAATCTTCCAAGTTTCCACCGGACGTCCAGCTTGGGTGACTTCCCACCAAAATGTGGCTTCGTCTTTGAGTAGCCAAGCATCTAACTGAATCTTCCTTCTATCCTCTACTTCAAAGATTACGAACAAGTCCTCGGTCTCCTTGAGCCAATTCCGCGCTTTACGAATGTCTCGTTCCCATGGAATGGCTTCCCTCCTATCGCACGGAAGTCCATGTAGATCTTAGCGAAATTATCTGCCCTTGGAGGGGGGAGGAGGAATGACTGGTGTAGCTGGGGGAGGAACGTTTCCTTGGCCTTCGACAGGCACTGTGGCCTCCAAATACTTATGGAACCATCCGAGTATCGTGACGCCCTCTGGGATATTAGGAATGTTTTATTCCCCAGACATGCTGAAAAAGGAAAGGAAGAGATTTAGACAAAGGACCGAAGGATATTACATATGGCTTTTTGGGGAATGTTTTTCAAAACAAACTTTTCTTTTTGAAAATGCTTTCTTTTAAAACCTCTTTGAAAATAATTTTCAAAAACTTTTATCTAATCTGGTAACCTTCAGCTTTGATACCAAGTGTGACACCCCACGTCCATTAAGGTCACTCACAAAGCTAATGAATTAAGTTTCGTGAAGCGTTTTAGTTAAACAGACATAGAATATTACAAGACAGATATAAATAAGATAGCAAAAGAAATTCAAATTTTTATTTCAAACACAAATCATGAATCGTGGTCCAAAATACCATAAGTCATAAAAGCCATTATAATAACATCAGAGTACATAAATATAAAAAGCAGAACATAATTCCCCAAGAAAAAGAGCTAAGCCATAGTAGAGATAATAACTTGAGCCATACTTCGAAAGAAGATGATAACGAGTCCTGATTAAGCCTGAGTGTTTCCTCCCTGAGAACCTAGGGGGGAACGGAAGAAAGAAGAAGAAACAAAAGGGTCAGACATAAAGTCTGGCGAGTCTAGTTACTTTTAGCAAGTTAATAAATCAAAGTAGCATGACAGGCATATAAAGTGGATAAGAGAGATCACTTCAAAAATGGCAGGTGTGACAAGGTAGACAGGATAAGGTGTATACGCTTCTCTAATGATTACTCTGCACTATTGCTAGTATAACCAGAATGAGATTATCCCTTCCACTATAAGGTGGTAGACTTAGGCATACGTCTAAGTGTACCCTAACTACTACCCTAATCGATCAGCTCCGTACTCCGTAGATACTCTGTGTCGGCCCTACAGTAGGATGTATCACATCCTAAAGTGGCAACCCCTCGCTGATATGCACAGCCCCATATCTACAGGTGTCACGGTCGTCTTATCCCCTTCTGCCCGGCTAATGCACGCACATGGCCCGGTCGGTTTGCGCCGCCCACACCGTCCTCCACGTTTGGATCTCTTACAATCAGTCCAGTAAGCGTGCCCCTTTTCCGACCTAGTACAAAGTACATGTTTTGATACCTACTTCGGGTTACTGACTAAAACGGATCCCACATAATACGATACAAGCTCTTCCCTTGTCTTGTATAGCCACTAGGTTTTCTTTCGCTATGTATACCACTAGGTGTCTTTAATTACATAACCCTATTATTTCTACAAGTTATGCTTACCCTAAAAGGTGTCTTTAATTACATAACTTTATTATTTCCTCAGGTTATGTATACCACTAGGTGTCTTTAATTACATAACCTTATCGGGTTAAGTTTGTAGGCCTATATGTAAATATTACCCACCCCCTCCAGATTTGCTTAACCCATCCACTATCCAACCAATTTTACTTAACCCTAACTTTAATTCACAATCATACAATCCCTATGGAATAGATTTGGTTAAGTAGTCCAATTTATTACCATGTCCATTTATGGTTTATACTGGGCTAGACCTCCCAGATTAGGCCTACAACCTGTGGATGCTGGATATGCCGGTTGGGTCCGGGCAGTCTTATTCCACAGTTGGGTCTAACCTCGTGTCTTAGCCTGATTCGTATTTGCGCACTTAACCTTTCACATTAGGTTCAACGTTAGTGACTACTGGATATGCTGCTCGGGTCCGGGCAGACTTCCACCGCTAATGCAACCTAACCTCGTGTCATAAGTGCAATTACAATTTCTAATTGTAATCGTAGGCATTCATTATTAATTAATCAATTAATTAATCATACGCCCTTATAGATGTTAATTCCCATTTTACCCAACAATTTGAATTATATGTCCACCGATGTTTATATTCAAATAATGCCAATATTTACCTTTTTCCCCCGTTCCTTAACTAGCGCCATAAAATTGGCGGCATGCCTAGGCTAGACAATAGCCTAGTCATAAATGATAATAGAGAAAATAATAGGAACATAACCAAAGTGATTGTTTTAACATAACTCGGCATAAACATAAACTAGCATAATGATAAGGTGGACATATGAGCATAAATCTAATGTGGTAGTTAATTAATTCTAACATAATTATGATGCCATAATAAGCATAATAAGATCTAAATTAACAATTTAGATGTCCAACGAGTTTAGATCTAATACAAATAAGGTTAAGATCCACATCATAGAATGTTACAATAGATCCAACAAGATAGGGACTTAGATCAATAGAAAAAAATAGATCTAACACAAATAAGGTCAAGATCCACATCATAGAATGCCACAAAAGTTACAATAGATCCAACAAGATAGAGATTTAGATCCAAGTTATACACAATTTAGGATGTCATATGTTCGCAATTTACAATGGATCCAATATAATATAGGCACATGAACAAATCCAAGTCATAGTCATGTCTTATTTACTTTTAAATATTCAAATCTAAAAGAAATTAGAGACTCACAGTGTTAGGATTAGAAAATAGAACTAGAAAATATTGGATCTTGAATCTCCAATTGTTTTGCTTTAGTTGAACAAGATAACGGATCCAGATCAGTTCAGATACCGGCAGAGTTTGGCCACCATGAATTCTCAATGAAGAAAACAAGAGAAATGACCACGTATATATAGCTGCCAGACCCTCTGAAACCAACTGCCACGTCATCCCTAGAGGTGTCGAAACCCCTATGGGTTGGTCGATCCTGGTGTCGACACCCCTTAAGGGGGGTCGAACCCGGTGTCGACACCCTTCTAAGGGGTCGAACCCCTAGAGCGGTAATTCTGCCGCCACTTTTTATTTTTCGAATTCGAACTGTTTTGGATAAGATTCTGACTCATTTCTGACTCATGTGTATATATATAATCTTTCTGCGTGTATACAAAGATTAAACCCTCGTAACATCTTCACACATTGTCCGTTTTACGCAAACCAAATGTCTGTCTTGACCAGAATTTCGAGACGGACGCAATGGCACAGTCCGTTTTCCTTAACTCTGAATATTAAATTAATTAAAATTTATTTTATCCTCTTTTACTGTCATTAAAAATATGGGGTGTTACACTGCTGAGCCAAATTTTTATTATAACCACTCTACAGAAAGGCAATCATCAATTCCTTTCCAATGGCATAGGTCTCACCCTCTGATTCGACCTGAGTCAAAAGTTATGCCCTGTACAAGATTGACAGGGGAAAAATGGTCACAAACAAAATCGGTAAAAATTATGGACATGTCTCACATCCCCATAAGCAACATATCAAAATATAAGAATGATCCAACCATCAGGGAATAAAATAGACATATTTTACGATCTTTCGATACGTAAAATGTGGGCGGTTACATTGTGGAAATTGCTTATTATCACATAGTTGTCGGGGGTTGATCCATGCCAAATCACCATGCTATATATGAACACATCTAAGCATTAAACATATTTTCCTATGGTCCCACGCATGATTGAATTCATGGAAAGAAATTATGATAAAAAAACATTTTTGTGATATCTGGAAAAAAAAAGTTTTCCATATATGTATTCATTTCTGGAATATGTGAGATTCTGGAATCATTTTAAAGTGCTCTCTTCGACTTTATTGTATTCTTCTGGAACCCTTGATTTTCTTGAATGATTATGCTCTTCATGTTTTACTGTTAAGAGCTGATACTGTATTAGATGAATACATGGTCTTGGTAACATTGATGTTGTCTAAACTTGTAGCATCCTGATATACTTGACATGCTGGTTAACGTTCCATATTATATGTTGCCATTGTTTTGCTCTGCTTGTTCGTTACTGTCTTGCTAAGCAACATGATAAGTTGCCATGTACACTATGAGCAGTTGCCATTTTGATGTCTTGTATTGCTTTTGGATTGTACTCTTAACTACTTGAATGTTGCACTTGCTTCATGTATTCACATATGCAGTTGTTCTCCATGTCACTTGTCTGACTTGTGTATATTTGAGTTGCACCATACTCTGTTGTATTTGTTGTTGCCATGTATACTTGAACATGAAGCTTGTACTTGAGCTGTTTACTTACACCTTGCTTTGTATACATGCACGCTTGTACATGCAGAGCTGATGCTTCGCTAGTTGGCTATGATCATGTCCATGCATGCTTGTTTCACTTTGCTGGCCTGTGCATGTAAACATGATTGTACACACACACCACTTCACTATTGCATGAAAATTCATCTCCGCTTTTCTTGCTTGTGGCCTTGCTGTGTTCATTTAGCATTTTCTTTAGCCTGCTTTTTTGAGGTCACTACACTGTGTACTAGATCTTGAATAGTTGGCTCAACCATGGTGAAATGAATTTCAGTTTTGACCCATACACTTGACTGGGTCGAGCTTGGTCTTCATGGCCGCTCCTCAGTGCATGTGTGTTCATGGATACTTGACCCATGCACTGAGCATGTGTGCCGGGCTTCACCTGAACACACCCTGATATTTGTCCCTGCAGAAATTATATGTGTATCCTATGGATGATGTCTACCTTGTGGTATTTACAGTGAATCACTATGAATAACACAAGTAGTCTAGTCACAGATGGATGTACCAGTAAATCAGACAAGTCAGAAAAATGATGTGAGAACACACCAGAAAATCTAAGGCAAATAAAAATTAAAATAAATTTATATATGTTTAGTATTTGTTTTAGTTCCAGTCTACTGTGTGTGTTTTATATATTTGATAGGTTTCAAGATGATGGAGCAAGATCAAAACAAGATGTAGATACAGTAAGAGTGCACAAGTAAATATAACCGAGTGAGTGAGATAATGTAGTGAGGATCATATGTAAAGAAATAGTGAATGTAAACTATATATATATATATATATATATATATATATATATATATATATATAAGAGCTCTGAAAAGATGTACTATTCTATTTGTGAAATAAAAATTTATTTTTGAATAATAAATACTTGTGTGAATACTTAATTCTATGTAGAAGTATTATCAGTCAAAAATAATTTTTATTTCTGAATGATGTGAAAAATAGAGAACACATTTATAAAATAAAATATGTTTGTTATCATCAAACAAAAAATCATAGGTTCAACAATATAATCATGTGAGAAATAATAATCACTCACCTAACTGAACACTTTCGTGAATTTGCACCCAAAATAGTGATATCTAGCCAACGATTGCAGATTTACTCTCTAATTTACAATTAGAGAGGATTTGGTGAAGAATTTGATGTAGAATTTTAAATTCGGGGGAAAATTAGAGTAGCTTTAGGTCTAAGGCCGATAAGAAAATGAGAACGGAGTCAGTAATGAATCTCCTCAACCCCAGTTCATAGCCAAGAGTGACTAGACTAATGGCTTGCTAATTTCAGCCCACTGGCACTACTCTAATTCTAATCGGTAGCTTTTAAAACTTTAAAATTGCGATTTGTTTCAAACTACTTATTTGATTTCTTAATATGACAATTCTGCGGAATGATAAACTACCATCCCGAAGTAATGAGATAAGTGAGAGCATATAATTCTATTTATATCAAAAGTTATAGTTGGAATAAGACTTTCCGAGGGGAAAGTAACCATAAAAGAATTCAGCAAAATTCGCGAACATGTTAAACGTCTTAGAGATCTATATCTTAGAATATTTTATTGATACTGTCGTGAGGAGAGGTAGTATATATGTAAATATGTATATAGTTTCATTTTTGGTGTAAATATGCTATCGGCATCAAGCTGTTGGAACAAATAGCTTGGTGTCGACACCGAAGCCAAGAAGACGATATCGAAGCTGATACCAAGAAGATAATACGAAAAGCTGATACCGAAGCCGAAGCGATACCGAAGCCAATACTAAGAAGATAATACAAGAAGCCGATACCAAAGCCGGTAATGAAGTGAGGAAGTCGAAACAGAAGCCAAGGAGACAACACAAGAAGGTACCAAGAGGTAATACTGACACCGAGAAGTAATCATACCGGGAGGCAATACTGTGACACCCCACGTCCGTCAATGTCACTCATTAAGAGAATGCATTATGTTTCATGAAGCGTTATAGGTAAACAGAAACAGAAACATTGCAAGACAAATTAAAATAGCAGTGGAATTAAAAACTTTTATTAATCATAAAGCATTGTAGTTCAAAACATGTGTACATCATGTCTTAAAACATAAAACACAATACATCATAAAAATTCTTGTCTTGCACTTAAAACATCAGAGTACAATAAAAGAAGCATATCCCCAAAACATAGCCATAGTGGAAGAGATAAGAACTCGAGCAATACATTTATGAAGCTCCAAGTAAGATGAAAGCAGAATCCCGATCAAGATTGAGTATTCCCACCCTGAGAACCTGGTGGGAAATGGAAGAAAAAGAAGAGGAAACAAAAAGGGTAAGACATAAAGTCTGGCGAGTCCAGTTACTTTTAGCATAAAAATAAATAAAAGTATCATGACATGTATATAAAATGGATAAAAGAGGTAACATCATAAAAGGCAGGTATGAAAAGGTAAACAGGCTAAACATGATAGAGCATATTACGCTTCCCAAACGATTTCTCTACACCGATACTAGTAAAACCATAATGAGATGATCCCCAACATATATAAGATGGTAGACTTAGGTGTACTTCCAATGAACCTTATACAATCAACAAGTAGCCTAACATACCAGAGTTACCCCTAAGGGTATTAACGGGCTCCCAAACATACTGAAGTCTAAGTGTAACCTAATTACTACCCTAATCGCTCGGCTTCCTACTCCGTAGATACCCTGTGCTGGCCCCACAGTAGGGTGTATCACTCCCTAAAGTGGTAACCCATCGTTTTCAGGATGTGCACTGTAATGTCCTATATTTTTATTACTTAAGTTTTGGATATTTAATTTAGTTTAAGTGTTGAAATCATAATATAAATAGAATTTTATATTAATTAAAAATGAAGTTTGAACATTTAAATATATATATATTAAATATAAACAAGCTCGTAATGGTGCGTTAGTTCGTAATATTAAGTTTTGAACTTCAATTGAGTATACAAGATCCGTTATAAGTCGGAATCCACTGAAACAAGAAAATATTCGAATCTGTTGAACTATAACTTTGTAATAAAAGAGAAAAAAAATCAAAATTTTGTATTTTATATTGAGAGTTAAGACCAAATCAAATTCTCAGGAAATCGCTGTGGAATCATTTATAAACCGTAATGGTTTACTTAATTAAAATAAATCAATTTTAAATAAGCTAGATATTGGTTTAACTTGAAAATGAAATATCGGGTTTAAAATTCAAGACTAATTTATTATGGAGTTATGTGAATTCATTTTATATGATAGTAATAATTTATTTGTTATTTTGAGTCAGTTTATAATTCAATCGAATTTAAGGGTAAATCATCGATTTAATTTAATATCTTCTCCATACCATCGAACGGGGCCTCGCCATCTGTTCCAGTGGGTTCAGAACAGTGGCACAATCCTAGAAACGTCTGCTGTTGCGTTTAATTTGGAATTTGAAAAAAAACATTGTATTTTAAATAAGGTAAAATCACGTCAGTTCAACCCAAAACAAAATAAATATATATATATATATATATATGTATATAAGCCAGCCCATTATTTTCTTTCAGCTACAACCCTATTACTTTCAATCGAAGAAAAATTTGTGTATACTAGCTTAGCTACCCCCTCCTTTCTTTTCACATTCATCGTGTTCCTTTCAAACTGTTGACGACAAAAAATGTCGAAAACACTAAAGATTCCTATTACTAGGAATTGTAGTTTTGGTCGCAAGACTAAGTAGAAGAAAGCGGTAAATGACAAAAGTATTTATAGTGGTTCGGCCACGGATTAGGCCTACGTCCACTTTGGAAGTATGTTGGAATTTTATTACTCACTCAAGAATTACAAGGTAGAGCCACGCTCATTACATTCACTTTCATAATTGCCATATGCTAGGTATTTGGGAAAGAGAATATTTAATTCTCCTTCTTCCTCAAATAGGAGATGCCATTAGTGAGGCTCATGAAGCTCTAGGAAGGTCTCAAGTGAAGAAAATCCAACCCCTTTGAAGTGTGAGGCCATGGGCTATTTATAGGAGTGGGGTAGGTAGGATTAGGTAGGAGTAGGTGAGAATTGGGGACAACATGCAGATTTTCGCACCCGCCACTAGCACATGCACAAATTTCGAACCTGGCTTTAGGTGCAAAATTCCGCACCTGTTGGGTGCGAAAATTCGCACCTGCGGGGTGCGAAAATTTCGCACCTGCAGGTTTTCGCACTTGCTGGGTGCAGAAATTTCACACCTGCTAGGTGCGAAATTTCGCACCTGCTGGGTGCGAAATTTTCACACCAGTTGGGTGCAAAGTCCTCCTTATGGGTGGTGCAAAGGCCCTGGGTATAAGTGCCTTGATGGCTCGTTGTTTGGGTTCACGGCTCGGACTGCGAGGCCTTGGTTTGACAATGTTTGGAGGAGTGGCGAGGTTCGCAGAAGTTTTTAGTTGAATCCTGACTTTTGAGCCGATCTGGTGATTCTGGGCAACACACTTGTTGGCGGAAATCGGATGAATCGTTCGATCACCGCCAGGACTGTGGGGCCCCGGACCCCAACCGGTGCTGCGCCCGTACCCACTTGACGGCTCGCCTTCGGCTCAGAGCACGGCTCGCCTTCGGCTCGGATGCGGACGGATACTAATGGAGGTAGCGTTTGAGGGACGCGACATCCTACTAGTGCCCAGACTCGAGTCTTTTGGTACTAGACCCCGAATGATATTGGCAATGCCTCTGGGCTGTAATATCGCGCGATATGTTGAGTCGAGCATGTCTTGCGTACTTCTGGTAACCGGACCAAAAGGCTGGTTAACACAAACTTTTTCTGCAAACCTATCCTAAGTAGCTACATCGTTATTTCTCTTCTATCAAACATCAAGAAATGCTGAAGTATTCCTCTACTCCTAACCCTACCATGCCTTTGAAGAGACAGTGCTCTTATCCTTCCATGGATTGCATGTATAAATATAACAGTAGTCTTCGTTTCGCCAAACCAGAAAACATATTCTTCTACCTTCCTTTTCTTTTCATCCTTTAATTTTCTAGTCGCGAAAATGAAAATCCATCGTTCTCTAAAAAAACAGAAATTGAAATCGAAATCAAGTATCACGATTTAAAACATGATTTTTCTGGAGCTCAACGCAATGCAAGAATCGCTCGCAGGAAGAAGATGGGCTCGATGTCTGTTCGAAATTCTACATCAGTGTGGTGCGAAATTGGGTGAAAGGGGGTGCAGCTTCAGGAATAGCAGAACTGGCATGAAAAGCTGATATGGAGAGGAGGTAAACAAGGGCGTGACAGTATGGGTTTTTGGTGGAGTGATGCGATGTACCGGCTTGAAAGGAGGAGTGGTGTGAACAGTCTGAAAATGGTGAGAGGGTATTGATGGAAAAGCAGGCATGGGTGTTGGGATTTAATGGAATTTGAAGCTGGTGGAGTGGAGTCAAATGCGGTAATGAATGTACTGGGGAGATTTGGGTATAGTGTTGAGACAATGGGTGTTGGGTAGAGTTTGCTTTACTGTTGATTGAAAAGGGCGCAATGTCTATGGAGTAGGCAACTGGATTTTTAGGAAGAGTTCAATCTATAGCTATGTGAGTTGTCTGGACTGTAGCATTGATGGAGTAAGGAAGTACAATGGTTAGAATTGATGGACTAAGGTGGAATTGGCATGTACTAATGGAGCTTGGAAGAAGTGTTTTGGGAAGATCGATCTGTGCAGTTCGGGAAGATGGATGAACAACAGTATTTATCAATTTTGACTTCTCAATGGGAGGAGGATGTTTGTTAGTAAATTATGAAGGGTTTTGGGGCTTTGTAGTAAATGCAGACCAATGGAGATGGTTATAAGAAGTGGCGTAGAGAATGGAATGGATCAACGATTGTTTCATGTCGGTCAAGGCAAGCGAGGTATACGTTGTTTTAAATCTAAATACATAGAATAAATTATTTATTTATTTAATAGTTAGTTAAATTAATAATCGATTAATCATTAATTAAAAATAAATAATCATAGGAGCTTGATAAAATCATTTGAGACAAGTTTATAAAGAAGTGAAATAATAATATTCATTATTATTATTAAAGAATTCAGGAAAATATAATCTGAGTATGAATTTGGAAGATATATGGGAATTGAGTTTTAAAATTGATATTTGAAATAGATTTTAATTTTCCAAACTGCAAATGGAAGATTCAAATAAGATATATGTAACTCTATAATTAGACGTTGTAAGTAGAATTCGAACTTGAAATGTCAATTATGAAATCAAGGCAATAATGAATTTGTATTAAGAGACATTATTCACGGGTGAGTTGAATAGGGGTTGAAGTAAATGGTTTGCAAGTGGAAATTGTTAAAAGTAAGTTAAAAGGTTTTTTTGAAATTTATAAATTCAAATTGAATTTAAGTAGAACTAATTTTAATCATATAAGATAGATATTATTAAATAATTGTACACATGGTTTATAAATAGTAAATATTATTAGAATTTGCAAATAAGTTATATAGATAATTTTTGAACAAATAGAATGGAACGAAGTTTTATTGAAATAAAACTGGAATGAATGAAATAAACATATACAGATGTTTGTAAGGATTAACTATGGAATCCATATGTTATATAGAACTTGGTTTATGTAACGCCCTGGATTTTTTTACTGTTTTATAATGGATATTTAAATTATTGATCTGGAATGATAAATGGATTTTTATTGAGTTTATCAATTTAATAACTGATATACAATTTAATATTGAATATATTTAATTATTGTAATATGAAACGGTAATAATAGAATTCGCATATAAAATTGAATCGAAACAATTCTATAGATTACTATAAATTTCATTTGAATTAGAAATGTTTAATAATAATTTATTATCGATGAATTTAATTATTTGGAATCAATTTATATTTTATTCAAATTTTGTTTAGTCGTTAGTTTAAATTGTATCTCTTCTATACAGCTGAATTATATTTCAGAATGGGTTCCTTTTGGTTCAGAATGACATTATAATATCATAACGTCAGTCGTTGCGTCGAAATAGCGGTTCAAGATTTTAAATTAAGGAACCGCGAGATATTTTAGTTTTTACTTAAACAAAATCAAATCATGCCTGTACCAAAGGGAGGCAAATATTTAATTTCAGATATATGAATGTTCAATTGCGCAGACATGTTTTTCTTCGAGCTCCAGCTTCTGCCTCACCACTTCTATATCAAGGGAACACCCAATTTAATGGCTGTCTGTTTTCGCACCTATAAAACAATGACCATCACTCTTCGTATTCTCATTCTTAACCTATGAAGACAATTTAACTCCTTTGGCCTTCATTCTTTTCCTTTCCCAGTCAAAATCGAAAAAACCATTCCACCGATCCATAATAAAAAAAAGAGAAATCACGAGGGGAGTTCACGATGTGAAATCTCGACGTCTTCAACAAGGTGCGATGCATCATGGCGTTCGAAGGCAGGGTTGGCAGTAGAATAGGGTTCGAATTTGGGGGGTATCGGATAAGCTTGAACGCCATTTAGGAATTGCGACGCTTCCCAGTCGCAAGCGAAGCTTTGGCAATGGAAGGGGAAGAATTGAGGTTGGTTTCTTCTGGGATGATCGTACGCGAAGTGAAGGCTTGAAAGGCGTAACTGAAATTGGGAGTTCGAGTTGACACAACGATGCTAAGGGGTATAATGGGAAAGTAGGCTTTGATCTCAGTTGGGTGGCAATAGACATGGATTTGGAGATGGTGCGATGTTGAGAAAATTGGGGAAGCTGTTGATTTACAACAGCATGTTGATAAAATAAATAAATGTCGTGACCTAAAGGCCACTGCTGAGA
Organism: Allium sativum; assembly: GCA_030737875.1. Lineage (NCBI taxonomy): Eukaryota > Viridiplantae > Streptophyta > Magnoliopsida > Asparagales > Amaryllidaceae > Allium > Allium sativum. The sequence continues at coordinate 294,110,381 of CM060909.1, forward strand.
GACGCGGTACACTAAGGACCTGCGAGCGTGGAGATGAGGGGTGCAGGGGGAAGCCTCTACGAATTAGGACTCACTGGTGGAATCAAATCATGTTTTAGTTGGGTGTGGAGGTCGTTAGCAGGGAAGATAGTGATGGGATGGAGTTCAGATATGCTAGGAAGAGACCGTAATGTTGGTGAAAGCCGATGGGGTGATAGACATTAAGGTATTTGTTTCTACTATAATTTAAAAATACTTATCAGAATTTTTTTACTTAAATGTTAAGTTAAATAAATTAATCATAACTGTTTTGTATATAATTAGTTAATTTGTCTAAGATAATTTATTTAAGTAGTTTAAATAAATAGTGCATATTGATGATTAAGGATTTAATTAATCATAGGTGTAGCATAAGTTTCATTCGAGTGGATTTTGTTGACGCAACCATACGGGATATTCGGCAATTAAAATCAAGGTGAGTAAATCTCACTTAAAAGTCCTATTTAAATTTATTTTTAATCGTTAAAAATAAATTGTTCGTTGTTCGAATGCATGAATGAATTGTTGTTTATTTATACACTGTGGTTATTATATATATTAGTTATTTAGGCTTAGTGGTTGTGGCTATTTTATATATATATACATATATATATATATATATTGGATATTTCCCGCAGTACCATTAGCGGATGCCCGCAGTATCATTAGCGATTGACCCTTTCGCCCCACAATATATGAGTGGATGACCTTCTGTACCGCAATATCTGGCCTTGAAGCAGGGTTGGTATTATTAATGTTGACTAACATATGTGAATGCAGGGAAAACAGGTTAGAGGGATCCAACTGGATTCCTTGAATTTATTTATTATTGTTTACATATTTATATATGTGTGATGTGTGAAATTGAATTGATGCTTTGTGTGTTTCATGTTTGAATATCACTGGCCCTAGATATTTATATTTAAAAATATCGAAAATGGATTTTTGAATTTAAAAAGGAAAATTTATCTTTCGAAATGGAAATAGAATTTCGAATGGATTAAGAAATGCTAACTTGTTTTAATAATAAAAACAAGTAGCTAAATTTATAAACAATATTATAAATGGAAAGAAATTTTATCATTTGATAATATTAGAATTTGAATTCAAGTCTGAATTTAAAAAAGAAAAATATATTTTTCCAGAATGGGAATTTGATTTCAATAAGATTTGAAATAGGAATTTGTTTTAAATATTTAAAACAAGAAGTGGAATTTATAAACAATGTTTCATTAGATAATTTATAAATTTAAACTCAGGTATGAATTTAAAAAGTGATTTATAATTTTGAATCGTTTCAAAAAGAAATGGTGAAATTTATTCTGATGTTCGGAATGCAAACTGAATTCAAATAAATCAATAAGGATTGATGATTTCGAATTCGACTATGTCCAATAAGAATAAATAAATAAAATAAACAATTATAAGAAGGAATATTGAAATTTTATTAATTAGAAGCTAAAATCTAAATTAAATATGAAACAAATTCAATGTTTATACATATATAAGTTATAATTATAAAATATCTTCGAAGGTAAAATGAAAAAGTAAATTTACTTTCCACAAAGTAGAATTTGGATTTCAATTGAATTTTGAAAGGGACAACTTGTTTTAAACAAGGAAGTTAATTTACAATCCATATTTATTATCGTTGGATAATTTGAAAGTTAGTTTCAAATAAAGTTTAAATATGGAGTTTTCTTAATATAATATAAGCACGTGATTTATAAACCATGTTTATAAATGAAATGAAGTAATTTTCAATGGACAAATTGGAAATAGGTTTTACTAAATATAAGAACTGACATTTAAAAATCATATTGTTTAATGAGATAAAAGAGGGTATTTTTATGATAAGTAGTGGCAGTTTTGTATTATAAACTCTTATCGGTCTCAAGATAAGAACGTTGTCGGTCAAGCTCTGAGAGGTAAATAAAATACCCCAACTTGAACGATTTCACTATTATCAAGGGATGATATTAGTTTGTAATGGTGGAGGGTGTTGAATAAATTGATTTTCCCATAAAGGAAATTTATAACTAGAATTAGATTATATCGAATTTTATAAATAATTTGATTCCAGGTGAATTGGTATTTAATATAGAGATTTGAGTTGTAAATAAATTTACAACTAAGTTATGAATTTAAATGGAATAATCTACGATTTTCGGTAATCAGAGTTTTTAAATTGAATTGGGAAAAACTAGCTTAATTTATATGGAAATGAAGATGGAATTGATTTAATAAACAAAGTTTATACGTTTATATTTAATTTAATTAAAACGAACTCGCCGCAGCGCGTAATTTAGCGTTTCGAACTTCAATTGAGTATATAAAACCCAATGTGAGTCGGAATTCGATGAAACAAGAAACGCTCAGACCTATTGAATAATATTTTTCTGGTGGAAGAGAAAATTTTGGATTTCATCGTATGGATTTTGAGTTATGTCGAAATCAAATTTTCAGGAAAACAACGTCATAATCGTTTTTAAACCATAACGGTTTATTTAATGAAATAAAAGGATTTTGAGTGAAATAAAATCTGAATTTCAATAGTAAAATTAATATTTGAGTTATAAATTAAATTGAACTCAAGTGGAATATATGAAGTGATTTTTGGAACAAAAATTCGATTTTTATTTATCGAATGAGGTTAACTAATTTCAAAGGGATCAGTTAATAGAGTTTTGATTTTAGTTAAAATGAATTGAATTTGTTAGTCAGGATCGGAAATTCGAATATAAAATTAGGATTAGAAATTGGGAACGAGCAAGGAGATTGAGTTTGAATTGAGGATAAATGAATACGAACATATTTGGATGTGACATATTCAAATTAAAAGAGCATTAGGCAAAAAGAGCTAATTGAGGAAGTGGTTAGCGAATTTTGGTAAAAAGAGTTGAATTAATTGAAATGAATTGGAAATGGGCGTATATATGTTAAACAGGTATGAGATGAAGAATATAAGAGAATGAAGATTATATTTTTAGTGCCCAACAAAAGGTACATGTTTAAATTTCCATATGAGATTTTATGAGCCTATTGGGCAAGCCGCTTGGCTTTTTGAATTTCTTTTTTGAATGGAAAGGGCTCAAAGAGGCGATTTCTAGTTGTACCGAGTCACCTGTACAAAGGAAGTGCTGGCGAAATATTCTGAAAATTTAAGGAGTTAGAATATATTTAAGAAAAATTGATAACTAGAAATCAATATTTCGATATATATAATTCAGTAAGGAATCTGGAAAAGTAGTTAAAATGAATATAAATTAGAAAGGACTAGTGATTGTTTGATGGATGTTTGTTTCCCTTTGATAGTTAAATCACCGACTATCAAAGATTTTTATTCCATCATTGTCAATACGAAGAGACCGGTTGGATTTAATATCCGAAAACTACTCACTATAGGCATAGGCATCGCGAATTAGATTATGCGGGAGAAATTGGACACGGAGTGAAACGCAAGGGTTGTTTTGTTTGTCCAGACCCAGGACAACTTGTATGGACGAATGTTTGGTAGAATATTCCTAATAGATCGCATAAGGTGATCTTTTCAAGGTATTATGTCTAGTGGTGGAGAAATTCATTTCTTTAACTTTTTATACCTGCAATATTTTAGTGATTTGACGGGTTTGATGATGTGGCATTCAAAGTGAATGGTGGACAGATGTTCTGAAAGATTTACGTAGCCTCAAGCCTCACAACCGGGAAATGACAAAAATCGGGCAAGCAGCATGGCTAGTTGGGTCATTCCCAAGCAGGGTATATTTGTCATCGATCTGGAGAAAATTCATTATTCATTCTTCTTTCGATTCTGTATCTTACGGATTACGGTTGGACGACCGACAACCGTGGGTGGTAATATATTTGCTACACTCAAGCTAAATGAGTGGGCGGTCATGTGTGGCTGGGTTGTAGGACGTTCTTGTTGAACCCCGGTGTATCCTCTCTAGAGTACACTGATCGGGAGGTGGTCCCATACCTTGTCATGGTTGGAATTCATTCTCCAATAAGCTCCTTGCGGTTTTTGATTTTATACTACGTATGCAGAGCGTGAGATGCAAGCGTTCTACAATTTGGTTATTTATTTGATTAAACATTATTATAATATAACTGGATTTTGATATCAAAAAAGTTTTGGGTTATAGTAAGGTAAAAACCGTTCATGTTTATGTATGGGTTGGTCTTACTATTATCCTTTTCTTTCAAAAAGGTTTTTTCAAAGTTAAACGATATGTTTGGAGTTTACTCACACCAGTCCCATGACTGACCCAGAGCTAATTTTGTTTATTTTTCCCTAAACTCTTGGGTGCCCAAATTTGTATGGACAGTCAAGTATTTCAGGATTTTACAGATACACTTGGAGCTTAAAGCAGGAGGCTTCACCGTTAGTTATTTAGAGTATTTCCGTTGTGATGTATATGTATTGAACTCTGATATGGTATGTATATACAATACAGATTTGTATTTCAAAGTTATGTTATATATTTTATTCGTTCTGCTGTGAGATTCTATTTTGTTATTTCTATTCTTCTTCTATCTGTCTCTATTTCTTTAACCCTAATGACTCATATTTCTGTATTATTTGGGTTGGTCGTGTGGTTAATAAAAATACATTGTTATAAGAAAAATCTTGTTTCAAGTGGAGATAAATGTTTCATTTAAGTGATAAGTATTTTTTGAGATTTCTATTCGCTAGAAATTAAGAAATGAAGTTAATGGAATTAGAAACTAACCAAAGATTAGTTGAGATGAATATTTTTCTAACTATCGATCTAAAATGTTGGTTTCGGCCTTCAGGGTTGATACTTAGGGAATTATTCTCTTATCAGTGTACGGTTAGGGACTAATGACCAAGACGAGAAGAACGTTATTAAAGTATTTTAAAGATGAACTGGTTTCGAATATTCTTATATATAATATAAGAACAAAAAGGAATATTTCAAAGGTTGGAAAAGTTGAGAAGTTTATTTAACGAATTATTAATTAAAGAGGCAATTATTGAATCAATAAATTCAATTTTCTTTTATGGATGAATGGCAGTTTTTATTTGATAGTTAAATAACTGACTATCAAATCTAACCTAAAACGATTGTTGGTACAGAAACACTGGGATCGAATTTATATTCGAAAACCATTCCGACTAGCAAATACGTAAACGTTGAATATACCAAACGTTGATCGAGACAGAATATTGATGACCATAAAGCTTCATAAAATGGAAGAACTACTTACAATCTCCGATTTAGCGGCCATAGATATATTGTGGTTCTGTCGTGGTTGGAATTTACGTATTGCAAGGACTTCTTGCTACTAATCTATAGGGTGATTCCTGAAATGTGGTAGGAGGGTGCCTTCGGTTTGTCCAGACCCAGAAAAACTTGTATGGACGAATGTCTGACAAAGTATTTCCAAAATATTCTCATATGTTGATTTTTACAAACGTATTTCTGTTAGGGGCGGAGAAGGGCACTTCTCTTAGCCTAACGACCAGAATATTTTTAAGGACGTCAATTAGAGATTTGGCGGATCTGACAATGTGGCATTCAAAGTGAAAGGCGACCAGGTTTTCTTATAGAATCAAAATAAATAAATTATGACCTTAGGCCTTATCAACTGGGAAATGACAAAATTTGGGCAGGCAGCATGGCCATTGGGTCGCACTCATTAGGGTGTATTGTCACCATCTAAAGAATATTCATATTTATTATTTCTTTTCATTTCTGTATCTCTCGGGAAACGGTAGCTGCGCAGCCGTAAGGTGACAATATATTCGACACACTCAAGAGAAATGAGTGGTCGGTCATGTGTGGGCCAGGTTGGAAGACGTTCTTGTTGAACCCAGTGTATTCCCCTCTAGAGATACACTATCGGCAGGGGGTTCCATACCTTTTCATAGTTGGAATTCCATTCTCCAATAAGCTCCTACGGTTTTGATTGTATACTATATACATGGAGCATGAGATGCAAGCGTTCCTCTAGATTGATATTTTTTTGTGATTAGACATTATTATAATATCATAAAAGATATGATTTCAAAAAAATGTTTTGGGTTATCATAAGGTAAAAACCGTCTATGTTTATGTGTGGATTGGTCTTATGATTACATTTTCCTTTCAAAAGGATTTTAACGTTAAAATCAAATTGGATGCTACTAATAATTTAGTGAGTTTTTTCTCACGCTGGTTCACCAGACTGACCTGTGGCGTTTGTAATGCTCGAGTAAGACCCAGTTGGGTCAAACCGTGTTGTATAGGTTCAGGGTAAGAGATACGAATTTCATAAGATAGCTGGAGGAGTTCAGACATATGATTCATATAATTGTTACCGCTGTATATTGCAAATAAGGACAGACGGCTATAACTATCCAGATATGTTAAATGCCCATTGTACTATGATAAATTGTAAGTATTATTTCAAGTTTTCAATAAATATTATTTCTATATTATATTTTATTCCACTTCGATGCGAGACTATGTAATATTGTTCTTCTTCTTTCTTCTATTCTTAACTTTCTTTCTTTCTATCTCTCATTCTCTAATTTCTTTCTATTAGCTTTTTGGGTTTTCGATACTGGAATTTGGATACGGGATGTATTAGTGTATGAATTCGAGAGTCGGAAATTCCGGGTCGCTATAGTTGGTATCAGAGCAATGGTTTAGGAATAACCTTGGCTATGTGGTATAACTCAATATAGATGGGGTTAGTAATACCCTAGATTGAGTTTAAGTGTATATATGTATATACATGAGAGCGTATTTATAGATTCTAATTAATAAAATGTTTTGAATTGCGTTTTTTGATCGGTTCAATTTTGAACTGGTGACTAACACAGTATTGTTTTGTAAAGAGGGTGAGTGAAATAATTTTGTCCAAATTATATTTTTGTATAGAAAAAGAACTAGTTTCCTAGAATTGTATTGGTATGGGATTGTTTGATTTGCTTGGATGAAATTCATATACGATTATTGAATTGAACTGGTTTAATATAACCAAAAGAGAAAATAAAAGATGTATGAAATAAAAATCAAAACTTGGATATAAATTGGAAGCTAAGGAAAACAAATTTCAATATAAATAAATGAGTTAAAACTTGTGTGAAAGGTAAGTTAAGTAGATTTGGATTGAAATTAAAACCATATTAAACTAAAACGAATTTGGAAATCAATATGAAATGAAAACTCTTGAATCCAAGTTGAAATACCAATAAATTGAATATAGATAATCTAAATGGGACTCGATACATATAGTTTGGATGTGTCAAGTGTAGTAAGAAATAAATTGTAACAAATCCACTTCAAATAGAAACGATTGAATATGACTTAAAATATTTTCCAACTAAGTTGGATTGAACCTTGAACTCAAGTATAAATGTAAAATGGACTCATATATTGAAAATTTAACCTGGAACTTGAATTGTAAGGGAAACTTGACTTGTTTAATAACAAAGTGTATTTATTTGAACGTGGCTGTTAAACTATCATTAGTTAAGCAAGTGAACAAATTGATGGATGGACTAGTGAATTGGAAGTAAAAAGTTAAATTGTTTATAATCAGTTAGAAATAAAGGTGTATACGATTGAGCAGGTTCATTGGATTGAAGCAAGTGTGAATAATAAATATGAGATGCATGACAAAGGTACATGTTTAATTAAATATGGGATTTTATGATCCTATTTGGCAAGTCGCTTAGCTTTTTAATTTTCTTTTTGATTGGAGAGGGCCCAGAGAGGCATTTTGTAGTTGTACCAATCAGCCCGTAAAAAGGAGGCGCTGGCGAAATTTTTCAAAAATTTAGGAAGTTAGAAAAATTTTCAATAGTTTTGAAAATTTTTGTTAACAAAAAATTAATCGAAGTTAAGTATTTTTGAGTGAACTGATGAGTTGGTTATGTAGTAAGAATATTTAGGTGAGTGTCAAGTTGCATAAGTAGATTATGGGAAGTTAATAAGATATAGCTATTTTTCCTACTTGGTAATTTCAGGGACGAAATTCTTTTAAGGGGAAAGGAATGTAACATCCCGTATTTTTATTACTTAAGTTTTGGATATTTAATTTAGTTTAAGTGTTGAAATCGTAATATAAATAGAATTTTATATTAATTAAAAACGAAGTTTGAACGTATAAATATATATATTAAATATAAACGAGCTCGTAATGGCGCGGCAGTTCGTAATATTAAGTTTTGAACTTGAGTATACAGGATCCGTTATGAGTCAGAATCCGCGGAAACAAAAAAATATTTGAATCTGTCGAACTATAATTTTGTAATAAAAGAGAAAAAAAATCAAAATTTCGTATTTTATATTGAGAGTTATGACCAAATCAAATTCTCAGGAAATCGTTGTGGAACCGTTTATTAACCGTAATGGTTTATTTAATTAAAATAAATCGATTTTAAATAAGTTGGATAATGGTCTAAATTGAAAATGAAATACCGGGTTTAAAATTCAAGATTAATTTATTATGGAGTTATATGAATTCAATTTATATGATTGTAATAATTTATTTGTTACTTTGAGTCATTTTATAATTAAATTGAATTTAAGTGTAATCATCGGTTTAATTTAATATCTTTTCCATATGATCGAATGAGGCCTCGCCATCTATTCCAGTGGGTTGAGAACAGTGGCACAATCCTAGAAACGTCTGTTGTTGCGTTCAACTAGGAATTTGAAAAAAATAGTGGTATTTAAAAAAAGGTAAAATCAAGTCAGTTCAACCCAAAACAAAATAAATATATATTTTTATATATGTATATAAACCAGCCCATCATTTTCTTTCAGCTACAAACCTATTACTTTCAATCGAAGAAAAATCAGCGTATACTATCTTAGCTACCCTCTCCTCTCTTTTCACATTCGTCATGTTCCTTTCAAACTTTTTCTACAAGACTATCCTAAGTAGCTACATTTTTGTTTCTCTTCTATGAAACATCAAGAAACGCTAAAGTCCTCCTCTACGCCTAACCCTACCATGCCTTTGTAGAGACAGTGTTCTTATCCTTCCATGGATCACATGTATAAATATAACAGTAGTCTTTGTTTCCCCAAACCAGAAAACATATTCTTTTTCCTTCCTTTTCTTTTCATCCTTTATTTTCCTAGTTGCGAAAATCAAAATCCATCATTCTCTAAAAAAACAGAAATTGAAATCAGAATCAAGTATCGCGATTTAAAACATGATCTTTTTGGAGCTCGACGCAATGCAAGAATAGCTCACAGGAAGAAGATGGGCTCAATGTATGTTCGGAATTCTACATCACGGTGGTGCAAAATTGGGGTGAAAGGGGGTGTGGCTTCATGAATAGCGGAACTGGTGTCAAAGGCCGATCTGGAGAGGAGGTAAACAAGGGAGTGGTAGTATGGGTTTTTGGTGGAGTAATGCAATGTACTGGGTTGAAAGGAGGAGCGGTGTGAACAGTATGAAAATGGTGAGAGGGTATTGATGGACGAGTAGGCATGGTTGTTGGGATTGAATGGAATTTGAAACTGGTGGAGTGGAGTCAATTGCGGTGATGAATGAATTGGGGTGATTTGGGTACGGTATTGAGACAGTGGGTGTTGGGTAGAGTTTGTTTTACTATTGGTTGAAAAGGGTGCAATGTCTATGGAGTAGGTAACTGAATTTTTAGGGAGAATTCAATCTATAGCTATGTGAGTTGTCTTGACTGTAGCATTGATGGAGTAAGGCAATGCAATGGTTAAAATGGATGGACTGAGGTGGAATTGGCATGTACTGATGGAGCTAGGCAGTAGTGTTTTGGGAAGATCGGTCTGTGTAGTTTGGGAAGATGGATGAATAGCAGTATTTATCAATTTTTACTTGTCAATGGGAGGAGGATGTCTGTTAGTAAATTCTAAAGGGTTTTGGGGGTTTGTAGTAAATGCAGACTAATGGAGATGGTTATAAGAAGTGGCATAGAGAATGGAATGGATCAACGATTGTTTCATGTCGGTCAAGGCAAGCAAGGTATACGTTGTTTTAAATCTAATCACATCGAATAAATTAATTATTTAATAGTTAGTTAAATTAATATTCGGTTAACTGTTAATTAAAAATAAATAATCGTAGGAGCTTGATAAAATCATTTGAGACAAGTCAAGTCGATTCGTAGACGCAGATACTGAAATTAACAGGATATTCGGCAAAGGAAATTCGATGTGAGCTAAACTCACTCAGTTAAATTAATAGGAACTACTTTTAATAGTTCAAATTTAATTTTAAATTTGTTTGAATGATAATTGATCGATATATAGTTATAATAGTATATATATAAAATTATATATAATATTAGTGATTGGTGGTTGGATATTTTCCTTTGTACCATTAGCGGATGCCCGTAGTACCATTAGCGGATGATTTCCCTATGCGACCCATAATATATACAGTGGATGACCTCTATACCGCGATATCCTGCCTTGAAGCAGGATGGGTGTTGTTATTATTGACTAACATTTGTAGATGCAGGAAAGACAGGTTGGAGGGATCCAATTGGATTCCTCAACATTTATTTATTTGTTTTCACATATATGCAGTTATATGGTATGATTGATAACCTGTGATAGGTTATGACATGTCTAGATGTGTATTAACCTTAGACCTTGATTTTTGTTGTTTTTGAATGTCCAAATAATATATGGTTTTTAAAATAACAAAATTTAAATATCTAAAAGTATTTAAAGGGAATTTTATTTTCAAATAGAATATTTATTTAGAAACCGAATTGTAAATGGAATTGAACAGAAAAGTTTTATTTTAACAAATAAAACGAGAAGTTGATTTTATAAGCAATGTTTATAAAGAAGTGAAATAATAATAGTCATTATTATTATTAAAGAATTCAGAAAAATATAATTTGAGTATGAATTTGGAAGATATATAGGAATTGAGTTTTAAAATCAATATTTGAAATAGATTTGAATTTTCCAAACTACAAATGGAAATTTTAAATAAGATATATATATAACTCTATAATTAGACGTTGTAAGTAGAATTTGAACTTGAAATGTCAATTATGAAATCAAGGTAATAATGAATTTGTATTAAGAGACATTATTCACGGGTGAGGTGAATAGGGGTTAAAGTAAATGGTTTGCAAGTGGAATTTGTTAAAAGTAAGTTAGAAAGGTTTTTTTGAAATTTATAAATTCAAATTGAATTTAAGTAGAACTAATTTGAATAATATAAGATAGATTTTATTAAATAATTGTACACATGGTTTATAAATAGTAAATATTATTAGAATTTGAAAATAAGTTATATAAGATAATTTTTGAACAAATAGAATGGAATGAAGTTTTATTGTAATTAAACTGGAATGAGTGAAATAAACATATACGGATGTTTGTAAGGATTAATTATGGAATCCAGATGTTATATAGAATTTACTTTACGAAGATTAAAATGAAATTGAGTCGGTTAATAAAAATACATCGTTATAAGAACAATCTTGTTTCAATTTAGAAATAAATATTTAGCAAATTATTTTGCGAATCGAATCTTTAAGGAAATGTTTTATAAAGGTTGTAACAATGTTTTGAAAATGTTATTTATAAGTAAAATACCTGAATAATTACAAAGTTGAGATAAATGTTTCATTTAAGTGATAAGTAATTTTTGAGATTTCTATTCGTTATAAATTAAGAAATCAAGTTATTGGAATTAGAAACTAACCGGAGATTAGCTGAGATGAATAGTTTTCTAAGTATCGATTTGATGTTGGTTTCGGCCTCCGGGGTTGATACTTAGGGAATTATTCTCTTACTAGTGTACCGGTAGGGACTAATGACCAAGATGATTAGAACATTATAAAAGTATTTTAAAGATGAACTAGTTTCGAATATTGTTATATATTAATATAAGAATAGAAAGGAATATTTCAAAAATTGGAAAAATTGAGAAGTTTATTAAACGAATGATTAACTAAAGAGGAAATTATTGAATTAATAAATTCAATTTTCTTTTATGGATGAATGGTGTTTTTATTTGATAGTTAAATAGCCAACTATCAAATCTGACCTAAAATGAGTGTTGGTACGGAAAGACCGGGATCGAATTTATATTCGAAAACCATTCCGACGAGCAAATATGTAAACATTGAGTATACCAGACGCTGATCGAGACGGAATATCGAAGACCGTAAAGCTTCATAAAATGAAAGAACTACTTAAAATATCTGATTTAGCGGCCAGAGATATACTGTGGCTCCGTCGTGGTTGTAATTTACAAATTGCAAGGACTTCTCGCTACTAGTCTATAGAGTGATTCCTAGGATGTGGTAGGAGGGTGCCTTTGCTTTGTCCAGACCCAGAACAACTTGTATGGACGAATGTCTGACAAAGTATTTCCAAAATAATCACGTACGTTGATTTTTACAAATGTATTTCTGTTAGGAGCGGAGAAGGGCACTTCTCTTAGCCTAACGACCAAAATATTTTTGCGGACATTAATTAGTGATTTGGCGGATCTGACGATGTGGCATTCAAAGTGAAAGGTGGCCAGATGTTCTAATAGAACTAAAATAATAAATAAATTATGACCTCAGGCCTGATCAATCAGGAAATAACAAAAATTGGAGAGGCAGCATGGCTATGTGGGTCGCACCCATTAGGGTGTATTATCACCATCTAGAGAATATTCATATTTGTTACTTCTTTTCATTTTTGTATCTCCCGGGAAACGGTAGCTGCGCAGCCATAAGGTGGCAATATATTCGATACACTCAAGAGAAATAGGTGGTCGGTCATGTATGGGTCGGGTTGCAAGACGTTCTTGTTGAACCCAGTGTATTCCCCTATTGAGATACACTATCGGCAGATGGTTCCATACCTTGTCATGGTTGGAAATCCATTCTCCAATAAGCGCCGAGTTTTGATTGTATACTATGTATGTGGAACATGAGATGCAACTGTTCCGCTAGATTGATATTTATTTGTGATTAGACATTAATATAATATCAGAAAAGACATAATTTCAAAATAATGTTTTGGGTTATCGTAAGGTAAAAACCGTCTGTGTTTATATGTGGATTGTTCTTACGATTACCTTTTCCTTTCAAAAGAATTTTAACGTTAAAATCAAATTGGATGCTACCAATAATTTAGTGAGTTTTTTCTCACGCTGGTTCACCAGACTGACCTGTGGCGTTTGTAATGCTCAGGTCAAACCTAGTTGGGTCAGACTGAGTTGTACATGTTTAGGATAAGAAGATATGAATTTCAGAAGACGAGCTGGAGGATTTCAGATGTATGATTCATATAATTGTTTCCATGTGTATTGCAAATAAGGACAACTGCTATAACTGTCCAGATATGTTAAATGCCCATTGTACTTTGATAAATTGTAAGTATTATTTCAAGTTTTCAATAAAGATTATTTCCGTATTATATTTTATTCTACTGCGATGTGAGACTGTGTATTATTGTTCTCCTTCTTTCTTCTATTCTAAACTTTCTTTCAATCTATTTCTCATCCTCTAATTTCTTTCTATTAGCTTTTTGGGTTTTCGATACTGGAATTTGGACACGGGATGTATTAGTGTCTGAATTCGAGAGTTGGAAATTCCGGGTCGCTACATGCACAACCATATCTACAGGTGTCACGGCGTCTTATCTTCCTCTGTCCGGACCATGCACGCACATGACCCGGTCGGTATGCGCCGCCCACATCGTCCCCCACTTTAGGATCTCATACAATCAGCTCAGTAAGCATTCCCCGACTCCGACCTAGTTTGGAGTACTCGTTTGATACCTATATATGGGTTACTGACTTAAACGGTTCCCACACTCAATATGATGCAAGCTCTCCCCTTTATCTTGCATCCCCACTAGGTTTTCCACTGATAATGCCTACCTACCAGTGTCATAAAATTGTATAATCCCAACAGGTTAAGTTTGTGGGCCTATATATAAATATTACCCCACTAACCCAAGATTTAACACACCCATTGTTTCAAACAAGTTTACTTAACCCCTATTAAATTTATCATGTTCATACAATCCCTACGGATTCAACTAGGTTAAGTATTCAACTTTATAGCCATATTCATTTATAGTTATAATGTACTAGACCTCCCACATTAAGCTTACTACTTGTGGATATTGGATATCCCGGTCGGTTCCGGGCAGACTTCTTCCGCAAGTCGGACTTAACCTCGTGTCTTAGCACATCTCATGTTTATGCACTTAGACCCCTCACATTAGATTCACCACTTGCAGTCGTTGGATATGCCAGGAGGTTCTGGGCAAACTAACACCACAAGTGTAATCTAACCTCGTGTCCAAGCGCGGTTACAGTTTCTAATTACTGTAATCCTAGGCATTCCAATTATTAACCAATTATTCCTATGTCGTTATAGGTTTTCATGCCCCTTTCCCAAGTCATGTTCTTAATGAACCATATGCCCCAAATTAAGGTCTTTAATCATAAATTGTTTTATATTCCCAACTTCATGTTCATATATTCATTCAAGTTATGCCCAAACTTCCAATTACAAGTTATGCCCCAAATTATATCGTTTTCCCCCTCGTTTTCATTTTAACGCATTCGCATATTTAGCGACATGCCTAGGCTCGAAAGTAGCCTGGCTATATAAAACAAAAGGGAAAGGACGAAGGGAAGATGACAGAAATGATCATACTAACAAGTTTGACATGTAATGGCATAAACATATAGTGGCATAATGACAAGATAAGCATATAGGAACAGATCTGATGAACATGTGACAATAGAACTAATTCTAATATAATAGGGATGTCATAACAGACATGATAAGATCTAATGAATTAGATAACTAACTATAACAGATCTGATTTAGCCATAATATAATGGTAACAAGCACGATGTGATCTAAACAATGGAAGATTTACAAAAATGGTAGGTTTAACATGATAGAGGTTAAGATCTAAGTCATAGTCATGTTGGAATATCATAGATGCACAAGTTATAACAGATCTGATATAATTCAAGTAGTCACAGGCATAGATCCAAGTTATAATCATGTCAAGATTAACTTTTTAATTATTTATATCTAATATTAATGTGGACTCATAGTGTTTGGATCTAGAAAAATAAAAGAATCGAATCACAGATCTCTAAGCTTGAATAACTTGATTGCAGAAGAAGAAAAGACTTGATTTAATCTGGGCAGAGACAACATCTAGTTCTCCATTATTTTTTATGTGCAAAAACATGAGAAATGAGTCCATATTTATAGCCGAACACAAAACCCTAATCTGCCAGATCTGCCGCCTTAA
This sequence comes from Allium sativum, assembly GCA_030737875.1. Lineage (NCBI taxonomy): Eukaryota > Viridiplantae > Streptophyta > Magnoliopsida > Asparagales > Amaryllidaceae > Allium > Allium sativum. Next base: position 294,125,653 of record CM060909.1, read on the forward strand.
GGGGTCGACACCCCTGAGCCGGATTTTTGCCGCCTCCCCAATTTTTGCATTTCGAACTGATTTTTGAATTCTGGATTTAATTATATATATATATATATTCTTCTTACACGTTTACAAACTTCAAACCTTAATAACTTCTTTATACGGTGTCTGTTTTACGCAACTATTTTGACCAGAATTCCGAGACAAACACAATGGCGTAGTCCATTTCACTTAATTCTGAATATTAAGTTAATTATTCTTTAATTTATCGTCTTTTAGTGTTTTTTAAAATATGAGGTGTTACATTCTCCCTTACTCAAAGGATTTCATTCCTGAAATCTCCAAGTTAAGAAGAATGTATATCCTAACATCCACATCCATCTACTCATCCACCAATCACAGGCATCCATTGTCCTTAAAAGATTTGTAATGCTTATATGAACATATGCGAAGGTGTGTGTATATGTCCCAATACTAATGCGAAGATCAGGCGATCAACTGATTCTGTCGACCTCCTTAATGCAATATACGTTAGTGCCATGAATCCAACATGTATGCAAATAATCCTATTATTACACGTAAGTTCTATATGTGTGCACACTCATCCATCCAAATGCAACATCCATATGATGATACACTCACTTTCATCCATAAAAGAAGAAAAATGCACATACATCCATATGCAGTATGAGAGTGATTGAGTTGATCTAGTGCCTAATGTGTGTGTGTGTATATGCATCCACGAGCAACCACTAGTAATCACTTGCATCCATAAAACATAACATGTCTCAAACACATGTTTACATCCATGGTATTTCTACCTATAGGTCGAAGATTAGATCGATATGATATATTTAAATAATAGAAACATGTGTGAATAAAAGCTTAGGAAAGTAAGTTAAGAACATACCCTTGAAAAGAAAAGGGTACGAAGCACGACTTGTCTTCGATCTCCTACATCGAACTCAATGTCAACCCTTCTCTTGTCTGCGTAGGACTTCGGCCTATCTTGAGTAGTCTTCATTCGCCTTCTAATAAGATCAATCTTCTCGGACGTTTCTCTAACCATATATGGTCCAAGTAGTAGTCTTTCTGTAGATTCCCACCAACAAGTTGGTGATCTACAGGGTCGTCTATATAATGCTTCGAAGGGTGCCATGCCAATGCTAGCTTGATAACTGCTGTTGTAGGCGAACTCTACTAAAGGAAGATGCTCATCCCAAGTCCCTCCGAAGTCTAGGATACACAGATTTAAAAGATCCTCAAGAACTTTGTTCACTCTTTCCGTCTGTCCATCTGTCTGAGGGTGATAAGCGGCGCTCAAACACAACTGTGTACCTAATGCTTCTTGCAAGCTCCTCCAAAATTCATTGGTGAAGATGGGGTCACGGTCACGTACGATGCTGGAAGGTATTCCATGAAGATGGACTATCTCACGAACATAAACTGCTGTCAACCATGTTGCCGTCCTCTTGCTCTTAACCAGAATGAAATGAGCGCTCTTTGAAATTCTGTCTACTATATTACCCTTGCCAGGGGTATAAGTAATCTCGAAGTCATAAGATGATAGGAACTCCATCCACCTTTGCTGCCTCAAATTATGATCCTTCTGCGAGAACAAGTACTTGAGAGATTTATGATCAATATGCAACTCGAACTTCTCTCCAAGTAAATAATGACGCCACGTCTTAAGCGTGAATACTATGGTAGCTAGCTCTAAGTCATGGGTAGGGTAGTTCTTCTCATGAACCCTTAAATGTCTACCCCCATAACATACTACCCTTCCCTCTTGCATCAGAACCGCACCAAGCCCTGTACCACAGGCATCAGTGTATAATGTAAACACTTTGTTTTCGTTGGGCAAGGTTGAGACTGGGGTTGTTGTCATAGCCCTTTTCAATCGCTAGAAAGCAACATCACAATCTATATTCCATGAAAACGTCAAATTCTTCTTCGTCAGCCTAGTGAGTGGGGCTGATATCTTTGCGATGTCCTTAATGAACTTCCTATAATAGCCTGCTAACCCCAGAAAACTTCTCACCTTCGTTGCATTCTTTGGGATCTGCCAATCCTGAACTGCAACCAACTTTGCGGGATCTACTGCTATCCCTTCTTTAGAAACCACGTGCCCTAGGAATCTCACCTCTTTTCTCTAAAAATGGCATTTGGAGAACTTTGACTTAAGCTGATGGCATGCAAAGTTTTCAAAAACTCCCTTATATATAAGGCATGCTCTTCCTCGTTTTTCGAAAAAATCAGTATGTCATCAACAAAGGCCACGACAAATTTATTTAGAAACTCCGAAAATACCCTATTCATCAGATCAACAAAATAGGCGGGTGCATTTCTCAACCCAAAAGGCATAACGATCCATTTGAAGAAACCATCTGGATTCCTAAAAGCGATCTTATCTATACTGTCCTCGGCCACCCTCAATTGATGAAACCCCATGGCTGAGTCTAATTGAGAAAATACCAATGCACCGACAAGTTGGTCAAACAGATCATCTATCCTCGGGAGTGGGTGTCTGTTCTTCTTAGTGAGTTTATTCAATTCTCTATAGTCTACACATAAGCGAAGCGAACCATCTGCTTTAGTTGTGAATACCTCTGAAGCACCCCATTCAGATATGCTTCGCCGAATAAACCTTTCTCAAGTAGCTCCCCTACTTGCTTGCTAAGCTCCCTCCTTTCCCTTGGAGCCATATGTCGCACAGGTAATACAACTGGATTTGCATTGTCCACAAGATATATACGAAAATCGATCTCGCGCCTCGGAGGTAATCCCGTACCTTATCAAAAACATCAGGATAGTCTCGGACTATTGGCACAGATCATAGATCATCGATAGATGCATAAAGAGACTCTAAGAAACTAAGCATGAAAAACCCTTGTGGGTCACAAGAAATCTTGAGGGTCCTTCCATGGCAAGTCAAAAGTCTAACGACCCTCCTCTCACAATCCAGAATGGCACCATACATGGCTAGCCAATCCATCCCTAAAATCAAACCATAGCCCACAAAATCGAGCACATATGTGTCACACTCAAACTCGATGCCTAAATCGGATATTCTCAAACCTCGAAAAATCATGGACAAATGAGTTGAACCACCAATGGGTTTTGAGACAACTACGGGATCCACTACCATACTAGTATTTAGGTGCAGAGACTCAACCACAGAATTAGATATAAATGAACGCAAAGCGCCAGAATCAAAAAGAGTTCTAATAGGATGATTGGAAAGAGAAATCAAACCTACCACGAAAACTTTCCTACCTCTATCCGGAGCACTGGTCACGACAGAATGCACCTGCCCTCCAAAAGCTCCTGCCCTTTGACCTTGTCCCTGTTTCTTCGGGCACTCCTTAGCAAAGTGTCCGACCTCTCCACAATTGAAGCAAATATTCTTCCTTCTTTTGCATTCCTTTACCAAGTGACCCTTGCATCCTCAATTATGGCACTTCCTCTTATCTTTAGCCTTGTCATTCTTTCCGCCCTTCTTCTGTTGTTGTTTTTGTTGTCTTTTCTTAGGCCGTACTTTCTTGTTTTGTGTTTCCTCAACCTTAACTTCCTTCTTGTCGCTTTTGTCTTCCTCATGCATCAAGGCCATATCAACAAACCTTTCAAAGGTTCCTCCCATTGGAATATGGGACATAGCTAACCCATGAAGGGGTTCATTCAGTCTTTTAACAAACCGTAAATCTTTCTTATGCGGACCATCCACTAGCTTTGACCCTAACCTCGCTAGTTGGTTGAATCTGTTAACATATTCTTAAACAGTTATACTTCCTTGCTTGAGTGCCAGAAATCTCTCCATTCACATGCTTTTCTCAGCTTGAGAAAGAAACTTCATTTCAAAACTTTGTCTAAAATCATCCCAAGTGTCCACTGGACGCCCTGCTTGCATCACTTCCACTAAAAAAAGCTTCATCTTTCAGTAGCCAGGTGGATAATTACATCTTCCTATGATCGTCCACTTCGAAAATTCCAAACAGATCCTCCGTTTCTTTGAGCCAATTCCTTTACTCTACGAACGTCTTGGCTCTGCAAAATGGCTTCCCTCCCGTAGCACATAAATCTTTGTAGATCTTAGAGAAGTTATTTGCATGCGTAGGATAAGGAGGAACGACAGGTGCAGTTGGGGGAGGAACGTCTGCTTGACCACGGGCAGGCGTCGTGGACTCTAGATACCTACAGAACCAGCCTGGTAATGTAACGCTCTTTGGAATATAGGTTCCCCAGACATGATCAAAATAAAAGGAAAGGGATTCAAATAAGGGATCGAAAGATATTACATATGGCTTGAGAAATATGTTTTTCAAAACAAACTTTTCTTTTTGAAAACGCTTTCTTTTAAAACCTTTTTGAAAATAATTTTCAAGAACTTTTATCTAATCTATTAACCTTCGGCTCTGATACCAAGTGGGACACCCCAGGTCTGTTAATGTCATTCATTAAGAGAATGCACTAAGTTTCATGAAGCGTTACAGGTAAAAAGAAACAAAAACATTACAAGACAAATTAAAATATCAGCGGAATTAAAAACTTTTAATAATCATAAAGCAACGTAGTTCAAAACATGGTTACATTTATGCCTTAAAACATAAAACCCAGTACATCATAAAAATTCTGTCTTGCACTTAAAACATCAGAGTACAATAAAAGAAGCATATCCCCAAAACATGCCCATAGTGGAAGAGATAAGAACTCGAGCAATACATTTATGCACCTCCAAGCAATATGAAAGCAGAATCCTGATCAAGCTTGAGTATACCCACCCTGAGAACCTGGGGGGAACCGGAAGAGAAACAAAAGGAATCAAAACGGGTCAGACATAAAGTCTGGCGAGTCTAATTACTTTTAGCATAATAATAAGTAAAAGTATCATGATAGACATATAAAATGGATAAAAGAGGTAACATCATAAAAGGCAGGTATGACAAGGTATACAAGATAAATATGATAGAGTACATTGCACTTCCCTAACGATTTCTCTGCACCGATACTAGTATAACCAGAATGAGATGATCCGAAACATATATAAGATGGTAGATTAGGTGTAGTTCCAGTGAGAGGTTTTCACCCCATACAATCAACAAGTATCCCAACATACCGGAGTTACCCCTAAGGGTATTAATGGGCTCACAAACATACCGGAGTCTAAGTGTACCCTAATTACGACCCTAATCGCTCGGCTCCTTACTTTATGTTGGCCCCACAGTAGGGTGTATCACTCCCTGAAGTGGAAACCCTTCGTTTTTAGGATGTAAACAACCATATCTACAGGTGCAACGACGTCTTATCTTCCTCTGTCCGGACCATGCACGCACATGACCCGGTCGGTATGCGCCACCCACATCGTCCCCCACTTTTGGATCTCTTACGATCAGCTCAGTAATCGTACCCCGACTACGACCTAGTTCGGAGTACTCGTTTGATACCTATATATAGGTAACTGACTGAAACGGGTCCCACACTCAAGATGCTGCAAGCTCTCCCCTTTATCTTGCATCCCTACTAGGTTTTCCACAGATTATGCCTACCTACCATTGTCATAAAATTGCATAATCACAACAGGTTAAGTTTATGGGCCTATATGTAAATATTACCCACTAACCCAAGATTTACTTAACCCACCCACTGTTTCAAACAAGTTTACTTAACCCCTATTCAATTTATCATATTCATACAATCCCTATGGATTCAACTAGGTTAAGTATTCAACTTCATAGCCATATTCATTTATAGTTATAATGTACTATACCACCCACATTAAGCCTACTACTTGTGGATGCTGGATATGCCGGTCGGTTCCGGACAGACTTCTTCCACAAGTCGAACTTAACCTCGTGTCTTAGCACGTCTCATGTTTATACACTTAGACCCTCACATTAGATTCACCACTGGTGTAACAACCCGTATTTTCAATAACCTGTAATAATGTAAATTGAGGCAGAATTTAATTCTAAAATCTGAATCAAGGGAAACGGGCTATGCCATTTCGTTCGTCTCGGAAAAATACGCGTAATAGAGTCCGAGTTTTCGAAAATCGGAGTCCGTATGACCCAGTTAAGGCCCATGGAAGTTTTCAGAAATTTCCATAATTAAAACAGATTTAAATTTAAATTAAAAACAAGGATTTGGGCCAGCTGGGCCAAGGCGGGAAAAATCCCGCCAGGACCCGCATGTCGACAGGCCTGTCGACAGGGTCCCTAGGCATGTCGACTGCCCTGTCGACAGCCCTGTCGACAGGGGGTGCCCAGGCAGTCTAGCCTGGTGCACCATTTCTGATTTGGGCTTGATTGGGTGGCTTGGTTCTAGAGAGTTCCGAGATCTGACGGGCCAAAACTATCCTAGGGTTAATCCTAGGGCTAAAAACACTCTAATCTTCTATAAATATACCCCTAATCCTACCCTAAAGCCTCATTAATCATTCTAGCAACAAAACTATGCCAAAATCCAAACTCTCATGGCCTCCACCCTCTTCATACAACTCCTAATTTAATTCCTAAGTGATTCTCCATGCATACAAGCATATTTAGGCTTGTATGATCCTCCTTAGCTTGCATTAAAGGCTTGTTTTTCTATTGGCATCATAAAGGAGGAGTCTTGATCAAGTTTGCTTGCATTTGGGGGTTTTAATTAGTTGCATAAGGGGTTTCTTGCATTTGTTATACTCATTTGAGTCCGCATAAGCATTGTAAGCCCTCTTACCTTCATTTTAGAAACTCTAAAGTTAATGTGTGATGAAAGTTGGGGTTTATGCATGTTTGATGAGTTATGCAAGTTTGCTAAGCCATGATTTGTATGTTTATTTAGTTATGCATGTTTATGCAAGTTTGCTAAGCCATGATTTGTATGTTTATTTAGTTATGCATGTTTATGCAAGTGAACTAGGCCATGGTTTGCAAGTTAATTGGGTTATGCATGTATACTAAGCCATGATTTGCAAGTTTAACAAGTTATGCATGTTTATGCAAGTGTACTAAGCCATGATTTGCAAGTTTAACAAGTTATGCATATTTATGCAAGTTTAAAATGACAAGTTGTGCATGTTTGACATGTTGTGCATATTTAACAAGTTATGCATGTTTATGCAAGTTCCCTATTCCATGTTATGCAAGTCTAACATGTTATGCATGTTTATGTTAATATGCAAGTTCACTATGCTAAGTTATGCAAGTCTAACATGTTATGCATGTTTATGTTAATATGCAAGTTCACTATGCTAAGTTATGCAAGTCTAACATGTTATGCATGTTTATGTTAATATGCAAGTTCACTATGCTAAGTTATGCAAGTCTAACATGTTATGCATGTTTATGTTAATATGCAAGTTCACTATGCTAAGTTATGCAAGTCTAACATGTTATGCATGTTTATGTTAATATGCAAGTTCACTATGCTAAGTTATGCAAGTCTAACATGTTATGCATGTTTTGTTGTGATATGCAAGTTCATCATGTATGATTATGCCAAGTTCCCTCTTCCTATCCTTTATGCGTTATTACGAATATGTAAGCGATAGAATGACGTTTGGGGGGTTTGGGTAAACTTAAAATACATGAAAATATAAGATTGGGAATTTACCTATTAAGTTAGGTCTACCCCTTGGGAATTTACCTATTAAGTTAGGTCTACCCAAGTAATTGTTGACTGGTAATTATGTTTTGAAATAAAGTGGACATGACACTTAGAAAACATAAGTGTGGCCAACTCGAGGTTGGGTTGAGTTTGTAGCGTAATTCTACCCGGAACCGACCGGCTTAACTAGTGGCTACAAACAATAGGACCCAATGTGAGAAGTTGGTCATGGGGTGCCAAGACCCGAGGTTAGACCAAGTTGTGGTGTAAAGCTACCCGGACCCGCTCGGCCTAACTAGTAACCACAACAAGGTCTAATGTGAGAGGTTAAGGTGCATTAAATTAATTAATGCCTCATGATTAGGGTTAAGTCAGGGTCCACTAATACTTAACCAATTTGGGGATTCGAGGGATTAGAATGTGGTTAAGTTGTGAACCGTTGGTTACACTTAACTAGTTTAATCCATTTGGGAGTTCAAGGGATTAGAATGGGGTTAAGCCACACTTAACCAGTTTAATCCAGGATTAGTGAAGGGTTAAATCACACTTAACCCTCTTAGAAACCCTAGCAACGTGGTCTGTTCCAGCAGTAATCCCAGTTTGGTATCATTCACAACCCTAGAGGACTAGGCTAGGGCGGGGCACGATTACTGGACGGATGTAAGCGACCAAAGCGACGGCTGAGTGGTACAGCGGTGCGGGTCCGGCGGGCTACGGACGTGCACGTAGTCCGATATTGGACAAACTCGAGGCACGGGTACCAGTTGGTTAGGGCTGTGCATTATTGCTTAAGTGTCCGGGGTTGACACCCGAGGGCTTGATACACCCAAAGGTGGACCCAGCACAGACTACCTACATCCATGTGGGCCGTATGGACACCAACACTTGACGTGTTAGGTTTATAGGGAGCCGATCGACTAGACCGTTGGGCTGGATCTTATATTAAGGTCACTTCATGTTATTGGGCCAAGGTTTGGGCTAAGGGATCAATACCTGTTATGTTGGTTTGCTAGTACACCGTGGTGCAAAACTTAACCTTGCTTTATGCGATGACACCTCTATCTATCTTGTAGTTGATTTATCATGCCAGTATGTTGTTATTTATGATCATCTCAGTTTCCATCATGATGTTAACTTTATTAGTTTATAGACTGATCGTAGCAGGGCTTACTCAGTCTTTTTGACTGACCTGTTTTTCTTTCGCCTCTTTTCTTCCGTTTCCCCCCCCCCCCCCCCAGGTTCTCAGGGAGGGAATACTAGAGCCTAGTTTGGATTTTAGCTGCTTCCTTGGATAGCTCAAGTATGCTTTGGACTTGAGCCGCTGTGGTTTATCACTCTTATTTGGGGATAGTACTTATGTATTTTCAGTTTATCAGATGATGTATTTATCTAGACTTGTAATTTTGGCAAAGTGACATTTTGATGTACCAGACTTGAGTTTTGAAATGGTTTATAAATCTTCCGCTGTTTTATTTACTTACTCTGTTTATTTACATATATATATATGCCATGTCCTGCCTTGCTATATCATTATGCATGTTTACCAATAATGCCCCTCCAAAGCTAGTGCATTCCTTTGCGAGTGACCCTAGTGGAGGCGGGGTGTTACAACTGGCGGACGCTGGATATGCTAGGTTGTTCCAGGCAGACTTCCACCACAAGTGTAATCTAACCTCATGTCTAAGCGCGGTTACAGTTTCTAATTACTGTAATCCTAGGCATTCCAATTATTAACCAATTATTCCTATGTCGTTAAAAGTTTTCATGCCTCTTTCCCAAGTCATGTTCATAATGAACCATACACCCCAAATTAAGGTCTTTGATCACAAGTTGATTTATATCCCCGACTTCATGTTCATATATTCATTCAAGTTATGCCCCAAATTATATCTTTTTTTCCCTCGTTCCCATTTTAACGCATTCGCATATTTTAGCGACATGCCTAGGCTCGAAAGTAGCCCGACTATATAAAACAAAAGGGAAAGGATAGAGGGAAGATGATATAAATGATCATACTAACAAGGTGGACATGTAATGGCATAAACATATTGTGGCATAATGACAAGATAACATATAGGAACAAATCTGATGAACATGTGACAATAGAACTAACTCTAATATAATAGGGATGTCATAACAGGCATGATAAGATCTAATGAATTAGATAACTAACTATAACAGATCTGACTTAGCCATAATATAATGGTAACAAGCACGATGTGATCTAAACAATGGACAAGATCAACAAAAATGGCAGGTCTGACATGATAGAGGTTAAGATCAAAGTCATAGTCATGTCATAATATCATAGATACACAAGTTATATCATATCTGATATGATTCAAGTAGTCACAGGCATAGATACAAGTTATAGTCATGCAAAGATTAACTTTTTAATTATTTAGATCTAAAATTAACTTAGACTCACAGTATTTGGATCTAGAAAAATAGAAGAATCGAATCACATATCTCTAAACTTGAATAACTTGATTGCAGAAGGAGAAAAAACTTGATTTAATCTGGGCAGAGGCAGCATCTAGTTCTCCATTATTTTTTATATGCAAAAACATGAGAAATGAGGCCATATTTATAGCTGAACCCAAAACCCTTATCTGCTAGATCTGCCGCAGGGGGGTCGACCCCCCTTATGGGGTCGACCCATGGGTCGACACTGCCCTTAAGGGGTCAACACCCCTAAGCGGGATTTTTGTTGCTTCCCCAATTTTTGAATTTTGAACTGATTTTTGAATTCTAGATTTAATTATTTATATATATTCGTCTTGCACGTATACAAACTTCAAACCTTAATAATTTCTTCATACGGTGTCCGTGTTACGCAAACCAAGTGTCTATCTTGCCTAGAATTCCGAGGCGAACGCAATGGCGCAGTCCGTTTCACTTAACTCTAAATATTAAATTAATTATTCATTAATTTATCGTCTTTTAGTGTTCGTTAAAATACGGGGTGTTACAGATACCAAGAAAAAAAATGCAAGTGGCATAGATGTAATAATGTTTTCTTTTTCTTGTAGTTGAACTATATATAGAGCAATGCACTGTTGATATAAAAGTAATGAGAAAGTTTTATCTTCTCTTATCCATATGATTTCTTCTTTGTTAATAACATGGATCAAAGCAGCGATCCTTGAATTAATTTCAAGATCTCAAATCTATTTCCCAATCTTATTCGTGAATCATAGGAGAGACCAAATCAGTGATGGAGGTCATTCCGATGATATCTAAGATAACTGAGCAAAAGTTAAGTGAATCAAATTACTTCAATTGGAGTAAAACGATTTGATTGTATTTAATCATCTAGTTGAAGATCCACTTGAAGCCGATCCATCTGACAAGGAAGTAGTAATTTGGCTTTGAGATGATGCTCGTTTGTTTCTTCAAATCCGCAATACAATTGAGATATCATCAGTCTAGTGAATCATTGTGAGTTCATGAAAGAACTTAAGGATTACCCGAAGTTTTTATATTCTAAAAATGGAAATATAAATTGGATGTATGAGATTTACAAGTCATTTTATCAAGTGGAATAACAAAATCAGTCACTGATGAATTACTGTATGACATTCAAGAAGACTTGGGAAGAGTTTAATCTGCTACTTACTATCAGTGTTGATATTAAAATGTACCAGAAGTAGAGGGAGAAAACAACTATTTAGAGTTTTTTGGCGAGTCTCCCATCTGAGTATGAATCACCTAAATATCATGTTTTATCTGGATTGGATGTGATATCATTGCATGGTGTGTTTAGGAGGATTCTTAGAACTGAAGTCTCAAATTCAAATCCTACTCCATCAGTTCAACACAGAAGTGCTTTGACTAGTACAATGAATAAACATCAAGCATGGAAACTATTCAGAACTCATATAAAAGGAAGGTTCGTATGCCAAGATATGAAAACCAGGCACTGAAGTCATGTTCATGTTGCAAGAAATCGGGGCACACTAAATTCGAATGTTGGAAGCTACAAAATAAGCAAAAGCTGGCTAAAATTCAACGGCAGCTAATGATTGAAGACTCAAGATATAGTTAGCCAAAATGTTGTGATTTTAGTTGAACAATTTGCTAAATTTACTGAATATCAGAACAGTCTCAACAAGTCAGTTCAATCTATTTCTACTATTGCAGATAATAGCAATTTTGTCAATCCAGGGAGAACTCAATTGGTCATTAATTCTGGTACTACAGATAATATGATAGATAATTGTATTCTTTTGTCGAATTTTCAATCACAAACTCCTATTCATAATGTCACTTTAGCTGATAGCTACTCTTCAAACATTCAAGGGTTTGGGAACAATAAGTCCAACCTATTCACCTTCTCTATCAACATCTACCTTATACATACTTAAACTTGCATTTGGGGTCCATCATCTGTGATTTCTAAACCATGATTTAGATACTTTGCTACCTTTGCAGATGAATATTCACATATAACTTGGTTGTTTCTTATGAAAAACCAATCTGAATTATATTCAATATTTTGTTCATTCTTTGTTGAAATCAAAACTCAATTTAATGCTTCTATTAAAACTCTAAGTAGTGATAATGCTAAAGAGTGTACTTCGAGTTTATTTCAAACTTACATGAGTCGAAATGGAATGCTACATGAAACATCTTGTGTTGACAAGACATCTCAAAATGGAGTTGCTGAAATAAAGAACAGACAGTTGCTTGAAACAGCACGAACATTGTTATTTTGTATGAATGTGCATAAAAGCTTCTGGGCTGATGCGGTTTCCATAGCAAGTTTTTTAATAAATTGTATGCCATCAACTGTGTAGGATCTAAATTAATCCTAGAGGGGGGTGAATAGGGTTTATTGCAGTTTTTGTTGAGTAACTAAATAACATCAAACACAGATAATAATTAGAGTAAATGTGGAAAATAAATAACACACAGATATACCCAGCTTCGGCAAAACCCTGCCTACTGTTGCATTCCACAAGGTTTCTACTAGGTATTAGTCAACAATTACAATGCTTACAACACCCGTAACTCGCGACAATTCCTAGCCTATTTGTCCTAACCCTATGCTCAAAACTTATCCCTAGTTTCAACTAGGAGCTACAAAAAAAGGCCTCACAATCTCGCTCTAGTTGCACTAATCCTACGCTCAAAACATTGCATTGGTTTCTATCCCCAAAACTAGATTTACCCGAATTACAATCCCGTAATTCGTCTCCCTAGTTTTAGAGACAAACTAGAAAACTATAACTCGATTACAAATTTAAAATCTAAAAACAAAATTAAAACAAGACCACTTAATTAAATCAAAACCCTAGATTATTTAAATGATAAAAAAACTCCTTTAGCCCTTAGTAAAATGTGGCCGACCCATTTTTATTTATTGCTTCCTCTTTCATTTTTGCTCGTTCTCTTTAGCTTCTATGGGAAAAAATGGGGGCTGGCGATTGGTTATCTAGGGTTTCTAATCCTCAAATTAGACTATCGCTCTTCTCTTCTTTGATTTGCTTCAGTATCCAATGGCAATCTATACTTTTAATTGAGTTGAAGAAGATTGATTTCGATCCAAGTTATCATCTTTTTCTAGTATGAAATTAATTCGAATTTTTCTTTTAGCTTGTTCAAACTTGGATAATTTTCTGCCGATGAGGATATGGTGTATTTATAGGATTTAGGATCCATAAAAATCTTAGATTTCATAATTTGAATTGATCATGATATATACGTAAATTTTGGGACTTGAAATCTTCGTATGTTCTGGAATTTCTTTGATAGATTTCGAGGATTTTAAAGTTGATATTTGTGTATGAATTCCTTCCTAATATATTTCATATATACTCTCGAATTTAAACTCTGATCTTATGGAAATTTTGAACTTGCATGTGACATCACTAGCTTTAATTTTCTTAGCAAAAATTGAACATTTTATCATCCTTTTTTCTGGCATTCTGGAGATAAAAACTGAATAGATTTTATGCTTGATTTGCCTTTACCTCAAACTGTTGCTATAGTTGATTACTCTCGACTGATGCCTTGATTTCTGGTACTTCAAATCTTTAAAGCCTTGCATGATTTACTTTGATAAGAACATATAGAGGAATCAATGAAACAATATCAATTCAAATCATGGATCTTCGAATTGAGAGAATCTGGTAGTGTATTCTTGAACTTGTGCCATGACTTGTATATGCTACATCATTGTTTTTGCTTGAAATTATTCTTGCCAAAAATTATTTTATGCTGATTTCTGGTGATTTGTTTTTGGCAACTCGAATTTTTGAAATAAATGAAAAATTGTTTTCTGAAAAATGTATATATTTCTTGCTAAACATTTTCTCTCAGTTTTGCCATTGCTGGTCTGTTTTTAAGCTGTTGTATCTTGAAACTGTCACCATAAAACTGCTATGTCGTTTTGTTCTTGTTGGTTGGTCTCCCCTGATGCTTTACTTCACGTTATCATGCACCTCCATGCACACATTTTCTTGTGTACCTAACTGCACATTACCTTGTCCTCTATGATGCTAATTCTGAACTGTGTATACTTGTTATCATGTTCCATTTGTATACTTGCTCGACCATGGTGTTGAGTTGCTGATGAACACATGATCCTGAAATGTTGATGCAACTGTGACTTGGCAATCTTTTCTATTGCAAACTTTCTAGGTACACCTGCTTTGTTTCACTGTTTGCACCTCGACCTTGGACATGAATATAGATACTATATTTTGACTTTTCCACTCTTACTATTTGTTGCCCTGTAGCACCATACTTGAACTTGGAAAGTGATACATAGTGCTCATATTTGGGAATAGATCCTTTACACTTGTTGTACTAGAATTATTGTGTTGACCCTAGACCATTTTGGTTGCTGAAATGCTTTGTTTTTTATTAGCTGCCCTGAACCAGTTTTGTTGTTGTGGTCTTTACTATCTAAAATCTATGCCCTTGCTTGTGTTGATCATGCTACTGCACTTCCCTGACTTGAATTACCTTTGAAATTAGTTGGTCCATTTCGATCATGTTGCACTTTTTCTTGAATGGTGCACCCTCTGTTTAGAACCTTGTTGCACCTGAAACCATAATCGACATTTCCATATTGTACTTTAGTATATTGAGGTTTTGCATTCGCCGTGTGATCATATACGTGCACTGAGTTGAGTTGGTCCATGTGGCTTCTCCTCGGTTTCTATACTGCATTTTGATTGGCGAGGTAGTGCACGCATGTATATTTATACATGTGTGTACATGCAGCCATTCAGAATAATCTTCTTGCATATCAGATTGAGTCAGAAAAATGATGAGAAACATACCAAAATTTTGAGGCAAATAAAATTTATATCTGCATGTGTTTAGTTTTATTTCTATTCCAATGTATTATGTGTTTTTGTATTTGTGACAGGTATGAAGATGATGACTAAAAGCTGGACTGGATCTGAAGCACATGAAGACAAGTATACATGTAAAAAAAAACTGTATGGTTATGTATATGAGTGAACGAGTGTAACTGTAGTGAGGCAATGACTGTGTACAGAGTGATGAGAGTTGTAGTGAGGAATAAATGTACAGAACGAGAAAATTGTACCGATATTTGTAATAGACAAATTTGATTGAAATCAAATATTATTTTATTGTGTTCAAATCAAATTATCTATCGTATTCAAATTAATTCAATAGTACAATTCCATGTAAAATATTATAACTGTGAATATACAATAGTGGAGTTAGACTGTTGTACTATTTCAAATTTTGAAATAAATTATTTAATTGAATAAATATACTGTGAATATATTCAATTGTGTACAATAGTATATTATTCAATAAATATTTATTTCTGTGAAATGAAATATAAAATAGTACAATTACAAACACATTTAAATAGCATTATATGTTTGTTGTCATCAAACAAAAATCATACAACACATTGTTGTACCCAACAATCTCCCCATTTTGATGATGACAAACATATGCAAGATTTTGAATGTGTTAAATGTGTTTTAACGTGAAATATATTAGCCCCCTATTTGTATGCTCCCCCTATAACTGAACTCCCCCTATATATGTGGAAAATATAAATAATTAAATTCAATTGACCATTCGCCATTCTCCCTCAAGATATTTAATTTCCAATCTTTAAAATAGTCTTGAATCAAATACTTATCAATCAAAATCTTGACCATTCTCCCCCTCTTGTTATCATCAAAAGAATAATAGAAATCAAAATAGTTATGAATATAGACCATAAATATAGATTTAAATCAAGAGAGAGAATATATATCATAAATCTCATTTAATCAAACAAAAATCATAATAATCTTTAAATCAGAAGTAAATTTCACTTTCAGAATGAACAGACTTACGATGGATTTTATAGAATGAGGAGAGTTCAATAAAATTCAATATTTGAATATGAATTTTAAAGATTTTAAATAAGCTCAAAATGTGTTGAGCACTTGCTAATCACGCATAGCCCAAAGGTCTTTTAAATGAGGTTAGTAGTAACTTAACTTTATCCTCTCTAATGAGTTCCATCCATGCACAGCCCAAAGGTCTTTTAAGTGAGAATGGGAGCACATAGTGATTAGGGTAATTCACCGACGCATAACCGCGAGGACTTTTAAATGGGAGTGAATACCAAGAATAAAAAAAATCAATTTATTATTATTATTTGATAATCTCATCAAAAAATTTTCATTTCCAAATATAATTTGAACTCCCCACATTATATAAAACCATGATGAGTGACAGAAATATGGTAGAAATAGAAAATGGTCGTGAAATAAGCTCTAATTCAAAGATATTATAAAATCTGTCCAATCATCATGAGATTTTAAAATAACATCTCCTCTAGTTATGAATTATACAATAGTCACAACTCATCATGTTTTT
Source organism: Allium sativum (assembly GCA_030737875.1). Taxonomy (NCBI): domain Eukaryota; kingdom Viridiplantae; phylum Streptophyta; class Magnoliopsida; order Asparagales; family Amaryllidaceae; genus Allium; species Allium sativum. The sequence continues at coordinate 294,142,087 of CM060909.1, forward strand.
AGAAATCTAGAATAATTTCGATGAGTTCCAAATATGGCTTAAATTAGTCAATAATCTCAATTTCTGAATAAATAATCAAGAGTAATTTTGAAATTGAGAATATCAATTTCAAGAGGGATAAATGTGCAAGTTGAAAATCAGTTTTTTAAAATAAAAAAAAATCAAACAGTTAAATGTGAAATTATCCAATATTTCTAAATCTGATCACTCTTAGACAATTTTAAAATGTAACAACCCGGGAAATCCGAACCAATTTAAATTTTTTATTTTGGCAATTTTAATGAATTTGGAATATTTAAAATGACTTATTTTAAATAATAACGACAAGAAATTTATTTTGAATAGAATTTGAATGTATATATTTATTTGAATCGACGTTAGAATATAAATATTTATTTTTAATTATAAAAGGAATTGGAAATGGCGCGGTAGTTTGAAATTTCAATTTCAAATTTTAAATGAATGTACAGGATTCAAAATAATTCGGATTTTAGTGAAACCAAAAATATTAGAATCTAATTTAAAATATCTTTCCAACGAATCCAAAAAAATTGAAATTTCATAGCGGGAATAAAAAGTTATTCCCAGTTGAAAATTCAGAATAGTCGCTATGGAAATATAGCCCTTAAAATGGAAATTTTGCAAACATCCTTCGTTTTCGACGAAACCACTTTTGTTGGATCCGGGATGTCAAATTATTGCTAGATTCCAAAATTTATAATTTTCTGAATCAATATGTGAGCGTGGCAAAAGAAAACATGTTTTGGCAATTTCAATCAATTTGGATCAACCAGAAAATGGCTATTTTTCAAACGGTCTTCAAATTTGATTAAATTAGTTTTGTTAAGACCGTATCGTTAATACGAAGCTAGAGATAATTTTTCTGGAATTTTTAGAATCACTATGTGGCCCCGGCAAATTAAAAAGTACGTTCAAATCTAAAATTAAATGTTTTATATTTTAACTTGAAGAATAATTGATTGAAACAGTCGAATGGGCTTACGAAACATATCCCATTATGTTCGGAAAGGGGGTATTTAGCTAAGGGTGACATTCGTTGGGATTAGTTTGGATATCGTGGCGTTAAACAAATAATTTATGAATTAAATAATAATTTATATTTTATTATATATATAAATTTATTTTCTAAACCTAATCCCCAATCAGAAAATCGTGTCGTCACTCTCGTTCGAAGGCGGAAATGCTTCAAAACTTCCTCCCGTTCGATCTCGAAACCCACAAACCCATTCACGATGATTCTTCAGGGAATATTGAAGAGCTCCGCGAGATGAACAAATCCGTACGGTGAGATGGTTTCTGGTGTCGTCGTTCTCGAGAATCGGCCTCTTAAATAGCCGCCATTCGCCCCCTGATTCCGCCACCAAGCCGTTGTCGAGTTGGACCAAAAGTGGAGGGTCAGGCACGGCTTCAGGCGCTCTTCCTCGTGGCGATATCCGATCGTCTTCTCGTACACCGTGGTGAGCGCGGGAAGCAACCCTAATTTCGAGCAGCTGATAGAGGATGGTCTGTCGAGTTCCATTAGTGAAGAAGGTAACAGATTTTAATGCTATTTTTAAACGTTATCATTTAGTTAATTTTAATATTTACTCATGTAACTAGCGAATAAAAAAATATTATTTTTTTAGAAATAAAAGCACTGTTAAAATTTGATTTTTTTTATGATAAGTATAAAAATATGTTTTTTATTCATGTATAGCATTTTAAAAAAATATAATTTTTATTTATATATATAACATTGTTTTTTTAAGGTGATTTTTGTTTATAAAATATAAAATTAGTTTGTTTATAAAATATAAAATCAGTTTGCTTATAAAATATAAAATTAGTTTGTTTATAAAATATAAAATCAGTTTGTTTATAAAATATAAAATAGAACTTGAATGTGTAAATATTAAATAGAACTTGAATGTGTAAATATAAAATAGAACTTGAATGTGTAAATATAAAGTAGAACTTGAATTTGAAAAATATAAGATATAATTTTCATCGTATGTTAGAAATAATTAATGATAGACGAAAAATGTGATTTTTAACATATGTATGTTATTTATGAAATAGATGTGCTAGAGTTCTGGGAAAATCTAAAATTGAAAACCATTGAATAGCGGAATGGAACCCAAAAGGTGAGAACTTCTCACTTTTATTTTATTTTCTAGTTAAAATATAACTAGGATGCAGACGGTGCTTAGCAGCTGTCGACACCTGTCGTCCACAAACCATGGATGACTTGTTTGTTTGATTGATGTGTTGTGAAATTTTATTGTGTGATGTGGAATGAATAAATATTTTATAGTTAAAAATTTAATTTTTAACGTGTATATAAAATAAATATTTATAAACAAATCGGACGATTTGTTAATGTACACACATTTGACTGATATTGATTGGGATGATAAATTTTACACATCGCCCAACTGCACAAATAAAACATGTGTTTGATTGTTTGAAACCCACTCGGGTATTGGGATGATATTGGACATATACTAATCCCAATAATTAGTTGTATGTCAATCGATTGGTTGACAAGCTGTGTAAGCGTTAAATATTTATATTTGATGCTTATGCAGGGTAGAATGCACCCTGGATTATGGTTGATGGTTAATTATTGTTGTTATACACATTTGTTGTGTGAAATCCATATAAATCAAATTATATGGTAATTGACTGTTCTGATCCAGTTCAGAACGAATAAATATTTTAAAATAATGAATATTTTAAAAGGACGAATATTTTAAAATAATATTCAGTAAAAGAATCAAAATCTGATTTTGATGTCCGATTTGGGATGGACACGAATATATTTAAATATATATATATATATAGCCGTGTAGATTAGATAACGCCATTTTGACGTGAAAGATATTTATATCGATTTTATTCATTTTTATAATGAATATTGAAAAAGAATTGATTTCAAAATCTAATGTTTTGAAAATATTATCGTTTATATATCGATGATATGGAATATTTAATTTTGATTAGAAATCGAATATGAAGTTGAAATCATTTTGAAAACGAATTTAAAGCGATTTATAAAATACGTTTTAAATGGAAATCGACGAAATATATATTATATATATTACATATATAATATAGTGGCCTGAATAGAACGCGCCGCGCTACGGCAGTTCGCGAATTTCGACCATTGACTTCAAACGGACATTACGAGAGATCCGACCGTCGGATTCTCCTAAAACCAGAACCGTTGGGTTCGTATCCAATAGATCTTTCTAATGAATATTAGAGATTTGAAATCTAACAGTTGTATTTGGAATTATGTCCAAGTCAAATTTGGAAAAGGTCGTTGTAAGTGCAGTTCGATGGCCGTTTATGGAAATCGACTGTATTCGCCTTGATAAAATTATTAAAAATATCAATAATTAGTGTAAAATCATTAGAAATGATTTGGAAAGAATTAGGATGAAAAATTCCATATTTGAAAAGATAAAAATAGATTTTTATCGAAATGAACTAGTTTTGAATTAGAATAATAAATCCAATATTTTTAAAATAATAAATTGGATTTGAAATGGCTTTAAAAATAACCAGAATTTCCAATATATAAATTGGAAATGGATTATATTTGAAATTGTCTTTGGAATATTTCGATGTTGGATTTCGTGATTATACAGATATTGTTATGGAAATTTAAAAGATATATTTATATCGTTATTTCCAATACGATATTTGTTGGTTGTGGTATTTGATATTGAATATAAGCCGATATATTTTCTATTCAAAGCCTTGTATTTAATGTCAAATTGGATTTTGGGTTTTTCGTGAATGGTATCTTCAATAATACTGTTCTTAAACCCAATGGAGTTAATAAAATTAGAATCTGACTGGAGATTAGTTAAGTTGAATGGTTTCCTGGGTATTGATTTGGTGTTGGTTTCGGCCTTCGGGGTTAATACTTAGGGGATTGTTCTCTTACTAATTTACGGTTAGAGGCTAATGTGAATTGGGTTTATTGTGAACTGTGTTTTAACGACATTCGTTCTTTAACCCGATTTACAGTGAAATGTGATTTGGGATTTATAAATCTTTTTATTTAGATTTAACGGAAAATTTCCAAGGTAACGTTTTCGAATTTAATATATTAAATTGGAATTGAATGGAATTCGATTCGATAATAATCGAAGTGAACTTCTTTGGAGGAAGACAGTTAATACATATGGAATTTAAGAGGCGTTGCCGTTATTCCATTTATATTATTGGTCGGATATGGAAATTGATATCGATTATATATTGATTTGTTTTTATGTGAAGATTCCATAATTAATGGAATATGATTTGGGTTGTCGTGAATGGTATCTTTAATAATACTATTATTAGACCCAGTGGAGTTAAGAAAATCAGAAACTAATTGGAGATTAGTTAAGTTGAATGGTTTCCGGGGTATTGATCTGATGTTGGTCTCAGCCTTCGGGGCTAATACTTAGGGAATTTGTTCACTTGCTAATTTACGGTTAAAGGCTGATGGAATGGAATGTGATTTTGGGTTTATCGTGAACTGTGTTTTAAAGTACATTGGTTCTTTAACCTAGTTAAAGACAGGATATGATTTCCCAAGTTAAACAATCGTTAATATTGATTTTTGGGAAGATTAAAACCAAGTGGAGTTTTAATGCATCTTTAATTAGATTGAAATTATATCCAAAGGAAGATTAAAGAATAAATTTAAAAAATTTATCTTTGATAAAATTAATGGGAACCTTTCCCAAAGTATATGAATATTTGGATAAAGAAATATTCTGGATTGGAATGGGGCGTATCTTGTGTTTTTATAGCACTTGTTTGTTATATACGCGAGTTATTCAGAAAGGCCGGGTTTATCCCATTCTGAATAACTGATTCAACGATGTGTCGAGGATGAAGACGGTGGTTGAAGACCAGAGGTCTTCACATTGTTTGTAAGATTACTGATGTCTTGATTGGGCTGTACACCCAAGGCGAGGTAATAAGTGGTGATCATCTAGACGTACTTCGAGATCGATGGATATGCAAGGGCCTCTCCCCTGTATTGGACATACGGGGGAGGAATAAGGTGCCTCCGGTTTTGTTCAGTCCCAGAACGAACTTGTAAATGGATGTGTGTCTGACATCGGATATCATTCTGTGTGATTGATATACATCGGTTGCATAGCGTGAATTGCCTGTGTGGCATGTTGAGATGCAAATGATCAAGGCTTCTGTTGAAAAGCAGAGTCTTGTGGTTGATGATCAAAGCACGGCTTTAATATAGCATAGCTTTGTGTAGCGTTGATTCGCGAGCCTCGCAGCCCGGTGTGAACTAGAAACGGGAGAGGACTGCTAGCTAGGAGTGGTGTCAGCGTTTTACACACCCTGGCATTTTACTTATGTGGATGATGGATTGCGAGGCGCCTTGGTTATATCGGTCGATCAGGGACCGATGGAGTCATTTGGCTCATTTACGCCCCATTGGGCGGTTAAACGCATTGTTCAGGCATTTTAGTCCACTCCGTGTGGACCGGCCCTGAAGATCCAAGGTGCAATTGCGGTTGTTCCTGAGACATAGGCTAGATTGTCTCGAAGCGGTAAGAACGATCCCTTGCCTTGGTTCACAGATGGAAATCCAACTTCCAATACATGACAATTGCGGTTTTGATTGTAGAGCCTAGTATTGGCGACATGATATATGGTACCCATGCCGTCTAGGATTGTTACATTTATATTTGAAGTTGTTTTATACACTATGCACTTATAATAGTATCAAATGATTTGTTTTAAACGTACCAAGCATGTTTGGCTATTATAAGGGAAAATCTTATCCTTCGGCTTGCGTTGCAATGTATGATGGGACCTGGGTCTTATAATAGCTTCATTTTTTCAAAAAGCATTGCACTGTTTTGTTATATGCATTAGTATTCTTGGAAGGAAACCTGTTCCGTGTTATACGGCGTGGTCCCTTGATATATCTGATTTAAAGTAAAGTTTTAAATAACTGTTTTAGTTCTCACACCAGTCACATGACTGACCTGGAGTTTATTGTTTTAACCTAAACTCTGGGTGCCCCTATTTTCCGCACGAGCAGCTAGTAGTTTTGGTTTTGCAGATTTATATTCTCAGGATCCTGGTTTACAGCTGGAATGATATTCGGAAAGCTCTGTATCCGTTTATCTCTTTCAGTTGTGTTTTTGTACTATTTTCCACTGCTATGTAATGTAAATTGAATCTCTGATATTTTTCTAATGTATAATATTTATTTGTACTCTATATATTCTTGTATTCTGATGGAATTGTTGTAATAAGCAATGAAATGTTCTTATGTTTGTGTTCTGATTCGTCTTGTCCTCAAGGCAATCCGTTCTTCCTCTTCTCATCGGAGACCGGGGAAGTTTCGGGTTCTTACATAAAAACACTTGTATATGTAATTTAAATTGTCTATGGATTTTAAAGAAATCTAGTCACTGATTTTTCAACTCATCGTCCAATCATGAAGACACTTAAACAAATCAAATCAATTTCCTTATCAGAGCCGCACAAGATCATTTTCAAAGCAAGAATCACAAGTGAATTTTTTAGAGAATTTATAAACAAGCACAAGAAAAAGTCAACGATCAAATCTGAAGATAATTATTTGACATCACTTGAGAAAAAAATCAAATTTTATCATTCAAGAAATTCAACTATAGGTGGTAAACCTAATGCACGAGGTCTAAGTGCATAAATAAAACATGTAATGGTGCTAAGACAATAGGTTAAGTCAACTTATGGTAGAAGTCTGCCCGGAACCGCCCAACAAATCCATCATCCACAAGTGTAGGCTTAATGTGAGAGGTCTAGTGCATAAATACACACACACACACACACACACATATATATATATATATATGTAAATATATGTAAATAGCAGGACTGATAAATAACATTAATTGGAATTAATGGAAATAAATGGAACTGAATGAAAGATACAACGGTAAAAGGATTGGAATAAACGGGGAATGATAACAACCTATTATAAATAAATTACATCAATGAGAATGTTGTATAATAGGTAGACTTGTCCTAGGGACAAGTGAAGATTATAACTTAGGTTGGTGAAATGAGATAAGTGGCACTTAATTGTAAATTAAGTAACCAGTAAATGGGGAAATCTAAAATCAGTTGTTTGTAATAAGTAGAGAAAAGGGGGAAAATTTATGAATTTCAAGAAGTTGTACTTAATTATAAACTAAGTAATCTGTAAACTTGGAAATATGAAATCCGCTGATGAGGATAACATGTTAAGGCTTGTCCTAGGGATAATGGAAATTATAACATAGGTTATAATAAATGGAAAGGAGACTTATTAGTAAACCTTAGTTAAGAGAAATAAGTTAATAAGTAAACAATGATAAGTTGTAGTGACAGTATAAGATGGAATTATGATTAAATAAAAAAGAATGAGGCAAACTTATGAAATGAAATAGGTTATATTTAATCATAAATAATGACTGACATGTTAAATAGAAAACATGTGAATTGAGATATACTTAATTACATATTAAGTAAAACATGTTATTGGAACTTTGAAACCAACAAGAATATAAAGGGATTGTGGATTACATACCTTGGATCACAATCTAGAGAATAACATGTTGTGGACTTATTAATAAACTTAAATGGGTTAAGTTATATGACTGAAATTAATAAGCAAGAAGAACTTGGTAACTTGAATAAGAAGTCAATGTTAATGGGAATAGCCAAGTTAAATGGAAACCTGATGAGGTAAAGCAAGCACATAAAAGAATGTTTAAACATAGGTCTAATAACATATCAAAATGACAAAAAATGTCTTCTCCCGTTTCTCTCTTGCCCCATCCATCATGTCCTCCCATACCGTCCTCTTTCATCGTCGTTCCCGCCTCTCTTGTCGCTGCTTCCTCGCAGCCCATCTCCGTCGCCATCCCTTCAATCCCAATCCCAGATCCCATCCCTACCCCTCCTCCTCCCTTACCCCGTCTGCCTCCTATACTTTCTCCCCTCCTTTATAATCCTTATCCTTGCCTTCCTCCTCACCCTTCTCCTCCTCCTATCTCGTCATATTCTACTGTGAAGTTCATATTCCTTTTCTATTCGAAACTCAAGAATGCAGGAGATTATGTTCCAGTTCAGTTCGAAGTTAATTACGAGGGTCGATCAGTGCCACCGCCTAAAATTGTCATGGATGAAGGTACGAAATCGTGGACTGATTGCTTGGTAGGCTCCTTCCTTGCTAGAAATGTTAACTATATGGATGTTAAGCAGCATGTGGAAAGAGTATGGAAATTAAAAGGTGATTTTGAAATGTTTTATGACAAACAAAACTATTTCTTTAAATTTGTCAACCAGGAAGATAAGATATCAGTACTGAAGAAAGACGCAATGTTCATTCGGGGACATATGTTTATCATCTCTAACTGGTCTCCCTCGTTATCTTCTGCTCAAGCTATGGTGAGAACTGTCCCTATTTGGATCCACTTCTACAGAATACCTATAATGTTGTGGTCGCTGGTTGGAATTAACTGGATTGGATGCCACGTTCGGAAGGTTTTTTGTTATGACGAGAATACAGAAAAAATAAAAGGGTTCGAATATGCAAAGTGCTTAATAGAAGTAAGTCTAGATAAAGACCTACCTGATTTTCTTGTCGTAGGTGATGACACATGCTCGGATATTGCATTGGATTGGAGTATACATGGAAACCCTTGATTTGTACTAAGTGTAAAATATTTGGGCACGCTACGTTGCATTGTGAAAAGAAAAAAGAGTGCAAAACTATGGATAGTGTCAGTAAATGTAAAGAAGATGGAAACAAAGAATAAGGTAAAGCTTTTGACTATGGTGTAGAAGGTAATGAGCACGAAACTCAAGAAGGATTCATAGTGGTGCAAAGGAAAAGGTTTAGAAATTCAAAAAAGATATGGAGAAAGGTTACAAATGGAAAAGAGAGTGTCGAAAAGAATGATGAGCAAGTGAATTTAGAGGGGACGGAGGATGGTCAAAATGAATGCTCAAAAAATGAAAATGTGGTTGGTCAACCTGGTATTGAGAATTCAATAGCTGGACTGGTTAAAGACACAAATGGAGATCCCAACCTTAAGGATATTGAACAGAGTTCAAATATGTTTACCTTTTCGGCCAATGGAAATTTTTTAAGAAACTCTTTATCCGAAAAAATTACTTTGTCGGATTCAACCCCAGTAACCCTTAGCAAAGATGCAATCTCCAATAACCAATTTGAATTGCTTTGCAAAGAATCTCCTGTGAACTTAAACGTGCACAAAGTATCCCCTGTACATGTCGATGCTCCAACTGACCTGCACACTACTCTAGAACCACCAATCCAATCATCTGATCGGTTGCCTAACTTGCTTAAATCTCCTTATTCATCTTTGTCGTTGCTAAATCGCATATTTGGTGATTTAAATAACCTATCTTCATTATTAATCTCGCCTCCTCACATCATTCACCCCATTGCTTCTTTTTCTGCTTCAAAAATTCCAAGGCCTCCTGTTTTTCTAAGGAATAGAGCTATTACTAGAAGTAGAGGCAAGCAAGTGAAATTATCTACTTCATCCTCTGACTTAGATAATTCCACTACCTTTTCTTTTGAAGAATCTGTAATGTCCTTGCCGTCTCAACAACTTCCTAAACACTCATCTTCTGGTGTTATTTCCAGAGAATCAGCCTCTCCATCATCTCAATGATAGAAAAAAATTCTTTCTGGAATATAAGGGGAGCTAATCCCCTTTCAAAACAATTAGAAATTAAGAATTTGATTATGACTCATAACATCCACCTTATGGCGATCGCGGAAACTAAACTTGACCACTTCACCTCTTCTAAAGCAGTTTTCAATATCCAACCATAATGGAATTCCATTCACATTCTAACTCAAGCTCCTTTTAGGAGAATTCTGATTTTGTGGAACCCTACTACCTTTTTCCTTAACCCAATCGCAGTTCATAGACGAATCATCCATGCTGAGATAACTCATCTTCCCTCCAATTCTACCTTCCTCTTAACTATCATCTATGCTGAAAGTAGTGTTGCAAATAGGCAACCGTTGTTTGATATCCTTCCAGCTTTACAACACCCCTCTCTCCCTTGGATTTGCATCGGAGACAGGAACTGCATGCAACGTTCATCTGATAAACTTGGATGCGCTCCTCTAACTTTTAGACAAACCAGGCCCTTAAATAATGCAATTTTTGATGCTAACCTACTTCCAATTCCATCCTCCGGAGCTACCTACACATGGAATATCCGATCAAGAAATGGCCTTCGTACTTACTGCAAGTTAGACAGACCATATCAAAACTTCAATGTTGTTAACACTTAGCCTTTCCTATGTACCCTTATTCCTCCTCCCTCCTTTTCAGACCATTCACCTCTAGTGTTGGACCGGGGCAAGAGAATCTCGAGAAATCATTCCTCATTTTCATTTTTTAACAACTGGGTTGATCACCCAGATTTTTTAAATATTGTATCTTCGTCCTGGAACATTCAAGTGCATGGTAACCCTATGTTTATTATGCAGGAAAAACACGAAAGATTGAAGGCTACATTGAAGACATGGGCAGCTGCTAATTTTGGATATGGTGTTAGTCTTTCTAACTCTTTCAGACAGTCTCTCTTTCAAACCCAGAATGATATCCTCTTGTGTACTTATGGTGATGCCATAAGCACGCTCACTAAAATTGAAAACAAGTTAATTATTGATCTTTCTAAAGCAATTTAGTTGAGGCTAAAATGGCAAGACAAAAGACTAGGACAAAGTGGAAATTATATGGAGACAAGAACAATTCTACCTTTCACAGCTCGCTGAAAATTCAACAATCTGCTGCTAATACAACCTCTATTATCAACAAGGATGGACTTATGTGTACTGAACCAGATGCGGTTCAAGCGGCTTTCTTGGATTACTTCTCGTCAACCATGGGTGTTTCTCTTGAATGCACGGTTAGCTTAGACTCTTTTCGCATGTAAGCTTTCCCACCATGACAGATGAAATGAAGGAAAGCCTTATATCAGTTATTGAGGATGAAGAAATTGTTACGGCCATTTTTTCGATGAAAAATTCTAGCTCGCCAGGACCAGACGGATTTAATGCACTATTTTGTAAGAGCTGTTGGAGTGTGGTTGGTAAGGAAGTTATTAAAGCTATTAAAAATTTCTTCCTACACAGCAGAATGTTGGGTGGTATCAATGCTACAAGACTTGCCTTAATCCGCAAGGTTGACAATGCACAGTCTATTACTAATTTTCGGCCGATGGCATGTTGTAATGTCCTATACAAATGTATCGCCAAAATTATGGCAACGCGAATGAAGACGACTATTGATAAAGTTATTTCTCCAAATCAAAGTGCATTTTTACCATGTAGAGATATTGTGGATAACATATTGTTGGCGACGGAATTGATGAGAGGCTACAACAGAGGTACTATATCACCAAGATGTGTCCTGAAGCTCGACATCCAAAAGGCTTATGACTCCATGAGTTGGGAAACAATTATATATGTCCTATTCAAAATGAAATTCCATGTACTGTTTCTTAGCTAGATATACACGTGCATATCTTCAGTGGACATCTTGCTAAGTATTAATGGGAACTCGTTTGGATATTTCAAAACTAGGAGGGGCCTTAGGCAAGGGGACCCCATCTCCCCTTACTTATTTGTCACTGTGATGGAATTATTTACTACATTATCAAGACAAACTTTCAACTCCAAGTGGATCGACTTTCATCTCTACTGTAAATCTACCAACATCTCCTCTCTAATATTTGCAGATGATCTTCTACTGTTTACCAAACAAAACTATAAATCTATTACTGGGATCCTGGCTATGCTAGTAACATTCAAACAGTTGTCTGGTCTGTCGATTAATAGCACCAAATCTAAAATTAAATTTGCCGGTATCACTGATGATTTAAAGACTGCCCTGTATGCCCTCTCTGATCTGTCCCCAATGGAAGATAATGATCATTATCTGGGTGCACCTATGTGCTCGACTCGTCTGAAATCTTCCCAATGTTTGCCATTGTTTGAAAACATCATAACAAAATTCTCTAGCTGGCCGATATCTAAATTCTCAATGGCAGGTCGTTTGATTATTTTTAAGTCAGTAGCTTTTGCAATGTGCACTTATTATGCCAGACTTTTTACTCTTCCTTGCAAAGTGATTGATATGGTTACCTTGACTCTTAGTCATTTTCTATGGCATGACAACCCTTATTCAAAAAAATTAATCCCAGTTTCATTTATGTGTAATCCTTATGCTAATGGAGGACTAGGAGTGTTGAATCTTAAAGAATGGAATAGGGTTGCTCTCTCTCCTCAAGAATTGACAAACTTCACTGCATAAACATGAATCTTTGGGTGGTTTGGTGTAGACTGAATTTGATTAAGGGAGATCACTTTTGGACGATGTCTAACCCCGCAGATTATAGTTGGTAATGGCGTAACATGTTAAATCAAAGAATGAAGTTTTTACCCATGTTTTAATGCGGCATGCGGCATATGGATAGTGTCTCATTTTGGTTTGATCCGTGGTATGCAAAGGGCATGATTTTAGCGGAAAATCTAGAGTATAATATTAGAACACTTTCAGGTATCAATGAGAATGTACATGTGGCAAATATTATGGTGAATGGTGGTCTGATCCTTCCTCAGTGTAGTTCTACAGTTATTAGAATGGTTTGGGCAAATTTATTGAATACTACTCTTCCAACTTATGACGTGCATGCTTTATGGAAGGATAAAGCTCACTCTATTAGCAAGGTTTACAATGCTTTGATTCATTCCAGTGTGGTTTTTCCTTGGCACTCGAGAGTTTGGATGGCGAACAGTATTCCTAAGAAGAATTTAATGATGTGGAGAATCCTTCAAAATGGTTTACACACAAGATCAAAATTATTTCTGATGGGTATTATCCCTTCTGATGCTTGTGTTTTTCGCGGTACTCACTCAGAAACCTTAAAGCATTTGTATTTCGAATGTAACTATTCTACCTATGTTTGGAAGCAGGTGCTAATTCATTTTGGATTGCATTTTCCATCACCGGTTTCGGCTGAAGAATGGTTTCTTATCTTCAAATTCACTAGATGTAAGAACATTAGTGGTAGCCTTCTTTTGAAAGTATTAAAGAAGACTATATACCTTTTGTGGATGGAGCGAAACACTAGGGTGTTTAGGGACGTAGCTGACTCTAAACAAGTATTGGTCCGATCTATAATATCTTGTATTTGAAGTTTTTTTTTGGGTTTTTGTTCAGTATCTTGTACCTTGTAAAAGTATTGATTTAATAAAATGGTAGGGGCCATTTAACCCCACTTGCTACGCGAAAAATAATAATAATAATAATCAAAATGAGGCGCTTTGACCAGTCCACATGTTTGAGGGTGAATAGCCCAACGGGGTAGATCATCGTGGTGTCATGAGGCACGAGGGAGCACACGTTCATCTGATTATTCTGTCGGCTCTAAAGGACTGGAAGGGGAAGCACCCGACTTTCTGAGATACCTAAGGTGCTCCTGGTAGTCCTCTGTGTGGTGGCAAATGTTAGGTTGGGCATGCGTGTTACTACTAGGTGGGTGGACCTTGACTGCAAAAGTAGCTTTGCAGTCAGAATGTTGTGATGTGGTAACACAAGGGTGATTTGGCGATCGCCTCAATGGGAGGCGAGGTCAGGACCAACAAGATAGTAGATCGTCGGGTAGCCGTCATCGGCAGCCAATGGGATGCGAATAAATTAGAGCTAAACCCAATAGACCATTCACCTTTCACTATCGTGGTACAATGGTTGAGGGGAGATGCCAACTGGATGTTTAGATTGTTTGTTAAGGGCAAGTCGCTTAGCTCTTGTAGTCTTTACTAATTAAGGGAGGGGCTGAGGTGGGGCCATAGCCACCATGAAAAAAAAACCCGAGGGATATCTGTATATTTGAGGCTCTTAAAGACGGGCCTGTACAGGTATGGAAAAGCTCCCGACCGAGTTCCGTGTTTCTTGTATAGCCCTGCCACGGAACTCGGTGCACATTATGTGCGGTTAAGGCATCGAATACGGTTGACGATATGTAAATGGGAAAGTCTAGATACATGCATATCTGCTCTGGGTGGCGTATCACAGACTTGAGGGCATTATTCTGGTATGGAATCTAACTCGAACAAAGGTGGCAGTCTGTACGCTTACGTAGCATAGTATTGACAGATATATGTAGAACGTAACAATGTTATGTAGATATCCGTACGTCACTCCGACGTAGGATGAGGGACTGCGTTCATTTCTATGGCATTATGGTGGAGACCGTCCGAGTTGGGTACCAAGGAGTGTACCTCAATATTGGGGGTAGCTACATATATATTATATTAGGTTAAACCACTGGAAAATAGATGGGTACGACGTGTGTGTAATCCTTGAGTGTTGTTAACCCAGGTAACCTAATAAATAAGAAAATGTGATTGAACGGTATATGTGGGATTATCCAAAGTGTATAGTTTAAATCCAGTCACCGGAATTTGTGTTCTGACCCCCTCCTTATAACATACTCGCAGGTTAGATTTGTGGCAGAGACATAATAGCTTTGGATACTGGTTACGCAGTATGATTAATACGGTATGGCTATACTTTGATTATATTATATTTTATCCATTCCGTTGTGAGATATTTTTTGAGCTCTGACATATTTTATGTCTCTGTCTTTTCTACAGGATACCAGAGCAAACCAACACTAGTTTCGATAGATTAGAATTTAAAAAAAAATGGCCTGTCGGAATTCGGGTTGTTACATCTGGTATCAGAGCTTAGGTTTAGGATTCCTATATAAATAGTGAGTGAACGTATTTGTATTTTTAAAATACAAATATTATATATATATACCTAGATCCATAGAGGAACCCACTAAATAGAAAGAGTATATTATGTTACGAATTGAGATGATTGTTTTGTGCACTAAAGAAATGAATATGGAAATTTGAGACCCATAGGTAATTTGGGTGGAAAGTGTACAATGTACTTTGTATGGAAGGAAGATGAATCCCATATGATTAGTATTTTGGGTTGGTGGGTTTGGCAGTAAAACGTTATATATTGGAAAAGGTTAAAAAGAGAAAAATGGATTAGGAATATATATAGTTGAGAGAATTGACTTTGTGGGAGTGTCTAGGAAAGCCTAGAAAAAAATTTGGAAACCCGCTTTGAGTCTAACCCCATTGTTAGCTTTTAAGAACTTGAAACTGTAAAAGTTTTGGGAAAGTGGTTTATGGTGTTTTCAAGTTTTAATCTTAAATGTTATAGTTTTAATTATGTAAAGTACACATACTGAGTTTTAAAGTAAAATAGGTTATATTTTGTAAATAGTGATTTGTTGCAAAAATTTTGTCTAAAGTAAAATTCTCTCTAAAAAAAAGGTGCATATTATAGAGCATTTATAGCTCGCTAGTTTTCTTGTTATATTTCATATAAGAATTTTTATTAAAGAAAGATTTGAAGTCTCTATTTTTTTGACAAACATTTTTGATAAATGTTTAAAAGAGAAAATTTTGTTGGGTGGACAAAATAAGTTGTAGAAATTAAGAGTAGAGTGGATGTTTGCACCTTGTAGTAAGAGACTGAACTGACCTTATAGGCAAGAACAAATGATAAACCTGGTTGAGAAATAGTTGTCCTTATCTACTCCAGTTTTTGTGATTTGAAAAAAAATTGATTTACATTTTTATATATGCCATGTTTTATGGTTTGACAAAGTATGTTTTCATGAGGAAAATAAAGTTTTGACACTTATAAATTTTTTTGAAGAAAATTTAAAAGAAAAGGGCCAAACCGTATTTTAAAAAGTATGGAGTAGGTAAAGATTGGTGCCTAGGGAAGATGGGAAAAGTTTTGAGGCTATGAAGTAAATAGTAAGAATTATCTTGGAATAATGGTAAGTTCCCATAGAATGCGTAACCATTGAAAAGCCTAGGGTGTTGCTTAAATAATTGTTGGTACACAGCTAGGACTAGTGGTGACTACTGATAGAAAAAGGGCAAGTAAGTGCTTAGATCCTATTGCTAATTTTCATGTTAGGGGTACAACCCATTATTGCACTTTTATGGGATCGTTCTGTTATTTTGTTCCTGTTGGGTATTTAGGGTAACACCTAAACCTATTGTGGATCCCATGGTTTGTACTTTTCTGTCTGAGGGGGACATAGTACCGAGATTCTTAGTCCTTAGTAGTAGCTGTGTACATCATCTATTTTCCTATTTTAGTTGAAAGACTAGAAGATTTATTTGAAAACTAAACTTAGATCAGATGATTAAATAAGCTAAGAAAAGAGAAATTGTACAACTAAAAAGGAAACAACAAATTCGGTAAAGCAACAAACATGACAGTTAAAGAAAAATGGAAAATTATGTGAAAATATGAATAAGAATAAAAATTTCCAAGATAAGATGAAAAAGAAAATCAGTAACAGAGAAAATTTTCTTATGTGGGTTGTGCTTGGATAGGAAAATAGGGAATATTTATAGATAGTTACATAAAATCAAAGTACGATCGGAGGAAGGTACAAAAAAGAAAAACGGAAGATGTGAAATTTTCTATTTTCCACCGTTTTGTAACATAAGAAATCCAATTTAGAAAATTCAATTTTTCTGAAATTCGAAAAATAAAGTTGGTTGGTAGGATTTTGGATGCAAAAATTGGATAAACTACGCTCTTAATTAGTAAGAGTGTGGGAAAATTTGGATGAAAAACCATTTTTGATTTTCAAAATATTGCATTCATGTAGAACTGCCAGTATATTTAGGATGTGAGCATCATGTTTTTCAAGAATTTTTGAAAAACTTGCATACACATAGAAGGTACCGCTTAGGCATACATGTATTATTATGTTGTATTTCACTTTGCAAAAGTGCACAATGTTCACAAAAATTGGATGCACACATGATGAATGTATATTATGCGAGGGGTTAATTGATTTTTTTTTACCCATATCAAATTTCGGGGATGAAATTTCCTAAGGATGGGAGAATGTAACACCCCGCAATTTATAGCAATTAAATAATGCATATGTGTATATATATATATATACATTGACATAAATGTATATATAAAGAATAAAATAAAAAATTAATGCAAATAAAAATGTAATGCATGCATTAAAAGAAAGAAAGGATTGGTTGCATGCGGTGTAAACATGTTGCATGCACTAATTATGCATTAATAATAAAAGAGGAATAAAAGAAAAAAGATTCATGCAATGGTTTAATTAAAATATTTTAACAAATATGAAAAAGAGAAGTAAGAAGAGAACAATAATTACCATTGTTCTAGGCCTATTTAATAATATCCTTAGTAGTACAGTTGGTTAGAGCATGTGGCTTGCATACAAGAGGTGCTGAGTTCGATCCCCAACACACATATAAGGAAAAATATACATATAAGGAAGTAAATAAAATATATGTATATGAGAATATACGCGTACACATGTGTAGGAATATATGTATACAAGAGATAAAATTCAAGATAAGGCTGAAATCATAGAAATATGGCAAGAATCAAATAACGGTGCAATACCGTTTGAATTTTGAAAACGAAATGAAAGTTGTGCATGTGTATATATATGCGTAAAATGATCATTATAAGTTTTGTATACATATAAGGGCCTTATATATAAACATAATTCAAATCAATTCAAAAAGAAGAACATACGCAGCAAAAAAAATAGCCGGGGTCGACCCAGGGATCGATCCAGGCATGGGGGGTCGACCTATGTGTCGACCCACCCATAGGGGGTCGACCCCGGGGTTGACCACAACACAGATCTAGGCAGATTCATTAACGTACCTGAACTGTTTTCTTAACTAATTTCAATGCTGACACAGCGCTGCGTGTACGATAAGATCCTAACACCTATAAATAGACTAGCAAAGCCTAGCCAAATCTCATATTTCTGAGAAAACGCAGAAGCTCTGTTATTCTTCTTCCTCCTCAAATATCTTCAGAAAATTAAGATTATTAGTTTAGGAAAAATTCTAAATCAAGATCTGGAGGAAAAGAATTGACGTTAATAAAAAAGGCATTTAGAATCATATGCGAAGTGAGGTTAATTTCTAGATCTGGTCTATTAAATTTTCTTCCTCTTTCTTCTCTTTTTCTTTTAGTAAAAAAATTATGAATCCATGGTTCTTAGGTTCTGAATCCAATTAGGGGAAAACCATTGAATGCTAGATCTAGATCAGATCCAGGATTTGGAAAGTAAATGAGGTGAGTGGATTTAAGTTATATCATTTTTTATAATGATATATTATCGTTTAACATTCCCCGTTATCGTACAACGTGAATTTGCTAGAATAATTAAAAGTATTGAAATGTTATTATGACATGTTGAAATATGATATGTTGAAATGATTAAACATATGTTAAAAGGATTAAAGTGACGAATATGACATGCTGGGATATTAATATGCTAATATATTAATATGTTAGAAAATTCATATGTTGAAATATAAAATTTTCAAAATATGTGTAGTGATTATTGTTGTTTCAATTCCATGTCAATTTGTGACATTTATGTATCTGGACCATTAACGGTAGAAATTGAGAACATTACATGTTAGTTTGTTTGATTTGAACAATTAAATGATTAAACGATTACATGTTAGAATAGAATTTAGTATATGTTAAAAAGAACATGCGGCATAAAATGGGTTAATACGATGATATGTAAAATATAGACTTGAAAGAATGGAAATGCCTAAATTATATAAAAATTTTACAATGAATAGGAAACTATAAATGCGCTTAGACACGAGGTTAGATTACACTTATGGTAGAAGTCTGCCCAAAACCGCCCGGCATATCCAGCATCCACAAGTGGTAAATCTAATGTGAGGGGTCTAAGTGCATAAATAAAACATGTAATGGTGCTAAGACACGAGGTTAAGTCAACTTGTGGTAGAAGTCTGCCCGGAACCGCCCGACAAATCTAGCATCCACAAGTGTAGGCTTAATGTGAGAGGTCTAGTGCATATATATATATATATATATATATATATATATATATAACTAGCAGGACTGATAAACAACATTATTTGAATTAATGGAAATAAATGGAACTAGATGAAAGATACAACAGTAAAAGGATTGGAATAAACGAGGAATGATAACAACCTATTGTAAATAAATTACATTAATGAGAATGTTGTATAACAGGTAGACTTGTCCTAGGGACAAGTGAAGATTAAAACTTAGGTTATAATAAACTAGCAAGGAAATGAGATAACTGGTGAAATGAGATAAGTGACACTTAATTGTTAATTAAGTAATCAGTAAATGGGGAAATCTAAAACCAATTATTTGTAATAAGTAGATAAAAGGGGGAAAAATTATGAATTGCAAGAAGTTGTACTTAATTATAAATTAAGTAATCTGTAAACTTGGAAATATGAAATCCGCGGATGAGGATAACTTGTTAAGGCTTGTCCTAGGGATAAGTAGAAATTATAACATAGGTTATAATAAATGGAAAGGAAACTTATTAGTAAACCTTAGTTAAGAGAACTAAGGTAATAAGTAAACAACGATAATTTGTAGTGACAGTATAAGACAGAATTATGATTAAATAAGAGAGAATGAGGCAAACTTATGAAATGAAATAGGTTATATTTAATCATAAATAATGATTGACATGTTAAATAGAAAACATGTGAATTGAGATATACTTAATTACATATTAAGTAGAACATGTTATCGTAACTTTGAAACCAACAAGAATATAAAGGGGTTGTGGATTACAGACCTTGGGTCACAATCTAGAGAATAACGTGTTGTGGACTTATTAATAAATTTAAATGGGTTAAGTTATTTGACTGAAATTAATAAGAAAGAGGAACTTGGTAACTTGAATAAGAAGTCAATGTGAATGAAAATAACCAAGTTAAATGGAAACCTGATGAGGTAAAGCAAGCGCATAAAAGAATGTTTAGACATAGGGTCTAATAATATATTAAAATGAGGCGCTTGGACCAGTCCGCACGCTTGACGGTGAATAACCCAACGAGGTAGATCATCGTGGTGTCATGAGGCACAAGGGGAGCACACGTTCATCTGATTATTCTGTTGGCTCTGAAGAACTGTAAGGGGAAGCATGCGGCTTCCTGAGATATGTAAGGTGCTCCTGGTAGTCCTCTGCGCAGTGGCAGATGTTAGGTTGTGCTCGTAGAGGTTGGGTCTGCGCGTTACTACCAGGTGGATGGGTCTTGACCGCAAAAGTAGCTTTACAGTCAGAATGTTGTGACGTGATGACACTAGAGTGATTCGGCGATCGCCTTAATGGAAAGCGAGGTCAGGACCAACAAAGACGACAGCCAGTGGGATGCGAAAAGACTAGAGCTAAACCCGATAGACCATTCACCTTTCACTATCGAGGTACGGTGGTTGAGGGGAGATGCCAACTGGATGTTTATATTTTTATTAGGGGCAAGTCGCTTAGCTCTTGTAGTCTTTACTTGTTGAGGGAGGGGCCGAGGTGGGGCCATAGCCACCATGAAAAATAGAGCCGAGGGATATCTGTATATTTGAGGCTCTTAAAGGCAGGCACATACAGGTATGGAAAAGCTCTCGACCGAGTTCCATGTTTCTTGTATATCCCTACCATGGAACTCGGTGCACATTATGTGCGTGTTGACACACTTTTTGGTAAAAGCTGTCACACTGAATATCTGGATAGCATCGCGCTCGGATATGGAGAAAATCGTCAAAAGACAGGCAGCGATTTGGTCAAAATCGCATCACGAACAAAGAAGGGCCCGAAACTCCTATCAGATGACCTCTTTTGGGATCGAAAACAGCGATTACGAAGCTGGGCTATATAACTCTTGTAGATCTCTGAATTATCTTCAGTTTGAGCTTTGGTTTAGCTCAATCGGACTTATGGTTTGAAAGTTATACCCGTTTCCATAAACTGGTGTAATCTGGCAATTTCCTAGATAAAGCAACGAAGCGTCACACGATCGGAGTATGGCTCATGCACCCTCAGATCGCCCCTCATCGGATCGCCCCCCTCGGCTCGTGGTATACCTTCAGATCGCGATCCACTCGTAGTATACATGGAGACCACGACCCGATCGCCAGCACTTCACTCCAGCTCGCAACCAGACCCGGATCGTGATAGCCATATCACGATCCGACCCATGACCACGAACCGATCTCCAGACCTGCAGATACGCGCACTGTTTTGACCTATTCTTAAGGCTACTCATGTTCCTACTTTTCCGGATCGGGTGTCACGTACCCCATCACGAACCGGTCTTCCCAGAAGCTCCTCTAGGCCTATAAATACACCGAAACATGGCCATTTGAGGGGATTTTTGGCACTTGATCTTGAGAGCTTCCAACATTATCACCTTAAGGACTTTGCGAACAGCGGAAGGCTACTTCTAATCATTCTAACACGAAGTTGTCGTGTATAAAATCAATTTCTAATCTCCATTTCTTCTTTGTAAATACGAGGATTTCGTGTATAAACCGAGAGAATTGTACTTGTAACTTCTTAGGATTTAAAAAGAGATAAAGTGGACGTAGGCTTGGTTTGAGCCGAACCACTATAAAAACTTCGTGTGTCTCCTCTTTATTTACTTTTTGCTGCTTTTCTGTGATCTGTGAACTGCATTTGGGTGTTAGGCCCATATTTTGGTCTAACAGTGCGGTTAAGGCAACGAATACGATTGACGATACATACGTGGGAAAGTCTAGATACATGCATATCTGCTTTGGGTGGTGTATCATAAACTTGAGGGCATTACTCTGGTATGGAATCTGATTCGATCAAAGTTGGTAGTCCGTACGCTTACATAACATAGTAATGGCAGATATATGTGGAACGTAACATTGTTATGTAAGGTTCTGTACGTCACTCTGGCGTAAGATGAGGAACTGCGTTCATTTCTATGGCATTACGGTGGAGACCATGTGAGTGGGGTACCATGGAGTGTACCTCAATGTTGGGGGTAACTACATATATACTATATTAGATTAAACCACTGGGAAGTAAATGGGTACGACGTGTGTGTAAGCCTTGAGTGTTGTTAATCCATGTAACCTAATAAATAAGAAAATGTGATTGAACGGTATATGTAGGATTATCCAAAGTGTATAGTTTAAATGCAGTCACCAGAACTTCTGTTCTGACCCCCTCCTCGTAACATTACTCGCAGGTTAGATTTGTCGCAGAGACATAATAGCTTTGGATACTGGGTTCTGACATATTTTCTGTGCTCGCAGGGGAGATATTTTCATAACATAACATTACTCGTAGGTGAGATATTTTTTGTGCTCTGACATATTTTATGTCTCTGTCTTTTCTGCATGATAGCCGAGCAAACCAACACGAGTTTCGATAAATTAGAATTTTGGAAAGAAAAAAAAATTGGTCTGTCGGAATTCGGGTGGTCTCTTCTTGTTAAGTCTAATTCGAGGTTTAGATATGTAAACTCCTATTTCATAATTTCTTGTAATTCTCTCATGTGAAATGAAATCTCTCTCTTTTGGACTGGACGTACACTATCTCGATGGTAGTGGAACTAGTATAAATATTGTGTGTCTCTTTGTTTCTTCTCTATAGTTATTTATTATTTGTTTGTAGTAATAGAATAACTGTTATCAAATTAGATTGATGCTCAATTGACAAATCTAGATAATGTTCATTGTTCTTCCGCATCTGTGCAACCTCAATTTTCGCACAACAATACATTCATATTGAAAAAGGAGTTCTTCCTCTCAACTTTAAGAATGTATAATTTACATAACATGAACTATGTATATTTGAAACAATAACAAAATTTAAAATCGGTTATAATTCGTTTATATTAAGAATTTATCATATCTTATTTCACAATTTTACTTTTTAACGTCAATTACTCCACACCAAATTTATACATTTTTTTCAAGTTTCTTTTTAATTCTTCCTGCTATGCTACGTGGTTAAACTAAGTTCGTAATTTTACATTTATAACTTACTAAACAAATTTTGTTAAACAATATTTGCTAATTAACTGGATAAATTACAAACATACATCAACTTCAACATGTATTGAAAAACAAATGATTAAAAAAAAAATCTCAAATACGCACACATAGGTATTGCTTATATAAAGTGCAAAACATAAATTATGCACAAACAATCATACATAATTTTAATTAATAGTTTATATATTTCATTATCATATATTGCATAACAAAATTCTCATTTTAAATTAAAATAATAAACAATATTTTTAATAATATTTTCGTGTAAACCGCATGAGTTACACACTATAAGGGAGTAAAAGAGCACTATCAAACTAAACAAAGATCAAAGATCTGAACGTAACTATAGGGACGGCCTTGAATTTTGTTTTAAGTATTTATTTTTTTGATAGACTTTATAATATGATTTTTGGAAATAAATGTGTCTCCCTATTTTCCACTAAACATAAGCTGGTGTCCTTTTGTAACTTTCATGGGTTTAAAGCTGGTTAGCAGAGTGGATGGGTTCTGCACCAAGCATATTCACACCCAAACACCATTTATTTTCATTTGATAAAATTATAATCTTTCTCCAAAAAGAACAGCATTTTGTGTTCAAAAGTTGTTGTAACCAAATTTCATTAATGGGTTCAGCCAAGCTACCCCGTTTTCTAAGGCTTTTCTGAATCAGATTGATTTAAATACCAATTTCCTGAGTTAGACACCCTCTTTCAAATTGACAGATATATAACAGTTTTTTTTTTTTTACCCTTTTTGTGCAGAACTGAAGTTGTAAAACTCTCTTTAGTGCACCTAGCTCGATTCACGAGCACCACATAAGTGGTTGATCTTAACGTATGCACATGATATGCTCTTAGCATGTCATTTTAGGTTTTGAACTCACGCCACCGTTACTATGCCGCAAAATCCTTGAACACTGGACTACTGCTGCGTCCCCCTTTCTACAGTTAATAAAAGTGAAATAAATAGGTCCTACCTTAATATAATAATACATGTAGTTTGTGTGCCCACGATATCACTATCTCTATCTCATATCACGCATACTCTCCCATTCAATTAAATGTCACTATATGATCACATGCATCAAACAACTGCAATTTCTGGCATTAATAACACAATCATGTTCACAATCTGAAATTCAATTGGCACAGCCTGCAGCCGCACTACTAAACATTAAAAACTATAAAATTATAACCAAAAAAATATATTAACATTGTTCTTACTTTCTTACTACCAGTGCCTCAATACCAATGTATCATGATCTTCTTTATGTTCTCCAAATATACAAAAGTAAAACAAAATATAAAAATGACAACCCTATATTACAATTATATGTTCTTTTTTTTTTTCCCACACACAATTTGTGTCAGGATTCAACAAAAAACATTCCAAAATGGTTATATATATCATGAAAAAAAATAGAAATTTATAACGGACCATCTCCATCTATCTTTATATAATTAATTAACTTATATGAATTTAAAATTTTATCTAAACCAATATAATAAAATCCCTAATCAACATCCAAAGTCTCTAATGGTGTAGGGCCTGTTCTTCTGATCAGGCGTGTTTCCAGCATGCCGCAACCCTAGTGTAAGCGACACGTCCCCCGATCTTCGAGAACCGGGTCCTAGCCCGACAGACCCGTACTCGTTGTACAGGCCGTCGTCTTCGTTAGGGTCGGGCGCCATTATTGGCATCATGGATGGCCCAGGGCCCATGGAGGTGTATCTGTCTGCATCGGGGTCGGGTCCTTTGTTCAGCATACTGTGCTGCTGGCTTGGGTTCGGGTTAGGGTTCGGGTTTTGGGCGGCGTTTTCATGATGATCGGAAGGAGCGCTGCTGCTGGCGCCTTCGTTTTGTTCTTTGGCTTCCTGCTGGTACATATCTTCCACCATGGGTTTCCAGAGCCGGACCCTTGCGTTTATGAACCAGTTTGATACCTGTTATCATATATGCCCAGTTTTTATTTTATCAGTACTGTCAGTGTTAGCAGATAACATGTATATAGGAGCACTGATTTTCAGGTAGTTTTGGCATACAGCGACATGATACTGCAACATTTGAATGCATGGGGTATGGAAAATGGTTTGTTTGTAAGTGGGTGATTAATTAATGAGTGTTGTTTTTATTGTTACATGTCAGTGTGTGCACTTGTGCATGAATGTTTCGTACGTTGTGTCTGTTAGTTTGTGTGAAGAGGCAAATCAGAGAAGTGAATGCACACACTCTTTTTTCAATTTTGAGAACGTAGCTTTGTCTTGTATCGTGGAACAGGTACGTACTAATTTCAGAAGGTTGGGTTTCTACCTTCTGTTCAAATTTCAGTGGTCGTAAGACTGATTTTGTAATTGAACTCCTTTTGTCTTTTTATTTGAAATAGTCTTTGCTAGCATTGATATCTCACATGTCTTGTAAAATCTGATTAAATATGAAGTTGGGAATCCGACTCAACCGACCAACCCAAATCAATTCACATAAACTCAGCCCAACTCATCTAATTTCGGATTGGATATGATCGATTTCAATTCTTAACCATATACCATGCACGGATCTGTGATATTTTGTTTGATTGAACCCATTTTAACCCAACCCTATGTAAAAACTAATTTTATATCAACCTATGTAAAATTAGAACAATCAAAGTCTAAAACAATGTTTTGTATTTTAGAATAAATATACAGAAAAACGTATTCGATTTCAGTTCAAAACACAGTGTTCACTAAGAGCATTTGGATTTATTTTGAAATGAAGCTCTTACTCTGATATATTGTGAATTAATTTCATGTGACGTGTTTTACAATGATATTCTAATAAAATATGTTGTAGTGAATAAGTTAAATTTAATGCAAAATACTAGCTAAAATCTGATATTTAAAACTGAATATTTTAGTAATGTATTCTCATTTTTATATTAGATTCATATAACCCAACCTCACTAAATCCAACTTAATTCATATTTTAATCCAACCCATATCCATACTGAATTTATTGATTCAAATATTTTTTGAAGATGATGTAATCAATTAATTGATTTGATTGATCGATCAATTAATTAATTTTATTGACGGATTGATTGATTCTATCGTAGAAGGAAAGAAATGAATGATTATATTCTGGAGATATTTTTGAAGGGGCAATTTGAATATTTGTCTAGGTCTTGATCTATTCTCCTTTGTATGCAGTCTTCTGGTTAGATCAAACATCAACGTGTGAGTCATAGGTTTGTCATCGCTCTTCTTCTCTAACAATATTTGTAGTCATCTAGATATTCTATCCCTTTCTCAGTAATGTTATTGATTCAATTGTATTTTATTTATTTTTGGTTTTGATCCATTGAGTGTAAACAATTTTTTTTTTTTGTTGAATCAACAAAGAGGGTGGTTGGGTGGCATATTTGTGTATTGCTATTATTTCTTATTTATTGTGTTGTTATTTTCAATCAGATTCATCTTCAAGTGATTGGATGAAAAGATCATGTTTTTCTGGTGTTTTGTCAAACTTCTGATGTGCATAAAACTCCAACAGTTGGTATTAGAGCTCAGTTCATTGCATAGCTTGGAGTGATTTTGGATTGAAGATTGCAGATGTCGGAGATGATGTTGCTTTCGTAGATGACTATTTTTTATGGTAGATATTGGGAGTTGGAAGCCTATAATGGTGAATGTCCCACGCCTCAATGGTATGATTGATGAAGATGAGAAGAAGCCCTCCGATGTGGATGATTAAAGACGGGAGAAGATGAAGAAAAAAGCAGGTGACGGTTGAAGAACCTAGTCCGCAGTAAGGTGGAGAGGTTAATAGGGTCACTACTGATGGTCCTAAGGTGGAGGATCATGGTATCGGCAAGGGTCTAGATGTTGTTGATGCTCGAAAGATCCTGGAGATGAAGAGATTATGTCAAACTGAAGATAGATGTCGAGTTGTGAAATCCACAAAGACGAGATGGAAGTCTTTGTGGCATTACAAGCGCCTTTAGACCGTTAGTTTTGCGCGATGCTGCTTAGGTGATAGATGCATCTTTTGCAGGCGGTGGATTGTGTTTGTAATTGAGGTCTAGTCATAGCCCTTTCAAATCGACTGGTTGTGATTGTTTCTCTGAAATCAATTGAGTCCCGGTACTTCGGAAATAGGTGTGGTGTATCTCATTGTATGGAAATCGAGGTTGGTTTAAGTTGAGAGTAGGTGTCGTTGAAAGAGCTACGTTGACTTGTTTGGTGACTGGAGGTATGTGATATTTGAATCAAGGTGGAGTGTTGAATTTATTGATTCAAATATTTTTTGAAGAGGATGTAATCAATTAATTGATTTGACTAATCAATTAATTGATTATATTGACTGATTGATTGATTGGTTGATTCTATGATAGAAGAAAAGAAATGAATGATTATATTCTGGAGATATTTTGAAGGGGTAATTTGAATTTTTGCTTAGGTCTCCTACTCTCTTATGTACGCAGTTTTCTTGGTTAGATCAAACATCAAGGAATCAGCGTGTCATAGGTTTGTCGTCGTTTTCATCGCTCTTCTTCTCCAATAATATTTGTAGTCATCTAGATGTTCTATCCCTTTCTCAATAAGGTTATTGATTCAATTGTATTTTGTTTGATCCATTGAATGTAAATAAAATTTGTTTTTGGTGAATCAATAAAGAAGGTGGTTGGGTGGAATATTTGTGTATTTCTATTATTTCTGATTTATTGTGTTGTTATTTTCAATCAAATTCATCTTCAAGTGATTGGGTGAAAAAGATCTTGTTTTACTGGTGTTTTGTCAAACTTCCGCTGCGCACAAAACCCCAACAGTTGGTATCAGAGTTCAGTTCATCGCATAGCTTGGATTGAAGAATGTAGATGTCGGAGATGATGTTGCTTTCGTGGATGACTATTTTTTATGGTGGATATTGGGGGATTTGGAAGCCTATGATGGTGGATGTTCCACGGCTCAATGGTCTGATCAATGGAGATGAGAAGAATCCCTCCGATGAGGATGAGTGAAGATGTAAGAAGATGAAGAAAAAGGCTGGTGACAGTTGAAGAACTTAGTCCACAGCAAGGTGGAGAGGTTAATATGGTCACTATTGATGGTCCCAAGGTGGAGGATCATGGTATCGACAAGGGTGTAGATGTTGATGATGCTCGAGGGATCCCGGAGATGAAGAGATCATGTCAAACGAAAGACGGATGTCAAGTTGTGAAATGCACAAAAACGAGATAGAGGTCTTTATGGTATAACAAACACTTTTAGACCGTTAGTTTTGCGCGATGCAGCTCAGGTGGCAAATGCATCTTTTGCAGGCGGTGGGTTATATTTGTAATTGATGTGTGCTCGTAGTCCTTTCAAATTGACTGGTTGCCCTGAAATCAATTGAGTCCATGTACTACGGAAACAGGTGGTGTGTATCTCATTGCCTGAAAATCGAGGTTGGTTTTAATTGAGAGTAGGTGTCATTGAAAGAGCTAGGTTGACTTGTTTGGTGATTGTTGAAGATATGTGATATTTGAATTAAGGTGGAGTGTTGAATTTATTGATTCAAATATTTCATAAAGAGGATGCAATCAATTAATTGATTTGATTGATTGATCAATTAATTGATTTTATTAATTGGTGTGATTGATTGATTGATTCTATCATAGAAGGAAAGGAATGAAGGATTATATTCGGGAGATACTTTGAAGGGGTAATTTGAATATTTGCTTAGGTCTTCTATTCTCTTATGTACGCAGTCTTCTTGCTTAGATCAAACATCAAGCAATCAGTGAGTCATAGGTTTGTTGTCGTTCTTCTTCGCCCTTCTTCTCCAACAATATTTGTAGTCATCTAGATATTCGTTCCCTTTATTAATAAAATTATTGATTCAATTGTATTTTGTTTATTTTTTGTTTTGATCCATTGAATGCAAACAAAATTTGTTTTTTGGTGAATCAATAAAGAGGATGATTGGATGGAATATTTGTGTATTGCTATTATTTCTGATTTATTGTGTTGTTATTTTCAATCAAATTCATTTTCAAGTGATTGGATGAAAAATATCTTGTCTTCTGGTGTTTTGTCAAACTTCCACTGCGCACAAAACCCCAACAATCCAACCTCATATATGGTCGAATACAAGTTGAATTACCTTTAAGTCATACCTATACGAGTTGGGTAAAGTATTTGTTCTAACCCGTCCCAACCCACAATTTGTGCAACTCCAATACGAAGCAATATCACCATAAGATTTAGAACCTCGTTTCATGATCATAATCAAGTTTTAATTGTTCAAAGATCTAAAATTGTAGTTTGGGAAGAGATATTATGAATTACGAAAATTGATTGAATGTGGAATTCCAATTAGGGGTTGGAAGAATAACTTAAACTAGAGATCCAAATTCGAGATGTCGGAAAAATAAGATAGAACAAGGAGATTCCCATGGAATTAGAAGTTTAATTTTAGTTGGGGTTTATTATTATCACGGTTGGAAGACTAGTGCCAATTAATAAGGAAATATGAATTTCGAATAGAGCCTTAGATTGTTTTGCTAGAAGCGAAAGTACAGTTGTTGTGCTTCACCATATCTAGACCCTCAGCCTAGTTAAAATCCCAAATTTTTTGACTCTAGTCATCTGATGTTTGATGAGAATTCATTGTTGAGGGTATATCCTTTATCATGTTATGACATTGAGAGGATGGAAAATTATCAGATGGACTTGAGTTATAATATTATGTACATGTTGGAAGGGATATTGTCTTTTCTAATGATACCGTCGTTGATGAGAAAAATTCAAAGGCTCAAACCCTATAAGGAGATTAGTTTCAAACAAGGCTCTTAGTTCAATTGCCCGTATTTATGAGCATATTTATGGTGATAATTCTTCATCTTATGCTTTGAATGATGTAGAGCTTATTGAGGAGTTTAATGTTGTAGACTTAAGAACGTCTACCAAAATTCTTGTGAAGAATACGGAAATAAGAAATATTGAATAGGTCATAAATGAATACGGAATGAAGAAGGTAAAAGAAATGGTTAAATCTCCATTGGATTTTGAAATTCAGTATACAAGGTTGTCTGCTACATTTGATATGCTAACTAACTTTTATATTTTTTTCATTTAATTTTTTCTGTTTATATGCATATTATAATTCCTATATTTTGGAAAGATTTGGAAGTTCTGTTTGGCCAGCAATGCGCAAACTAGTCCGTCTTGAGCTTGATGCCATTTGCAATGAACTTAACAAATTGTTGGGACTAGAAGTTGAAAAGAGATTGTTCTATTTGAACAAAGGTATAGTGTTGAATTTGCATGAATCTAAATTTTGGTAAAGAAGAAATAAAATTAGCTAGTTGATTCAGTCAATCTATAATGCTTACGTAGGAAAAAAAGAAAATTCTAATAGAATATTTCCTATTGGAAGAAAAAATAAATAATTAAATAGCATTGGATTATAAATGAGAAAAGAATTACATTTATGAACCGATATCTTTTCTACTATGAAGATAGAGAAATAACCAATGAAGATTCTATCAGGGAAATTATTGAAATCAAGATTACCATTAATTATTTGCATTGAAATATTATAATGGAAACTTGAAAATGTTAGGTTTGTCTCTCCTATTGTAAAAAGAAACATTATTTTGAAAAAAATAGTACTACATTGCTAAATAACCTGGACAAGTAGCATATAAACACGAGTGCAATTAAGTCTTTCAAGAAATTAATTATTCAGTTTGTAATTATATGTCTCCACTTTTCTGCCTATAATTTTCTGATATCTCTCTTACATGCTCTTTATAAATAAAATAAATAATTATTCTTTGCTCTACGGATGTAGGCAATTAGGCTGAACCATGCTAAATTTATATGTTCTTTGTTTTAGTACTTTTTTTACTTAGTGATTATTATTCATTGAAATGGTGTATGCTAATCGATTGACAAACTAAATATCTAGAAATTTGGGTGTAAGCCCTATAATTTCATAATAGGAAATTCATTAGAACGACTTCATCATAACTTGACGTAGCTCAACGATGGACATGACAACGGAACAATTTACCTCCATTTCAATTTTGGTCATTTTCTCTAAAATCCCTTTTGTTTATTGGTCTTTGATTAGAATAGATTATTTGGAAAAATATCGTTATTTATATGTTAGATGAATTTACATAGCATGGGAGGAGATCTAAATATGACATATGTTGAGGTTTCTCTGCATAAATAATTATTGGTAAACCTTCCAATGAGATTTTTTGCCAATAGGAATGGGTATAATGACATATGTCCCATGTGTGAAAACCATAGATCTTCCTTACATGCCACTATATTTGTAGCGTCTTAACTACTTTTATTTATCTAACCCTACAAATTTCCCAAACTAGGAAGTCTAGATCAAATTCTCTAATTTATCTTGCTAAAATTCCACTATCAGATCCTCTTTCTCAATAATGGAAAGTTAAAATCACTCACCTCTCTATATTGTTCAGGTAGAACAAATCCCACCCACTCAAGTGTCAAGAATCTTTTCCCCATTTATCATTTATGTGCACTTACCTAAACTTACGAAAGCCTTGTAAAGGATGAGAAAATAACGTAGATTAATAAATTTCTAGCCCTATGGCTTTCACCTGGAACATCTCTTATCATACACTTGCTTCATGATGGTCTTAACAAGGGATTTAATTACTATATCAATAATGTTCAGATATTTTCTTAACCTTCATTTGGTCCTTCTAAGGTTTTGGATTTCATTCCACTAGTATCTTTATTTTTGGCTCTTTACCCCCATTTCCTCCTTTGCCTCTTATTGAACTCGATATTTTAATAATGAGCTTAATCTGAGTGTGTTTCCATGTGCTAAGTTTAGTCATTTTTTATTTTGAGTTCATACACATTTTATATGCTTCGGTGTTGTTGCTATGTCATTCTTATTTTAGCGCTAAGAGGAATGTCTCTCTCTAATTTTATGTAGGACATACCACATGAATTGTAATTGAGGCAATTTTTCTCGTGTGTTTACCATGTTATAAAACCACTTACTTGCATAATCCAATCGATCATGTGAAGATCAATCTGTTAGTATTTGTATAGAATTTTTTATAAGCGAATCAGTGTGGGACTACTCTCAACATGTATCTACATGTATGGTGTGTAATGAGCTAAACACATGAACATTTATACTAGTTTACACATGACAGTTGTAGTGGTTAGGCGGCACACAAATTGAACCTTCTCCGATGCCATGATAGAGAATTATATCTATTTGTAATAATAAGTGGTTCTCAAACATAATTCGTTTGATCAACTAGGATAAATATTCAATCATTTTTGCCTTCCGAGGAAAAGAATATTTACTATAACAAAGCTCAAATGGAAGACCCTTTCACATGAAATTATTGAAGAACTATATGATTGACAATAACTAGCGTTGATCCTCTTTAATCCCTCTATTTCTAAACTGGGAACAAATAGAATTTAAAGAAGTAGCACGAGGCACTAGATTAAGGAATGTAATGGATAAAAAATGAAAATGATCACAAAGGATGATACATAAAACTTGGATAACTAGTGTAGAGAATACAAAATAATTGAAGTAAGCTAGTATACGAAGTGAAGAAGAATGAGTAAATAAGAATTTGAAATGTATGACATATGATTGGTTTCTAAATGAGGACCTAAAGTACATATGTAGACCATAAAGGGAATTTTCCCTTGTTGTTCATTTAAAATTTATTCTCTCATCAGAAAAAATAGTCTTTTTAGTAGTTTAAATTAAATGGAAAAATATAACAAAAGAATATGGAAAAAAACTCATTTTTATATCAATTTTTTTAGAATAACTTTATTTAAAGCAACCACCAAGTTATAATATTATATGACTTAAAGTTAAAATTTAAGTTCAAAGGACACTTTCCAGTTTATAAAAAGCTCATGAAACATGCATTCGATAAGTATTTTTTTAATAACTCCCCATGAATGCTCTTTATAGATAAACTAACAAAATGGGGATTATTTCAATGTATATTTAAAATTACATGATTTGATTTTATTACAATGAACAACAAAGTATTTTTGATTTGAAGTTTAAAATGAGTTTAGAGTCTAAAATAATGGACATTTCATTCATACTATACTCTCCTATAACCTGAATTAATCCGGGATTGACATATATATATTTCTTAGGAAGCATGTGCAAATGATATACTAAGAAGTTAAAAATGGGTAGATCAAATCCAGTGGAGATTCTAACATGATGTGGTACAAAGCACTCAAAATATATATTAAAGAAAATAACGAGGATCGTACACTACTGAAGAACCTAGAAGGTAGTTATAGGTGCTTCACTAGCAGGCCCGACCCTGGGCATAGGCCCAGTAGGCGGCCGTCTAGGGCCTTAGGTCTATAGAGGGCCTCAGCATCTAATCTTTGTACATATATAAGTGATGGCATAACTATTATGATTTTAATTGTGGCAGAGTGGTTGCGGCATAGGGCCTCCGTGGTAGCATGCACGGTTCAAGTCCTGACAGCTATAAAAAATTTAACCCAGCAACAGTTTTTCCCTCTCTCCACATTTATAAATTTTTCTTAGGGCCTCATTAGTTTCAGGGCTGGTCCTGTTCACTAGCATTAGACACCCGTCACACTTCAAGTAGTTGGCCTTACTAAGCTTAACATGGAAGCTCTTACAAAATTATATTTTCATTATTAAACGAACTTTCAATGTGTCATAAATACAACAGATTTGGAATCATCAAATTGCATTCTAACATTTTCAAACTGGTTGGTTGCAGTGGTAGTGATTGTATTGGAGACATTGACTAACTATTTTCATTATATGAGTCCTATGTATTCAATATTTAATTATATGAGCAATGCATATATAATATATTTTACTTGAAGCGATATTATTTTAAAATATAATTCAATGATATTTTTGTAATAAATCCTTGATAATTGTTGAGATACGTGATGCGATATTTCGAGGTTGATGTAGAATGACATCGCTTGGACTAGTAGAAGAGGAGTATCAACGATGAAGGAAAATAAAGAAGATTGATGAAGCATTGGACAACCTATAGCATAAGCTATCAACATTCTATCTGCTAAAGAAGAACCACTAGTTGGTAGGAATCTTTTTCGGTTGATTCGAAAACCTACCAAGTTAACTGGATTTTTGGAACAATTCCGACCTGGGAATACATTTTTTTCAATGAAATTGAACACTTTATCCATTGAACTTTACCAATTGCCTAGGGGTAATTCAAGTCAGTTGGATTTGAAAATCAAAAGCAACTTTGGGTCTGGGATTCAACAGTAATTTTGTCATTTTTAGGATACTTCAGGGTTTCAACCATTAATCTACATATACTTTTTATTTATTTATTGAGATTACTTTAGACTTCTATAAGTAGGCTTGTATTAGTTTCATTGTACTGTTAAAAAGGATATGCATCAAGGTTTTTTGAGTTGAGATTTTTCTCAATTTAAAGGCTCTCTCTTGTAGTTTTTCAGAGGAACCAAAAAAACTTGTTTGAAAGAAACTATTGATCCATTGTTTTTTATTTGTCTCTTATCATTTCTTAGTTCTAATTGTGTATGGAACTTCGACATAACCCAAAAAGTTGGTATAAGAGTCTACTAAAAAAACTCTTTTGGAGGGAGATTGTTTGCAAAGAAGATAAGAATTGAATTATATATTTGGAACAAATGGATCCATACCTCAGTGGTCTTTGTCGAAATCAAAGGGAGTTACCTAGTGATGTAACTTAAGTTATGCGAGAAATTGTTGATAAGAGGGTCGCAACAACCATTTGATGATTTACGAAGAATAATGTATTACAAATTATTGGTGATAAAAAATATGTTATGTAATTTGAAAGTAATTAGAAGGGATCTATCTAAAAAACTCTAAACTTATGCATGGTTGTTCAGGTGAGAAGATTGATAAATTTTAAGTTTAAGAAAAGTGTGCCAATTGGATAACATCTTAATGATTTCCATTGAATTATGAATCAATTGATGACTATAAATTATAAGAAGGGAAAAGAGACACAAACTAATGGGTTCACTATTAGAAAGTTAGGAAATATGTGTGGTGGTGGCACATTAAATAACTCAAATATAGATAAAGTTGTTTCTATGATTTGGGGATTTGTTGCATGCTTAATAAGAAGACACAAATGATGAATCTAAAGAAAAGGAAGATTAATAAGGAAAAGGGTAAACAGAAATCTGAGTGAAGTAGTGCATCTTGTTAGGAGGGGTAATTGTCCACATATGAAAGGACAATCAAACCCATCAAATATGGTAAAAGATTATGTTAGCTATTACTGTGAAAGACCTAATCACCAAATGAGATTTTGCAATAAGCTAAAAATGGATTAAAAAAAATGAAGATGAAATGATTAGAGGAAGACAACGACAACTTGAGGGAGACAATGATGGTAAATTGAAATTTGATCTTAGCAATAATACGTTCTATGTTGATGGAAGAAAAGAAAACGAGTGAATACTTGATTCGACGCATATTTTCATATATGTAAACAAATGATAGTATTCATTGACAATAAGAAGTAAGATCACAAGTTTGAATTTGTTACGATCAAACTTACATGTTAAAGACATATATTTTGGTAGGCTATAAATATATGTTGGAAAGGAGTCGTAAGTTTGAACCCGAAATGGAGTCGCATGAGTTTGGGTGGCAAAAAATTAGATGTTCCATGCAAAATAGGAAGAAATAACATATAAAAAAATTGGAATTGGTAATAAAGGTCTCCTTAAAGTGGTGTTGGAAAAGAAAATTTATTTGAATCAAGGTGGAGCTAGGAATGGAAGCCGCAAAGTCCCTCTAAAGGCTGATATGGTATTATAAACATATCTAATTCATTGATGATATCATGTTCAATCAAGAATGCATTATTAAATGGATTAAATGTTAGGTAAGTTTTTCATTTGTATGATAGAGACATTATTTTCCATGGTAATTTTGGTGACCGCTTAAAGCATCGACTGTAGGTAGAGTTTGAATAGTGTTATAGGAATATAGTATCAAGGCTGAAATTACTATGTCACGTGATATAATGTTTCTAGGTTGATGTAAAAGAATGTCGCCTGAAACCGCAGAAGAGAAGCAAATGGTGAAGGAAGACAAGAAAGATGAAACACAAGATAAAATGTTATTATGGAGAATTTCGACCCAAGGTCACTCAAATCAAACCCCAAAACACAACGAAAGACGATATCGTGGTAAACGTGCCAAAACAGCCAATCAATATATCAAAACAACCTCAACCCAATCTAATAACCAATCTGAATCACCAAACAAGAGAAATTAAGCAGCAATAGAAAAAAGTAAATCACACAGGGATTTATAGTTGTTCCACTAATGTTTGTTAGTATGCATCCACTTTAAGAGAGAATTTTATTAATAACAATAGAAGGGTATAAGAGAATGATTACAATGATCAAATTCACCAGAAAATTTTGATTTTGTGGAGATGAGAATTGAAGAAAATTAGGATTGCCAAAACACTAATTAGAATAAAGCCAGGTTAATCTCTTGATTAATCCCCTTTTTCTGTTCATAACCCTTTTGGATCTGAGAACAGCTATATAGGAGTGAATAATATATAGCAATTTCCCAAATTACTCCTTGAACCTTTACAAATCAACCTACCAAGCTTTCAGTCCGAAATTCCTTTAGAAATTGCCTCAGACATCTGTCGAATTGTGACAGACGTCTGTCCCTAACCAGTGAAATATTTCTGTTTCAGCACAGACGTCAGTTACCTTCCATAGACGTCTGTCTCCAGCTCATGTGTTTATCGAGAAGCGACAGACGTATGTCCAAAAGTGACAGATGTCTGTCCAAAAATACAGACATCTATCATAACTTTTGTGAAACTCCACCCTGACAACACAGATGTTTGCCATGCCATGACAGACGTCTGTAGCTGAGCCCTACTGAAACCTTGCACTTCTACACTTGTAACTTTCTCTTACAGGCTCCAATTTGCGAACCATCTTCTCCAACTTGAAGCTACTACTATATAGTATCGGAAAATTAACACTCGACCTCGATACTATATCCATCTCCATCACGAATACCGATGGTATCAAACCATCCCCTGCCTTCTACCAAATAAGCTTGAATGTTTCCACGATGAACTCGGCATGGCCACAGTCCATTGCACTCCACTAACAAGTTCAGGCAAAGCCCCCACCGGCCAATGAAGTGTTGAAAACACCCAACTCCAAAATTAGTCCCACTAAAAGACAAACATACCAAGTAGATAGAACTCAATCTCTCACCAATACTCTTCTCCAACATTAACCAAGTTTCTCCCTCGACCATTCGACCCCGTGGCACCTAGCACTTCTCCAAGCTAATTAAGTTCGTGCAATGCTCGAACGTCATAACCGGCAATGCCTTAGTGAACATATCCGCCGCATTATCCTTTGTGTTCACTTTACGAAGGCATACTTACTTGTCTTCGTCCATAGCTACTAGAAATTACTCTCTCACTTCAATATGCTTAGTCTGTTTGCTAAATGCAAAATTCTCTGCCAAATGGATAGCATTCTGGCTATCACATCAAACATCAACACTATCATGTTTGAATCCCAAATCACACAACAATCGCTTCAAGTATAGTGCTTCCTTTGCCCCTCCACCGCAGCAATCAACTCCACCTCCGTAGTGGATAAAGCAACTATGGTATGCAATCTCGATCTCCAACTTATGGTCGTTCCACCAAGAGTGAAGACATATCCGGAAGTTAATATTCTCTGATTCCTCTCACCAGCGTAGTCTGAATCACGTAACCAACCAACATGCAATTCTTCTCCTAACCACCCCAAAAAACAAGACCATGAGATGATGTACCTTTCAAGCATCTCAAGATAAGATTTACTGCTTCCCAATGTGATTTTCCCGGATTAGCCATAAACCGACTAACCACCCCGACGACATTTGCAATACTAGGTCTTGCACATACCATGGCATACATCAAACTTCCAACTGCACAAGCATATGAAACTTTTGTCATATAAGCCTTGTATTTCTCTTCAATGGTGTTCCCTTACTCAAAAGATTTACATGCAAAGGTAAAGGTGTATTTGACGCCTTTGCATCCTCCATGCTAAATCGGCAAAGAACTTTTCTAATGTATTCCTTTGGAGTCAATTTCAACTCAAAACGCTTTCGATCTCTTTCGATTTCCATGCCCAAAATCTTCTTTGCTTCTCCAAGGTCTTTCATCTTGAATTTCACTTCTAATCTCAATTCAACTTGTTGGTTTCTTCCTTGTCCTTAGAAGCAATGAGCATATCGTCCACATACAAGAGTAAGTGCACTCGACAATCGTTTCCCAACTTCTTGAAATAAACACAAGCATCCTTGATGCTTCTCTCAAAGCCACTTTCAAGCATAAAATGATCAAATCTCTTGTACCATTGCCTAGGTGATTGCTTCAAACCATATGGTGATTTCTTCAACTTGCAAACCAATTTTGACTTACCATCTACATCAAACCCTTCCGGTTGCTCCATGTAGATGTCTTTATCCATGTAACCATGCAAGAAGGCAGTTTTCACATCAAGTTTCTCCAACTCCAAGTCGTGAATATCAATTATAGCAAGTAATATCTGGATAGAAGTGTGCCTCACAACTAGTGCAAATATCTCATCATACTCCTTTCCTTTCCTATGTTCAAACCCCTTAACCACCAGGCAAGCTTTGTATCTTCCATCGTCCTTCACCTTGTATATCCATTTTCACCCAATAGCACGGTTTCCATTAGGAAGTGGAACCAACTCCTAAGTATGATTCTTCATCAATGATTGCATTTCTTCCTCCATGGAATAAATCCACTTTGAGATATCACTCGAACCCATGACGTCATCAAGGTCCATCGGCTCATCTTGGACTACATGAAGAGAATAGTCCAAATTCTCACAAATGCTAAGATAGTTCCAATCACCATATCATTCGGGTGGCCTTATAGTACGACGACCAACCCAAATAGCAATACCTTCACCCGGTCTTCATTCAGCTCCACCTTGAACTGAATCTTCTCTAGAATCGTGCACATCACCAACACTGCTAGAGGAACCCTATGGACTACGTGATGCAAAATCAACCGCATTCACCTCGCAAGAACCTCCAACAACTCTACTGTTTCTAGGCCAGAAAGTGGGAATAGCTCCCTTCTCCTTTGATTCACATGAACCAAATCTGGAACATCCGATGAGCCTTCATTCACATTGAACAAAGCAGACTCATCAAAAGTAACATGACGAGAAACTACAATCTTTTTCATTTCCGGCTTCCAAATCCAATAGCCTTTAACTCCATCCATTTAGCCAACCAAAATCCCCTTGAAATCTCTAGGCATAAGCTTATCACTCGCTGGATCATGCACATAAACAAGACTACCAAATACTCGAAGATAACTTAAATCAATACCCTTTCCCTTCCACACCTCCTTCAGAATTTTGTTATCAATAGTCGAGCATGGAATTCGATGAATAATATGCACTACGGTTGGCAAAGCTTCGACCCAAAATCCCTTAGTCAAACCCGATGTCAATCACAAGCATCGAGCTTTCTCCCGTAGAGTTCAGTTCATTCTCTCTACTACTGCATTAATTTGTGGATACCCGAGTGAAGTAAAATTCCTCCGAATACCATGATGCTTGCAAAATTTCAGAAAATCTCCAGAAACATACTCCCCGCCATTGTCGAACCTAAGAACCTTCAAAGACTTTCCACTCTCATTCTTAACAAGAGTCTTCAATTCTTTGAACCTTGCAAATGCCTCCGGCTTGGCCTTCATTACATACATCCAAACCTTCTGAGAAAAATCATCAATAAAAGAAATATAGTATCTTGATCCTTCCAAAGAAGCTACTAGTGCTAGTTCCCAAACATTTGTGGGCACATACTCAAGGATCCCTTTGGAATCATGTTTTCCTTTACTAAATGATACTCTAATTTTGCTTCCCTATGACACATTCCTTGTAAAACTCCAGTTTGTTGAAACTTTCTCTATCAATCGTCTCTCTTCTACGAAGAACGTCCAAACACTTCTCCAAGATATGACCTAATCATAAATGCCACAACTGTGTCGCATCTAAGCCATGAGAACAATCAACACCAACACATGTTTCACCATCCACAATCACTCCTTGAAGCAAACAAACTCCATGAGTCCTAGCACTCTTCAAAACCACAAGTGCACCCTTCGAAACCCTCAAGCTATCACTCTCAATAGTGATCTTGTATCCTAAAGAATCTAGCTGTCCAAAAGAGATAAGCAACTTCCATAGTTCCGAAACATAGCGAACATTAGTGAGAGTACAAACCATTCTGTCAAACATTCAAATTTACACGGATCCATTTCCCTTCGACATGAAAACTGCATCATTTCCCATAACAATTGAATTTCCTTCACGATCGTCATAAGAAGAGAAACAATTCCTATTAGGCTTCATGTGGTTTGAAGCCCCTGAATTAAGAACCCATTCGTTGCCCGAAACATCCAATGCTACAACCGACATAACGTCCTCCACCGTAACCGATGAAGATGCTACTTCCTTCTTCCCCTTGTCTGGACAATCATTCTTCCAAATGACCAGGTTTCTTACATATAAAGCACTTGCTATTTCTTTCCTTCGACTTTCCTCTCCAACCGGGCTTTCTAGACTTAGAACTTTCCCGGTTTCCCATCTTCTTAGATTTCTCCTTCTCCACAAATAAACTGTGACCATTACTTCCATCACTCATCTCTTTCATATGGTCTCTCAATTCCTCACTGGGAAGACCCGTCTTGACATGATTAAGGTCAATGTATCTTGGCCATAGATTGTACTATTTGAGAACCTAGTATAGCGCTCAGGCAATGAACATAACAATATCATTACCTTATGCTCCTCCTCAATCTTCAAATCTATCACCTTCATCTTCATTAGCAAATCATCAAACACATTCAAATGCTCCTTTGGATAAGTTCCTTCCTTCATCTTGTAGGTAAAGTAATTTCGTAGCAAGATCAGTAAATGAATTCTTCATATACAACTCCTCCAACTTATCCCAAATACCTTTAGCAGTCATCTTACCACTAATTTCAGAAATAACATTCTCCCACATAGCAAGATAAAGAAAAGTGAATGCTCACTCATCCATTTCCTCTCTGTCCACATCTGAGATGTCAGCTGGCAGTAAATGTATATCAAACACTGCCCGATGTACCTGATTCCGCCAAAGAACCTCTTTCATCTTCCATTGCCATTTTTCAAAATCATCATCGTCATTCCACTTGTCAATAACCAGTTGTGACCCAGAAATTGCATACAAACCACGTACATAAGGAGCTACACCACTTGAACCTATTGAGGCACTATTTGAATTTGATTCCGACATTTTACAACTATCTACCAACACCAAAGCTCCAATTGCAAATATTGTGGAGAATTCGACTCAAGATCGCTTAACTCAAACCCCCAAACTCAACGGAGGACGAGAATGTGGTAAACATGCAAAACAACCAATCAATGTATCAAAACAATCTCAACCCAATCCAATAACCAATCACATTCACCTAACAAGAGAAATTAAGCAACAATAGTGAAAGTTAAATCACACAGAAATTTATAATGGTTCCACTAACATCTTGTTAGTATACATCCACTCTGAGAAAGAATCATTATTAATATCAATAGAAGAGTATAAAAGATTGATTACAATGATCAAATTCACTAGAAATATTTGATTTTGTGGAGATGAGAATTGAAGAAGATTTGGATTGCCAAAACCCTAATTTGAAGAAAACCTAGGTTGATCTCATAATTAATCTATTTTTTCTTGTTATAACCATTTTGGATCCGAGAATAACTTATATAGGGAGAGAATAGTATATAGCAATTGCCCAAATTACCCCTGGAACCTTCACAAATCATCCTACCAAGCTTTCAGCTCGAAATTGCTTCATAAGTCACCTCAGACGTCTATCGAATTGTGATAGACGTTTCCTAACCAGGAAAATATTTATGTTTCAACACAGAAGTCTGCCACCTTCCACAGACGTTTGTCTAGAAGTGATAAACGTCTGTCAGAACTCTCGAGGAACTCCCTGACAACACAGACGTCTGTCATGCCATGACATACGTCTGTCGTTGAGCCCTACTGAAACCTTGCACTTCTATACCTGTAATTTTCTCCTACAGGCTCCGATTTGTTAACCGTCTTCTCCGACATGAAGCTACTTACATCCACTTCAATTTTATATAGTATCGCAAAATTTAGCAGATATAACAAAATGAACAAATATTAAGTTGGCTGGAAAAGGTAATTCCTGGTAAACATATCCAGTTGACTAGACGTTGAAATAATTTGGAGTTCCGAATGCATTTATATTTCTAGTCAATTAGAACACTCAAGCATTCAACTAGTATTAGTTAACTAATGGTAATTCCAGGTGATCGAATCGGGAAATCTGGATCAATTTCGAATCCGAGATTCAAAAGCAATATTGTCATTTTCGAGGAGTTTCCATGGTCGGTAACTACATATCTTTTATATAGCGAATGAGATTAAACTTTTATAAATGAGCTTGTAAGGGGTTTACTGTAGTGTGTGAAAAGGGATTTTGTATTAGAGTTTTAAGGACTGAGATTTACTCCCAATTTTAGACTTTCTATTATAATTTCTTTCTCAGCCACTAGAAAGTTTATTTATAGAAAATTATTTATACATTTTTTTCTTCACTTTTTACCTTTACTTAAACCAAATTATGTAAAGGTCGTTCTAATAAATTTAACAAAACCAACAAATATGTTAGCCGTATTTGACAATATTTGATGGGAATTTAATTTAGAGCAGTGAAATATTTCCATATTATACAAAAAGTACATTAATGTGTCATACTGTAATAGAACACTAGAATTTATAAAAGCAAAATTCTTTATCTGAACAATCTAAAATTGTGTGAAGTGATAAAATAT
Organism: Allium sativum; assembly: GCA_030737875.1. Taxonomy (NCBI): domain Eukaryota; kingdom Viridiplantae; phylum Streptophyta; class Magnoliopsida; order Asparagales; family Amaryllidaceae; genus Allium; species Allium sativum. The sequence continues at coordinate 294,185,090 of CM060909.1, forward strand.
GAATATTTACAATTTTATAATTATCGCAATTTTTTAAAATTCCCAACAAACATATTGATATTTTTAATGATTTTATCATAATATTTTCAGTTATCACGTGTCAATCCCTAATTGAATTTTTATTAATACCAATATTAACTACGCAGTGCAAGACGCGACTTTTACTTAGAATTCATAAAAGAGTTAATTATGAAACTTTCCAATTGTGAAACTTGTAATAGTTACCTCAACTTGTGTTCTCATGTATTTGATTTTGAGCAATATTAAAGAAGTTGAATATACCACATCATAATGCAAGAAAGTACAGAATCAAGTTTATGAGGATGTTAAAGTTCAATATCCATAAATTTTTTGCGCATTCATTAATTATGGTACAAATATTTAATTTTCTTCGATGTAGGGTAGACTCATAAATCATGGAAGGTAAAAGAACAAATAAAACGACTTGTACTCAAAATTTTCTGTCCCGCAATACCCATCCAATCAGCACCCCCTAAATTCCACCTTTTTGCAATTAAACCCTCTTTTTTCTTTGATTTAATTACAAAAAGGTGAAAATCAGGAATCCTGATTGGTTGAGTACATGGAAACAGAGAATTTTGGATACATAGGATTAACTCTCGTAAAAGAAGTACAAAAGTATATTTATCGTAGTACAAACTCTCTAAAGTTATCTTACCATAAATTGCATACAAAACCTATCATCGTATTTCAGATTAGCGAATCATAGAATTATATATATGTTAATCATTTGTTTTAAATATGGAACGTTAAAAGTGGAGATGATGTCAATATATGTGAATAAGCCAAAAAGATATTTTGTAACAAGGTTTTACTTCTTCGTAAAACGATGTCATTTGGATTTTTTTCATTTTCTATCCCCATTCTTCTTCTTCTATGCCATGTCATTTGACCAAGAGATTTATTGAAGGAGTGACACATGACACAACACAATGCGATATGAACTTTTATGGAGAATAAATCAGGTATATATGCTTACTGAAAACATTATCTTCGAAGACCGAGGTCTGCATATTGATATATGCCATGGTTTGAGGTTTTGGCAGAAATACCAAAAATTCAGCCATCTCGGTTCAATTTCGTTAGATTCCAAGATGAAAGGGGATATACGTCCAGTCGGTTTGGTTCGCTTTAAGGTAAAAAAACTCAAACCGAATTGAAACTGAAAATTTTACAAATCAAACCGAATTAGTTTTGGTTAATCCGATCAGTAACTGATTTAACCTAACTTGAAGGGTGTATTATTATTCAAATGATAAATTCACTCAAAGTAAAACATAAATTCATGTTTGAAGAAATTATGTATAGTAAATTTTATGTTTATAATAAAACTTGATATATTTGCAACAAATGTTTTTTTATTATATCACTAAACTAATTATTTAAAGTACTACAATACCATAAAATTTGATAATAAATTAAAAGTTCGGTTAATTCGGTTAAACAGATAACCATAAATTTTTATTTTACAAACCGAATTCGAACCAATTTAGTTTTAAAACCAAACCGAACCGACAAGAATGAACCGGTTTGATCGGTTAATTCGGTTTGAGCCGTATTTTGCTCACCCTTAGAACCATAGCTAGAATATGGTTTTTGCTAAGAAGGAACTAATATTGAAATTTTTGGAAATTACAAACAATTACTCAAATATATACTTTAAATCATAGACTTTGAAAAAAAAAATGCTCCAACCTGTTTATCAACCTCAATCCCATTGACGATTTTAACCCTGTCTTCGGCTCATCATCAACCAGGGTTGTTAATGAATATTCAAAAAAAATCTGAAATCCATCAACATCAATGTTGGAAACGAAAATAAATATCTGATATTCGAAAATGAAGATTTGCATCTTCCTAGGTTCGAAAAGCGGATAAATATCCAATATTAGAAAAACATTTGTGTATGCAAGTACGAAGGCATCCACATCAAAAAATTATCCTTTTGGTTTTTTCTTCAAAATTATAGGTTATTTTATATATTTCTTTACAAAATATTTAATGTAAATTTATTGTTTCATTAAGTTAATAGTTAATAATTTACGCATTTATGCATACTAAAGTCTTAAACCAATTTAATGTTATTATACTTATTGTTTTTATATACTTTTATAATTGATGACGTTAAAGAAAAGTTCATATCAAGCCAAAGTTTTAATTTATGTTCCTAGATATATATTATTATCGGATATGTAATTATTCGATATTTGTCCGCATCCGCAGATGCAGATATTCAAAAATTGTTTTGAGATGCGAGTATGGCCCTATTCGCATCGAAAGTATATGTTGACTGCTCTATTGTCGACTTCAGTTTAATCTCATTGTTTAATGCTATCTTTTTCCATTTATTTTTTATTTTTTGAGTTTAAGCAAAGAGTGTTGACATTTTTCCATTTCGATTTTTCTGGGTTAGTAGAGAGTGGTGAAGCATTTTGGGGCTAGGGTTTAGTAAAATTAAGGTATAATATGGGTTGAGTTAGGCATAAAATTATTACTTTGTGGTTAAGTTGGGCTAAAAGTTAAGCTTATGCTTGAAGGTTGGGCCTTTCAATCTTAGTCTTCTATTAGCCATATTTAGTTAAATATGTGTCTTTACATTTTATATCTTTAGTTTGTACAGTTATTTCGGTATGAGTGAATTTTCAGGAGAGTGTTGCATCACTTGTTTTGAAATTGTACAACTAAAGATGTAAAATTATATATATTTATACATTATAAAGTATCAATTTTCAAAAACTTTGTTTTATATTTTATTAACAAAGAACATTATTATATTTTTATTAACATATCATTAAAAATCAAAATTGAGACCGAAACTACAAAAATCTCAAATGATTGGAATCGAAATCGAATTCTCAAATCTTAATTAATATATGCTATATCCAAGATTTGATTAGAAGGAATGAGGCACAAGAAAATTATGTCAATTGAAATAACTAAGTGATAATTATATTTACTAAGATTCTCAAGAGGAAATACCTTAGAACATTAGCCTTCTTTTGAGTTAAAAATCAAGTTTGGGATGTCGAATATGGGCATCGTGTTTGAGCTATAACATTTACAATTATTTCCCACATTGATTGATTGTGCGCAATAAATATTTAACTTGTTTTTAAGTGTGCTTATTCTTGGAATAACAACTAAAAAGATATTTTAGAAATGTTATTATAGTAGAAACTAGAAACTCAAAACTTTTACACCTATCTTATCTAGAGCATGCAAAGAGTATTTCTAAGATATTCCACGTGAGATTTGTGGAGAATGATTATGAATTGTAAATCTAAACATATATGTTTTATTATTTAAAAGATGGATCGGCATGAATATGGATAACGTTTAATTTTGTAAGTAAGAGACAAACGCCGAAAAAATACTCTGTAACAATGATAATTTCTCATATTCATAGATTCTATTTTACACTTATCTAATTCTTTTTAGCCATTTCTTATAAAATGTTAACTAACCTAGTACTTGGAAGGCTAAAAGAGAAGGGTGTTGATGCCTAAGATTATGTGCAACTAAACATATTTTCAAGTAGATAAAACTCTCTTTGTGTAAGATTACATCAGGCTGGATGTAACTTTAGTTCAGATGTAACTCGCCCTAGATGGCATAATATGTTGGGTAGATGCCCTAAAAGTTAAACCTATACTTGTGTATTCCTTCAACTATTATGATTTAATTATATATGTACATAAATACTATGAATCTGTATGCCCACTGCCATTCAAGTTGTTGGTAACTAACAATTCACGTGAGTACAAAAATTCTGTTACCTACTCTACTAAATTGATTTAAAAAAAAAAGGCAAAGATAGAAAGCTTGATGAGACAAACCTGGTTCCTTGACAGTCCCGTCTGTCTTGCTAACAAATGTTTATCTGCGTCACTTGGATACCTGAAAACATTACATTTTTTTTTTTTAAATTTATTCATCCAACAATATTTCTAAACTATACATTATTCCATTACAATTCAAAAAACACAGCAGCTCAATCATAGTACATTTGCATGCAGAAGGCAACAATATCCACTTACATTGTTCTACATATGCACAAGTTGCGTATTGTTCTTGTGCATTATGTTTTTACTATTTGATTATTTTCAAATGATAGAAATAGATGCTGGTAATAAACTGCAATCATCAATGAAAAGGATGGAACAAAGAAAAAGGCTTTTGCATCAGCTTTAGTTCTCATGTTTTTAATAAAGAGTAGTACAGACAAAACATAGAAATAAAGTTAAGACTGATTGAATTAATCTTTTGATAATAAAGTTTAAGCTAGATTACAAAAAGTTAATCAATCTTTCTGCTAATGCATAGAATGTTAATTTGGGTAGTTGTGCTCGTATATATGGATATCTGAAAAGAGGAAAAAATGCGGCAGAATTTATAGCAAATTCGCTGATAAAAGCTGTGAAACTGAGTACTATATAATACGTACTGAATCCCGAGCATCACAGACCATAAAATAATGTTTTTATATAGATGACAAAAAACTGTAAATTCTTTGTCTGGAAAAGAAAAAAAACGCAGAGACAAGGTATATGAATCTCCATCATAGCACATATAAAAATTTATGTCGAATTTGAATGTACTCGCAGTCTAGCATACTCTCGTTCAAACTGAATTATAAATTTCAGTTCCAAAAAATTTTTAAGTGTAAAATGTCATTAAATTATTTTGGTTTTTATCCGTTGTTTAATACGCATATATTTAGTTGAAAATAATGAAATTACTGGTATCACAAACTGAAACTTAAGAAACAATGTATGCGGCAGAAAAATATGCTTAGTACTAGGTAGGGTCAACATTACTGTATCCAATGTCATGCATCTGAATCATATGATTATGAATAAGATAGAATATATCACAGAAGAAATGACATAAATCCAAAAATACAAACCGTCCAGGCTTTTTAAAAAAAAAAAAAAAAATAATAGATTTATATATACGTAGTTATACTTGTAAGTAACTATGCATTAATTATTTAATTTACATATTGTTCATATCAAGTGAAAGAGAAAGAGTAACAAGACTGACTTACTCCTTAATGGCTTAATGTGTACAAGAAACTATGCATGATATATCAGTAAATAACATTGTAGTTGCACATTCGTTTTCCTAAAGAACATGACACCACAACATCATAAAATCATACTCATAACAAGAAATGCATGCATAATTTAAACCCCATATAATGAACGAAAAAAGGGAGACTAAAACACTACAATAAAATTGTTTTTTAGCGACGCAAAATGGTGTGTCTTTTACGACGCTATTAAAAATAGTGTCACAGAAACGTCGTAAAAGACACACCCTTTTGCGTCGTTAATGACTAGTTTTGTTGTAGTGAAACTTACGGGTGAAGAAAGTGTTCGAACAGCCAAGCTCGGAGAATGGTAACTGATCGTTCAGGCAAACCTCTTTGCGGCCTCCATGCTTCTTGCTCCATCATTCCCATTTGATGAAATGCTCTCTGCTGCCTTAAGCTTTGATCAAGCAATCTCAGTCTTGGTGTTTCTCCTTTTGTTATTCCTGAACCACCAGCTGCTTCTTTTTCTCCTAGTATTTCGCATGTGTTCTTCAACTGTACAGAGATTGCATCTTTAAGGCATTTAAAATGACGTGACATTGCCTTCTGAGCCAATGCAGTGTAAGGTGTTGCGGCCCCAAAGCCCATGACGGAGTCAAATGAGTTCACCACCATTTGCATTTGATCACAGTAATGGTTGTATCTTCTATCAACCTATATTTGTAGTTAATTAGTTAAATAGTAAAAATAATATTATGAGGCAAGTGATTAAATGGTTGGAAGAAAAAAAAAATCGATGTAGTAGTACATTAATAATTAATGTTACTTTGTATTTTATGATGGATACAAATGCAATAATGCAATTGTCTTTTTATGATTGTTATAAGAAAATTATGTACATCTACCTAGCTGCATACATTATTTGTTAGCAAGAAAAATAGGAGGCAAAGTAAAGATGACAATAGATAAAGAAATAAATTAAAATGATTTGTTATCGAAACAGTTATGAGCTGAGAAAGTGCAAAGGGGACCAAAAAAATATATAAAGGTACCAACAAAAATTGCAACAGCTCTCTCTTCTCCTCTTCTTGAAGATTCAACTTGTATATACGGTAGAGATTGAATATGAACATAACTATGATTGAAATAACTATGTACACAATGCAAGTGTTTATTATGATTAGAAGCATCCTAGGCGATTAATCAAAGGCGATTCCATCAAATAAAAACATGTCGTTTCTTGTTGTACCTTTATTCAATTTGAAATCTTCTTGGTAACCATTATTTGATTATAATACATGTAAGATAAAATCAAAGCTTAAATATAGATAAGATTTAATAGAAGTGGGGCTAAGAAGAAGAAAGGACTAATTAAACCAAAGGAATTTTCAGGTGACCGACAAAAAATAGATAAGGAAATTAACAATAAATTTACCTCATCAAGCATAGAAAGTAACTTCGACTTCTTTCTCTGATGCTCAAACCTATCGGCCGTAGACAAACTTGGAGGTCCATCTTTATAATTCGAAGAAGAACTTGCATTTGTATTACTGTTATTATCAGCATTAGGGTTGTTCGAAAGTGAAGATTGTCTTCCAAGCGTTTTCTTCCCTTTAAATTGCTGTCCTCTTCCAACACTGCAAAACTCTTCTAGCAGCTCTTGAGCTGCTCTGGAATACTTTGAGTTCCTCAACACATTAACTACCCCAACGCTCGCTCCTCCTCCGTAGCCTATGTGTTGACTTTGACCACTTGGTTGACCATGGCTTTGTTGTAATTGCTGTAGCTGTTGACTTTGAATGCTGCTGTTATTGCTATTGTTGTTGAAATACAGCACACCATCTCGAACTCTAAGTTCCTGATCCGGCTGCAGAAGAGAAGACAGCGACAAAGACAAGCCTTGATTCTGAGTGCTGTCTACAACTCCAAAAGGATTGTTCTGAACTCTAAGCTCTTGATCAGGCTGTTGCTGCTGCTGCTGCGGCTGATTGTGAGGATTCATCAGAAAAAGATTCATGGCAGCCGCCGAATCAGGATGATGATGAGGATGATGCTGACTCAGCTCTTTAGAATCTTCTATAGCACCTCCATGCCAGTTGGCGCCAAACCCAAGATTAACGGGTCGGGTGCCATATCCGCTAGCAGCAGCAGCTTGCATTTGGCTGGCTAAAAGATCAGTGGCGCTGGGACCTGGAACAGCAGTGGAGAAATTGAACATGTCTTGAAGCATACTGCCGCCTGCACCTGCAGCACCGGCGTTGTATATACCGCTGCCACTTGGCTCGTCCTCGTCCGCTGGATCAATCAGGCCTTGCATCCTGAGCTTGTCTCTTCTGCTTTGCTGAGCTACATGATGCTGGTGCTGGTCATCTTCTTGGTTTTCTTCATGGAAACCATATATTCCTTGATGGTATCCTTGTGACATATTAACTCTCCTCTATATTATATTTCGTATCAGCAGTACCATAATAAAGACTTCTTCTCCTTCATAATCTGTATCTGTATTCAATGAATTAGACATGGTGGTGGGGAAATAGTTAAGAAAACTTACAAAAAAAACTATTGATAAGTAGGGTTTAATTTGAGTGTACTGACCTAAGAATTGGATGTGCAGACAGACATCATTTTCTTGATTTCTGTAGGATTGAAAGCTTTGTCAATCAGATCGATTTCGATTGTGCCGGCGCTGTATTATGTTGTGATTTGTCTGTCTTTGTTTTTTCTTTCTTCTTTTTTTGTTTACACTAGTAGCTTTAGCTAGCTCGGACAATCGCCTTCTGAAACTGAAAGGAAGAAGAAGAGAATAAAAAAAAGGAGATGGAGAAAAGAAAGAAATAAGTCGCTATTCATCTCTCCTCATACCTTTCTACACACTTATATTGTTTTTTTATTTTTTATTTTTTTATTATTGTAATAATACACTCCTTCTTAGTGTATGTAAAACTATATTAGTTTGCCTTAGGATTAAATGCCTACTAATGACGGGTGCAGGAAAGTTCAACTTTTTTATTTAAAATGTTGTTTGTGTAGACTTTTTACTGCATTATATGCATATATGTACACCATCTATTCTAATACAACTTATATTTACAACAATTAATAGCTAGACAACTAATCACTTTATGAAATTTTCAACAAATGATTCACTAAAACCATTAACTAGATTCAACCCAGCAAATTGGTTTAGCTAAACCATTCAGAATGTGTAAGGTTTGGAAGAAATTGCAGTGAAACTTTAATTAACACCAGATTAGGTAATTAACAAAAAGATTTATTGTTTTTATTGGGATTTAAGTGTTGCACAATTTTCATTTTGATTTGACTAAGAGAAAATTTGGTACGTAAGATCCAAATCCTTTTTCTTGCAAGTAACTATATAAACACAACCCACTTCAAAATAGTAAAAATTATGATTATGTGATTGAAACAGCTAAGCAGAAAAGATAAGGGCCATATATCTCCACTCCTTTATTAAAACAATATGGTGGGTGGTGAGTGGCTACTCTTTTCTTCTTCCTTTTCTTTTCTAAATTCTTTTTTACTTTATTTTCTTGAAATTAACTACTGATTGAATTTACCACCAATATAATTATGTTAGCTGAAATTTTTGATAGCGTACTTTTGCAGTTACATCCATCAACTATAACCTTTTGCCTTAAAAGTGCTATATTTGCAATGCAATCTATCCAACTTGCAGTTGCCAGAATCTTGAAATTGACTTTGACAAATATTTATATACATATCCTAACCTGTTCTTTTCTTATTCAATCTGTACCTAGTTTTTTTTGTATATGTCAGAAATATGCAAATAGTTAACCCTCTGAATAAACACCAGGGCAACAACAAAAAAAGGTAAAATGAATAAGCACTTAATGAGGCCAAGAAAAAAAAGAAAAAAGGAAAGATAAAGCAAGATTGTGAACCACAAAATTAAGCACCACAATAAAAAAGATTAGTACAAGTCTAAAGAGGAATTCATCATCATGCTGTAACAGCCGTCAGATGGATGGAATATCAAGCATCCTACGGCTCCTGCCCTCGAGGTGGTGGTCCTAATGAGATGACTTATTTGGTCTTCATTTTTGTCGTTGCGATAATATCGTGATTTAGACTTCGCAACCACCCTCTATATATACGATTTTAATGCATTTTGCTTAATTGAATTGGGAATTTAGGCTTGCAAATGTTCACCAAATCGTGTATCATCATAATTGTAGGTAGCAACTTAACAGGTTGATTATAAGCAATAGCACCAACTAGTATATATGTGACCATACAACAGCATAAGAAAGATAGAACCAGTTTATGTATCTGGTACAAGATATATATGTACATGGAGAGGTAAGTAGTGTACATTTAATCAAATAATATGGTTGGAACGGATCAGTGGCACGTGACAAGGTAGAAAAGGATGGCACGTGGTAAGAGTGGTAGATGGCTACACGTAACTGAACTGATGCAGCAACAACCTATTTTCATTTATACTATACAACATGTATTAGTTATCCTGTTAATGCTGATTAGTGCCTTCACTTAAACATGAAAATATTTATGTCAAACCTGATTACACTTGAAAGTGAGTATACTTAACGGTTAACATGAACATTTTTCCTTTTACTTGTAACAAAACATCCATGATCTTTCACCATAGATTAAGAAAACATTTCCACTTTCGGGCTGAGGCTGAAAGAGATAGGGCCAAGTATAGTTTACTACAATAGTCCATGACCCTATACTATAATCATATATTAAAATATAGCTAGGTGTGCATCAAATTATCAACCTTATTATTAGCCTCATTTTTGACATTTAAGGGGATAGTAATAAAATATCTGGAAGGTGAGAAGGAGATTATATTATGTTTGGACGAGAGCATGACGGCAAGAAGAGTAATAAAGAACGATAAAAGGGAAGCGTGACAATGGAAGAGGGATTATTGTAAGAAAGATCCACCAAGAATAATATTGATAAGACAACAAAACACAACTTAAGCAAGCATCAATAGATTCAAAATTCAATTAATAGCTTTTGTTATATATAAGTTGAAATATCGTAATCAAAGCTCAATGGTTGGAGGTATTAATTAAGTAGCACCTACCGTCTCACTGGTAACTAGTGACCTCAACCACATTAAGTATAATGTTTATACACGACGGATGTACGTGTGCGAATTGTTCATACTTAACTGTTTTGAGTATCGCGTTCAGATTTCCAATCAACTCATTGCATTGATCGATATTAACACAGTGATAAACTTTCCATGTTTGAAAGAAAAAGAAGTCCCAACACAGCTAATGCTACTGGAGGTACAAAACGGTGGGAGTGTTGGCGCCTTGTTTTGTGGAAGGGTATGCAAGAATTGATGGATCTTTCCATTTCATGAGTATACAGTTGGAAGATTGAATCTTATTAATTGGCACTGCATCACCATCTTTTTCTACAAGAATAAGCTAATTTTTTTCTATGGTCTATATGAAACAATCCAATGCACACCACTTAAAAATACACTCAGGTCTTTTGGATGAGATATCTCAAGACACCTTATGCTCGTCTGTCCAGCTAATGGTATATTTTTTTCGTTTATTAGTCCAATGAATTAAACAAAAATGATAAATAATTAATGATTCGATAGCTATGATTAATTGGGTATAGGGAACATAATACAAAGGTAGAAATAATCACTTGGTGGACCATCTGACTTTGGCGTCTAAGTTTGAAACTGAAAATATACCACATAGCATGATTTGAGTCATTTGACCTATTAATATGTTACATACCACTAAAAAATTGCAATCTAAAACTTGTAGCGCAACTGTGTGCTACTATATAATTACCCCAATTCTAATAAAATAAGAATTAAAAATACTTGATCCCAAATATGAATGCCACATGTGCTCCTTTATAATCTATCATTCATTTCATTTTTTTCCTTTTAAATTATTCGCTTAAAATACTATATTGGGGTGGTTTAGATTCAACTGTATACCAAGGCACCGTAAATGAGTCTAGAGGATTCGTGATTTATAAATGGAGGCAAAATACCTCCTCCTGATGTTACACAAACTAAGCCAACAAAGTGTTAACCCAAAAGTGGAATTAACACCGAATTGATGTGAAAGCGTCAGCCTGAAAAGCAATTCAAGTAATAACAGGCGTAGATCTTAAAGAAACAACAAGTAAAAACAGAAAAAGGAAGGAGACACAAGAATTTTTAAAGTGGTTCGACTATCTTTGATCTACGTTCACTACAATGTATCTTTTATTATGATCTTACTAGTTGGAACCGTTTGGATCTCAATTAGTTAGCCATAATTAGATTTAGGTTACAATTATTTGAATATGTGTTTGAAGAGATAAGAAGTGAAGAAGAGATCTTGATCTGGTAAAGCAATGTTGTCTCCAATAGGATTTCTCCCGCCTTTTGAAGTGCAAATGAGTTAGTAATTATAGGAAAACCATAGGGTATTGGACCTGAAATTAAGGCGTAGAAGAATCTGCATATCAAGGCGAGTCTTTATCATGAGTCGTTGGATGATCCGAATGACTCGGACATGACTTTTCCCTTGTTACTCGAGTATTACTCATCCCCTATGACTCGTGTATGACTTATAGGCTTAAATTGTGTTTTCGTACTTTCACACTTGTGTCGTTTTCTTATCTTCTTCTTGAGTGGTCTCATCTAATCTTCAGTTGTTCCAATTTTGTTTGATCATATGCCTTCATGAATCATCCAATGAATTCAAGTTCGAAAACGAGTATTTCATAACTCATTTAATACCAACCAAAACATATGAAACTTCATAGGTTTCATGTAGAGTAGTATGCTTTGTGAGTGGCAACCTCCAAATCACAACTATTATGACTTGGCAATGACTTATATGGATGAGTCAGTGCCTCTTCATTGGGAATGTCGCAAGCATCTCCAAAACTTCTAAATTCCCTTCTTTATGGTTTCTAAGTGTTTCCATGTCGTTTCATTCCATCTGATCTCATTTGAGCCCTCTAGGTCCAGTTAAAGCTGCTTAGATCCAAAAGAGTTAACATTTGCCTCTCAAAGTTTGTCTTTTGGATGAAAAACGTGCTTTGAATGAGAACAAATTCTAAAAATCCAAGTTTGATGATTGAGCATTCTGATTTCTTTCACATCTATGTTCTTAGTCAAATTTTGATAGTTATGGTGTTTGGGATGTCTAAGTCAATACTAATTTCTTTAATCAATCTCAGCATAATCTAAGCAAAACTCTTTGGCTAATCAAAGTGAAGTTCTCAGATTTACGAGTCCAAATCATTATACGATGCACTCAGCATTCAGTCTTCACATTTCACTGATTAATTTGGCCAAATCTACTTAGAGTAAAATCGTTTGACAAAATATACCAGTTCCGCCTAATGCAATTCCACTATGATGAGCCGGTCGAACCCGCTTAAGATAAGATTATCAGACTAAGCCAACCAAAAAAACTCAAAGAAAGTTCATTAAGCTAAACCGACAAAATCCTCTGAAGGCAAACATATCATGCTAATTCGATTGAATCTTCCCCAGGTAAAGCCCCTAGGCTAAGCTGACCAAGATAAAAAAAATCTTAAGGTAAACCGATTACGATCGAATTTGCCCAAGGTAAATCAACCAAGACCCAATATTTCTCAAGATAAACCAACCACGACTGAGTACGCTTAAGGCTAAACCATTATGTTCAAATAGTAAGGCTCCCTTTTTATGAAACATATTAAATGGATTCAACGCATCAATGTTTAAATTATGGTTTAGCTAAACCTTTATATATATACTTACGTATAAATATCATTGAAATTTTCTTCTTCCAAATTATTATTATTAAGACAAAATCAATTATACAAAAGTTTATTAATTAAAACATTTGTAAAATAATATACTCGATTACTCATTATATCTTTTTTACTGAATAATTAACATATAAACATTCAAAAAACTAATTAAAACCCTTTAAACATTATAAATAAAATAAATGTAAGTAATATTTAAAACATTTACAAATTTGATAATAATTAATTTCCCTTTGAACATTATTATAAAATAAATGCAAATACTTACTTTATTTTTAAAACATAACCATTAAATAATTATTTTTATTTTGAAACATCATAAATTAAATATAAAGCGACCTGAGTTTTTGACCGTTTATCCAAGTGCGGTGCATCCCATTTAGGGCATGGCCTAATCAAGTTATTCTATTTTCAGTCTAAGCTGCAACCCCCATGACCATTTAAGTGCGATGATCTCTTTAGATCGTTATGTTTTAATCAGACAGTCTCTCTTGACTGTTATGTTTTAGCTTAAGTGCGATGATCTCTTTAGATCGTTTAGTGAATTTTTCAATTTAAGTGAGCTAACTTCACTTTTGGCCAATAAGCTTGTTTCTAGTTCAAACAAACTGATTCATGGCCTTTACCAATCAATGGTATATCTCTAGATCCTTTCTCGGCATAGCGTCTCCATGTTGATTATGGCCTATTTTTAGGCCTTTACCAAGTTTGTAACATCCTTCATCCCTTAGCGTTTCCTAAAATAGGGTTATGTCAAGAATTGTGGAGTGTTGTAGGTATAAAAAAACAAACCACAGAGATCAAGTTGTATAAGACATGAAATAAATACAGCGGAAACAATTTAATTAAAACATAACTTATTATTTCAAAAGTCAAACTTCATTTCAAAATAAAATAATAAGTAACAAAAACCACGTGTCTTATAAAGAAAAACCCAATCCAATGGAATATCAGAATATAAACATAAAAATCCCTCTCATAAGTGCTAGTACAAACAAACCAAAATGAAAAAGATGTAAAATAGAAGAACATATCACTACAAGAAAAACCGAGATTAGCGACAAATTTTTAGCAGCGGAAAATTTCGTCGCTAATTTGCGATGGATTTCCATGTGATTTACAAGGGATTTTTTTTTTTTGTACTTTCAAACTTTTTTCTTTTATTTATTACCGTCGCCTTCTGTCAACCCTCACTAATCCGTTGCAAATTACGTCAAATTACCGACAGAAAATTTCTGTCGCTATTTTCCGCTGCAAATACAGGCAGAATACCAATGAATATTTATCGAAGCTATTTTGCAGCAGAATTCCAACAGATTTGCAAGGGATAAAAATATCAGTTTATTATAATAATTATTTAATAATTAATAATAAAATTTAATAATTATCAAATGGTATATAATATTCATTAATTAATTTTATATAATTGTATTTGATAATGACAGTTGATAATTATAGTTGATATATATTTTTTATAATTATAGTTGATAATTATATTTTATATTTCGAAAAATTAAAAAATTTGAAATCATCTTGAATAAGTTTGAAATAAATCATAAAGTTTATAAAACCAATTATTGTTCGATACGAAATAACCAAAATTTCTAAATTTTGAAATATTGAAAAATATCATTTAATAGTTTAATTTAAATTGTATATACACTACAAGAAAATTACCCTTTTACAACTGACGTTCTGCAACAGTTTGATAAACCATTGAAAATATATAGGGCTTTTACAACATATAACCGAGTAAATGTCGTGGAAAGCATACTTAAAAAAAAATTAAAGGCAAAATGTTGTAAAATAAACTACCTTAACTACTATTTCAAAACGTTGTGGAAACATATCCTTAGTAACAAAATATTAGTATTATAAAAGATTGTTTTCTTAAAACAACATTTATTTGATGTTGTTGTATTCTATAAATAATGACAAAATTTAATTGTCATAAAATAGGATATTACGGTAAACTGTGTAAGCCATGAAACTTGATTTCACAAAGAGAGATTGCATTATAATAAAATAATAAAACAATCATGTATTATTACGAAAATTCATGAAATCAATTTTATTTTACTCATTGCAAATAGATATGACTCAAAGTTATTCAATATATATTTTTAAAAATGGTAGGAGATGTAAACAACCTGCAAAAAAAAGTCATTAAAAATTATGAATCTATAAAAGTTTTGAATCGCAAAAGCGAAGCAACAGAAAATTAAAAAAATACAAGCTTTAAAGATATTAGATTATAAAAATTGTTTAAATTTCGAAAGAAAAAAAAAATTGTCTTTAAACATTGAATCATAAATGAAAATATAGGAAATATTAAGTATTTTAAAGGCAAAAACTTGAAAAAAAAAAGATATTACATTAGATCTATTTGATTTAGGGGAGCCTCAACCGTTAACTTTGGGGGAGCCTCAGCCGTTAGATCTGCAATCCATGTGCTGGTACCAATAATTTTTGTTATCTACTCACCAATCCATGTGCTAACTTTTGGGGGAGCCTCAGCCGTTAGATCTACAATCCATCCAACTAGCGATTGAGTCATTTGGCGAAAGCACATTTGGGCTCCAAAACCAGATTTTCGCGCTTCTGGCCAAATTTTCACGGGCAATGCCGCTACTCCCTCTCCCCTCTTGTCTCATTACCTCAGCGTCTAATCTCCAAATTAATTCTTCTTCCAAACCCGAACTCAAACCCGATGACACCCCTTGAATCAAAACCCGATAGAACGGATCTGGCTGCTGTCGTGAGATTTTTCAAAGAGGAGATGATGCTTCCTATTTGGGTTCGAAGGTGATCCCTTATTGGGGTCCGGAGTCTGACTTTTGTTCGATGCAGCCAGATCTAGGCTACTTGCTTGAAGCTTCGGATGTCCAGGGTCCTAAATTATTTAATTGTTGGTTCATATTGTTTGCAGCTCTTACAGTTGAGATGGTAGCCATGACGTAAAACAGAATGGGTAGCCATGACGTCATAAGATAAAGCATCTGTCCTAATCCGTGTTTCTTTAAGCAAGGTAATTAAACTTATAATAGTTGAGATGGTTCTTGATACGGTTTCTAAATTTCTCATTCCTACAAATGGTTTTAAATTGTTATCATATTCTATATCTGTCTGGGTTATCTTTAGTTTTTATTGAACGTCGTCTTATTGAAAGTGAAGCAATGCTTGGGAAGGATAGCAGGGCGACCAACTCAGATGCAGTTATTATGTTCGATGATTTTCCCCTTAAACATACATTTGAGTCAACCTCTCAAGCGTCAAGCTTCACCAATTGTAGCTGATTATAGACAGTAAGTGTGAATGATAGAGATTTACATAACTAGATTATAATTCATATATTTTATTATCAAGTAAGCATGAATGGTAGCTGTTACCGGTTACACTTTTTCTCTTGGTTTTTCTTTTCTTTTTTTCCTCTTTTAGGAGGGTTCTGTTTGGCTTTAAATTTGATGATTTGATATGATTTAGTTCCAAAAAAATGTAATTAATCTTCAAACATTCTTTTAAACTATAATTATACTCATGTGAATCCTAATAAGTGGATTAACAATCCCTGCTACAACCTGCTTTGCTTAAACTTTATTGTCCATTCAGATTTCTATCAGATTTGGTGTTTGAAGAAAACAATGAAGAAGAAAAAACCATGTTCTGGCAAGGTGCAATTTGTTTGTGTTGACTATTTATATTTTACTCGTTAACTTTTTCTACAAATTCACCTAGAATTTGCTTCTTTTTGGAATACCCAATATGTTGTAGATCATTAGGCTTGTGTATTGCATTTGTATTTCTTTTGAATTTGATTCAATGATATGCACAAATAATTTTCTACTCAACTCAAATTGAATATATGACAAAGATTTATGTTGAATTTTGGATTATACATGAGAGTGACTAAGCAACATTGTTTGTATTTTCTAATTCTGCTAACAGCAATGTTTAGATTTTAAATTTTTTGTATTTCTGCTAATAACGAGCTTAAAACATTTGCTCGTTGTCTTTATTCAAAAATTAATCAACGTCTTCTTGTGTTCAATGACATTACTTTCTATTAGCTCTTGTTCGTACATATTTTTCCATGCGATTGCTTAAAATTTTCAAGACTGTTCTTCCATTCTTTATATGTTCCTTCAAATTTATGCGCAAAATCTAAAAATTATACTTATGGAAATTAATTGCAGTTACTTCCCCTTTGGATATTCAATTGCTGCTGCAAGCTCAGTGCGTGACCATCTTCTTTACTACTTTCAATTTCACCATTTTTTCAGCCCTCTATCTAAAGGTACCAAAATATATTAATTTTATTTTAATTGTGTCATACGTTTAGTTAACTTGGCATAATTTTGTAGCTGCTACAATTGTCTAAATTGACATGTTTTAATGGGTTTTCTTTCAATTTCGTAGTCTGTTCAATCTAGCAGCAAAAAATAAGTCTTTTTATCCATTAATTTATTTTAACTACTTAAGAAAAATGCTTAGAATGAGCTTCACAAGTTGACAGTTCATTACAGTATTTATGATTATGCAGCATTTTTATGTTCTCTTATTGTGAAGACACTAGTAATTGTTATATCTAGTTGGAACTCTAGTGTTCACAGAATTATGGTATGTGAACTTTACTAACACTATAGTATGATCACTTATGGAGTGATTGCAAAAATATAGTTCCAAACTGAAATTTATCCATCCATAGGTAGATAACACTGCATGAAGCATACATGGATGCATATAGGAAATATTATTGCTTGAATGTGTGGCGGTGGACGATAAAATTTTAGGTATGTACCTTGCTGTTTTATCACCGTCTAAACATATTTTTAGTTTCCTTTCCACTCAGTTAACACATGGTTGTATTATATCAAATGGTGTTTAAAGCTATAAAATTTAAATGTAATTTTTCATTTATAAATTTCAGTTTTAGTGACGTCACTTGATGGAAGTGCCTACTACCAATGGAATATTCATCCTGTTTAGCCAATTATTGCAACACTGTAAAATGAAACCAGTTATTGTGCAACCTCGGCCGAGATCTTAAAATCGAAGGTACCCTTAATCGTCTTTTCATTTATGTTGTTTTACACTATTTTTTATATTTAGCTGCTAGGCATTATGTGTATGGTCTTGAGGTTAGGTGTTACGTTGTTTATAGTGGAAAATGACAATACTCTAGAATTTAGATATGTTTATGGTATAAATATTGTCAATCAGATAGTGGACGGTTTATATAATTAACGTCTTAAATCGATTTTATTGTCAGAAGAATAATTTGCTAACCTTTGTATGCTGTTGGTGTTTGGGTGGTTAGACTTTGGGTGTGTCATCTTGGTAAGGGTTCTGAGTGACTGAGTGAATTCTTTTTCACATCCGGACAAACAAATGTAATAGGGAATAATTTGCTAACCTTTGTTTGTTGTTGTTGTTTTCAGTTGTGACATCTTTCATTCATTATGGTATGCACTGATTGGATTGGCACGAGTTCCATGTAGACGATGATGCACTTACTGCTTACTTATCCATGATGGAAAAAAAGAGTACTTAAGATGTGGAATGTTATCTTGATTGAGGTTAGCTTAGTTTAGAGTTTAGCTTTGGTAGTTTGTTTCTTTGAGTTGTAGTTTTGTAGCGAAGAATGTTCAAATTGAATTATTGTTCTTGTAGCTGGAAGGATAAATTTACATGGTGCAATGATTTGTGATATGATTTGCAGATAGTGTATTGTTCATGCTTATATATTCTGAAAAACGTGTTTAATCTTTTTTTTATATAATTTTGCATTATATATATATATATATGAAGATCAGAAGGGGAATAGCGGCGAATTACCAACAAAAAAAGTGAGGTTAAGTTTACTTCAATTTTATTTCCGTCGCTAATCCCTTGGCAATTAGTAAGGGTTTACCAACGTCTTTTATAAATAATAATTTATTATAAATTACTTATCCGTCGGTAAATAAATTTAAATTAAATTAATAAATAAAATAATTTTTTTATTAAAAAATAGTAAAATGACGGAAAACTGTCGGAAAACTCATGCTATATTTTGTCGCTAAATCTGACACAATTACCGTCATGGTTTTTACCGACCACCAAGTTACGTAGGAAATCCGTCGCTAAAGCCTATTTAGCAACGGATTTGAAGCAGATTCTGCCGCTGCTATTTGCTGTTTTTCTTGTAGTGTATCAACAGCTAGATATAAACTGCAAGAATGAACCTCTGAGAAGTCTGAATAAACCAATCTCAGCCTTGCGAGCCTAGTGTAGAAGAAAAAGGAAGAAAAATGAGCGAGCAGGCATAATGTTTGGTGAATAAAATAATTACTAGCAAGATTAAGCAAGATAAGGATGATTGACTTAATAGCAGTTCTAATGTCATAAGCTAATGTGTACGTGCATAACTTAAGAGAGTTTATGAGGAAATAAAGTTAGTTGTCTAATTCAAGATGAAATGACTATTTGATTCTTTGCACTATTCTACTACTATGAGAATCTGATCATGATAAGTTTTCCTAATTCTACCTATCGATTGGCTCTTCCTACTTACCACCTCGTGGCATCATGCCACTGTGAACCTGCATTCGTAGCAAAAGACACGAACTAGCGAAAGGACGAGGTAGAGAATTATTTACCCTATTCAGTGTTCTGCACACACGGTCACCCCTGGAACAACTATCTTGTCTACCTATCTCTTTGACCTCTTATGTACCCCATTCCACATAAGCGTTCCCGATCTCCCCGAGACTATCACTCCTCAGCTGAATGAAAATGCAGCGGTGTCGGTCCTAACAACCAATATCATAATTGTGCTCCCAATCCATTCTTGTTAAACTATTCTTTCGGCCTCTTATGTACCTACTTCTTCATAAGTGTATTCGATCTTCTTGAAACCATCAGCCCTTGATTAAAAGGCAACACGGCTGGTATGGGTTCTATCCGATAATCTATGTTTCTTTTCTGAACCCAATCCTATATCTGAGCCCAACCAATTTACTCACATTCTAGCCTAACCTATGATATTTTACTTTTATCATAATAGGTTTGTATTTTTTTTCTTTTTATTGTGATGTTCTAACATGTCATTATAGTTTTAATTATTATAATGATCCATTTATTTTTCTCTTAATTCTTAAATTATAGCACTTGTCAAAATTTACTTCAAATTCGTACATATTTGCCTATGTGACGACCACCCCGTATCTCCTGCACCGAACTAAGGAATGGTGCATTGCATAACGTGCCAGGCTGATACGGGACGATCATCAGGGTAGAATAAATCTAAATGAAACCTGTTGTATAACTCACAACGCATGGATTACATAATAATAAAATATACAACAGGATATACTAGTGAAACATAACGGAATAGAAAGTCAAATCTTCATAAAACCATAGAATCTAAAGTATAATACATCAGAGTACATGAATCTCTGAACACAATATTCCTTACTACATCCCTTAGAGTCTCAATAACCATCAACATACAGTGGACATAGAAAGAAAATATCTAAATAGTAGGTAGTAATAGTATGCCAATCTCCTGCTCGTCACCGCATAGCATTAACGACACCAAACCTGCTACCTGCTACTCAGTCTAGTCATAAACAACATCGATGAACAACCGAAGGTAATAAGAGAGAAACATAAATCCTTGAGTTAGATAACAGTCTTAGTGAGCGATAAAATAACTAACAACAGTTACACAGGATAATATGAGTATAGGATTATCAACCATCCGATCTGCACAGCAACCAACAAGTTAACACGTGAAATCCATCCAACGCATGCCATTATAGAATAGGAAAGGAAACCCACCAATCCCGCTTCTCTTCGACATCCTATGGTGATAGCCTATCCAGAGAAAACAGAGAAAAAAGCACACTATCTACCATAACATCCTTAACATCCAATATCCTAGGTGTCACTGACTACAGCCTTGAATCCATCGATAATTGCTTTCAACTATCAAAAGCGCTAATCGAAAACCCCGTTTCTAGTCAAACTATGAAACGCCATTGTGACTCACATTTTTGCCTTACTCGACGAAGACAACTAGGCCCATCATGATTGCCTACTATCAAATTTGATCCCAACGTGCGTCCCCTCAATACCACTGCTTTAAGTCTATTAGAATAGTTTGATTCCTGACGATTCCTTGGCGCTTCAAACATGTCAAGCCCTTCATCTCGGCAACTCAATTCATTCTCGAACCATTCCATTATCATCCTAGATTAACTCCCTTTTTGTTAATCCATCATCGTACTAGATCGTATATCGAATCACGACCAATGTCACATTAATCCGGCTTCGACCACTCCAACGTGAGTTCACCATCGAAGCACTATCAATCATTGAGTTGTGCATTCGATCATCTGAAGTCCGTTCATCACCAAACTTCACCAAAAACCCCCGGAAGCCATCAAAACAAAGCTCCCCACAAATCACGTCTACCCGACCCTGATGGGTCGATACCGACCCATACATTTAGTAAGAAATGGCTAAGCGTTGGCATTTCTGCACTCCTAACCCCATGTGCTCCCTACCATTCCATTTTCCAAGCTATTCGACCTTCATATAGAAACTTCTGCTGGTCCATCCATGTTTCAAGTAATCAACCTCTGATCCATTTCAAATCAACTCTGAAACCTGAAAATTTACCAGTAGCCTCGTTTGGTCATCACGATGCTCCCTGCCAAATTCCATGCCCATCTGACCCATTATTATGGGTTAATACCGACCTATGATTGGTTGTTACCACTCTATACACTTAGTGTATTTGGCACGAAATTTTTCGTGCTTCCTTCTTTCGTCTTCCATAGCGCCTCTGACAAGTTTCTCTGAATCCGCTCATCTGAACCTCTGATTTGGTCTATTCTTTAATCCTAAGATCTATGACAATCAATTCTAACAAACAACTCAAACAACGCGATCAATTCAAGAAAAAAAACATTGGTTCATACAGCATTGAACATACAAACTTGAACAATTCGCAATTATGCATAAACATATCATAAACATAAGATCTAGCATGATTTGGTTCTAAACAGATGTATAAATATGATTAATCTAACATTTGTTTGGTTAATATAATCAAATTAGGTTTTTCTAAGGTTTCTGAATCAGAATTAAATATATATAATCAGATCTAAGGTGATAATAACATATATAAATGAAATTAGCATAGATCTAACCCATACAATCCTCCATTTCTATGAAAGAGATATCTACCACTCACCTAATCCCCAATTCAATGTAAATCCGATGAGATCAGATCTAGACAGTGCTGAAAACCTTTGGATTTGATGTTATTCAATGTGATCTAACTTCCCTTGATGATGATCTATCTTCTAGATGCAATCTACAATGAATATGAATGAAAAGAACGGAGAATTAGGGTTTTAGGTTGAACCAAAGAATCACAGATGTCAAACATAAAGTTTAGAATGAAGAGTGTAACCCTAGTTCTCTCGCCAAGTCCCCCTATTTATATCTGCATGTCATTAATCTGATGGGCTTGGCTAATCAGCCCATTAGCTGCTGACCAGCATGCCTAAAGACCAATCGAAAATTAAAACAACAATTCCTCCCAAACAGCTAAACCAAATCCTTCATGTGACCATTTTACAGAATCATAAACCACCATTCCAATCCAATGAGACCGATATTAGCACCTGATTCGTTCCATGTCAAAAGTTATAGCCCAAACAGTAAACTAAAGGGTAAAATGATCATAATTAGGTTTGGTAAAAACTATGGACGTGTCCCACATCCTCATGAACAACATATTAAAATCGGCTAATGATCCGACCACTAAAGAATAAAATATAATTATTTTACGAACGTCCAATACGTATAAAATGTGGGTCATTACATTCTCCCCCTTCAGGAATTTCCCCCCTAAAACTTCGGGCAAGCACGAGCAAACAAGATATTCCGCATGCCTACCATCCACGAGCAGCCAATCCATGGAATCTAGCATCTAACAATTATTGCATCTAGAATCCTATCCTAGCATGCAGAACTTTTAATAGTGCAAGACTCAATGGTGTAAGTAGGATACGATTTCTAGGACATACCACCCAAAGAGTTCTGGATGGGTCGACTTCATACTCTCTTCTGTTTCCCACGTGCAATCATTATCATCATCGCTCCATTGTATCTTGACTAGCTTAACAACCACCCTCCTAAGTTGTTTCGTGCCATTCCCTATGACATGAAGCGGCTTACGAGGCCTAGAAACTTTGGGCTTGACTTCGAAATCTTCAAGATGATTTGGAGATTCCACAACATTCGAGTCGTGCACAAACTTCTGTAGAAACGATAAATGAAAAACATTATGGTCACTCGCCATCTTTTTGGTTAAATCCAATCTATAAGAGAGTTTCTCAATACACTCTATAATTGGAAACGACCCAACAAACCTTAGCGCTAGCTTTCCTTTCTTCCCAAAACGAACAAAATTCCATAGATGCGAAATCTTAACAAATACCAAATCTCCAGCTGAGAATTCTAAGTTCTTCCGTCACTTGTCAACATAGTTTCTCTGACGATCTAGGGATGCCTTCACTCGTTTTCGAATGACTTCGATATTATCCGTAGTTTCTCTTAACATCCCTAGCCAAAGTACTAACTTCTCGCCAGTTTCTAACCAATAAGACGGAGAATCACAGGGTCTACCGTATGATGCCTCATACAGTGTCATCCCAATACCTGACCGGTTATTATTATTATAAGCAAATTCTACTAAATGTAGATGATCTTCCCACGATCCTATAAAATCCAATACACAAGCCCTGAGAAGGTCTTCCAACAATCTATTAACGCTCTCAGTCTGACCATCTGTCTGGGGATGATAAGCCATACTAATACATAGCTCGGTTCTAAAAATTTCTTGCAAACTTTTCCAGAATCCACTGGTAAATAATGGATCTTGATCACTAACTATGCTCTTCGGAATCCCATGGAACCAAACTATCCACTTAAGATATAATTCAGCCAACTTGGATGCCGTCCTAGTTGATCTGACAGGAATAAACCTTGCACTTATAGTTAGGAGTTCTACAACAACCCAAATACTGTCATTCCCTACCCTTGTCCTGGGTAATCCATCGATAAAATTCATCGATACTTGCTCTCATTTCCACGTAGGAACTTCCAATGGCTATAAAAGTCCACTCGACTTCTTCTGCTCGATTTCAACTAGTTGACAGTTCTTGTACTTTAAGATAAATTTCCCGACAACCCTTTTCATTCCTTCCCAGTAGTAGACTCGCTTCATATCTCAATAATTCTTATCACCACCAAAATGAATTGTCAACCTTGAGTGATGACATTCTTTTAGAACCTCATCTCTCAATCCATCTATGCTAGGAACAACAAACCATCTATTCCTACAAAGCCAATCATTTCGATCGACTTCGAAATCCTTGATCTCCTCTGGTTCTACTCTCATCTCTAACCTTCAAACAATTTCCATAAGCTTATCGTCTTGCTTCTGGCTTTACCAATCCTTTTGATGAGAGTTGTCCTAATTGATAAACTTGCTGACATCACATGCTCTAATTTACAATGATGCCTAAAATCAAATCCAGCCAAATACTAAAGATGTTTCCATTTCGAAAACACGTCTCCCAAACTCGCATGTCTTCTACTTAATGCATCAGCTACTACCTTACCTTTTTCTGGAGTATAGGAAATAACAAAGTCATATAACACCAAAAACCTTAACCATCGCTACTGATGAAGATTCAAATCCTTTTGGGAGAAAAGATACTTTTATGACTTATGATCGGTAAACAACTCAAATCTAAATCCCAATAAATAGTATCTCTAATTCTTTAGAGAAAATTCTATCGCCGCCAACTCCAAATCATGAGTCGGTAATTCCTTTCATGTGGCTTCAGTTGTCAACTTGCATAGGCCACAACTCTATCCTTTATCAATAGCATTGCTCCAAGTCCAGTGTCGCATGCATCGTTATATACTATCATCTCCTCATTCTCACTTGGAATAGTCAAAATAGGAGCACTCGTTAATCTCCATTTCAGAATTCCAAATGCTTGCTCACACTTAGCATCCTACCCGAAGACTTGATTTTTCTTCGTTAATCCAGTTAATGGTGCAACTATCTTAGAGAAATCCTTGATAAATCTTCGATAGTACCAGCTAAATCAAGGAAACTCCTCACATCTGTCGCATTCTTGGGACATTCCCAATCTTGTATTGCTGCTACGTTAGCGTGATCCACCGCTATTCCTAGTCCCGACACAACATGACCCAAAAATCTCACTTCTTCCTTCCAGAATTGACATTTCGAAAACTTAGCTCTTAGTTGATGTTTTCACAAGACTTCCAAAACAATTCTCAAACGCATCTTGTGTTCTTCCTCAATCTTGGAATAAAACAATATATCGTCCATGAACACAAGCACAGACTTGTTCAACTGATCTCTGAAGACTCGATTCAAAAGATCCACAAAATATGCTCTCGCGTTAGACAATCCAAACGGCGTCACCAGCCACTCATGGAATCCTAATGGTGTTCAAAATGCAGTCTTTGGCACAGTATCCCTAGCCACTCTCAATTGGTGAAATCACGTTGTCAAATCCATTTAGAAAAACACCTATGCCTCGTGAAGTTGATCAAACAAGTCATCGATTCTCTGTAATGGATATTTATTCATTTTGGTCACCTTACTCAGCTCACAAAAATCCATGCATAATTACAATGATCTATTAGCCTTGGTTGTAAACAGAACTAGTGCACCCCACTCGGATACACTTCTCCGAAAAAAATCCTTTTCCCATATGGTCATTCATTTGCACTTCTAACTCTCATTGTTCCTTTGGCACCATCTGGTAAAGGGCATAACAATATGTCTAGCTCCATCCAATAAATCAACCCGAAACTCTATTTCTCGTTGTGGAGGCAATCCTATGACTTCGTCAAACACATCAGAAAACCCTCGTACGATTAGCACAGATGACAACCTATCCCATGGAATCACAAGCGAATATAAAAAACTAACCAAAATTCCATCCTTTGTTAGACAACGTATCACTATCGTTCTCCCTTCCACATTCCTGATTGTCACCTCAAGCCTCTCGCAATCCACAATAGCTGCATACTTCTTGAGTCAATCCATACCCAAAATAAATCAAAACCCAGCGAAATTTAAGACAACACAATCACACTCAAAAGAGCAACTATGAATCGATAAAACAAGGCCATGCTAAAGCATATAAAGACTAGACAAACCCCTACTGGATTAGTCACGACTAATGGTCTATCACCAATTTCAGATTCTAAACCTTAATTGAAAACAAGCTCATTACAAATAAAAGAACGAGATGCTCCAGTGTCAAATAAAACTCGAACTGAAACGTCTTTGATAGGAACCGTACTTTGCACAAAAACACTCTTCCCTTTC
The DNA here is from genome assembly GCA_030737875.1 of Allium sativum. Taxonomy (NCBI): domain Eukaryota; kingdom Viridiplantae; phylum Streptophyta; class Magnoliopsida; order Asparagales; family Amaryllidaceae; genus Allium; species Allium sativum. Next base: position 294,211,384 of record CM060909.1, read on the forward strand.
TCCTCCATAGATGGACCCCTCGAGGATTACGACACAATATCCAAAGCATATGCTCTCACAACCTGCTTATACTTCGGTGTTTTCGGACAATTCTTCTTCATATGCCCTAGCTTATCACGGTTAAAGCACTTCCTTTCCACCATAGCGTTCTTACAATCCACGGAAAGATGGCCCTTCTGTTGATAGTTATAACAAGTAACTTCACTCTTCGATTTCTTCTGGCCATTCTTCCATTGTTATTGTTGTTTTCATTTACCATTCAACTTTTTATTATTATCACCACCTTGCTGTGGTTTCAAATTCTCCTTTCTATACTCAACAGCAGCCTTAACCTTTTGCGGAAACAGGCTTTCCTTCCTCAAAGCCTTTTCAGCTAATTTCTCAAAAGGATCGTCGAAATGGTCTATAAATTGCTTCCCCAAACTCTCATCCAATACCTTAATAAACTTCTCATTCTTTTGGTAAGGAGTCTCGATATATGAATGAGCATACTTGGATAAAGCTTCAAACTCAGCACATACTCAAACACCGGTCGACCTCCTTTCTTAAGCTCTATAAACTTCTTAAACAACATCGATTTCTTAGAAATGAACTTCTCCTTAAACTTAGTTCTAAACTGGTCACAAGTGATTTGATCCTCTGGTGTCCCCAAGGTAATAGAATTCCACCAGTCCATCCGCCGTCCTTGCAGCTGCCTCGATGCAAGCTTCCTCTCAGTTGCATCATCAATTCCCTAAAATCTGAACATAAGTATCCAACCAATTCCTAATCTCAACTGTAAGTTTCGTACCAAGAACCGATTTTCCACCCAGAGAACTGTAGTCCTTACATAGCTTAGCGAAATCCACTTCCCTCGGTGCCTGCACAAGAACACCACCATTTACTGCGCTCCTGGTGTGGGCATCCTCCTCATGATCGTTGCCATCATGGCCTCGAACATAGCAGGATAATCGGGCATAGTAGGATAATCGGGCATAGCAGCTGTAGCTCTCGACTGGCTATCGTCGCCTACCCCTCCAGTCGTAGGATCATCCCTAGCAGCGTGTCTCGAAGTTTGTTGGCTCATTCTTACTCTGAAACAAAAGTCAATTCACATTAAAGAAAGTTACATTAGTGTTTAAGTGCTTACTAACCTACTATACTCTACTACATACATACATAATATAGTAATCATTCAAATAAAATAACAAATACGTCTCTCATACACGTTTACATTCGTGAACTTTGGGTAAAATCAATTAATCAAATCTCTAATACCAAATGTGATGATTGCCCCATATCTCTTGCACCAAACTAAAGAATGGTGCGTTGTATAACGTGACAGGCTGATACGGGATGGTCATCAAGGTAGAATAACTCAAAATGAAACATGTTGTATGACTTACAGCGCATGGATTATATATAATAGTAAAATATACAATAGGATATAGTAGTGAAGCATAACTGAACAGCAAGTCAAATCTTCATAAAACCATAGAATCTCAAGTTCAATACGCCTGGGTACATGAATCTCTGAATACAATATGCCTCACTACATCCCTTCGAATCTCAATAACCATCAACATATAGTAGAAATAGAAAAGAAATATCTAAATAGTAGGTAGTAATAGTACGCTAGCCTCTTGCTCGCTACCGCACAACATCAACGGCACCAAACCTACTACCTGCTACTCAGTCTGCTCATCAACAACATTGATGAGCAACCCAAGGTAATAAGAGGGAAACATAAAACCTTGAGTCAAACAATGGTTTTAGTGAACAATAAAATAACTAACAACAGTTACACTGGATAATATGAGTATAAGCGGATCAACCATCCGATCTTCCCAACAACCAACAAGTTAACACGTGAAATCCACCCATCGCATGCAATTACAAATAGGAAAGGAAAACCCCCAATCTCGCTTCTTATCGACATCCTACGGAGATAGCCTACCCATAGAAAAAGGAGAAGAAAACATACAATCAACCATAGCATCCTTAACATCTAATATCCTAGCTATCACCGACTACCACCTTGAATCCATTGGTAATCGAACTTGCTTTCAATGATCAAAAGAGCTAACGGAAAAGCCCAGTTCTAGCCAAACTACCATACGCCATCCGAATCGCATGTTTGGCTTACTCGATGAAGACAATTTGACCCATCATGACTGCCAGGGTACACAATCTAATGAATCTGATCCCAATGGGCGTCCCCTCAATACCTCTTCTTTGAATCTGCTAGAACACTTTGATTCCTGACGAATTCTTGGCATTTCAAACTTGTCAAGCCTTTCATCTGGGAGACTCAATTCATTATCGAACCATTACATTATCATCTATGATTGACTCCACTTTTGTTAATCCATCATCATACTGGACCGTATATCAAATCATGACCAATGTTACATTAGTCCGGCTTCAACCACCACAGTGTGAGTTCATCATTAAAGCACTATCCATCATTGACCTGCATATCAATCATATGAAGTCCATTCATTAACAAACTTCACCAGCAACCCCCAAAATCCATCAAAACCTAGCTCCCCAAAAGTCACGTCCACTTAACCTACCCTGATGGGTCGATACTGGTCCATACACTTAGCCAGAAATGGCAAAGTGTTGGCACTTCCGCACTTCTAACCCTGTGCTTTCTACCGGTCCATTTTCCAAGCTATTCAACCTTCCTATAGAAACTTCAAATGACCTGAAAATTTACCACTAGCCTCATCCATTCATTACGATGCTCCCCGCCAAATTCCATGCTCCTCCTATCCATCATTATGGGTCAGTACTGGTCCATACATTTAGTGTATTTTGGCATGAAATTTTTTGTGCTTCCTCCTTTTGTCTTCTAGAGCGCCTCCATAAAGTTTCGTTTAAATCCGCTTATTTGTTCCTCCAATTTGCTCTGTTCTTCAATCCTAAGATCTAGACAACCAATTCTTATAAACGACTCAACCAACAAAATCAATTCAATCACAACAAACATTTATTCATACAGTATTGAAGATACAAATATGAACAATTCACAATTATGGCATAAACATAAGATCTAACATGATATGGATCTAAACATATGTATAAACATGATCAATCTAACATTTATCTGGTTAATATAATCAAATTAGGTTTTTCTAGGGTTTCTAAATCAGAATTAAACATATATGATCGGATCTAGGTGATAATAACATATATGAATGAAATCAACATAGATCTAACCTATACAGTCCTCTGTTTCTGTGTGAGATATATCTATCAATCACTTAATCCCCAATTCAATGTAAATCTGATGAGATCAGATCTGGACAACATTGGAAACCATCGGATTTGATGCTATCCTATGTGATCTAACTTCCCTTGATGTTGATCTATCTTTTAGATGTTATCTACGATGAATATGAATGGAAACAATGGAGAATTAGGGTTTTAGGTTGAACCGGAGAATCACAAATGCCCAACCTAAAGTTCAAAATGAAGAGAGTAACCCTAGTTCTCTACCTTTGTCCCCATATTTATATCAGTGGGTCATTAGTCTAATGGACTTGGCTAATCAGCCTATTAGCTGCTGATGAGTCTGCCTAAGCAACAACTAAAACTTAAAACAACGATTCCTCTTAAACCACTAAACCAAATCTTTCATGTGACGATTTTACCAAATCGTAAACCACGATTCTGATCCAGTGAGACCAATTTCAGTACCTGATTCGATCCCTATCAAAATTTATATCCCAAACAGTAAACTAAAGGAAAAATGGTTATAATTAGGTCCTGTAAAATTCATGGACATATCCCATATCCCCATGAACAACATATTAAAATCTGGTAATGACCCGTCCACTAGAGAATAAAATATAATTATTTTACGATCATCCGATACGTAAAATACAGTCATGACAACCTATTTCAGTTTAGTTCCTTTTTATTGTAGATATATAATTTATACAATTTTTTAATAAATTTATCATTCTTTATTTAATCCGTATTCGTGATGTTTACACTTTTTATTTTATTTTTCACACATGAAAAGAGGATTAAATTTGTGTTTTTAAACTATGTCTTTTACAGATCTAGGCATTTTTAGAACAAATGTAAATTACTATAGAAAACAATAAATAACTGTAGGAAATGAAATAACTATAAGGGAAAAGACTAAATTATCTAAAAGTGTAAGAAAAGATAGGAAAATACTTACAAAAATAACTTAAAAACTGTAAGAAAAACTATATAAAAACCACAACTATTAAGAACCCTATTTCCTAAAAATACTTGAAAGTCTAAAGAATTACAACACTCGCATGCAGTCCTTAGTTCTTATGTGCGGCCTTCCTAGATCTCGTTCTTAAGTTGATTGTAAGTATTTTCATTTTTACAGGTCTCTTCTCAAAAAAATTAATTTAGGGCTCTACCTCAGTCTAGAGGAACCCTAAGGGAAAAGATTTTTGTTGTGAGTGAATAATTAGGTTTAGGTCGTATTTATAGTGGAGCTAGGGGATCTCAGTCTATTCGATTAGTTGATTTATTCGGGTCCGGATACGACATCAAGTCAATTTCAGTCAACCGATATTGTGAAGATTCACTAGATTTAACAAAGAACACTTTAAAATTCGTTAGGCCTGTACTTCTTGTCCAGGTAGTTTTGCCGGTCGATCCACACTTCTTGGGGGTCAAACTATGGATTGGCCCGACCTTAGCATGGATCGACCCCTATCAGTCTTTAATTTTAATTTTATTTTTGATGTTATATTTTTTTGAATTGTTATATTAATTTTATATCTTAATTTGTAACGATCCGCATTCTACGCATCAGAGGATCATAGAATATTTATTTCTTTCTCATACGAAGTCTTATAGCTATGTAACTTTGGGAGACGATTATTGGGGTCATTTCCTATGTTCATGTTTTTTGTCGATTTTTAAATGACCGTTTTGCCCCTAGCTGATCTTGTTTCGGCCATAACTTTTGATTGGAAAGGAGTTTTGACGTGAAACAACTTCCATTAGGTCCGGATGATTGTTTATCTTTCCGTTGAGTGGTCATATGTGAAAAACGGACTTACCGTTTGGGAGATATGGCTGAATTAAGGTTTAGAAGGTGAAAAACAGCTTAACCGGGCTTAATTGGTAATTAACAGCTAGGCCCAGAGGGGGATTTCGGGATTTGGAGTATTTAAGGGCTGTTAGGGTTTAGAGAACACCTTTTTCTCATTTTTCAGCCGCCACTTATCATCCCTCTCAACTTAGCAATGGCCTCCAACATCTAAAACACCTCTAAACCACTTTCTAATTGAAGATTTGGCTAAATTACATCAAATTAAGGAGAAATAGCACCAAAACAAGGTTAGAACTGCTGTATAGCCTTGGGAATAGCGCCAAACAGAGGATAATTTTAGATTTGATATTTTGTTTGTGGCTAAGGTGAGTGATTAGCATTGTTTTTACACTAATTACAGTTAATTAGGATGATTAGTGTTAATTAACGAAATTATGCATGTTAAAAACCTGGAAAAATATTCATAAATTTCGAAATATTGTTTTAGGCCTCTGTTAGAAAATTTGGTTAATTTGGTTAAGTTTTGCTAATCATATCATTAGTTATGCTTAAATATGATTAAGGGAAAATATGGTATTTTAGCTATGTTTGATCCATTTTAATGCATCATATTGTTGTTTTGGTTTTTATGTTTGATTCTATATGTTGCTATGACTGTATGGTATGCTTTGTGATTGATTAGAAAAGTTAGAATGGTCGAAAACGCCGTCGTATGGCATAAAACAATCGCTGGAAAAGTTGTAAGAAGTAGTGCAGGATTTCGGATTGGATCGGGTTAGGGGGCTCGGGTCGGATTGGGGAACTGAGCAGAGAACCGAACCGGATCAGAACCTAGTACAAGAATGAGGGCTTGGAAAAAAGGAAGGCCTCTTGTATAAGGGTTGGAGTTGGCATTGGAATAAAGTTGGACATGGGATCAAATCGGATTAACCGGAGGAAAGAAAGGCTGAACCGAACTAAGGCAGAAGCACCGAACCAAATCAAGATAGTGAGATAGCCGAACCCAAGTGACATGGAAGCACCGAACCGAACCAAGGGTGGAGCTCCAAACCGAACTGGATGGCCAGGAAGTGGAGCAAGCCGAACCGAACCAGGGAAGGATAACCGAACCGAACCGGATTGGAACTGCGATTACGCGACGACTTTTCTGAAGACCAACTCCAATTCGACCAAAACCCGAGATGCAAAGGAAGTCCAAATAGGAAGTTTGCACTTAGGATCCAGTTGGGAATGAACGAGTTGACTCCATGATTGGACTTTGCTGCGGGACGTGTGCTAAGGGGTTATCGACGTCTATATCTTTGATTCACCACCATGACGGATGTCAGGTTACGTATCAATGTAGTGGCGTAGTTACTACTCCATGGGGCGGAGTGATCGTAGCAAGGCTATGAGCCAGTGCAGTGGGGTTTTCATGACCCCATGGGGTAGAGTGGACATAGCAAAGGATTATTGGTTATGGATCAGTGCAGTGGTGTCGTTATGACTCCATGGGGCAGAGTGATCATAGCAAGGCATTGGGTGATCAAAGTGGTAGATATCGTATGCTTTACGCAATGAGTGAGAGATGTGAGGATGGTTGCTATGATTGATTGTTTGCCATCACTATGTCATGCACACCCCCACCCCCGTATTCTTTACACCATGTGTTAGTGGCACCTTAGAGTATTGTACAATATGTAGTGCTAACTCTTTGGTTGCGGGTCTAGGTTTAGGTATGGCTTAGTATACCTGTTATTATTCCGTTTTGCTGCTTATCGCTCATACCAGACTTTTGTCTGACCCAGAGTTTTATGTCTCTTCTTATTACTCTGGGTGCTCTTAAACGGGCAGACTAGAGACAGGTTAGCTGGTTATGCACGAGTAGCTGATCCAGAGATGAGCAGAAGCCTCCTACGTATTATCTACATATATTATGTCTGTGTCGCTGCTGGTCACTACTTTGGGGCATTAGTAGTGTACCTTTCTTATTTGCTTTAGAGACAGTTTTCAAAAGTTGTAATAATAATGATGTGAAACATAAGCTGTATTTGGATTTTCCGCTGCTATGATGTTTAGTTTTCAGTTTATGCAATGTCTCACCTGTTTTGTGTCAAGTATGTTATTATTATATTTTATTTCATGCACTGTGAGACATTCTACAGGTTCCTTGTTAGTTCAAATACCCTTCCTTTCCTTTCTTTTGGCGACCATCCCGTGCTGGTTGAACATTGGCATAGCGCACTTTCATTGGAAATGTCGGTTGGTGCGGGATGGGCCGTCACATAATTCTTTGATGAGTTTTTCATACTAACTGGGATTTTGATAGGTTATATAAGTAAATTGCTCAGAAAATTGTCATGACTCAATGGTGCAACTCCTATAGTTAATTTCTAACAATTATACAAAACTATATAATTTTTAATTAATTATTAATATTAATTTTTTTGGGTTATTAGATTCTTCCCTCCTTAAAAGGTTTAGTTTTTGAAATCTCCATGGATAGAAGAATGAAACAATCATCCACTACCTACACCCATCTACTCAAACGTCATCCACTGCATTCATTGACCTTAAATTTTCTAATGCAATTTATGCTATTACGAAACAGTTAGTGTATATGTCCCTAACTAATGCAAAAGACTAGGCATTCCACTGATTCAATCAACCTTCTTTTTATGCAAATATGTTGGTACATGTGTCCAAATGTATGTAATATCCTAATGATAACTGATAGTTCTACAAGCATGTTGCAGTCATCAACCATATGCAACCATCGAATGATAATCATCCATTTATAGTAATCATGGAAATAAAATAAAAATGCACACGTATACATATTCATATACATATGCTTGGTGTACTAGTTTGCCAATTTCTAATAGTGCCTAATGTGTGTATATGCATCCGTTTGCATTCTTTAGCAAATACTTGCAACCATTTGCATATATTACATATGACTTGTTCTATTAACATGCTTGCAACCAATATCATCCATAGGTTTTATCCTAAGATTTACCCTTTCAAAGGATACAAAAAATAAGAACCTAATAAAAAAAATGTTAAAGGAGTAAAAATTCAAAGCATATAATCGAAAAGAAAAGGATAGAAAATACATATATTCTCCCCGGCCTCACTCAGTGCTTCTTTTGTGTTATCTCCCCATTGAACTTTCATAGGTTAAACCTCTTTGTTCCTTAATTGCTTTATCTCGTTCCCTAAAATCCAGGTAGGCACATGATGAACAAATGCTTCTTGCTTGATCTCCACCTCTTCAAGCTGAGTGGGCTCAACTACCTCTGTTGAATCATGTATGCGAGACATGCAATACATCATGAAATCCTGCAAGCCTCTCTGGTAGTCTTACCCTATCTGCCATCTTCCATACTCTAGATACAATGGGGAGTGATGCAACAAATCTGGGGGATGAGCTTTCTAACAGAACGAAACCTCACCTCATTTCTATGATGTGACACTTTAACGAAAACCAAATCCCCAATCTCTAATTATATGTCTATCCTTCTCTTGTCGGCATAAGATTTCTACCTGTCTTAGGATCTTCATTCTCTTTCTTATCAAGTCAACCATTTTTGAAGTTTCCGCTAGCCATATCCAATCCATGTAGCAGCCTTCTTATAGTCTCCAATCATCATGAAGGTGATCTTCATATTCCATATAGAGCCTCAAAAGGAGCCATCAAGTACTCATTTGAAAGCTATAAGGCAAACAATACCAAGGTAGATGCTCCTCTCAAGTCCCTCCAATTTCTAGAATGCACATCTCAACAATCCTATGGAACTCTATTCACCCTCACTTTGTCCATTGGTCTGAGGGTGATAGGCCGTACTCAATCTCATTTGGGTCCCTAACGATTCATGCAGGCTCTTCCAAAACTTGCTAGTAAAGATTGGGTCTTTATCACTTATACTACTTGAAGGTATACCGTGAAGCTGAACATTTTCTCTAATGTAATGGCACTCTTCGTTGGTTTATCCTAAACTACCCAAGTACTGGTGTTGATCTTTCTATATCACGGAAAATCATCAATGATATTCATATACCCACTCTCTTGGTACATCTAATGACTGGACAATCCACCAGGCTTTCGTTGCTTCAACTTGACCCTCTGATAAACTAAGCAATTCACTATATATTCAGGGACATTCTTCTTTACTCAGTTCTAGTAAAACACATTTTTCATGTCCCTATGCATTTTATCACCAACAAGACGGATGGTCATCCTCCAGTGGTGTGCCTTCGCAAGTATCGCACCCACCAAACCATTAGTGCAGGGGACACAAAGCCTTCCGTCTCTCCGTAGCCAACCCTTACTGTCCACAAAATATTGTTGGACAATTCTGGAGGCCTCTCCTCTACCAAGCCGATTAAAAATATCTACAGTCTTTATTTATCTTGCTGTTTTAAGCCAATCCAATTCAATCCCTAAGAGTAGGATGAACCTCTAATGATGCTAATAATTTGGGGGTATAGTCTGTAAAGGGCTTAAAATAAAAAGTATAAATGAACTCCAAGCTCTCCCACCTTATGAATAAAGAACCCAGAGAACCCTTTTCCTACTCAACGCATCCACAATCACATTCCCCTTGCTAGACGTATAGGATATCTTGAAATCACATGATGTTAGGAACTACATCCAACATCACTGCCTTAAATTTAAATCCTTCTGCAAAAATAGGTACTTCAACGACTTATGATATGTATAAAACTCGAACCTCTTCCCAAGATGGTAATGTGTCCAAGATTTGAGCGCAATAATATAGTAGCCAACTCTAAGTCGTGGGTAGGAGTAGTTATTCTTGTGGGTCTTCAACTGTTTTCTCCCATGACTCACTACCCATCCTTCTTGCATCACCACTTCCCCCTAGGCTAATACCGCATGCATCGATGTAAACTGTAAATGTCTTAAAACTATCCAGAAGTACCAACACCGGTGCATTAGTAAGAGCCTTCTTTTGTTTCGTGGAAGAATCCTCATAATCTACATCCCACATGAATGTTAGATTCTTCTTGGTAAGGCAGGTAAGTGGGGCTAAAATCCTCGCAGAATATTTGATAAACTTACCCAGTCAAACCAAGAAAGCTTCTCAATTATGTAGCAATCTTCGGGGCCTTCCGATCTTGCACCACCACCACCTTGACGAGATCTACTACCAATCTCTCTCTCGAGACCATACTCTCTAAGAAACACTCCTCCTTTAGCTAGAAATGGTGCTCCAAAAATTTCTCTTTCAACTAATGCACTCGAAGTGTGCGAAGAACCTCCTTAAGGTGTACAACATGCTTATCTTTTCTCTTAAATAATACAAGAATGTCATCAACAAACACTACTACAAAGTTTCTCATAACTTCGTGGAAAACCCAACTCATAAGGTCCACAAAATATGTCATGGCATTCATCAGCCCAAATGGCATAAATAGCCAATCGAAGAATCCATATGGTGTTTGAAATGCTATCCTCCACTACCGAAGCAAAAGAAAACTGCTGGCTAAATCTAACTTAGGAAATACTAAAGAATTAACCAACTAGTCGAATATATAACTATCCGAAAGAGTAGTTAACAGTTCTTTTTAGCGAGCTTATTCAACTGTCGGTAATCCATAAAAGTTCGGAGAGAACCATCCACCTTTGTGGCAAAGGCGATTGACGCTCCCCACTCAGAGTTGCTACACCTAATGTCGTCCTTCTCTAAAAGCTCATCAATCTTCTTACTCAATTTCTTTCTTCCCTTCAGATCCATATGTCTAATAGGCAACACTATAGATTTGGCGTAGTCACTCAGATAAATCCGTAAGTCAATATCTCGCTTGGGAGGTAGCCCTTTCACTTCCTCAAACACATCTGGTAAGCCTCTGACAACATGAACTAAATCGATATCATCTAGAGATACATTAAGAGAATAAAGGAAACTCGTCATGACTGACCTTTTCGGGTTGTAAGAAAACTCAAGGGTTCGTCCATCGCATGCCCCTAGATGAACAACCTTCCTCTCGTTGTGCAGGACAGCCCCATGCATGGCTAACCAATCCATTCCTTGGATAATCCCATATCCCAAAACCCCCATAACATATGCATCATAATCAAACTCTACCCTTAGTATCATAATTTTAAATTCCTAGAAATTATCGATAAATGTGATGATCCTCTTACCTGATTTGAAACAACTATAAGGTTAGAAACTAGAGAAATACTTAAGTGCAAACAATCGACTATGACCTAGCATTGAAGGTGTGTGTGATGCTCCCGAGTCAAAGAGTGTATGAATAGGAAAATCAAAAATGGTAATCAAGCCTTCTACTATGACTTTCCTACTTCTATAATGCACACTACCAGATGGATTTGTATCCAAGACCTAAACTGCTAAGCACTAGCCCTTTTCTCTCTACCAACTCTCTGAGGATAAGCTCTGCTAAGATGTCCAATCTGCCCACAATTATAACACTTCCCTCTCTTTGTTTCCCTCCTGCAATCCTTAGCATAGCAACTAGGTATCCCACGGTTATTGCACCTATCATCTTTCTAAATCTATCATTTTTAGGGACCCCCGACTGAGATGATCCTCTAAAAGTTTTCCATTTTTTTAACTTAATTATTTGTAATTTACTCAAATCAGGGTCATCTACTCAAGGGTTATCTCTTTCCCTATCATTCAATTCTAGGATCATTCTTCACTAACATAAAAAATATCAATATAATTCAAACAAGATTTAACTTGTTATATGGAGATATACAAGTCTCTTTTGCTTAATATCAGAGTTTAATTCAAAAAGCAAAAGTTAAATGATTATTTTAGATTTAACTAATCATCACATCGCAAAAAGTACAAGTGGTTGTTTTTATAATATAAATGCCACTTATATATATATAATTTATGCACTTTTATAGGTATTATAAACTGCCCTGCTATAAATAATATAATATGGTTACACTTTTAGTCATGCTTTGAGTTTGTTACTAAAGTGTATGAAAATGTTGCCATTATATAAAGCTGGGTTGCCCATTCCTTCCCTTACAATTTGAAGAGGTTGACTCCCTGGAAAAATATATCTTTTCCATTTAAATCAATAGTACCTTGCACTAAAAAGATCTGGCTACTTACAAAGGGTTTGGAAATTGTGTTATGCTAAAACAATGGTGTGTGAACTAATTTTTCTAAGTATTTATATGTGGAGTTTACTCTTTTCACTTTCCAGTTTTCTTTGCAAAAATATGCTTGACTTTCTCTAGCTAAACATGTATATAAACATTGGTTTAAACTTACACAGAACATGGTTCTTCTATTCAAACATTTCTTGTAACATCAAGTAGGGTTGCCACCTACTCTTAGAATTTTTAGTATTCAAAATATAGTCAAACTTTTTTCTTTTTGCACATATTCTACGTATATGAATATGTCAGTAACACTAGTACCATTTACACTAAGCCTAATAACATGTTTCTGATCATGTTTCTTTTCTTATGACAACAATGCTTATATATATTCAAAATCATGATATTTTAATATTTAAATCAGAAATTTTTGCTTGTAAACATCTTAACGTTTTATACAAAATACGCAGTAACTTTTAAAAGCATTTATATATAAAATTACAATATCCGAGTCTCATTAATTTGAACATGTACATGGTAGATTCTTGCTCCGTAACTTGCTGTTTAATAAATATGCCTAATATATATATATATATATCCATCTACTATATATATCTCAGGACATATTTCCTACCCAAGCCAATTTTTATCACCCATTTCACTTTCACATATTTGCCAAACAGAGACACAACTCTGTACCCTTTTCGATGCATATATAAATAAAATGTCATGGTGCTTTATCACTTGCATTTAGTGAACATAATCATCTTAGCAATGTATACAAATATGTATAATATCAAAAACGTATTTCATTAAATTATATATTCATTAATATAGGTGCTTTTGAAGACTAATATAGAGGCCTAAGCTTTCTCAAATCCTTACATTTACGTGTTGTTATTACAACAGATAAATAAAACTTTTAACGTAGAGTATATCATAATTATGAGGTATCATTCAGGCCATTTAAGTAACTCATTTCATTTTACAACCACCCTTGGAAAATAGCAACTTTATTCCCAGTAGATATATCCTGTCACTTTGTTATATACAATAGTTTATACTCCAACTAAACAGGGATCATCTGATTCAAAGCATTTTCTACGGAAACCAAACTAAGTTCGAGGATTTATTATAGAGTTTTGAGTATTAAAATATAGTTTGTACTCTTTCTTTGTGCACTTATTATATATATATATATATATATATATATATATGAATGGATATATCATAGGTGTACTATTTACATTAGGGAAAAGGTATGAATTCAGCCATACTTTATTGCATGATAGCAATGTACAATCATATCAATGCAAGTATATATATAATCAAGGTATAATATAACTTGATTCTTAATTTTATACTCAGATTATTAACAGGTGAGTTCATAAGAAAATCACATGCAACTATATTCATCTTAGAAATGTCCTTTTCAATATCCAAATTTGGTTCAATCTTAGTTCTGAGCTAATAACTAAAAACCTCAATTATACTAATATGTACATTTCAAGCAGATGTCTCAGCATACTTTCATATCACATTCTAATCATTACAATTTCCATATCTTATTCTAAGTAAACTTTAACCACTTAACTTACTCTCAGTAAGCAGCAGCACATACATACTTTGTTCATTAGTATGAATTCTAAAGTAAACCTCCTTGCTGCATTTTTCATCGTATATACATACAAATATATTTGAAAATTGGTAATTATTATTGCAAATACCAATCATATATTTCATTTATATGCCTCATCAAAAACTTATGCCCCCTAACCTATATGGGTACCGCATAAGGAAAAAGAGCACATATAAAATCCATATATTGACATTACATCATCAAAAACCTCTATAACCATCATTACAACAAAACCATTATAACCAACATCAACACGACCAAACAACAAACAAACAAATATACATAAATTCAGCATGTATCTAAAAGTTCAACACCCCATTGCCTTAGAAAATCATCATTAGCAATTGATCTTTTCGTCATTGTATCATTTTTATTCACCAAGTATTGGCTTTCTCTTTCTATCATCTGCAGTCTTGTCTCTTTTGCAACTTTCCTGTCATTGAAAACTCTCGCATTTCTTTCTTGCCAAATCTAGTAAATAGAAACTATGTAAACTGCACATGCTATGTTTGTCACTGAAAACTCTCGCTTTTCTTTCTTGCCAAATCTAGTAAATGGCAACTATGTAAACTGCACATGCTATGTCAAACAGCTGATTTTTACACTTGAACTTATTCAGTCTCTTCATTGCATCCTACTCCAAATGACCCACTGCCATAACATCAAAACCAGGTTTGAACATCAGTGAAGTCCAAATAAACCAAGAGAACTCACATTGAAAAAAGAGATGACTTACAGTTTCTTCACCATTGTTGCGAAGAAGACATCCAGTCTCCTCGACAATACCAAATCTTCTAAGCCTCCCTCTTGTATTCAGTCTATTGCTTGCAGCTAGGAAAGCAATCATAGACATTCTCTTCGAATTCTTCTTATGCCAAATTACTGTGAAAAAATCTTTAACAGGTTGCCTACACCTTAATTTAGCCCATGCATTGTGAAATGAAAATTGGCCATCTTCTCCCCATTCATAAAAATCTTTATGAGCATCAGTTTTAACCTTTACTTGATTAACAGTTTCTTGAATTTCAATTGTAGCAGGATGCAAATTTCCTACTAATTTTACCTTCAGATATTATGCAAGAAACCAAATCATCATTTCTACAAATTATCTGTAATCTGGATAAACCAATAATATCAACTAAACATCTAGCATTAATCCAGGGTTCATACCATAAAGAAGTTGAGGAACCATTAAATATTGCTTTATTAAAAAGTTGTATACTAGAATTTCGAAGTCTTAACATTGTTTTCCAAGAGCTTGAGGCATTATTATCAATATTTAAATTCCAAAATTACTTACCCAACAGTATTTTCTCTGCATCCATTGACTCCATAATGTTGAATTCGTTAAATATTTCCATAGCATTTTAATTCCAGCTTCTCTTTTCAAATCTGAGAAGGACTTTAACCCAACTCCACCTTCTAACTTCGGTAAACATAACTTTTCCCATTTTATCTTGTGTGCAGCCCCTCCCAAAAAAATCAGCACATAACATATGAATTTTATCAATCACATGTTCAGGTAATTGATAAAAAACATCCAATACAAGACTACAGGTGTTATTACTGATTGAATAAGTTCAGCTCTACCTGCAAGCTTAGAAATTTCACATCCTAAATTTGAATTTTCTTTTGCACTATTGAGAAAAGATTGGCATTCATTATAATGAACATAATTGGATGAAAACGGTACTCCAAGATATCTAACTGGTAGTTGGCCTAACTGAACTCCCAAAACTAAAGTAATTTCCTGCACATTCCTAGCATATGCACTAAAAAATACCTTAGTTTTATTTTCACTAACTATAAACCCAGAAAAATGCTTGAGTTTTTCGAATATACTACTCAAAGAAGATGCATACACAGGCAAACTTTTACCAAAAATCAATAGATCATCTGCATACAAGAGGTAAGAAACAACTGGATCAAAACTGTAAACTGGAAAGAATTTCTTCTAAAGTGTCAATTCATTCAAACTAAAAGTGAAGAATTCCATGGCTATAGCAAATAATTATGGGGATAATGGGTATCCTTGTCTAATGCCACGATTTGATGAAATATATCCATGAGGAGTCCCTTGAATCATGATTGAAAAAGTAGGCGAGGAGATACATTCATATATGATATTAATGAAATGGACCGGAAACCCCATAATCTTCATCAGATGACAAATGAATTCCCTATTTAACATGTCATATGCCTTATGTAAATCCACTTTAACACAAAACTTGTTAACTTTGGGCTTCTTAAAATCTCTTAATAACTCATGTGTAAGAAGAATGTTGTCTCAAATGTATCTAGAGGGGATAAAGGCACTCTGATTTGGAGAAATAAGATGGGGTAAATACCATTTCATTCTGTTACATAAATTTTTACTGAAAACTTTAAAGAACATGTTACAACATGCTATAGGTCTAAATTGGAAAATTTCTGATGGTTTGTCTACTTTAGGTATCAAAGTTA
This sequence comes from Allium sativum, assembly GCA_030737875.1. Lineage (NCBI taxonomy): Eukaryota > Viridiplantae > Streptophyta > Magnoliopsida > Asparagales > Amaryllidaceae > Allium > Allium sativum. The sequence goes on from CM060909.1 coordinate 294,227,608, forward strand.
AAAAAGTATGATTACACCCTTTAGGCAATTTTGTAGAATTAAAAATATCTTGCATTGCAGCCAATAAATCCCATTTAATTACTTCCCAATGAATCTTAAAAAATAATAATTCATACCATCAGGACCTGGGCTCGAATCTCATGAACTGAAAAAACTGCTGTTTTGACTTCCTCCAGTGTAATGTCTTTAAGTGAAGCCTGCTATCCTATAGAATTAATCACATGTGATGACTGAAAAAAAGGAACCTCACTGCTAACACATCCATTGAACAGAGTAAAAAAGTACTGGATGGCTTCACAAGCTAAATCCACCTGTTTATACAAAAGCTCACCATAGACTTAATCAAAGCCTTTAAATTATTAGTATTCCTCCTTGATGACATTCTAGAATGAAAGAATCTAGAATTTGTGACACCATCTTGTAACCAAGACACCTTAGCCTTTTACATATAGATCCAGAGTTTGATATTCTTTTGAACAGTTAAAGCTTGCTTTGCTTCTAGCATTCTTTCATATAAACTCAAATTTTCAGGGTCTAAATCAAAAGCATTCTCCAGCTCATAAAATTTTGCTTCAGCTTCTAATAAAATATCATTATCCCTAACTCTGATTTTATTCCATTTTTTCAATTCCACTTTGCATGCCTGTAGCTTCCTTTGAAAAGAATAACTGGGATAACCATTAGCTTCTATATTATAACCTCTCAAAAAACATTCATCATATCCTTCTTTCAAATGCCACTCATTTGAATATCTAAATGGAAATCCTTTTGTGTTTGAAGCTATGATTAATTCTAACAATATTGGATTATGATCACTTGACATTTGTGAAAGGGAAAGAGCTTTCATATCAATAATTTTTTGTAAACAATGATGATTTACAAAAAAATTATCTAAATTATTTGCAATGCCTCTTTTTCTCCATGCGTAATTGAATCCAACAGCCTTGATTTCAACCAAACTTGCCTGAGATAAACAATTGTTAAACATTCTAATTTGCTGAAAAGGTATTGGTAGTCCTTTTTTTATCCATATGTGAAGTGGAATTGTTGAAGTCCCCCATTAAAAGCCATTCTCTTGTTATAATTCCTGATTCTTGTATGATATTTTGCCATAAAACCTATCTGTCATAAAAGCTATTACTAGCATAAACCATCGTCACAAAAACAACTAAACCACCTCTATTAGTTGCCTGCATGGTAACATGTTGATCTGAAGAGGACATAGTAATGACAGACTAGACTTCATTATTCCATAAGCATATTATCCTACCAGAGAATGCAGTAGAAACACGAGGAAGAAAATCCCATGATCTAGGTATTAATTTATCAAATTTAACTAAAATAGCAGCACTAATCTTATTTTCTAATAAATCAACAAAAGTTGGCTTGAATTTAGGTTGGAGAGACAATACATCACCCATCCTTTGTGGTGTATTGATACCCCTAACATTCCATGAGATGAATGTCATTTGATAGATGAGTTGCTCCTAGTTGACCTTTTAGGAGGAGCAATAGGATTGACTACCTTTTTACCTTTCAGATGAGCTAGGTATTCATCATTCTTTGTAATCCCCTCAGAAACATCATTATTTTCTGCAGTACCTGGACTGCCATTCAATTGTTCTGCAACATGGTCTATCACATCAAGTAAAATATTATTAGGCAAATCAACATTTAAGAAACCCAAATCATCAGCCTCATCTTGATTAGCATTCTCATTATTACCATTACCCTCATCAACATTAGGAATTTCTTCATTAATCTCATCTTTCCTACCAGTAAATTCATCTTAATTATTAGAATTCTCCTCATTAACCTCACTATATGAAGTACTTGATTTATCCAACTTTTGCTTCATCGTCCAATCTGGTTCATTAGATAGTTCATAAACAATATTTTTATGCCCAAATCTGTTGCACTTCTAACATTTAGGAGGAACAAACTCATACTCTACTGTTATATTCTTTTTAAAACCATTATGGAGCACCAGAGGTATTTTAGAGACAAGTTTAGACTCTGCATCTATAGACACAAGGATTCTAGCAAATCTAGTAATTATTTTATTAGCAGTTTTCCAATCAATTCTTACTGGTTCACCAATAAAACTAGCAATCGTTGAAAATGCCTCATTCGACCACATTTCCATTTCTAAATCATGTAGCTTAATCCAGACCCGTACTCTCATAGCCTTAAACTTATCAAATTCATACCCCGGATACTATTTATAAACCATTAAAAACTTCCCAAAATATAAATATGTCGTAGTCTTTAAAACAGAATTACAATCCAACTCACTATCAAATCTAACTGTATAATGGAACCCAGAAGTTATATGGATCTTAAAATTACCTTTCGATCTCCAGACTATTAATACGTATTTCCTAAGTTTCTTTACTGATAGGCTGAAGTCCACCAGATGGAGCACTACGGTATTTAGCCATGAATCTTCTGATAGCTTCAGAGTACTTTCTGATAGAAAAACATGATCTACCTGTGGTTCTACAGAGTGGAGGTTCAGATCTACTTCAGCAGATACAAAGAGAGGATTAGGGTTTTCAACATTCGTCATTACATCAATTTCATTGAAGAGATTTTAGATTTGAAAAAGAGGTTTTAGCATACGAAAAGCGGAAAATTCCTCTCACCGGTCCGCCATTTTTTTTGTTAAAACCATATATATATACATAGACCTCCCCATGTTATACTTACGGCATAATGAAGGCAACACATGCATATATCAATTATATGCCATACTCTCTCCTTTAGAACCATATGATACACATTAATTTAACAATAGTAAGAATTACTCATTTTCATAGAAAATAAGCATTCATCTATACAAATTACTTCAATTACAACTGGTTATTTTAATCAGTTTTTATGAAGACATAACATTATAATTTATCTTACATTAGTATTCTTAAAACATTACATATTATTTCATCTTAGGCTGAAGTCTTTTTTACCACTCTATAATACTTAATTTCTGCAAACCCTCCATAACCCAGAAATCCTGCAACATCAAGCATTGTATTCCTGTAAACAATTAATGAGATGCCTCACCAAGAATGGGACAACCTAAATGATTGAAAGGCAACCAAAAAGGGTCAGACTATATGTTTGGTGTGATTAATTCACTAATACATGTCATTGGGAAACTGAATTAAGGCAATAAGTTCCTTTCCTTATATAGGGTTTGCCAATGACTTAGTGTGCATGTGCATATGTCATTGAAATAATAATGTGAGTGTGCATATATCAGTGCTTCCTTCTTTATCTCTTTCATCATTTCAAATTATTTATATAAAGATATCAGGTTGTTATACAAACATATAACATGCAAACACAGCCAACAAAAACATATGCAGCAAATATCAAACAACCGGCCCAAGTAGCACTTCATTAACCATTTTTTCCTACCTAGGTTTTGATATTCTTCAACCAACAAGATTATAGGCTTGCTAACATAAATTCCTTTATAAATTATCAATTTAACCAGGTCAAAGCCAACCCTTGAGCTCTATGTGTACATTGTATGGATCATCACTGTTACTCTTGGGACACTCGGATCCCTGGGCCTAAACATGCCATGTACAAACTTGCATTATCACCATGCCAAGCTGATTAGCGTAGGTTATCTGACCTGAGTCCTTAGATTATTTACTAAGTTTCATACCATTTTCTTTTCCTGCTTCACTCGTGTTATTTCCCTAGGTATCAAACTACCCTCAGCACAAACCTATACAAACAGTATGTATATTCTAATCATTCGAAGTGTCGTCTTTCCCTCAAAACAATCCATACAGGCAACAAACACTCATTAGTTCACTAACATATATATTTGCAATCGCTATTTTAACATGCATTCCATACCATTCAACATGACTACATAGTAAGTATCTCTTATATAATTTCCTAATGGATTTATATTGCTACAAACATGTGGCCATTGATGTTTGTTTCATGAGGCACATCCTAAAGCCTATTTCTCTATAACCTATGCTTTAACTAGAACTCATTTACTTGATAAGCCTAGCTAAATAATAGTTTGCATTTAAGGAAATACTTAAGAAACTAGAAGCTCAGAACATGACAAATTATTGCACACCTAGTCCCTTTCTTTTGAACACTAGAAATAAGCAATATCTACCTATATTGCTGCCTAATATCCCTCAAACCTCAGGCTATATTTTGATAGCAATATATAAAATAGCGTTCAAAATTTTATTTATTCAAAGATTTTTCTCTATAATCCTCACTTTCATCGTTACTGAAAATATAATAGTAATCAATTGCAAATGGGTTTAATGATGTTTTCATGCCTTCTTATTGTTCATCATCAATGCTACCAAGGGCCATAACACTACAAATTATATCAACCAACACATATAAATCATTAAAATATTTATATCATCCATCACGGCCAATTACCACATACACATGCAAATTATTCTTAAAAGATTAGGTTTCCTTCATTAGGACTTAATGCCATGTTTTAAGTGATATTTACTCAGCTTATATACTCTTTCTTTTAATCCTTTTAATCCACAGTTTCATTGAATTTAACCCAGCTACATGTCCTCCTAGAATTTGCTGCCATTTTCTATTTTCAACTTATTTGTGAAGAGAAATGTATTAGCCTGACAAAGATTGTATCCTACCTATTTATTTTTTTCATTTGGCTAAGGTTTTGTATGGTTAAGAAATGTCAATCTTACCCTAGGATAGCTATATTAAGCACGCCAACGTTTTTCCCTTAGTCACCCACTCTTCTAGTTATAATTTTTCTTCATTATTTTATTAGAGAAAAAGCAGGCATTTATTTCCTGTAAATCCAGGTTTGTTACATTATGCACGGAAACACTTCTTTTGAATTTCCATCTTTATCCTAAGGTCATGTTATTTTCCTGTTTCCTTTTATCATTTCACGTTCCTATCTTTTTTTTCTTATGCATAAATTGTCACATGCTTCCTAGTTCTAGCAATAGTTAAATCCTAGAATCTTCTTTACATTATTAATATTCTCACTTGATTTTATTTCATATACCATGTATATATATATATATATATGTACAAGGGTCCCTATGTGTATCTCATTTTTTTTGGCAATGCCGACCGGTTTTTAAGGTGACCGCAAACACATTTTATTATAAATAACAATAAAATACATGAAGGTACATGTGATTGTTAGTAGACAATCAACTAATCGGTTTTTATGGTTGACCGTCCACTCAACCTTAACTGGCTTACAACACTGGAGCCAGCTAAACTCCTAGACTACAAATAAAAAGAAGTACCCTAATGTAATATTTTTCTTTGCTCAGCTTGCATTTCATTCTAGTATTATTGAGTTTTAGAACCCGAAGCGACTTGGTCCACTTAAAACTCTGACTTTCAGTTGGTACTCTGTTTGTGAGATTTTCCAATCTATCCTCAGTAGGTGGAATGAAAACTGGCTTGGTTTTAAGGACCAAATCATAGGAGGGGTTCGCGGAAGAGGTGTCTTCTCAGTCTATATATTATCATTCGCGATAGTACATTTCTACAAAATGTGACCAAATGATTTGCACGAGCTGCAAATCTCCGGTTGCCATTTGTAAGTCACATCAACGTAGTAGAGATGATCTTCAATGCAAACATTTCAACTGCTTGGGAAGAGGCTTATCTAGAGTAATTTCAATCAATGCTCTAGCAAAAACTAGATTCCTTCTGGCTATTGTGTTTGAGTCAAACATTTGAGTTTGCCAATATGGCACACAAGCCAATTGGGCCTAATAAGCGTTGAAGAGCAGATGGAACATTGTTAAATTGAGCCTACACGGGGATTGAGAGTACATGATCTCTAGCTTTATCCACATATGCATTCCAAGGAGTGATAATAAATTGTTTTCCTCCCATAATAGCTGGAGCTTCTTCTAAGACCCTAAGCTTTTCTTCTTTAGATGGGAATTTCAAATAAAACATTCCATTGACCAGGGTAATCCGAAGTTGTCCTTTCAGCCTCCATGCACTATGGCACGCAGCATGCATATCAAAATTTGGTAGTTTGGAATATAAGAAGAACCAAACATCATGATCTTTTCAAAAAGTCTGTGCTACATTCAGAATTTCCAAAGGAGGAGTTGGTGCAGCATCTGCGTCTGGGACGGTTAAGTGTACAAGTTCATAGACACCAGCTATGTTCGGTAGATTATCAAGCAGGGAGGTCCAGGCAGCCTTATTAGGTTTGGCATTTGATCGAGCACCTTGAATGCTAATCGTTGGTTCACTTCGCCGTAGTTCATGGACTGAATCGTTCACTCTAGCTGCATTACTTCCAGTAGAGCACTCAATACCAGCATCATCATCTAGATTCCCCGAGTTGCTCTCATTCAAAACAGTGATATCAACAATGGCCATTTCGGCTTACTCACAATCGCCCAAATTCATTTGACTGAGGGGACTACCTTGACTAGTTTTCCATTCAGACGCAGCGGAGATCATTGAGGTTAAAACCACTGTACCAATAACCATTGGCGATCCAGTTGACATTAGGGGTGTGCTTTAGATTTCACATATCAGGGCTTCCATCGTTTCAATAGTAGCTTGCTTTGCCAGAGGGGAGGAGGATTCTGATGAGTCAAATTCTGATAACTCCTGATTTACTCTAAGTCAGCGACATATATTTGATTATATAGTCGTCTAGATTTAGTGCTAGATTTAAGAGATCGAGACCTAGTAAGTCTCGGCTCTTCTTCTTTCTCTTGACCATCGACAAGCAGAGATGGGTGGAGAAGAAAGGCAGAGAGGCAAGGAGTGGATTAGACGGAATGAGAGAAGGTTTGGACTAGATTTGATGCCATTAAAGGAGTGGATTGGACTTTTTTTTGTAAATCGTATCTCATTGATTTTCATTTCAATAAATGCTATGCATATGTATTTCATCACATTTAAAATGGCTTACATATATTGTGTTCTATTTCTAGCTCCTACATGTATATTTGTATCTCAAGGATTCTACTATTCCAATTCTACATAATATACACTCTCACTATTATTTTTGATTACATACATTTATTTTTACATACGTATGTTTGCTACTGAATATCTTTATTTTATTTACACAACACCAATATATACACATCCATAATTTTTTCAGAAATTTATACAATCTTAAACATGCACGATGTGCACTTTCATACTCAGATATCATCACACATATTCATTTCTAATGTACTTAACATAATTAATTAGTCCGTATATATAGGGTCATCACACCGACCTTCTATTGTTTCTCTTCTTATTCTTCCATTATGGTTTCTTTGATAATTTGCTTTAGGACCCTCCTTAACCTATTTAACCACAACCTTGCTAACCTCGGGCATCAACGCCATCTTGACTAAGGACTCGAATATCACTCCTATAGGTACATGTGTCGACGCCAACCCTTAGAGGGGCTGGTTGAACCCCTTAGTGAACTTGAGAGTTTTTATGAGTTGTATTAACCAAATCCAAACCAAACCTCGACAATTCATTTAATCGGTTAATGTACTCTTTTACTGAAATATCTTCTTGCCTCAATTGGATAAACTTCACTAACTGTAAACCCTCCTCAACCTGAGATAAGAACCCACTCTTGAATCTCTTTCGAAATCTATCTTGTGCCTCAGGCTCTACCACTTCCCACTAGTAGGAGGCCTCCTCTTTCAACTACCAAGAGGCAGGCTGAACTTTATCTATATTCGCAAGTTGCATGAGACTAAATATCCTCTTTGGAATGCGTAACCAAGTCCATGCCTCAACAAACGTCCCAGTCCCTAAGAATGGCTTACCACCAAGATTAGAAAAGTTTTTACAAAACCTAGAAAAGTCATATGTCGCTGGTGGACAAGCGAGGGCTCCAACATCTAGTCCTGGATCCTCCACATTCTCCTATGATGGGTTGTTAGTGCTATAGCCTGAAGGTGCCGACAGAACCAGGCAAGAACTGCGATGCCCTCAGTAAAATTAAGGGCATCCTCCATACCATGCAAGAGAAAAGATAGATAGTAAGATTCGAAGGAATCAAAGGAAGGTTTTATAGGACTTGACGGGATAATTTTTTCTAAAGTCTCTTTAACTTTTGAAAATCTATTTTCTCTTAAAAAATAATTTACTTTTGAAATAATTTTTTAGGAATCCTATAACCTTAGACTCTGATATCGAATGTAACACTCCGCACTCCTTTGCATTTCCTAAAATAAGGTCTTGTTAAGAAATGTGGAGCGTTATAAGTATAAAACAAATCACAAAGACTAATATGTACAAGGCATGAAAATAAATAAAGCTAAAACATTTAAATTGAAATATAGAATATTATTTCAAAAGACAACCTTCATTTTAGAATAAAGTACCAACTCATAAAAATCAGATATCATAAGGAAAAACTCAGTCTCACAGAAGATCAGAGTACAACCATAAAAAATCCCTCTCATAAGTGCTAGTACAACCAAACCAAATTGAAAAATATGTAAAGTAGAAGAATACATCTGCAACAAGATAGAAACTCAAAGAATGACCTCCAAGGTGTCTGAATCAACCAAACTCGGTCTTATGAGTCTAACGGGAGATAAAAAGGAATAGGAGTAGGTCAGATGTAAAGTCTAGTGAATGAAGTAATTAATAGTATGATTAGTCAAGATAAAGATAATAAAATTATTAATAGTTCTAGTGTCATAAGATAACGTGTATGTGCACAACTTAGAATAGCTTCTGAGATAATAAGGTTATCTATCTTATTCAAGCTGAAATGAATGTTTAATTGTTTGCACTGTTCTATTACTAAAAGAATCCGATTATGATAAGTTTTCCTAATTCTACCCATCGATCAGATCTTTCTACTTACCATCTCATGGTATCGTGCCACTATGAACCTGTATCCACAACAAAGGGCGTGAAATAAATAATGGACGAACTAGCAATTTACTTACCCTATTCGATGTCCTGCACGCATGATCATGCCAGTACATGATATATTGTCATCATATCTCGTTGACCTCTTATTTAACCAATTATGCATAAGTATTCCCGATCTTCTTGTGATCAGCGGTCATTGACTGAAAGGGAATGCAGATGGTACGGGACCTAACAACTAATATGAAAGTGCTTATGTGGATTGTATGTAACTAATTAAGCAAGTATAACTACTATAAAAGACAGAAGTATAGAAATAATTAAAATAAATAAGGGATTACACCAGATTTTTATCCTGGTTTGGACCTTTTGTCCAACATCCAGTCCCGAAGCTCTCCTTCGTCTGTTTAACTACCAAATCAGCCCTCTCTTTTCCTGGAGAAATAGGCTTACAGAAGCGTAGTTTGTCTGGATAAGATTGTGTTCTTTACAACATTGTTTTTGACTGAATGCTTACATAATTCTTCTATAATCTCCTTGAGTAGATATACGAGTTGAAGTGCTTTCGTATATAGAAGAAATAGTGTGCTTTTGAGTGATGAAAAGATTGCAAGAAAGTATAAAGAGTATAAGATAGATTCAGAAAGATTCAGTGATTGAACTCTTTAGTTTTCAATCTATATATAGAGATTAAAGAGGTTTATTGAAAAGATATTGCTTTTGGAATGAAAACTCTTCAGTCGAATAGTAGTAATCTTTGATAGGAAGAAAATAGGGTTTAGATAAATAGGCATGATTTTTCATTTTGGAAGAAACCCTTTCAAAATAACAGGAAGTCACTAAAGATAGATGTCTGACCCAAGAGGAAAGACATCTGTTCATACTCTCTATAAATTTCTTGAGAGCAGCGACAGATGTCTGACCTTATAGATCAGTTGTCTGTGTTGTGTCTGAAAAATTTCCACATAATACTATCAGAAATCTGGCCTTAATACACAAATGTTGTTATGTGCACAGACCTATTTCTGAATATTTCTTTTAACATATATCAAACCAAGGAGATTATTCATTCATTTCTATATTACACATAATTCTATCTTACTATGAAGCTCTTGTATATACCATTTGTGTATGTCTTCAAATCTTCGATAAAATTTCTATATTTGTATATATCCTGCATAGACATGTAGTGTGTATATATGTCATATATTAAGATTGTGTAGTTGTTGTCATTAAAATGAAGAATCAAAGGGTCTAACACAATATTCTAATTGCGCACCTAACCCATTCTTCTTAAACTATTCTTTGATCTATTATTTACTTACTTCTTCTTAAGCATACACGATCTCTTTGAGATCGTCAATCCTCAAATGAAAGGGAATGCGACCTGAATGGGTCATATCTGTATTTCTTTTTTTAGCCCAACTCCGGATCTGAGCCCAACCTATTGACTCAGTTCCTAGCCAGAGGCTAAGATATTCTACTTTTAACATAATAGGTTTGTATTCCTTTTCTTTTTATTATGATGTTCTAACATGTCAAACAATTCTTAATTATCATTGTAATCTTTTAATTTTTCTCTTACTTCTTAAATTACAACACTTGTCATAAATTACTACAAATTCCTAAAAAAAATCCTAATTCAGTCCAATTCCTTTTTATTACAGATCTACAATTAATGCAAGTGTTTTATGTAAATTTGGCATTCTTTTATATAATCCGCACTCATGAAGTTTGTACTTTTTATTCTATTTTTCATCCATAAAAAGGGGATTACATTTATGTTTTTAAACTAACATTTACAAATCTAGGCATTTTACGAATAAATGTAAAACAACTATATAAAATTGTAAATAAATTAAGGAAATAAAGTAACATTAAGGGGAAAGGCTAAAAATCGACTAACAGAGATTAACTAAAAAATGTAAAAGATGACAAAAAAATACTTATAGAAAACAACTTAAAAATTTGTATAAAAACAACAACTATTAAGAACCCTATTTATTTAAAATACTTGGAACTCTAAATAATTACAACACTTACCTATAGTCCATAGCTTTTTTGCCTGACCTTCCTAAATCCCGCCTTTAGGCTGATTACATTTTTTTTTTTACAAACCTTATCCCAAAAAGAATTTAATTTAGGGCTTTGCCTCAGGCAAAATAACCCAGAGGGTAAATATTTGTGTTGTAAGTGAATGTCTAGGTTTAGGGTCTTATTTATAATGGGACTTGAAGATGCTAGGCCGTTAGATTAGTTGATTTATTCTGGTCTACAAAAGTCACTAAATTAATTTCATCCATCCGATATCAATAATGAAGCATCAGGTTTAATGTAAAACACCATAAAATTCGTTTGGCCCATACCTGGTTAATTTCTCGTCTAGGTCATTTTGCGGGTCGACCCGCACTGCCTTGGGGTCGTTCTGATGCTAGCAAGGGTCGAACCTTACTATTCTTTAATTTTTATGTTTTTCTTTGCTGTTATATTTTCTTAATTGTCATATTATTTCCAAATATTAATTCTTTGATAACTTTTCATACTAACTCGGATATTGGTAAGTTATATATGTAAATTGCTCAGTAAATTGTCACGAACTCAATGGTGTAACTCTCATAGCTAATTTCTGACAATTAGACAAAATTATTTAATTTTTGATTTATTTTGAATTAATTATTTTTACTTAAATTTTTGGGTTGTTAGAAAGTCTGATCCAATCACTCCTCAATGAAAGGAACTTAGAGACGATTATTCTAATCCTTTTGCTCTCTAATGATGCATAATACTCCTTGTTATCTAGTTAATCACACTTTTCAGTGGGATTTAGGACGATACTTGCTAAGCCCTAACCTATATCTCTAGTGGGGCTAAACAATAATAAGCTAATCTTATCACTCTCTATGAAGCAACCTGCTTTTTTCCTTCTCCAGTCCTAAAGCATCCCAATAGGACAAATCATGATCCTTACAGGCACTAATCTACTTATTTTATAGGACTCAACAATAATAGGCCAAACCTAGATGTTTTGGTTAGGGTCGGTCTAATCAAAATGTGGTAGACAGGTCATTGCTTTAAGGATAATTTATATTTCTTTTTAAATTGTTCAAAACTAAGTAAAACTGGAAAATAATCCTAGATAATTTCCGCAAATATCCAACTCGTAGCATTCCTAGGGATCTCTCCATTTTATGCATACATGTGAGTGGCCTAAGGCATTATCCTAGTTATCAGAAGGAAAGCGCAAAGAGTAGAGAATGAAAAATGAACCTACCCCATGTCCATCTTGATAAAAGGATTAAGGTTGGAAAACTAAATCCTAGATGTAGGTGATGTTCGCTCTTATAAAAATTCAAATTTAGACCTTAAGGCTAAATTAACACTAGAAGGAGGGTGATAGTTTTCTCTTAATTGTATGAATCTTTTTAACTTTTAACAGAATTATACTCAAATTAAAGCAATTAACCATAACATAATCAAGAGACGGATAAAAGTAAATGTGCTAAAGTAAAAGGAAAGAACACACTAGGATTTTATACTAGTTTGGAGTACCCTACATCTAATCTCGCACATACCTTATACTGATTTCCTTTCTGTATAATGTCAATATACAATCCCGATTTTGAGGTTACGAGACACACCATTAAGAATTTTTGTCCTTTGGATAGAAGCACTTGATTTCCGAGGCAATAAGCACACCTAGTAGATTTCTGGGGATATAACCACACTCAATTGATTTGCAGACTACAAATACGTTTATCTACAACCATTTTCGGTTTGATGAAGTTTGTAGACTCAAATCTTTTCTATCTTTGATTATAGTTGATCCTGTAAATCTAAATTGCTCTTTGAACTTGAGAAATTTATAAAAGAATGGTAGAGAATCAAATCAAAGATCAACATATTTGATTCTGCTTGAATTTCAATTGAGTTTGGTTAAGAAGTTTTTTAGAAAATGAAAGGAAACAAATATAAGAGAAGAAAGGAAGAATGTAGTTATTAAATTCATTCAAAAAGACTGATATATATATATATGTAATAATAGTCGTGTATATCATGAAAGATTGCGATGAATAGATCCTTCTTTTGAAATTCAATTTTTAAAAAAATTGGTTGGTATGTCGAACATCCTTGATATATATATATATATATATATATATATATATATATATATATATGCTAATACATCCATGTGTATTTTGAAATATTATCTATTTTAAAATGTTTTTAAATCTATAGCTTTGTAAATACTCTGAAATTTTGTAATATCATTTGAACAGAGTTTATAAATATAATTAAACTTGATAAAGTTTAAAAAAATAATTTCTAAAATATTTAGTATTATAAAATATAGGTTAAAAAATATGTATAAAACTATTTAAAAACAAAGTATAAAGAAATTGTCACAATACAAGCATATAAAAAATTATAAAACCAAAGTATAAACAATATAAAATTTAGAAATTAAAAAAGATGTTTTGAAATTAATCATGTTCAAAACAAGGCTTATTTTAAAAACAATTTGAAGCTAATTTTGAAATAGAAAGAGTGAGATCAAGCGCTATCATAATTTTAACATTTCCTTTAAGGTTCTAATGTTAGTACCAAGGATAAAGGTTTTAGTGACAATAACCTAAGGAATAAAATAAAAAATAATGCTAATAGTGTGTTGGTATGTGTGTGTGTGTGTTTGTGTATATATATGTTGACCAACTTTTTGGCAAAATCTGTCAAAACTCAAAATCAGGGATCGACTTCATAAAAAGCCAAACAGTTCTCCATTCGACAAGTCGACTCTTAGCTTAGATCGCCTAGCTATTCTCATCCCAGGACGGTCCCCTAGAAACAGAAAGCGAATTGACCAACCGAGTCATCTGCCAGTTAATTGGTCTGATCCCGTAATATCGTATCATGCCTAAAGTCTCGGATCTCACCTGAAGCATATGGAGAGTTATGTGCTACTGGACGAAGTCCTACTCCTAAAGTTGCTGAATCAAAATAGCTTTTGATCAGCTCTCCTTTTTATACGCTAGATATCAAGCTCCACGTCAACAATGATTTCCAAGGAGAATTATTCATCAGCAGTAGACCGGTTCCCTCCGCCGCAACTACTTCACTGGGCTGAGCTCCACATATTTTAAACTCTAAAAAAGAGGCAGGCCACGTGGCATACGACTTAGCCCACCTTCTTCAACTATAAATACACCATTGCTGAAAATGGAAAGGCATGTTGAAGTCTCCACCAACAAATCATACTCGGCATACTGAAAAACTTTAAGCCGAACCCTCCAAACAACACAAGGATTTTGTGTAATTTCAATTTTCTTCCACTAAAATAAAACCACTATAACCTATAATTGAAAGTACTAACAAAGATTATAAGTAGATGGAGGCACCGATATAAGCCTAACTACTATAAAATATTGTGTCTCCCTTGTTCATTTACTTTTCTCTCGCATCTCTGTGATTATTTCTCGTGTGTGTTCAACACATATTGGGGGTTGATCGTCATAAGACCAACTTTTGACGTCAACACTTTGGCGCGCCAGGAAGGGGTCGGACCTACGACCTTCGGCAATTCTTAAAGAAGCAATGACAAAGCAGAAGAAGGACACAAGAACTTCTCACTCTCAATCTCGACCTGTTGACGCAATAGGAACAACAGCAATAGAGGCAAGTCGTGAGGCTCCCTCCCATAAAGACCTATCCCAACACTTCACTAGGAACGACCTGGATAAAGTTTTGACCGAGTTCAGAAATCAGATAGCATCTCAGGGAGGACTTCTCAAATATCAATAAGAAGTGATGAACAAACACCTCACTCGGATGGAAAAGGGATCTCACATTCCAGTATTATTTCCTGCATCGGGCGAGGCTGGGGCAACAACTGATCTTCGGTTTGCGGAGCACCAAGCCCTAGATAGGTCCATACATTTGCTTCCTCTTGGCTTAACTTCACTTCTCAATCGACTAGTGCCTAGACCATCACTCCCAGCGTTAAAGGGAGCTTTGGTACCTGCAGAATCACAGGTCGACCCTGGCCAAGTTTAGAACTAGTCGACCAGCTTACCTCCGGTTCAGGCATTGACTCAACTCCCTGGACAAACAACTCCTGATCTTACTCAACCTTTGGGTCGGCCAGGACCGGAAATGTTGTTACATCTGGTTCGACCCAACGTATTACTACAAACCTGACTTATGCAACCTCCCCTTCAACAAAGAGTTGGAAAAACAACCCTATGCATCACTATAACCACTTTATCATGCCGGTCCCCAACGTGATGGAGAGAAACACTACTGAAGACCACTCTAACTTCGCCCCAGGCGGGGGCAAATCGGAGCCACAGATGGATACCACCCACCTGGGGCAATCACTTCCAATCGGAGTAGAAATGGTTTTGTCCAACAATAACCAATCAACCTTAGCTTCAAGGCCTGAGGCTAAGGCCCACCTTCACTCAACTCTTGGAGGACGAACCGAGCCAACTCCTGTGGCTCAGGAAATGTTTCCACCCATGCTAGTACTAGGATTCTCACTGATATCCCCAATGTAGAATTGGATTCGTGGCAATGACTCCTCGGAGATGGAAGCCATCTCGCAAGCATCATTAAACGCTTCACTGGAGGTACGTCTTTTCAACAGGATGTAGATGACATCCACCACAGTCCGTTCACATAAGAGATCAGAAATTTCCGCAATTCTCCAAACTTGAAGCTTGTGATCCTGGAGCCCTAGAACTGCAGGATCAACACGACCATCCATCTCATGTGAAGTACTTTCTACATCGACCAATGCCATAGCCATGTGCTTCCCTCTCTTCCTCACCAATATAGCTAGCATGTGGTTCCGGTAGTTAATAACTGAGTTGATCAACAGCTAGAATATGTTGGTCACTCGCTTCATCGACCAATTCAGAGTTCACATCTCCCGACCCAAGAGCGTCATGTTCCTTACCTTCATCAAGAAGCAGTCCAGTGAGACCCTACGCTCCTTCTTGGAAAGATTCAACATGGTCGTAGCATCAGTCAATGGACCCGAGCCATTGATAGTACTCATAGTTGCCATAGGTGGTGTTCAGAACCGTTCAAAATTCAGAATCTTTTTAACCAGAGACCCCCCAAGGACATTGAAAATTTCTATGCCAAAGCCGATAGATTCCTCTGACAAGAGGATGCTAACATCGAGATGGAAAGCCTCAAGGTACTTACTACTAAGGACGGAGATCCATCCAACACTAATGGCTAGAACAAAGGAATAAGAAAAGCCTCAGAGAAGAGCGATCGGAACATATGATCCCGGAGAGAAGACAACTACGACCAATACACCGAGCTCAACTCATCCCTGCTTGATATCAACCTCAACGTATGAGGAACTCTACCCTTCCCAAAACCTCCTCGGAGGGAGCCGACTCAAAGAGAGCTTGAGTCCAGAAAGCATTGCATGTACCATAACATGGCAGGTCGCAGCACCAGTGAATGCAGACATCTACGCGATCTTATCAAGGATAGGGTTAGAAGTGGAGAGTTTCCCAAGTATGTAAAAAAATATGTACCAATTGCAACTCCATGACAAACTTCTTCCCAAGCTCCTCAGGTTGATCCCCAATCCCCTCGAAACGGAAAGGACCCTGAGCCGAGCAATCGCAACATCATCATCATCAATTAATATATGCACTCTATTTTTTAGGATAAAATGTACATTTATTATTTTCCAATAATGTGGTGATGTTGAAATACACACGTACTGGGTTATGATTTAACTCCTAGGCGTGCTCTGGATACAACTATTACCATATTAGGGTTTGCTTTCATTTTTTCTGTAATAGCTCTTTAGCAACATTAAACTTCTTTTTTCGAACATAGATTATGTTTGAACGATTCAAGCCGAGCATAATTAATGGTCGCCAACCTAAATATGGTCAGTGCTGGCTACCATCTCAAAACCAAGCATGGTCAATGCCTGCCACCATCCCTATACCAACTCTTTAATTTGAGTATAGTTAACACTCACCAACTCCATAAGCTGAGTACGGCTGATACTCGCCAAGCCCGGTATGATCAATGCTAGCCACCATCTCTGATCCGAGCATGGTCAACACCCACCGTCATACCTACACCACACTATTAAGCCGGATATGGATGATACACACCAAAAAAGAAAATTCTAAGCTGATACGGCTAGTACTCACCCCTTTTTTAAGCTGTGTACGGCTAGTACTCTCACCCTTTTTAAGCCGAGCACGGTTCATGCCCGCTAACTTCTTAAAACCAAGCATGGATTACGCTCGTCCCTCAGGTATGGTTAATCCCAGCACTAATATAACCATTGTCAGGATATGATAAACTCCTTTTTTTCCTGTATGAGTATGGCTTATGCTCAAACACTCTGATCATTCGACAAACAAGGCTAATGTTCGACCTCAACAACCATGGTATTAAATGACTATACCGTCCTACCAAGCCAAATCGAGTATGAATTATACTCGTCATCTGGATATGGTTTATATCCCACTTTATAAATCGAGCATGGTATATGCTCGTACTCTAAATCTCTGTAGGTGTCATTTAATAGGCAGGATCTCGATTCTTCTGCCTCTACCAAAGATTGACTTAGAAGCTCGACTCGTTTCCATACATTCACGAGCTTCTGGACTTAATACGATCATTCAGATGATTGTTGGTTTTCTGGCCTTAATACGATCATTCAGATGACTGTCGGTTTTCTGGACTTAATACGGTCCTTATCGGTCGTCAGTTTCCCGGCCTCAATACGATCATCCATCGTCGGTTTTACGACCTTAATACAATCTTTGATCGTCGGTTTTCCATCCTTAATATGGTTCGACACAACCATGGTTTCCTGGGTCCTTATTGTTCGACATTCTCCAGAAAAACCAGAACACATCACCTTTCCCCAACAAGATATGTTCTGAGGGGCAAAGTGTTGACCAACATTTTGGCAAAAGCTATAAAAACTCAAAATCAGGCATCAACGTCATAAAAGTCAAACAATTCTCCATTCGATGAGTCGACTCTTAGCTCAGATCGCCTAGCTATACTCATCCTGGGCCGATCTTCTAGGAACAGAAAGTGAATCAACCAACTGAATCATGTGCAAATTAATTGGTCTAATCCCATAATACCATATCAAACCTGGATCTCGGATCTCACCTGAAGCATCTGGAGAGTTATGCGCTACCAGACGAAGTTCTACTCCCGAAGTTGTTGAATCAGATTAGCTTTTGACCAGCTCTCCTAGCTGCACGTCGACAACAATTTCAGAGGAGAATTATTCATCAGCGGTAGACCGGGACCCTCCGCTGCAACTACTTCACTAGACCGGGCTCCACTTATTTAAAAATCCAAAAAATAGGCAGGTCACGTGGAACATGGCTCAGCCCACCTTCTTCACCTATAAATACACCATTGTTGAAAATTGACAAGCATGTTGAAGTCTCCACCAACAACTTATACTCGGCATACTAAAAAACTTTCCGCCGAACCCTCCAAACAACACAGATTTTGTGTAATCTCTATTTTATTCGACTAAAAAAAACCACTCTAACCTATAATTGACATTATAAACAAAGATTATAAGTGGACGTAGGCACTGATATAAGCCGAACCACTATAAGATATTGTGTCTCCCTTGTTCATTTACTTTTTTCTCGCATATCTGTGATTATTTCGTGTGTATTCAACACACGTTGGGGGTTGATCATCATAAGACCGACTTTTGACGTCAACAATATACGGATTTTTTTGAAAATTGGTACACTTTTATTAACTTGAGAAATAACAGTACAAAGACTTTTAAACAAACATACAAAAACACAAAGACAAAAAGCTAAAATACAACAGGAAATAAAACAAAGATAAACTAAAACTAGATTCAATGTGTGGTCTCATTTTTGGAGCCTATAAGTGTGCACTCTCATCACTTTCATCTTAACAGCATGTTACTTCACTTCTTCAATGCATGAGCCCGATCATAATTATGTTGGTCTACTGGCATGTTTCACATTGCTTGCATGATAACCAAAAATATTGATAAAGTTAGTCCCCGCTATCTTTAGATGATAAATTTCTATTTGTTCACAATTTTAGCGTAGTTAAAAAAAGTTGCTCCACTTTTTTGCACAGTTGCTTCCATATTCTTTAAGGCTCCATCATTTTCGCTGAAGAGAAGTAACTAGGAATAATCTTCTTGAGTACGTCTTATGGATACCAAATTAACTGATAGTGTCTATAATAGCACTAAATATTCCATATATCATAACATATCTAAACGCATGGTAATCTTCTGAACTGATTTATAAAACCAAATAACAATTTGCATTAATGTAATTAACACTATCAATCATCTGTGGTGAAATTACCGAACCATCTACTATAATTGCTATTCAAAATCACAAAAAGGGTACATGTAATTTTGTTTCACAATTTGTAGGATTTACCGTGATATAGTACTTGAATCCAATGTAGAAATTTATATTATTTCTTCTCTTAAATGATAGCTAAGATAAACAAGTAATGAACACAGAATTTGACAAGTAAAACCAATATTTCCATCATTTTCAATAAATTCCACAACTAATCTATAAATCAATGTAAAAAAGTTGATTCATTTACATCCACCAATGAAGATGTTAATCGATTTATCAATTTTAATATTGGACTAATTCGCTGTTGAAATCTGAAAGCCCAAAGATCAAAGTAGGAACTCAATGAGATGAGAAAAAAAATAGTAACTCTAAAATTTAACCAACTGTAAGATTCTTACCGTTGTAGATCAATCTAAAACCAGTATGGTTACAAATCCAATTTATAGCAAGGATCGATTGGGAGAATACGAGAAATTAAGATTTGGGATGTTGTATCTTAAATTCGATCACACAAAAATCCCTATTTTTAATGTCTTGACCCTCGTAGATCATACAAACCATCAAATTCCAGATTCGTTTACCTTTATGAATCTCGACTTATGATCCTTGAATTAGATCTCCATTGAAGCTTTTTTCAATGACATATTTAGGATTTGGGGGTAAAAGTGATGTTTATCGAAGATTAATGGGGATATGACCTTGTAATCGTCAAAATTTAGGTAGCTTGGTGGTTTCTCTCCCCATGGTAGAAACATCCTTGAAACCAACAATATGAGTATATATATATATATACTATGTATGGTGAAGGATATAGATGGTATTGATGATGAAGATTATACAGTATCAAGTGTAGATTCGGGATGATGATGCTGGTGCAAAGATTCAAGAGTTAGGGAATGAAGACTTATGAGCATTGAAGAGCTCAAGAACTTAAGATAATCCAAATGAGTATAAAGTCTTAGAATAAGTGTTCAAATTTTGATAGTAATTTATCTCTTTTTCAAAATTATTTTTCAAATGATTTTCAGAATGGTTTTCCTAAATGATTTTATAATAATTCTTGTTTTCAAAGATATCAATTTTCAAAATATCCTTCTCGATTTCAAACCTTTTTGCATTGTTTATATTTTGGTTTTTAAAATCTTTATATGTGTAAAATTTTGGCAGTTTCCTTATACTTTATTTTAAATAATTTTATGTATTTATTATGCATTATGTTTAATGCTTTATATTAAATATTTCAAAATTTATTTTTTTTAGTTTTATTATGATCAAAATATGTGTAAACTATGTTTAAATGATTTTACAAAGTTTTGAATAATTTTGTAAAGCGATTTATTTTCAAAATTATTCAAATAAATTAAATTTCAAAAATTAAAGGGATATATCAACATATCCATCCGAAGTACATCGATATACTGGCCAGTTTTTCAAAAATTAAATATCAAAAAAGCGTCTATTTGTTTTGACCTTTAGCGAATATATATTATCGTTAATTCCCTATCAATACTAGAGTTCCGAATTAATTTTAGACACAATCTTCTTCATTTTAAATATTTCTCTTTATCCTCTCTCATTTTTTAAGAAAATCTTAACCGTATTCTATCGAATTTTAATAAGAATCAAAACAGTTTATCTTCGATTGGATTCTCTACTACTCTCTAATCAATCTTTAAAGATCAAAGTATAATTCAAAGTTATAAGAGAAAATATAAACAATGATCCAAATATATGACTTTATAAATTCTTTCAAACCAAAAACTACTAACTATAAGGGTGTGATGATAGTCTCAAAAATCCACTAGTGTGAGTGTGACTTGGAAGTAAATTCGGCATGCTTTATAACCCCTGAAACTAAGTGACTCTACCCAGAGGCTGAAATACAAGAGGGTGTGTCTCATAGTCCTGAAATCAAGATTGTATAAGCATTTACTAATGGAAAAGTAATCCATATAGGATCTATGCTGGACTAGATGTAAGGTTAACCTAAACTAGTATAAAACTCCATGTGTTCTTTTTTCCCTTTGTTGTAATTACTTTTATTTGCATTCTGATTTTGTGTTTGTTAATAACAACAATTTAAGTAGAATTCTGTTAAAAATTTGAAAGGATTCATTAATTAACAAAACATTGTTCACCTCATCTAGTATTAATACTAGCCTTAAGACCTATATTCTACATTCTCTAATTTGGTATTAGAGTAAGGTTTTTCAAAGTATTCATATTCTAATTTTTGAAAAAATAAATCAGAATGACAGTTTTTGATAATTTTAGTAACACTATTTTTGAATTGGATGTTGCAAAGTCATTGTAATATTATTCTATAAGTTTGCATATTTTTGTTATGAAAAGTCACTTGATCTTTTGAGAATTGAATTACAGAAACAAACATGTTACATTGCTTTTAATGAAATGACACCTAGCGATCAAACATTACCCATCAAGAAGAACAAATGGATATTAGATAGTGGGAGCTCAAGACATATGACTAGAAACTCGGGGACTATGAAGAACATAGTTTACAAAGGTGACAAATTAATCATCTTTGGAAACATTCAAATATGCGATTAGTGCTAGCAATGTCAGTAATTCTAAAAATTCCACTATTTCTAATTTTTTGATACTTAGGAACTTAAAATATAATATGTTAAGTACTCGTTAATAATGCGATAAATTTTACAGAATTAAATTTGAAAAAGATAAATGTTATATTGAGGATAATAATTCAAATGTTAGAAAAAGTTATGTTTTATCTAAAGGTTTGATTATTTAAATATCAAACTTTTATTTAAGATTTCTAAACGCAATCTTGTTAGAGGACTTCCTAAATATACTTTATTGAAGATAATTTATGTGATGCATATCAACTAGGAAAACTTTTAAAAATAATCTTTTAAAACAAGAGATATGATTTCAACTTCTTATTCTAGGTTTTTCTGTTCCTCGCAAAACAATATTCAAATCATAGTAAATATGTATTTGTAATAGTAGATAATTACTCTATATTTATGTGGATAACTTTCTTAAAACAATAAAAGTGATGCTTTTGAACAATTTAAAATTATATGTAAAAGAATTTAAAATCAACTTTCTATTAAATCTAAAAATATACAAAGCAATCACAGTAGAGAATTCAAAAATGAAAATGTTGAATTTTTCTGTAATAAGAAATATATAACCTATAAATTTTCTTTTCCTAGAACACCACAACTAAATGGAGTCATAGAATGTAAAAAAAAAATGATCCAAGAGTGTGCTAAAACTATGTAAATGATTGCAATTTACTAATAAACTTCTAGACTAAAGAAATTGCTACAACTTATTATAAATTAAATTGAATCTTAATCTGACCATTAACAGATAAAACCTCATATGAGAAACTTTATAATAAAAAGCCTAAAGTATCTTATTTTAAAGTTTATGGAAGTAAATTCATTATTTTAAGTACTAAAGACAACTTCAATATATTTGATGTGAAGTCTGATAAATGCATCTTTATTGGATATTAAAATAAAAGTAAATCTTATAGATTCTTTAGCACAAGAACTGATACCATCGTTGAAACATAACATGTTTCGTTTGATGAAAATTTTAAAGTGATAGACAATACTTTTTTTTTGGCATAGCCGATCGGTTTTTATAGTGATCCATAACACTTTTTATTATAACCGATAATAAAAATATAGTATAGTACAAGGTGATTGTGGTTACAATCAATTAATTCGGTTTTTAAGGTGGACCGTCCACTGCCTATGGAGCTTATAGTGTTCTGTCTATTCTACCTATCAGGCTTACAACACTGGAGCTAGCTAAATTACTAGACTACAATATATTCTCCACGCAGCAAGCATAATACATACTGTAAATTCAGTAAGATACATTAAAAACAGTACATAAGAAAGTGTTGAATAAACAACATCACATGGTTGATTACATGAGCCGCACCAAAAGCAAATATAAAGGCAGTGACATGGGCTGGCTGTCCTATCATCTTGAGCCACATAAAGAGCATGGCCACCTATTCCATAAAACTGCTGCAACTAAGTTACAAGGATGTTATGAATAGCTCTGCAATAGTACTTACTAGAGCTCCACAGTAACCTAGAAGCTCCAGTTACATCAAGAAAAAACATGACGGCATTAAGGCAGGGCTTGAGTGTCCCATGATGAGCCAAGTTCATAAATCCAGAGAAGGAGGATTAGTAGTTCACCGAGCATGAACTGCATACAACTAGCACACCATTCTCTGAACAAACAATTACACTAGAGAGAAAACATAACTGTCCACAAAACAACACTTAAACATACAAAGGAAAGCAGGTGAAAACAACACCGTGAACTACCACTACGATTAGTGCCTTCGGCATCGCGTGTGTAGAAGTAATTCAAGATGTTGACCCACCAACACAATACACGTTCAAGGCTGTTAGCAAACTGCTTCGCATAGTTACGAGCCATGTCAAAAACATGACATCATAACAGAGTTCCATTAGAAAGATTCGACCACAAACCAGCAAAAAAAGCAACCAAACACCAAATCACCATACTCTCATCACCCAGAATAAACTTTGTCTATCGAGTACTACCAACAAGTCGATAAATATACGGACGTTGAAGACCAAAAAGGTAAAAAAAAGAACCGTCACAGAAGTAACACTACGAGATGCGATACAAATTTACCTATTCGGAGTTGCTGTTCGTACGTGGACTCCACGACAGGGACGAAGTTCCAAACACGACTCAGATAGACCAGTTGAAAAACTTGCAGCAAGTAATTGCCTGAAATCATACTGCATAGGGATTGGAGTGGAGCCTGAGGCGATTTTGAATGAAGAGAGCATAAATTTGATAGACAATACTTTTGACAAGGAAAATATCATAAATGAAATTTCAAATAATGAATTTAATAATAGTGAAAATAACAATAATTTAGAAGAATTACAACCTAATGAAAGAACGAGAATTCTAAAAGATTATCCTACATAAAATATATTAAGAAATGTAGAATCAGTAGATAAAACAAGAAATCAACTAAATGAAATGAGCAATGTTACTTCTATCTTAAATATTAAGCCTAAAAATTCAAAGGAAGCATTAACTGATGATTTATGGATTCTTGTTATGTAAGAGGAATTGAATAAATTTACTAGAAATGAAGCCTGCGAACTAGTCCCAAGACTAGAGGATAAATCTATAATTAAAGCTAAATGGGTATATAAAAATAAAATGAATAAACAAAGAAAGGTCGTAATAAATAAAGCTTATTAGTCTCTTAAGGTTAGTATCAAGAGGAGGTTAAAGACTTTGATGAAATCTTTGCACCGTAGCAAGATTAAAGGCTATAACAAATTTACTTGTTTTCGCAAATTGTAATAAATTCAAAGTATATCAAATGGATTTTTAAAACATTTTTTTAAATGGTTTTATAAAAGAAGTTGTATACTAACAACCCCTTCTTTTTGAAGAAGTAAAATTACCCAACCATATATATATATATATATAATAAAGAAAACTTTATATGGTTTAAAACAAGCAACTAGAGCATGGTCTGATAGACTTAAATCTTATTTATTACAATCTTATTTTTTTTCGGCAGAGCCAACCGGTTTTTAAAATGATTGCAAACACTTATTATTATAACAAATAATAAAGGAGATTAACCGGGCGTCAATCTACTACAAATTCGGTTTTTAAGGTGGACCGTCCACCACCATCCTATCTAGGTTACAACACCAGAGCTAGACTCTAAATCTAGACTACAAGTTACTTTCTCCACAGAGGGAGGTAAATACATACATTGTTACAAAAAATAACAAATGAAGGTAAAACAATGACATGCTACTAAAGAAATTACAAAGCAAAAAAAGATATCATGGTACAATTACAGAGCAAATACTGTACAAGTCAGGTACGCTTGAAAGGACCACACAACATGCATTAGTGTTCTCGAGCACCACACCTAAAGCATTTTCATAGCAAAATGGACATGCAAAGAAGCCATATCACAAAACCTCGGTGGTTGGGAAGAGACAGGACATCTCCACCTTATAACAAAAAGGCTATGACATATGAAACATTGCAGGGTATAAACATCACCAATAAGACAAGTGAGGGCAGGGGAAGATAAGAAGGAAAAGATGTCCACTTCCCAGATCAGCAACGTCAAGTGTGTTGCTTCACATAAATTACTGAACCAAAAAGCAGGAGCAAGGACTAGAACACCATAATCAACCCATCTAAGACAAAGTTTAACACAAATTACCAATGTGGGGAAAATTGCATCCAACATTCATAAGAAAATACCAGACACAAAAATGATACTAATTTCAAGCATGATCTGACATGAACCTCAAATGACATAGGCAAAAGATAATAAACTCCATCATCAACCAAAAAGATTTCACACTAGACCAACAACACCCAATTCTTAGAGAAATGTGTGCAATGACAAAACTATCGAACTAAGACAAGGAACAACAAAGTAAAACATACCAACAGGGAAAACAACATCCATCATCACGAACAATCTATTCCAAGCCTTTCACTCAGAGGACAGACTAGGAACTGCTTTAGAAATCCATTCGAAGGAGGTAGAGATACCCACAACTGTCCTAGGAGAGGGCTCAAGAGCATCACAAAGCTTATTTAACGACCCGAAATCCTCAGCCAGCCTAGACCGAAGAAGAACGCGGATTGTTTGAGAACACGATGCATTAGAACACAAAACAATAGAACCTTTCATTGCGTTTACAACAATATTACATCAGAGTACAAGAATACCAAAGTGCGATAAATTATATACAACAAAAATACAAATATCAAAGAATAAATTACAACAATGTAGCGGAAATAAAAATGTATAAACACAATGCACAACGGAAATACATCAACTAACACAATTGAAGGAAATACCCGAATACAAAGCTTTACGAATATAGCTCCAGCCGTAAACCATGATCTATTAAATAAACATCTACAAATCCAAAACTACTGGCTTCCCGAGTGGAAAATATGGACACCCAAAGTTTAGGAGAAATCAGTAAACCTCAAGACGGTCATGGAACTGGTGTAGGAACTTAAATAGCTATTAAAACTTTACTTGTTTAAAATAAAGTAATATCACAGGACCATGGCGTATGACATAGAACATGTTTACTCCACATGAATATCAGTTTAAAATAAAACAACGTAATGTTTTCTGAAAATGAAGCTATTATAAGACTTAGGTCCCATCACATAAAACAACGCAAGACGGAGGATAAAGTTTTACCTTATAATAGCTAAACATGCTTGATACACTTTATAATAAATATTTTGATATTATTATAAGTGCATAGTATAGAAAACAACTTCAAATATAAATGTATCAATCATAGACGACATAGTACCCCATCATACTATGTCGCCATGTAGGTTCATAACTAAAATCGAAAGGTCGGGTATTGGAAATTGGATTCCATCTATGCGTCGAGGCAAGAGATGCCTCCTCACCTGTTTCGGATCACCTCTAGCAAGATGTCCAGGATCACACCTTTGGGATGCCCTTGGGTTTTCAAGTTCGATGCATACCAAACGTTTTTGGATTGGTTATTCTTAAACAATGCATCTCCCAATCCTATCGGACCTGTCACCTGGTCAGTATATCAAAAAATTTGGGCCTTTTTCATCCATATCCAAGGCGGCTTGCAATCCATCATCCACAAAAGTAAAAATGTCTGGGATCCATACTATGACATCACTCTTTGCAAGAAAGAAACACATGCACACCCTACAGTCCCTTATCCCGTTTTTGACTCATACGGGGATGTGAAGTTTGTTGGATCTAGATTAACCCTAAAGGGGGGGTGAATAGGGTTTATCACAGTTTTTCGCTGAGTTAAAATTCTAATGGGATATTAAATAATAAACAAATCACAGACTGTAGTAGAAATAAAAAGCAGAAAAGAAATAACATGCAAAGATACCCAGCTTCGGCAAAATCCTGCCAACTGCTGAATTCCTAAGGTTTCTACTAGTTGTTATAAACAGATCCCGCATACAAGACCATGTACACTCGCAGCGTCTGCTCCTGTCCTAACCCTATGCTCAAAACCCTAGACTGGTCTAATCCCCTAGATCAGATTTCCCCTGATTACGACCCCGTAACCAGTATACCCTAGTTTTTACACAGACTCTAGTAAACTACTAGAATTTTATAGACTTTAGAAACTGGTCGTATGGTTTACAAAAGAATTGAAAACAATACAGAAATTAAACAAAAGAAACCCTAGCCCTTGTGAAATTTAAATTAAAACACATAGGCTTAGCCCCTTTTCACATGACCGACCCATTTAAATTCTCTTTGGTCCGATCTCCCTTTTGCTCTGAAGAAAAAATATGGCGGCTGACAATTTGCTAGGGTTTCTTCCCCAAATCGAATTGCTTACTTATCGGAAAATGAATTTCTGTGCCTTCAAATTGTGGTGGCTTTTTTATGCTTTCTTGCTCACTGATTTGGGGCTTTTAGGCGATTAAAACTCTTGAGAAAAATATGTGAGTTACCTGGAAATTCTTTCTTTGAATTGCTTTCGAGTTGATTTGTGGTTTCGATGATCTGCCAATGATGATTTGGTGTAGTTTATATAGGGCAGAGAAACCCTAAGCTCTCTCTCTGATTTCAAAACTAACTTGAGATAATTTTGTGTGTTTTCCTCTTTTGAAATACCCGAATGAAATTGCTTCCTTGACATTGAAATAACTTGCGTGATTGAATTTCGAATTTTTGATTGACTAACACCATTTAAGAGCTTGCCAAAAAGAATTTGTCCCACTGTGGTTTCTGGAAACATTTAATACTTGTCATATATAAGCAAAATCTTTTCCATGCTGATTTGAATCCATTTTCTATACATCCAAACTGTGGTTTTTGGAAATCAAAATATATTTGTTGTCCCCTTTAAAAATTCCCAAATAAAAACTTGCTCATTTTCTACAATTTACCCATTCAAATTTCTAGAAAGAAATATTAGCATTTAAGAAAAATCTATCCTAAAAAATGCTTGCACTGGTTATTCACCCATGCTGCTACATATATCCTTGCACATGCATTTGTTTTCTTGGTCCTATCATGATTTCAGGAATGTTTAGAAAACTTGACAAAGATTGTCGAAATATATTCTTGAAATTGATTCTCTCGACTATTTTCATTTCTGGAAAGAATCTTGCATGTTGATTTTCTTGCATTGCTCATACACATACTACTTGCCAAAAACAAAACAAAAACTGCAATTGTTTCTCAAATTGCAAAACTGCCTAGTTTGACACCCATGTACTCTACGTATGCTTGTTCATGCTATTGTCACAAAGTAATTTAGCTTCATGCATTGACTGTGTTGTCAGTATCTTTAAACTGCTACTCCACTATGCTTTTGTGTTTGTGACATTTCCATGATCATATTTGGTCATTGTAGAATTGGCTCGGTCTTGTGCTTCGATCACTTGCATGTTGTTAAACTGCTACATGACACTCTGCTTTGTTCTTTCATCATGTACATATTGAGATGCACTAATTACTGACATGCATTGAACTGTTTGCTTCAGGTCCCATACATTTGAATTTAAGCTGCTTGACCATGCTTGAAAACTCCTTTTGTTCCCTGTGTAATCTTGTAATCACATTCATATAACATGCACATTTGAACTGAACCTGTACTTAAAAATTGTCTATAGCTTGATCATTTCATGCTGTACCTTGTGCACATTTGGATACATGCAGTTTGTCACTTAACACAAGTGCCTTGTAGCTGCTCTTGAGATGTTAACTTACTGCATTGTTTTGAGCCTGGAATACTGGCTGAACCATGTGTATGCTTTGTAGAACTTGATTCATTTGCTCGACACTTGCGATGCATTGATTTTGATGGGCTGATCACATTTGTGTTGTTCCTTGTCATGTATTGAACTCGACCATTTAAATGTTTCACCATCGCTGAAACTTGTATCCTTGCATTTGCTGTTTCACATTTCACCGAGTTGAGTTGGTCAACGTGGCTGCCCTCAGTTGCACATTGATTGGTGAGGCAGTGCACATGTGTATATATATACACGTATGTACATGCAGCCATCAGATAAAATTTACTGTCCCTGTACTATATATATACATACATACATACATATATACATACATATATATATATATACATATATATATACACAAACTGATTAGACACAGATCAGATCAAGTCATGAAAAATGATGAGAAACACACCAGAAATCTGAGGCAAATAAAAAAATTTAAAAATAAAATTTATATCCACATGTATTTATTTTTATTTCTATTGCAGTGTACTGTGTGTATGTTTCATGTGACAGGTAAGCAGGTGATGACTGGACTAATAGTGAAGATGCTGTGAAGACAGAAGACAAGAACAGATAGTGAAATGCATGAATGTCTATATATGAGTCAGTGTAAATGTATATATATATAATTGTATAACTGAGTGACAGTGTTATAGTGAGGAGCTGTGTATATAAGAATTGTACTGATATTTGTAATAAACAAATTTGTTTGAAATAAAATATTATTTTATTGTTGTCAAACAAAACTTGTCTATTGTATTCAGTTTATTTACAAGTACAATGTTTTGTGAATGTATATGAAATGTGATATGAAATGAAATGTATATCAGTGATGTATTCAAATAGTGGAGTTATAAATAGTTGTACTGTTTAAATGTTTGAAATATTCAATTTAAACAAAATACTGTATGAATATATGAATGTTTATACAGTCGTATTCTATTTAAATATAAATATTATATTCCAATCTGTGATGTATATATAAAACAATACAATAGCAAACACATTTATATAAATATATATTTGGTTGTTATCATCAAACAAAAATCATATAATTGTGTATATAAATGCGTTATATACAACCATCTCCCTTTTTTGATGATGACAAACAAATATGAAGATTTTGAATATAATAAATGTGTTTGACAATGAAAATTGAACTCCCCCTATTTTAATGCTCCCCCTACAGCAGAAACTCCCCCTAGAAGTGTGAATGAGTGAAAGAATTGAAAAATGAATTGGAATTTTCAAAATTAAAATATTTATAAAATATTCAACCATAAATCAAAATCTCAATCAATTCTCCCCCTTTTGTTATCATCAAAAGGATTCGAAATTTAAAATATAAATGAAAAATGACTAAGAATATAATTTCAGCTTAAGAGGAAGAACGATCATCATAAATCTCAATCAGTCAAACAAAAATCATAATAAACTAAGAACTAGAGGCATATTTCACATTGCAGAGAATGACAAATTTACGATGAAATTTATATAAAATGGGGAGAGTTTTAAAAAATGAATATTTTCCTATTATTTTCCAATAAAAATTTATAACAAGTAGCACAAAATAGTGATGGATTTGGACTATAATTAATAATTCAGTTTAAGTGACAACATCGTATAATTTCAAATCCCAATACTTATCAATCAACAAGTCATAATACGTCATAAGGTTTCAACACATTTCACAAATAGAAGATGGATTGATAGGCTAGTTTTTACACACAAAGGAGAATTTCATATAAAAGATTATTTAGCCAATTTATTCCTTTTTCTATTTCTTTTTATTTAAGAGCACACTGACCACGCATAACCATAGCTTGGATTTTTAAATGAAGTCAGCCGCAGCTTAAATTATAAGTTGTCTCTTAACCATGCATGACTAGAGCTTAGATTTTTAAATGAGGTTAGAGACACACTTATGTATTAATCATATATTTTATCATTTTCAGCTTTAAATAGAAAAACTCCTTGGTATATACAACCAATATGAATGATAGAAATGTGGTAGGTATAGAAATGGACTGTCTAAACTAATTATATTATGAAATATGCTCGACTGTACCGGGATCATTGAAAATTTTCAATTATCACTAATTCTGAATAATAACATAGTCCCATTTCTATCACAAATATTTTTACTGTTTATTCAAAAAGATTTTTAAAATATATTAACTCTCCACATTAGTATAAAATTATCATAATGCATGACGTGATAATGGTAGATAAAGAACATGGTCATGAAATAATTGCCAATTCAAAGATATTATGATAATTATTCAATCATCATGAAAATCTAAATAAAATTCTCATCTTGTTGTGAAATATATTGCAGTTACAATTCATCATGATTTCAAATTCTAATGATAATTTTGATGAATTATAAATACAATTCAGTTTGGATATTGATTTCAATTTCTGAATGAATAAGAAATAAATAATTTTAAAATTGAAAATCATTTACAAGAGGAATTTAGATAGATATATACAAGACAAAATATATAAATATACATGATGAGAATAAGACAATAAAAATTTCAACACTTCTTAATCTGATACCACTTATTGTCTCTATTAAAAAGAAATTTAAAAATGACACTTATGACAAACAAGGGTAACTCTAACAGCAATAACCATACATTAATCCCAAACAGACAAGATAATGGATTAGACACATTTATAGGAGCAGCAAGCAGTTTTTAAAAAACATTTTCAAAGGTGATTCCTTTTATCAGAGCAGCATACAAAAATGAATCAAAGTAAGCTGTTACAAAGAATTTTACAAGATCAATATTAGGGTATCACAGTTTCAAAACAGACTTGACAAGAGAACGATGTTTCACAGATTATTTTAGAAAATTACAAAAGATGACTCATGATTCAAGATTTAAAAATATAGTTTATTCTAAATCATTTGATGGAATATGAAAATATCAAGATTCAACAAATCGATCACATGAGATTATAAATTTTAGATTCAAGACGTGTGTGAGATTCAAGGAATCAATAATTTCAAATAATTTGAAACAAACGAAATATTTAAATCAAACAATCACAAAATAATAGTATGTTTCAAAGATCAGATATTTCAAAGATTTTTTCACACATTTTCTGACAATCACACAAGAAATTTTTCAAAAAAGTTACATCAAGATTGAGTAATAATTCATGATCTAAAAATAGTGGTTTATTCAAAATCACTTGAACAGATGTAAATTTGAGATACAATGAATCATTCACATAGGTTTAATAATTTCAGATCCGAGAGAAATGTGAGATTCAAAATATCAGAAATTTCAAATGATCTCAAACAAACAAAAATCCAAACTAGATGATCATGAATAACAGTGCGTTTCAAGATGTAAGACTGATTCAAGATAACTAAAGATATCCAAGCCAATCTGAAAAATAATGAAATTAACACAACTGATAAATATTGGTGTTCTATAATGAGTATATTATTTCAAGCCTTTCTAAAATGAATTAGAAGAAACCCAAAGCAGTAGAGGTGTGTGAAATTTCATTAAATATTCAGATCTTCAAAAAAAAATTAGAATTCAAAATTAACAGTGTTCAAGATATGACACGAATACGTCAACATTGTTAGGAATTAAGAAATCAGAAATAAACTTAAAATTGATTGCAGATATATACAAGTTCAAATTATGGATCTGGAAATGATTAACACATGATGGTCTTATACAAATAAAGAAAATTTCCAGAAAATCGTGAATTCTGCAACAGGAAATTTAAGAAAGCTCAACAAAAATATGCGGCAGTGGCAAAACAAAAAAATAGAAGAAGAGGTAGAAGAAGAAATAAACAATTTTTTTTTTACAAATATGAGTTCAGAGATCATACCTAAAATCAATGTAAACCAGAATCTCTGGCTTAATAATCCTGGCTGGAGGAAATGTGAATGATACAGAACCATAAAACGGTTTGAATTTGAATCACCTTTTAATAGCAGTTCCTCAGCCACCTCCAGTACCTAAGTGTTTAGGGGATTGAGTAGTCTAACAAAATTAGTGGAACCACTCATGGTTTCGTTCACACCTTTTGGTACCCAAATCTGTTTGTACAAAAATCTGTTAGAATCAACTAGAGTACCCTTTGGAATCCAAATTTGTTTAGTTTTTCCAAAAATCATTTTATTTCTTTTTGGGGTGCGCAACTGTTCAACTGGATTGTTATCAAACCAATTCTTGTCTCGTTTGTGATTCAAAAACCTTTTGGAATTTTCAAAATTCGAATTTTCAGAATGACCCATCTTGAAGCAGTTTGAAAGATTTTTAAAATCACAAGAGTTCAAATTTTCAAAAACATATTTTTTCCCAAAACCAAGACCATTTTTATTTCCTGAAGAAAATTGGTTTTCCAACAACATATTCAAAGATTTTTCATTGTTTGAAAATTTAGCCAATATTGTTTTAAGTTGTTGAATTTTAAATTCGAGATCACCATTTTCTTTCATTAGATCTGAACAACGGTTTTCAGTGATCTTACTCTTTTCAAAATTAGTTTTCAAAACCAAATTTTCATCGTTAAGCAATTTAATTTAGGCTTGGGACTCGCAAATTTCAAATTCAAAATGTTTTCGACTTTCAGATTCAAATTTCTTGAGTTTTTCAATATCAACTTCAAGCTCATTTAGAATAAACTCAGTTTTCAACAAGCTTTGTTTTTCAACAAAAATATATTTGGAGTTTTCAGCCATTTTAAAATTTTCAAATTCTTTTTGTAAACAATTGTTTGTGCTTTCAAGCTCTATCTTGTTATCTTTTAAGATCAGAATTTCATTCTCAAGTTTATGAATACTTTCATTTTGACGAACAAGATCATTTTTCAAATTTAAACAATTTTTGCAATTAGAATTTGAAGACTGCTTAACGTTTTTAAGCTTTGATTCCAAAAGATTATTTTTGCATATCAACTCAAGTTTTTTAGATTTCAGAATTTTATTTTTTTGATTCTCAATAGATTCAATTAAATCATTTAAACGATGAGTTAAATGTTTATAAGAAAGATCTTTTGTTGAGTCTACATCTGAATTTCCATCTGTACAACCTATTAAGCCCAAATCTAAAACTGAGTTGACATTCTGGTGTTTTGAGCGGTTGTCTTCTTTTGCGTATAGCGTGTTGAGAGTTGTCCAAATTTCTTGAGCGGTCAAACAATGGGGGATAAGGCTATATTGGACATCATCGATATAAGAATATAAAGTGTGAATAGCACGAGAATTAAATCCAATATCATTTCTACTAACAATATCAAATCAATTAATAACAGTATCCCAACATTTACTATCAATAGATTTTAAATATAACTCCATTTCTAATTTTCAATTAAAAAAATTTCTACCATTAAAAATATATGGAATACGACCTGACTGACTCTCAGAGGACTGACAACTAGGATGACCCATAACTCTAGAGTTAAAAAAAATACTTGCTCTGGTACCACTTGTTGGATCTAGATTGACCCTAGAGGGGGGTGAATAGGGTTTATCACAGTTTTTCACTGATCTAAAATTCTAATGTGATATTAAATAATAAACAGATCACAGACTGCAGTAGAAATAAAAAGCAGAAAACAAATAACACACAGAGATACCTAGCTTCGGCAAAATCCTTCCTACTGTTGCATTCCTAAGGTTTCTACTAGGTGTTGTAAACAGATCCCGCAAACAAGACCATGTACACTCGCAGCGCCTACTCTTGTCCTAACCCTACGCTCAAAACCCTAGACTGATCTAATCCCCTAGATCAGATTTCCCGTGATTACGACCCCATAACCAGTGTACCCTAGTTTTTACACAGACTCCAGTAAACTACTAGAATTTTACAAACTTTAGAAACTGTTCGGACGGTTTACAAAAGAATTGAAAGCAATACAGAAATTAAACAAAAATAAAAACCTTAGCCCTTATGAAGTTTAAATTAAAACACATAGGCTTAACCCCTTTTCACATGACCGGCCCATTTGAATTCTCTTTGGTCCGTTCTCCCTTTTGCTCGGAAGAAAAAATATGGCGGCTGACGATTTACTGGGGTTTCTTCCCCAAATCAAATCGCTTGCTTCTCGGAAAATGAATCGCTGTGCCTTCGAATTGTTGTGGCTTTCTAATGCTTTCTTACTCACTGATTTGGGGCTTTCATGCGATCGAAACTCTTGAGAAAAATATGTGAGTTATATGGAAATTCTTTCTTTGAATTGCTTTCGAGTTGATTTGTGGTTTCGATGATCTGCCAGTGCTGATTTGGTGTAGTTTATGTAGGGTAGAGAAACCCTAAGCTCTCTCTGATTTACAAACTAACTTGAGATGATTTTGCGTGTTTTCCTCTTTTGACATACCCGAATGAAATTGCTTCCTTGACTTTGAAATAGCTTGCATGATTGAATTTCGAATTTTTGATTGGCTAACACCATTTAAGAGCTTGCCAAAAAGAATTTGTCCCACTGTGGTTTCTGCAAACATTCAATACTTGTCATATTGTTAATCCCTAAAAAATCTATACGCATATTGGGTAAAGGAAACAAGGCGGATATCATCCAGGTCGAGTCGGCCAATGCAACCGAATTAAGCAGCATAACATATTATGAGAAGTGCGACCCAGTAAAGATAAAGGTCGCATATCCTAAGAACCGCTCAAACATCAAAACGAGGCAAGTCGCTCATTCAACATAAGCGGGAGCGACCTCGTAACAAAAGGCAGCATGAAGACGAGCGCCCTTAGACCGAGAAGGACGGTTGCACAAGGGGCAGAGGAGGCTCGACTCCAAACCCGCATCCCGCTCTTACAAAATCTCTTAAGGAGCTCATGGGATGCTCGCTTACATGGACCCGCTCATCTATTCAAGATACTCATTCCAACGAGCTGCCCGCACATGATATCTGGATACAGCCACGGACGGCTGGCTACAACTAGCCGGTGGCATGGTCGTAATTAGCAAAATGGATGATCTACAGCCTGGATAAAGGAATTCCAGGTTGTTTACAAAGGGGAGTTGACCTATAAATAGACGAGGGCTACCAACGTAAAGGGGATCGGCTTCGAAAAACCAAGAAGTGCTACCGAACTTCATCCTCAACCACAGATTCAACCATGGCGTCAAGCACAATTTCACGATGAAGGAAAACGAAGACACCCATCTTCTCAACCATTCATCCATCCTTCTTCTCCTCGAATTCTGCTATTTTTTTGTATAACTCCCTAGATTGAAATATATTAATGAGGGTATATTGAGCGGGTATAGAGATGTATGAAAAGAGAGAGTTGATGTGTTCTGTAATTCTCATTATAAGGCAGGAAATCACCCTCACAGTTGACGTAGGCCTCATTAACGGTTGAACCACTCTAAATCTCGTCTCTACTTTACTTTTTCACATTTTTCACTTTTTATTGCTGATTAAACACGACTTCATTTATTTCTTACCGAATTGGTGATGTAACGACCCAAGGATTTTCGGCCCCAGAAATCGACATAAATACCTTTACCGTAACTCATGCCGACTTTCCAAGCACCGAAAACACTGGATAGTTATTAGAAAGAAATTAGAGGGTGAGATAAGAAAGAAAGAAATATTAAAATAGAAGAAGAAGAAGAAGAATAAACAACACAACACAGAGTCTCAAGTCGCAGCGGAACAAAATATAATACAGAAATAAATCTTTATTGAGCTTTAAAAATACTTACAATATCAGAGTACATCACATAACGGGACAGTTATAATAACCTGTTCCCATATACAACACACAGCGGAATAGTAGCTATATAATATCATACATCTGAACATCTCCAGCTCGTCTTTGGACTTCACAGCGTCCGATAACCTAGACGTGTACACCCCGGGCTATTTTTATTTTATTTTATTTTTCCCCTTTTTTTCGTTGGTTTTGAATAATATATTATTAAACGAAACCTCACTGCAAAGTAATCGATAAAACCCACCACAAATGATTTCTGTTTACTGATAAAAATGCTAATCCTAGTATAAAAAGATATTCCAGATCCAATGGGACAGGTTTCGTCGAATTCCGAGGTTATTTGAAAAAATTTCCTTTATAAAACCAGAAATAAACACACGTTTAATTTTTCCATGATCACTGGATAAATCAAATCAACTTGTAACTTTGAAATCTTATAATAATTTGTTGATACAAACCCAACGGCACTAGTTTCGTCGCATTCTGAGACTGTTTCCTCGGTATGCTATTTTTATCGCGCACCGCAATACCATTTATAACGCCAATTTTCCCGGTCTTCAAAAATAGCAAACTATATACCTATCCTAACTCTAATCGATGATACGAACTCAACGGAACTGGTTTCGCGGCCTAAATCGATCGTCTGTTCAACTTATGCCCAATTATCTCTTTATTAATTTAATTATGCGTTATAGAAATTAACTGTGCGTTTACGGCTATCGTGGTCACATATGACATCAGTTTTCCATGCAATTCACAACCGTATAATAATTTAACATTACGGTTCTAATGAAACTGATTTCGTCGAAATCCGAGTCCGTTTGCAAAACGTCCATTTTAAAGGCCTGTAATTAAAAATATGATTTTCACAGCCATTATTTCAAATTTTGATTTGGCCAAAACTAACAATCTATGACACGAAATATGAAATTTTCTCTTTCATATGGAAATTATCGTCAATACGGTTCCAACGTGTCTTGTTTCACAGAAATCCGACTTATATCGGATCCTGTATTCTCAGTTGAAATTCAAAACCAAATATTACGAACTACCGCGAGATTTCGAGCTCGTTTTATAATATAAATAAAATTAACATTCAAACTTTGCTTTAATAAACGAATTAAATATTATATTCCACTGATATTCCAAATATAAAATGTAAAATAAATAAATTAATTTAAATATTTGATGGCCAAAAACACGGGTCGTTACAGGTGAAGTACATTTTAGTACCTCGGGTGTTTAGACCATTTTTGGTGTAAACATTTTGGCTCCCACCGTGGGGCAGTGTTCATAAATTCCTTTTTGTAGTTCAGCAGTTAAGAGATCCCAAAATTGTTTTCTCCTTTGAAATCATGGTTGGATCGAAGAAAAGCAGCAAATATATTAAAGTCGCTACGGTCAATGAGGATGGTAATGCTGATGAAGCTACACCTCAGATCTTGAATCGAGGGGCTGGGGAAATCCCTGGGCCATCTGTAACATGAGATGAATTGAATGTTGTTGTAACCGGATTGAACGAGAAAATGGATAATACAGCGAAGATGATAATGGAAAGGTTTGATCCCTAACCAATTTTTTGCCGCCAAATACTGTGGCCGATGCTGATGAAAAAGAGGACTCATCAGCCTCAGACCCTGAACGACCACACAGCCTAGTGAGAGACAGGGGAGAGGCCGACGTTGAGGATCCTAAGGTCATATCTCCATAGCGCAAAGAATGACGTGCGACGAATCGCACCAACACAACCTCCCTCAAGAAAGATGCAAGGCGCCGAAGCTTAAACTATGGTCGCGCTGATAGGAACATCAGCGTTAATCCTGAGGAGCAAGCAGGCGACGAAAGGCGCATCACAGATCTAATCCAGCGAGTAATGAAGGAGAATGCGACTCGAGAGGATGAGGAGAAAGAATAGGAGTTTTCCCCTAGCAAAAATCCATTCACAGAGGAGATCCGTCAAGCGAAATTCCCGAAGAAATTTATACCACTAGCAATAGCGCCTTATAACGGAGTAGGAGATCCAACCATTTTCCTGTTCAAGTACGACCAGCACATGTATGGAGCTAGGGCCACCGATTAAATCAAGTGCTTATACTTTCCTATGTGCCTAGAAGGTGTGGCCTCGCTATGGTTCACCAGACTTCCACCAAGATGTATCGATCACTTTGCGGATCTAGCAAGGAGGTTTCAAGATCAATTCCGATGACAAACCACCAAGGCAAGGGATGTGATGTCACTCAACGAAATGGAACAGAAGCGTGGGGAAACCATCAGAGATTTCCTTACACGTTTCAGTGTTGCAGCAGCGGAGGTCATAGAACCAGAACCTTGGTATTTGCTGGCAGCCCTGAGAGGGGCCATCGATAAGAAGTCAGAATTTGGAAAGTGGCTTAAAATGAAGAAACCAAAGACTCTAAAGGAGTTTTACAAGAAGGCTGAGGAATACATGAGTGTGGAAGGTGAAGCTCCAGGCGTCTAGAAGACTACAGAAAATAACGCAGCCAGAGAAGGAAAGAGCGATGAGCCTAGGGTAGAGCAGAAGAGCGATGTAGGACAAAAGAGGGGAAACGATGAGAGAGATAGAAAAGCTTATAAGAAGACACGGATGTACAAACCATCTGAGTTAACCCTCCTGAACGAAACCCCATAAAGGATTTACCAAGCCGCGAAGGACTCGGGACTTTCCCCTCAGATGAAGCCGCAGAAGGTAACTGAGTAGCAGGCAAATTCCGGAAATAATTTCCATTTCCAAAGCCAGCACGGGCACATCACTAACGAATGCCGGCACCTGAAGAATTTGATTGAGGAGCTCATCAGGAAGAACCGACTCCAGCAGTATGTGAAAAATCCCCAAAGCACTCCAGCCGCGTAGGGGCATAAAAATGCGGCTAGCCAGCCCAACTCGAGTGAAGAGGACCAAATGCCCGTTGACTCAAGGCCAGTAATCAATATGATATTTGGTGGTCCCCACCCGGCCGGGAGCAGTTGGACAGATATGGAAAGATACCTAATGAATTGAAGCATGTCACGGGAGAGGAAGGATGCACGATCTTGAACAACGAGCTTCCGATGAAAATGTATAAAACTTCAACCGAGGATGTGATATTCAGAGATAAGGATGCAGAAGGCTTAATTACGCCAACTATTGATGCCATGTTGATCACGATCGGTCTTGGGCCTGCAGTGGTAAAAAGGGTCCTAGTCAACACCTGTAATAGCCCACACCTCCATTCACGCAAGATATTGTCCCCAACTTAGCCACCGTATAGGTGTGGGGTTTTGTTTCTCAAAAGGCCCCGGCATTATTAAGAGATGGGCTCTACTATATAAGTACCCACTTCACATAGGCTTTCATGATGTGGGACTTAGGGGTGTTACATTCTCCCCTCCTACAGAGCCCAACGTCCCTGTTGGCTCACAAACACCTCACCTAGGCGTTGTGATCCACACAGGAGCCACAATTCCGGCCGGGTATTGGCTCTGATACCACTGTAACAACCTGCACCTCCATTCATGCAAGATGTTGTTCCCAACTTAGCCACCATATAGGTGTGGGGTTTTGTTCCTCAAAAGGCCTCGGCATTAGTAAGAGATGGGCTCTACTATATAAGTACCCACTTCACATAGGCTTTCATGATGTGGGACTTAGGGGTGTTACAACACCGGGGCATTAGTCAATGTGATCTTTATAAACA
Organism: Allium sativum; assembly: GCA_030737875.1. Classification (NCBI taxonomy): domain Eukaryota; kingdom Viridiplantae; phylum Streptophyta; class Magnoliopsida; order Asparagales; family Amaryllidaceae; genus Allium; species Allium sativum. The sequence goes on from CM060909.1 coordinate 294,268,105, forward strand.
CTTCCCAAAAGATGAATCTCTCCATGGCAAAAGTGCGCACGTACCCACATAAGATCCACGGTTTCACAGGTCAACCTACGCAACCCATCAGAACGATAGATTTGCCTGTCGAATTGGCAGACGGGGAGCGTCGAGTTTCCATGGTATAGACCTTTGTCATAATAGACAAGTTCTCGTCTTACAATGCATTTCTCGGGAGACCGACTCTTTCGGGTTCCAAGATCGCTTTTTCTCCTTGGTGTTTGATTATGAAGTTTCCAACCAAAAGGGGAATCGGAGTAATCATGGGCGATCAAATTTTCGCAAGGGACTGCTATGTGACAGAACTGAAGGAGGCCAAGAGAAAAGAATTAGGAAAGGATGCGGAGGTTCTTCCTCGCATCCAAAACTCCCCCTTATGGAAACTAAAGAAAGGTCCATGCATTGGTGAGCACAGCGGGACGCAAAAAGAGATCGATCCTAGAGAAGCCAGTGTAGAGGACAAAAGGGCGACCTCAGTCGAAGACACAATTCCTATAGCTGTAAATCCAAAGGACCCAAACCGTGTGTTGAATATAGGATCTTGGCTGAATCCTGAATTGAAAAACCAATTGATTTCCTTTTTGAGAGATAACTTAGATGTGTTCGCATGGAACCATTCCGACATGTGCGGGATATCTCTAGATGTTGCAGTTCAAAAGATAAACATTGAACCACGCATTCCGGCTATCAAGCAAAAGAGGAGAACCCAGGGGCCGGAGAGATCGTGCGCCTTAAAAGAAGAGGTCAACAGATTGATGGAAAACGGTTTTATTAGAGAATCTACATACCCGAAAAGGGTATCCAACCCGGTGCTCGTAAAGAAATCAAATGGCAAATGGCGGGTCTGTGTGGATTATTCAGACCTAAATAAAGCTTGTCCAAAAGATAGTTTCCCTCTCCCCAGAATCAACCAACTGGTGGAATCCACGGCCGTCCATGAGTTGTTATCTTTCATGGACGCATATTCAGGCTACAATCAAATTATGATGTATGGTCCAGACCAGGAAAAACCAGCTTCATTACCGATCTTGGCCTATATTGCTATAAGGTAATGCCATTTGGTCTAAAAACCGCAGGACCAACCTACCAGCGACTGGTAAATGCTATGTTCAAGAAATAAATTGGCAGGACGATGGAAGTCTATGTCGATGACATGTTGGTTAAGTCGAAAAAAGCAATAGACCATTTGGAGGACCTAGCCCGAATGTTCGACATCTTACGACAATATGGCATGAAGTTGAACCCCTTGAAATGTAGTTTTGGTGTTGGCTCAGGAAAGTTCCTTGGGTACATGGTCAACGCTAGAGGTATAGAGGCTAACCCGGCCAAAATATCAGCTCTGAAAGAAATGTGTGCCCCAAGAACCAAGAAGGAGCTTCAGTGTTTGAATGGAAAGATCGCAGCTTTAAATCGCTTCATATCTAGAGCTATGGACAAATGTCTTCCATTCTTCGATTCCCTCAGGAAAGGAAAAAAGGAGATACAGTGGACCCCTGAGTGCCAGAAAGCCTTCGAAGAACTGATTCAACATATGACAACACTACCCATGCTGTCAAAGCCTAGTGACGGGGAAGACTTGTTCTTATACCTGGCGGTCTCTGCCCATGATCTAAGCGCAGCACTGATCAGAGAAGACTTTAAGATACAAAAACCAGTCTATTACATCTGTAAGAGGTTATCCGGAGTGGAGCTTAATTATCCAAAACTTGAAAAACTTACTTATTGTTTGCTCATTGCATCAAAGAAGCTTCGTCCCTACTTCCAAGCTCATCCCATCAAGGTGCTCACAGATCAACCTCTGAGGCAAGTCCTGTCCCGACTAGAAACCTCCGGGAGATTATTAAAATGGAATATATAGCTTAGCCAGTACGACATTACATATCATCCCCGAAAAGCAATCAACGGACAAGCGCTTTCCGACTTCATCGCGGAATTTACCGTCCGGGGGGTGGTAAAGGAGCAAGTTGATATTGAAACAAATATTCAGTGGAAGCTATTTGTAGATGGGGCGTCGAATGACCGATGTTCGGGGGTAAGGGTAGTTCTCGAAACCCCTAAGGGAAGATCCTTATGTTATGCACTCAGGTTAGAATTCACTTCAACTAACAACGAGGCCGAATATGAAGCCCTTATCGTAGGAATAAAGCTAGTGAAATAATTGCAAATAAAAACTATATAGATCTTCAGTGATTCACAAGTCGTAGTATGCTAGATTCTGGGGGAATTCCAAGCAAAAACGGGGAACTTGCCAGATTATCTTATAAAAGCCTTAGAATTGCTGGAAGCCTTCGAGCATTACACCATATCTCAAATTCCCAGGGAAGAAAATACTAAAGCTGATGCATTAGCCAAATACGCGAGCATATGAGATGCATAGTTAATGGGGTTGGTCCCAGTGGAGGTCCTTTCCAATCCAAGTACAAAACAGGCCGAAATGGATTGGATCATGGAAACAACTAATGAATCAAATTCATAGATGTCGCCAATTAAAGAATACCTCGCGACCGGGACACTCCCTGTTGAAACTAAACTCCGAAGAAAGATCTTGCAAGAAGCTCCTTTATACCTTATTCAAGATGGACGACTGTATAGATGGGGACTTTCTACACCTTTACTTCGCTATGTTACATAAAAGGAGTCTAAGGAAATTATGGCAGAACAACATGAAGGGGAATGCAGAGGACATACCGGAGGACAAACTTTGGCCAAGAAGATCCTACGATATGGTTACTTCTGGCCAGATATCAACAAAGATTCCACGGCTTACACCAAAAAATGTGACAGGTGCCAAAGAGTTGCCAAAATCCCAAGGATGCCATCCACAACTATAACCCACATGGTCAGTCCGTGGTCTTTTGCTATCTGGGGCATCGACCTCATAGGTGCTCTTCCCAATGCAAAATCCGGTTTTAAATACGCATTTGTTGCCATTGACTACTTTATGAAATGGGCTGAAGCAGAACCATTGGCCATTATAACTTCAAAGAAGGTTATTAACTTTGTCTTAAAAAATATCATATGCAGGTTCGGGGTGCCACAAAAGACAATCACGGACAACGGAACCCAGTTTGAAAGCGAAGAATTCCAAAGCTTTTGCACCAAGTATAAAATCCAAAAAAGCTTTTCAGCGGTCGCTCATCCTCAGACGAACGGGCACGTGGAGGCAGTAAATAAAATCATTAAAACTACCATTAAGAAGCAACTAGAAAAGGCTAAGGGTGGATGGGTAGACGAACTCCCATTGGCATTATGGGCATATCGCACTACGCACAAAATTGCAACAGGGCATACTCCCTTTTCTTTATCCTATGGTTCTGAAGCTATGTTACCAGTGGAGTTGGAAGTCCCTACCCACCGAAAGATACATTTCGACCCCAAAGAAAACGAGGAGCTACAGCTCGAAGCCCTCGACCAACTCGAGGAAAGAAGAAAGGAAGCGGAACTCAAAGTAGCCGCGCACCAAAGGAGGGTGGCCAAACACTTCAATTCAAGAGTCAAGCAAAGAACTTTTGAAATTGGAGACCTCGTTCTGAAAAAGATAATGACCGGTCTTGGAGTCTTCGGGCCCAATTGGGAAGGACCTTATGTTATAAGCCAGAAACTCCAAGATGGAACTTTCAAATTGGCCACCACAGATAGGAACCAGATTCCACTAGCATGGGATAACGAGCATATCCGTCGTTATTTCTTACAGCATGTTATTCAAATACACAGAATATGTCGTAAAGATTCATGAAATTTTCGCATTTTAATGATGTACATGAAGTAACTGAATACGAAAATCCTAATTACGTGTACAAGACACTCATTCACAACCCTCTACTAAAAATTGACTTCCTTGTGTAGGCAAACGAGCGTGCAGGAAGCACTAACTTGAGGAATTCCAGCTTCCATCAGGAGACACTGGACCTCTCAACACATGACCAACAGAAGCTTGGTGCCAGATTAAAAGAGTCATTGCTGGAGAAAAAGCAACTCAAAAGTCCCACGGATAAAACCGCTAAGCCCACCGAAGAAGCACCTTCTTAGGTGACCTTCCTAGGTGTTGGACACGCGTTTTCCAACTTAAGAAAAAAAATTCAATGAGGCAGACCAACGTCTGCGTCCTTGGTCAAAGCACAAAGTCGGAAAAATCGACATTTCCTGAAACAGAAAAATTGCCAATTTCAAGGAGCACCTACCTTGGTAGGTAAAAGACAAAAAAAATTCCCTTTTGAGTTAAAACTCGATGAGATGAATTAGTGTCTGCCCCTCGGATGAAGCATAAAATAGGGAAGGATTAAACATGCTGGAATGACCAGCATAATACAGAAACCCGACCAAAAGAGGTTGCCATCCTTAACTCTGTTATTAAGCAAGTCAAATAGAGCCAAGGATGAATTACAATAGCAGAAATCCTAGCCGTATAGGGGTACCCACTCTTGTTCTTTATTGTTAACCAAGTCAAACAAAGCCAAGAGTACAAAAGCAGAAATCCCAGCGGTTTGGGGGTGTCCATTCTTGTTCTTTGTTGTTAACCAAGTCAAATGAAGCCAAGTTCGGATTCTACATTGGAGCCTAAGTCCTCCCATGGGGGCACGCATAAAAATGCATCACGAAAATACCCCAAACAAATAAAGCAGGATATTTAATAAAAAATGGTTGACTTGCTAAAGTGAAAACAACTAAAGACTAACCAACCAAATCAAATACCAAGGGCTGGATAATCCCGGCTTAATAAGAACATAGCAGGACTAACCGTAATACGACGTTGACGAGCGAACGACTCGAGATTAACGTAAGAACAAGCGCCTCACGATACGATATTAACGTGCGAACGAATGCCTCGTGATACGACGTTAACGCATGATCAATGCAAAAAACTTATAAGAAAGATGTGTGTGTATTGTCAAATCAGGTCAAAGGGACATAGCATAGCGCGGACATGAAAAGCATCACGAAACCAGTCAAGCAACCATTCATCAGGAGCACAGAGAGTGTCACAGGTCAAACACAAAGTCATAAACAATAACCAGCACGATGTTATGGGCGAGGACCGGCACCCGTTCACACAACCGGCCTTAAAAATTCAAAAGGCAAAACAACCAAGATAGAGGAGATAACATATCCCTGACCTTCCTTGGCCTACCAACTTTCCTCTTCATCAGAGCAGAACAAGATGAAGGCCCTTCAGCATGTACAGAAACCACTGACTCAACATCCCCAGGGGCAAAGGAAGCGACTATGCTATCTTTGCACCTGAGGGCCTGGATTAACTTTGCCTTATCGCTTTCCAAAACATAAATGCGCTCAAGGTTGTCCTTATGAAGTTTCCGGAGATCAGAGGCCAACTTATGCTAGCCAACCATCCACTTCGAAGAATGATTATTTAGAGAATCCATCTGTTCTCCAAATTGATGCATGGCAGTCTCAAGGCGAGCTAACATTTGACCTTTTGCTGCAATCATATCACAAGCGAAATTCAGAGAGTCAGCCGGAGATACATCCACATTCGAAGGGACCCCCTATAAACTCCATCCCCGAAATCGCTTGGCAAACCTGGGACTGTAGGGCCCAGGAGCGTAATGAGGCCTGTTGACGATAGCTTGGAGTTCCGCGTAAGAAGGGATGCGAGGAGAATTGATGGACAGTTGACCAACTGACTGACTCTCGTCTCTTGAAATGCTCAAATCGACAAAGGCCCCCTTTTGGCGTTGTTCTGGAGAAGAGACCATTCTGCAAACGGACCTGGGAATAGCCATAAGGCTCAAAGGGAGAATGAGCACAAGAAGGAATCAACAAACCTGAGTAGCAGTGAAAAGAGATACGAAGTTTTCCTTCCGGATTTGAGAGACCCTCCTGAAAGATAGATGGAAGCAAAATCGAATGAAAAATAGGAGAATGAAGGGGAGATTAAAAGGCACACCTCAAAAGTACTCTTCACCACGTCAGCATAATACTTAAGTACCGAAACAGGCATCCCATCAGAAGACCATTTGGCATATTCACTTCCCCATAATTTGACTATTTACAAAAAAGACAAAGCAGTCCAAACGTCTCGCCCAAATTTAAAGGCGCCAATCAGTTACAACGAAGCAATCTCAGTTCCTGCACGACCGAGCCCTCAACAAGTCAGGGCAAAAACTACTACCCTATGGGCGATCAAATATGTCGAAGCCAATGATTCCATTCAAAAGAAATCATGAACTTCGAGGGGAAATCATGAACTTCGAGGGGAAAGTGTTAATCCCTAAAAAATCTATATGCGCATTGGGTAAAGGAAATAAGGCGGATATCATCCAGGTCGAGTCAGCCAATGCAACCGAATAAAACAGCATAACATATTATGAGAAGTGCAACCCGGTAAAGATAAAGCTCTCATATCCTACGAACCACTCAAGCACCAAAACGAGGCAAGTCGCCCATTCAACATAAATGGGAGCGACCTCGTAACAAAGGTAGCACGAAGACGAGCGCCCTTAGACCGAGAAGGACAATCACACAAGGGGCAGAGGAGGCTCGACTCCAAACCCGCATCCCGCTCTTACAAAATCTCTTGAGGCACTCATTCCAATGACCCGCTCAGCTATTCAAGATACTCATTCCAACGAGCCGCTCGCACATGATATCTAGATACAGCCACAGACAGCTAGCTACAGCTAGCCGGTGGCATGGTTGTAATTCGCAAAATGGATGATCCATAGCCTGGATAAAGGAATTCCAGGTTGGTTACAAAGGGGAGTTGACCTATAAATAGACGAGGGCTACCAACGTAAAGGGGATCGGCTTCTAAAACCAACGAAGTGCTGCCGAATTTCATCCTCAACCACAGATTCAACCATGGCGTCAAGCACAATTTCACGATGAAGGAAAATCCCATCTTCTCAATCATTCATCCATCCTTCTTCTCCTCAAATTTCGCTATTCTTTTGTATAACTCCTTAGATTGAAATATATTAATGAGGGTATATTAAGCGTGTATAGAGATGTATGAAAAGAGAGAGTTGATGTGTTCTGTAATTCTCATTATAAGGCAGGAAATCACCCTCATAGTGGACGTAGGCCTCATTAACGGCTAAACCACTCTAAATCTCGTCTCTACTTTGCTTCTTCGCATTTTTCACTTTTTATTGTTGATTAAACATGGCTCCATTTATTTCTTACTGAATTGGTGAAGTACATTTTAGTACCTCGGGTGTTTAGACCATTTTTGGTGTAAAAATCTTTTCCATGCCGATTTGACTCCATTTTCTATACATCCAAATTGTGGTTTCTGGAAATCAAAATATATTTGCTGTCCCTTCTAAAAATCCCCAAACAAAAACTTGTTGATTTTCTACAATTTACCCATTCGAATTTCTGGAAAGAAATATTAGCATTTAAGAAAAATCTTTCCCAAAAAATGCTTGCACTGATTATTCACCTGTGCTGCTACATATATCCTTGCAATCATGCATTTGTTTTCTTGCTCATACACATACTGCTTGCTAAAAACAAAAAACAAAAACTGCAATTGTTTCTCAAATTGCAAAACTACCTAGTTCGACACCCATGTACTCTGCGTATGCTTGTTCATGCTATTGTCACAAAGTAATTTAGCTTCATGTATTGACTATGTCATCAGTATATAAAACTGCTATGCCACCTTGCTTTTGTGTTTGTGACATTGCCATGATCATATTTGGTCATTGTAGAATTGGCTCGGTCTTGTGCTTCAATCACTTGCATGTTGTTAAACTACTATGTGACACTCTGCTTTGTTCTTTCATCATGTCCATATTAAGATGCACTAATTGCTGACATGCACTGAACTGTTTGCTTCAAGTCCCATACATTTGAATTTAAGCTGCTTGACCATGCTTGAAAACTCCTTTTGTTCCCTATGTAATCTTGTAATCACCTGCATATAACATGCACATTTGAACTATACTTGTACTTAAAAATTGCTTGTTGCTTGATCATGCCTTGCTGTACTATTTACATCTCCCTTGTGAACACTTGGATACATGCAGTTTGTCACTTAACACAACTGCCTTGTAGCTGCTCTTGAGATGTTAACTTACTATCTTGTTTTGAGCCTGGAATACTGGCTGAACGATGTATATGCTTTGTATAACTTGATTCATTTGCTCGACACTTGCGCTGCATTGATTGAGATGGGCTGATCACATTTGTGTTGTTCCTTGTCATGTATTGAACTCAACCATTTATATATTTCACCATCGCTGAAACTTGTATCGTTGCATTTGCTGTTTCACATTTCACAGAGTTGAGTTGGTCCACGTGGCTCCTCCTCAGTTGCACACTGATTGGCGAGGCAGTGCACATGTGTATATATATGAACGTGTGTACATGCAGCCATCAGACAAAATTTCCTGTCCCTGTACTATATATATACAAACTGACTAGACACAGATCAGATCAAGTAATGAAAAATGATGAGAAACACACCAGAAATCTGAGGCAAATAAAAAAAATTAAAAATAAAATTTATATTCACATGTATTCAGTTTTATTTCTATTGCAGTGTACTGTGTGTGTGTGTGTTTTATGTGACATGTAAGCAGGTGATGACTGGACTGATAGTGAAGATGATGTAAAGACAGAAGACAAGAACAGAAAGAGAAATGCATGAATGTCTGTATATGAGTCAGTGTAAATGTATATATATAAAATTGTATAACTGAGTGATAGTGTTGTAGTGAGGAGCTGTGTATATAAGAATTGTACTGATATTTGTAATAAACAAATTTGTTTGAAATAAAATATTATTTTATCGTTGTCAAACAAAACTTGTCTATTGTATTCAGTTTATTTACAAGTACAATGTTCTATGAATATATATGAAATGTGATATGTAATGAAATGAATATCAGTGATGTATTCAAATAGTGGATTTATAAATAGTTGTATTGTTTGAATGTTTGAAATATTTAGTTTAAACAAAATACTGTATGAATATATGAATGTTTATACAGTCGTATTCTATTTAAATATAAATATTATATCCAATCTGTGATGTGTATATAAAATAGTATAATAGCAAACACATTTATATAAATATATATTTGGTTGTTATCATAAAAAAAAAATCATATAATCGTGTATACAACTGCGTTATATACAACAAAGATCGTGAATTAATGCTATACATAAAGCTATGCAATATTAAAGTTGTGCTTTGATCATCATCCACCAAGCTCTGTTTTTCAATAAAAGCTTTGATCATTGCATCTCAGCATGCCACATTGTCAGTTCATACCATACAACTGATGTCTACTGATATATAACCTCTGAGCTTGTTTGCCTCGGAGAAGGGTGTTATGCAAAGAGAATAAATTCTCCTCCACAAAACATATATATATTTAGTAGAGATCAATTAATATAGCAAAAAATACAATGTCAGACACATAATCCATTTACAAGTTCATTCTGGGTCTGAACGAATCCGGAGGCTCCTTATTCCTCGTCCCATATGTCCAATACAGGAGAGAGGTCCTCGCTTATCCGATCGGTCTCCAAGTATGTTTGGATAACCACCATTTATTACCTATCTTTGGTACACTGCCCAATCAAGACATCAGTAATCATCCATACGATGTGAAGATCTCTGGTCTTCAACCACCATCTTCATCGTCAAATTTTAATCGTCGTAGCAGTTATTTAAAATGGGTTATAGTCGGTCTTTCTAAACAACTGGCACATCTTTATAATCACGTGATAAATACAAAAAGATAGCATACATCTCATTCCAATCCAGAATATTCTTTTATTCAAATATTCAAATCTTTGAGGAAAGGTTCCCATTAATTTTATTAAAGATTATCTCTTTTAAATTCATAGTTTAATCCATTCTCGGAAATCATTTCAAGAGATTTTATACAATCTTTTCATCTTCAAAAATCATAACTCAATGATTATTCAACCTTTAGAAATTCAACTAGTCTTTAACTAGGTTAAAGAACAAATGTCGTTTAAAACATTGTTCACAATAAACCCAAAATCCTCTTCTATTTAATATGGAATCTTATGAAAATCTTAACAAATTATAATTGATATAAATTTCCGTATCCAACTAATATTATAAGTGGAATAACGAAAATGCCTTTTAAATTCCATAAATAGTATGTGCATTCCTTCAGAGAAACTCATCTCAATTATTATTAATCGAATTCCATTCAATTCCAATATTATTAAATAAACGGGAAAACTTTTTTAAATCTTAATTGAAATAGTTATTCCTTTCACAACCGGGTTCAAGAACAATATTATTGAAGATACCATTCACAATGAACCCAAAATCCAATTTGATATTAAATATAAGATCTTAAATGGAAATCATGTCGACTTACATTTAATACTAAATTCTGAAACTAACAGATATCATTTTGGAATAACGATATCAATATCTTCCAAATTCCTCAACCATATCCATATAATCACGGAACCCAATATCAAAAAATTAGAAGGTGATTTCCATTCAAATCCGTTCCTGTATATGTAATGGAAACTTTTGGTTATATTAAAACCATTTACAAATCCAATTTATTAATTTAAAATTATTGGATTATTATTCTAGTCATTAACTAGTTCATTCAAATAAAAATATCATTTATCTTTTAAACACTTGGAATATTTCACCCAAAATATTTCCAAATTATTTGTTATGATTTTACATAATTAACTTATATTTTTAATAATTTTACTAAGTCCCTTATAGTCAGTTTCCAATATCGGCCAACGAACTACATCTATAGCGACCTTTTCCAAAACTGATTTAGACATATATTAAAATCAAACCTTTGGATTTCCAAATTTTCGATTTTATTGGAAATGTCATTTCATTACAGTTCCAACGATTCCAATTTCAGGAGAATCCGATGGTCGGATCTCCCGTTACGTCAGTTTGAAGTTACAAGTTGACGTTCGCGAACTGCCCCTGTGCGATGCGTTCTATTCAAGCCCGTATTCGATTTATAAATTTTAGTTGCAAATTGAAACGCTTCTTAACCATTTTTATAAATTATATAAAATATATAATTATCGTTGAAAACTCATTTTAGTCGTTTATATTCAAAATTGCATATTTCAATGTACATTCAATTTTAATATCATTTTAACTTCAAAACCATTCATCATAGTTGCGACTATTCATCCATATTTTTATATCTTTTCGTCCATCCAAAATCGGAGGTCTAAATCAAACTTCAATTTTCATTGAACATTATATTATTAAAATATTTATTTTTATTCCAGATTGGAATAAAATTCAACCAATATCCATATATATAAATTTATATGGATTTCATACATTCAAAGATAACTGTAAACAACCATCGAACATTCAATTAACATTTAGTGTGGACTTACATCCGCATAAGCCTTAAATAATTATTTAACGATTATAGCGGTCTGTTAATCAATCGATTAACATCCAATCTAAACACTTGGGATTAGTGTAATTCAAATATAATTCCTAATATCCATGTGGGGGTTTTCAACTAATAAATAAATAATTAATAAATTATTTATTCATTCTAAATTATTCTTTAATCCAGCCAATTATACTTAAGCAATTGATAATGAATTCACCGTTTAAGTTATAAATGGATATTTATATCTAACTCCAACCGCCACAAATAATCTAATTTGTTTTCAACATGTTATTTTTTTTCAAAATCACATTTGAATCATAACATAAAAAAAATCAACAAATCATCCATCGAGTTTGCAAACAATTGTGATGTGAGCTACCATGCACCATATAACAATTTAAGCTAATTAAATAGATAAAAATCCACATAGGCAACTAATATATTTTTAAATATGAATATAATAACATAAAAAAATAGTTGAGTGAGAAAGTTCTCACATTGGTTGTTTATTGCTAAATAACCGTAAACGGTCAATTGACCGAAGCAGACGTTTGTGTTTCGCTAAAAATTGACAAGAGCTCCAAATCTGTCTCATTTCGAACCACTCATCGATACGGTTCCAAGGGATCCTGTTTCACTAAATTCCATGTTCATATGAAAAAGTTATGTATTTTACAAGATAGGTGTTGAAACGACCCTAACTTCCCCTTACGGGTAAGCCCAGATTGAGTTGAGAGCACAGCAATCAGAACCCAAACAGTAGAACACTTCATTGCTGTTACAACAATTGCATCAGAGTACAGGAATATAACAGAGTATGAATAAATAATTTACATCAGAAAAATATCAAAGATTAAACTACAAAGCAGCGGAAAATTAATACAATGCATAGCGGAAATACATTAACAACTGAAAGAAATACACGGATACAAAGCTTTCCGAATATAGCTCCAGCTGTAAACTAGGATCCTGTAAAATAGTAATATGCAAAACCAAAACTACTAGCTGCCTATGTGGAAAATAGGGGCACCTAGAGTTTAGGTTGAAACAATAAACTCTGAGTCAGTCATGGGACATGTGTGAGAACTAAAACAGTTATTTAAAACTTTACTTTAGAAATAAAATAAATCAAGGGACCACACCATATGAAATGGAACGGGTTTTCTCCCAAGAATACTAGTGCATAAAACAGTTTATAAATAGCGCAATACTTTTTGAAAAATGAAGCTATTATAAGACTCAGGTCCCATCACACAATGCAACGCAAGCCGAAGGATAGATTTTTCCCTTATAATAGTCAAACATGCTTTGTACGTCTTAAAACAAATCATTTTGATATTACTATAAGTGTATAGTGTCAAAAATCGCTTCAAATATAAATGTATCAATCATAAACGGCATGGGTACTATATATCATGTCGCCATACTAGGCTTTATAATTATAACCGAAATGTCACGTATTGGAAATTGGATTTACGTCATGAGTCGAGGCAAGGGATGTACTCCTCACCGACTTTGAGACACTCTAGCAAATGCCTTAAGGTCCCCCTCAGTGAACCCTTGGATCCACCAAGGTCGGTCCTCCCTTACGTTTGAGGATTAGTTATTCTTGAACACACGTTTGCCGGTCCTATAGGACCTATCCATCAGCCCCGTAGTGACTGATATATCCGAGGCGCCTCGCTATCCATCATCCACATAGGTAAAAATAAATAAATGTCTGAGCTCTATACCATGACACCACCCATAGCTAGAAAGAAACGTCATGGACTCCTTAGGTCCCTTATCCCCCTTTTGACTCATACCGAGGTGTGAGGCTCGCGAATTAACGCTATACACAAAGCTATGCTATTTAAAGCTGTGCTTTGATCATTAACCACAAGACTCTACTTTTCAACAAAAGCCTTGATCATTTGTATCTCAGCATTCCACACTTACAATTCACGCCATGCGACTGATGTCTATCGATATATAACCTCTAAGCTGGTGCGTCTCACAGAAATGTGTTAAGCATGAGAATAAATTCTCCACCACCAAACAGATATATATTTAATAGACATCAATAAACACAGAATAAAATCCAATGTCAGACATACATCCATTTACAAGTCCGTTCTGGGTCTGAACGAAACCGGAGGCACCTTATTCCTCATCCCATATGTCCAATACAGGAGAGAGGTCCTCGCATATCCGGTCGATCTCTAAGTACTTCTGGACGATCACCACTTATTACCTTGTCTTGGGTATACATCCCAATCAAGACATCAATAATCATCCAAACGATGTGAAGATCTTTGGTCTTCAACCACCGTCTTCATCGTCGAATCAATTATTCAGAATGGGTATAAACCCAGCCTTTCCGAATAATTCACGTATGTCATAATCAAGTGCTATAAAAACACAACATACGCTTCATTCCAATCTAGAATATTCTTTTCACAATTTAAACCAAATTAAGGTTTTCCAAACTAGTCGGGATTAGCGCACCTTACCGAAGTAATCTTTTGTTTTATTTCCCAATCCCAACCTATTCATCCCATGGAGCAAAACTGGTAATACTCCATGTGTAACACCATGGTGTTATCGATAAAATTAACTACCAATTCCCATTCAATCTAATTAAAGATTTAACTATCGTCTGGAGTAAAACTAATGGTACTCCATTCTCGATCATTTCCCAAATTTCATACTTTAAATTATCACATTCACATTTCAATCTAAATAAAAATTCATTAAAACTCCACTTAGATTAAATCTTCCAACAATCATTATTTAATGATTATTTAACTTTGGAAACATAAACATGCCACATCGATAATCTACACCGTACCACTGATTTCTGCCAATACATAACCTCTAAGCTCATACGTCTCAGAGAAGGGTGTTAAGCATTCTCTGCCGCCAAACAGATATATATTTAGCAGAGATCAACAACATAGTTTGAAATACAACGTTAGACATGTAATCCGGTCTTTACCTGGGTTAAAGAACCAATGTCATTTAAAACACAGTTCATGAAAAACCGAAAATCACCTTCCATTAATTATGGAATCTTCACGGAAAACTAATCAATATATAATGGATATCAATTTCCGTATCCGACTAATAATATAAATGGAATAACGACAAAGCCTTTTAAATTCCATATATATTAACAGTCTTCCACCACAGAAGCTTACTTCGATTATTACCAAATCTAATTCCATTCCTTCCAAATTTATTTTATTAGATTGGAAAGCTTTACTTTGGAAAATTTCCATTAATCTTAATTAAAAGATTTATAAATTCCAAATCACATTTGACTTCTAATCGGGTTAAAGAAAGAATGTCGTTAAAACACATTTCACAATAAACCCAATTCACATTCCATTTTATTCCAATTACTAAATATAATTGGAAACTCTAACAATCTTAATTAAAAGATTTATTCCTTTCACATGGGGTTTAAGAATAGTGTTATTGAAGACACAATTCACGACAAACCCAAAATCCAATTTAATATTAAATATAAGGCTTTGAATAGAAATTATATCGGCTTATATTCAATATCAAATTCTGAAACCAACACATATCGTATGGGGAATAATGATATATATCTGTCTTCCAAATTCCTCCACAATATCCGTATAGTCACGGAATCCAATATCAAAATATTCAGGAGATGATTTCTACTCAAATCCATTCCAATTTATAGATTAGAAACTTCTATTTATACTAAAACCATTTACAAATCCAATTTATTTATTTAAAACGTTGGATTATCTTTCTAGTTATTAACTAGTTCATTTTGATAAAATTATTTTTTTTTATCTTTACAAACGTGGAATTTTTCATCCCAATTCTTTCCAAATCATTTATTTTGATTTTACTCAAATTATTAATATTTTTAATAATTTTATCAAGGCTCGTACAATCGGTTTTCAATAATAGCCACCGAACTGCATCCATAGGGACCTTTCCAATTTTGATTTGGACATAATTCCAAATCCAACCGTTAGATTTCAAATCTCTTATATTAATTGGAAAGCTCTTTTCGATACGAACCCAATGGTTCCAGTTTTTTGAGAATCCGATGGTCGGATCTCCCGTAATGTCAATTCAAATTCAATGGTCGAAATTCCCGAACGGTCGCGGCGTGGCGCGTTCTATTCAAGCAATTTATATATATATAATATATTTCGTTCAAAAAATATTTCATAGATTTATTTTAAAAACGATTCCCACTTTTATTTCAATTTTAAATCAAAATTGAATACTCCTTATCATTATAATATATAAATGATAATATTTTCAAAATATCAGATTTTGAAATCATTTCCTTTTCGATATTCATTATAAAATGAATAAAATCGATCGATAAATATCGTTCGCGTTACAAGGCGCAAATCTAATCAACATGGCTTCGCATATTTCAATATTTTGCTGTCCATCCAAAATCGGATATCAAATTCACATTTTAATCCTTTACTGAATATTATTTTAAAATATTCGTTCTTTCTGAATTGGAATCAGACACAATCAATTACCATATAATTTATTTATATGGATTTCATACAACACATGTATACAACAACAATAACAACCAATCAACTATCATCCAGAGTGCAATACACAACTGCATAAGCATTAAATATAAATAACTAACGCTTACAACAGTTTGTCAACCAATCGATTGACATACAACTAAACAACTAGGATTAGTGTACGTCAAATATCATCCCAATACCCGTGTGGGGTTTCAACCAACAAATATTGAATATTATTTGTGCAGTTGGGCGATGTGTAAAATTTATCATCCCATTCCATGTCAGTTAAATGGGTGTACATAAACAAATCATCTAATTTGTAAATGAATATTTATTTTCATTTTCTTTTCATGATTATTTTTGTATACGTTTTATATAAATAATTTTATATACAATAATATCACTCAATGACAAACCCAATCACAATCCAAGCAAACAATCAACCATTCTTTGTACAAAAAAAATAGTGTTTGGAGCTTCTAAGCCCCGTCTGCAACCTATGATATAATAACGGTAAAATAATTGGGTGAGAAGGAGTTCTTACCTAGGGATCTACTCCGTCATTCTTTAGCGGACGATGGTTTTAATAAAATTAACCAGCTTTTCGATTTGTTCCAACGCGTAGTGTTCTTCACCGTGATTCCAACGCAATCTGTTTTCACGCAGTTTATATTAAAAATCATATTTTTAAACAATGCTATTTACATTTTTTAATCACATTTTTAGTAATGCTTATATATATATATATTAAAAACTACATTTTTAATAGCACTACATATATAATAAAAATCACATTTTTATATAATGATATATATATTAAAAATCATATTTTTATATAATGATATATATAATAAAAATCACATTTTTATATAATGATATATATAATAAAAATCACATTTTTATACTATGTTATTTCTTTTAAAAAAATCATGCTATTTATATAAAAAAAACAATGCTATAATATATAAAAATTCATATTTGTAAATTAAAGTTATTTATAAAAAGATCATATTTTTTATATCTATACTATATATATTTTTAAAACAATTAATATAGTAAATAAAACAAGGAAACTACCTTTCTCTGTTAAACGTCGAACTCCCCCTCTCTAATTTCTGGAACCCGTCGCCCCCCATTTAAACCACCGCCGGCGTCTCCACCGTTGATTGGAGGTCCACCCCTGGCCATCGTGGGTGGCCTAGCCCTCGCCGCCCCAAGGCCACAACCCCGCCCCCTCTGGTGGTCAGCAGCCATATGAAAACCCAAACAAACCCCACCGACTTTGATGGAGGAATTTTGCCGCCACCGTGCTCCGATGGTCGAGCCATGACCATCGATCAGCTCCCGTCCCCATGCCGATCAACTTTGCCTTTGCACCCCGAACCCAATAACGCATGGGTTGGCCGATCGGTTCCTGGCCGTTGATTTTTTTTGAACAGAGGCGGCTTGTTCAGAAAATGAATTAGGGTTTCCTATTTGATCGGTCAAATTGGAGCATATATAGCCCTTTTTTATTGCTATTTTTATTTTATTTTAATTCAAAAAATGTTGTTTATTGATCTGAACTCCAAATTAAACCCAATGACTGTCACCCCTAGCTAAACACCCTCATTCCAGACACAATGGAATGTGTCTGGTAAGCCAATTAGATCGTTTTGAATAGTTTTTATTTAAATTAAAATATAAATCAATGTATATTGAATTTAAACATACATTTTAATTTACCGGGGACACATACTAACTCCAAAAATTACAAAAAAATAAATCTAGCTAATTTTTGATGATACGGTCCTAACAAAACTAATTTCGTCAAATTTGGATACCATTTTAAAAATGGTCATTTTCAAGTCGATTAAATTCAACTAAAACTGACAAAATACGTTTAAGTCCACCAAGCTCACATATCAATTCAAAAAATAATGAAAATTGGAATATAGCAATAATTTGACATTCCGGATCCAACAAAAGTGATTTCGTCGAAAACGGAGATCGTTTGCAAAAAGCCAATTTTTAAAGGCTATATATTATATTAAAATATATATAAATATCTATAAATTCCATAGCGACTATTTTTTATTTTAAACTAGACTTAACTTTAAATTTACATTATGAAATCTTAGTTTCTCGCATTCGTTAGAAAGATATAGCTAAACAAATTTAAATATTTCTTGTTTTACTAAAATCCGATTTATTTTGAATCCTGTACATTCATTTGAAATTTAAATCGAATTTTCAAACTACCACGCCATTTCAGGCTCGTTTTATAATTAAAATAAATTTATACATTCTAACTTCGATTAAAATAATTTTTTAGTCGTTATTATTCAAAATAAATAATTTTAAATATTCAAAATACATTAAAATAGCTTAAATAAAATTTTTAAATTGGTTCTGAAATCCAGGGTTGTTATAGGTGTACCCATATATGTCATTAACTTAACATATATTAAATAATTACCCCTAATTTCTTCTAGTATTCTTCTCTAATCCTCCTTCTCCCCCAATTATGCATCACGCACAACATTCGTCTAAAACCTACGCTGCCCTCTCCTCCTCTCGACAAAAATTCTCTCCAAATCCACTCAAACTTTGCATACAACCTTCATTTGATGCTCTCAACTCAAATATAATAACCAAACTTCGAATCGTTGCTCATACGTGAAGAAATCCCGAGCCCTAGGCCTCTTAAGACTACGCTGGAATTATTTCAGTGAGAAAAATTGATGCCTAACTCTTTAAAACACATACCATGATGAAGAGAACATTGTTAGCAACTCAAATATATATGTATGGTAATTTATAGGATTTTATTTGATTTTAATTTTTGAAGCTTGCATTTAGGTTTTGGGTTTGAGAATTGGGGTTGCTATGGTTTTGGTGATTAGTATTAGGTTTAGAGAGTTTAGGATGTTATATAGTGAAGCTAATTTATTTTTTTATTAGTTTTATATTTAACTATACTCAAATATCGCACATTTTCATTGTTTAAAAATCCATGTGATCACTTACGGATTCTGTTTTCAATGAAAATTGACTTGCAGCTACTCTTTGGTATTACGAATCCAACGAAATTTGTTTCGTCGAATTCCGGGTCCGTATGCACAAACAATGAATTTTTAAAGTCAAAATATAAACTTTTTTTCACAAAATCATGCACGGTCAGATATTGATTCTAAAAATCACGAAACTTGAAATCCTACCATTATACGATGCTACGGATTCAATAAAAAAAAATCATCGAATTCCGAGGTCATCTCAATAATGTTCCTTTGTAAAATATCTCAAATTATTGTATTGAACGGTTTTATCGTGCGCTGTCATATACTAAGTAAATTTGGTTCGAAATTTGAAATCTTGAAATAATCTAATATTCCGGATCCAACAAAATTAGTTTTGTCAAAAACGGAGGTCATTTGCATAATGTCCAATTTTAAGGGCAATGTAATATTAAAATATTAATAAATACTATAATTATTCAAATTAATAATAAAATAACTATTATCATCACCTATGTGTCCAAATGGAGTACCATATAACTATAAGATAAACATAATTGAGTTTATAACTAAGTATTTCAGTTTTCTAGTCAAATAGTGCTCGATTTACATGAAAAATCCTTTAATTTTATAAATCATTGTGATTTATAAACGATTTCATAGCGACTATTTAAAATTTTAGTTTAGACATAACTTATAACTTGAAATCTCAATTTCTTACATTCATTAGAAAGATATAGTTAAATAGATCATAATGTTTCTTGTTTCATTAAATTCTGACTTATAATGAATTTTGTACATACATTTGAAATTCAAAATCGAATTTTCGAACTACCGCGCCATTATGAGCTGGTTTTATATATATTATAAATTTATACGTTTGTGCTTTGTTTTAAATAAATTCTAAGTCGTTTATTCTCAAAATAAATCATTTAAAATATTTAATATTCATCAAAATCAATTAAAAATAAATTTTAAATTGGTTCCAAAATTCAGGGTTGTTACAATCTTGCCCACTCAAAAACTATTCTCCCCCAAAAAGGAAGGTGAAACTGAAGGTCATTTACTTAACTAGCTCAACTTTCACTCTGGCTTGAGTTATTCAACTTTTCATTTTCAAAAACTTCTAATTTTCCTGAAATTTAGCTAACGCCTTAAATTTCCAAAAAAAATCGCTATATCCTCCTTTGTACGGGCTGATCTGAACAAATATATATATATGGTCTTATCAGGCACTCAATAAATCAATATATCAATATGCAAACCAAACAAAACAATTGTGACTTATTAAAAACAAAGAGAGATGTGTAAAAATTATCATCCCTTGACCCTATGATGGGGTTTAGTCGCGTTCCATGTACCTTATCTACACACAATGAAGACGTGTATATTTCTGTCATCTCAAGACCCAGTGATGGGGTTTATTATTAAATCCTGCACTTTATCGTTATATATTTATTAAATCCATAATTAGTCCCCTGTTCAACCTGTAATTCAGTCCTCGTCATACAAACATCAAACACTTACATCTCATATGGTCATCCAAACCTCGTCATATAAGCATCAAATAATTACATGCTTATATGGATATGCTATGCTAGGCAGTCCATAATATATGATATGTGGTGTAGTCCATAATTATTGTTCACCATCCAACGGTGTATGTTTAATTTTACACAAGAATCCATCACAGCGCATCTAATTCACTCACAACAATATAATAATTAAATTGTGCAACCAATATAATAAATATGTTATTTTTTGTCGGGCATGCATTTTTTTTCTTTACTTAGGTTTAAACCAATAACCTGTTCGACAAATGTGTGTGTGTGTATATCCAATTCAAACAAATTTTCAGTTCAGTTTAAAATTATACTTGAGTTGGATTGACTTAACTTTCATTCTCATATTGGTTTTATTATTCCAATTTTATTTAACTTCACTTGAGTTAAAATTTTAATTCATTTGGTATACTTTTACCTTATAAATATACTTAACTAATATAATTAAATTTAAATCTCAAATCATTTCCAAATACTTACTTAAATTAGTTAAAGTATATTTCGATGTTTCAATTGGAATTATATCATCATCCCACATTCGAAACTAGAAAATAAACATTGATGTTGCTGTAGCAATCAACAAAATTATCCCCAAGCGACTAGAATGCGATTTTATATCCACCAAGTATGTTCAAGTCTCAGATATATGCTAGCTAGGCATATATGCAAAATCTTCTTATACTCGATAGTCCAACCTTGATGTCAAAATAACACTCAAAATCATATTATAAAATATAATTTTTCAAAATCAAATTCATTTTTATGAATGCACAAATTCATTTTATTTTATATATATCATGCCCAGACATCTCAAATTATTAAACAAAAAATCAGACAATCACACAAATAATCAATTGATTAATAAATTTTATATATGTTATCAAAACATAAGTTATATATATATTCAAAGTATTCATTCAAAATCAGGTTTATATATATAACAATCACAAATATGCTTCTTATAAACATATAACTCTCAACTCATTCTAGGGTATTACTAACCTCATCTCCAATGAGTTTCCCATTCTAGCATACTACTGACCTTATCTCTAATGAGTATTCTTGAATAGAATATAACTAATTCTATCTCTGAGAAATTCTTTCATTTGGTTCTAATGTGTATTATTCTCGAGCTCTGTAAACCAAAGCTTTGATACCACCTTTAACGACCCGAAATCCCGGGCCGACCTGACCGAACGAGATTGCGGATTATTTGAGAAACCATGACGCATCGGAACATAAAACAATAGAACCTTTCATTTTTTACAACAATGTTACATCAGAGTACAATAATATCAGAGTGCGAATAAATTATATACAATGAAAATACAAATATCAGAAAATAAATTACAATAATGCAGCAGAAATAAAATTGTATATATACAATGCATAGTGCAAATACATAAACTAACACAACTGAAAGAAATACACAGATACAAAGCTTTATGAATATAGCTCCAGCCATAAACTAGGATCCTGTTAAATAAACATCTGCAAAACCAAAACAACTAGCTGCTCGTGTGGAAAATATAGGCACTAGAGTTTAGGTGAAAACAATAAACTCCAGATCAGTCATAGGACTGGTATGATAAATTAAAATAGTTATTAAAACTTTACTTATTTAGAATAAGGTAATATCATAAAACCACGCCGTACGACACATAACGGGATTACTCCATATAAATATCAGTTTAAATAAAACAATGCAATGCATTTTGAAACATGAAGCTATTATAAGACTCAGGTTTCATTACACAATGCAACGCAAGCCGGAGGATAGAGTTTTACCTTATAATAGCCAAACATTCTTGATACACTTTAAAACAAATATTTCGATATTATTATAAGTGCATAGTGCAAAAAACAACTTCGAATATAAATGTATCAATCATAGATGCCATAGTACTTCATCCTACTATGTCGTCATATAGGTTTACAACTTAAATCGAAAGGTCGCGTATTGGAAATTGGATTCCATCTATGAGTCGAGGCAACATATATTTCCTCACCGATTTCAGATCACTTCTTGCAAGATGTCCAGGATCACACCTATGGGCAACCCTTGGATCTTCACGGCCGATCCACACCTAATGTTTGTGGATTGGTTATTCCTGAATAATAGTTTATCGGTCCTATCAGACCTGTCACCTGGTCAGTATGTCGACCAATCTGGGCCTTTTTCAACCACATCCTAGGTGCCTCGCAATCCATCATCCACATAAGAAAAATGTCTAGGCTTCATATCATGACATTACTCTTAGCTAGAAAGAAACACATGCACTCCCTAATCTCGTTTTTGACTCACGCCAGGGTGTGTGTAATAACCTGGAAAATCCGAGGCAATTTTAAATTTTTATTTTGGCAATTTTAATGAATTTTGAATATTTCAAATGATTTATTTTAAATAATAATGATGAGAAATTTATTTTGAATAGAATTAGAACGTATATATTTATTTGAATCGACGTTAGAATATAAATATTTATTTTAATTATAAAAGGAATTGAAAATGGCGCGGTGGTTTGAAAATTCAATTTCAAATTTCAAATGAATGTACAGGATTAAAAAGAAACTGGATTTTAGTGAAACTAAAAGGATTTGAATCTATTTGAGAATATCTTTCCAACGAATCCAAAAAATTGAAATTTCATAGCGGGGATCAAAAGTTATACCCAGTTGAAAATTCAGAGTAGTCGCTATGGAAAATATAGCCCTTAAAAATGGAAATTCTGCAAACAACCTCCGTTTTTGACAAAACCACTTTTGTTGGATCCGGGATGTCAAGTTATTGCAAGATTCCAAAATTCATAATTTTTGAAATTAGTATATGAGCGTGGCAAAAGAAAACGTATTTGAACAGTTTCAGTCAATTTGGATCGACCAGAAAATGGCCATTTTTCAAACGATCCTTAAATTTGATGAAATTAGTTTTGTTAGGACTGTATCGTCAACAGGAAGCTAGAAATAATTTTTTGGGAATTTTTAGAGTTAGTATGTGGCCCCGGTAAATTGAAATGTGCGTTCAAATTCAATATATAGAGTTATATTTTGATTTTGACGGAAACTGATCGTAACAGTCGGATTGGCTTATGGGACATATCCCATTACATTCGAATGGGGGTAATTAGTCATGGACGACATTCGGTGGGTTCGATTTGGAGTTCGAAAATGAAAGTTGCTTTTTAGAAATTTAAAAGGATTAAATATTATAAGTTATATAATCTCCTTAATCCTTTCCTCCTATACCCGTTGACCAAATCAGAAAAAAGGGGAAAAAACCATCAACCCGTCGCTCCCTCGATTGACGCCTTCCCCCAGGCGGGGCCGCCCAGTCCGGCCCCCCTCCTTGCTGACGCCGCCTCCTTCTTCGTCGGCTCGAGAATCCGTACCCCCTTTTTTTCTCCAGCACCGCGAGCACTAGCCTCCTCCCCCCCACGCCTCAGCGAACCAACTCCGACCTCCCCCCCCCCATCAGCCGCCACCTCGCGACGCCACTCCCTCTTTCCAAGGATCGAACCCCTCCTCCCCTGCTGCTTAAAACCGAAGTCCACCCTCCTTCGCCCCTTTGAACCACTGTAGCCTCCTTTTTCCGACTGCGTCGCCCCTCCTTCGACTGCAGCTCGACCTGAGACGAAGCAATAAGGTGCTTTTTAATTTAAATAACTCTTTTTGTTGTTGTTTTCAAATTATATAAAAATCTGAAAATTATTGTTAAAAATCTAAAATTTATATATAGGTTATTATTTTAAAACTGAATTTTTATTATAGAAATAACATTAGTATAAAAAAATTGGATTTTTAATTTAGTAAAGATAAGATTTTTAGTTAAGAAAAGATTATATATTTATAATAGGAAACACGAGATTTTTATTATAGAACAGGTTAGTTTTTTAAAAGTAGAAAGATTTGATTTTTAAAAGCGAAAAGATATGGTTTTTAACAATATAAAGTTATGGTTTTTATTAAAATAAAAATATGATTTTGAGATAGAAAAAGATTAGATTTTTGAATAGGAAAATTTTATATTTTTTAACAAGAAAAGATACGATTTTTATGGTTATAAAAATATAATCTTTATATAGAAGATAGCGTTATAAAAATATAATGTTTACATAGAAGATAGCATTATAAAAATATAATCTTTATATGGAAGATAGCGTAATAAAAATATGATCTTTATATAGAAAATTGCATAATAAAAAAATTATGATTTTTAGAGCGTTGAAATAAAAATGTGATTTTTAACATATATTCGTGAAACAAATCTCATTGAGAACGAGACGAAGATTTTCAACATATGAAGAGTCGTGACATTTGGTTTAGCTTCTAGGTGAGAACTTCTCACTTTTATTTTATTTTCTAGTTAAAATATATACTAGGATGCAGACGGTGCTTAGCAGCACCCGACACCCGTCGTCCACAGACCATGGACGACTTGTTTGTTTGTTTGACTGTGTTGTGAAAATTGAGTGTGTGATGTGGAATGGAATAAAATATTTTATGGTTGAAAATATAATTTTTAACATGTGTTTGAATAAAATAAATATTCATAAACAAATCGAATGATTTGTTTATGTACACTGATTTGACTGATATTGATTGGGACGATAAATTTTACACATCGCCCAACTGCACAAATAAAATTCATTATTTGTTAATTGAAACCCCACACGGGTATTGGGATGATATATGACATACACTAGTCCCAATAATTAGTTATATGTCAATAGACTGGTTGACAAGCGGTGTAAGCATTGAGTATTTATATTTGACGCTAATGCAGTGTAGAATGCACTCTGGATGATGGTTGAATGTGTTTGATTGTTGTTGTGTACAAGTATTGTATAAAATCCATATAATTACATTATATGGTAATTGACTGTGTCTGATTCCAGTTCAGAATGAATAAATATTTTAAAATAACGAATATTTTAAAATAATATTCAGCAATAGATCAAAATGTGATTTTTATGTCCGATTTGGGATGGACATGAATATATTTAAATACATAAAGCCGTGTTGATTAGATTGACACCATTTTGGCGTGAACGATATTTGTATCGATTTTATTCATTTCTATAATGAATATCGAAAAGGAAATGATTTTGAAATCTAGTGTTTTGAAAATACTATTATTTATATATCGATGATATGGAATATTCAATTTTGATTTGAAATTGAATATGAAGATGAAATCGTTTTGAAAACGAATTTAAAACGATTTATAAAATACTTTTTGAATGGAAATCGATGAAATATATATTATGTATGTTATATATATAACATAATGGCCTGAATAGAACGTGCCGCGCTGTGGCAGTTCGCGAATTTCGACCATTGATTTCGAATGGACATTATGGGAGATCCGACCGTCGGATTCTCCTAAAACCGGAACTGTTGGGTTCATATCAAAAAGAGCTTTCTAACGAATGTTAGAGATTTGAAATCTAACATTTGGATTTGGAGTTTGTCCAAATCAAATTTGGAAAAGGTCGTGTAAGCTCAGTTCGATGGCCGTTTATGGAAATCGACTGTACGGGCCTTGATAAAATTATTATAAATATCAATAATTAGTGTAAAATCATAATAAATGATTTGGAAAGAATTGGGATGAAAAATTCCGTATTTGAAAAGATAAAAATAGATTTTTATCGAAATGAACTAGTTATGAACTAGAATAATATTCCAATTATTTTTAAATAAATAAATTGGATTTGAAATGGTTTTAAAAATAACCGGAATTTCCAATATATAAATTGGAATGGATTTGAATCGAAATTATCTTCGGGAAAATTTCGATATTGGATTCCGTGATAATACGGATGTTGTGGAGGAATTTGGAAGAAAATTATATCGTTATTCCAATACGGTATTTGTTGATTCCAGAATTTGGTACTGAATATAAGCCGATATATTTTCTATTCAGAGCCTTGTATTTAATATCGAATGTGATTTTGGGCTTGTCGTGAATGGTGTCTTCATTAACACTATTCTTGAACCCAGTTGAGAAAAGATTAAATCTTTTTATTTTGATTTAATGAAATGTCCCAATTAATTAATATTTAATTGGAATTGAACTTAAATTGGTCTTTGGGTTTATCGTGAACAATGTTTTAAATAACAATTGTTCTTTAACCCAATTAACAATGGAAAGAGATTTTGGGTTGTCGTGAACGGTATCTTTAATAATACTGTTCTTAGACCCAATGGAGTTAAGAAAATCAGAAACTAACTAGAGATTAGTTAAGTTGAATGGTTTCCTGGGTATTGATCTAATGTTGGTTTCGGCCTTCGGGGTTAATACTTAGGGAATTGTTCACTTGCTAATTTACGGTTAAAGCCTGATGGAATGGAATGTGATTTTGGGTTTATCGTGAACCGTGTTTTAAAGTACATTTGAAACACCCCACCTCCGTTAGGGTCACTCTCAAAGGGAATGCCCTAATTTTGGTGGAGGTTTATAAGTATAAGTCACGGATATACAAGACAGATATAAGAACACATATTTTTGAACAGCGGAAAACAACAACTTTTATTTCAATAAAATATGTGTTACACCAACCATACCATAATTGTCTTACAATACTTCAAAGAAAACATAACATCTTCATAACTGTCTTGATTACATTATTTAAAGAAGCATAAAGAAAACATAAATAAACTGCAAAAGTCCCATAGTTGTTGTCCAAAGCCATAGTACAAAACGAAAAGATCCAAGCAATACATTCTTTCTCTTCAAGCTGGATATGAAGGCTGGTCAAGCTGCGGTATTCCCTCCCTGTGGACCTGGGGGGGGGACGGAAGAAAAGAAGACGAAAGAAAAGTAGAGTCAGACATAAAGCCTGAGTAAGTCTAGGACTATTCAGTCTATGAATAAAGAACTGGGTATGATAAGTATAAACTAGAAATGGGAAAGCACCATAAACTTAGTTAAGTTGTCTAGGGTCGAATATACTATTGTACCCCATACTAATCTCTGTACCCATATAAACTAGTTCCCAACAGGCACCCCATAATCAGGGTGAAGTGATCCATTTTATGATGATCGGCTCCTACTCGCATAGTTACATGTGTCTTACGGCCCCCGATGTTGTAGTTACCTATGCTGGTCCCACCATGGGGTGTATCAAGTCCCATGGTGGCGGCCCGACACAATCCTAGAATGCACAGGTATGCTACTGGTGCCCAGTGCCTTATTTTTCTGCGCCGGAGTGTGTGCACGCCCGCACCCCGTTAGAACCTACACTGCTGCACCACCGCCGTCGATTTGACCTCTTACAGTCAGCCCAGTAATCGTGCCCCACCCTGCCTAGTTTCAGGGTATCATGATACCTTATAGGGTTACTGCTGAAAAGGGTCCCCCGCTACTAGGTTTTTCTATTTCTAGCCAACATGCTAAGTTGGTTAAGTGTGTTATAAACCTAACCCCCAATCAGCCTGTTTAATTTAGCATGTTCCATCTTGATTAAGTATTAATATAATTTACTTAATCCTATCAATCCTGACTCAGCCTTAATTGTCTTATTAAAGCCTTGACCTCTCACATTAGACAGGTATTGTTGTGGCTGCCTGTTGCCGGTTGGGTCCGGGCAGTCTTACGCCACAACTCAGTCTAACCTCGGGTCCTTATTGGGCTCCATGTTTAACCACCCACATTGGATAGGTATTGTTGTGACTACTGGACAGCCGGGCGGTTCCGGGCAGGTTTACATCACAACTCAATCCAACCTCGGGTTAAACACATCGTATTTTCTACATTTACATATTTTGTCTTTCTTCTTTTTATATGTAAATATTTGCGTCCCATTATTCAAATTCATCTTTATTGGTTAAGATTTATTTATGCCACTTAATTGTTTTTCAAAGTTATTGGCGTGCGTCAAACAAGCCAACACATATGTTCTATATTTTTAACCCAAACGTCATTTCCCCCGTTTTATTCGTTCGTTCCAATGTAAGGTGTGTTGGGTTTAATACTTAAACCCAATTTAGCCATATGAAAGGGGAGGCTATAACATGGTGTTTATAAGGTGACATAAAAAGGGGAGTGTGAACGCATGAACTTGCAACATACGATCTAATTATCATAAGATAGGCATATGTGAACTTGCAATTGTAACAACATATAATATAAGCAATACTTAAACATGAATCACTCTAATCATATAATTATGGCATAATCATAATTGAACATGAGTCCTTATATGGTCATGGCATAAACATAATTGATTATGAATCCTATTATTCATATAATCATGGGTTTTTGTCCAATCTATGTAACTTGTAAGGGGATGCAATTCTAGTGTAAATTTCTAATGTAACTTATGTGCCAAAAATATATTATCATATGATTAAGATAACAACATAAGCTTAGAAAACATGTTCTTAACTAGGCATAATAACAAACATAGCTTAGACATGTTCATAAACTTAATACAAGCTTACAACGACGCTTGCTTTTGTCACTATCACAAAATCATGATTTTTATGCTTGAACTATGATGCCAATTTCAACATAACCTTCATATGAATCATAATACTTAGGTGAATCAAATTACACTAAAGATGACCATAGAATTTTACATCATGTTGTCATAACAATAGACCATAGACTTGCATGAATTTCAAAATAAACTATTACAACATATAGTTGTTGTTCAACATGAATCTTATACTGGCATTTACCAAATGGGTGTTGTAAATAACTACCACAAACATGTAGTTTTCAATATGAATCATATGCTTGCATAAGTCCCAATCAAAATTCCACAACATGTGGTTGTCAACATAATCCACATACTTGTATGAATCAAACCATAGCATTGCCAAATCATTTAGAATCAAAATAACATACAAATATAAGTCATTATCGCCACAATTCCATTTCGTTTCCAACGCAAATTGCGTACTTGCAAATATCCAATCGTATACCATAATATTCCCAAATCGTTTTGCATCAAAGCAACATGCAAATATAGATTATTATCACCACAATTCCATTTCTTACATTAAACAAATCAACACAATTATTTAATTCATACTGGAATAGCACTCTACATACAGCGTATGGCGAATCTTCAATTCAGAAATCTGAAGAAAAAAAAATTTGTAGGCGTTGCTTTAATTGATTTGATGTTGCTTTAAGCTTTGAATTATCTCCAAGTTGTCTCTCTATTTCTGACGTCTATCTTCAGTCTCTCCTCAGCAGCATGACGGTCTCATCTCCATTTTAGTTTATGTGAATTAGGGTTAGCCTTAGGTCCTTTTTATAGAGTTTGTGAGTTGATTTAGACCGTCGATGAAGCTTGGTTCAATAATAGCCGTTCGTTTGAAGGAGAGACCAACCAGGAGCTGACACCTAGCCCTAGTGACAAGGCAAGGCTCAGAAAATCGACCAAACACAGACCTGGTCAGCCAGGGTGGGCTGGGTTCGACCTAGCTCAGGGGCCAGGTCGACACCCCAGTCGACACGGGTTACCCAGGTCGACTGCCCAGTCGACCTGGCTAGCCCCAGGTCGACTGCCAAGTCGACCTGGGTGCTTTGGGCGGGAATTTTCCCGCCCTGGCCAATTGGGCCCAATTTTGAATTTTGAATTAGTTTTTCTGAGCTGTTTTCGTCTGTTCGAATTTTAAACCCAATTCTGAAACTTCCGGAGGCCATATCTTGGTCATACGGACTCCGATTTTCGAAAACTCGGACTCTATTTCGCGTATTTTTCCGAGACGAACGCAATGGCGTATCCCGTTTCCCTTAATTCTTTTATTTGAAATTAATTATACTTTAATTTATGAATTTCACGGTTATAGAATACACGGGGTGTTACAACATTGGTTCTTTAACCTAGTAAAAGACAGGAATAAGATTTTGGGTTATCGTGAATGGTATCTTTAATAATACTGTTCTTAGACCCCGTTGGAGTTAAGAAAATTGGAAACTAACTGGAGATTAGATAAGTTGAATGGTTACCTGGATATTGATCTGATGTTGGTTTTGACCTTCGAGGTTAATACTTAGGGAATTGTTCCCTTGCTAATTTACGGTTAAAGGCTGATGGAATGGAATGTGATTTTGGGTTTATCGTGAACCGTGTTTTAAATGACATTGGTTCTTTAACCCAGTTAAAGATAGGATATGATTTCCCAAGTTAAACAATCGTTAATATTTATTTTGGGAAGATCAAAACCAAGTGGAGTTTTAATGCATCATTAATTAGATTGAAATGATATCCAAAGGAAGATTAAAGAATAAATTCAAAGAATTTATCTTTGATGAAATTAATGGGAACCTTTCCCAAAGTATAAGAATATTTGGATAAAGGAATATTCTGGATTAGAATAATGCATATGGTGTGTTTTTATAGCACTTGTTTATTATATATGCGAGTTATTCAGAAAGACCGGGTTTATTCCATTCTGAATAACTGATTCGACGATGTGTCGAGGATGAGGATGGTGTTTGAAGAATGGAGGTCTTCACATCATTTGGATGATTACTGATGTCTTGATTGGGTTGTGCACCCAAGACAAGATAATAAGTGGTGATCATCCAGATGTACTTGGAGATCGACCGGATATGCGAGGACCTCTCCCCTGTATTGGACATATGGGGGAGGAATAAGGTGCCTCCGGTTTCATTCAAACCCAGAACGAGCTTGTAAATGGATGTGTGTCTGACATCGGATTTCATTCTGTGTGATTGATAGACATCGGTTTCATAGCGTGGATTGCCTGTGTGGCATGCTGAGATGCAAATGAAAAAGGCTTCTGTTGAAAAGCAGAGTCTTGTGGTTGATGATCAAAGCACGGCTTTAATATAGCGTAGCTTTGTGTAGCATTAATTTGCGAGCCTCACACCCCGGTGTGAACCAGAAACAGGAGAGGACATCAAAGAGTACATGCATTTCTTTCTAGCTAGGAGTGGCGTCAGCGTTTTGCAAGCCCTGAAGTTTTACTTATGTGGATGATGGATAGCGAGGCGCCTCGGTTATATCGGTCATTCTAGGGCCGATGGTTTGGTCGGGATATGACCGGTTTACTTCCCATAGGGCGGGGAAATGAAGAGTTCAAGCATTTTAATCCACTCCGTGTGGACCGGCTCTGACGATCCAAAGGCTTGACAGAGTACTTGCCTGAGGGGCAGGCTAGAGCGTCTCGAAGCGGTAAGGACGATCCCTTGCCTTTGTTCACAAATGGAAATCCAACTTCCAATACGTGACATTTGCGGTTTTGATTGTAGAGCCTAGTAGTGACGACATGATATATGGTACCCATGCCGTCTAGGATTGATACATTTAAATTTGAAGTTGTTTTATACACTATGCACTTATAATAGTATCAAATGATTTGTTCTAACGTACCAAGCATGTTTGGCTATTATAAGGGAATACCCTATCCCCCGGCTTGCGTTGCATTGTGTGATAGGGCCTGGATCTTATAATAGTAACATTTTCCAAAAAGCATTGCACTATTTTGTTATATGCACCGGTATTCTGGGGAGGAAATCCGTTTCGTGTTATATGGTGTGGTCCCTTGATATATCTGATTTAAAGAGTTTTAAAATAACTGTTTTAGTTCTCACACCAGTCACATGATTGTCCTGGAGTTTATTGTTTTAACCTAAACTCTGGGTGCCCCTATTTTCCACATGGGCAGCTTGTATTTTTAGTTTTGCAGATTTATATTCACAGGATCCTGGTTTATAGCTGGAATGATATCCGGAAAGCTCCGTATCCATATATCCTGATTTATTTTCCACACGCTGCTATGTATTCAAATGTAATTTTAAATCTCTGATGTTTAGTAAATGTGTAATGTTTATTCATACTCTGTATATTCTTGTATTCAGATGTAAATTGCTGTAATAAGCAATTAAATGTTCTTTTGTTTGTGTTCTGATTCGTCTTGTTCTCGAAGCAATTCGTTCTTTCCTTCACGGGGAAGTTCGGGTTGCCACAGTGTGAAGCTCACGAATTAAACCTATACACAAGGCTACGCTATATTAAACCTGTGCTTTGGTCATCATCCACAATGCTCTGCTTTTCAACGAAAACTTTGATCATTGCATCTCAGCATGCCACATTGTCAGTTCATACCATACAACTGATGTCTACCGATATATAACCTCTGAGCTTGTACGTATCAGAGAAGGGTGTTAAGCAAAGCGAATAAATTCTCCGCCACAAAACAGATATATATTTAGTAGAGATCAATTAATATAGCAAAAAATACAATGTCAGACGCATAATCCATTTGTAAGTTCGTTCTAGGTCTAAACGAAATCGGAGGCACCTTATTCCTCGTCCCATATGTCCAATATAGGAGAGAGGTCCTTGCATATTCGCTCGATCTTCGAGTACATCTGGACGACCACCACTTATTACCTCGTCTTGGGTGTACCGCCCAATCGATACATTAGTAACCATCCATATGATATGAAGATCTCTAGTCTTCAATGTAACACCCCGTAATTTTAAAATATTAAAACCAACAAACTTAAGAATACTTGATTTTTGGAAGAAGAATTAAGTGAAACGGGTAATGCCATTGCGTTCATCTCGGAATTCTGCTTGGGATAGAGTCCGAGTTTCCGTAAAACGGACATTGTATGAAGAAGTTATGAAGCTCGGAAATTTAAAGTTTAAAGCAGTAAAAACAAATAACCCATCACCAGTCGACCGCCCATTTTTCACCATTCGACTGCTTTTAAACAGAAGTGAAAACAGTCGAGCGGTTGAAATTGGCCTGTCGGCTGGTTGATTCTGGGCAATTCCCTGATGATGTGTTTTTCTAATTTGAGTGGTTCGGATGGTTCCTAATCAAACCTGAAGGTCCTAATTCACCTAATACACCGATAAATAAACACCTAAACCTAACCCTAATCTCATTGTTTTCTTCAACCCTAATCCATGGCGCCGCCATGCTGCTGCTCCAACTTAAATCAAATTTAGCTTTTCTTCTTCAATAATCAAAGTAAAGATTAGTCAAGATCAGAATTGCTACAACAACGAATAATTCTCTTTTCTAAGAATCCTATCGTCAAAACGTAATTGTGATAAGATTGTAATTTAGATTTAATGAACATGCATGTACGTAAGATGAATCTTATCAAGTTTGTAAATCATTATCTTTCAGATTCATACCTACAAATCTACTATATGCCTTTCTGATCCATTTTATCATTATATGCCTGTTTATATTTCATATGCATGTTCTTATGTTTATGACAGTCTTGATGTTTTGATTCTCTTCCCTACCTCTCTTCCTTTTTATTTTTGAAATTAGGCTAACTTCGATCCTAAGTTGAGATTTGCGTACGAATAATGTTTGAACGATTGGGAAAGGTTTGGGAAATATGTAAAATAAAGTAATTGGCATAGAACTGTTAATAATTATAAAATTGGTTTGGGCATAATTCGGTACAACTTGCACATATGGAATTATAGACTTAACTTGGATTAGAATTATAAACATAACTTGAATTATAAATTATGGGTAATTGGAATATATGCTATAATTCAAAACTTGAAATTGAACTTAAATAAAAGAAGATAAAATGAACACCTAAGACCAGAGGTTAGATTTGGATTGCAGTAGAAGTCTGCCCGGAACTGCCTGGCATATCAAGCAACCACAAAACGGCAATCTAGTGTGAGAGGTCGAAGGCAGAAATTAGAAGCGTAATAGTGCTAAGACACGAGGTTAGATTCGGATTGCGATAGAAGTCTGCCCGGAACCGCCTGGCATATCCAGCAACCGCAAATGGTAATCTAATGTGGGAGGTCTTGCACAATTACGAATATTATGAATCAATGAACACTTAACCAAGATAAGACATATGGTAAGACATGAGTATAATAAAAGGGTTAAGTGGGTGACATAGGTGACATGTGAAACATAATCAAAGCACTTAACCAAGATGAGACATGTGGGAAAACATAGGGATAATAATAAGGGTGTTAAGTGGGAAATCCTAGTGGGGACCAAGCGTAGGAGGGAAGCTTGTGTCAAGTATGGGGACTCTTTTCAACCAGTAACCCATTTTTGGAATCTATATGAGCTCGAACTAGGTCGAGGACAGGACACGCTTACTAGGGTTGACTGTAAGAGGTCAAAAGAGTAAAGAGCGATGGCAACGAAAGTGCAACGGAGTCATGTGCGTGTGTGGGTCCGGGCTGGTATGTAAGACGTTGTTGCATCGTGTAGGTATGAGCCGTGCATTTTAGTAGTATCAGGTTGCCACTTTAGGGAGTGATACACCTTACTGTGGGGCCAGCACGGGTATCTACGTAAGAGTTAGGGAGCCGTTCGAATGGGGAGGGTAGTGGGTACAACTAGTGGGAGTTGGAGCAAGTGGGCACCTACGAGAGCAGCTAGGAGTACACGAAGCTACCATTATGATTAGTAGGGAGGGATCACCTTTTAGTATGAGACTAGTATTGGTGCGGTGCAGGAAATATCTTATAGTGTTTAGAAGCACAATCGATGTTATACCTTGTTCACTTGTTTACCTTGTCATACTTGCTTATGTTACAGTCATTTCTTATATCCAGTTTATGTTCTTATCTTGTTACTTTACTAAGTTAATGTAACTGGACTCGCCATACTTTATGTCTGACCCTTTTTGTTTCACCTCTTTTCTTTCCTTTCCCCCCAGGTTCTCAAGGTGGGACCAGCGAGGCTTGATTTGTATATCTTTCTCTCTCTATCTACTGGAAGTGCTTGGAAGTGCTGAAAGTAATGCTCATATTTGTTTTTCTTTCGTATGGCATTTTGGAATGGGATTATGGTTTTTCTTTTATGTAATTTGATAATAATTTTGTTCAAGATGGATCTTGTGTACTTGATTTTAGTATATGGTTTTAACGTTGTAATCAGACATGTTTTGCTTTCTGCTGTAATGGAATAAGTTTTTAATTTTTTAAGTACCATTTCATACATATGTCTTGTGATGTTCTATTCTATACTCTTATAACGCTCCATGAAAGTTAATGCATTCCCCTAGTGAGTGACATTAATGAACGTGGGGTGTCACACGTAGTATCAGAGCTGAAGGTTACCAGAACTGTTTTTTTTTAAAAGAAGTATTTTCAAAAACATGTTTTAAAGAAGGTATTTTCCAGAGAAAGGTTTATTATGAAAAACATAATCCCTAAAAGCTATATATCTTTCTTTCGATTCTTTGTTTTGAATCTCTTCCTTTTTCTTTTCAGCATGTCTGGGGAACCCGATATACCTGAGGGCGTACAGATACCAGGCTGGTTCAGAAGGTATCTAGAGGCTAGGGCTATTGCCGCAGGCCCAACAAACATTCCTCCTCCCCCAGCTGTAGCCTTTGTTCCACCTCTTCCTCCGTGTGAAGATGCTTTTTCTAAGATATGTAAGGACTTTCGTGTGTTGGGCAGAAAACAGTTTCATGGGACTGAGACGTTTGTCGACGCTAGAAATTGGCTCAAGTAAGTGGAGGACTTGTTTGGCATCTTTGAGGTAGATGTTGGAAGGAAGGTTCAACTAGCTGCTTGGTTAATGAAGGATAAAGCTTCATTTTGGTGGGAATACACGAATGGAGAACGTGCAGTGGAGATATGGATGGATTTCAGACAGAGGTTCGAGTTGAAATTTCTTTCACAAGAAGAAGAAAGTTTATACATCGAGAGGTTCTTGGCTTTGAAACATGGAAACTTGTCTGTTAAGGAGTATGTTAACAAGTTTAATTAGTTGGCGAGATCTGGTTTAGAGTTGGTGAACACACCGCATAAGAAAGCCTTGAGATTTGCTATGGGCTTGAACGAACCGCTTCACGGGTTGGCTATGTCCCACATTCCTATGGGGGCTACTTTCGAGAAACTTGTTGATATGGCATTGACGAATGAAGAGGAGAAAGGTGCTTAAATGGATAGGACACAAGATAAGAAAGTGGATCCAAAGAATGCACAATAACAACAAAAGAAAGGCGGTAAGGATAACAAGGGCCAAGAGAAAAGGAAGTGTCACAATTGTGGAATACCTGGCCACTTATAGAAAGACTGTAGAAAGAAGAAGAAGCTTGGCTGTTACCATTGCGGTGAGGCAGGACATATGATTAAAGATTACCCGAGGAGGTAAGGACAAGGGCAGAGGACAGGATCTACTTCTAGAGGGCAGGTTCATGCTCTCATGGCACCAGGGCAAGAAGGAGGTAGAAACATTTTTGTCGAAAGTTTAATTTTCCTTTTTGATCATCCTATTCAAACTTTGTTTGATTCTGGCGCTTCACATTCGTTTATATCTGCTTCGTTAGTTGAAACACTGCACCTAAATACTAGTTTAGTTATGGATCCCATTGTAGTCTCAAATCCTATTGGTGGTTCGGCTCATTTATCTATGATTTGTCGGGATTTTAGAGTGTCTATGTTGGGCGTTAAGTTTGAATGCAATGCCTACGTTCT
The DNA here is from genome assembly GCA_030737875.1 of Allium sativum. Taxonomy (NCBI): domain Eukaryota; kingdom Viridiplantae; phylum Streptophyta; class Magnoliopsida; order Asparagales; family Amaryllidaceae; genus Allium; species Allium sativum. The sequence goes on from CM060909.1 coordinate 294,304,988, forward strand.
TGGTTTCATGGGCTATGGCTTGATTCTAGGGATGGATTGGCTAGCCAGGTATGGTGCCATCCTAGACTGTGAAAGGAGGGTAGTTAGATTGTTGACTTGTTGTGGAAGGACCCTTGATATTTTTTGTGACCCTAGGCGTTCAGTGATGCTTAGCTACCTAGAATCACTTGATGTATCCATCGATGATTTGCAATCTGTTCGAGTAGTGCATGAGTATGATGATGTCTTTGACGAGGTTCAGGGTTTACGCCTAGGGCGCGAGATAGACTTCAGTGTATACTTTTTAGATAATGCAAAGCCAGTTGCATTGTCAGTGCGCCACATGGTCTGAGATAGAGGAAGGAACTCAGTAAACAAGTAGGGGAGCTTCTTGAGAAAGGGTTCATAAGAAGAAGTATTTCAGAATGGGGTGCTCCAATTGTTTTTGCTACGAAGGCGGACGGTTCTCTTAGATTGTGGATGGACTATAGGGAGCTAAATAAACTCACGAAGAAAAACAGACACCCATTGCCGAGGATAGATGATGTGTTCAATCAGTTGGTTGGTGCTTCAGTTTTCTCGCAGTTGGACTTAGCTACAGGATTTCATCAGTTGAGGGTAGCTGAGGATAGTATAGATAAGACTGCTTTTAGGACTACCGACGTTTTCTTCGAATGGCTCATCATGCCTTTTGGTTTGACGAATGCATCCACATATTTTGTAGACTTGATGAATAGGGAGTTTCTAAACAAGTTCGTAGTAGTCTTTATGGATGATATATCGATATTCCCTAGAAGCGAGGAAGAACATGCCCTACATCTTAGGGAAGTCTTAGAGACCCTTCGAGCAAAAAAACTGTGACAACCCCAAACTTCCACAAGTGATAAGGAAAAAGGGTAGATAAAAGATGATGATAAAGTGACCGACTATTATGTATTCTTATGAAATGTTCGCCGTAGAATAATGTGATTCTACGTAAACGAGTTACTATAAATATGTTATATTCCGCTTTGTAAACCAAAGCTCTGATACCAACTGTGACAACCCCAAACTTCCACAAGTGAAAGCAAGGAGAAATCATTTGGAATACAACATAAATATAGTACAACAAGTCACAGAAAAACAACATAGCACAGGAAATCCATATAATGTTGTTATTATATGGATTTCCTGTGCTATGTTGTTTTTCTGTGACTTGTTGTACTATATTTATGTTGTATTCCAAATGATTTCTCCTTGCTTTCACTTGTGGAAGTTTGGGGTTGTCACAGTAAATAGAAAAATAGGAATTTGCATTGCATAAAATGATATTTTGTCAAAATAGAAAAATAGGAATTTGCATTGCATAAAATGATATTTTGTCAAAATAGAAAAATAGGAATTTGCATTGCATAAAATGATATTTTGTCAAAATAGAAAAATAGGAATTTGCATTGCATAAAATGATATTTTGTCAAAATAGAAAAATAGGAATTTGCATTGCATAAAATGATATTTTGTCAAAATAGAAAAATAGGAATTTGCATTGCATAAAATGATATTTTGTCAAAATAGAAAAATAGGAATTTGCATTGCATAAAATGATATTTTGTCAAAATAGAAAAATAGGAATTTGCATTGCATAAAATGATATTTTGTCAAAATAGAAAAATAGGAATTTGCATTGCATAAAATGATATTTTGTCAAAATAGAAAAATAGGAATTTGCATTGCATAAAATGATATTTTGTCAAAATAGAAAAATAGGAATTTGCATTGCAAAAAAATGATATTTTGTCAAGTTAGAAAAATAGAAATTTGCATTGCATAAAATGAGATATTGTCAAATAAAAGGAAATGAAACGTAGGAGAAGATTTACATTATTTATGATGTATAAGGGTTACACCAAAGAAAATGTCCATTGTTCAAAATGTAATGGGAAAAGAAATATACAAGGAATTAAAGGAATGGCACGTTATAATTTACACTTTCGAATGTAAATTGTAAAATATATAAATAAATAATAATGGTGGTAGATAAAAAAAAAAAAAAGATCATCGTCTAATCCTAAAATAAATTGTAATGCAAGTAGAAAAGTAAAAGTTAAGATGGAAAGGAGGTTATATACAAGGGCGATGAGTTGAACGAACTAATTATATATATGTGTATATTTATATAAATAATTAAAATATAACGAATCGAGCGCGGTAGTTCGCGTTTTGAAATCGAACTTTCAAATGATTATACCGGAAGATCCGACCGTCGGATTTTCCCAAAACTGAAACCGCTATGTCCGTCTTGGAAATATCTTTCCAACAATATAAACTACGCTAAAATCCAACGGTTAGATCTTGAGAAAAGTAAAAATCAAAATGGATGGAAAACGGCGCCAGAGTCGCCTTTGACCTGAAGCATCGTTAATTAAAGAAATTAATTATATTGTATCTGTATTTATATTTATGTTGTATTCCAAATGATTTCTCCTTGCTTTCACTTGTGGAAGTTTGGGGTTGTCACAAAAACTCAAAGCTAAGTTCTCCAAATGTCATTTTTGGAGGAAGAAAATGAGGTTCTTAGGACAAGTGGTCTCTAAGGAGGGGATAGCAATAGATCCCGCGAAGGTGGTAGCAATCCAAGTTTGGAAGGTTCATAGAAATGCAACGGAAGTAAGAAGTTTTCTAGGGGTGGCGGGCAATTATAGGAAGTTCATTAAGGACATCGCAATGATATTAGTCCCACTTACATGGTTGACGAAGAAGAACTTAACCTTTTCTTGGGATGTAAACTGTGACGATGCTTTTCAACGATTGAAGAGGGCATTGACGACAACTCCAGTTTTAGCTTTGTCGGATGGGAGTAAACCATTCACCGTGTATACCGATGCTTGCGGGACAGGGCTTGGCGCAATTTTGATGCAAGAGGGAAGGGTGATATGCTATGGTGGAAGGAAGTTAAAGGTCCATGAGAAGAATTACCCTACCCAAAACTTAGAGTTAGCTGCCATAGTTTTTGCGCTTAAGTCTTGGCGTCACTATTTGCTTGGAGAGAGGTTTGAGTTGTATACAGATCATAAGTCACTAAAATATTTGTTTTCTCAAAAAGATCTAAACTTAAGGCAACAGAGGTGGATAGAGTTCTTAGCATCCTACGATTTTTAGATTGCATATACCCCTGGCAAGGGTAATGTTGTAGCTGATGCCTTAAGTAGAAAGAGGTTGACTTTGAGTCCTTTGTTTGTCGAGCAGCAGAGTTTAGAGTACATATTTACCTTTGACTTTAGACCCTCTATCGATTATGTACCCGGTTTGTTGGCATTGTTAGAGGTCACCTACGCTTTTGGGACAGATAGGAGCGACACAGCGAGATGACACACAGCTGATAGGTATAGTAGACAAGCTCATAAGAGGGGAGTCTTCGAGCCATCTTAGTAGGTGTACTATAGATGAAAAAGGTTGGTTGTTTAGGAATGGGAGACTTTGCGTATCACTAGACGAAAGCTTGAGGAGGACGATCCTTGAAGACGCACATCGTTCTAAGTTGACTATACATCCAGGTGGTGACAAGACGTATAGGGACATGAAGTGAGTTTTCATTTGGGCCGGAATGAAGAAAGATGTGGCCGAGTTCGTTTCTAGATGCTTAGTGTGCCAGCAAGTCAAGGCTGAGCAATAAACGCCTGGTGGTTTGCTTCACCCTTTAGAAGTTCCGCTGTGGAAATGGGAGAGTGTTTCCATGGATTTCGTCGATGGGTTGCCGAGTCAAGGAAGGGTAATATGGGGATTTGGGTAGTAGTAGATAGACTTACTAAGAGCGTCCATTTCATTCCCATTAAGAGTAAAAGAACACGGCATGGTTAGCATCTGTTTATCTCCGAGAGATAGTTCGTCTACACGACATACCTTCTAGTATCGTAAGCGATCGAGATCCCATTTTCACTAGTGATTTTTGGAAGAGCTTGCAAGAGGCCGCAGGAACACAATTATGTTTGAGCACCGCTTATCACCCTCAGACGGACGGTCAACCAGAAAGAGTGAATAGGATTCTAGAAGATCTTTTGAGGTTATGCATCTTGGACTTTGGAGGGACATGGGAGGAACACCTTCCATTAGTAGAGTTCGCCTACAACAACAGCTATCAGACTAGTATTGGCATTGAACCTTTTGAAGCTCTATATGGACGACCTTGCCAATCACCGACTTGTTGGTAGGAATCTACAGATAAGATTTTGCTTGGGCGCGAGATGGTTAGGGAAACCTCAGAGAAGATAGACTTGATGCGAAGACGCATGAAGGCGGCACAAGACCGGCAAAAGTCATACGCTGATAAGAGACGAACCGATCTTGAATTCGATGTTGGAGACATGGTTTTTATTAAAGTGTCACCATTGAGGAACGTAGTTCGCTTTGGATCTATAGGGAAATTGGCACCAAGGTTCGTGGGGCCATTCCCTATTATAAAAAGAATTGGATAGATGGCATACAAAGTAAGGTTTCCTGAGAAGCTTAGCAGTGTTCATGACGTATTCACATGTCGCATTTGAGAAAGTGTTTACATGATACCGCGGAAGTAGTGGAGCCAAGCATGCTTAGGGAAGTGGAAGTAGAGCGAGATGCCACGATTAGGTGAGTTCCTACATGCATCCTTGGATCAGAGGTCAAGAAGTTACGCAACCAAGAGGTCAAGTTGGTTAAAGTCCAATGGGGAGATGATTAAGGAGACTCGACTTGGGAAATGGAAGACAACATAAATGCGTCGTACCCTTTCCTTTTTGAGGGCATGTTCTTAACTTCTCTTTTTTCTACCGCTTTGTTTATACTTGTTCTATCGTTTAGTGTATCCTCTCGATAATATATTCGACCTTTAGGTAGAAAATCCTATAGTTGTAAACATGTGTTTGAGACATATTATGTTTGGTGGATGTAAGTTTTTGCTAGTGTTTGTTCATGGATGCATTTACACACACATTAGGCACTAGATCGGTTCAATCTCTTTCATATTGCATATGGATGAGTGTGCATATTTAAATTAATGGATGCATATTGAATGTGTTATCATATGGATGTTGCATTTATATGAATGGTTGTGCATCCATATAGAATTGATATGTATCATTAGGATTCTTTTGCATACATATTGGACGCATGACACTATCATGATTTGCATTAAGGAGGTCAACTGAATCAGTAGACCGCTTGATTTTGCATTAAGATAAGGACATATACACACACTTTGCATATGTTCATGAAAGCATTAGAAATCTTTTAAGGACAATGGACGCCCGTGATTGATGGATGAGTAGATGGATAATGAATGGTAGGACATACATTCTTCTTAACTTGGAGATTTCGGGGACGAAATCCTTTAAGTAGGGGAGAATGTAACACCCCGTAATTTTAAAATATTAAAACTGACAAACATAAGAATACATAATTTTTAGAAGAAGAATTAAGTGAAACGGGTTACGCCATTGCGTTCGTCTCGGAATTCTGCTTGGGATAAAGTCCGAGTTTGCATAAAACGGACATCGTATAAAGAAGTTATAAAGCTCGGAAGATTTAAAGTTTAAAGCAGTAAAAACAGAAAAACCCATCACCAATCGACTGCCCATTTTTCACCATTCGACCGTTATTAAACAGAAGTGAAAATTGTCGACCGGTTGAAATTGGCATGTCGATTGGTTGATTCTGGGCAGTTTCCTGATGACGTATTTTTCTAATTTGAGTGGTTCGGATGGTTCCTAATCAAATCTGAAGGTCCTAATTCACCTAGTACACCTATAAATAAACACCTAAACCTAACCCTAATCTCATTGTTTTCTTCAACCCTAATCCATGGCACCGCCATGCTGCTGCTCCAACTCCAATTAAATTTAGGTTTTCTTCTTCAACAATCAAAGTAGAGATTATTCAAGATCAGAATTGCTACAGCAACGACTAGTTCTCTTTTCTAAGAATCCTATCGCTGTGAGTTTACATTACTTTCACATATAATTAAATTAAAAAGAAATTGTGATAGGATTTTAAATTGGATTTAATGAGCATGCCTGTACGTAAGATGAATCATATCAAGTTTGTAAATTATTATCTTTCAGATTCATACCCATAAATCTGTCATATGCCTTTCTGATCCATTTTATCGTTATATGCCTGTTTATATTTCATATGCCTATTTTTATGTTTATGCCAGTCTTAATGTTTTGATTCTCTTCCCTACCTCTCTTCCTTTTTATTTTTGAAACTAGGCTAACTTCGAGCCTAAGTTGAGATTTGCGTACGAATAACATTTGAATAATTAGGAAAGGTTTGGGAAATATGTGAAATAAAGTAATTGGCATATAACTGTTAATAATTATAAAATTGGTTTGGGCATAATTCGGTACAACTTGTACATATGAAATTGCAGACATAACTTGGATTAGAATTATAAACATAACTTGAATTAGAAATTATGAGTAATTGGAATATATGATATAATTCAAAACTTGAAATTGGCCTTGAATAAAAGAAGAGATAATAAACGCCTAAGACACGAGGTTAGATTTGGATTGCGATAGAAGTCTGCCCGGAACCGCCTGGCATATCCAGCAACCGCAAAACGGCAATCTAATGTGAGAGGTCGAAGGCAGAAATTAGAAGCGTAATAGTGCTGAGACACGAGGTTAGATTCGGATTGCGGTAGAATTCTTCCCGGAACCGCTCGGCATATCCAGCAACCGTAAACATAATCTAATATGGGAGGTCTTGCACAATTACAGATATAATGAATTAATGAACAATTAACCAAGATAAGACATGTGGTAAGACATGGGTATAATAAAAGGGTTAAGTGGGTGACATAGGTGACATGCGAAACATAATTAAAGCACTTAACCAGGATGAGACATGTGGGAAAACATGGGAATAATAATAAGGGGGTTAAGTGGGAAATCCTAGTAGGGACCAAGCGTAGGAGGGAAGCTTGTGTCAAGTATGGGGACCCTTTTCAACCAGTAACCCATTTTTGGTATCTATATGAGCTCGAACTAGGTCGAGGATGGGACACACTTACTGGGGTTGATAGTAAGAGGTCAAAAGAGTAAAGAGCGATGGCAATACAAAACCAAGGGAGTCATGTGAGTGCGTGAGTCTGGGCTGGTAGGTAAGACATTGTTGCATCGTGTAGGTATAAGCCATGCATTTTAGTAGTACCGGATTGCCACTTTAGGGAGTGATACACCTTACTGTGGGGCCAGCACGGGTATCTACGAGTCAAGGAGCCGACCGAATGGGGAGGATAGGGGGTACAATTAGTGGGGGTAGAAGTAAGTGGGCACCTACGAGAGCAGCTAGGAGTACACGAAGCTACCATTATGATTAGTAGGCAGGGATCACCTTTTAGTATGAGACTAGTATTGGTGCGGTGTAGGAAATATCTTATAGCGGTTAGAAGCGCAATCGATGTTATACCTTGTTCATCTTGTTTACCTTGTCATACTTGCTTATGTTATAGTCATTTCTTATATTCAGTTTATGTTCTTATCCTGTTACTTTACTAATTATATTGTTAAAGTCACTGGACTCGCCATACTTTATGTCTAATCCTTTTTGTTTCACCTATTTTCTTTCCTTCCCCTCCCCCCACCCCAGGTTCTCAGGATGAGACTAACGAGGCTTGATTTGTATATCTTTCTCTCTCTACTGGAATTGCTGAAAGTAATGCTCGCCTTTGTTTTTCTTTCATATGGCATTTTGGAATGGGATTATGGTTTTTCTTTTATGTACTCTGATAATAATTTTATTCAAGATGGATATTGTGTACTTGATTTTAGTATATGGTTTTGACGTTGTAATCAGACATGTTTTGCTTTCTACTGCATTGGAATAAGTTTTTAATTTTTTAAGTACCATTTTATATATCTGTCTTGTGATGTTATGTTCTATACTCTTATAACGCTCCATGAAAGTTAATGCATTCCCTTAGCGAGTGACATTAATGGACGTGGGGTGTCACATTCAACCACTGTCTTCATCGTCGACTTTTAATCGTCGTAACAGTTATTCAGAATGGGTTGAACCCGGTCTTTCTGAATAACCGGCGCATTTTTATAATCACGTGATAAATACACGAAGATAGCTTATATCTCATTCCAATACAGAATATTTTCTTATTCAAATTTTTGGGGAAAGGTTCCCATTAATTTTATTAAAGATTATCTCTTTTAAATTTATACTTTAATCCATTCCTCGAAAAACATTTCAAAACATTTTATAATCTTTTCATCTTCAAAAATCATAACTCAATGATTATTTAACCTTTAGAAATTCATCTAGTCTTTAACCGGTATAAAAAACAAATGTCATTTAAAACATTGTTCACAATAAACCGAAAATCCTCTTCCGCTTAATATGGAAATTTACGGAAATCTGAACAATTTATAATCGATATAAATTTTTGTATCCGACTAATACTATAAGTGGAATAACAACAAAGCCTTTTTAGTTTCATAAATAGTATATGTCTTCCTTCAAAGAAACTAATCTCGATTATTATTAATCGAATTCATTCAATTCCAATTTTATTAAATAAACTAGAAAATTTCTATAAATCTTAATTGAAATATTATTCCTTTCACAACTAGGTCCAAGAACAGTATTATTTAAGATACCATTCACGACGAACCCAAAATCTAATCTGATACTAAATATAAGATTTTAAATGGAAATCATGACGACTAACATTCAATACTAAATTCTGAAACTAACAGATATCATTTTGGAATAACGATGTCAATATCTTCCAAATTCCTCAACCATATCCGTATAATCATGGAACCTAATATCGAAAATATCTGAAGGTAATTTTCATTCCAATATATGTGTTGGAAACTTTTGGTTATATTAAAACCATTTACAAATCCTGTAGCAGCCCGCATTTTTACGTATTGGAAGATCATAAATATTTTTATTTATTCCATGAGGGTCGAATCATTCCCATCTTTTAATATGTTGTTTATGGGGATGTCAGGCATATCCATAATTTTTACCGTTATTATTTGTGACCATTTTAGCCATATCAGTCTTGCACGGGGCATAATTTTTGAGTTAGGACGAATCAAAGGGTGAGACCAATGCCATTGGGAAGGAATTGATGATTGCCTTTCTGTAGAGTGGTTACATTAAAGATTTGGTTCAGCGGTTTGGGAGAAATCACTGTTTTAAGGTTTTTCAGTTAGTTGTCCAGGTTTTGAGAGTCTAATGGGATGATTAGGGGAAGGCCCATTAGTGGGCTGATGGAAGGGTATAAATAGGGGGTGAGGGATATGAGAAATAGTTTAGTTTCTCATTCTCCCACTTGGTGCCTTGTGCTCCTCCTTCCTCTAACACCTTTCCACCATTAGAAATCATAATCCAGGGAGGGAAATCATAGATCAACACCATTGGAGGCTAGATTTACATCAACCGAGGCAAGGATTCATCGAATCAAGGTGTTTGGTGAGAGGTTCTTACTGTTCAGATCCTTATTTCATCAAATTTTCATGTGAATGTGCAAGTTAAATCCATGATTTCGTTCATATGTACATTTATGGTGATTTTGGTGAATTTTACATGATTATTGATGGAATTGCCATATTAGTGTTATTGTTGATTTCATAACATTCTTGTGGTCATATTAGATGAATTGGATGACTTGGTTTCGTCAAACGAATCGTTTTGGTGAAGTTTTAGTCAAAATTGGATTTGCGTTAGAGGATGCAGGTTTTGAGTCGAACATGGTGGGTCGGTTGAACCATGGGGAGGTTTTCTTGGAGGAAAAGAAATGGGTTGGGTCGGTCGAGCACTTCAGCGCCGGTCGCTTCTGAATGGCTGGATCGGTCATGAGATGAAGTTTGGTTGGTCGTCCTCTTTGGGTCGGGTAGGAGTGGATCGGTCGAATGAGCCAAGACTCGAGCATGGGGCCGGTCATACTTAAGTACTGGGTCGGTCAAGCAAGGTATAGCCGAACAGTTTGGTGTGGTCATGGCTTGGGTTGAGCACCCTTTGGGTCGAGCACAGATTGGGTCGATCTGACATGGTGTAGTTTGGTCAAGCAGAACAGGGTTGTTTTTCTGAAAATTTATATTTTCGGGTACGACTTGGATTTGAAGAAAAGGGCTCGAAAAAAATATTTTTCAGGGGCAACCCCCTGAACCTTGGCCACAGCGCAGTGATGTAATTTAGCTCGGTGATGGTTTGACTTCGAAATAAACTCAAGTAGGGATATTCGAAGTGTTGAATGTGTCCGTTGATCAGTGTAGAACAACGAATGGTATGACAACTCAAAGGTGTCCTGAGTGGGGTGATAATGCTATAGACTATATTGAATCTTATATTATAGTTGTTTGGTTCGATGGTGATGGTGGCTTCGACGAGAGTCCGTATGAGGTTGTTTGAAGTGATGTGATTTGTTCGTTGTTTGTTGTATACAACGAATGTGAAAGAACAACTCAAGGATGTATTGAGCTCATGTGAAGTAATGGTCGCTCTAAAGTGTTCTGAGCTTATTGATAGTCACAAGTGAAGATGACTAGAGATATTAAAGGCCAAAGAATTATCGTTGTCGTAGGTTCTAGCGGGCTCAAAGCAGTGGTATAATAGGGGCACCTAAAAGACCGGATGTAGGTTGAGTACCCTGGGTATTGTTGAAAAGGCCTAGGTACGTATCGATGCAAATGTGTATGGGGTTTTGCTAGGACCGGAGTTACCATTAGCCCCTGACGTATGGCAGTATAGGCCAGTCATACGATTACGATGGTTTCAGAGCAGGATTGGCGGTGATAGCCAGAGTCAGACATGGATGGCTGGTTGTTCTGTTTGTACCATCTCACGTGGATTATTCAAAGTCGAGGGAGATGTTCCTTAAGTGCTTGACTGATATTGGTTTAGGCCTCTAGGGAAAGTGCTTAAGGGATGTTAAACTCAATTAGGATTGTCTACATGAGACCTACGTAATTTTGATGCTATGAGTGTTATCGATGGCTGTTCTGATTTCCATAGCTGAATTGTTGTTACTTTGGATGTTATGGATTGTAAAGGCTATCACTACCCGATGTAGGGAAGATAGGGTTGAGTTCTTCTCTGGTGTTGTGGGTAGATTAGTATGTTTATCTATCCATATTCATATGCTTTATTGATGAAGTTTGTTGGTTGTTTTATCGTTCATTAAGATTATTGTCTGAATCAAGGTTTTATGTTTCCTTCTTATTACCATGGGTCGTTCATCCGATTTTGGATGGGCATACTAGGTGGCAGGTGATAGCTTAGTAAAGACGATGTAGCAGTACAGAGGCGAGCGTACTATCTCTCTTACTATATAGTATTTGGGGTTTCCGCTGGTAGTTATTCTACTCTGAGTGTTGTAGTGAGGCAAATTTGTATAGACATATATTGCAATCCTAGTGAATGGATATACTTTCTAGTTGTTATGAATGTTTAGTGTTTTCTTCTTCACTATCACTACCTGTTGTATATGTTTTATTATATTTTATCCTTGCGCTGTGAGTTTACGACAGGTTCCGATGTGTTTATCTACTCTTGATGATCGTCCATAGCTGCCTGGCACACCTTTCAGCGCATTATTCCTCTTGTATAATGCGGGTGTTGCGGGCGATTGCTACAAATCCAGTTTATTAATTTAAAATCATTGGATTATTATTCTAGTTGTTAACTAGTTCATTCAGATAAAAATATCTTTTATCTTTTCAAAACATGGAATATTTCATCCAAAATCTCTCTAAATCATTTATTAATTTTTAATAATTTTACTAAGTCCCTTACAATCGGTTTCCTATATTGGCCACCGAACTGCATCCATAGCCCCCTTTTCCAAAAATAATTTAGACATATATTAAAATCAAACCGTTGGATTTCAATATTTTCCATTTTATTGGAAAGCTCATTTCATTACGGTTCCAACGGTTCCAATTTCAGGAGAATCCGACGGTCGGATCTCCCATTACGTCGGTTTGAAGTTAAGGATTGACATTCGCGAACTGTCCCAGCGCGATGCATTCTATTCAAGCGCGAGTTCGATTTATAAGTGTAAATAGAAACGCTTCTTGACCATTTTTATAAATTATATATAAAATATATATCTTTGAAAGCTAATTTTAGTTGTTTATATTCAAAATCACATATTTCGATGTACAGTCAATTTCAATATCGTTTTTACATCAAAACCATTCGTCACAGTTACAAATATTCATCTTTGTTTTACTATCTTTTCATCCATCAAAAATTGGATGTCTAAATCAAGCTTCAATTTTCATTGAATATTATATTATTAAAATATTTATTTTTATTCTGGATTAATATAAAATTCAACAAATATCCATATAAATAATTTATATGGATTTCATACGTTCAACAATAACTGTAAGCAACCAATGAACATTCAATTAACATTCAGTGTGCACTTACATCCATATAATCCTTAAATAATTATTTAACGCTTATAGCAGTCTATAAATTAGTCGATTAACATCCTTAGAGATCCCCATGTGGAAATGGGAACATATTTCCATGGACTTTGTAAATGTACTTCTTAGAAGCCAAAAGGGTAATGAGGCCATTTGGATTGTAGTGGATCGTTTAACCAAAAGCGCCATTTTATATCTGTCAAGAAGACATGGACTGCAGCCTCGTTAGCCCAATTATATGTCAAAGAGATAGTCAGATTACACTGTGTCCCATCGAGTATTGTGAGTTATAGAGACCGTTTATTCACAAGCGAATTTTGGAGAAGCCTACAAGCAGCCTTGGGAACAACCCTTAACCTAAGCACAACCTATCGTCCGCAAACCGATGGACAGAGATAGTAAATAGGATTTTGGAAGACTTGCTCAGAGCTTGCATCGACTTTGGAGGAGATTGGGAGCAGCACCTACGGCTCGTAGAGTTCACCTATAACAATAGTTTTCAAACAACGATTGGTATGACCCCTTTTGAAGCACTTTACAGGAGGTCATGCAAGTTGCCAACTTGTTGGTGAGAAACTACCAAAAAGGTCATATTCAGACCAGACTTCATCTATGATTCCACAGAGAAGATATCCTTGATTAGGCAGAGGATGAAGGCAACCCAAGACCGTCAGAAATCGTATGTCGATAAACGAAGAAGGGAACTAGAGTTTAATGTTGGGGATTTGGTATTTGTTAAAGTATCCCCTCTTATGAGGACTGTTCGTTTTGGTAAGACTGCGAAGTTGGCTCCTAGACTTATTTGACCTTTTTGCATCATCGAGAAGATAGGATCTTTGGCTTATCGTGTGGATCTCCTAGAGCGTCTATCAGGAATCCATAATATTTTTCATGTATCTCATCTAAGGAAATGCCTTCATGATTCTGCCATCAAACTCGAGCTTGATGAAGTTGGGGACATAAAAAAAACTTGAGTTGGAGTCCAGGGTGTCTTGTACCATTGAAAGGATTGTAGAGCACGAAATCAAGAGACTCCGCAACAAAACCGTTCGCCTCATTCGAGTACAATGAAGAAATGATCATGCGGAAAGCACATGGGAGACCAAGGACAAAATGAGACAGACTTACCCAGAGCTTTTATCAGGTAATTTTTCCTCAAAATAACATTTAAGAATGCATTGTGATTGCAAGATTGGATGTTAGGAAATAGACGCAACAACATTGCATAAGCGCACTCATATAGAAATATATGCATAGTTAGGATGTTTTGCATACATATTGCATCACTTATTACACCTACACGCTGGGATAGAGCTCACTTTAGTGGGTCTGCAGTTCACAACCACTATTAGTCATGGATGTTTATGGATGAATTAAAAGTAACATGGATGTATAACACAGATGTTTCGAGCGAGTTGTGTTTTCCCCCTTATTTTGGGACGAAATCTATTTTACGGGGGGAAGAATGTAACACCCCATAAAAGACATAAATATTTATAATAAATAAAAACAAACAATTTAATAATAAGGCTGGAAAATGCGAATTTGCAGGTTTAGGAATTTGGCTACGAAAATCTTTTATTTGGATTTGTGGTAAAATCCTGAATTGTCTTCATATATAATACGCTGAAATGGTGAAAGTATGAAGAAGTTACAAGCAAATGAAATTGGACAGTACAACGAAAAAAGATATATATAATCATATCAGTAATATATATATCCAAAATATATTAAAATAAATAAGGATGAATTTGAATTTCAAATAGAGGATAAGATAGTGGGGACAAAGAATATTATAAGTAAGGAAAGGGATTAAACAAATAAAGTAACATATTATTTAATTAAACACCTTAACGCCATGTACGTTCATTGGGTGTTTCAGCGACCAGGAGGTCGACTGCCCCCTGGAAGGGGTGTTGACCATCGGTCGACCGCCTGTCGGCTGAGAGGCCCAATGAATCTATGTTTGGTTAGGGTTTTCTAGGTGAATATATATAAATATATGGCTAGGATTAGATCTGAATTATCTAATGGCCCACGCTTACATAAGCGACTATATATAGGCCCTCGAACCTCACAAATAAACCCTAATCACTCTCTTTATCCCCACCTTATCATCCTTCTGCCATTGTGGAATTCTAGAAAGGTTAGGAATTTCTCTTCTATTCTTCTAACCTCTAATCTTATCTTTTCTCTAACCTAAATTCAAACAGATTTTATTATGAATTCCGGAATTTAGTTTTATATATGCAAAAGATTCTAAAGATGATTCTTATATATATACACACGCGTATGTATTAGAAGAATTGGAGCACGTTTACCATGAAGGCTGAATCCATATCTAAATCTAGAACAAGAATTCTGTTGTTCTTCCTTTTAGATCTTTGAGTGGAATATTGTGTTTCTTAGGCATATTCTTTTTTTAATAGATTAATATGTTGATTGTTGTTCCTAAGAGGATTTGGCAAACGATAACATCAATACAAAAACCCCCCAAATCCTCTATTTTATGTTTGCGTAAGAATTGTCAATATTTTGGTTTGTGGATATGGACCTTAATATTGAATTGAGAATAAAAAGGGTGTTGTGTTTCTGCTTTATGTAATTCACCGTTATGTTAATATTTGATTGTAACCTAAAAGGGTTTAAATTTGGTTTGTTCCATGATTTGTTTAGGTTTGGGTTCTATTTTGAATCCAAACGTATTCATACTTGAAATTTATCAAATATAAATGTTTTTATGTGCAATATGCCAAAAAGGGGTGAACAAGATAAAGTGGAGCTTATAAATATACATGTATATATTTATGAATATATGTGTATATAATACTCTATTCTTGATCCATTATTAAACTCATTCTAATAAGCCTAGGATACAAGTTGAAATGTGTATGTATGTTGTATTTCCCTTTCACTGCTATATGTTATTACGTTATTATGCCATCATGCCTAAAATGTAGCGGCCAAAATATGGAAATTAACCCGTATACCTTAATTGAGGACAAGTTGACAATTTTTATCTTGTTAGAACATTCTCTTGTTCAGACGAACATTAGTGTTATTTATTCGTCATAACTGTTATACTTATATAGCGTAATTAACGTAGATAATATAATATTAGCATAATAAATGCGATTAGGATAGAATTCGAATTTGAAATGTCCCTATAGACACACAGACACGAGGTTAGTTATCATTTAAGGAATAAGCCTGCTAGGAACCAACCAGCAAATCCAGCAACCACAAGTAGGCCCAACTAATATGAGAGTTCTTTGTGTTATAGGCCATTCAAACTAAGTATACTATGACAAGAGGTTAAACCTACATGTAGTAGAAGCCTGCCCGGAACCGCCCGACATATCCAGCAACTACAGGTATACAGTTTAATGTGAGAGGTCTAGTGTGTATATGTATATATAACTATATATATAAGTCTATTGTGTGAAGACAGACAGGTTTACTACACCTTGAGAAGGTCTTAAGTGGATGACTCTCTTCTTATCTAATTTGGATTAATGGTTAGGACTAGGATCCCCTCTGAAGGTTTATTCCTTGGAGAGGAATCAAGTCATGGGACCCACCCTTATTAGATTTGAAGTAGGTCTATGGTTCCTCATTCTCTAAAAATGGTTAGGCATAAGTGGTAATAGAGTAGGGTAGTTCACGGGGGATGTTCACTTACTCTAGAAGCTTATAGGGGTTCAACTAGCGACAGGATTTGTATATAAAAGATATGCGGCCAATACATGCTCACCAACTGTCTAAGGGAAGTCTTAAGCGACAGAGGTGTTCTACCGTAATATCAGTTAAGAGTAACGTTCGCAATAATACTTATCATATTACTATTAAGAGTATAGACTTAAGAATGTTGATGTATTAGGATGGGATATTAAGAAGCTAGGGTCCGCCTCAGGGTTATAAGTGATCATAAGAGTCCACCTTTAATAGGACCATAAGTGACCGAGAATGCCTGCTTCGTTGGGTTTTTACCCTAAAAACACTAATGAACGATTGACTTGGAAATCCACCTCATTGGTTAGATACTTGGTATTTGTATGAATGATTGTGTGTTGCATAGACATATCTTGACATATGTAACTTGCTAAAAATATAGGGTATGGACTTTAAGCAAATACCATATTCCAATCATACAGAACTTTATGTTCTGACCCCTCTCCTTAACATATCCGGATAGTAGGTAGGGTAGAATCCATAGACGAAATAATGATGGAAGCTAAAGACGAAGATGTTATGCTTTTATTAATCATTATTATAGTACTTCTTATGGAAGCTTTTGAGAATGAATCTATTGATGTACCAATGGAACAAATGCAATATTGACTATTGTGTTGGAATTCTATGTTTTTAAACAAAGTGATACATCTTATTTCAGTACTATATTTTCTTTTTCCACTATGTGAGGCTTCCATTTGAAGTGTAAAAATATATTATCTGTGCAAATGTAATTCCTTACAGGAACCGACGGCCCTCTTTAAATGACTTTAAGTTTCGATGGGCCTTTTCTAGGTCGAAATTTTGGCCCATTCCGGGGGGTTGTTACAATCTTGGGCGATATATTAAAAAGGAGATTTATAGTGAGATTTGCTATTTCGTTTCAAAAGGAGCCCAAAACGAGAACTCGGGCGATAATTTCGTGATCTGAAACAGTGATATACACACTAGGCACTAGATTAAGGATCGACTCAAGCACTTACATATTGCATATGGATGTGTGCATATTTTAGAGGAAGACGGGTGTGTAGCGTGGCACTACACAGCCGGTTACGCATAGATATAATTAGCTAGATAAATATCTGGTTGACAAGCCCAACCAGTGGCATAAAGTTCCGCCAAGAAGGCCAAAGTAGATAGTACCAGCTTACTACAACGCAAAAGTATACATCAGATAGATCAGAGCATACCATAACTAATTAGATTACAAGCCAAAATAAAGTAAAGCAGGTAGCATAAGTGCACTGTGCCGATCAGAGCGGGATCTGGGTGCTACTTTCTTATGAACCAGGCGAATGAGGCATAGGCAGAGTTAGCCTAAAACGAGCAGGCCTGGTCGATCCTGTTCAAGAGTTGAAAAATGCAAGATGTGATGACAAATACCCAACAGAAGTTTCTTTGGTCTGCCGAAGATATGAGCGTTTCGTTCCAACCAGATACTCCAGGCAAAGAAAGCCACTAAAGAATCCGATGTAGGGTCTGGGGGGTTATGCTGCCAATAATCAAAAAATGAGTGAATCGAGGGGATAAAACCAAGAAGGAAGGAGCTGATTGCAGCCCAAACCGCATATGAGAAATCGCATTCAAAAAAGAGGTGAGCGAGAGATTCATTATGACTATTACAGAGGACACAAATAGGATCGATATTGTTGTTGAATCGATAAATATGATCTTTGTTGTTGATGCGGTTATGAATGAGTAGCCATTGAAAGAAGATAACGCGGGGAGGAAGATGACAATTCCAGACATGAGCGAAAGTGAAGCACCTACCTGGATGAATAAGGAATTTATAATAGGCCGCTACAAAGAAGTCGGGGCCCAAGGTGTAACAACCCGTATTTTCAATAACCTGTTATAACATAAATTGAGGCAGAATTTAATTCTAAAATCTGAATCAAGGGAAACGGGCTATGCCATTGCGTTCGTCTCGGAAAAATACGCGAAATAGAGTCCGAGTTTTCGAAAATCGGAGTCCGTATGAAGAAGATATGGACGAACGAAGTTAGACAGAAAAACCCGAAACAGGCCAGAAATGCACTGGCGCACTTGTGAAGTGCGCCAGCACAAAAATGCACTGGCGCACTTGTGAAGTGCGCCAGCACGAAAATACACTGGCGCACTTGGGAAGTGCGCCCGTGTCGAGCCAGAAAACCTGCACAGTTTCTAGAGAGTTCTGTGGTTGGGTGCACCAGTTTGGGGTTTGGGCTTGGTCTTAGGGCTGGTTTCTGGAAGGCTCCGAAATCTAAGGGTCCTAATCTAATCTAGGGTTAATCTAAGGGCCTAAAACACTAGCCTAATCTATAAATAAGACCCTAACCTACCCTAAATCATTCATTATTCATTCTAGCAACTAAACTATGTCAAAATCAAACCTCTCATGGCCTCCACTCTCTTCATAAATTCCTAAATCAAATTTCTAAGAGATTTCCATGCATACAAGTGTATTTAGGCTTGTATGATCCTCTTTAGCTTGCATTAAAGTCTTGTTTCTCTATTGGCATCATAAAGGAGGAGTCTTGATCAAGTTTGCTTGCATTTTTGGGGTTTAATTAGTTGCATAAGGGGTTTCTTACATTTGCTAAACTCATTTGAGTCCGCATAAGCATTGTAAGCCCTATTCCTTTCATACTTGAACTTTTAAGTTAAATGTATGATATGCAAGTTTTCTATCATATGTTATGCAAGTTTTAGTATGCAAGTATGATATGCAAGTTGTCATATGCTATGCAAGTTTTGTATGCAAGTTTGATATACAAGTTGTCATATGTTATGTAAGTTGATATGCAAGTTTATCATGATGTAATATGCAAGTTGATATGCAAGTTTATCATGTTGTAATATGCAAGTTTATAGGCAAGTATGTCATGTTATGGTATGCAAGTATGTTATGCAAGTTTGGGTTGAACATTTTGTTCATGCTATCATGTTATGTATGCATATGAAGACTATGCAAGTTAAAATGATGTTATGCATGCATATGAACTTTATGCAAGTTGAAACCATGTTATGTATGCATATAAACACTATGCAAGTTAAAATAATGTTATGCATGCTTATGAATATTTTACAAGTTGATAACAAGATATGCAAGTTTATGATCACATCTTTGTCTCATATGCCACCATGTTGAACTTGTGGCTTCAACACTTTTATGTCATGATTATGCAAAGTTCCCTCTTTCTATCCTTTATGCGCTATTGCGATACGTAAGCGATGGGATTGCGTTTGGGGTTGGGTAAACTTAAAAGACATAAAAACGTAAGCTTGGGAATTTACCTATTAAGTTAGGTCTACCCATTGGGAATTTACCTATTAAGTTAGGTCTACCCAATTGCTTGAAAAACTTGTAATGTGTTTTGGAAACATGGTGGACATGACACTTAGAAAAGATAAGTGTGACCAACTCGAGGTTGGGTTGAGTTTGTAGCATAAACCTACCCGGAACCGACCGGCTTAACTAGTTGCTACAAACAATAAGACCCAATGTGAGAAGTTGGTCATGTTGTACCTTGAACCCGAGGTTAGACCAAGTTGTGGTGTAAAGCTACCCGGACCCGCCGGCTTAACTAGTAACCACAACAAAGTCTAATGTGAGAGGTTAAGGCGCATTAATTAATTAATGCCTTGTGATTAGGGTTAAGTCATGGACCGCTGGAATACTTAACCAATGAAAACACGATGGGTTGGTAGGGTTAAGTCATGAACCTTGGGTACACTTAACCAACTTGGTACTTGAATGTGTTGGGTTAACCACGTTAACCCATTAAGGAAACCCTAGTTGCGTGGTCCTTTGCACCAGTAACCCTCTTAGTTGTATCATGACACCCTAGGGACTAGGCTAGGGAGGGGCACGATTACTGGGATGCCATGTAAGCGACCAAACAACGGCTGAGTAGGTGCGCCGGTGTGGGTTCAGGCGGGCCATGATCGTGCACATGGTCCGGAGTTGAAAAAGCAGGCACGGGCACCAGTAGGTTTAAACTGTGCGTGCTTGGTTTGTGTCGGTGGTTGACACCCTAGGACTGGATACACCCTAGGGTGGACCTAGCACAGTTTAGCTACACTTCGTAGTTGGGCCGTATGACACAGACACTTGACGAGATAGGCTTATAGGGAGCCGATCGACTAGACCGTGCTAGTTGGACCTTGGTTTGGGTCATTCTTGATGTTGGGCCAAACTTGGGCCTAGGGATCACTTCTTGTTTACACTTTGGACCTCGTATTGGGGTCACTTCATGTTATTGGGCCAAAGCTTGGGCCAAGAGATCAATACTCGATTATTCAAGTCATGTTAGTTTACTAGTACACCTGTGGTGCAAAACCTTAATCCTGATTATGCGATGACACCTTTATCTACCTTGATAGTTAATCATCATGCTAGTATGCTGTTATCCTTATGTTCATCCCTTGCTGCCCATACCAGTTAACTTTATCAGTTTACATTGATTGTAGTAGGGCTTACCAGTCTTTTTGACTGACCTGTTTTCTTTCGCCTCTTTTCTTCCGTTCCCCCCCCCCCTCAGGTTCTCAGGGTGGGAACATTGGAGCTTAGCTTGGATCTTTACAGCTTGCTTACTGGATTTTCTCATGTACGGTTTGGACATTGAGCTAGCTATGGTTTATCACTTCATTTTGGGGATAGTACTTTATGTATTTCTGTTTTCATATGATGTTGTTTTATCTAGACTTGTTTATTGGGAAAATTGATATTATGTTGTACCAGACTTGTTTTGAAATGGTTTAAATCTTCCGCTGTTTTATTTATGTTATTTACTCTGTTTACATATATACATATGTTCTTGTTCTGCCTTGATATATCATTTTGCATGTTTACCTGATTCAAACACCCCTCCAAAGTCAGAGTGCTTGCAAGAGTCACCCTGGCGGAGGTGGGGTGTTACATTTGGTATCAGAGCATATGGTTTACGAGAAGGAACAAAAAGGTTTTTTTTAAACTTTTTGGAAAACTATTTTCAAAACCAAGTATAAAGTATTTTCCAAAGAAAAGTCTAGTTTATTTTAAAGGCTATTCCCCAAAAAGCCATTAGCAAAATTCCTTCGTTTTTCTCCATTCTGAATCTATCTTTTTCTTCGTTTTCAGTATGGCCGATAACTTTGCCATTCCGGAGGGAGTACACGTACCTGTTTGGTATAGGAGACTTTTGGAGGCTAGGGCGACCGAAGCCGGCCCCGCAAATATTACTCCTCCTCCGGTAGTTGATGTTCCTCTTCCTCCTGTCGCTGAGGTTCCTTTTCCTCCTTCCCCTCAGCATCCTCAAACTGACTTCGCAGAGATTTGCCAAGATTTTAAGGCGATGGGTTGCAAGAATTTCTTTGGAACCGAGACTTATGTGGAGGCAAGGAATTGGTTGAAAGAAACCGAAGATCTTTTTACCTTCTTTAATATAGATGACCGTAGGAAGGTTTTATTAGCAGTGTGGTTGCTAAAGGAAGAAGCTGCACGTTGGTGGGTGGTCACCACCGTTACTAGGCCAATTGAGACTTGGGAAGACTTTCGGGGAAAGTTTGGACTAAGGTTCCTATCACTGAAGCAAGGGGACATGACTATTAGGGAATACATAAATCAGTTTAATCAACTGGCTCAGGTCGGTTTAGACTTAGTTAACACAGCTCAGAAGAAGGCCCTATACTTTGCTCTAGGATTAAACGAGCCATTACATGGTTTGGCCATGACTCATATACCCTTGGGGGCAACTTTCGAGAGTTTGGTGAATATGGCCCTACTTAATGAAGAGAGTAGGAGTGACAAGGAGGAGATCAAGATGAATGATACTCAAGCTAAGAAGACTGATTCCCAGTGGAAAGGAAATCAGGGTAATCCAAGCGGTCAGAGCAGTCAAGGCAATAAGAACAAGAACAAGAACAAGAACAACAAGAGGAAGTGCCATTATTGCGGTTCAGTTGGGCATCTTAGTAAGGATTGTCGGAAGAGAAAAAGGAATAATGGTGAATGCTTTTTCTGCAGTGAGACTGGACATTTCAGTAAGGATTGCCCGAAGAAGCAAGGGCAAGGCCAGGGTCAGACTCAGCGTGCTGGACCTTCGAGAGGGCAAGTTCATGCTCTCAATGCTGCTCCAGTTCCCGATCGAGGTAGTATTTCTGTTGAAAGCCTTGTATACATTTCTGATTTTCCTGTTCATACCTTGTTTGATTTTGGTGCATCGCATAGCTTATTTCATCTGATCTAGTTGAAAATTTGCACCTGAGTACTAGTCTAGTTTATGATCCCGTGTATGGTTCAAATCCAATTGGGATTTTCGCCCACTTGTCTATTATCTACGTGGATTTGAAAAACTCTATCTCTAGTGTAGAGTTCTCGTGTGATGCTTGTATTCTCGGTTTCATGGGGTATGAGTTGATTTTGACTATGGATTGGTTGTCCAGTTTTGGAGCCATTCTTGATTTTTGAGCATAGGGTTGTGAGGCTCATGACTCGCCTCGGTAATACCCTAGGAATTTCTAGTAACCCTATGAGTCTCGTCATGTTGTGTTATCTTAAATCCCTCGACTCGTCTATCGATAGTTTGCAATCGGTGAGGGTGGTCCGAGAATATCCTGATATCTTGGGTGAAGTGAAGGGGGTTACCCCTAAACGAGAGATAGATTTCCGCATTTATCTAGTTGATAATGCCAAGCCAGTTATGTGGCCGGTTAGGCACATGGTCCCGTGAGACGGGAGCTAAGTAAGCAAGTGAAGGAGTTGCTTGAGGAGAACTCCATTCGATGAAGCATTTCCGAGGAAGGTGCTCTAGTAGTATTCGCTACTAATGTGGACAGTTCGCTTCGCCCGTGTGTTGATTATCGTTAGTTGAACAAGAAGAATAGACAACCATTACCAAGGATCGATGATCCGATTGATCAGCTTGTAGGAACATCTGTTCTCTCTTGATCTTGCTACTGGATTCCATCAGCTCAGAGTAGCTGAGGATAGTATAGACAAAGCTGCGTTCAGAACTCCAGGTAGATTCTTAGAATGGCTGGTCATGCCATTCGGTTTGACTAATGCACCCGCATATTTCGTGGACTTGATGAGTAGGATGTTCAGGGAGTTCTTGAACAAGTTTGTCGTGGTCTTCGGAGATGATATTCTGATCTTCTCTAAGATGAGGAAGAGCACGCAAGGCATCTCGTGGAGGTGATGGATACGCTTAGGGCGCATCAGTTGTAAGCCAAGTCCTCCAAATGTCATTTTGGAGAAAAGAAGTTAGATTTCTTGGGCACATAGTTTCTAAGCAAGGCTTAGCGGTGGATCCCGCTAAGGTAGTTGCAGTTCAGGATTGGAAGACTCCAAGGAATGCAACTGAAGTAAGAAGTTCTCTCAGTTTAATTAGTTAGCGTCCCTTGAGCTTAGACCTACCCTTCTGGATCAAGTAGGGACTTCGCAGAAAGAAGACCCGCAGTTAGTCGAGATCATAGACAAGTTGATTCGAGGCGAGATGTTAAGACACCTCGCTATAGATAACAAGGGATGGCTAAGACGCGATGAGAGAAAGAAGGTTCTTGAAGATGCACATCACCCGAGGAGGTGGCCAAGTTTGTCCCAAGGTGCATGTGGTGCCAACAGATTAAGGCCGAGTTATAGAAGCTCGGTGGGCTATTATATCCATTGGAGGTCCCCGCAATGGAAGTAGTAAAGCGTCACGAAGGATTTCGTGGATGGACTGCCTAGATCAAGGAAAAGGGAATACGAGCATGTGGGTCATAGTAGGTAGACTCACGAAGAGCGCTCATTTCACTCTGGTAAAGAGCGAAAGGACTGCATCATAGCTAGGGACAGTTTACTTTCAAGAAATAAAGCAGTTGCACGAGGTTCCCTAAAGTATAGTTAGTAACCATGACTTAATCTTCACTAGCCAGTTTTGGGATAGTCTACGAAAAGTCATGGGCAAGCAACTGAATCTAAGCACGGCCTATCATTCGCAGGCGGATGGTTCATTGGCAACATGGATTGGTATTTTCGAGAAAAGTTCTGCTGCGTGGAATACTTTATGGTAAGTAAACGAGATCCAGGATTCACTAGTGAATTTTGGAGAGCTTGCATGAAACCATGATGTCATAGTTATGTTTAAGCCAAGAATGATAGAAGAGTAAGTGAAAGAGGAAGACGAGAGGCGACAATGAAATAGGTTCCAACTCATATTTGGAAATAAGAGTTAAGAAGCTAAGAAATCATGAAGTAAAAGACAGTCAAAGCACAGTGGAGTTAAACTCAAGGAAACGTGACTTAGAAGATTGGAGGCTGGATACGCGCATCATATCTCATTTTAAGAGCATATCCTTGATCCTTGTTTTCCTGTGGAACTTACTCGCATGTTATCTTTTTACGTATATCCTCTCGGTCCCATTTTCGGTCCTATTTCTGTCGGGAGGTATGGCTTATTGGCTAGTAGTACATGTCAGGGTTTGAAGGGGTCCGTTAGGTTGACTAAACCTTTTGGGCTTTTATGGAATATGGGTTGAGTTAGGAAAGGATTTCTTGTAATCCAAAAGGAGTATATCTTGCTTATCCTCCCGATCTCTTTAGCACATCTTTTGTTATCCATGTTTGTCTTGTTTATCTAGTTTATCGTGTTAATCTTGTCATGAGAATCTTAGGTAGAAACCCTTTGGTTGAAACATGTGTTTGAAACATGTTATGCTTGATGGTTGCAAGTGGTTGCAAGTGTTTGCAAGTGGTTACTCGTGGATGCATTATACACGATTAGGCACTAGATCGGCTCACACACTCCTCATATTGCATATGCATGAGTGTTTATGCTTAGTCATGGATGAAAATTGTGTGTTATCACATGGATGTTGCATATGGGTGTATGTTATGTGCACACATATAGATGATATACATTATGTTAGGAATTGCATACATATGGATTCATTTCACTAACACAATTTGCATTGATGATATTCGCATTAGATAAGTACATATACACACACCTTTGCATATGTTCATCCAGCATTTAGAATCTTGTAAGGACAATGATTGCTCGTGGATGATGTTTTGAGTAGATGGATGTTGGATGGTAGGATACGTTCTTCCTAACTTGAAGATTTCGGGGACGAAATCCCTTAAGGAGGGGAGAATGTAACAACCCGTATTTTCAATAACCTGTTATAACATAAATTGAGGCATAATTTAATTCTAAAATCTGAATCAAGGGAAACGGGCTATGCCATTGCGTTCGTCTCGGAAAAATACGCGAAATAGAGTCCGAGTTTTCGAAAATCGGAGTCCGTATGAAGAAGATATGGACGAACGAAGTTAGACAGAAAAACCCGAAACAGGCCAGAAATGCACTGGCGCACTTGTGAAGTGCGCCAGCACAAAAATGCACTGGCGCACTTGTGAAGTGCGCCAGCACAAAAATACACTGGCGCACTTGGGAAGTGCGCCCGTGTCGAGCCAGAAAACCTGCACAGTTTCTAGAGAGTTCTGTGGTTGGGTGCACCAGTTTGGGGTTTGGGCTTGGTCTTAGGGCTGGTTTCTGGAAGGCTCCGAAATCTAAGGGTCCTAATCTAATCTAGGGTTAATCTAAGGGCCTAAAACACTAGCCTAATCTATAAATAAGACCCTAACCTACCCTAAATCATTCATTATTCATTCTAGCAACTAAACTATGTCAAAATCAAACCTCTCATGGCCTCCACTCTCTTCATAAATTCCTAAATCAAATTTCTAAGAGATTTCCATGCATACAAGTGTATTTAGGCTTGTATGATCCTCTTTAGCTTGCATTAAAGTCTTGTTTCTCTATTGGCATCATAAAGGAGGAGTCTTGATCAAGTTTGCTTGCATTTTTGGGGTTTAATTAGTTGCATAAGGGGTTTCTTACATTTGCTAAACTCATTTGAGTCCGCATAAGCATTGTAAGCCCTATTCCTTTCATACTTGAACTTTTAAGTTAAATGTATGATATGCAAGTTTTCTATCATATGTTATGCAAGTTTTAGTATGCAAGTATGATATGCAAGTTGTCATATGCTATGCAAGTTTTGTATGCAAGTTTGATATACAAGTTGTCATATGTTATGTAAGTTGATATGCAAGTTTATCATGTTGTAATATGCAAGTTGATATGCAAGTTTATCATGTTGTAATATGCAAGTTTATAGGCAAGTATGTCATGTTATGGTATGCAAGTATGTTATGCAAGTTTGGGTTGAACATTTTGTTCATGCTATCATGTTATGTATGCATATGAACACTATGCAAGTTAAAATGATGTTATGCATGCATATGAACTTTATGCAAGTTGAAACCATGTTATGTATGCATATGAACACTATGCAAGTTAAAATGATGTTATGCATGCTTATGAATATTTTACAAGTTGATAACAAGATATGCAAGTTTATGATCACATCTTTGACTCATATGCCACCATGTTGAACTTGTGGCTTCAACACTTTTATGTCATGATTATGCAAAGTTCCCTCTTTCTATCCTTTATGCGCTATTGCGATATGTAAGCGATGGGATTGCGTTTGGGGTTGGGTAAACTTAAAAGACATAAAAACGTAAGCTTGGGAATTTACCTATTAAGTTAGGTCTACCCATTGGGAATTTACCTATTAAGTTAGGTCTACCCAATTGCTTGAAAAACTTGTAATGTGTTTTGGAAACATGGTGGACATGACACTTAGAAAAGATAAGTGTGACCAACTCGAGGTTGGGTTGAGTTTGTAGCATAAACCTACCCGGAACCGACCGGCTTAACTAGTTGCTACAAACAATAAGACCCAATGTGAGAAGTTGGTCATGTTGTACCTTGAACCCGAGGTTAGACCAAGTTGTGGTGTAAAGCTACCCGGACCCGCCGGCTTAACTAGTAACCACAACAAAGTCTAATGTGAGAGGTTAAGGCGCATTAATTAATTAATGCCTTGTGATTAGGGTTAAGTCATGGACCGCTGGAATACTTAACCAATGAAAACACGATGGGTTGGTAGGGTTAAGTCATGAACCTTGGGTACACTTAACCAACTTGGTACTTGAATGTGTTGGGTTAACCACGTTAACCCATTAAGGAAATCCTAGTTGCGTGGTCCTTTGCACCAGTAACCCTCTTAGTTGTATCATGACACCCTAGGGACTAGGCTAGGGAGGGGCACAATTACTGGGATGCCATGTAAGCGACCAAACGACGACTGAGTAGGTGCGCCGGTGTGGGTTCAGGCGGGCCATGATCGTGCACATGGTCCGGAGTTGAAAAAGCAGGCACGGGCACCAGTAGGTTTAAACTGTGCATGCTTGGTTTGTGTCGGTGGTTGACACCCTAGGACTGGATACACCCTAGGGTGGACCTAGCACAGTTTAGCTACACTTCGTAGTTGGGCCGTATGACACAGACACTTGACGAGATAGGCTTATAGGGAGCCGATCGACTAGACCGTGCTAGTTGGACCTTGGTTTGGGTCATTCTTGATGTTGGGCCAAACTTGGGCCTGGGGATCACTTCTTGTTTACACTTTGGACCTCGTATTGGGGTCACTTCATGTTATTGGGCCAAAGCTTGGGCCAAGAGATCAATACTCGTTTATTCAAGTCATGTTAGTTTACTAGTACACATGTGGTGCAAAACCTTAATCCTGATTATGCGATGACACCTTTATCTACCTTGATAGTTAATCATCATGCTAGTATGCTGTTATCCTTATGTTCATCCCTTGCTGCCCATACCAGTTAACTTTATCAGTTTACATTGATTGTAGTAGGGCTTACCAGCATTTTTGACTGACCTGTTTTCTTTCGCCTCTTTTCTTCCGTTTCCCCCCCCCCCTCAGGTTCTCAGGGTGGGAACATTGGAGCTTAGCTTGGATCTTTACAGCTTGCTTACTGGATTTGCTCATGTACGGTTTGGACATTGAGCTAGCTATGGTTTATCACTTCATTTTGGGGATAGTACTTTATGTATTTCTGTTTTCAGATGATGTTGTTTTATCTAGACTTGTTTATTGGGAAAATTGATATTATGTTGTACCAGACTTGTTTTGAAATGGTTTAAATCTTCCGCTGTTTTATCTATGTTATTTACTCTGTTTACATATATACATATGTTCTTGTTCTGCCTTGATATATCATTTTGCATGTTTACCTGATTCAAACACCCCTCCAAAGTCAGAGTGCTTGCAAGAGTCACCCTGGCGGAGGTGGGGTGTTACACAAGGCCCAAATAAATCTATCAGGATCAGGGTTTAATTGGGTAGAGTTAAGGATATGATCAATGCACACAAGCTCATTAATCGTTTCTAGCCCAAAATAGGTGGAAGGTAAAAAGCCCAATGGGCCCAAAGAATGTGCTGAAGCAACTGACAGGGGATTAAATTGGTTTAATAATGCCAAGTTTGGAAAAAGGGTGGAGAAGGGGATCTGTTCGTTCCAAATATCCATCCAAAATAAGCAAGTGTTTCCATTATTGACTATAACATGAAAGAGAGATTTTAATATGGGAATGGTGGATAATACTCCTTTCCAGAAAGGTGATGGATTAAAAGAAGGGTTGAAGTGAAGGATGAAGAAGGGGTTAGCTTGATACAGTCTGTGAAGAATCCAATCTTTCCAAATAAATTGTCCTGGGGTAAGGCAGCGCCAAAGCCATTTAGCCAGAAGCACCATGTTGAAGATAAAGAGGTTGTGAATTCCAAGACCCCCATGGTTCAACTGAAGGCAAACAGTTTGCCAATTGATTAGTTTTTTCAATTTACCCCCATTCCAGAGAAAAGAGCTTCGAATTGAATCAATTTTGTTGATTACCCAAACTAGGAGTTTGTGGAAGGACATCCAGTAGGTTGGAAGTGAAGTGAGAACATGCTTGACCAAGACAAGGCGGCCCGCTGATGATAATGAATTGGCTTTCCAACTTGCAAGTCTATTTTCAATTTTGGAAATGAGAGGTAGCAAGTCAGATTTGTGAAGTTTGGTAGGACGAAGTGGAATGCCTAAGTATGTGATTGGGAATGAATCCAGTTTGCAATTGAGACATTCAGCAATTCTAGGACCCAGGTGAGTGCAATTGCCCAACATTATAATAGCTTTTATTGAAGTTGATGGATAGTCCTGAAATCATTTCAAAAGTGTAGAGGAGTATTTTGAGGCAGTGGATGTCAGAGGGTGTTGGAGGGGTAAAGAGAATAGTATCATCTGCAAATTGTAAGCATGATGTATGAACATTTGAATTTGGGAGTGAGATGCTAGAGAATATGCTCAGGGATACTGATTGCTTAATCATTTGATTAAAAGCATCCGCAATCAAAACAAAAATGAGGGGGAGAGAGGGTCCCCTTGTCTTAATCCTCTTCTAGATTTAATTTTGCCACCGAATTCTCCATTAATGAATACTGTAGAGATGCTAGTGTGAAGAATTGCATTGATCCAATTAAACCATCTCAAGGGGAAACCTCTATAGGACATAAGAGAGATTATAAAGTCCTAGCTAATTGAGTCAAATGCTTTTGAAAAGTCAAGTTTGAGTAGAACACCCGGGGTATTTGAATTATGGCAAAAGGAAATTACTTCTTGGGAAGCGGCAACACAATCAAGAATGTTTCTACCTTTGATAAATGCAGATTGTACAGGGTCAATCAGTGATTCAATGTGGTTTTGAAGTCTGATGGTTAAGATTTTAGTGATAATTTTTAATGTTGTATTGAGAAGACTAATGGGTCTGAAGGAATGCAAAGTGTTGGCACCAGTGAATTTGGGGATGAGAATGATATTCGCATAATTTAATTTGGCAATAGATAAGGGGTTGGCAAAGAATTCAGAGCACATTTCAATGATATCTGTTTTTAGTGTGAGCCAAAAGTGTTTGAAGAAGACTGGGCCAAACCCATCAGGCCCAGGGGCTTTATCATTCGCCATTTATTTTAGGGCCTGCCAATTCTCCTCCTCAGAGAAAGGTTGATCAATAATTATCGGAGAAGGGTTAGGGTATAAATGATGCCAGTTTATATCAGGAGAAGATGGAGGAAGTGAACCAAGAATGTTTCTATAATAATTAGTGAAGAGATGGCAGATGTTCTTTGAATCAGTGAATGAGGTGTTGTCATGAACGATTTCTGAAATGAAAGAGGAGCGACGATGTCCATTGGTAATTCTATGAAAAAAGGCAGTATTTTTATCTCCTTCCTTAATCTAATTAGCTTTTGATCTTTGTTTCCAACCAAGTTCTTCTTGCTTGATTAATCTGTCTAACTCTAACTTATGTTCTTTCAGGTTGTACCGTTCAGAGTCAGACAAGGGACACTGTTCCTCAATGATGTTTAAGTTCAGAATAGCATCTTGAGTGGAAGAGATGCGAGCTTTTAAGGAATTCCATACATTTTTAGCCCATGGACGAATTAATTTCCTTAAGGAACGAAGCTTGCATACCATCCTTACAAAGGAAGATTGGCGGTTTGGTAATTTATTCCAGTTATGGATGATAAAGCTATCAAAGGAAGGTTCAAGCAACCAGAGTCTTTCAAATCTGAATCGACGATTGATAGGGGGACTAGAACATGTATCAAGGAGGATTGGGCAATGATCAGAAATGGTGGTGGCTAGACCATTCAGTAATGACAGAGGAAAAAGATCATCCCATATAAGATTGAAGAAGAAACGATCGAGTTTAGCCAAAGAGGGGGAATCTCGTCTGTTTGACTAGGTATATTGACGGTTGCTGATTGGTGGTTCAATGAGGGAGCAATATTGGATAAAAGCATTAAATTGAGGAGAGTCTGAAGATGCATTGCCAGAGTTACGATCAATGACGAATCGAGTCATGTTGAAATCACCACCAATAATCCAAGGGTCATTAATATATTGAGACAAGTCATAACAATATTGCCTTGTAACAGTTCTATCATGAGCATCGTTGGGTGCATAAATATTAGTGAAGTGGAAAACATTATTAGAAGAAATGTGATGAAGGGACACGTGTAAAACTGATGGAGAAGAAAATGAATGTTCAAAAGACCACAAGTGCTCATACCAAGCAATGATCAAACCGCTACGAGTGTCTAAAGCATCAACATGTGTCCATCCAGATAAGAGGGGTCCACAAATTCTACGAATGAGAGAGATGGGTGGGTTGGAGAGTTTAGTTTCTTGTAAAAATAAGATATTGATATGAAGTGGGGTAATGATGAGATTGACAGCATGGTTTTTTGTTGGGTCCCCCAAACCCCTGATATTCCATGTGACTATCTTCATTTAGAGAGGTTAGTACGCAGTTGTTCTTGGGTTTGCATGGCCATGTAGTGTTTGTCATGCAAAGTAACACCCATATTTTTTGACAATTTTTTATTTAAAACTTTATTAGCTGAAGAAAAAACAACCAGTTCAAAATAGCTACCCGAAGTTCCAGGAGGCAGTGAGAGAGCTCTGTTGATCCGAACAATCCTTCTGACCGACGCTGACGAAAAGCGAGGAGAGGATGAATCTTGGCCTTCTAGTTGTCCATGCTGAGCTACAGGTTGCTGATCTTGGACTTGTTGAGTTGGCAACTGCTGGTGAAGGGGAGTAGATAGATCCAGGTCAGCCAATGGGTCCCATCTAGGCATCGTCATTTCCACATTCTGTTGGTCAAAGAGAGCTAGATCATGCTGATGATCATCCAGAATTTTCGGCACCTGTCTCAAAGCTTCATCAGACATAACATCAAACCTATCTTCTTCCATATGCTCCACGGGCTGCACCATAGGTTGAGAAATAAAACCATCATGCTCATAATCGATCCCCAATAGGAGTGTCTCCGGACGTTGGTAGGGATAAGCGTGTGACCAGCGATCCACCTTCAGTTTAACTGCACGGTTGTTAAGGTGAGCAATAAAAGTATTGGGGGTCGTAATACCTTCATAGAATTGCATCTTGACATAAAGGTAGCGGTGATCGATGAAAGACCAATCGCACAAATCAGAGTGGATGTATCACCCCATCGTCTTTAAAGCTTCTCGAATGGCATCTGTGTTATGCTTAAGGAACTCAGGAAAGTCACTAATTTTTGCCCATGTTTCCGCTTCAAGAGTGGGTTCTGGAATTTCTTCATGATTACTAGCTTGTTGAAGCGAGACAACACCTCCATCTTCATTGTTCAAGAATTTAAGCATTAAGGCCTGCTCTTTGGTGTTTGCATTAGGAAAATGAATAAGGAAGGAGTTGTCAGAGATATGCCAGATTGGCCACACATATTCATATCCAAAGGTTGATGTTAGAACTTGTGAGAGCATTTCAATGGACCAGAGACCATCAATGACGGTTAAATATAGGTAAGCGTCTGCCATTTCTGAGAAAAGAGGAAATTTTTGAGGGATAGAGAATGAATGATCTGGATAAGGGGTGATTTTTCTTTTGAGGTGATGGAGGGATTAAATTTTGAATTAGTGGATATTTTAATTTGGTGAATGGTGAAGGCGTGCATATTTTAATTTTTAAAATTGATTGAAATGGGTGATATCATTTGGATGTTGCACTTTGGTGAATGGTTGTTGCACACATTAGAATTTATATGTACGATTAGGATTCTTTTGCATACATACTGAATACATGTCATAAACAAAAATTGCATTAAGGAGGTCAACTGAATTAGTAGACCGCCTGATTTTTGCATTAGCTTAGGGACATATAGAATAAAATATTTGGCAAATAGGTCATGCATTTAAGGAATAGTAATCTAAAACAATTTGTTGCGTACCTGGTGGATTGATGGAAAAACAAAGACATGGTGACCAACGAAAATTGCGTCGCCCTCACAAGTGCAATTTGGTGGATTTGGAAGGAGTGTAATACGAGGACTTTCAAGAACATAAACAAGACAAAAGAGGAAATCAGTGGTTTAATTAAAATCGATATCGAAAACACAGTGAACATTGAACTGAGAAGAAGACTATTATCCAGCTTAGAAGACAGTAGAGTTCATGCGTAACTCGGGGATCGAATGGATAGGGGTGCTAGAATCCTAAATATTTCCTCTCATTTCCAGCCACCATGATTTCTAGGGATTTGGAGTTGTTTCTCGAACTGGGAAAGTGGATAGTTTAAGTCAGTTTCGTGTATCAGCTGTTTATGTTATGTCGGTTGTCTTTAATTTGGGCATCACGTGTGTTGTATAAACCTTATCATCATGGGTTGTTATGCCTTAATAAAATTATACCCATTTAAAAAAAAGAATTATACGGAATTAATTTATAGTAATATTTGGGGGTTACAGTAATTAGCTTAGAATGGTAATTAGATTAGAATTTTAAATCAGACTGATATAAATGACATTAAATAGGTAATTGATGCCTTAAGAAATATGATCGTTAAGGTCATGAATGGCACATAACCGAATTGACAGTAATAAATAAAATTAAAAGGGGTTAATGAGAATTGATTAGCATAGTAAGTGCTAAATCCAATCAGGAATTAAATAATTAAACATCCTAGGAAAGGAAGTTACAGGTTTTCCTTATTTTATTCTAGTTAATCTAGAATTAATATAATTAAGAACAAGAGTTGGACTTAGTAGGTTAATGATGTGAGGTCAGTTTCCTTATTCAACAGAAGTCTACGTACACTTTCTAGCAGTCAAATATATGTACAGCTAATGTGAGATATCATTAACCATAGGAAACCGTGACGATAGTTAATTGCATAGCGAGAATTATTTCCTAAAATAAGGTATACTTCAAGGGAATAATCCGTGAGCTAGCCTGCTTCGGCGTTAGAGGTATTCAATAGTTAGATCCACCCATAAAAGGGTGTTAAGTGACAGCGTAGCTCTCCTCCCCATAAAATAAGAAGTATTAAATGGTTATTGGGTACGATTTTGGTAATCCTTGTGTAGGTCTGCTTTCTCTAGGTAGTAAATGATGAGGTGAGAGTCCGCCTTGGGATTAGGTATTAAACGACAGTTATGGTGGTACCGTAAGTTTGCCTATCATGTGGGAAGTATTAAGTGGCTAGGGGATTATCTAATAAGGTCAACTAGCTTGAAACATGAGGGACGGCCATGAGGTTCTTAAATGGTGTCGAGCTTCCACCTAAACCTGGTATTAAGTGGTTTATGCGTTAACGACGGAAGCTTTAAATTAGTAGGACTTAGTAGCATTGTCCTTTAATTTATATTAGTGTAGGGTGAACCACCGAGTAAGATATTAAGTGATCGATAGGTCCGCCTTGGGTCTTAAGTGATCAAAAGGGTTCACCCTTACCTTATATGGATAGTAAGATCTTAAATGGCTATATATAAATAATTATCTTCCTTATGGAATAGCGAGTAGTTGGGGGTCCATCTCTTAGTCTTCGCTAATTAGTTGAATGGTGGTTTAAAGGTTTTATACTTATGCGCAAGGTTTTAAATCTCGGATAACGGTCGCGTTTCGTCTTGGGATTTTAGAGACTTGATCTCATATCAGAGGAGATCTTGGATGAGATGAGTTTAACTCGGGCGTTCATCTTGGATTTCCATCTCGAGTCTGAAAGTTTACATCGGAACAATCTCGGGGTAGATGTTATACGTTAAATAATGATATTCTTGTACATTGATTTTTTACGAATGTTATTATAAACATAGCAACTTGAAATTGAATTGTAAAATCATTTCATTATTCATAATTTATTAAGGATCATTCATAATCTATATCATAATATGATTAAAATAGAAATAAAACACAATGTAAATAGATTAGTGATTACCACATATGATCCATGAACATGAGTTATTATTAGACATAAAACAAAAAAAAGGTCCACAACATTAAAAAGTTCAGAATAAGTAGAATATAAAATACATAATTTCATAGATAACATGTATGTAAAAAAATGAATATGAAAATCATAAGCATTTTAGAACATATGTGAACATACAATATGGTCATTTAACAGGCAAAATGTTAAATAGCATGCAACTATCTTGACTAGATTTGAGTTTTTTAATTATTGTTCTGATTCAGGAATGAATTTAAATTTTAATCGAAAAAACAAAGTTCTCGGACGATATTCGAGTATCTCGTCCCAGTCGATATATATCGTTCGATATCGCAAAATCTCGGACGATATATTCAAAAGGATATTTACAAAGAGATTTGTCGTTTCGTTTTGGGTGGTGCTCAAAACGAGATATCGAAGGAGATCTCAGGCAATATTTTAGAGATCTGAAATAGTGCTTATGTGTAAACGTTTTATCTCAGTATTGCGATATCGTTGTCATTGGGAATATTACCTTGGGTACGGTAGTTAGTTATCGTGTGTAAACTTTTACAAGGTTAGGTTATAATCACGAGCCTTGTTAGACATATGTGACGGCCCGCCCCGCACCAGCCGGCATTTCCTTCGAAAGTGCGCTGTACACATGTCCGACTAGCACGGAACGGTCGCCAAAGAAAGGAAAGAAGAGAATGAACTAATCGAAAACCTGTAGAATGTCTCACAGCGCATGGAACAAAATATAATAATAATGTACTTGACATAAAACAGGCGAGACAGTGCATAAGCTGATAATTAAAACCAACATCATCATCAGAGTAGCGGAAATCCAAATACAGCTTATTACAACTTTCCTAATTACTGTCTCTAAACAAAAGAAAGAAAGGTACACCACTAATGCCCAAAGTAGTGACCGTAGAAACACAGGGAGAATATCTATATATATGTATCATACGTGGAAGCCTCCTGCTCGTCTTCGATACAGTTACTCGTGCATACCACCTAACCTGTCTCTAGTCTTCTCGTGAGAGCACCCAGAGTAATAAGAAGATACATAAAACTCTGGGTCAGACAAAAAGTCTGGTATGAGCGATAAGCAGCTAAACAGAATAATAACAGGTATACTAAACCATACCTGAACCTGGACCTGCAACCAAAGAGTTAGCACTACATACCGTACAATACTCTAAGGTGCCACTGAACAGATGGTGTAAAGATAACGAGGGTGGGGGTGTGCATGTCATAATGATGGCAAACGAATCAAACATAGCAACCATCCTCACATCTCTCACTCAGTGCGTAAAGCATACGATGTCCACCACTGTCAATCACTAGACCCATCGAAGTAGTGACGGAATTCGACTTGTACAACTACTGCTACTACCAAGCTTGCCCCATGGAGTCATGACCAAATCTTTACAAATGACCCCACTTCATTGGTCTATAGCTCTTTAGTCGTACCTAGGCCATTGTGGCCCAGAATCCGTTCACGTACCTCCCATACATAGTGATCCAAAGTCATAGACATCGACAACCCCTTAGCACACGTTACGCAGCAAAGTCCAATCATGAAGTTAACTCATTGGTTCCCATCTGGATCCTGAGTACAAACTTCCCACTTGGACTACCTTTGCATCTCGCGTTTTGGTCGAATTGGAGTTGGTCTTCAAAAGAGTCATCGCGTAGTAGTAATAACACACGTCCGGTTCGGTTCGGATATGCATAGTGCTCCAGTCCTCATTGGTTCGGTTTGGTCCAATGCTCTCTAGTATGCTCCTGGGTGCGGTTCGGTTCGGTGTTCCCCTTCTAGCTCGGTTCGGTTCGGATGCCCTCTGCCTGGGTTCGACTCGGTGGTTGCTTCCTGGTTCGGTCCGGTGGTTGCTCCCTCCTAGGTATCCCGATCCGATCCCATCCCGCTTCATTCGCCCGATCCGATCCCATCCTTTCTTCATTCACCCGATCTGATCCGGTCTTCCCCTCTTAGCTCCGATCTGATCCCCTGCCCAACTCCAACTCTAAGCAAATGGCATTCCTTCACGCCAAGCCCTTTATGCTGAGTTCCAATCCGAATCAAGTTCACCTACCCGGTTCTCCTATCCGATCCGAGTCCAATAATCCGATCCGATCCGGTTTGAAACTCTGCACATTTCCTGTAGCTTTCCAGCGACTGTTTCACGCCATACGTCGGCGTTTTAGACCATTCTAACAGTTCTAATCAATTCACGAAACACCATACAGTCATAGCAACATGTATAATCAACCACAAGCATCAAAACAACAATATGATGTATTAAAATGGATCAAACAAAGCCAAAAACCTACATTTTCCCTTAATCATGTTTAGGCATAACTAATGATATGATTAATAAAACTTAATCAAATTATCCAAACTTTCTAATAGAGGCTTAAAACATCATTTCGAATTTTATAAGAATTTTTCCAGATTTTTAACATGTATAAATTCGCTAATTATCACTAATTACTCTTAATTAAGCATAATTAGTTAGGAACTATGCAAATCACTCACCTTGGCCACAAATTAACTTTTAGATCTGAAATAAATCTCTGTTATGGCGTTGTTCCCAATGCAACACAGTTGCTCTAACCTTGCTTTGGTACAATTCCTCCTCAATTTGATGTTGATTAGGCTAATCTTCAATTAGAAAGTGGTTTGGGGGTGTTTTAGATGTTGGAGGCCATGGCTAGGTTAAGAGGAATGAATAGTGATGGCTGAAAAATGAGAAAAATGTATTCTACAAACCCTAACAGCCCTTTTAAATTCCTAATCCCGAAATTTCCCATTGGGCCTAGCTGTTAATCACCCGGTTAAGCCCAATTAAGCTGTTTTTCACCATCTAAAACTTGTTTCAGCCATATCTCCCAAACGGTGAGTCCGTTTGGCTAACGTGACCACTCTACGGAAAGGTAAACCATCATTCGGATCCAATGGAAGTGGTTTCAGGTCAAAACTCCTTTCCAATCAAAAGTTATGGACAAAACAAGATCAGCTAGGGGCAAAATAGTCATTTAAAAATCGGCAAAAATCATGAACATGGGAAATGACTCCAGTAGTCGTCTCCCAAAGTTACATGACCATACGACTTCGTATATGAAAGAAATAAATATTCTATGATCTTGCGATGCATAGAATGCGAGTCGTTACAACATATGTTTTGGTTCAGACCAAACGGGATACATATGTATATCGTAGATGGTGTTATGCATTTTCTACTCACAAAGACTTGTTGTTCAGAGCTCCTTCTCACAATAACTCTCAGGTTTCTCTTAGAGAAGACAGGTCTTAGCAGGTGTTCAATTTGGTTTTTGGTTCTTGTTCTCTCAAGCTCGGTATCAATGTGGCGATATGCTTTAAGGTAGTCACCTTAGTCGGTACTAGTTATATTATTTTGTTTTTGCTGTGAGCTGCTTTTATTTTACTCTGATTATGCTTATGCTCATTATTTGCAAGTACTGGATTTATACTCTCCATTCATGGATGGGTTTGAGTTTCCATTTTTGTCGAAATTCGGACTCAGAAAAGTGTGGGATGTTACAGCAATGGTCTCAGAGCCGACCCTTGCAAAATGAAATAACAGAATCTAATGGTGGCAGGTCGTCCTTTGTAAAATAAATATCAGATTGCAGTGGTAATCGAGCCTTCCTTTGCAAAAATAAAGTAACAAAGTATTGCGCCGCAACAGACCCTTGCAAAAGTAAAATAACGTAATAATAGTAGAGAAAATAAGAGAAGATGCATTATCCTTGGTTTCAACTAAATTTTTGTTATTCATGCTTTATGCGGATGCAGATTTTTGTTATTCATGCTTTATGCGGATGCAGACAAAGAAGAAGCATACTCAACAAATGACATTTTTTGCTTGATCTCTCAGTTGAGTGAATCAATGGAGGTAAGGAAGAAGCGTAAGAAATGAATGAATGTATTAAGGTAAGATATGGATTTAGGTATTTATAAGTGAAGAGAATAGTACATAAGTAATTACCAATAACCTAACCTGATTCGGCTAGACCTTCATCGAAAAAAAATCATCCTTTGACAGAAGTGATTCGATCACATTTTGGTCTTATGGTGATAATCATCATGACATAATCGGTTCGACCAGGTTTTGGTCCAATACTAATCATTCGTATGACATAACCTGATTCGACCACATTTTGATCTAATTACATTGTAGAAAATTTCAAATTACATTCTTATAATTTAAATAAAAATCATTGTGCTTTATTGTTTTATGCTATTGTTTATTAGGCAAGTCATTATACTATTTTGTTTTAATATGGAAGAGTAATAATTATTTCTTATTTTATTAGGCAGGTCAATTAGCTATTTTGTTCTATTCGGCAAAGTTAACAATTGTTTTATTTTTTTTGGCAAGGTTAACTGATTTTTAAAGTGGACTTTTTATTTTTTTATGAACAACAAAAAATAAATACAGTAAAGAATTGGAGATATGCATATGCATATATGCATATGCATATATGCAATATACAAACTTTTAGAGTGGATCGACTGCTTACAAACTAAACTAGCTAAAATTGGAGTTAGACAAAATATCTAAACTACAAACTCAAAAAGCAAAAAGCTCCACACAGGGAGCAACACATAACCATAACCCAACATACACTGACATAATCAGCTGCCAAAAGGTTTGCACATTTCAATATGACATTCACAGCGCAAGGTGAGATAATAACATCTTTAAACTAAAACAATCCAGTCTAATATCCAGATTTCATGCTTCAACATCTGAGTTTCAATCACATTCCATTTCAGCAAACCACACGAACATACGATAATATGACATGAACAATTGGCTTAGAAACAAAGTAGAAGCATCAAACATTTCATTAGAAGAACATAACAGAGATATACTATATCTAAACTGCTCACATCAAGACTTTTGACTGAAGTTAACAACATCAAAAAGTTTGAAATTGGATTTTAGAATGGTTGAACACCCACATGCAATGCACAATGTATTGCAAATCCTCCATTGCACAACAATTGCCTAGCAGATGATACTGACAAGTCAGTGTTTAATTGAGTACAAGCCAAAATTCACATCCGAGGAGTCACTACCTCAAATGGAAGCCATTTAAAAGAAACATTAAATTGTGGCATAGAACCAATGACAAGGTAATAAATCCTTTTTTCATACTCAAATTTTAGTTTTTATTCAAAATATAGTTTTAACTATTAAATTATTATATTGTCGCATTTAAAGTTGTTAACTGTTAGTTAGCATCATAAATTTGTAGTGTTGTATGTTTTAATAACAAATTGATGGATGGGAAAGTATAAAGCAACTAATATTATTTGAAATTGCTTTAGAATTATAAACTAAGACATAATTTTAAGGAGTAACTTATATTATATGATTACAAATGATATGATATTTCTTAATTATATCTTGAATATTTAAAGGCAATGCACTAATTTCGTAGGAGAATCATAAGAGTTGATGATCTCTCCTCACTATTATATTGATGTATGCAATCACAAGTTTATTAGTGCCAAAAAGTATGTTTACATACTTTTGATATATTCATCGATAATTTATTACTAGTACGAACGTGAGTTTAAAATTCAAAAGTAGTATGTTTGTGATAAGAAAATAAAGTATAAAAAATGTAAATAAAAATAATGTATAATTTTTAATTAAATACGTGAGTATATATTAGAGGATATTCTTAATGTACCTAAAATAAATAAAGGTTCAATATCAAAAGTAACTCCTCCCTATATTACATAATGATGTATTGATAAGAAGTAACTGAACTTTGTTGAAAACGAGCAATTAATTGTAGGTGAACTTGAGTTAAATTTTTTCTACAAGGTCATGTATTTAAGAGAAGTGAGATAGTTAATGTTATTTCATTTAAATAACAGTTTACAAAATCGTATGAGATAAGGATTTCTGAGAAATCCTACCATATCCTTGGCTATGAAGTCAGAAGGTTATGCGGGCCGAAAGTCGGTACATATAACTATCCGTGAGGGATCTTTTATGAATCCCTTGAAAAGTATTTCGAGGAAGACCGACATTAGATGACTATTTATGTTCTGAACAAAAGTTTTATGAACTAAAATCAAATTAGTTTTGCAAATAAAGAAATTCTTAAAATGTTTATGAATACCATTTCCTTTGCATTAAGATATAATTACATTTTCAAAATGTACCAACTTCATAGTGAAGGGATTTTACTGAGA
Organism: Allium sativum; assembly: GCA_030737875.1. Taxonomy (NCBI): domain Eukaryota; kingdom Viridiplantae; phylum Streptophyta; class Magnoliopsida; order Asparagales; family Amaryllidaceae; genus Allium; species Allium sativum. The sequence continues at coordinate 294,346,023 of CM060909.1, forward strand.
AATTACTAGTCGTAAGACAGAATTAGATACTATCCGAATGTATAGCGAATTACATGAGGTGAAATGAAATTAGTTAATCTAAACGAACGTATCATATTAGAGTGTCTATTAAGTATTCTTTCGTATGGAAGAGAAAGTATATAATTTGATGTTGATTAACCAAACCATTAAAAGTGATGACTATGTAATATGGTATGATGTGCAGATCTAAAATAAACTCCAAGTATGTTATCAAAGTATGATTTTGAGAGTTGTATCTAAAGAGATATGATCCATTGGCTACAAAATGTCTTTATAAGAAAGAAAAATGTTGGTAGAATGCAAAAAGAGACATCAATGAAAATATTAACATAAATTTCAATAATTGAAATTGATGAAATAGATTCAACTTTGATTACTCAAGTTCGTTACTCACAAATTATCCCTTTGTAAGAGTTAATGATTTGGTACATATGAGTTGACATTTAAAGTAGTAAATACTAATTGAAAGTAGACTATTTGCACATAGCAATCAAAGTATCCGAAAGTTGGTGTGAGCAATAATTGGGTTTATGAGTGTATGGATATGATCAAGAACAGATACAAAAGTGTCATTAGATAAGCATCAAAATTGAACAAATATTTTGATGGAAATATCAAGTTTAATTATCAATCAAAATGCAGAGGAAGCATATGCTCATAAGAAAAAAATTGTTAAAATGGTACATTGATGCTTCTAAACTATAAGTAAACAACACATTATTGATTTTTAAGATGTACTTGTGTTAAAATAACTTTTAGTTATTTTAATGCTCAACATTGGATTGTAAATGGTATCTTATATAGCGAGCATATAAAATATAACCACCTTCTATATTAAACGATTCAGATTCATAATAAACCATACATGTCTAAACTAAACCGTTTAAAAAAGAGAATTTTTAATGGGGATTTAAAATACGATAAATTAAGAGATGAGAAGAAACAAACATGAAATATCAACGAAAGGACAAAATTTAGTAATCATATAGGTAAATCATAAGCTGTTATAGTATACACCACATTACAGTTCACCATATCAGAATTATACCATGTCATACATACCAAGTAATGCACTGGAATAATACTAATAAGTATGGGCTTTCAATCTTCATCTTCATAGAAATGTCTTTGACTAATCTGAAATAACTCATGCTGACCAGAGGATAATGAAAACAGTATACTCGAGTCAGGACTAAAAATTCTCATGTAAGTCAAATAAAAAACATGAATAAAAGTGCAAGTAACTTAAGAGATGTTATGGGATTTTCCAAATCCTGATAACTATTTAAATTATATATATATTTAAGTTATATATGTAAGTTTTTTTTGGTCGTTAGTTTAGACCCAAAAAATATGGCGGACACAGAAAACTTTAACTCAGAAGACGAACCTAGATCCACTGACTTCGATGGAGAATATGCAGATATAGGATGGACAGAAGTCAGATCTAGAAGGAAATCAAACTCTAACGTGGTAGGTAATGGTTCAGGATCATCTCATGCAAGGAGAGAAACAGCCCAATCAAATAATTCGATCCGCATGGCTGATCTGGACAAAAGTGACAGGAATAATGACAGATCTACTAATGTATGTTCACATAGGAATGAATTTTCAAATAAAACAAGCCCAATTTTCAGATCTGGTATTCGTACATGGGCAAACGCAGTGGCAGGTAACACTACAATTACTGGGGATATTGAACGATTTGATCTTGCGTCTGATGAAGAAGGTAATTATGTAGAATTAAATGAACAGGTTTTTGATTCAGCTAAAGAGATGTGGAAGAATTCTATATACATTTATCTAGTTGGTAGGAGACCATTCTACGTACATCTGAATGCTTTTATTAAACGTGAATGGAAACCAGTAGGTCGCTGGGATGTTTTTGCTAGAGAAAACGGATTTTACTTAATTAAATATGAAAGAGAAGATGATTGCTTGTGAGTGCTTAACGGGGGTCCACGGTTCATGGATAGTAAGTTAATTTTCATTAAAAGATGGAAAACTAATCTTTGATTAGAAGGGACATGCTTGAAACACACCCGGTTTGGGTTAAACTCAAAGTTTAGACTTAACTCTATGGAACGCAAGAGGCATTAGCAAACTTGCCAGTATGATTGGCACTCCTCTTAAAATGGATGATAACACATGACACATTAAAAGACTAAATTATGCACGTGTTCTTGTAGACATAAAAGAAGATAGCAAGATTATACACAATATTAGAGCAAAAGACAATAGGAGAAACATATATTTACAAGTTGAATACAAGTCCTTACCCCCTACTTGCAAAACATGCAAATGCTTTGGCCACACTGATTCACAATGCACTACAATGGTTAAGCCCTTAACACAGATCTGGGTGGCCAAAGCTAAAGATAACAACAATGATATAGTTACAAATTGTTGTAGACCCCCCCTGCAGACTAACATATGTACATCTGATACAGCTACTACATCAACTACTACTTCAGATGAGGTAATTACTGAAGACGATCAGGTGGGTCCGAAGATGAGTGCTCCTCTAAATGATGAATGCCAGAAGGCCCAAGAGGAAGGAAGGGCTCAAGAAAAGTAGTCAGCTCGTCAGAATGACGTTGAATTGGAGGTGGTACCAGAAACAACATAAGAGTTAAAGAATCTAGAAGTTGACATTTACATTTCAGACAATGAAAGCACTCAAGATGAAGACAGGGATGCAGGGGTTTACTCTAAATCGAACCAAGAATATAACAAGCAATTTTCTGAAGAGGATGCACATAAAAATAAAACTTATGCATCTAAGCAAGAGATATTTCTCCTCGTCAATTGAGGAAGAGAAATACTAAGCCTAGATGTCAATAATTTCATGGAACGTTAAAGGTCTAAATAACGACACCCGCATTTTAGACCTCTATAATCTTCAAGGAAAATTCCTGCCTTCCATCATGGGTGTTTTAGAGAACAAACTAACTAAGGACAACATTAGTTTCTTATCGAATAGTCGAGATTCAGATTGGGACTTGGTGCACAATGACAGTAATGAAGTTAAAGGCAGAATAATGGTTTTATTGAACAAATACACATGGAGTAGTATATGCACACAACCTAACTGAGAAACGCGTTACTTTGTGGAACCCTCTTAAAGATATAGAAGATAATACTAATCCACCTTGGGTGGTATTGGGAGACTTCAACGCATATCTCAAAGCAGATATAAACAAGGAGGTCTTACTCTGCGTACCTCACAGCTAGCTGAATTCAACAATTATGTTCTAGCAAATGGGCTACTAGAGCCAATACATGGAGGCCTGCATTACACGTGGTCAGGTGGTCAGAACAAGAAAATATTATGTAGACTGGATCGGGTTTTAATCAACGCTCAATGTGTGTCCAGATTTTCAGACATGAAAGTGAATGTACTTCCCCTTCATCATGTGATCACTGCCCCATCCATATACCATTAATTGATAGAAATGACAATGCTACTTAGAAGGATATTACACTAACGTTAGCCTATCTGAGTTGATCCTTATTAATGACTGCTATATGTACAATTTGTTGCAATTCCTCAAAAGAATAAAGTACAAGATCAAAGAATGGAACAAAAAAAGACACAAAGACAATAAAAATATTGAAAGACTGGAACAACTATGTGTAGAAACTCTCAAATACATAGAAGACGGAGACAATTCAGATCAAGCTTGGAAAGCATACGCAGATTATCAAAATGAGCTCAAACTAGCTTTGCGAGTTAAAGCTATTGAATTAAAGCAAAAAGTTAAAGAAAAATGGATCACTGACGGAGACACTTGCTCAAAAAAAATTTATATAAAAATGTCTATTCGTTGTAACACTAACTACAATTTTCAAATTCTTGATCAGGATGGACAACCAACTACCAATTTTGAAGTAATTGAAAAGGAGGCTATCAACTATTTTAATGACTTATACAATGGAGAAGCAAATAACATAAACTTACCGAATGTCATCCCAGGCGAATTATTAATGCCAGAGGGAGGATGATGATGCTCTCTGATGTTTCTAGTGAAGAGGTCTCCGCTGCCTTGAAGTCCATTCACCGGGATTCCTCCCCCGGACCCGACGGGTTCGGATCCGGCTTCTACATTCTCCACTGGGGGGGACCTGTGTTGTATATAACATTGCTGTATACACAATTATATGATTTTTGTTGATGATAACAACCAAACATACATTATTATAAATGTGTTTGTTATTGTATTGTTTCATATGTACATCACATACAAGAGTATAATATTTAATATTTAAATAGAATATGACTGTACAGAAATGCAAATATTCACACTGTATTTCATTTAAATATAAAAATTTATCTCAAACATTACAACTTTTACAACTCCACTATTTGTACAAATTCACAAATGTTCTTCACATGACATTGTACTTGTATATAAAGCGAATACGATAGACAAATTTGTTTTTAATACAATAAAATAATATTTTATTTCAATTAAATTTGTTTATTACAAATATCAGTATAATTTTTCTCATTCTGTACATTTGTCCCTCACTACAACACTCATCACTCTAGTATACAGTCATTGCCTTACTATAGCATTTCATTCATTTACATTGCAATTATGGAACACACAAAAAAAGGAGGAACAACATTTTTTTCTGTCCAATAGCCCACAATGATACTAATACAAAACAACATGCCAAAGAACATTGCAAGAAACCAGGTATGCAAGCAGGTAATGTTCACAAGTGTACAACAGTGAAAAAGGACATGTTTCAATTCATTTTTTTTAACATGTGAAAATTTGGCAACTACAAAGCAATCTTCATTTCAAGCAAGATGTTAAAAAAAAGGCCAAAAGCAACTGTGTACAACATGCATCAACATGCAAGGCTCAAGTGAACTAATTTGATGTAAATATGCATGCAGAGGTTCGGTGGAGCAGCAAAGAATTGTTTTCATGTTAAAATGGGTATAAAAAAGGGATTCTCTTTTGAAATTTGAAAAGAAAAGTCACTGGTTCAAAAGCAGGAAAGAGATTAAACTTGCAATCTTGGAAAATGTAAAATTTGGCAAGAAAAGATTTGGATAAAACATTTTTTTATCATGCATGTATTCATAATTGCATGGTGCAATGATACACAATCAAGAAGTAGTTTTCTGGTTTGAAAAATCCAGCACAAGCAGAATTTAACTTAGAAAACATTTTTATTTTTCAGGAACATACAAAGAGGGTGACATAAAGCATTTACAAGGATGAGGAAAAAATTCAGCGGCAAATGCAACACACATGGTGCAGCAGAAATTGAAGCATGTAGCATGAATGGTAACATGAAAATGCTCATGCTCAAATAACACAACATGGAAGATTACTTGAAACTGCATGTGCATGCACATGCATACACAAGGGAAGTTACAAGTCAGACAAGAGCCTTTATGAAATAAACCAATTTAGCATGAATGCCAAAATGAAGAAAGATTCAAATCTGGACAGTATTAATGATGACAAGCACAATATTTACTAAGCACACATCAGCAAATTCTTATGGCAACAAATCAATGCAGGTTAAATTGTGGCAATAGGTTAATGGTAAAACCAGAAGATTTGGCAAGTATTCATTTTTGCATGTAAGGCAACTCGAATACTATTTCAGGGAACAAAGACAGAATGAAAGTTTTCGCAAGTATTGTTTTCAGAAGAAAGTTTCCACAATCCTTTTTGGCAACACTTTTAAAATGATTTTAGAAATACCTTTCTATTCAAGGAATTTATTTTGGGCAAGAACATTTTTTGAATATTTCCAGAAATACCAGGAGAATGTCTTATGACGAAAAATTATTTCATATTTCAAATTCATTCCAAATATCGTCAAGTTTTTTCTCGTAATAAATCATGGTCTTTAACAGACATTCAATCACACTTTTGGAAATCATTTTTGGCATGAAATCAATGTTTATTGTTTCCTGAAATCATGTTGCCAAGAGAACAATTGTTTTCAGATATAAGTATTTATTTCAAGGGGTCACAAATAAGTTTCATTCATGGTCTACATTTTTGGCTAAAGTTTTTTTTGAAGGGGCAAAAATTTTCTTCTAGATTTCTAAGCTAATTTAATCAAGGCAACAATTCAAAAATCAGCAGATGCATGATGTTTTGATTGCAAATGACTGTCCACAGCAAAAGGCAAGTAATAGAAGTGGCATGCAAGACATGGTGCATGACTTATTTGAAAGTAGAACATAAATGAATGGAAAGTATTTAAATGTGCATTTGTGGCATAAAATATTTTTGGCAATTGTATTTTTTGTTCTCAAAATTCAAAGTGGGACAAAAATCGACCAGGTACATTCATTTTTAAAATCAGGGGATCTTTTATTTTTGGCAAGATTATATTTCATGCAAATTTTGGGCAAGAATTTATTCATGCATTTCAAAAAAACCACAATTCTGTTTTAGGCAAGAAAGGATCTTTGTTGATTCCAGAAATATGCAAGCACCATGAAAATAATTTGAATAGTTTCCTGAATTCAACAAATCATACATGGCATTCAACAACAGCAGACAATTCATTCAATACCATGCAGCAAAGGGGGATTTATCGCGCAATAAATCAGAGAATTAAAAGCCGAGGAAATCCATTTCATTCAAGGCAGAACAAAAGGGGAAACACACGCAAATCAAATCAAGGCACTGAATGAAATCAGAGTAATTATAGGATTTCTTGATCCTATATATATCACCATCCTCGTCACAGGCAGTGTATCGAAAACCAGAACAAAATTGAAAAATCAAATTCAGAGAAACTCACAAAATTACTTCATCTTTTTCGATCGCCAAAGAGTGGCCAAATCAATCGACGAAGGAGCATCTACTAATCGGGGCATCAGAGTATAATTCAGAGCCAACCTTTTTGAAGTCAAATTGATTTGGGGCAAAACCCTATTTTCCATTTCTCAACCGCCATCAACAAAGAGGAGAGCAAATATATCTTTTGACAAAGCAAAGTGGTTGTCCTATATTACTTTAGACAAAGGGGTTTTAGTTTTGAGTTATTTTATTGTATTGTTTTTTAATTTTCATTTGTAACCAACTCATAGGTTTACTGGTTTTCCTGTAAAAATTAGGGGTTACTAGCTACGGGTTTGTAGCTAGGGAAAAATCTGATCTAGGGGATATAGATCAGTCTAGGGTTTTGAGCATAGGATTAGAATAGGAGCGAGGGGTTCGCAAGTGTACATTGTCTTGTATGCGGGATCTGTTCTTTTACTTAGTAGAAACCTTAGGAATGCAGCAGTAGGCAGAGTTTCGCCGAAGCTGGGTATATCTATGTGTGATGCATTTTCTACATTTTTATTTTTGTTGCATTCTTGATCTGTTTCTTATTTTAATATCCTGTCAGAATTTTAATTCAGTGAAAACTGTGATAAACCCTATTCACCCCCCTCTAGGGTTAATCTAGATCCAACAACCAGCAGCATTATGTTGTGTCAGCAATACAAGAAGCTTTCATATCGGGTAATATTATAAAAGAAATAAATCACACTTTCCTGTGTCTCATAAAAAAGATAAACCTTCATGTATTGCAGATTACAGACCAATCGCTTGTTGCAATGTTATTTATGAGATTCTGAGTAAAGTGATATGCAATATAATGAAAAAGGTTCTACCAAACTTGATTGCCGAGTGTCAAAGTGCGTTCATTAAAGGTAGGAACATTTCCGAAAACTCGCTTTTGGCTCATGAATTAATTAGAAACTTTAACAAGACAGGCGTAGACAAATTTTTCTTGAAAGTCAACCTTCAAAAAGCTTATAATAGAATTAGCTGAACTTTCCAAATAAATTTGTTGACCTTATAGAAGAGTGTATTACCACACCTACCTTCTCATTCCTGATTAATGGAGTCCCGAAAGGTTTTATCACCAATAATCGGGGTATCAGGCATGGGGACCCCTTTCCCCTTATTTGTTTGTGGTCTTTATGGAGTATTTCTTCCTACAGATGGAAATTTCCACTCACAACAAGCGAACTCAAACCATCCACAATTTCTCTCCTAAAATCAGTCATTTGTTATATGCTGATGACCTTATTATTTGCATAAAATCTAATTGTGATGCAGCCAAAGAACTCAAGGAAATATTTATTAGACTTGAAAGGGCTTGAGAGTTAATGAACAGAAAGCTAAATGTTATTTTAACACTTTTTGCTTTAGAAGAGGAGAAATATTGGGCATCCTTAATGTTTCTGAAGGAGTATTACCAGTTAAGTATTTAGGACTGCCACTATCAAATAACAAAATTACTGATAGAGAATGTGCATCTCTAATTACTAGCATAAGAGACAGACTTCAAGGTTGGAGCTCCAAACTCCTTTACTTCACTGGCAGAATCGAATTAGTTCACATGTTGATTCAAGCAAAAATTTATTTTTGGTTACAATCTTTTCACCTACCAGATGCTACCATTGGAAAAACTGAAAGTGTGTGCGCTGATTTTATATGGAAAGGGGGTTACATAAGATCAAATACTCTAATTTAGGTAGACCTAAAAAAGAAAGAGGAGTTGATTTGAGAAATCTCAGAAATACAAGAGAAAATTTTGCCGCTAAATTGGGATGGAAATTATTACTTCTCAAGGATTATGGGCGAGATGGATGAGGAAGAGGTACATCAAAGAAATTTTTTGGGCTATGGGTGTAAACATTAATTCGTCACCCACTTTGAAAGCAATTATGAAATCTAGAGATACATTGAAATTGAATTGCATGAAAGAAATTGCAACAGGCAGAGACACTAATTTATGGCGGGACCCCTGGTTTCATGGTCAATCGTTAATTGAGTGATTGGGATGGGACACTTACTCAGCATATAGCTGTCCAGAAATTCCAGTCGATCAAATCATTTCCATTGGAACCTGGCAATTCGACCAATTCCCAGCCTCTCATGCTATTAGAAATGACATCATGCAAATTTCTATTTACGATAACAGAGTTAATGAAATTGGGGTTGGAATCAAAATGATCAATTCATCCTTGCAAAAGCTTATGACAATATACGAACTCCCTGTCCTATTGCAGAATGGTCAAAAATTGTTTGGAATAACGCCAAAGTTCCTAAAATGGCTTGCACTACTTACAAAGCAGTTTTACAACGACTTCCTATGAAGGATAGGCTAATTAAATGGGGGATTAGTGTTGACCCAACTTATGTTCTATGCAGAGAAGAGGAAGAAACTCACACGCATCTTTTTTCCACTGTCAATTTTCCAAACAAATAATGCAACGTATATTTGGAAATCAATTGATGCAAGAGAATGAAAATCTGGAGCAATTTCTAGATTACCTGAGGAGGCGGTGGAAGCTTAAATACATGGTGACCAACAAAAATAGCATCACCCTCACAAATGCAGTTTGGTGGTTGTGGAAAGAACGCAACAGGCAAGTATTCAATAATTGCAACAAAACAGCAGTAGAAATTAGCAATTTGATCAAGTATGAAGCAGATAACACGCTGAAGCTTAAGAAAGGGGAAGGTTTTACATCATTTCAAGCACGCAGTGGAGGTGATGGAGCACTCGCGGATCGAAGGGAGACAGCTTTAGAAATCCTAAATAATTTTGATTTTCATCCACCATAATTTTAGGGTTTTGTATACTATTAGAAAAAGGAAAGATGGAGTTGAAATGCAGATGACGTGTATTTTTCGAATGTATTTACAGTGATGGGTGCGTTGTACTTACCCAGTTATCTTTGGCCGAATATGGGCTTTGAGCCTTTAATAAAACTATATACCCATTTTCAAAAAAAATATTGTATATGTAATGTCTATCGGTAAAGTATAATATTGAAAATAGTATTGAGGCATTACCATATTACCTATTAAGACATTATCACATGTCATATATGCAGGCACCGTAATACAATCGTAAACAGGTAGTTGTCAGAGGGTCCCCTATAGATACAACACAAATTAAATTCGTATTGGGCTCGTATAGGAATAAAATATGACAAGGCATGTGAGGCAATGCCCAAGGTAGGATTTTACCAATTAACCCTTTCTAGCTAGTTGTAACCCTTACCGGCCAACCATATACAACACCCCCGGTCAAATCAAGGTGCACCAATCGAATCACAAGGTATGTGAGTAATAAGAAGAGGAGTGTCCGCAAGAAGTTGCTAAACTCGTTGACCAGACATAGGCTTTTGTTTTAGTCATTTTACTTTTAACATAATTTTCAAGGCTATCCATCGTCAATCACTTACTTCATTCCAAAAAAGTTCCCTAATTCACTGACTTTATTTTTGAACATCATCCACATACTTAGGTTTTAAAGTGGTTCCAGTATTAACAGAGAGTATGTCTATATCCAACCCTAGTGTTTTTAACAACAAATTGTCATTTCATACACCGTGGTTGATTTATGTTTCAATAAGCATCATAATTTCAACTGAAAAACCTATTATACCAAGTTTGAATTTCAATTCCACAAAATCATACCCTAAATCGAAAAAATATTGAATTCACAATCATATCAAAAAACAGTATAATTCCAAATTCAATTTCATGTTACAATATACCAAATCGGTTAAATATTGGATTCAAGATTCAATTTAATATCAGTTTATTATTAGGTTAAAATTTCAATTTCAAAATTTCATATCATAAATATCATTATTGAAATGTAATCTTTTAATCCAACATAGTTTGGACTCAAAAGGCTTGGTTTGGAAATAGTTTTTTAGGTAAAATTATTTTTATACATGCAATAATTGGGTTTAAAAATAATAGTTTTAGTCGAAATAATTTAAGTTTATAATAGCTTAACTAGTAATAATTTTTATTAGAGATACCTCAAAACAAAATAATATAATGGAAAATTTCTAATAGATATAGTGAAATAAAATAGGACTAATTTGAAAAAAAATATAATCATTTGGAATAGAATAGTTTATTTCTTTTAAACCATTGTGAACCCAATTCCAAGTTTCATATTTTCACTTTAAACTATTTCAAGTCTCATATTTCAATTCGAAACAAATTTCAAGTCATTTCAAGCTTCAAACCAATTCAAATTTCTATTTCCCAATCCAAAATCTGTTTTAATTTAAACAACAAATCTTAAATTTTAGTCTAAACATATAACATTAAATTGATTTTGAATCTTAAGTTCAAAACTCTAATCCAACTTACTCGATTTTGTTTACAAACTTAGATTTCAATTTCAGTGAATTAAATTTAAATTTCGATTAAACTTATAAGATTTGAAACAAATAATTTTAAGTCAAAATTCTATAATTAATCCCATTTGACAAATTCAAAATTATAAACTCGAAAACATTTCATTTAATCTATGACACCCCGCGTCCGTTAGTGTCACTTTAATGAGAATACATTAAGTTTCGTGAAGCGCAATAGTTAACCAGAAACTGAAATTCACAATACAGGTATAAATTTTCAGCGAAAAACTTAACTTTTATTAATAAAGAAAAAGCAGTTTCAAACCAGTTACATCATCATATTGTTTAAAATATAAAAAACCTCAAATAAAACTATTTGTCTTACAATTCCAAACATCAGAGTACAAAAATGTAAAGTCATATCCCTTATTAGAAGACATAACAAAATAGAATAGTAATCAAGACGTTATGTGAATCAAAGAAATCAAAGCAAGATTAGATCACGAACTCAGCTACTGTCCACTCCCACTCTAAGAACCCGAAGGGGGGAAGAAAGAGAGAGAAGGGAAACAAAAATAGGCCAGACATAAAGTCTGGCGAGTTCTAGTGATTTTTAGCATAAGCATATGAAAAATATGTCTAGACAGATAAATAATATTGGATGAGAAAGTACAGTAAAAACATATATATAAGTACGAGGTAAACGAGATATCGAAACAAGATAAAGGTGTATTAGACTTCTAATTCATATCCCAAGAATCAAGTTACTGCACCAATTACTAGTATTAACAGGATTAGGTGTTACCCTAATTACTACCCTTGTGATCAGCTCCCTATTACCAGAATATCACGTGTCAGCCCCGACAGTAGGGTGTATCAGTCCCTAACCCAGCAATTTATAGGATACATACCTATTCGTAGGTGTTACAGCGTCCAAGTTTCCCCTAATTGGACCTATGCACGCTCCCATACCCACCCACTACCTTGAACCTCTTATAATCCAGTTCAGTAAAGCATGCCACGACCCCTACCTAGTGCGAGGCCACTCATATGATACCAACAGAGATAGTGACTAATATGGGTTCCACACAACTTGAAATAAGCCACCCCTTAGGCTTGTGCCCCCAAGTAACTAGGATTTAAGAGTCCCATTTAGTGTCATTAATCAATTATTCCAATTTCTGTCGTTTGTACGCAGTTCAACGGCAATAGCCTAGGTTTTTAGTAGCCTAGGTTTAGCGCACATATAAAGGAAAAAAGGGAGAAAACAAATCTCAAACTGAATAAAAAGGCATAAAAAAGATTGTAAATAAATAAAAGGCAGAATAGGGATAAAGAAGACATAAGCGTACATGAACATATGATAACAGTAATCTGAAATAGGCGATTTAACAATAAAAATGACAACATATAAGAAATACCTATAGGTACTATTTATTTCAGATCCAACTATCTAAATCTTTTTTTAAAATAACAGATCTAAAAACGACATGACTCTCACAGTGATTGGATTGGAGAAGAAGAAAATATCTCTTTTGTATGTGTATGCCGTTGTAGAAGAAAGCCTACATTTATTTTATGTTGTTTTAGAGTAGTTAGAATTTTCCTTGCTAATATATGTTTGAGCAGCACCTCAATATTTCTATGTATATTTTTTTTAGAAAAAAGTTTGGGGGAATAAGGAGGATGAATAGATTTATGTGTGGAGAACAATAAGGCTTCCTACCTTTATATAGATTACCTAGGATATTTCTCAACCTTTATATTTAGGTTTTCCAATTCGACTGTACATGCAATGCTAAGTCAGCGGACGAACTTGGTCAAGAATTCAGTCCAAAAATGAACGCAAGAACATATCTCAACACTAGATTCGATCGACCCACCCTGACCTGGGTCGACTCGATCACACTGGGTTGACCAGTTACCATTGCTCTTGAATGTGTATTTCTTTTATTTAATATATATTTATATATAATCTGTCTTTTTTCCGTGTAAACTTCTCAATCCCCTAACTTCTTCATATTAACCCTGATTTTAGAAATTTAAAAGTCTATCCGACCTAAAATTTTGTAATGGACACAACGATAAAGTTTGTTTTATCTAATTATGAATATTTAATTAAGTAATATTTATTTTATTATCTTTATTATACAACTATGGTGTATTAAATTATGAGGTATTACATTCTCTCCTCCTTAAAGGATTTCATTCCTGAAATCTCTAAGTTAAGAAGAATGTTACTACTTAAACCTACATCCATCTACTCAGCCATCATCCATAGGCATCTATTGTCTTATAATTTTTAATGCTCGATATGAACATATGCAAAAAGTGTTGGGTATATGTCCTTAAGCTAATGCGAAAATTAGGCGATCGACTAATTCAGTTGACCTCCTTAATGCACTGCATGTCTATGCCATATATCCAACATGTATGTAAATATTACTAATAATACATATAAGTTCTGTATGTGTACACAATCATTCGCCAAAATGCAACATCCATTTGATAATTCTACCATTTTTAATCCATTGAAAAATAAAACAAAATGCACACACATCCATATGCAATAAGTAAGTGTTTGAGCCGATTTAGTGCTTAGTGTGTGTGTGTGTATGCAATCACGGGCATCCACTAGCAATCACTTGCATCCATATGTAATTATCGAACATAACATGTCTCAAACACATGTTTTCAAACATTGGTTTCTATCCTAAGGACCGATGATTCAAAATGATAGAGCTGAGTAAATTCAAATTCAAGAGGTAGAAAAAAGGGAATTAAAACGTACTCTCAAAGAGAAGAGGGTAAGAAGCATGAATCTTGTCCTTTGATTCCCATGTAGCGTTGTCTTGATCTTCTCCCCACGACACCTTTACTTGCTTTATCTCTTTATTGCATAGCTTCTTAACTTGCGTCTCAAGAATACGAGTAGGGCTCTTTGAAATGATGCCTCTTTCTCGACTTTAACATCTTCAAGGGTGCTTGGCTCCACTACCTTTGCTGAATCATGAAGACATTTCCTCAAATGGGAAATGTGGAACATGTCATGAACTCCCTCCAGTCTCTCCGGTAGTATAACTCTGTAGGCCATTTGGCTTATCCTCTATACAACGGGAAACAATCCTATGAACCTTGGTGTCAACTTCCCTATCGAGCTAAATGGAACTACGTCTCTTAAAGGCGATATCTTGATGAAGGCCATGTCTCCTACTTCGAATTCCAAGTCGGTTCTTATTTTATCGGCATATGACTTTTTTCTATCTTGCGAAGCTTTCATCCTTATTCGAATGAGATCTATCTTTTACGAAGTCTCTCTCACTATATCTGGTCCTTATAGGAGTCTGTCTGTAGACTTCCATCAATACATCAGCGATCTGCAATGTCGTCCATATAATGCTTCGAAAGGTGCCATCTCTATGCTCGACTGATGAATATTATTATATGCGAACTCAACTAATGGGAGATGCTCCTTCTAAGCCCCTCCAAAATCTAGTATACATAGTCTTAGTAGAACCTTAAGAACTCTATTAACCCTCTCAGTTTGTCCATCTGTCTAAGGGTGATAAGCTGTGCTAAGTCTTAAATGTGTACCTAGGGTTTTTTGCAAGCTCCTCTAAAATTCACTAGCAATATGGGGTCACGGTCACATACTATACTTGAAGGTACCCCATGTAGCCGGACGATCTCCTAAGGTATACCAAAGCTAGCCAGGTCACTGTCCTCTTACTCTTGACTAGAATACAATAAGCGTTCTCAGTAAATCTGTCTACTATCACCCAAAAGCTCGTATTTGCCTTCCTTGATCAAGGCAGTCCATCGATGAAGTCCACAAAGACGCTATCCCATTTCTACCGTGGGATGTCCAAGGGCTGAAGTAATCAATCGAATTTCCTTTTTTCAGCCTTGACTTGCTGGCAAGTCAAACATCGGGCCACGAATTCTGCAACATCTTTCTTCATGCCAGTCTAATGGAAAACACGCTTCATGTCTCGTTACATCTTGTCGTTGCCTGGATGGATAGTCATTTGAGAGTGATGAGCTTCCTAAAGCTCTGCTCTTAGCAGTTCCCCTACTC
This sequence comes from Allium sativum, assembly GCA_030737875.1. NCBI lineage: Eukaryota > Viridiplantae > Streptophyta > Magnoliopsida > Asparagales > Amaryllidaceae > Allium > Allium sativum. The sequence continues at coordinate 294,361,277 of CM060909.1, forward strand.
TAGGGACACATAGCCTTCCATCTCGTCTAAGCCCCTTTTTCGCCCACAGTATTTCTAGTTAGGTGACTAAAAGCTTCTCCTTTACAGTGTCTATCAAAGATGTCCGCCAATTGCAGGTCCTTTTGCTACATAGATCCAATACGCTCCATGAGAGTTGGTCGCACCTCCAACGACGCTAACAATCCAAATGTGAAATCTGTAGATGGCTAAAAACCAAAGTCTGAGATGAACTCCAAGCTCTTCCTCTCTACGAATAAAGGACTTAAGGCAATCCTCTTCCTACTCAATGCATCCGCTACTACATTACCCTTGCCTGGGGTAATAACTATCTCGAAATCGTAGGACGCTAGGAAATCCATTCACCGTTGTTGTATCAATTTAAGATCCTCTTATGAGAATAAATATTTGAGCTAGTTATGATCCATATATAGCTCAAATCTCCTTCCAAGTAGATAATGTCACTAAGAATTCAAAGCGGACACTATAACAGTTAACTCCATGTTATAGGTGGGGTAGTTCTTCTTGTGAACTCTTAGTTACCTACTTCCATAGCATACCACCCTACCCTCTTGCATCAACACAACGCCTAATCCCGTGGCTAGATCTAATTGTAAGAAAACCGAAGCGCTTACTAGTTGGTCAAACAAGACATCAATCCTCAAAAGTGACTGCGTGTTCTTCTTGGTGAGCTTATTCAATTCTCTATAGTCCACACATAGACGAAGAGAGCAGAATGCCTTGGTTGCAAAGACGACTAGATCTCCCCACTCAGAAATGCTCCTCCTAGTGAACCCTTTTTTCTAATAACTCACCTACTTGTTTGCTAAGCTCCCTCCTCTCCTTAGGAGCCACATGGTGCATTGGAAAAGTGATACGTTTCACATTCTCTACCAAGTAAATCCGGAAATCTATCTCATGCCTTGGAGGTAATCCCCAAACCTTGTCGAACACGTCCGGAAATCTACTAACTATGGGTACTGATCGAAGATCGTCAACGGAAGCATCAAGAGAATCTAGGAATTTTACTTTCATCTTGATCTGAGCTTTATCGGTCTTTCCTCCTTTCTTAGCTATGTTCTTTTTGGGCCACCATTTCTTTTTGTCAGCCTTGGGTTTCTCATCTTCAGCCTTAACCTCTTGCTTCCCTTATTTGCCATCCTTGTGCATCAAGGCCATGTCAACTAGTCGTTCGAAGGTTGCTTCCATTGGGACATGCGTCAGTGCTCAGTCTTGGAGCGGCCCTTTGCGAACTTCAAGGCCTTTTTTGTGAGGAGTATTTACTAACTCCAATCCAAATCTTGCTAGTTGACTAAAAATGTAGACATACTCCTTTATTATCATGCTTCCTTGCTTTAAATTAAGATATTTCTCTACTTGCATTCCTTCTTCTGCTTGCAACAAGGATTTTGCCTCAAATCTAGCCTTAAAGTCATCCCGAGTAGCCACTTCTGGCATGGTTAGAAGTATGTCCCACTAGTATGATGTTTCATTCTTCAGTAGTCGAGCGACCAACTGGATTTTCCTCCTATCATCGAGCTCGAATAAGTTGAATACATTCTTCGTTTCTCTAAGCCAATTGCGCACCTCTATAAAGCTCTTGATACCACCAAACGGTTTGCCTCCCGTTGCGCAGAAGTCCTTACAAAGCTTAGAAAAGTTGACTATAGGTGGAGGAGGTGGAGCTACTACGGCTGTAACTGGGAAGGAACATTTTCTTGCACTCTAACAGGTGTTGTAGCTTCTACGTATCTATGAAACCATGTAGGAATGGGAATGCCCTCAGGAAAGTTAGTAGCCTCACACATGCTGAAAAAGGACGAAATAAGAATTCAGAAAGAGAATTGAAGAAATATTGTAGATGGCTTAAGGAGATATGTTATTCAAAAATGGTTTTTATTTGAGAATCCTTTATTTTAAAAACGCTTTTCAAAAACCTTTTTCTTTGATGTTGTAACCGTAGGCTCTCATACCAAATATGACATCCCACGTCCTTTAATGTTAATCTAATGGGAATGCCTTAAGTTTCGTGAAGCACAATAGGTAAACAACGACCAAAATTCACAAGACAAATATAAATATGCAGTGGAAAATTTAACTTTTATTAATAAAGAAAACACAGTTTCAAACCATTTACATCATCGTATTGTTTCAAATACCAAAATCCTCAAATAAAACTATCTGTCTTAAAATTCCAAACATCGGAGTACAAAAATTTAAAGTCATATCCTTCTTAGAATCCATGAAAAATAGAATAGTAATCAAGACAGTACGTGAATCAGAAGAAATCTAAGCAAGATGAGATCACGAATTCAAGTACAGTCCACTCCCACTCTAAGAACCTAAGAGGGAAAGGAAGAGAGAGAAGGGAAACAAAAATAGGCCGAACATAAAGTCTGGCGAGTTCCAATGATTTTTAGCATAAGCATATGAAAACAGTGTCAAGACAGATAAATAATACTGGATGAGAAAATATAGTAAAACTGTATATAAGTGCGAGGTAAATGAGATATCAAAACAAGATACTGGTAGATTAGACTTCTCATTCATATCCCAAGAATCAAGTTTCTGCACCAATTACTAGTATTAGCAGGATTAGGTGTTACCCTAGTTATTACCCGTATATCCTGTGCCAGCTCTAGTAGCAGGGTATATCAGTCCCTAACCTAGCAACTTATAGGAAACAGACCTATTCGTAGGTGTTACAACATTGATTTCCCCTAATTGGACCCATGCACGCTCATGACTTGGCCTAAACGGCCCTGTACCCACCCTTACCTTGAACCATTTACAATCCAGTTCAGTAAAGCGTGCCACGGTCCCTACTTAGTGCGAGGCCCCTCCTAAGATACCAACAGGGATACTGACTGATATGGATTCCACACAACCTGAAACAAGCCACCCCTTAGGCTTGTGTCCCCAAGTAACTAGGATTTAAGAGTCCCAAAACCTGATACAAACATCTAAACTCGGGATCTCTTAGCTTATTAATTAACAGGTTTAACTTAGCAGGTTTAAGTTCATTAATAAGCATGGTTGTAAATGGCATTTATCCTAAATTTTATTTGTTTTCAACCCTTTCCCTAAACAAGCACCCGCCAAGATGTATAATTTGACTACGTTAATTCATTTTACTTAGTTTTACATCTGTTACTCATACCTTCTTACGTGTTATACTTAATCTTAAATTAAGTCTAGTCTATCAGATTAACATGTCGGATATTCTCCCTTTAATGTAATTAACCCAAATTTACAGTCAAGGGTTCCCAATTTCCAATATGCCCAACTTTCTCCAATTTAATGTCAGTAATCAGTTATTCCAGTTTATATTGTTTATGCACAGTTCAATGGCAAAAGCCTAGGCTTTTTGTAGCATAGGTTTAGCGTAAATAAAAAGGAAAAAGCGATAAAACAGATCCCAAACTGAATAAAAAGGCATCTAGAAGACTATACAAAAATAAAAGGAAAAATATGGATAAAGAAGATAGAAGCGTACATGAACATATGATAATAGTAATCTAAAATAGGCGATTTAACAGTAAAAATGGCAACATATAAGAAATACTTCTAGGTCTTTTATTTCAGATCCAACTACCTACTGTCTAAAACTTTTTTTAAAATAACAGATCTAGAAATGACATGAAACTCACAGTGATTGGATTGGAGAAGAAGAAAATATCTCTTTTGTCTATGTATGTCGTTGCAGATGAACGTCCACTTTTGTTTTATGTTGTTGTAGAGTAGTCAGAATCATCCTTGCTAATATATGTTTGAGAAGCACCTCGGTATCTCCATGTATATATATTTTCAGAAAAAGGTTTGGAGGAAGAATAGATTTGTGTGTGGAGAACAACGAGGCTGCCTGCCTTTATATAGATTACCTAGGATAATTCTCAGCCTTTACATTTAGGTTTTCCAACCATACACGCAATGTGAGTCAGCGGACGAACCTAGTCAAGAATTCAATCCAAAAATGAATGCAAGAACCTGTCTCAACACTTGACTTGGTTGACCCACCCTGACCTGGGTCGACCTGGTCACACTGGGAAGCCCGGTTACCGTTACTCTAGAACATGTATTTCTTTTATTTAATATATATTAACATATAATCTGTCTATTTTTTCTGAAAACTTCTCAAGCTTATATCTTCTTCATATTAACTCCGACTTTAGAAATTTAAGAGTCTATCTAACCCGAAATTTCATAACAGATGCAACGGTAAAATCTATTTTACCTAATTCTGAATATTTAATTAAAGTAATATTCATTTTATTATCTTTATTATACAATTACGGTGTATTAAATTATGGGGTGTTACATAATCAATTCAGGTGTTCATAATTTAATTTTCTACAATACGACGAAGTGAGCATTTAACTTAAATTTCAATTACATGAGCATGAATCATTTCAACTCATATCAAAGTTCATAGGTATATATCCTTTCAACTTATTTCACAGTTTAGGAATTCAATGTACAAGGGATGCATATAACAACTTATACAATTTCCATGATATGTTGGGTGACAAAAGGAAAATTCATAGTCAATATATATCAGAAATAACGGCCAGTCAATCGGCACATTAACCAATGAACATACGCTTGCAATCATGATCCAATTGACTAATATATAACTAGATATTAAATATCAACGTTTTAACTAGCAATTCAATTTCAATGATAATTAAACGTCGATTCAAATCAATGTCAGTTCAATTTTAGTACATGAAAATCCAATTTAAACATATTTTAAAATTTTCAAACAATCACTCAAATAATATGTCACACAGACATCGGTTACCACAAATCGATTGTCTATTAACAGTTATATACAATTTTGAATCAATTTAAAATTCTGAATAATAGTTAAATAAATCATATCATATTATAAATTTAATTTAATTTAATTTGCATTGTGAATTTTATACGTCGTGAATGAGTTTGAACACCCATCTGTAATTTTAAATCCATTCAAAATCAAAACTGATGCGAAATTTCTGATTGTCTCCAATCTTAACCAAACTAGTTCCATATTATTCGGAATTCCAACATGAGTTTAATGGAAGAAAACATACACCAATTGGACCTCATATGCAGAAGTTATTAACATTATAAAATTTGGTTTCAAATGTAACATAAAAAAATAAACAAAGGCCTACTAATAGGTGCCACATCATCCCAATGCACTTCGTCGTCCCGCTTGAAAATGAAATGTGCTAAACCTGCTCGTTGAAACCCGACCCTTCAACATGTGCAATTATCTCCTTTTAATCATTGTTAGCCACCCTTCTTAAACACTGGACCAAGATTAAAGGCTAACCTCATCGTCGACATGGTCTCCTCCACCCACTTCAGTCACCATGACCACCCACAATCCACCACCACCACCAAAGCTTTGGAAATCAAAACCCACAAAACGCCTCATCCAATATAAAATCCTGCCAATTCTGATATCTTCAGGACGACCGATTACCTATGCTAACTCCACTCAAACTCCTCTGCAAGTTTATGCCCTTTGATCGCCGAAATCGATGATCCACTACTGGATTTTCAAACCCTAAATGAACTGTTGAGAAAGATCACTAATTTCTGGCGAAACGGATTGACAAAACCGAAAAGGAATTTTAGACGTGGTTATGTTCTTTCGAGAGTTTTCTAAGGACAGATGATATGATAGGATTCGAGCAAGTTAAATTTCAACCTTAGTTTAATTTGACTGTTAATCACCATTAATAGCTGACTAAGCAAGATCTCAGAATTTATGGTTAAAAACCGACATTAGGGAAAAGAATGAAGTTGTTAGGGTTTCACAAAGGCAATGTATACATTTGTAATGATTGGATTATTGGGCTAAAGCAGTTACGACAACCCAAAAGACTGTCTTCGTTGCCAAACTAATATACATCCTCACATATATTGAAATATAAGTTTTCAATTTTTTTAAATATAGTGGCTCTGTCAAAAATCCAAAAAACACAATCGTGTAAAAAAAATATTTTTGTCATCAATTCAATTTTAAATTATCGCACATGACCACAAGTTAATGACCGCAAATTATTATCTCTAAATTCACTTTGATTCTTTTTATTGTGGCAAACACCATTAAATAAATGTTCAATTGTATTTTTCTAAAAAATATTATCTTGAATCCATTAAACAACTCATTTTATTCAATGTAAAGCAGTGATTTCTATCGTTAACTTACTAATTACAATTTCATCTTTAACATTAAAATTTAAAATTTTAGATCAACTTAATTGCAATTAAATGCAGTTAATTGGGTATTATTATGCTTTCAATTTGACAAGAAAAGAAATATTGATTATATTATATTTTAGAATTCCAATAAAAATTATACTTTACTAATTTGAAACTTGGATTCATTTTATTGTAATCAAATTCATCCAAATTATAATTTAAACCAATAAAGTTTTGATTTCTAGCAATTTCATTCAAAATTATATACTTAATTTAACATTTTTAAATGGTTAAAGATATAGGTCATTGTCTTATAGATACTAGGAATACCTCAAATTAATATGCGAAGACACCATATTAAATTGTTTAATATAAAACATGTAAGATGAATTCCTTACGCATTGACAATTGGAGATAACATATTTTTGTTTGTTCATGATATATTGATTTGTTCATGTATATGTTGCATGTATAAAAATATTAAATCCTAATTCATATAATTGAATGATAACTTGGATTGTTCTCATGTATTTTGGAATTTTGGAAATTTGTTTATAGAAACATTTGGAGTGCTCTCGTGAATTTATGAAATGTTGGAAATTTGTTTATAGAAACATATGGAGTGTCCAAACATAAACTTCATTAGTGGTATTGAGTACAATATGTTAATAATAAATTCAAGTCAATAATCTCTAAATTATAAACATTCCAAACTAAACATGTGACCGATTCAACGAAAATTTTAAGTACATGTAACACCCCAAAATTTGGTGCTTAGTTAAATTAGTTATTTAATTAGGTTCCAAAAAAAGAATTTGAGCAAACGATCGAATTTGACCACAAAACTTATGCTGTTGCATTCATAACGGAATTCTGGTCAACTTACATATTTTAAATTCGCGAACGAAGTTCATATGAAAAATTTACGGATGTAAAATGAATGTGGATGGAAAACAATTAATCAAGTACATATTTACTTTGTGATTAACTATACCATTAATATCCCACCTCCACTGGATTCAGGTCGACCTAAGGGTTGACCGGGCGGTCAACCACCCCGTGCGACCTGATGGCCAACTTTCCCAGTGACATCTATGTTTTTAGCTAATAAAAATTAGTAATAACAGATTAATATTAATATAACGGTTAGGGGTCATTTTAGTACCTATAAATAAAGGCATATACCCTTACTCTTTAATTATATTTTCTAGAGGACGGATCAAAGCTCAGCCATTTTCAGTTCTCCAATCTCTTCAAACCATCTAAAATAAATTAGGTTTCAATACAAAAAAGAATGGGAGAAGAATAATCCAGATCTATGAATAAAGGTTGGTTTGATATATTAGGTAAATTATATTCCTTATATCCTTTTCCTTCTTCCAATTATTTTCCAGATATATAAATTTTAATACGTATGCATTTCCCCTTTTTATACATATTATAATCTATAGGGATTTGGAAATGAAAACCTAAAAGGTATTATTCATATTTGGATTTTGGAATAGATTTCAGGTGGGTAGGAAATTTATACATTGTTTCTAATATCATATCTATTTTGTTGGTGTAAATTTGAACTTATATGCTTAAATCAGGTATTTGTGTAGACTTTTCAGCCATAACATTTTTATCTTGCCTACAACTAAGATAGTCATGATTTTTGGTTTTTATTTAGGAGTTCCAACCGAAATTCTTTTATTGGTTTTGGGTTAAGTGAGAAATTCACAATAATATATCATATTAGTTCGGAGGTACATTAATGAGGTATATTCATTCAATATTTTGTTATGGCAGGCTATATTTTTTTTTTGTTTGGAAATATTCCTTAGAGTTCTTGGTCTTACAATCGAGAGAAAATTAATTTTTAAACTTGTTTGAAAAGAAGAAGGGGTTTCCAAGATTATTTTTTCAAGAAAATTCATTTTTATATATAAACAAGGTTTAATAATAATATAAACATATAGTACGAAAATCCTCAGTTTATAAACAAAGTTAAATTTCAAAAAGTTTTCCCAGAATTTTCCCCTGAACTGGACTAAGGAAATTTTTTGTTCAACTTAGAGTATGTTATTTCCATAATTGCAACGGATCAGTCAACTAGAAAAGGGAATAAGTTCATATTAAATTTAATACGGATTACTAGCTAAATTTATTTTGAGTATTTTATTGTTTGTTGTTCGCAATTGCTTCATGGCGAATGAGTAGTGTAGTGATTTCTCAACCTGATGGATGATGGACGTCACTTGTAATTGTGGGAAGGCTGTACGATTTTATTTTAGTCTTTCCTATCTGAACCGACCCTTCTGGGTCCAAGTTCAAACAATGTACATTATTGGGAAGTGGTCGACCTCCCTTTTGTGCACCGTTTGACTGCCCTCCCCCAAAAAAGCCAACCCAAGTCAGAGTGAAATAAATCGCTCCTAGAGCCCAAAGTCGCTCATTTTCTTCCTCCCGAACTTTTTACAGTTGCCAAAACTCATTTCTCTACCTCCAACCTCCTTTTCTTCTTACATTATGACCAAATTTCCAACGTATTAGATCTAGTCCCTCTACCACTCCAGGTGTACACTTTTTCTCCTTGATTTCGTCGTTTTTCCATGGCACCACCGTGATCCTCTAACATCGTTGCGCGGTACCTTGGCCTCACATCTCAATGGGCCACGTGGTTAGATCATAGTAAGAGGAAGATAACCGATTTCATGGGAATAATAAACTATGAATTTCACTGAGGGGGTCTGATGAAGTTCGCTGATTTCTCTCCTTTTCTTCTTGAGCAGCTATTCGTAATCGTGGGACTAGAATCGATCCTACGCTACGAGACCTTTGAGAGTGCATGTTATTCGCGCTGTATCGGTCTCTTGGATGCCAAAATTCTAGTCGATTGGGTGTCAGCTTTATTCGATCGGAGGTAAAAGGAACCTTGCATGAGTTTTTCGATCAGGACTTCATAGAGATCTTAGAGATTTCCGCGGTCAGAGAAATTTTGGAGACCATTGAGATGACCAACCCTCGTATTCTCGAGTATATTTTTATTGGAGCCGTCGATGTTTGGAACATCAAAAATTTGGACCTATTGCCTTTCTAGTTGTGTGCATCATAGAACACACCATTATTCCTATAGCCTAGAGCAAATTTATCCTTCGGTGCATAAGGCCACTTATGTTATCAACAGCGGCATAGCCTTCAACTGGGCTAGTGCATTAATGGTCCACTTTGCTGAGCCTCCTGCTAGCTCTTTAAGGACTCACTTTCCTTATAATCATCTCATCATCCATGTCTTCTAACATTATGGAGTGAATCTTAGAAGGAAATATGTGACTAAGAAGAACCCCCGCCGCCATCGATTGTACCACTCTTTAGAGGATGGACATTTAGTTGTCTGTACCTCCAGCTCCAGTTCCAGCAACTCCAACCCTAGTTCAGTAGTAGTGGAGAGTAGTAGTCCATGAGAGCTTCAAGCGTATCGCCCTTCGTCAGATCCGGGAACAGCTCAGAAAGGACCATATGGAGCAGTGTCGACAGGTTCACGAGATAGATTGCATCTCTTCTTTGGTACAAACTTGGTGAGGACGTGGAAACCAAGCGATTTCAGTCGTGGACCTTAACCTTCTAGCAGCCTGCAGGCGTTATCTTTTAGTACCAGTTGTATCTTTTCCCTTTCTAACATTTTATTTCTTTTCCTTGTAGTAGTTTGTATTTGTAACTATTAGAGTTTATTGTTCTTGTAAAAATCGCATGGTAATGCTATGAGATTTCTGTATTTTGGAAATAGTGTGTGTGTAATTCGCAATTACTGTGATTTGAATCAAAAGTGAAATCTCATTTTTTTTATTTAACTAACAGTTATTTTAGAGCAAAAAATAAGATTTCTAGGGTATTATATTTTAGCAGAGGATGGGTTATGTGTTGTGTCATGGATACCATTATTTTTTTTATTGTTTCTTAGAAGCTAAAATTTATTTTTGTGTATTGGCGTTTTCCAATAGTGTCCAATTTTTGTGATTTATGTGGTTTGACCGACTTTCGTCTATGCTAAAGCGTGACCAAAATCATTTAAATTTCCACAAATTATTTTTTATAGACTTTTTCTAATGACATTAGAAAGAAAAGAAAAGGGGATTTTTTAAATTAAAAATTTTCAAATTTAGTTTTGTTTGTTAAATTATGCGCATTTATGCGTTTTAAACAAAATAGACTTGTATTTTAAGAAACAAAAGATTATTTTTATGTAAATTGCGTTTTTTAAGGTCACATGTGGAGCATAGGAAAGATATTGGATAGTTAGTTTTGTGATACTAGTGGTGCACTAGGAGCAGCGATGTATTAAAAACACTAGTGGTGACAAGGGAAAAGTTGTTTTAGCTTTGGAAAAGTGAGACGACCCCAAACCCCGCACTGACGGTGGCAAGGGTAATCCTTGGAATATAACACAGAAACAGATAATAGCAGAACAGAATTAAATAAATACACCAGATAATGAACAACAGAATATACTGGATAAACGTAAACATCAGAGTTACACAGTATACAGGATCATACTTAGTAAAAATACAGTTCAGCTTTACATAATGTCTACAGCGGAAAACAAACATAATGTACAATAGGAGCTGAACAGCATAAAAAGAGATAAATGATAGAATCCATCTTCAGCTCCAGCTATCCAGAAAGAGCCAGCTAAACCTGAATACAAGGCTGCCCGTGTAGAAAAAGGGGCACCCGAGTTTGAAAGTGAAACAAACTATGAGTCAGTCATGGGACTGGTATGAGAAATCTACTCAACACATTTATAATATGGCTAATCACAGGACCACGCCACTTTCGTGGGACGGGTTTACTCCATTGGATTGCCAGTGCTTTAAAACAAATCTTTCTTTTAAACATTGCAATGCTTTTTATAAAAATGAAGCCGTTATATGACTCAGTTCCCATCACACAATGCAACGCAAACCGGAGGATAGAGTTTTACCTTATAATGGCCCAAATATGATTGATACGAATAAAACAAAAGCATTTTAATATTATTACTAGTGTTTATATGTTTCAAAAACAATTTCAATCATAACTATCAATCATAGACGGCATGGGTACCATATATCATGTCGCCATATATATATACAATCAAAACCGCACGATGTCGTATTTGGAAATTGGATTTCCGTCATGAACCAAGGCAAAAGATAGTCCTTACCGACTTCGAGACAATCTAGCCCATGTCTCAGGCAAGTACTCAGTCAAGCCTTTGGAGCGACAGGGCCGGTCCACTGATGTGGATTAAAATGCCTGAACACTACGTTTCCCCGCCCTATGGGGCGTAAGTGAGCCAACGAATGACTCCATCGGACCCGGATTGTCCGATCAAACCGAGGCGCCTCGCAACAGCAACAACCACATAAGTAAAATGTTAGGCCGTGTAAAAACACTGACACAACTCCTAGCTAGAAGGAAACGCATGCCCTCCCTGAGGTCCTTATCCCGTTTCTGGCTCATACCGGCGTGTGAGGCTCGCGAATGCACGTTATACACAAAGCTACGCCACATAGGCGGTGCTTTGATCATCACCACAAGACTTTGCTTTTCAACAGAAGCCCTGATCATTTGCCACTTAGGCATGCCACACTAGCAATTCATGCCATGTGACTGATGTCCATCGATATACAACCTCTGAGCTCGTGCGTTTCAGAGAAGGGCGTTAAGCAAAAGAATAAATTCTCCGCCGCTAAACAGATGTATATTTAATAGAGATCAATCAACACAGAATAAAATCCAATGTCAGACACACAGTCCATTTACAAGTCCGTTCTGGGTCTGAACGAAACCGGAGGATATATACCTCGCAAACCCATCGATCACCACGTACGTCTGGACGATCACCACTCATTATCCATATTTCGGGATGCCTCCCAATCAGGACCTCGGTTACCATCCAAACGAGGTGAAGACCTCTGGTCTTCGACCATCGTCTTCATCTTCGATTTCTTATCGTCGATTCAGTTATTCAGAATCGGATAAACCCGGTCTTTCTGAGCAACTCGCGTATATAATAAACAAGTGCAACACTAACATATACACGAATCATTTCAATTCATTAGTCACTAACCGTCAGTCAGTAAGAGAACGATTTCCCGAAATATTAACCCCGAAGGCCGAAACCAACATCAGATCAATACCCAAGAAACCATTCGACTTAGCCAACCTTCAGTTAATTCCTAAATCACATCCATATCGTTTATAATATTTTATAACGATTTATCGCCATTTTTATCTATTTTAAAATAGCCAATTTATTCAAAACGACGCTTCGGGCCATAACGCGGCCGTGGCGCTGTTTTTCTTCAGATTTGATTTACACATATCTGAAAATCTAACCGTTGGATCTTCACAAAATTTACATCATTAGAAAGATCTTTTCAAATCGAATCCAACGGTTCCAGTTTCGGGAAAATCCGACGGTCGGATCTCCCGGTATAATCGTTTGAAGTTTCGATTTCAAAATACGAACTACAGCGTCGTTATTCAATTTAATATAATTATATATATATATATAAAAATATAAATGATTCTGGCGCTGTTTTTCTTCAGATTTGAATTAAACATTCCAGACAATCCAACCGTTGGATTTTTACAAAGTTGGTGCCGTTGGAAGGATATTTCCAAGGCGAACCCAACGGTTGTGATTTTGGGAAAATCTGATGGTCGGTTCTCCCGGTATAATCGTTCGAAATCACGGTTTCAAAATACGAACTGCAGCGTCCTATTCGATATATTTTAACTCTTTTTCTAGTACGGCTCCTCGCTCTACCTTAAAACCTCGCGGTTTTTGACAATGGAGATCATGCATCTAGTTCGCATGCTGGCGGCATGTATATATTTATTTCATTTCCACAAACTAATCCTATGTGGTTTCAACCAAATATTTCTCAACCACAAACGGGTATTTTTCAACCACAATCAATCAATATCAACCACAAACAATCCCAATCAACCATTCGCTATCAATCAATTTTCACACCAATTACAACCAATAAATATCGTCCATGGTTTGTGGACGAGGGGCGTATACATACATACATATATATATATATATAGCAATTCACTTCTATTTCAACACATATATAATTTTTACAACGCATATATAACTTATACATCAAACATACAACTTATACAACGCTTATACATGAGGTGTACAACGCTTATATAACTCATACATCGACTATATAATTTATACATCGTCGTTTTCCGTATCATTTATAAATTAGAAGTCTCACATTGGGTTCCACTCCACCAAAAATAGCAGAAGGCTCAGAAAAATATGCGGTCTCTTCTAAAATGTAGAAGACGTCCACACGGTCACGATGTTTCTTGTTTCATCGAATTTCGTCAAGAAACGAAAGAGATATTATTTTTCAAAGTTCAGATGTAATAAAGGACCCACCTTTCACGATGGTTCAAAACTAGGTTTTGATCTTTCGATCAAACCGTTGCGCGATAGGAGAATCAGCTCACACAGCGTCGAAGAGCTTCGAACCACCTTCCCGGCGCCGGTGGTTTCGCTCCGTTCGGTGGCGCCCTGAAGGCTCGGCGGCGCTCCAAAGTCATTGACATTGAGGACTCGTATCTCCCTCCACACTTGATGATAACTAGCAAACCTTAGATGGATTTGAAGAGGAGACGAAGAGATTTGAAATGAATCAAGAATCACGATTTTTCATTGAGTGGTTGCTGAGAAATCGAAGAGAGAAGGTTCGGATCTCCTTCCGTCGTCGCGCCTGAAGCAATCGGGGAGAGAGAGAAATTATTGGCCAATCAGATTTTTTGTTTATTTATATATTTTTAAAAATCCGAAAATACTCCTTGTCACACACGAACACCAATCCAAATCCAACGATTGTCGTCCCTAGTGTTTTACCCCCATTCCGAACACAATGGGATATGTTTCGTAGGCCCATTCGACTATTTCAATCAGTTTCCATTCAATTTAAAATATATAACATTCAATATTCGATTTGAACGTACATTTCAATTTGCCAGGGCCACAAACTGATTCGAAAAATTCCGGAAAAATAAATCTGGCTATGTTTTGACGATACGGTCCCAACAAAACTAGTTTCGTCGAATTCTGAGACCGTTTGCAAAAAGGCCCATTTCTGGTCGATCCAATTTAACTATAATTGACCAAAACACATTTTCCTTTGCCACGCTCACATACTAGCATCAAAAATTATGAAATTTGAAAACTAGCAATAACTTCACATCCCGGATCCAACAAAAGTGGTTTCGTCGAATTCCGAGGTCGTATGCAAAATGGCCAATTTCACGGGCTATATAAATTCCATAGCGACCTTTCTGAAAATTCATTTGGCCATAACTTTTGCTTTCCGCTATGAAACTTCGATTTTTCAGATTCCTTAAAAAGGTATTCACTAACAGATTTAAATATTTTTGGTTTCGCTCAAATCCGTTTTGTTTTGCACCCGGTACAGTCCGACAAAGTTTGAATTCAATTTTTGAAACTGCAGTGCCATTTCAGGCATTGTTTATAATTAGAATTAATTATATTCGTTTTAAATTGTCAATTAAAACTCAGTTTTCATTGCTATTATTTAAAATATTTATTTTAAATATTTAAAATATTTATTTTAAATATTTAAAATATGTATTTTAAATATTTAAAATCCATTATTTTATCCAATTTAAAAAATTTAAATTGGTTCAGATTTTCTGGGTCGTTACAATCTCCCCCACTTAAAACTTTTCGTCCCCGAAAAGGAACAAAGTCGAAAGTGGTTTGATTAATCAACTCCACGTTCAATCTGGCTTCCATTCTCCAACTTTTCAGTTTCTGATAATTTTCAAATTCTTCAAAAATTTGGCTAACACCCGGAATTTTCGAAAAATTTCGCCATAACCTCCTTTGTACGGGGAGGGGTTTGGAAATTTATTGGGCCGTATTAGGTACCCAATAAATCCTAATAAGCATACACATATTTATAGTGATATATTCTGGTGTTTACAGGGGAGCGTGTATTGATAATAACTCCAGAGAATAAATTCTCGTCTCCCTGTCAAAGCCTGAGGGAGTGTGTATTTTAAATGCTCCAGAGGATAAATCCTCGTCACCTCGTCCCGTGTGGGAATTAAATAGTCCATGTGTCGTATCTAATAACTACAAAGACGTGATTATTGTCAACTCCAGACCCGTGTGGGGTTTTTATTAATTTGGCAATTTTATCGTTACAATTTAAATAGTCCATATCAGTCATCAGTTTAACCTGTAAAATATAGTCATCGCCATACAAGCCTCTCGCTCGTATGGTAAATCTTCCACCTCGTCACACAAGCTCCAAATGCTTATGTGGTATATGATGAAGTATGCATATCTTCAGAAGTATGCCATGTAATGTAGTTCAAAATTAATTGTTACTATCCTATGGCGACATTTATTTTTACACACAGAATAACCAGCACTAGGCATCCAATGGCATTCACAGGAGTTGATATAATAATATTTCGCATCCAACTCATTAAGGTTTACCTATTTGTCGGGCACGCAAATAAAATCTTTACTCAACAGCTAATCCATTTACCTGTTCAAACATATATAATACACATGTATATATATTTCTATTTATTTTCTAATCAGTTCAATGTGTGATTTAATCGAATAAATTTTACCATTCATTCTATTATTGATTAAATTAACTATTGTTCCAATACTTCAATTAATCAAATTTACCATCACACAACACAAACAACAATCAAATTGTTTTTAACTTTTCAAAATCATACAAATTAATTCCTATTCTCTTTTAAAATCATTCAGACTATAGAATTAAAAGTGCACATCCATGGAAAGAAAATAACAACAGAGTAGAGAATTAAATGGTAATGCAACGTATGGTAAATATACCTTGCACCGGAGTCAATCAGAGATATCCACTCGGCATCTAGGATAAGCTTTCTGAATGCTCTCCTCAGTTTCCCAAGTACAATCTCGCGGATCTCCACTCCATTGCACTTTGACTAAGTGAACCTTCTTGTTCTTAGCTCTTTGGTTTCTTTGCCGATGATCTTTAGCGGCTCTCTTCTCACAGCTAATTCTGGAGTAATTTCAATATCCTGCTGAGCTGCTTCTTCCACGATCAAGTCTGGATCATGAACGTGCTTTCGAAGTTGAGATATGTGAAATACATCATGAACTCCAGGCAACCAATCTGGCAATTTAACCCTATAAGCGAGAGTCCCGATCCGTTCCAGGATAGGAAACGGACCAATGAATTTGGGCGCCAACTTTCCAGTTTTACCGAACCGGATAACTCCTCTCATCGGCGATACTTTCAAATATACATAGTCGCCAACAGCAAAGGATATATCTCTTCTTCTCCTATCGGCGTAGCTCTTTTGTCGGCTTTGAGCGGCCAGTAATCGTTTCTTAATAAAGTCGACTTTGTCGGCAGCTTCTCGGATCATATCTGGCACCAACACAAGTCTATTACCGGGTTCGACCCAACAAGCAGGAGATCGGCACGGTCTACCATACAATGCTTCGAATGGCGACATTGTCAGGCTCGCCTGGTAGCTGTTGTTATAAGAGAATTCAGCCAAATGTAGATGGTCTTCCCATGATCCACCGAAATCTAGAACACACGCTCGCAATAGATCTTCTAAAATACGATTCACCCTCTCAGTCTGACCGTCTGTCTGAGGATGATAAGCGGTGCTCAAGTTCAGCTTCGTTCCCAGCTCGACTTGAAATGCCTCCCAGAATTTACTAGTAAATATGGTATCTCTATCACTGACTAACTGAGCGGCACTCCATGTAGTCTAACTATTTCCTTGAAGTATATCTGCGCCAGACTTTGAGCAGTTCTATTTGATCTGACAGGTATGAAATGGGCGGTCTTCGTGAAGCGATCTACGATCACCCAAATACTGTCATTCCCTTTTTTGGTTCTGGGCAAACCATCTATGAAGTCCATGGAAATATGTTCCCACTTCCAACCAGGAACGTCTAGCGGTTGTAACAATCCAGCCAGTTTCTGTTGGTCGCTTTTGACTAGCTGGCAAGTAGGGCATCGGCTAACATATAAAGAAATGTCCCTCTTCATCGACTTCCACCAGAAAGTATGTTTGATGTCATTATAAATTTTTCTTACTCTCGGATGGATACTAAGTTTTGACTTGTGGCATTCATCCAGTACTTCCTTTCGGAGCTCAGGAATGTTAGGGACACAGATTCGACCTTCGAGCCTTAGAATCTCATCATTATCAACTTGAAAACTCGAGGGTTCGCCTTTCTGAATTATCTCTCTGATCTTCTGAATGAAGTGATCATCCTTCTGAAGAGTAGATATTTTATCTATCAATGAAGTCGTGATAATAAAACTGGCGATCATTTCATTCTTTCGGCTCAGCGCATCGGCCACAACATTGGCTTTCCCTGGAGTGTATATAATTTCAAAGTCATATGCTGCAAGAAACTCCAGCCAACGTTGCTGCCTCAGATTCAGGTCCTTCTGGGTGAACAGATACTTTAACGACTGGTGATCTGTAAACAGTTCAAATCTCTCACCCAGAAGATAGTGTCTCCAGATTTTCAAAGCGAACACTATAGCCAATAACTCAAGATCATGAGTTACGTAGTTCTTTTCGTGCGGCTTCAGTTGACGGCTAGCATAAGCAATCACTTGACCCCTTTGCATTAACACTGCACCAAGGCCTTCTCTAGAAGCATCAGTCCAGACTTTCAAATCCTGATTGCCATCGATGATGGTTAACACTGGAACAGTCGTTAGTCTTAACTTTAGCTCTCCAAAAGCCTCCTCACTTTCTGGAGTCCATTTGAATTTAGAGTGCTTCTTCGTAAGCTTCGTTAAATGACCAGATATCTTCGAAATTTTTTTAACGAACTTCCGGTAATAACTAGCCAATCCGAGAAAACTGCGGACTTCTGTAGGGGTACTGGGATGTTTCCAATTCTGAATAGCTGTGATTTTACTTGGATCCACAGCAATTCCTTCTTTCGATACGACGTGGCCCAGAAATTTCACTTCATCTTGCCAGAATACACATTTGGATAGTTTGGCTTTCAATACATTCCTTCTGAGGATTTCCAGAACCTGTTCCAGATGCTTTTCATGTTCGGCCTTTGATTTAGAGAAGATTAGAATATCGTTAATGAAAACCAGAACAAATTTATTCAAAAACCCTCTGAACACTCTATTCATCAGATCGACGAAGTAAGCAGGAGCATTACATAAGCCGAACGGCGTTACTAACAACTCGTAGAATAAGTCGGGACCTCTGAATGTTGTCATTGGAACACACTCTTCGGTAATTCGAAGCTGATGGAAGCCTGTAGCTAGGTCCATCCTTGAGAATACCTGTGCTCCATTTAATTGATCCAACAAATCATCTATTCGCGGCAATGGATATTTGTTCTTTATTGTCTGCTTGTTCAAATCACGATAATCCACACATAGTCGTAGAGTACCGTAAGATTTTGGGACAAACACCACTGCTGCTCCCTAATCAGAGAAACTAGGCCTGATCAGACCCTTCCATACTAGCTGTCGTGTTTGATTGTCTAATTCCTCTTTCTCTTTCAGGGACATTCTTCGAATAGCGTGAACTACCGGCCTTGCATTCGGAATCAAAGCAATCTTGAAATCTATTTCTCTTTGCGGAGGTAAGCGAACAACTTCTTCAAACACATCCGCATAGTTCTAGATGACAGGAATATCTTTTATGAGGTCGGGAATATTCTCTGTGACTTCAGGGATATTTTCTATTTGGGCTGGAGAAACATCCAAAACTGCCCAGAAGTCCTTTCTATTTGAAGTCGGGCCATCACATGGTATGGTTATATAATTCCCCAATTGGGCCTTTGCCTTAACAACTCTCTCGGCGCATCTAACCTCCGCCTCATATCTGGTTAGCCAATCCAATCCCAGAATAAGATCGAATTCATTGAAATTCATGACGATAGAGATAATAGGGAATTTATAGCAGGAAAAAGAGACAGGTACTGCACAAATCCAACTGAGATTGATGGAACCCCCAACAGGATTTTGGACAGTCATTGGTTCTTTGAGCTTCTTCAATCTCAAATCCAACTTCTTGACTGCACTCTTTGCAATAAAACTTCGTGACGCGCCTGTGTCAAACAGTACTTTAACTGGTATGTTCTTGACATTGAGCGTGCCTTCTAAAACATCAGACCTCCCTTGACTATCTGAGGGCTCAGAAGTTTCTGCTACTTCATTTATATGTACTGCCTCAGATTTCTTTGAGAGTTGACACTCCCGTGCAATATGACCTGCTTGACGACACTTATGGCATTTCCTTTCGCCATGTGTGTTCTTTTGCCTCTTCGTAGGTTTGGACCCGCTCTTTCCTTGCTTCTTTAAAGATCTGCAAATTCCTTGCAAATTCCCTTGCTTATGGCAGTTGTTGCATATGGCGGTCGTTACCGGTTCTTTTCCTGATCTGGCCCTTTTCTGATTGGTTTTAGGCTCCTTACTGACCTCAGACATCGTACTGGCCTCAGGACGATCAGTTTCTGATTCAACCTTATCGCTAGAACTGACTTCCTCTTCGCCGTGCAACATACCTTTCCTCTCGAGATCTTCATACTGATAAGCCATATAAATCATTTCTGAGAAAGGAAGCTTCACATTCCTCATCACACTGTTCTGATATTTTCTTTGCAGGCCATGAATAAATCTAAGATTCTTCTTATTTGGGTCTTTAATCAGATGAGGAGCAAAGTGAGAAAGTTCGTTGAATTTCTCATGATATTCTGGGATGATCATATCACCTTGTATCAGATAAGAAAATTCATCGCATAATCTCTCAGTCGCTTCGGGAGGAGTAAATCTTTCCAGGAAAATCAATTTGAATCTGTCCCTAGTGATATCACCTTCTGGATTATTCTCAATAACTGAATCCCACCATAACAAAGCTTCATCTTTGAGTGCCCGAGAGGCCAGTAATCTTTTCTGGTCATCCCTCAGCTTTGAACCATCAAAGATCTTTTCAGCAGAACGAATCCAAGCCTGTGTCTTCATAATAGATTCTTCACCAGAGAACGGTATTCCACCCATATTTCGATATTTGATTAATAGGGCCTCAATATCCGTTTCTGCATTCCTTCTATTTCTGACACTCATTTTCTAGTACTTCTGCAAATAGCAGAACAAGTGTCAGGTCACAGAAAAGATATTTTAAAACATAGAAACAAATACTTCAAATGTAAATGTGTCTATCGAGGAGTAATTTCATTCTGCTTTACTCATACTAGGATATTACTGATCCTATCGTTATAGAGTTACCCGTCCTAGAACACTACTGGTTCTATTTCTGGCGAGTTCGTTAATATGTTACATTCCAGAACTAAGCTTAACCAAGGCTCTGATACCAAATGAGACGACCCCAAACCCCGCACTGACGGTGGCAAGGGTAATCCTTGGAATATAACACAGAAACAGATAATAGCAGAACAGAATTAAATAAATACACCAGATAATGAACAACAGAATATACTGGATAAACGTAAACATCAGAGTTACACAGTATACAGGATCATACTTAGTAAAAATACAGTTCAGCTTTACATAATGTCTACAGCGGAAAACAAACATAATGTACAATAGGAGCTGAACAACATAAAAAGAGATAAATGATAGAATCCATCTTCAGCTCCAGCTATCCAGAAAGAGCCAGCTAAACCTGAATACAAGGCTGCCCGTGTAGAAAAAGGGGCACCCAAGTTTGAAAGTGAAACAAACTATGAGTCAGTCATGGGACTGGTATGAGAAATCTACTCAACACATTTATAATATGGCTAATCACAGGACCACGCCACTTTCGTGGGACGGGTTTACTCCATTGGATTGCCAGTGCTTTAAAACAAATCTTTCTTTTAAACATTGCAATGCTTTTTATAAAAATGAAGTCGTTATATGACTCAGTTCCCATCACACAATGCAACGCAAACCGGAGGATAGAATTTTACCTTATAATGGCCAAAATATGATTGATACGAATAAAACAAAAGCGTTTTAATATTATTACTAGTGTTTATATGTTTCAAAAACAATTTCAATCATAACTATCAATCATAGACGGCATGGGTACCATATATCATGTCGCCATATATATATATATATATACAATCAAAACCGCACGATGTCGTATTTGGAAATAGAATTTCCGTCATGAACCAAGGCAAAAGATAGTCCTTACCGACTTCGAGACAATCTAGCCCATGTCTCAGGAAAGTACTCAGTTAAGCCTTTGGAGAGATAGGGCCGGTCCACCGATGTGGATTAAAATGCCTGAACACTACGTTTCCCTGCCCTATGGGGCGTAAGTGAGCCAACGAATGACTCCACCGGACCCGGATTGTCCGATCAAACCGAGGCGCCTCGCAACAGCAACAACCACATAAGTAAAATGTCAGGCCGTGTAAAAACACTGACACAACTCCTAGCTAGAAGGAAACGCATGCCCTCCCTGAGGTCCTTATCCCGTTTTTGGCTCATACCGGCGTGTGAGGCTCGCGAATGCATGTTATACACAAAGCTACGCCACATAGGCGGTGCTTTGATCATCACCACAAGACTTTGCTTTTCAACAGAAGCCCTGATCATTTGCCACTTAGGCATGCCACACTAGGAATTCATGCCATGCGACTGATGTCCATCGATATACAACCTCTGAGCTCGTGCGTTTCAGAGAAGGGCGTTAAGCAAAAGAATAAATTCTCCGCCGCCAAACAGATATATATTTAATAGAGATCAATCAACACAGAATAAAATCCAATGTCAGACACACAGTCCATTTACAAGTCCGTTCTGGGTCTGAACGAAACCGGAGGATATATACCTCGCAAACCCATCGATCACCACGTACGTCTGGACGATCACCACTCATTGTCCATATTTCGGGATGCCTCCCAATCAGGACCTCGGTTACCATCCAAACGAGGTGAAGACCTCCGGTCTTCGACCATCGTCTTCATCTTCGATTTCTTATCATCGATTCAGTTATTCAGAATGGGATAAACCCGGTCTTTCTGAGCAACTCGTGTATATAATAAACAAGTGCAACACTAACATATACACGCATCATTTCAATTCATTAGTCACTAACCGTCAGTCAGTAAGAGAACGATTTCCCGAAATATTAACCCCGAAGGCCGAAACCAACATCAGATCAATACCCAAGAAACCATTCGACTTAGCCAACCTTCAGTTAATTCCTAAATCACATCCATATCGTTTATAATATTTTATAACGATTTATCGCCATTTTTATTTATTTTAAAATAGCCAATTTATTCAAAACGACGCTTTGGGCCATAACGCGGCCGTGGCGCGGTTTTTCTTCAGATTTGATTTACACATATCTAAAAATCTAACCGTTGGATCTTCACAAAATTTACATCATTAGAAAGATCTTTTCAAATCGAATCCAACGGTTCCAGTTTCGGGAAAATCCGACGGTCGGATCTCCCGGTATAATCGTTTGAAGTTTCGATTTCAAAATACGAACTGCAGCGTCGTTATTCAATTTAATATAATTATATTTATATATATAACTATAATCGATTCTAGCACTGTTTTTCTTCATATTTGAATTAAACATTCCAGACAATCCAACCGTTGGATTTTTACAAAGTTGGTGCCGTTGGAAAGATATTTCCAAGGCGAACCCAACGGTTGTGATTTCAGGAAAATCCGATGGTCGGATCTCCCGGTATAATCGTTTGAAATCACGGTTTCAAAATACGAACTGCAGCGTCCTATTCGATATATTTTAACTCTTTTTCTATATATATATATTGATTCTTCGATTTCAAAGCTATATTCTTTTCATACATTTGATCAAAATGATATTTTTATCTAACTGACTTCTATTTCAACATTTCACTATTTTTAACAATTCATGTATATAATAAAAATGTGATTTTTTATTGTAAAAAAATTCATTTCAAAACTCAATTATTTTATATAGTTCATATAGGTAATAAAAATAGGATTTTTATTATAAAATAATTTATTTCAATACAAGATGATTTTATACATTTGATATTGATGTTAAAAATGGGATTTTTATTATAAAACAATTTCTTTCAAAATATGAATACCATTCAACACATGAATTTCTATCCAACGAATGAATATCGATTCAACACATGAAGGTTTTCTATAGTTTATATATATATATATATGTGATTTTTATATTTAAAACACGAACACCATTCAACACATGAATTTCTATCCAACGAATGAATATCGATTCAACACATGAAGGCTTTCTACTCAACGAATAAATATAGTTTCAACAATCGAAAATAATTCAAACACATGAATATTATTCAAAATTTCGGCAGTATAACAGCAGGGTAGTTGAAACCGGGACCGTCCCTAGTACGGCTCCTCGCTCTACCTTAAAACCTCGCGGTTTTTGACAATGGGGATCATGCATCTAGTTCGCATGCAGGCGGCATGTATATATTTATTTCATTTCCACAAACTAATCCTATGTGGTTTCAACCAAATATTTCTCAACCACAAACGGGTATTTTTCAACCAAAATCAATCAATATCAACCACAAACAATCCCAATCGACCATTCGCTATCAATCAATTTTCACACCAATTACAACCAATAAATATCGTCCGTGGTTTGTGGACGAGGGACGTATATATATATATATATATATATATATAGCAATTCACTTCTATTTCAACACATATATAATTTTTACAATGCATATATAACTTATACATCGAACATACAACTTATACAACGCTTATACATGAGGTGTACAACGCTTATATAACTCATACATCGACTATATAATTTATACATCGTCGTTTTCCGTATCATTTATAAATTAGAAGTCTCACATTGGGTTCCACTCCACCAAAAATAGCAGAAGGCTCAGAAAAATATGCGGTCTCTTCTAAAATGTAGAAGAAGTCCACACAGTCACGATGTTTCCTGTTTCATCGAATTTCATCAAGAAACGAAAACGATATGATTTTTCAAAGTTCAGATGTAATAAAGGACCCACCTTTCACGATGGTTCAAAACTAGGTTTTGATCTTTCGATCAAACCGTTGCGCGATAGGAGAATCATCTCACACAGCGTCGAAGAGTTTCGAACCACCTTCCCGGCGCCGGTGGTTTCGCTTCGTTCGGTGGCGCCCTGAAGGCTCGGCGGTGCTCCAAAGTCGTTGACTTTGAGGACTCGTATCTCCCTCCACACTTGATGATAACTAGCAAACCTTAGATGGATTTGAAGAGGAGACGAAGAGCTTTGAAATGAATCAAGAATCACGATTTTTCATTGAGTGGTTGCTGAGAAATCGAAGAGAGAAGGTTCGGATCTCCTTCCGTCGTCGCGCCTGAAGCAATCGGGGAGAGAGAAAAATTATTGGCCAATCAGATTTTTTTGTTTATTTATATATTTTTAAAAATCTGAAAATACCCCTTGTCACACACGAACACCAATCCAAACCCAACGACTGTCGTCCCTAGCGTTTTACCCCCATTCCGAACATAATGGGATATGTTTCGTAGACCCATTCGACTGTTTCAGTCAGTTTCCATTCAATTTAAAATATATAACATTCAATATTCGATTTGAACGTACATTTCAATTTGCCAGGGCCACAAACTGATTCGAAAAATTCCAAAAAAATAAATCTGGCTATGTTTTGATGATACGGTCCCAACAAAACTAGTTTCGTCGAATTCTGAGACCATTTGCAAAAAGGCCCATTTCTGGTCGATCCAATTTAACTATAATTAACCAAAACACATTTTCCTTTGCCACGCTCACATACTAGCTTCAAAAATTATGAAATTTGAAAACAAGCAATAACTTCACATCCCGGATCCAACAAAAGTGGTTTCGTCGAATTCCGAGGTCGTATGCAAAATGGCCAATTTCACGGGCTATATAAATTCCATAGCAACCTTTCTGAAAATTCATTTGGCCATAACTTTTGCTTTCCGCTATGAAACTTCGATTTTTCAGATTCATTAAAAAGGTATTCACTAACAGATTTAAATATTTTTGTTTTCGCTCAAATCCATTTTTTTTTGCACCCGGTACAGTCCGACAAAGTTTGAATTCAATTTTTGAAACTGCAGCGCCATTTCAGGCCTTGTTTATAATTAGAATTAATTATATTCATTTTCAATTGTCAATTCAAACTCAGTTTTCATTGCTAATATTTAAAATATTTATTTTAAATATTTAAAATCCATTATTTTAGCCAATTTAAAAAAAATAAATTGGTTCAGATTTTCTGGGTCGTTACAAAAAGATATTTCCATCTTTTCTCAATGAAGTTCACGAGTTATTATTTAGCTCATTTACATTTTAGAGCTTGTTTTGTGCCTCCTTTATAGCTTACATGTGGAAATTTTTGGAGTACTTTGAGGCAAGCGAGGTAAAATTCCATTGTATAATGGGAATTGGAAGATTTATAAGCGATAAGAATGTTAAATTTCCCATTTATATTCCTTTTTCCGACATAGGAGAAATTAATAGGAAGCGATTTTAAATGTGTTGTCATATTGGGTATTAAGATTTGGATGCTAAATTGGTTTCTTCATACTTCTATTCGTAGTCGTATGAAGGTTTCTGATGATTATTTTTTCAAAAGCTACATACATGTAGAAGTGATAGTATATCATAGGGTGCTTACATCATGTTTTCATGATTGTTTTCAAAGTAAAATCCACACATATAGGAGGATCTGATTTTGAGTCATTATACATACATAATTTTTATGGTTGTGACTCATTATGTACACAGTGCACATGCACATGTTAGGTTGCAAAATTGGTTATACAAGTTAGTGTATTTTAGGATAATTATGTGCCAGCATCATGACTTACTCAACAGTAAAATTCAGAACAAAATTTCTTTTAAGGAGAGAAGGATATAACACCCTCAAAATTTGGCGTCAGTTAAATTTGTTATTTAATTGGGTTCTAAAAATAGAATTTAAGCAAATAATGAAATTTAATCACGAAACTTGCACCGTTGCATTTGTAATGAAATTCTGGTCAATTTTCATGTTTGGATCTCCATGAATGGAGTTCGGACGAAAAGATTATGGATGGAAAATAGTAAATTAAGTATATACTTGTGTGGTGATTAACTATACCATTAATACCCAACCTCCACGCAGGTCGATCACCCCGAGTGACCTGATGGTCGCCTCTCCCAGTGGCAACTAGGGTTTAGTTAATAAATTTTATAGTAGTGGATGGATCTTACTATAACTAAATATAATGGTTACGAGTCATTTGAACACCTATAAATAAAGACCTAGACCCCTTATTGTTTGCTTATACTTTCTGGAGACAATAGCGAAGCTCTGCCATTTTCATTTCACCAATCTCTTCCAAACTTCCTAAATTAAATTTGCTTTCAAAACAAACAAACAAGAATTGGACAAGATGAATCCAGATCTATGAATAAAACTTGGTTTTGCGTATTAGGTAAATTCTATTCCTTTTTTTACTTTCCTTTTTCCAATTCTTTTCCAAATCTATAAATTTTAGCATGTATATGTACCCCCATTTTATAGATATTATAGATCAGTAGGGATTTGGGAATGAAAACCTAAAAGTTTTTGTTTAGATTTGGATTTGGAATAGCTCTCAATTGAGTGGAGAATTTATACATTGTTTCAAAATTAGATATATTCCATTGGTATAAATTTGAATTCATATGCCTAAATATGATATTTGTTTGTAGGTTGTTCGGTAAAAACATTCTTAACTTGCCTACAAATTCTTTCTTGTATTTTATGGTTATTGTTTACACATCAAAAATGGAAATCAGTCCCTAAATATTGTTGAGGTTTGTGTAATTGTTTATTCCAAATTTGTATAATTGCGTGTAAGTGTAAGATTTGTGTAAATTACCATTATTGGTTTGTAAATTTATCTATGTTTTGGATTATTTAGGGTTTTGCTTTATTTTTGTAAATTTTCCCTGTCTTGTCTATTTCTATAAAAATACGGTGTTTGAAATTACAAGGAATGTGAACAAATCATATGGGAAGAGATGTATAAATTCACATATTTTATATGTAGTTTAACAATCTATTCCAAACAAAAGATTACTTATTCCTAATGATTTTTAATATGTCAATATTTCCTTTTTGAAAGGTTACAACCCCCTTAGGTATAACAAAAATTTGTGGACCTAATTTATTTTAAAAGTTTCATTAAACCCTATAGGGTATGGTTATCTTCCATCTAACCTCTAGACCCTAACGGAGGAAGCGGGTACCAAAGTATATATTATATATTTTTTAGGTACACTATAGACAAAAAAGAGGTTATTTCAGTATCCCTGGAAACAAATCTAAATATGAAGAAATAATCGTAGAACCTGTCTACCTCTAAAGAAAGAACAAGCTATGACACTATTTTTTTGCCAAAGCCGACAGGGTTACAGAACCCCAACCTTTTTTTATTGAAGTATTAAGAGAAAATACAAAGCCATTGTGCCCACAACCATAATGAAGAAAACAGAGAAAGAATACTTGAAGCACAAGGAATACGAAAAGAAAAACACAAAATGGAAAGCAACAACCGTTACAAATAAAACTGTTCTGAAGAAATCATATGTTTTGACCCCATCCTCATAATTACTCTGAGGTTTATCTTGGGGAAGACAGGTTTTTGAAGTGTTCAAGTTAGATTTTCTGTTCTTGTTCTCTCATGCTCGGTATTTGTATGACAATTCACTATTAAGGTAGTTGCCTTATTCGATACTTGTTATTGTAACGACCTAGATTTTTGGACATTAAATTCAGAACATTTAAATTATATTATATGTTGAAATGGAATCGTTCATAAATTTTAACAATTTATTTAATAAAAATAAAATAAAGTGGACATATCTTCTTTGGTTCTATCTCGTTTCTCATTGGGTATTTCTATTTGTTCTATGTGAAACCGCAAAGCCTCTCCACTTGACCAAATATATATATGATACGTGTTTAAAGATTGGGCTCAAAGGATAAACATGCTGTCACTATTAAAATATATAGAAATCTTATCTAGATCTCATTCAAAAATCTGGGCGTAAATTTTCATAATCTCGGCATACTTGTATGTACCTTTCAAAAATCTTAATGGAAAGTGGTATACGAAATCTTGTTTCAAATTATGAAAGCAATTTGTACAGGACTTTCTGTCTTGGCATCAATCTCGGCAAGAACCACACTATATCATACGGAAAAAATATCTCGCAAGATTTGGTGTTCGAGGCAAAGATTACATTTATTTATTTAAACATTTCATATAGGAATTTTCACCCTTTCATACTGTGATTGTAAAAATAAACGAAGTTCCATCTATTTTTCAAAACTACTGTTTTGAGTCAAATCTTCAGCTACATCAAAGAAGAATTTTTTTTTCCAAATTCTTGTGTGTTCCTGTCAAAAGAAAATCTCTAAGCAAATCTCGGCATAATATTATCAAACATCAGATTTCTGGTGCCTACAGTCAACAATATCAGCTGCCTGATAAGAGGAAAATATACTATATTTATTTTGTCCATACTCTCAGCACAATAAAGGTCTAATCCATTAAAAACACAATCTCATCACATGCATACTGAACAAGTCTCTCGTATCTGCATATAGGCCGTATACAATATAAATAAATGTTGTACACTGTTCGTTCTTTCAAATTCAAAGATTATGGCAACCCTGTTTTTTTTTTTGGCAAATCAGCAGAAAACAATATAAGAATTACGAAGCCACTTCATTGTCAACCTTTGTTCTATTCCATCAAAAATGATTGGTGCTTATAGCATGTTGTAGCTATTGAAAACCATGCTCCAATCTTCCCTTCCCTTATATAAAGCCCAAGCTGCTGCTTCTTCCTGGAGCATTCTTTCGAGCTGATTTAACTAAAAAGAAAAAGAAAAAAAAGACTCTAAAACCGATTGTTTGAGTGGGCGTGCTTCGGTCTACTACTGGTTTTTCATCTCCATAGTTTTCTCATGGTACCTGAAATAGTAAGGGTCTAGGGTTCGATGTTGTCTCAGATGGAGGGAATAAGGGCTGGCGAAGTTGGAGTTGCCTCGGCAGTGACGCGGGGTTGTCATCATGAAGCGTGGAAGGGAAAAGTATTGCAAAGTGGAGTTCATAAAGTGGAAGCAAGCAATGGTTTTAGGTTTAAGAACGGTTGTGAAGCATATCAAGGGGGCAAGGTGCGGATGATTTCTAATGGGCATGAGGGCATTGACATTGGTGAGAGAACAATGGTGATGATATTTATTTAGAATATAGGAAAGAATGAAAGGAGAAAGGAGTCTCTCGTGAAGTGCGTGATTGGGTTCGTGAAGTAGGGACGGAAGCAGTAGGCATGGTTGGGTGTTGCGCGAGTTTTGGGTCTCGGAAGCAGTGTACAGGAGTTGAATCGAATGAAGGGACGGTGGAAGTTCAAAGTCGAGCACCGTTAATCAATTATTAGTTATGATACTTCATATTGATGTGAAATAATGCTAATTAACATTTGTGGATGCAGGGAAACAGGTCGGAGGAATCCAACTGGGTTCCTCAACATTTATTTTACTGGTTTTATTTGATTGTGATATATGATGTATTATATAATCCATGATTATATACGTTGTGTTTGATTTACCATGGCCCTAGAAACATGGTAATTTAGATACCGTAAAACATTTTCGAATATGGAAAAGAAAATTTAGATTTAAAAATGGAATTTATTCCCAAAACTAGAAATTTAATCTCGAATAGAATTGGAAATAGAAACTTGTTTAAATGGATAAAATAAGAAGTAAATTGTAAATGAGTTTATAAATTAAGTGATATTTTTATTATTGGATAAATTGAAATTATAAATTCAAGTTCGAAATTATATAGAAAAGTGGAAAGGTGTTTTAAAACCGATATTCGAAATTGGGATTGAACTTAGCAAGTTATAAAGGGAATTATGAACGAGAGAAGTAAATAAAAGGAAATTGGATTTGAGATATTTAGTATGAAATCAAATAAAGTTGATTATATAAAAAGGAATAGTATTCACGCTGAAGTGGATAATGGTTAAAGTGAAAACATTTATAAAGGAAATTTGAATTTGGAAATATAATTTCAAATAGATATTTAAATGAGAAATAGGAATGGGAATTTTTTTCGAAGGACAACGATGGGTTTTATTCAAATATTTATAGTATGTCAATAAAACTCTATGTTTTGAAATATTTAATATTACTTTAAATTAGAGTTACCATATGAAAGGGATTTATAGAAAGCAAATAAAATTGATTTTGGAAATCAGGGGATGTATATCTTGTATATTCATTTATAAAGAAAATTTGAATTGTGTAAAATAAACAGAAAAAGTGCTGATAGAGTAGCATTTTTTGTAAATGAAGTTCAGGAATGAAACACAATATGATATGGATCTCAAAAGTGAATCGATAACTCGAAGTTGAGTAGTAATGATATTTGCAAATAAAAAATCAAGTTGATTTGAATAAGTGAGTCTAGATTCCAATTAAGGAATGAAATTCATATTTGAGACTGAATAATAGTTGGAAGAAGATGTTTACAAATGGAAATAAACATTAAGGCCATTTGAGTTAAGCTGAAATGGTAGATAAATTCCGAAGTTCGGAATATTCGAGAGAGAGTTATTTACTGGAAATTATATCGAATTTAGGGAAATAGTTTTTTATACTTTCCGTTTAAATCAAATTTAATTATTTAATTATTAATTTATTTATTGATGTTAATAAGTACAAGTTATATTTTTATAAACCAAATATTTGGGAACAACGATTGTAACGCTGTTGTTATAATTAAAGTTTTATAAATCTAAATAGCGATTGTAACGCTGTTTTTATAATAAATGTTTTATAAATCTAAAAAGCAATTGTAATGCTGTTGTTATAATAAATGTCTTATAAATATAAACAACGATTTTAACCCTGTAGTTATAATAAATGTTTGGAAACAGTGATTATAACGCTACCGTTATAATCAATGTTTCTCCGTAAAGGAAGTGTATTCTTAGATTAAATCTGAGAGTTGTGTAAGCGATGTTTTGTTTGAAGTTGTGAGCTTTGACTATTCCAAAGTTGAGAATGTTGTTCAATTAAGGTCTGAGAGGTAATTATACCCCAACTTGATTGACTTCATGATTGATGGAGGAATGGTTCAGATTCGATAGTGAAGATTGGTTAGCAATATGGTGAGCTAATAAATGATAAATGGTTTGAGTTAATATAACGATATTTTTATAATGTCGGGTTAATTTAAAAGATTTTGAAATGATTCCCCAAATAAAATAAGAGATATTTTCTATTCATAGAAAATGAAATGAATTGGTCAAAGGAATGGAATATAGAAATATTTTCCGATATTAATAAGGTGTATTTTCTGAATATAGAAAATAAGGATTTCGTGAATATATAGAAATGTTTTCTAACTGGAAATAGATATTTTTCTCAGGTAAAGAAATTAGGATATTGAAAATGTTTTTCCAAAAATCAAGAGAAAAAAATTGACCTTTGAAAAGATACAAAAGATGGAAGATAGGAATTGGAAATGATAATATAATATGGAATTGGTTTAAAAAGGAGCCAGTGTTGTTTGATGGTTGATGGTTGATCGTTAGAATTTCCATTTGGAAATAGGATCGTTGATTGTATGGATGTTTCTTTGATAGTTAAATCACCGACTATCAAAGTTTTATTTTATTTTATACCTCTGTTGTCAATACGGAGAGACCGGGATCAGGGTTGTGACGACCCGCCCCGCACCAGTCGACATTTCCTCCGATAGTGCATTGTACACATGCCCGACTAGCACGGAACGGTCGCCAAAGAAAGGAAAGAAGATGAAGGAACTAACAAAGAAACCTGTAGAATGTCTCACAGTGCATGGAACAAAATATAGTAATAACACAATTTTGACATAAAACAGTTGAGAC
Source organism: Allium sativum (assembly GCA_030737875.1). Taxonomy (NCBI): domain Eukaryota; kingdom Viridiplantae; phylum Streptophyta; class Magnoliopsida; order Asparagales; family Amaryllidaceae; genus Allium; species Allium sativum. The sequence goes on from CM060909.1 coordinate 294,393,479, forward strand.
AGTGGATAAGCTGAAAACTAAACCAACATAGAAGCGGAAACCCAAATACAGCTTATGATCCAACATCATCTTTACAATTTTAAACTGTCTCCAAAGAAAAAGAAAGCTAAAGTAGAAGATGCACTACTAATGCTCAAGCAGTGATCTTCAACAACACAGGGAGAATATCTATATGTATCATACGTGGAAGCCTCCTGCTCGTCTCCGGATCAGCTACTCGTGCATACCCAGCTAACATGTCTCTAGTCTGCTCGTGAGAGCACCCAGAGTAATAAGAAGAGACATAAAACTCTGGGTCAGACAAAAAGTCTGGTATGAGCGATAAGCAACAAAACAGAACAATAACAGGTATAATCCAGTCATACCTGAACCTGGACCTGCAACCAAAGAGTTAGCACTACATACCGCACAATACTCTAAGGTGCCACTAAACATGGGTGTAAAGAATACGGGAATGGGGTTGTGCATGTCACAATGATGGTAAACAAATCAAACATAGCAACCATCCTCACATCTCCCACTCAGTGCGTAAAGTATACGATATCCACTACCTTGGTCACCTATCCATTGGGCCATGACGGAATCCAATCTCGTACAACTATCACTACAAGCCCACTATCCGTCTCTCAGTGGTGAACCAAAGTTATGAATACCGACAATCCCTTTGCACAAGTCCCGCAGCAAAGCCCAACTCATGAAGTCGACTCATCGGTTCCCAACAGGATCCTGAGCTCTAACTTCTTATTTGTACTACCTTTGTGTCTCGGGTTATTGGTCTTCTTCTTTTACTTTGCTACGGATCGTACTCCCATAGGGTTCAGATTGTCGTCATCACCCCTGGCGGATTGGGTCGGGGCATTCGAGTCCAATCGCCATACATCGGTTCGGTTCGGAGGTGGCTATGCGGGCCGGGTCGGGGTGGCCTTCCTCCAGCGGTTCGGATCGGAATGCTTCATCACCTCAGATCGGATCGAGTACCTCTAGTTCTTCCATGGCGCATCGGTTCGGGTCGGGTAACATGATTCGGATCGTGGACTCTCCAGGTAAGCGGATCGGTCCGGAGATTAATGCTCCCATCGGTTCGGAGAAGACTACACGGGTTGGATCGAAGAAGATGCTCCACTAGCAGTTCATGGGGAAGGGCTTCACAACGGTTCGGTTCGGCCTCCCATCCGATCCGGTTTGGGTACTTTTCTGCACTTTTCCTGCAACTTCCAACGACTATTTATACGCCACTCAACGGCGTTTTCGACCAATCTAACACTTCTAGACAATCACAAATCATACCATACAGTCATAGCAACATGTACAATCAATCATAAACAGCAAAACAACAATCATAGCATGTAAAATGGATCAAACATACCCAAAACCCATATTTTCCCCTTAAACATGTACAACAAAAATTAATGATAGGATTAGTAAAACTTAACCAAATTAGCCAAATTTTCTAACAGAGGTCTAAAACAATATTTTAGAATTTTTGAATATTTTTCCAGATTTTTATAGCGCATAATTTCGCTAATTATCACTAATCACCTCTTAATCCCCTAAATTCCGGGATTAGCAAAATTAGTCCAAATTAACCCAAATTCATATCAAAGGCATAAAATAATATTCTGGAATTTTACAAATTTTTCTAGATTTTTCTGAGTTATAATTTCGCTAATCTTCGCTAATTACCCTAATTAGCCGTAATTAGTGAAAAACAATGCAAATCACTCACCTTAGCCACAAAGTAAACTATAGATCTGAAATGATTCTCTGTTTGGGTCGAATTCTAATGTGTTCCAGCAACACTCTCTCTGATTTGGTGCTAATCCCCCTTGATTTGATGTAGTTTTGTTTAATCTTCGATTAGAAAGTGATTAGAGGCGATTTGGGATGAAATTAGAAGGTGGAGGCCATGGCTAGAGTGAAAGACATGTTTGTGGCGGCTGGAAAATGAACTAAAAATCGTTTTCTAAACCCTAGCAGCCCTTAAATACCTCTAAACCCGAAATCCCCCATTGGGCCTAGCTGTTAATCACCCGGTTAAGCCCAATTAAGCTGTTTTTAGCCTTCTATACTTTAATTCAGCCATATCTCTCAAACAGTAAATCCGTTTGACTATTATGACCACTATACGGAATTGTAAACCATCATCCGGATCCAATGGAAGTGGTTTCAGATCAAAATTCCTCTCCAATCAAAAGTTATGGCCGAAACAAGATCAGTTAGGGGCAAAACAGTCATTTAAAAATTGGCAAAAATCATGAACATGGGAAATGACCCCAATAGTCGTTTCCCAAAGTTACATGACCATACGTCTTCATATAAGAAAGAAATAAACATTCTACGATCCTCTGATGCGTAGAATGCGGGTTGTTACATTCTTCCCCCCTTAAGAAATTTCGTCCCCGAAATTCCCTAACCAAAACACACAAAGGGTTCTGCATGCCTTTCAGCCATAAAACAACAATCAAACATGCAAAACAAGTCTATCCTAACATGCGGAATAACTAAATTGCAAAGTAAATCTTACCAGGCAAAGAGTTTTGGATACGACTTTCTTATGTCATCCTCTAGTTCCCAAGTATAGTCGTTCTCTCGCCCCCGATTCTCATCTCTACCCTAGAGGTGATTTCCAATAGGTTAGGATCGTCCCTCTGACTAGAACCGATCCACTTAATCTAGATCGATCTAATCGTCTAGCTTATTTGCAATTCTGAATCCAATTCACATTTAAGTCTGAAGTCATATCCCATGATATACTCTAGTTGCTTTCATTCCAGGAAAATAGCCTCTAAACTGGCATATCTCCTACCCAATGCATCAGCTACCGCACCTAGTCCGGTACTACGGCATCCGTCTATACTGTCATCTTCTTAGGTAATCTAACCCTATATGCCAAATTTTCAACTACATTCCAAATGTCCTTTCAGGTCCAACTTGAGTCCTTCCTACATACGTACTGCACGTCCAACGTACATTCACCTCCTAGAGGCAAACTAGACCTATCCAATGAACCTAGGTACTCCACTTATACTCGTACTGCATGTCCAACGTACATTCACCTTCTAAAGGTGAACTAGACTCATCCAATGAATCTAGGTACTCTACCTTCGAGTCCAAGTCCAACTTGAAGCTCCTATATCCGTTGAATCTCCAAGGTCAACGGACGCTCCACAATGCCCAACATACTTCAAGTCTAACGTAAAGTATCTTACGCCCGTCATATCACCACGATCAACGAACTTATACTATTTCCATTTAACATGATCCTACAGGTGATACTCAAGAGAAGAAAGGTAGGAGCAAACATAACAACCATAGCATCCATCAAACAAATCCTATCTATCACCTGCTAAAGCCATGAATACGTCGATACCTGTATGTCTGGTCCAACCAACATCAATAACTAATGGAAACTCTGCCTCCAAATGGACTACCGTATGTCCAATGTACGTTTATCCTCCAAGGATAACTAGATCACGTCCAACGGATCCAAGATAAGTGGGCGTCCCCAGATACCCTTGCTTTTAGTCCGCCAGAAACACTCGAGTCCCACCCAAGTCTATCCATTATCTTGCTGCCCTCTCGAGTCCAACTCGAGCCAATCCAATTCCTTGCAGCCTTCTCGAGTCCAACTCGAGTCAGTCTATTACCCATAAACTCAGATCCAGTCTTGAGTATCCATTACCTACAGAACCTAGTCCAACGTGAGTCGTCTCCCTATTCGTTGCATCTCCAAGATCAACGAACACCCATTTTCTTTTACGAGTTCAAGTCCAACTTGAATCGTCCTAATCTTCGTTGCATCTTCCATGATCGACGAATACATCCTATTTCTTCAAAAAGAACATCAACATAAGGTCCTAAACAATCCATTACTTTGCATCTTTCTCGAGTCCCACTCGAGTCATCTCATAACCCTATCGAGTCTAACTCGGGGCAGTCCATACCACTGAATAGTTTTATCCTGTCACAGCTGCCCATTACTTCTCGAGTAAACCAAGATATCATCCAATGAAAAATCGCAACAACTATTTATCTCTTACGTGAACCATCCTAATCGAACTCGACATTCCCCAAGCACAAGCCCCAAAGGCCTAAACCAATATCAGACAAGCACCTAAGGAACATCTCCTCCGAATTCGGACAATCCATGTGAGGCGATAGTAGCAAAACATCCAAACACTCAAGCATCCATAACTAACTCTGGCTATCCTTGCAAATCTCGCTTGAGACTATCGTCGATCGCATGGCCAAGTCCTGACCAAACTGATGTACATCCAATGTACATTCGCTTCTCTAACTCCCGTTATCATCTTCATCATAAGGTAGGCGATCCAATACCACCTTTCGTCCATCATCCATTATAATGGTCGTCAAAGACTCTTCACAATCTACTATCAGTCTATACCTTTGAGGTCAATCGGCTCCCAAAAATCAAGCTAGATCTAGTAAAGCTCAAAATAAAGCAATCACAACAAACATACATCCATGACTTGATAAGACCAAATTACGACAAATCCTACAAAGGCTAGTCAAACCACCTATCGGGTTTGTCACTACTAAAGGTCTATCAACTAACTCAGGTTTGTCAAACAAAACTCGATCAAAAACATCTTAAATAGAAAGCATACCTCGAATAACGACACCTTTTTCCTTCTGCACCGCAGTTGGGGAATTCGACAAAGAAGGAAAAGCGTTGATAGCATATGCTTTCACGATCTGCTTCTCCCTAGGAGGTTGTGGACATTCATTCTTGTGATGTCCCGCTTGGCCACAATTAAAGCACTTCCTTTCCCCAGTCTTTTCCCGACAATCTCTGGCATAGTGGCCCTTCTTACCACAGCTAAAGCACTCGCCATCTTTCTTATTTTTCTTATTCTGACCATCCATGGTTTGGTCTTGTTTCCTCTTATTCTGGGAATTATTCTTGCCTCCACCGCCTGCTTGCGGCTTTGGCTCCTCTGCAGATGCAGTAGCAACCTCAGTCTTTGGCTTAGGGTAAAGACTCTCTGATCTTAATGCTTTCCCCACAATCGATTCAAACGTCTCATCAATGTGGTTAATAAGCTTTTCCCCCAAGTATCCATCTAAACCAGTAATGAACTTCTTATTCTTCTTCTCAGGAGTATCGATAAGGGATAACCCATACTTCGACAAGGTGTCGAACTTAGCAATATAGTCCGAGACTGCCCTACCATTTTGCTTAAGCTCCAAGAACTTCCTAAACAATTCCGACTTCTGAGCAGCTGGGATAAACTTGTCGCTAAAGCGAGCCTTAAACTGATCCCAAGTAACCTGATCCTCTGGAGTGGCTGTCTTAATAGCATTCCACCAATTCATTGCTCGTCCTTGCAGCTGACGAGACGCTAGCCTTCTCTTCATCGCATCCTCAATACCCAAGTCGTCGAAGATACGATCACAGCTATCCAACCAATCCTGAACATCCGTGGCCGACTCCGTTCCATGGAACGGCTTCCCACCAAGACTAGTATAATCCTTATTCAGCTTGGAGAAATCGGCCCTAGGCACCTGCATAACTGGACCACCACCATTACCAGCATTGGGAGCTGCCCTCTGAACATCTCTAAGCATCTCTCTCATGAGGTCAGTGAACATCGTCCTCATGTCAGGAGCATTCCCATTATTGGCTCCTCTACCGGTACCCCTTACGTATCGGCTCATCGTTCAATCTGCACAGAGAAAACGATTAACCATCTCCATAGTGGTGCCAGTGTAGTGCAACTTCATCCTTAGCTATACTAATAATATATATAGCTTTTGAAGACCAAAATAATCACAAATACGCGCTCTTATATACGTATACTATCTCTCCCCGATGACTTCCCTAGGTTAACTACGCAATCTAGAGCTCTGATACCAAATGTGACGACCCGCCCCGCACCAGTCGACATTTCCTCCGATAGTGCGCTGTACACATGCCCGACTAGCACGGAACGGTCGCCAAAGAAAGAAAAGAAGATGAAGGAACTAACAAAGAAACCTGTAGAATGTCTCACAGCACATGGAACAAAATATAGTAATAACATAATTTTGATATAAAATAGTCTAGACAGTGCATAAGCTGAAAACTAAACCAACATAGCAGCGGAAACCCAAATACAACTTATGATCCAACATCACCATTACAATTTTAAACTGTCTCCAAAGCAAAATAAAGCTAAAGTAGAAGATGCACTACTACTGCTCAAGCAGTGATCTTCAACAACACAGGGAGAATGTCTATATGTATCATACGTGGAAGCCTCCTGCTCGTCTCCGGATCAGCTACTCGTGCATACCCGGCTAACCTGTCTCTAGTCTGCTCGTGAGAGCACCCAGAGTAATAAGAAGAGACATAAAACTCTGGGTCAGACAAAAAGTTTGGTATGAGCGATAAGCAACAAAATAGAACAATAACAGGTATAATCCAATCATACCTGAACCTGGACCTGCAACCAAAGAGTTAGCACTACATACCGCACAATACTCTAAGGTGCCACTAAACAGATGGTGTAAAGAATACGGGGGTGGGGTTGTGCATGTCGCAATGATGGCAAACATATCAAACATAGCAACCATCCTCACATCTCTCACTCAGTGCGTAAAGTATACAATATCCACTACCTTGGTCACCTATCCATTGGGCCATGACAGAATCCAATCCCATACAACTATCACTACAAGCCCACTATTCGTCTCTCAGTGGTGAACCAAAGTTATGAACACCGACAACCCCTTTGCACACGTCCCGCAGCAAAGCCCAACTCATGAAGTCGACTCATCGGTTCCCAACTGGATCCTGAGCTCTAACTTCTTATTTGAACTACCTTTGCATCTCAGGTTATTGGTCTTCTTCTTTTACTTTTGCTTCGGATCGTACTCCCATCGGGTTCGGATCGTCGTCATCACCCCTGGCGGATCGGGTCGGGGCCTTCGAGTCCAATCGCCATACATCGGTTCGGTTCGGAGGTGGCTATGCGGGCCGGGTCGGGGTGGCCTTCCTCCAGCGGTTCGGATTGGAATGCTTCATCACCTCGGATCGGATCGAGTTCCTCTAGTTTTTCCATGGCGCATCAGTTCGGGTCGGGTAACATGATTCAGATCGTGGACTCTCTAGGTAAGCGGATCGGTCCGGAGATTAATGCTCCCATCGGTTCGGAGAAGACTACACGGGTCGGATCGGAGAAGATGATCCACTAGCAGTTTGTGGGAAGGGCTTCACAATGGTTCGGTTCGGCCTCCCATCCGATCCGATCCGGTTTGGGTACTTTTCTGCACTTTTCCTTTAACTTCCAGCGACTGTTTATACGCCACTCGACGGTGTTTTCGACCAATCTAACACTTCTAGACAATCACAAATCATACCATACAGTCATAGCAACATGTACAATCAATCATGAACAGCAAAACAACAATCATAGCATGTAAAATGGATTAAACATACCCAAAACCAATATTTTCCTCTTAAACATGTTCAACAACAACTAATGATAGGATTAGTAAAACTTAACCAAATTAGCCAAATTTTCTAACAGATGTCTAAAACAATATTTTAGAATTTTTGGATATTTTTTCAGATTTTTATGGCGCATAATTTCGCTAATTATCTCTAATCACCCCTTAATCCCCTAAATTCCGGGATTAGCAAAATTAGTCCAAAATAACCCAAATTCATATAAGAGGCATAAAATAATATTCTAGAATTTTACAAATTTTTCTAGATTTTTCTGAGTTATAATTTCGCTAATCTTCGCTAATTACCCTAATTAGCTGTAATTAGTGAAAAACAATGCAAATCACTCACCTTAGCCACAAAGTAAACTATAGATCTGAATTGATTCTCTGTTTGGGTCGAATTCTAATGTGTTCCAGCAACACTCTCTCTGATTTGGTGCTAATCCCCCTTGATTTGATGTAGTTTTGCTTAATCTTCGATTAGAAAGTGATTAGAGGCTATTTGGGATGAAATTAGAAGGTGGAGGCCATGGCTAGAGTGAAAGACATGTTTGTGGTGGCTGGAAAATGAAGTAAAAATCATTTTTAAACCCTAGCAGCCCTTAAATACCTCTAAACCCGAAATCCCCCGTTGCGCCTAGCTGTTAATCACTCGGTTAAGCCCAATTAAGTTGTTTTAGCCTTCTAAACCTTAATTCAGCCATATCTCCCAAATGATAAATCCGTTTGACGATTATGACCACTCTAGGAATTGTAAACCATCATCCGGATCCAATGGAAGTGGTTTTAGGTCAAAATTCCTTTCCAGTCAAAAGTTATGGCCGAAACAAGATCAGCTAGGGGCAAAAGGGTCATTTAAAAATCGGCAAAAATCATGAACATGGGAAATGACCCCAATAGTCATTTCCCAAAGTTACATGACCATACGTCTTCATATAAGAAAGAAATAAATATTCTACGATCCTCCGATGCGTAGAATGCGGGTTGTTACAAGGGTATTACCTGAAAACCACTCCATATTGGCATAAGCGTTACGAATCAACTTATGCTGAAGATATATGAAGACGGAGTTAGGTGCAAGGGATGTTCTGTTAACCCTAGGTAGAAATTGCGCAAGATGGATTAATAGAATGATGTCTTCGGTTTGTTCAGTCCTAGGACAACGTGTATTGACGGGTCTGACAAGGTGGCGTTTAAAGTAAATGGTGACAAGATGTTCTAAAAGATAATCGTGACCTCAAGCCTCATCACCCAAGAAATGATAAAAATAGGGAAGGCAACAAGGCCATGTGGGTCATTCCCATTAGGAGTATTATCACCTGATCTAGGGAAATTCCATTTGCTTCTTATTTTATCCGTTGTTGTATGCTTTCGGTAACGGTTGCTGATCACAACCATTGGTGATAATATGCTCGATACACTCAAGTTAAATGAGTGATCAGCCATGTGTGGGTCGGGTTGCAAGATGTTCTTGTTGAACCCAGTGTATTCCCCTCTAGAGATACACTATCGGAAGGTGGTTCCATACCTTGTCATGTTGGAAATCCAATCTCCAATAAGCTCCATGTGGTTTTCTATTTTATATTATATATGGAGCGTGTGATGCAAGCATTCCGCTAGATTCTATTTATTTGTTGTAGACATTATTATAATATCACCGAATTTTGATATCAAAATGGTTTGGGTTATCGTAAGGTAAACACCATCTGTGTTTATGTGTGGATTAGTCTTACGATTAACTTTTCTTTCGAAAGGATTTTTAAAAGTTAAACAAATGGTTGGAGTTTACTCACACCAGTCCCATAACTGACCCAGAGTTTATTTTGTTTTCCCTAAACTCTTGGGTGTCCAAATTTGTACGGGCAGTCAAGTAGTCGGGATTTTTAAGATCCACTTCGAAGAGCTGGACACATGAGGCTTCACCAGTAACTATAGATTATCATATTTCTCCGTTGTGTACTATGTTGTATCTGGAAACAGGTGTTTATAACTATTCCAGGAATAACGGTTGTTCTCTAATAATGGTATTTATATACAGTTACTGATTTGTATTTCAAAAGTTATGTTATATAATATATTTTATTCGTTCCACTGTGTGACTTGTGTTCTTCGTTTTCTTCTATTCTAATTTTTCTTTCTTTCTATTTCTCATCCTCTAACTTCTTTCTACTAATGATTCGTATTTCTATGTCATTTGGGTTGGACGTGTGGTGTTATTAGTCGACTCATAGTGTATGGAAATTCGGGCCATTACAGTTGGTATAAAAGATGAAGGTTGAGTAGTAACCTTGGCTCTGTGGCGCAACCCAATAGAGATGGGGTTAGTATTACCCTAGATTGAGTTTGAGTGTTTACATATGAGCGCATATTTGTAGATTGATATGAAAAATTGTTTTATATTGTATTGACTGGTTTGTTGAGTGGTTTATGAATTCTTGTCGATACAGGATGTACAACTGTATCGATAGGTGTTTCTAAACTCTCGAACAAAGCAATTCAATACAGTATTGTTTTAAAATGGGTAAATGAAATATTTTTGCCCAAAAGTTATTTTGATATAAAAGGAATATTTTTTGTATTATTATATATGAATGTGTTGATTGTTATTACAATCAAATGGAATTATGAAATATTGAAATGGTTATATAATGTGTATGCGGATAATGTATACAAACGAGATAAACCAAGATTAAATTCAGACCAGAATTCGAATTTAAATTCCGGGTGTTTAGAAAATATTTTTTAAAATACTATAAAATAATATAACATTACTTAAAAGTATTTTTGGATAAGAATAGCTTAATGGATTTTGAAAAGTGATTAAGCACTGAAATCACTTCAGTGGCAAGAAAATAATTCTGATAATGGATCGCGACATTATCGGTATTCATTTTCAAGTTTCTGAGTGATGGATTGCTACCATTATAGTTCGTTGATGGAAAATTAGTTTGAAAAGAGCAATTTATTTTAAAAATTCATAGATTTTGGATTTTTAAATAATTATGGATATATCTATATATATTTATTATTTAAAGCAAGTTTGAAATAAAAGCCGGAAATTTAATTCTCAATTAAAATTAAACTTGTAAATTTAAATAGATTGAAATGGTGAATCAAATGAATTGAAATTTGACTTAAGTTAAACAAAATTGGATTGGAATAAAAATAATTTCGAATGAAATTAAGTAAAGAAAAATGTTGAGATTCGAATTATTAACATGAATTTGACTTATGAATAAGCAAATTGAATATATTGGATGTTGTTAATTAAAATGGAATGGTGATAAATTTGGATTGAAGTATGATAAGTGGATTGGCCAAAATAGAAATCAGATTTGAATTGATAGAATGGATCAGAAGTTGATTAGAGAGTTGAAAACTAGAAGTTGGATTGATTTGAAACCAATTGGAAATGGATACATGTATGCTGAGCAGATATTGAATGGAAGCAAATGCAAGAGACAGAATTATGCCCGACAAAAAGGTACAAGTTTACAATATTACTTAGGTTTGATGATTTTATGAGCGTATGGGGCATGCCATTTGGCTTTTTGATTTTCTTTTAGATTGGAGAAGACCTAGAAGGGCGAGTGTGTTTGTACCGATTGAGCCACGAAAAGGAGATGCTTGCGAAATTTTTTGAAAATTTAAAGAGTTAGAAAACTTTTAAGAATTTTTCTTGATAATTTAAAATCGAGTTGTTAATTGTAATTGAAATAAGAAAAACAGAATTAGTTAATAAAATTGCAAGTGGGATAATGGAATTGATAAATGAATTTAAAATCAATTGGAATCAGTGTGGATATGCAGAAAATCATATAGATTAAGACGAGAAAGTGATGATGGATTGTCCAAAAATGGTGGACAGATCATTTGGAAAGAATTATGAATGGTCGATATTGGTATGAGAATTTGAAGGTCAAGTAATTAAGAACTGGGTTATGAAGATATGGAATATAAGATTTCAACTAAGTAGGTTATGAGGAATGAGAGTTAAAGCATTACTACTTAGCAATTTCGAGGACGAAATTATTTTAAGGCAGGAGGAATGTAACGACCTAGATTTTTGGACATTAGATTCAGAACATTTAAATTATATTATATGTTGAAATGGAATCGTTCATAAATTTTAACAATTTATTTAATAAAAATAAAATAATGTGGACATATCTTTTTCAGTTCTGTCTCGTTTTTCATAGGGTATTTTTATTTGTTCTATGCGAAACCACAAAGCCTCTCCACTTGACCAAATATATATATGATACGTGTTTAAAGATTTGGCTTATAGGATAAATATGCTATCACTACTAAAATATATAGAATTCTTATCTAGATCTCATTCAAAAATCTGGGCATGTCATTTTCATAATCTCGACATACTTGTATGTACCTTTCAAAAATCTTAATGGAAAGTAGTATACGAAATCTTGTTTCAAATTATGAACGCAATTTGTACATGTCTTGGCATCAATCTCGGCAAGAACCACATTGTATCATATGGAAAAAATATCTCATAAGATTTGGTGTTCAAGTCAAAGATTACGTTTATTTATTTAAACATTTCGTCTGGGAATTTTCACCCTTTCATACCGTGATTGTAAAAATAAATGAAGTTCCATCTATTTTTCAAAACTACTGTTTTGAGTCAAATCTTCAGCTACATCAAAGAAGAATTTTTTTCCAAATCCTTGTATGTTCCTGTCAAAAGAAAATATCTAAGCAAATCTCGGCATAATATTATCAAACTTCAGATTTCCGGTGCCTACAATCAACAATATCAGCTGCTTGATAAGAGGAAAATATACTATATTTATTTCGTCCATACTCTCGGCACAGTAAAGGTCTAATCCATTAAAAACACAATCTCAGCACATGCATACTGAACAAGTCTCTCATATCTGTATATAGGCCGTATACTATATAAAGAATGTTGTACACTATTCGTTCTTTCAATTTCAAAGATTATGGCAACCCTGTTTTTTTTTTGGAAATCAGCAGAATACAATATACAAATTACGAAGCCACTTCATTGCCAACCTTTGTTCTGGTCCATCAAAAACGATTGGTGCTTATAGCCTGCTGTAGCTATTGAAAACCAGGCTCCAATCTGCCCTTCCCTTATATAAAGCCTATGCTGCTGCTTCTTCCTAGAGCATTTTTTCGAGCTGATTTAACAAAAAATAAAAAGAAAAAAAAAGACTCTAAAACCAATTGTTTGAGTGGGTGTGCTTCGGTCTACTACTGGTTGTTCATCTCCATTGTTTTCTCCTGGTGCCCGAAATAGTACAGGGTCTAGGGTTCGATGTTGTCTCAGATGGAGGGAGTAAGGGATAGTGAAGTTGGATTTGCCTCGGCAATGACGCGAGGTTGCCTTCATGAAGCGTGGAAGGGCAAAGTATGGCAGAGTGGAGTTCACAAAGTGGAAGCAAGCAATGGTTTCAGGTTTAAGAATGGTTGTGAAGCATATCAAGGGGGCAAGGTGCGGATGATTTCTAATGGGCATGAGGGCGTTGAGATTGGTGAGAGAATAATGGTGATGATGTTTGTTTGGAATACAAGAAAGAAAGAAAGAAAGGAGAAGTGGGTGATTGGGTTCGTGAAGTAGGGACAGAAGCAGTAGGCATGGTTGGGTGTTGCGTGAGTTTTGGGTCTGGGAAGCGGTGTATAGGAGTTGAATCAAATGAAGGGATGGTGGAAGTTCAAAGTCGAGCACTGTGTCAAAGTGTTGGATGGTGAAATCGGCTCGGCAGTTAGGAGGTGGTCATGGGGGAACAGAATGAGAGGGAGAACTTGTCGGTGGGTATCAGCAGCTTCAAACGTGAGGAGAAGCAATGAAGTTGGTTTGAGAAACAAGCTTCCGTAGGTGGCTTTTAAGTGGAGCATGGAACTGGGTACTAAATTGTACTAGGAGAAAGGAGAGTTATTTGCATGAAACCATGTTTAAGGGAGCATGAGGACAAAGTTGTGTGTTTCTTGGAGGATGCTGAAGGGAGAAGGAAGTATCAGGAGTAATGGGTTTGGTTTTGCAGTTTAGAACGGGAGCAAAACAGGGAAGAAGACTTAGGTATAAATCACGTGATTATAAATATAATTAGTTATTATAAATTATAATTAAGGATTAGTTATTCCAATCAAAAGCGTAAATGCTTATAATACCGTAACTTGGTCGTATGGTCAACAGAATTGGACCAAACCGGTCACGTCGAAATCGTAACGAGAAGGTCTACATTGTAGAACTGACATGGCTGGAAATGGAGCTACTGGGATTTCGTTGTAAAATCAAACGTCTGTTTGGTATTAAAATGAAATAAAAGCGGAACCGTCGACTACAGACTAGGTGAGTAAACTCGCTAACTCTGACTCGTTTATATTTATATATAAACGAGTTTTAAATTTATTTATGGTGATTTTATAATGTGCAATGGTTGATTGGTTGAATAGTTGATAAAATTGATTGAAATGGTTGATATGATTACCCCGTTGATCAATTATTAGTTATGATACTTCATATTGATGTGAAATAATGTTGATTATCATCTGTGGATGCAGGGAAATAGGTTGGAGGAATCCAACAGGGTTCCTCAACCTTTATTCTATTGTTTTTATTTGATTGTGATATATGATGTGTTATATAATCCATGATTATATATGTTGTGCTTGATTTACCATGGCCCTAGAAACATGGTAATTTAGATACAGTAAAACATTTTCGAATATGGAAAAGAAAATATAGATTTAAAAATGGAATTTATTCCCAAAACTGGAAATTTAATCTCGAATAGGGATGGAAATAGAAACCTGTTTAAATGGATAAAATAAGAAGGAAATTATAAATGAGTTTATAAATTAAGTGATATTTTTATTATTGGATAAATTGAAATTATAAATTCAAGTTCGAAATTATATAGAAAAGTGGAAAGGTGTTCTAAACCGATATTCGAAATTGGGATTGAAGTTAGCAAGTTATAAAGGGAATTATGAACGAGAGAAGTAAAAAAAGGAAATTGGATTTGAGATATTAAGTATGAAATCAAATAAATTTGATTATATAAAAAGGAATAGTATTCACGACTGAAGTGGATAATAGTTAAAGTGAAAACATTTATAAAGGAAACTTGAATTTGGAAATATAATTTCAAATGGATATTTAAATGAGAAATAGAAATGGGAATTTGTTTTTGAAGGACAACAATGGATCTTATTCCAATATTTATATTTATGTCAATAAAAATCTATGTTTTGAAATATTTAATATTACTTTAAATTAGAGTTACGATATGGAAGGGATTTATAGAAAGCAGATAAAATTGATTTTGGAAATCAAGGGATGTATATCTTGTATATCCATTCACAAAGAAAATTTGAATTGGGTAAAATAAACGGAAAAAGTGCTGATAGAGTAGCAGTTTTTATAAATGAAGTTTAGAAATGAAGCAGAATGTGATATGGATCTCAAAAGTGAATCGATAACTCGAAGTTGAGTAGTAATGATATTTGCAAATAAAAAATCAAGTTGATTTGAATAAGTGAGTCTAGATTCCTATTAAGGAATGAAATTCTTATTTGAGATTGAATAACAGTTGGAAGAAAATGTTTACAGATGGAAATAAACATTAAGGCCATTTGATTTAAGCTGAAATGGTAGATAAATTCCGAAGTTCGGAATATAAATCGAACAAAGATTATTTGAGAGAGAGTTATTTACTGGAATTCGATTATATCGAATTTAGGGAAATAGTTGTTTATACTTTCTGTTTGAATCAAATTTAATTATTTAATTATTTACTTATTAATTTATTTATTGAGATAAATAAGTACAAGTTATATTTTTATAAACTAAATATTTGGGAACAACGACTGTAACGCTGTTGTTATAATTAATGTTTTATAAATCTAAATAGCGATTGCAACGCTGTTGTTATAATTAATGTTTTATAAATCTAAAAAGCGATTGTAACGTTGTTGTTATAATAAATGTCTTTTAAATCTAAGCAGCGATTTTAACGCTGCAGTTATAATAAATGTTTGGAAACAGCTATTATAACGCTACCGTTATAATCAATGTTTTTCTGTAAAGGAAGTGTATTCTTAGATTGAATCTGAGAGTCGTGTAAGCGATGTTTTGTTTGAAGTTGTGAGTTTTGACTATTCCAAAGTTGAGAATGTTGTTCAATTAAGGTCTAAGAGGTAATTATACCCCAACTTGATTGACTTCATGACTGATGGAGGAATGGTTCAGATTCGACAGTGAAGATTGTTTAGCAATATGGTGAGCTAATAAATGATAAATGGTTTGAGTTAATATAACGATATTTTTATTACATCGGGTTAATTTAAAAGATTTTGAAATGATTCCCAAAATAAAATAAGAGATATTTTCTATGCATAGAAAATGAAATGGATTGGTCAAAGGAAAGGAATATGGAAATATTTTCTGATATTAATAAGGTATATTTTATGAATATAGAAAATAAGGATTTCGTGAATATATATAGAAATGTTTTCTAACTGGAAATAGAGATTTTTCTCGAGTAAAGAAATTAGGACATTGAAAATGTTTTTCCAAGAATCAAGAGAAAAAAAATGATCTTTGAAAAGATACAAAAGATGGAAGATAGGAATTGGAAATGATTATATAATATGGAATTGGTTTAAAAAGGGGCCAGTATTGTTTGATGGTTGATGGTTGATTGTTAGAATTTCCATTTGGTAATAGGATCGTTGGTTGTATGGATGTTTCTTTGATAGTTAAATCACCGACTATCAAAGTTTTATTTTATTTTATACCCCCGTTGTCAATACGGAGAGTTCGGGATCAGGGTATTACCTGAAAACCACTCCATATTGGCATAAGCGTTACGAATCAACTTATGCTGAAGATATATGAAGACGGAGTTAAGTGCAAGGGATGTTCTGTTAACCCTAGGTAGAAATTGAAAAAGATGGATTAATAGAATGATGTCTTCGGTTTGTTCAGTCCTAGGACAACGTGTATTGACGGGTCTGACAAGGTGGCGTTTAAAGTAAATGGTGACAAGATGTTCTAAAAGATAATCGTGACCTCAAGCCTCATCTCCTAAGAAATGATAAAAATAGGGAAGGCAACATAGCCATGTGGGTCATTCCCATTAGGAGTATTATAACCTGATCTAGGGAAATTCCATTTGCTTCTTATTTTATCCGCTGTTGTATGCTTTCGGTAACGGTTGCTGATCACAACCATTGGTGATAATATGCTCGATACACTCAAGTTAAATGAGTGATCAGCCATGTGTGGGTCGGGTTGCAAGATGTTCTTGTTGAACCCAGTGTATTCCCCTCTAGAGATACACTATCGGAAGGTGGTTCCATACCTTGTCATGTTGGAAATCCAATCTCCAATAAGCGCGATGCGGTTTTCGATTTTATATTATATATGAAGCGTGAGATGCAAGCGTTCCGCTAGATTCTATTTATTTGTTGTAGACATTATTATAATATCATCGAATTTTGATATCAAAATGGTTTGGGTTAACGTAAGGTAAACACCATCTGTGTTTATGTGTGGATTGGTCTTATGATTATCTTTTCTTTCGAAAGGATTTTTAAAAGTTAAACAAATGGTTGGAGTTTACTCACACCAGTCCCATGACTGACCCAGAGTTTATTTTGTTTTCCCTAAACTATTGGGTGTCCAAATTTTTACGGGCAGTCAAGTATTCGGGATTTTTCAGATCCACTTGGAAGAGCTGGAAGTAGGAGGCTTCACTAGTAACTATAGATTATCATATTTCTCCACTATGTACTATGTTGTATCTGGAAACAGGTGTTTATAACTGTTCCAGGAATAACTGTTGTTCTCTAATGATGGTTGTAACAACCCGTATTTTCAATAACCTGTTATAACATAAATCGAGGCAGAATTCAATTTATAAATCTGAATCAAGGGAAACGGGCTATGCCATTGCGTTCGTCTCGGAAAAATTCGCGAAATAGAGTCCGAGTTTTCGAAAATCGGAGTCCGTATGACCCGATTAAGGACCAACGAAGTTTTCAGAAAATTTCAAAGTAAAAACAGATTTCAAATTCAAGTTTGAATTTGGAAATTAGGGTCAGATTGGGCCAGGCGGGAAAATTCCCGCCAGGGCACCCAAGTCGACAGCCCTGTCGACTTGGGAGTCGACTTGGTTGGACCCAAGTCGACAGCCCTGTCGACTTGGCTGTCGACTTGGTCCAGCCGGGCAGTTTTGCCTGGTGCACCATCTTGGAGTTGTGTTGAGTTTGGGGGCCAGATTCGGTTTTGAGGGCTGAGATTGGAACTAAGGTTTAATCCTAAGGCTATAACTAATCCTAATCTCTATAAATAAGACCCTAACCTAAGCCTAAATCAACATTATTCACTCATACAACTAAACTATGGCAAAATCATTCCTCTCATGGCCTCCACTCTCTTCATAAAATTCCTAAGTTATTTCTATGAGAGATTTTCCATGCATACAAGTGTTTTCAAGCTTGTATGAGTGTCATTAGCTTGCATTCAAGTCAAGTTTCCATATTTACATCATAAAGCAAGAGTTTTGATCATTTTGGCTCAAGGGTTTTTCTATTGGAACTTGCATTTTGGGTTTATTTGGTTTCATAAGGGCTTTGGCATTGTAAGCCCTTTTCTACTTTCATATTTAAACTCTAAAGTTAATGAATGATGCAAGTTGTGTTTGATCATTATGATATGCAAGTTTACTATGATGTGTTATGCAAGTCTATCATGTTATGTTATGCAAGTATGCCATGTTATGATATGCAAGTTTACCATGTTATGCTATGCAAGTTTGCCATGTTATGATATGCAAGTTTATCATGTTATGTTATGCAAGTATGCCATGTTATGATATGCAAGTTTATCATGTTATGTTATGCAAGTATGCCATGCTATGATATGCAAGTTTACCATGTTATGCTATGCAAGTTTGCCATGTTGTGATATGCAAGTTTATCAAGTTATGTTATGCAAGTTTGGGTTGATCATTTTACTCATGCTATCATATTATGCAAGCTTATCTTGGGTTTATGAGCTTAAAGCTTCAAGCTTTATACTAAAGGTTGCATTTTGGCAACATGTAAGTTATCATATCTCTTATGATAACTTGCATGTGAGGCTAAATGCGAACTTATGGCCATTTCTACATGTCATTTATCACCATGTATCACCAATATGCTAAGTTTGGTTTTATGCATGCTTTTGAGGTCTAAAAATGTAATATGCAAGTATATGAACATATGTACATTTCATATGCCACCATGTTAAACTTGTGGCTTCAACACCTTTATGTCATGATTATGCCAAGTTCGCTCTTTCTATCCTTTATGCGCTATTGCGATATGTAAGCGATGGGATTGCGTTTGGGGTTGGGTAAACTTAAAAGACATAAAAACATAAGATTGGGAATTTACCTATTAAGTTAGGTCTACCCATTGGGAATTTACCTATTAAGTTAGGTCTACCCAAATGCTTGAAAACTTGTAATGTGTTTTGGAAACATGATGGACATGACACTTAGAAAATATAAGTGTGAACAACTCGAGGTTGGGGTGAGTTTGTAGCGTAAACCTACCCGGAACCGACCGGCTTAACTAGTTGCTACAAACAATAGGACCCAATGTGAGAAGTTGGTCATGTTGTACCTTGAACCCGAGGTTAGACCAAGTTGTGGTGTAAAGCTACCCGGAACCGACCGGCTTAACTAGTAACCGCAACAAAGTCTAATGTGAGAGGTTAAGGCACATTAATTAATTAATGCCTCATGATTAGGGTTAAGTCATGGTCCACTTAATACTTAACCAATTTGGGCTTGGTAGATTAATCAGGGTTAAGTCGTGAACTCATCGTTACACTTAACCAAGTTAATCCATGATTAGCAAGAGGGTTAAACCGTACTTAACCCACTAGAAAATCCTAGCAATGGGGGTCCACTCCAGCAGTAATCCCAAGTTTGTATCATTATGACCCTAGGGACTAGGCTAGGGTGGGGGGCACAATTACTGGACTTGAGGTAAGAGACCAAAAACGACGGCAGAAGGGTACGCCGGTGTAGTTCTGGGCGGACTATGGTCGTGCACATAGTCCGAAGCCGGGGAAAACATGCACGGGTACCAGTAGATCGAGACTGTGCACTTATGTTTATGGTGTCCAGGGGTTGACACCCTAGGGCTTGATACACCCGATGGGAGACCCTGCACAGTCTGACTACAATTATGTTTGGGCCGTATTGACACCAACACGTGACGAGTTAGGCTTATAGGGAGCCGATCGACTAGACCGTTTGGTTGGACCGCGTATTAGGGTCACTTCATGTTATTGGGCCAAAGCTTGGGCCAAGGGATCAATACTTGTTTATTCAAGTCATGTTAGTTTGCTAGTACACCTGTGGTGCAAAAACCTTAAACCTGATTATGCGATGACACCTTTATCTACCTTGTTAGTTAATCATCATGCTAGTATGTTGTTATCCTTATGTTCATCCCTGCTTCTCATGCCAGTTAACTTTATCAGTTTACATTGAATGTAGTAGGGCTTACTCAGTCTTTTTGACTGACCTGTTTTCCTTTCGCCTCTTTTCTTCCGTTCCCCCCCCCCCCAGGTTCTCAGGGTGGGAATATTGGAGCTTAGCTTGGATTTATGATCGCTTGCTTGTGGGATTTTAGCTCATGTACGGTCTTGACATGAAGCTAGCTATGGTTATCGCTTATTTTGGGGATAGTACTTATGTATTTCAGTTTTTCAGTGATGTTGTTTTTATCTAGACTGGTGTATTTGGAAAGTTGACATTATGTTGTATCAGACTTGTTTTGAAATAGTTTGAAATCTTCCGTTGTTTTACTTATCTTCTTTACTCTGTTTACATATATACATATGTTCTTGTTCTGCCTTGATATATCATTATGCATGTTTACCTGATTCAAACGCCCCTCCAAAGTCAGAGTACTTGCAAGAGCCACCCTGGCGGAGGTGGGGTGTTACATTTGGTATCAGAGCCAGGTTTACGAGAAGGAACAAAAAGGTTTTTTAAACTTTTGGAAAACTATTTTCAAAACCAAGTATAAAGTAATTTCCAAAGAAAAGTCTAGTTTATTTTAAAGGCTATTCCCCAAAAAGCCATTAGCAAAATTCCTTCGTTTTTCTCCATTCTGAATCTGTCTTTTCCTTTGTTTTTCAGTATGGCCGATAACTTTGCCATTCCGGGGGGAGTACACGTACCTGTTTGGTATAGGAGACTTTTGGAGGCTAGGGCGACCGAAGTCGGCCCCGCAGATGTTCCTCCTCCTCCTGTCGCTGAGGTTCCTCTTCGTCCTCCCCCTCAGCATCCACAAGAGGATTTCGCGGAGATTTGCAAAGACTTTAAGGCGATGGGTTGCAAGAATTTCATTGGAACCGAGACTTATGTAGAGGCAAGGAATTGGTTGAAAGAAACCGAAGATCTTTTTGCCTTCTTTGATATAGATGACCGTAGGAAGGTTTTATTGGCAGTGTGGTTGCTAAAGGAAGAAGCTGCACGTTGGTGGGTGGTCACCACCGCTACTTGGCCAATTGAGACTTGGGATGACTTTCGGGGAAAGTTTGGACAAAGGTTCCTATCACTGAAGCAAGGGGACATGACTATTAGGGAATACATAGATAAGTTTAATCAACTGGCTCGGGTCGGTTTAGACTTGGTTAACACAGCTCAGAAGAAGGCCCTATACTTTGCTCTAGGATTAAACGAGCCATTACATGGTTTAGCCATGACTCATATACCCTTGGGGGCAACTTTCGAGAGCTTGGTGAATATGGCCCTACTCAATGAAGAGAATAGGAGTGACAAGAAGGAGATCAAGATGAATGATACTCAAGCCAAGAAGACTGATTCCCAGTGGAAAGGAAATCAGGGTAATCCAAGTGGTCAGAGCAGTCAAGGAAATCAGAACAAGAACAAGAACAAGAACAAGAGTCAAGGCAACAAGGGGAACAACAACAAGGGCAATAACAACAAGGGGAAGTGCCATTATTGCGGTTCAGTTGGGCATCTTATTAAGGATTGTAAGAAGAGGAAAAGGAAGAATGGTGAATGCTTTTTCTGCGATGAGACTGGACATTTCAGTAAGGATTGCCCGAAGAAGCAAGGGCAAGGCCAGGGTCAGACTCAGCGTGCTGGACCTTCAGGAGGGCAAGTTCATGCTCTCAATGTCGCTCCAGTTCTCGATCGAGGTAGTATTTCTGTTGAGAGCCTTGTATATATTTCTGATTTTCCAGTTCGTACCTTGTTTGATTCTGGTGCATCGCATAGCTTTATTTCATCTGATCTAGTTGAAAGTTTGTACCTAAGTACTAGTTTAGTTAATGATCCCGTGTGTGTTTCAAATCCAATTGGGGTTTCCGCCCATTTGTCTATTATCTACGTGGATTTGAAAATCTCTATCTTTAGTGTACAGTTCTCATGTGATGCTTATATTCTCGGTTTCATGGGGTATGGGTTGATTTTGGGCATGGATTGATTGTCCAGTTTTGGAGCCATCCTTGATTTTTGAGCATAGGGTTGTGAGGCTCATGACTCGCCTCGGTAATACCCTAAAAATTTCTAGTAACCCTATGAGTCCCGTCATGTTGTGTTATCTTGAATCCCTCAACTCGTCTATCGATAGTTTGCAATCTATGAGGGTGGTCCGAGAATATCCTGATATCTTGGGTGAAGTGAAGGGGTTACCCCTAAACGCGAGATAGATTTTCGCATTTATCTAGTTGATAATGCCAAGCCAGTTACGTGACCGGTTAGGCACATGGTCCCGCAAAATGAGAGTTAAGAAAGCAAGTCAAGGAGTTGCTTGAGAAGAACTTCATTCGATGAAGCATTTCCGAGGAAGGTGCTCTAGTAGTATGCGCTACTAATGTGGACAGTTCGCTTCGCCCGTGTGTTGATTATCGTGAGTTAAACAAAGAGAATAGACAACCATTGCCAAGGATCGATGATTTGTTTGATCAGCTTGTAGGAACATCTGTTTTCTCTTGATCTTGCTACTGGATTCCATCAGCTCAGAGTAGCTGAGGATAGTATAGACAAAACTGCGTTCAGAACTCCAGATGGATTCTTAGAATGGCTGGTCATGCCATTCGGTTTGACTAATGCACCCGCCTACTTCGTGGACTTGATGAGTAGGGTGCCTAGGGAGTTCCTGAACAAGTTTGTGGTAATCTTTGTAGAAGATATCCTGACTTTCTTAAAGAACGAGGAAGAACATGCTAGACATCTCAAGGAGGTGATGGATACGCTTAGAGCGCATCGCATCAGTTGAAAGCCAAGTCCTCCAAATGTCATTTTGGAGAAAAAGGAGTTAGATTTCTTGGGCACATAGTTTCTAAGCAAGGCTTAGTGGTGGATCCCGCTAAAGTGGTCGCGGTTCAAAACCGAAAAGCTCCGACGAGGACAATTGAAATAAGAAGTTCTCTCAGTTTAATTAGTTAGTTAGCGTCCCTTGAGTTTAGACCTACCCTTCTGGATCAAGTAGGCACTTCGCAGAAAGAAGACCCGCAGTTAGTCGAGATCATGGACAAGTTGATTCGAGGCGAGATGTTAAGACACCTCGCTATAGATGGCAAGGGATGGCTAAGACGCAATGAGAGGAAGAAAGCTCTTGAAGATGCACATCACTCGAGGAGGTGGCCGAGTTTGTCCCAAGGCGCATGTTGTGCCAACAGGCTAAAGGCCGAGTCATAGAAGCCCGGTAGGCTATTACATCCATTGGAGGTCCCCGCAATGGAAGTAGGAAAAACGTCACGAAGGATTTCGTGGATGGACTGCCTAGATCAAGAAAGGGAATAAAAGCATGTGGGTCATAGTAGGTAGACTCACGAAGAGTGCTCATTTCACTCCGGTAAAGAGCGAAAGGACTGCATCATAACTAGCGACAGTTTACTTTCAAGAAATAAAGCGGTTGCACGAGGTTCCCTAAAGTATAGTTAGTAACCATGACTCAATCTTCACTAGCCAGTTTTGAGATAGTCTACGGGAAGTCATGGGCAAGCAACTGAATCTAAGTACGGCCTATCATTCACAGGCGGATGGTTTATTTCGTTCAACCATGAGTTATAGAAAATCACGTTAGTAAGAGCAATTGGCAACGTGGGTTGGTATTTTCAAGAAAAGTTCTGCTGCGTGGAATACTTTATAGTAAGTAAACGAGATCCAGGATTCACTGGTGAATTTTGGAGAGCTTGCATGAAACCATGAGGTCATAGTTATGTTTAAGTCAAGAATGATATAAGAGTAAGTAAAAGACGGTCAAAGCACAGTGGAGTTAAGCTCAAGGAAACGTGACTTAGAAGACTGAAGGCTAGATACGCGCATCATATCTCTTTTTAAGAGCATATCCTTGATCCTTGTTTTCCTGTGGAACTTACTCGCATGTTATCTTTTTACGTATATCCTCTCGGTCCCATTCTCGGTCCTATTTCTGTCGGGAGGTATGACTTATTGGCTAGTAATACATGTCAGGGTTTGAAGGGGTCCGTTAGGTTGACTAAACCTTTTGGGCTTTTATAAAATATGGGTTGGGTTAGGAAGGGATTTCTTGTAACCCAAAAGGAGTATATCTTGCTTATCTTCCCGATCTCTTTGTAGCATATCTTTCTTTTGCTATCCATGTTTGTCTTGATTATCTAGTTTATCATGTTAATCTTGTCATGAGAACCTTAGGTAGAAACCCTTTGGATGAAACATGTGTTTGAAACATATTATGCTTGATGTTTGCAAGTGGTTGCAAGTGGTTACTCGTGGATGCATTATACACGTTAGGCACTAGATCGGCTCACACACTCCTCATATTGCATATGCATGAGTGTTTACGCTTACTCATGGATGAAATTTTTTGTGTTATCACATGGATGTTGCATATGGATGTATGTTATGTGCACACATATAGATGTTATACATTATGTTAGGAATTGCATACATATGGATTCATTTCACTAACATAATTTGCATTGATGATATTTGCATTAGACAAGCACATATACACACACCTTTGCATATGTTCATACAACATTTAGAATCTTGTAAGGACAATGATTGCTCGTGGATGATGTTTTGAGTAGATGGATGTTGGATGGTAGGATACGTTCTTCCTAACTTGAAGATTTCGGGGACGAAATCCTTTAAGGAGGGGAGAATGTAACAACCCGTATTTTTGATAACCTGTTATAACATAAATCAAGGCAGAATTCAATTTATAAATCTGAATCAAGGGAAACGGGCTATGCCATTGCGTTCGTCTCGGAAAAATACGTGAAATAGAGTCCGAGTTTTCGAAAATCGGAGTCCGTATGACCCGATTAAGGCCCAACGAAGTTTTCAGAAAATTTCAAAGTAAAAACAGATTTCAAATTCAAGTTTGAATTTGGAAATTAGGGTCAGATTGGGCCAGGCAGGAAAATTCCCGCCAGGGCACCCAAGTCGACAGCCCTGTCGACTTGGGAGTCGACTTGGTTGGACCCAAGTCGACAGCCCTGTCGACTTGGCTGTCGACTTGGTCCAGCCGGGCAGTTTTGCCTGGTGCACCATCTTGGAGTTGTGTTGAGTTTGGGGGCCAGATTCGGTTTTGAGGGCTGAGATTGGAACTAGGGTTTAATCCTAAGGCTAGAACTAATCCTAATCTCTATAAATAAGACCCTAACCTAAGCCTAAATCAACATTATTCACTCATACAACTAAACTATGGCAAAATCATTCCTCTCATGGCCTCCACTCTCTTCATAAAATTCCTAAGTTATTTCTATGAGAGATTTTCCATGCATACAAGTGTTTTCAATCTTGTATGAGTGTCATTAGCTTGCATTCAAGTCAAGTTTCCATATTTACATCATAAAGCAAGAGTTTTGATCATTTTGGCTCAAGGGTTTTTCTATTGGAACTTGCATTTTGGGTTTATTTGGTTTCATAAGGGCTTTGGCATTGTAAGCCCTTTTCTACTTTCATATTTAAACTCTAAAGTTAATGAATGATGCAAGTTGTGTTTGATCATTATGATATGCAAGTTTACTATGATGTGTTATGCAAGTCTATCATGTTATGTTATGCAAGTATGACATGTTATGATATGCAAGTTTACCATGTTATGCTATGCAAGTTTGCCATGTTATGATATGCAAGTTTATCATGTTATGTTATGCAAGTATGCCATGTTATGATATGCAAGTTTATCATGTTATGTTATGCAAGTATGCCATGCTATGATATGCAAGTTTACCATGTTATGCTATGCAAGTTTGGGTTGATCATTTTACTCATGCTATCATATTATGCAAGCTTATCTTGGGTTTATGAGCTTAAAGCTTCAAGCTTTATACTAAAGGTTGCATTTTGGCAACATGTAAGTTATCATATCTCTTATGATAACTTGCATGTGAGGCTAAATGCGAACTTATGGCCATTTCTACATGTCATTTATCACCATGTATCACCAATATGCTAAGTTTGGTTTTATGCATGCTTTTGAGGCCTAAAAATGTAATATGCAAGTATATGAACATATGTACATTTCATATGCCACCATGTTAAACTTGTGGCTTCAACACCTTTATGTCATGATTATGCCAAGTTCGCTCTTTCTATCCTTTATGCGCTATTGCGATATGTAAGCGATGGGATTGCGTTTGGGGTTGGGTAAACTTAAAAGACATAAAAACATAAGATTGGGAATTTACCTATTAAGTTAGGTCTACCCATTGGGAATTTACCTATTAAGTTAGGTCTACCCAAATGCTTGAAAACTTGTAATGTGTTTTGGAAACATGATGGACATGACACTTAGAAAATATAAGTGTGAACAACTCGAGGTTGGGGTGAGTTTGTAGCGTAAACCTACCCGGAACCGACCGGCTTAACTAGTTGCTACAAACAATAGGACCCAATGTGAGAAGTTGGTCATGTTGTACCTTGAACCCGAGGTTAGACCAAGTTGTGGTGTAAAGCTACCCGGAACCGACCGGCTTAACTAGTAACCGCAACAAAGTCTAATGTGAGAGGTTAAGGCACATTAATTAATTAATGCCTCATGATTAGGGTTAAGTCATGGTCCACTTAATACTTAACCAATTTGGGCTTGGTAGATTAATCAGGGTTAAGTCGTGAACTCATTGTTACACTTAACCAAGTTAATCCATGATTAGCAAGAGGGTTAAACCGTACTTAACCCACTAGAAAATCCTAGCAATGGGGGTCCACTCCAGCAGTAATCCCAAGTTTGTATTATTATGACCCTAGGGACTAGGCTAGAGTGGAGGGCACAGTTACTGGACTTGAGGTAAGAGACCAAAAACGACGGCAGAAGGGTACGCCGGTGTAGTTCTTGGCGGACTATGGTCGTGCACATAGTCCGAAGCCGGGGAAAACATGCACGGGTACCAGTAGATCGAGACTGTGCACTTATGTTTATGGTGTCCAAGGGTTGACACCCTAGGGCTTGATACA
The DNA here is from genome assembly GCA_030737875.1 of Allium sativum. Lineage (NCBI taxonomy): Eukaryota > Viridiplantae > Streptophyta > Magnoliopsida > Asparagales > Amaryllidaceae > Allium > Allium sativum. The sequence goes on from CM060909.1 coordinate 294,420,406, forward strand.
CCCGACGGGAGATCCTGCACAGTCTGACTACAATTATATTTGGGCCGTATTGACACCAACACGTGACGAGTTAGGCTTATAGTGAGCCGATCGACTAGACCGTTTGGTTGGACCGCGTATTAGGGTCACTTCATGTTATTGGGCCAAAGCTTGGGCCAAGGGATCAATACTTGTTTATTCAAGTCATGTTAGTTTGCTAGTACACCTGTGGTGCAAAAACCTTAAACCTGATTATGCAATGACACCTTTATCTACCTTGTTAGTTAATCATCATGCTAGTATGTTGTTATCATTATGTTCATCCCTGCTTCTCATGCCAGTTAACTTTATCAGTTTACATTGATTGTAGTAGGGCTTACTCAGTCTTTTTGACTGACCTGTTTTCCTTTCGCCTCTTTTCTTCCGTTCCCCCCCCCCCCCAGGTTCTCAGGGTGGGAATATTGGAGCTTAGCTTGGATTTCTGATCGCTTGCTTGTGGGATTTTAGCTCATGTACGGTCTTGACATGAAGCTAGCTATGGTTATCACTTATTTTGGGGATAGTACTTATGTATTTCAGTTTTTCAGTGATGTTGTTTTTATCTAGACTGGTGTATTTGGAAAGTTTACATTATGTTGTATCAGACTTGTTTTGAAATAGTTTGAAATCTTCCGCTGTTTTACTTATCTTTTTTACTCTGTTTACATATATACATATGTTCTTGTTCTGCCTTGATATATCATTATGCATGTTTACCTGATTCAAACGCCCCTCCAAAGTCAGAGTGCTTGCAAGAGCCACCCTGGCGGAGGTGGGGTGTTACAATGGTATGTATATACAGTTACTGATTTGTATTTCAAAAGTTATGTTATATAATATATTTTATTCGTTCCGCTGTGTGACTTGTGTTCTTTGTTTTCTTCTATTCTAATTTTTCTTTCTATTTCTCATCCTCTAACTTCTTTCTACTAATGATTCGTATTTCTGTGTCATTTGGGTTGGACGTGTGGTGTTATTAGTCTACTCAAAGTGCACAGAAATTCGGGCCATTGCAGTTATTTTATCCTGTTTTCACTGTGTGTTAGCTTTATTCTACATTGATTATGCTCATGCTCATTATTTGCATGTACCATATTTACAATAGCCATGCTTGGATGTGTTTGAGTTTAGATTTTGTGGAAATATGGGCTTATACAAGTATGGGGTATTTCAATACATTACCTTGAATAGTGTCGAAGAATATAAACATAAATGCACAAAATTATAATTTTGCTAAAGATAATCCCAAATGTCGAAAAACCCATAACATTATTAATATAGCACTATCTCTAAAACATTACTAATAAAATTAAAAAGTTAAAACATTATTAATATAATAAATAATAAATTTGAAACATCATTAATAAATAAATTATTCACTTTAAAATATTAATAATAAATAATAAATCACTTTAAACTATCATAAATAATGAAAATAAATTGTCATTAATAAAATATTTTAAAATATGTCATTTACTAAATATTCAATGACTCAAAAACATTTATTCACAATGGTTCTTCGAGAACGTACCATTACTTCAGACATTCCTAGTCATATCATTGGCTTTTACATAAGTAGACATATATGTAAATAAATCAACAATTAGCAATTAATAGCTAATCTACCACATTTAATGTTAATTAACAACAATTAGCAGCTAAATGTCTTAACTAGTATAATAGCATAATATGGATTTATTCTGTTAAGCAAATGTCATTTAAAATAAACTTTTCCATTATTACTAGACAGTGTTTATTTAGCCAAATAGACGACACCAAGTAAGCTTAATTTAAGTGCATTATGATTTAAACAACATAATTAACTCAATTTAGTTTATCAATTCTTTTATTATCTATTCTAAAACAGGTTTGGAAATCAGTTTAAATTCAAATAACATTAAATATCATTTCAATATGCTATATTGTTAACCTTGGTCAAATTCAATAATAAATCGTAACATTCCATGATGTTATATCGTGACCTAGAGCATATTCAAACATTAGTTGATAAAATTTCAAGATATGATATCATAATGATAGATCAAATCCAGCACGGTTACTAGCATTTGAAGACATTATACCGTGATCCTTGATCATATTCAAACAGTCAGCAAATATAGCATCCAAACAGAAAATAAATTATTTTGATATGCGACATAATATACCGATTAACCAAAAAGGTGAGTTTCATTCACTACTATTCTAGCTGATGCTTCTATATCCTGGTTCTATCTAGAATTGAATGACGTTCAATTTTAGCACAAAATTCTACAAGCCCCAATCTCGGCTATTCTGATTTAAAATGTTGCTCTAAACATCGTGATTTAACGCGACTAATATGTTCGGATTTGGACCATGCACGACAAACTTATTTAATTTATAACATTATGAAGTTAAATAATCTTAATCTACAAATTATATTTACTAATAAATTAGTTACACTATTCTTGTCAAAGTCCCTTCTTCCCCAAATTAGGAATCAAGCATATAGACACAATTTGTAACAATCCGGAATTTTGATAATAGTTAATTTAGTCATTTAATTAGGCTTCGAAAATCGAATTTTCACAAATGATGGAATTTGGCGATGAAACTTGCATCATTGCGTTCATGATGGAGTTCTGATCAACTTTCATATTTGGAACTTCGCGAACGGAGTCCATATGAAAAAGTTACGGACGAAATACGGAAAAGGACATAAAATAAATAAACTGGAATAAGATAAATTTGGAAAGTAATAACTTTCCCCGTCCACCACTGCGAGGTCAACTAAAGCGGTCCACCTAGGCGATCGATTGGCGATCGACCGATGGTGCAACCTTCCCAGCTAGGTTTGGCGGGTTTATTTTATTTATTTTTTTAATAACGGACGGATCTTAATTAAAACTAAAACAATGATCCGGGGCCATTCTAATCCCTATAAATAAAGGGTTAGACCCCACACAATTATGGAGGCAGCAACGAAGCTCTACTACCTCCATCTTACTCCAATTCTCTTCTAAATCAAATCTAAATATATACAAAACTAAACAAACATAGATTGAATACGGTTTGAATCAGATTCATGTGCAAAAGAGATGGTACTGCGAATAGGCTTTCTTCTATTCATATTGTCTTCCTCTTTACTATTTTCTTGCAGATCTGCAAATCTAAAAGAATCCCCTTTTTTAAATAATTGTAGATCTGAATTTTTTTAGAATTGTAGGCCTAAAGGTTTATTCAGACTCAAATTCAGATTTGGACAAGTTTCAGATAAGTGATAAATTTATATGCGTCGTTTATAATTACTTAATTAGTTCATTTGAAATAGATCTAAAATGTATGCCTGAAGTTTATTAGATTTGTTTTTGTTAAATCTAAAATAAAAGGATGTGGTTTGAACATCAGAATTTGTACGCCTATTTTGTTCATTAAATTATTGCCTATAATTATATTTAGATTTTATGTAGTTATTCTATACACCTTGGATCGGAAAACAATCCCAAAACCATTGGTAGAATTTGTAGTTTCATTCCATATCCTTAGTTTTGATGTTGATTTGAGGTATATGTAAATTTAGATTAAAAGATTATGTCTGTTTATGTTTGATGTTGCTTGGATTTTACTTGGTTATTATAGAAATTCCTTTTTTGTTATTTTTAACAAAAATGACATTGTTTCAAATCAGCAAGAAATATGTACAAAAACAATTAGGAAGGGATGTGTAAATTTACGTATATTTGAACGTAGTTTACAACAACCATTCCAAAAACATATATTTCTTATTTCTTGTGATTTAAAATATGCGTATATTCCCTTTTTATTTATTTTAGGAAAATTTACAATAACTATAGTTATTAAGCTTTTTATACGATTTTGAATTTTAAATAATATTAAACATAAAAAGGTTTATTTTGGTCGTTAGATTAGACCAAAATACAAATGGTAAATAATAAAAAATAAAATATAGTAACTACATTAGATGCGCTTAAATAAAAAAATCATATCCATCCGAATCTGCGTAAATAACGCAAATATACTATTATAATAAATGTTTGTTATTGTTGTATGTTTGAATAGTCGCTGTTCTCGTGGAAATGTATATGGAAATATAATCCACAATAAAAGAAAATAGGTATTATGACCGTTGTAGCAATAAATCAATTTGATTGTTATAAATAAAGTTACAAATGAAATAAGGAATGTTGTAACCATCTCTGATTGGGGAAAATATTTGAATAGGACAAGCATGCCAAATGGTTACAATTTAAATTATGTTAGGAATAGGAGTTGTAACTCCAATTAGGGAATCTAGTCAATAATATATATATATATATATATATGTGTGTGTGTGTGTGTGTGTGTGTGCGCGTGCGTGTGTGAATGTATATATGCATGTATGTATTTATGTATGTATGAATACACAAACAATAAATAAGTGGAATTTAAAATATATAAATAAATGGAGTTATAATATATAGAGTAGAATTAAAATGGGACAGATATAAATGGGAAAATAAATGTCTTAGGAAAAATATAACCATTAGTGTCATGAGTGGCATTTTACAGGTTAATTAATGCCTTAGAAAATATGACTGTTAGAGCTATTAGTGGCAAACAACCTAATTAATAATAAGAAAAGGAATAGAAAAAGGGGAGTTAATGGGGATTGATTAGCGTAGTAAACGCTAATTCCAACAAGTAAATTAATAAACAAATATCCTAAGATAGGGAGTTATAAATTCCTAGTTAATCTAGAACTACTATAATTTGAAATAGGAATTGGATTTATTAGGTCAATGATACGAGGTCAATTGCCTTATTCAACATAAGTCCCCACTTTCCAATAGTCGGATATATGTTCAACTGATGTGAAATATCATTAACCATAGGAACTTGTGACGATAGTAATTGCGTAGCGATAGTTAACTGCGTAACGAGAGTTATTTCCTGAAATAAGGTTTATCTCAAGAGTGAGGTTCCCGTCTCCAGTCCCAAAAGAGGAAAACTCGGAAAGGAAATAATTCGTAATATAGCCTGTTTCAGGGCATAGGTCTTAAAGTAGTTAGATCCACCCTTTAAAGGGTATTAAGCGATCACATAGCTCACATCCCTTTAAATTACTATTGGGTACGAACTTGGTAATTCCCATGTTAGTCTGCTTCCTCGAGGTAGTAAGTGAATGGGTTACAGGTCCGCCTTGGGAATAGGTATTAAATGACTACCCTGGAGGTACCAAAGGTCTGTTTATCATGAGGGAAGTATAAAGTGACTAAGGGAATTATCCAATAAGGCTAACTAGATAGTAATGAGGGGATCTACCGGGGGAAGGTCATAAATAGAGGGATGTCGTCCTGTAGGTAATAAGTGACTGCTTACTATCACTTGTCTTATGCGGGGCATAGTTATATGCGTAAATGACGAAAACCTTGAGTTAATAGGACTTAGTAGCTAGTGTCCTTTAATTTATATAGAGTAGGACAAACCACCATGTAGGTATTAAGTGACTAATAGGTCCTCCATGGGTATTAAGTGATCGGAAGTATCCGCCGTTACCTTACATTGGTGGTTATATGTAAAATAAGTACCCTCCTTGTGTGATAAATAGAAGTTAATTGCCCGCCTCTTAATTAATTAATAGTGGTTTGAAGGCTTCATACATAGTAAACTTTCTATTCTATCTCAGTATTACGATATCGTTAGGATCAGATTATTACTTTGGGTTTAGTGGTTAGTCGTCATGCGTAAATCCTAAATGGGTTAGATTAGAATTACTAGCTATATAAGACATATGTTTTTATTTTGACCAAACCAAGTACATTTGTGTATTGTAGACAGTGTTATATATTTTATACTCACCAGGAATTGTTGTTTTGATCCACTTCCTCATAACAACTCTCGGGTTTATCTTAGGGAAGATAGGTCTTTGTAAGTGTTCAAGTTTGGTTTCGGTTCTTACCTCTCATGCTCGATATCGATGTGGAGATATGACTTAAGGTAGTCTCCTTAATCGGTATTCGTTTCCGCTGTGAATTAGTTTGTTTACTTTGATTATTCCCATTCTCATTACTGCAGGTAACAGATTTGTACTCTCCATGCTTGGAAGGGTTTGAGTTTTGTTGAAATTCGGGCTCAGAAAAGTGTGGGATGTTACACAATCACACCAATAGCCGCTGAGTTCCATCCTCCTCATCCCGCTCCATAATCAATGCTTTGTCACACTACCTCATTGTGCTCCATCCTGTGAACCCTAATGTCATGTTCTAGGGAAGATGACCAAACCTCCAAAAAGGGACACTTCTGGGTGTGCCTCTCCAAAAGGAAGTTGTTCCCACTTTTTGATTTGCCTAACTCAACCTCTGGCTCCACCACCACCAAGCCTTAAACCTCAGCAATAACTGTTGACCTCCTCCGTTAACAATCGCATGCCAATAGATCTCATGGATACATAAGCCAAGGCAATACCAATTCAACATGACCACAGTTTGAATTTTTAGTTGAGTATGAAGTAGGGGTGAGGAATATTTAGTTCATATCGAATTAACCAATAAAACCATTTCATTTCAATTGGTTCGATTTTAAAACTAACATGGTTTGAATTCGGTTTGTAAAATAAATTTTTTAGTAATCGATTTAACCGAACTTTTAATTTTTTACCTAATTTTACGGTATTGTGGTACTTTAAATTATTTGTTTAGTGATATAATTCAAGGGCATTTGTTGCAAATAGATCAAATTTTATTATAATATAAAATTTACTATATAAAATTTCTCCAAGCATGAATTTATATTTTACTTTGAGTGAATTCATTACCTGAATAATAATACATCCTTCAAGTTCAGTTAAATCGGTTATCAGTCAAATTAATCGAAATTAATTTGGTTCGATTCAGTTCGGTTTGGAAATATTTCAGTTTCAATCTGGTTTGAGTATTTCTACCTCAAAACCAACTGAGCCGACCAATCACTCACCCCTAGTATGAGTTTGGTTTGAAAATCTAAATGAGGTAGTTTTTTCCCTTAGCTTAGAAGAAGTTAAAATTCACGTTTTCTGTCTATTGGAAGCGTGAAAGAGGAGCAACGAGAATTGCGGGGTGGAAAAGTGAATGTGGAAGGAGGAAGACCACATATGGAATTTTTTCTAAGCTTTAGCCAGCAGTCAATTTAATTGTTTGTCTAGGTTTTAGTTTACATTATCCATTTCCTGCTGATTACTGCATAGAAATATCATCGTGGATGAATATACAAATAAAGAGATTATTATACGATTTTGATCTGATCTCAAAAAAAATGAATACACAATGGTTGTCTTACTTGAAATTGTAATGAACTGTTTTTATAATTAACCATTAAAGATGACATTTAAAATATTATTGGTACTTATGTTTCAATCATTTAACCGTCCAAACGACAAGTCATTAAAGGTGAAAGAAAGAAAGAAAGAAAAAGAATATAATCTTACATCACAACGAAGAAATTATGATAGAAAATTGGTCTTTACAAAAACCAAGAACTTTTATTTATATATAACACATATCAGAGTGCACTAAACTAATCTAATATAAGTCTGGGATAATTATAATAATTTTTCTTCACAAATGCTAAAGGTTGAACATGGGAACACATAATAGAAGCAAAACTAAAATACAAACGTACATTCTGGATCTTCAGCTCTACTCCTAAGCTCCAAAGTATTTAAAGCAAACCTGAAAATATGCTTAGTCTGACCCGAGTATTATAGAAAAATAATGCCTAAATCAATCTGAAGTACAAGTGTGAGAAAAGTCAAATAAAAAATTATTATTTTAACTTCTAAACCTTTGAAATCAATGGATAACTTGTTAGACCATGCTGTAGATAAGTACATATGAGTTTTTACCTTACGATAACCAAAATATTTTTATAAAAACTATTTAGTGATATTACGATAATGTATAAAAATTAAAAGCAAATAAACTAACATAGCTGGAATTTGTGCATCTCACATTCCAATATAGGTATACGATCAAGTCTAAAAGTTAGTACTGAGAATGGGTTCCAACTATGACATACCCACCGAATCCGTATACCCCTAGATAAAATATACATATGGCTACCTTGATTTGCACATTAGCTACTCAGGGTCGACCATTCCCTTAGAATGATTAGCACCGAATATGATTACTCTGGTAAATAAACAATCATAATGAGTCCCTAAGCATACAAAGAAAATGACACTAGATATGAGATGATCATTCCCTAATGGGGATTACCCCTTTAGCCTTATCACATGTCCCTGCTTTAATCATTTACTGTGTGATGAGGATAAATGTCACTACTTTAATCATTTACCGGGTGATGAGGATAAATGTTATTGCTTTAATCATTTACCGGGTGATGAGGATAAATGTCACATTTAACTTATAAATAGAAAATCATCTAGGAATGCTAATACCGCCTTCCAAACAAATATGTAATGCCAACACTCATCCAGGTCAGTCCATTTTGGGATAGAATGCAGCAGAATAACTCCATTATCAATTATCTTCAAGGTATTTTCAATTCAAAATATTTTAGCCAAATGAAAGTGGTTTTCAGAAAATTAGTTTGATCTTGATCTTTTCGAAACAGCAATAGATAATTGCTGGCAAACTCATCCTTTATACTTTTAGAAATAAAGAAGTTGTATATAAAAGTGGAGTTTATCTCCTAACCATTTGTGGATGGATTTTCTTTTCATTTGTCATAGGAGAATAAAATAAGATTTATATGCGTTATATAGCATCATTATCGAGGGTAGCTATATCATATAGTTTACTTGTTTCTCCTGTATATTTCCAGAGCAAGATTTAGTCAAGATTTGATAGTCGGTTACTTAGATGTCAAATAAATAAATGACAAAGGATACGAAGATTTATTGATCCAAACTATTTAGCCTCACTTAAACTAATTTTACATTTAAAAATCTCAGTTTTTGAATATTTTAAAAAAACATCCATATAGTTTTCTCACCGACCTAAGTATGTTCACAAACTACTATTATGGGATTCTTATTACAAAATCATATTAAAAGGGTCAAACAAAAATTATCTATAAGAAACAGAGACATGGATAGGCTCAACATCATTTCCTTGGTGTTAAGTGCGGAATAAATACCACCAAAATTAAGGTCAATTTGGAAGGATCCAAATCACAATTTTTTTTTATTTCTTTTATTGATCCTTCGAAGAAATCTTTATAACTTTGTGAAATTACCTTTTCTTATATTATAAATCCATTCATAAAATTTGTTTTAAAGTCTCTAAGTTCAGCTATAAAGCTCTTTAACAAATATAAACTTCTTTAAAAATTCCTCTATAAATATCTAAGACCATTTGGAGAAATAGTATTAAATTTGATCATCAAATCTTATTCTTAAACCAATATTATCCTTCAAATAGCAATGAAGCATATCATGTTAGGGTATTTAATCTACCTCTTAAATCTTGACTGGACAACACTCTAATCCTCTGGAATAAATAAAAGTTTGTGATTTCAAGTTGACTAACAAGTTAATATTTTCACCAATCTATTTAAATTTCTTTAACACGACTCTATGAATTATTTTGTTAAATTGCAAACCTTTATCAATTATAAAATAGTAATCAACCAAAATATTACTAAACTAAAATGATAACTTATTTGAATATATTTTTGATGAGTTTTGATTTAAACCAATATGAGTTTGAATAACATTATAAATCATTAACCATTCTTGATTATTTAAAGAAAAATATATACCTTTTAAAATTTGAAAAGAGACTTAGAAATTCACCATTGTCCTCGTTTAATTGAGTTTAACTTATTTAAGTTATAAGACGGGTATTTACATACAACTAGATATGTATAACAAATCAGATAATAACATTCAATCAGCACAAATGAAGTATTCAAGTGATAATAGCAGACAAGGATTTGTTCTTCTATATAGATGTTTAATAATATCAATTACTAGGTCAGAGGAAAACTGGGAGTTTTCTACAAATAGATATCCAGACATATCAATCATTGCATAACGTACCAATAATAACTACAATATAAAAATGTCTATAAAAGCATGGTAACAAGACAGTGATATGTCCCATTAAGTAAATGTTAAAATTCAATTCAATTTAACTAGAGAAATGAGTTTTTATTTTGCTAATAAGTGTCCCTACAATTTTATCGAAAAAGGTGTACTGTAATAGGATGTTTTTGGTTCTACTAATTATATGTCATTCAGCTCATAATCGATGAGGTCACCTAAAGATGATTAACAAAGAGGTCGTTTAGATTAAGACATTTTTTTGCAAGAATTTTTTAAAAAATAAGTAAATAATTTAGAAGGCCTAACAATTATAAAATCTCGAACTAATAATTAGTTATTAAATAAATATATTGATTCCAAATCAATATTTAAATAAATAATTAAATATTTAGAAATCTTAAAATATATAATTACACACTTATTGAACTTTAAATTAATAAACAAATATTACTTAACCCAGTAAGAATAATTATTATTCCTTGAACAAATAATTAAAACATAAATTAATCTTTATTAAATAATTAAATAAATATTTAAATAAATATTTAAACCTTAATTTAGTAAACAAGCGTTCATTAAGTTCTTAAATTAAAATTTAACTTAATTAATGGTTACTAAATACCAAAACCCTTTCTGATTTAAAATTTAATTAAAATTAATAAATAATAAAATCAAAATTTGTACTTAAATGAGGTCAATAACAAAGATTAATTTTCATTAAATATACAGATTATAATTAACTTCCATAATTAAAAATTAAGTACGAATTACTTAAACAAATTCATAATTAAGTACTAATCACTTTATTTAACTTAACTAAATAATCATTTAAAAATATTTATTTAATTAAATAATGAAAATTACTTAATAGAACATAAAACAAGTTTTAAAATCATTTTCAAATCATATTTAAGATAAAACACATTTTAAGTTAAAAACAGTTTGTTTTCATGAACGGTACTTATAACAACTATCGCTATAAAACCAATAATTTCAACACTTGTATTATTATATCAAACAGATTTCAAATCGGGGTTTTTAATGTGAAGGACAAAGTGAAACAAAAATTTGTTCATAAGGACGGTCAACAAAAAAATTATCCCCAAGGACAATTTTACGATAGTGGAATTCAGGGGCCCACTAGCATTCTATAGTTTACTCTAAACTTTGTCCTCTTGGCTAATATTTTTCTCCCTTGTCCTTTTGACATAATTTTCTTTTCTTTTTGTCCTTCACAATTTTTTCCTGTTTCGAATTCTTAATTTTGTGCTTAAACTTCTTTATTAACTTAAACGAAGTGTTTTGGAAACAAAGTAAGATTTTGGAAACTAAATCTAAGCTTAACATGTAAACTTTTTCAAACATTATTCGTAAGTAAATCACCTTTTAATCTAAAACCCTCAATGTTGCAACAACTTTAATACTACTTCCCTCTTAGTACACATAATTCTTAGCACCTACAACCATTTACATGAATCGCAACATATACTAAAATATAATAACTTTCAAAAATAAGTAAAGATGATCTATTTTCAACTTCATTTAATAATTCACATCTATAACCAACATTACATAAAATCATGCATATGTAAAATACATCAACATACCTTTCAACTAATCCGCAAATAATATCAACCAAGCTAAGGCATATGTCAAAGTTAATAATTTGATATTAGGCAAGTATTTCTCGTCTTTTACCTAATAAACATTACTAACTTGAATATATCCCACATCCATTCTTTCTCTCAAACAAAAATAAGATTTTGAGCCTTGAATGGTGAAATGTAGGCTCGGTCTAGGTAGGAAGAGGCTCGACCTAGGATGATTAGGGGTGTTTGAGCTTGCTTTGATAAGGAGGAAGGCGTAGAGAAGGAAGATGAAGTGAAGTGTTTTAACTTGCTTTTTAGTTAAAAAGGAATAAAAATTTTAAATTTTGGAAAAGGGAGAAGAAGCCATAATGACTTTTATAAGCGTAAAGAAGAAGAGGTTAAAGTAGAAAAAGAAATGTGAAAGTGAAAAATGAGAAAGAAGAGAAAAGAATTTATTTTTATATAAAATGGATTTTACAAAATTGCCTAAATTCCATTGGTACTTTTACCCTCCTTACATTCTTGACACCTCATCATGCTTCCTTATTCCTTTACCATCATCATTATACCTCTTAACCGTACTAATGTACAAAATTTTCCACACGTAAGTATGCAGGTTTTAAGTAAGTCTCCTTTTTGAAAAAAGGAATATAATTATGGTACATTCTGCATCATGTTTTCGCTTACCATTTACTCTTTATTTTCATTCTTAATTAATATATAAAATTACAAATTTACTTAACTAAGGGTTTTTTCAACATTTTAATTGTATCTCTAAACATAAATAAAGGTTCGCAACATTTCAAATAGCTTGTAGACGAACGAAAGTCAACATTTTTGGAAAAGCTTTTCAGTCACCCTTTCTATTTTTCCTTGAACTAAATATTTTTTAACCCAAATTCCAAAAACGTGTTCCTTATCTTTTAATATAAAATAAAGGAAGGTATTATAAATTTAGAATTAATTTATATTGGATATTTAAAATTAATTAAAATTCCTAACCGAAGAGGCAAAATTCCGAATAATTACAGGAAAATCTGTAAAATACTATTGTCTGGTGAAATATCATCAAGTAGTAATTTTAATATTTTCAAATTAAAAATTATGAGAAAATTCTATAAATTAAAATAAAAATACAACGTGATAAATCTACTCGTTATACTAGATTTTTCATTATATAGTTATTTACTTCGAATAAAATCGAAATATTTAAGTTAGATTAAATATTTTATTCAAAATGTTAAAATTTCTAGGTCGCTATATCCTCCCCACGCCTTCTCCCACCCCTTCCCCCCAAACAAGAACTTCATCCTTGAAATTTCCATTGGAAGAAAAATGTTCTCTAACCCTTAGACTCATACAACTACCAACATAGTTAATTAAATTTAACCGACGAAACCAAAGTAAAAGGCTAGCCATTGTTTAAAAAAAACTGTATCTTACTTATAAATGATACTCAGCCATATGATTTGTATTTTAATGTCGTAAACGTACAATTATATTAAATCCCAAATGATGTACAAACTCCATCCATGCGTAATATTAAATACGATCACTCGGTCGATTGCACAAAATTTCCTTTCGAACTAGTATTACTTACTTGACTACCCTAGTGTGGACTCTGATCAACTTTCTTAATTAGAAACCTCTTTTTTTCCTACATATCCGTAATTATGATAGAAAACTTCATAATCTAATTAAAAATCAATACTAAATATTCATTGTCAAGAACCGAGGGAAAAATACTTGTTTGGATTGGTGTATATCACATATACTTGAGTTTTGGATTAAAAATGGTGATGTGAAAAAAAATCTACATATGTCTTATGGACCTATCATATGGATTACTGACTACCCAATGATTCTTTACCCTACCTAACAAATTTATGATAATATCTCCTAGAAATTTCAACTTAATTGTAAACACTTAAAATGATATAACTCTATTTATGTAACTTTTCCATAAGATCGATTTAAATTAATTAACTTGTATGATACTCACTTACATCCAAAATGTATATATCATCTGATTTTTTATATCATATTTACTAAATCATATTGAGATGTAGTTCTATATTTTTATTGAGATCTTAAAACTAAATGAATAATTCGATTTCTTTTTCTAATCTGTCAGGTAATGTTCGCAAGCGGCATGTCTATCGATTAGAAACCCATCGAATTATGTCACAATAAAATAACCACAGGTGCATAGCATACAGTTATATTACATATGTGTGCACGATTCGATCCATAGGGAAAACAATTATTTTAAATATTATGCAATCAAATTAAACCTAAATGTAAAATTGTTTTTAACTAAAAGCGTAAAAATTATAGAAATTTTGTATTAAAAAAAAATATTAGAACGCAATTTAGAGGCAAATCATCTCTTGCAATCATACAAATCAACATAATACAAATTTGTGATCTCACTTTTTCAATCATTTGGGTAATTAGTAGATGTATCTATTACAAGTATGGTCTAGTTATGTTATTAGCTAATACAACTTAAACCATCAAACACTAAAACAACCTCTAATCCATTTCTAAACTTTCATGAAAATGGAAATAAATTAAAAATAAATTTTCCTTTAAGCATGTTCTATTTATTATTCAATTAGTAACATTGAGCATCAAAATTCGATTCTAATATTAATTTGGTCATCAAAATCATATTTAAATGGAAGTGTAACTATTGTTCATATGTTATCATTCATAGCATACTTGTATGAACAACATAGGTTATCAAATTCGCAACTAAACAACAAACTTACATTTGCAAGAGAGAATATCATAAATGAGATCTTTATGTTAATTTCATGTAATCTATAAGAGCTGCATAACTCTTAATTTGAAAGGATTTAGCTTCCCATACTTGAATATATATTAACGTAGGAAGATTTGAACATAAAATAAAGGAAATAGAATTAACTGATGAAAACAAGATCTAACTGACATGCATAAAATAAAACTTAGCTACTTGCATAAAAAGAAAAGACATAAAAGAAACTAGCATAAAATAAAAGTGCACGAAAATAAAAGGCATAAAAGAAAAGAGAGACAAGGAAAATAAGCCATTGGAGAAAAGCATTTATTTTTATTCTTTGGTCCACTAACGTATGCATAAAAAATAGATTTCTCTTACATGAATATTAAAGGGCTATTTATATAGTTCTAAAACTTTAATACCTTTTGTGAAGCTACCCAAAGACATCGTATGGCCTTTAAATAATAATTAAGAATTAATTAATACCTCTCTAACTTGTGCTTTCACTTTTAGATGTGATCCATTTGTAAGTAAGTAGGTGGGCACTTCATGATCCATGAATTATTTTCTTTCCTACTATCTATTTTCTTAAACATATATACATAAATACTTCCATAAAGCCTCTTCCACTATATACGTACCTTCAAAATAAAATTAGGTGCAAGTGAATGTTCACCAAATTAATGTACAAACAACATGACCATTTTACCCTTGAGTAGAGGAGTGTGTAATAACTTGAAAATATTTATTTTGTTTTGATTAAAACATGTAAAAACACTCCAATATGACATTTACTTAAATAGAAGAATATTAAGTATTAGGACAAAAAATACTATTTTACATGCATATTAAATACCCTCGCACTAATACCCATCCTCGAATAAAGTAAAACTAAGATAAACCCACTTTTGTAAGCACATTTGCACTGAGCGCATGCAACAAGCTATTAAATATCTAGGTATCCCTGATAGAACGAGTATTGTCTCATGTGAATTTTCAATAGATTTTACACACAAAACTCAAATGCAAAAGGAAAAGTTTTTAATTCAAGATTATTTACAAAGTGTAAATGCATATTTTTATTTACAAAATGAAGATTTGCTTTTAAACTAACATGACATAGTAATTTTGATCATCATCAAGAAATATTAATTCTTTACTTGTCAAAACTACCAACAAAAATTAAGTTCTTACAATTTTACTCTAGTTTGGGTAATTGTTTCGGTAAAATCATAATGCAAATATAAAATAAATTCTTTAGTTGATTTTCAAAATTTACACGATGATATCTTTATTTCTTCCAGTATAGCAAATCAAATAAGTAAAGTCAAAATGGTGCTTGACTTTCGATTGCTTACTCTCCCTTACTATTTGAATTTTTAATTGATATTAGCATTATTTACCAAGTTAAACTATGTTTTAACACTAATACACACCATTTCTCCTTATAATTTGCAAGTTTTAAACAAAACACAATACTTATAAAAACACAAACAACACACCTAAACATTTTTAATCTTATTAACATTATTTCAAAAACTTTTCAACTAAAATTTACAAATTTTTGCAGAGATTGGCATTTTACACTCATTTTGCGTACTTCTTGTAAATCTAAGAGTAAAAATCATCCAAATGGCTTTATTTTAAACATGCAAATTTTACAAACTTATAAAACATGTTTCTAATACATATATTTATACATTATGAACGAAATTAACATTTTACACATTATTTTAACTCGATAATTTTTGAAAACATCATTTATTATAAAAATTCATTATTTACATATATTTTGAAACTTGTTACGATAAGTTAAACAAAAACCATTCACATTCTATTTATCAAAATCCACTTGTTCCAATGCTTTCAAATTTTTATTTCCATTTTAAAATTTCATTATTACTTTCAAAATATAATTATGATGTAACAACCCGTATTTTCAGAACCAATTTAAAATTTATTTTTAATTGATTATGATGGAAATTAAATATTTTAATTGATTTTTTTGAGAATTAATAACATAAAATTTATTTCAAATGAGTTTTGAACGTATAAATTTATATTAATTATAAAATGTGTTAGTAATGGCGCGATAGTTTGGAGATTTGGTTTTGAACTTTAAACAAATATACAGAATTCTTTATAAGTCAAAATTTGATGAAACAAGAAACATTAGAATCTATTTAATTATATATTTCTAACAAATGTAAGAAATTGAGATTTCACTTAATAAACAGTAAGTTAAGTCCAGTTTAAAATTTCAAATAGTTGCTATAGAATTTATTAATATTTTAATATTATATATAGCCCTTAAAAATAGCATTTTGCAAACGACCTCCATTTTCGACGAAATTAATTTTGTTGGATTCAGAACGTCAAATTATTGTTGGGTTTAAAATTTTAAGTCAATTGGAATTAGTATATAAGCGTAGTAAATTTATACGCGTTTTGTAAAATCAGTTTAATTGAATAAGCTAGTTAAAAGGCCATTTTTCAAACGGTCCCCAAATTCGACAAAATTAATTTTTTTAAGACCATATCGTCAAAACATAGCTAGATTTCAAACTTCATAATTTTTGGAGTCAGTATGTGGCCATGGCAAATTAAAATGTACATTGAAATTTAATATTGAACGTTATGTTAATTTACATTTTAATTTTGATAAAAAACTGATCAAAATAGCTGAATTGTATTACGAAGCATATTCCATTGTGTCTGGAATAGGGGTATTTGGCTATAGACGTTAGTCGTTGGGGTTCGTTTGGAGTTCGAAGATCAAACAAGTCAATTTCAAATTAAATAATATTATAAATATATATTCATTTATAAACCCTAATTTCCATTTAAAACCCTAGCCGCCGTGTTTTAATTTCAATGGCCACCGTGTTCAGGAATTCAATCTCACTTTTCTCCTAATCCGATCAACGAATTTCGAAACTTCCAAAAGCAAAATCGATGAACTCAGCGAGATCTTCTAATCCAACGGTTATGATCGAAAATGGTGTGTGAATTCTTCAAGTTTTGCGCTCAAATTCAGCACGCTCATTGGCAATTTTCGAGGCGTACGGGTCATCGAGAACGCCACCATGCCTGGTACAGGGAGGAGGCAGGTCGTCGGTCGTCGTAGGGGTGTTGGACTCCGGTCCAGTGGCCTCGTGAAGTGTGCGTGAGTGGGAAAGGGAGGTCAACATTGGGTTTTTGCATGGACTGAAGGGTTTGAATAGGGAGAGAGAAGGGGTGGGGATTAAATTATTTTATTATTATTTGCCAATGGGGATTAAATGGCCCCTTCCATTTTATTGATGTACCAAAGAAGAATACATAGGTGCACAGAGATAGAAACAACAACAAACAGAGAGCTACAAAGGCGACAAGGCATACCAATGTCTAACGGAATTACTACAATACACATATATACAGAAGTAGGCAGAGCGCTTGCCAAAAATACCAGGATCATATGTAAATTAGAGATATTTCAGTCCTTCCCTGATGTCGTGCCATACGAACTGCTTCCACTGCCCATTATGCTTGTTATTAGCAGCATCAAAAATACACACATTGCGTTAGCGCCACACATTATTGATTGTCTTCTTTAAAACATAGCAGAAGATCCTTGCACGCGGTTGTTGGCCTTTGACTTTCTTGCGGATTCTATCCCACTCACTAGAGCTCGTTCTGTACGTAGTATTATCACCAAGTTGTATCAGTGCTTCAGTCCATATATTGTTCGTCACATTGCAGTCAAAGAATAGTGAAGCGGGCTTTCTTCTTGGCTATTGCAGAATACACAACTTTTATCCAGATCCATCTCAAAGTTTGTGAGTTTGTCCTTGGTGACGAGTGCTCTAGCTTTGGTCTTCCACATAGTTAGGTTATCCTTGGCATTATTATCACAACGCCACATAGCCTTGTGCCATCTGCATGTTGTCAAATGAGAAGTACCAAGCAAAATATAACACATACTTTTAGTACGAAACATAGCACCTTTGCAATTCTAGATGGCGGTTGTATTGCTGAAGCCGGATTAGTTGGCAGCCTTAATCTTCTGCCAGAGATTGATGACATTTAGATTAGCGAAGGCCGGCAGCCGAAGATCATTACTCGCAAATATATCACTCACAGTACTATTAAGCAGGACTCCAGAGTTTAATTTTTCCATGTACGATACAACTTTATAATTGATAAACCCGCATTCAACCCACGGATCATCCCAGAAACGAGCATACTCAAAGGCATTACGACCATATTTAAAATGCGGCAGAGCTTTAGATCTGAGATTTAATAAAATCTTCCACGACTAGCTAAAATTTTGCTTCACAGTCAAAGTCTAGAAAGAATAACCTTTTAAAACATGCTCACTAGACCACTGAACCCAAAGGCTATGTTTACAGCAAACTATATCATTGATGTCTTGCATAAAGGCTGCCCGGTTCCAAAGTATTGTAACAACCCTGATTTTTGGGGAAAATTTAAAATTTTATTTTAAGTTATTTTAATGAGTTTTGACTATTTTAAATAATTTATTTTAAATAATAATGATTAAATTTTTTTTATTTGATGTAAGACTATAAAATTTATATAAATTCCATTCCAAGCCCAAAAGGGTGCAGTAATTTCAATTTTTAGTTTTGAAATTTAAGTAAGAAATGAATTTAATGCTTATCATACAATTTGATAAGAAGAAAATATATGTTTGAAATTCAATTTAGATTGGTATTTAATGTAGGGTTTATTCTAAAGATAAAGGCGCATTGTGAATATGGTGTCAGTATAAATGTTTGTCAAAAAATTTATGATGGTACAAATAGTGAGCTATTGGAATATTAAGCTTGACATTGGAACTAAAATATATTTTTAAATAAATTCTGATTGAAAAGATTTATTGATTTTGAACATAGAACTTATTTGCATAGCAAAATATAGTCAAGATTAATTTATTTGCAGTAAACCAGCAAGTAAAAGGTAATTAAACATTAAATTAACATATGTTTGAAAATTTAATGGTGGTTAATTTTGTAAACCAATACGTTTAAATTATTATCGTACAATTAATGTAATGAAAATGTTCTAACTTTATATGCATACATTAAGAGAAGAAAATTTAATTGTTAGCAATGCCGAAATTAAGTTATTAAGAGTAATTAACTTTGTTTTAAATAGCCGCTAGAATTGAATTTATTATGGTATTATTTATGGTACGGTTACTACCATTATAAATAAAGAAACTTTGAAAGATCTGGGTAATCAACCGGAAAAATTAACCATATTTGTATAACAAATGAGCAATAAAAGGATAGGAATAAAATATGAAATAAATTCAAATTTAATTGAAGAAACCAATTATATTGAGTAAAGAATTTTGTGTAAAATATAATAACATTAAGATAAATTTATTTACAATTTAAACCGTTAAGTAAATAGTGTAATAAAACACTTAAATAAATTTTGTTGTAGATAAACCGTTAAAATCTAAATTCATTACGGTATTAATTGTGATAAAGTTAATGAAATTTTGATGTACAAACAGTGTCATTAAACTAAAAATTTAACGCATATGTATATAAGCAATGCATTATGTTTGTCCCATTATTTCATGCATTGTTGGGGCCGACAACATAAGTGAAACGTCTTATATAAATAAAAAAATTAAAACATTCATCTCCTTCCATATATTTTCCTACATTCATTCATTTTCGGTTCCTCATGACATTTATTATCTATTTCCATGCATCATTTGAATTAATATCGCATCCATTCATTTCCATTTGCGTTTTGAGTTTCAAAACGTTTGTTTTTGCTATCATTTATTTATTGCCTAAAGATCACCTCGTTTAATCCCCAATCGATCCCATATATATTTATTCCTAAGACATCGTTGCCATTTGCAAATCCGTTCCATTCTCAATTTGCCTTATACGCTCATTTAAATTATTGCCAAAAACCAAGTGAATTTAATATCTATATTTTACTTTTAATTTACAATTAATATTTACCATTTAAGGTTTAACATTCATATCTAACAATAATATTAAAACATATATAAACAACACATAGGAAATTCTAAAAAAAAAAGTACAAAACTTGAAAACATGAAAAGTGATTATTTACATTTTTCTTTGTAAATAGAAAATGAGCAAGACTTGATATTAGATTATATTTACATTTTCCTTTGTAAATAATAAAAAGGAGAACAAAATTGACATTAGAATTTCATTTACAACTTCCTTTGTAAATAAAAAGTTACAAACTTGAAACTTGAGGATTAGCTTTTATTTACACGTTTATGTAAATGAAAAGAACAGACTTTGAAACCATTTTATTCACAGTCCTTATGTGAATAAGATGATCAAAGTTAGCAATGAAACCTTGTTCACATTTTTATGTTATAAAAATGAATTAGTAGAAAAAGTAAAAAAAAAATTACGTGAGGAAAATAAGTTAGAGAAAAAGTACATGTTTATGTATTAAGAATGAATTAGATAAAAAGGATATTTATTTACATTTGGTGTAAATGAACAAGAGGAACTAAAGAGAAATAAAAAGAATTTACTTTATCTACAATTTCTTATGTAAATAAAAGAACACATTGTTGAAATCAATATTTTTGTCGCATTAGAATTGGCAGACAAAAATATCGTTTTATTAAAATATACATTGTTGGAAATCAATATTTTTATTGAATATAGAATATAAATTTACATTTTTGTTAATGTTAAAATAGGAATTTACATTGTATGAGAAATTAACAATATTTTTGGTGTTAATAATAGGTAATTTACAATGCATGAAAAATTAACATTTCTAATGTTAATTAAATAGTAAGTTCACCGTATGATGAAATTAACATTTTTAATGTTAATATTATAAAAATTATAACGTATGATGTAATTAACATTTTTAAAGTTAATATTAATAAGTAATTTTACCGTGGGATAAAATTAACATTTTATGTTAATAATGAGTAATTTCACCTCATGTATGAATTTACATTATTGTCAATGTAAATTAAATAGTAAATTTAACCGTAGGATGATTAACAAAGGGTAATTTAACCATAGGATAAGTCAACATTATCTTTAATGTTAAAATTAAGAAAATATGCATCGTAGGATGAGTTAACATTATTCTAAATGTTAATATAAAAAGTGTATATACCATAGGGAAAAATTTACATTATTTTAATGTTAAAATAAAGGAATTCCACCATAGGATGAGTTTACATTTTATTCAATGTAAATAGGTAAGAATGCGACATGTAAATGCAAGTTTACGTTTTATTCAATGTAAATAAGTAAGAATGTGACATGTAATTGCAAGTTTACATTTTATTAAATGTAAAGAAAACAAGAATGCGATATGTAATGAAAGTTTACATTTTAATTAATGTAAATAAAAATATGATTTTGAGAATGCGTCGTTAAATAAGAAGTTTGACTATTTTAAATAATTAAAATAGAATGAATTGTTAATAAAAATATTATTAACAAGAAGGATTTTCAAAATATATATATATATATATGTATATGTATATGTATGTATGTATATATATACGAGGATTGTTTGGGAAGTCCGAGATATTCTCATCCCAAATTAATCTAGCGGCGTTAAAGATCGAAGTAAGAAGACGACGCATGAAGACCGTAAATCTTCCCTCGAATGGACAGCGATCGAGACCCTGAATTGACTTGCTACCAATTCATGGGTCAAGGTCGTTGCCCAGACGTACGTGTTGGTTTCACGGATTTGACTTTCGTTCAGACCCAGAGCATAAGTTTAAATGGATGGTGTGTCTGACATCGTACTTCGTTATATATCATATTGTTGATTTTCTGTTAATATATAAATATTGGTGGTGGAGAATTTATTCTCTACTTAACACCCATTTATGTATTGATGGAGAAGCAATGGTATGGTATGGAGTGACAGTGTGGCATACTAAGATGCAATGATCAAGGTTTCTTGTTGAAAAGCAGGCCTTGTGGGATGATCAAAGCATAGCCTGTTTAGGCATAGCTTTGTGTATGACGTGACTTCACGAGCCTCACACACCGGCGGAGTCTAAAACGGGAGAAGGGAACGCAGGGAGTGCACACGTTTCTTTCTAGCTAGAGTGGTGCCAGGGACCTACCAGCGCTGGCATTTATTCATTGTGGTTGTTGGATTGTTCGAGGCCTCGATTTATGCGGTCGCCACTGGCCGTATTATAGGTCCAAAAGGACTGGGAAGCGTGTGTTCAGGAATTGCCAATCCATTAAGCGTTAACGTATGGACCGGTCCTGCAGGATCCAAGGGTTGGACAGAGTACCAATCCTGGTGCATTGCTAGAGTGTCTCGAATCGGTAAGGATCTCCTCCCTAGCCTTGACTCAGATGGAAATCCAAATTCCAAATACGACCCTGCGGTTTTGATTGTATTACTAGTATGGAGATATAGTAGGATGGGGTACTATGTTTCCTAGGATTGATACATTTATTTTGAAATGTTTTATTATACACTAATAATAATATTAAACTCGTATTTGCCGTATTTAGCATGTTTAATCACCATAAGGGAAAACTCTATCCTCTGGTGTGTGTTGCATTGTGTGATGGGACTTGAGTCTTATGGTGATTCCATTTTTCTAAAAAGCATTGTGATGTTGTACGTTCTGATACTTTAAATTATGCACGACAATCCATTGAGTAAACCCGTTCCGCATTAGCGGCGTGGTCTTTGGATTTGTCATATTATTATTACTAAACTAGTTATGAATTCTCATACCAGTCCCACGACTGACCCGTAGTTTGTTTCACCTTTTTGCAAACTCGGGTGCCCTCTTTTCTACACGGGCAGCCAAGTAAACAGGTTCATTCTTTGCTTGGAGTCTTGTCTTGGAGTTGCTCATTATCTTTGCTTGGATTTGCTTTTGTGAAGAGGTGATGGCTTGGAGCTTTGAAGATACCTATCATTTCTCTCTATTGCATTTTTCTCTTTTTATTTTCAGACATTAGACTTGTTTCATTTCTTGTAGCTTATTTTGGAATTGGAACTTATTTCCATTTCTGCAAACTTGATGTAATAATTTGGATTCTGTGACTGTTGGGATTCTGTGGTTTATGACATTATATTTCCGCTGCTATGATGTTATTATGCTATGGTTTTCCTCTGCTATATTGTATCAGTGATATGTATTGTTATATTTATGTTGTATTCCATATGATTATTCCTTACTTTCACGTGAGTGGAAGTTTGGGGTTATCACAAGTATCATATTATGAATACCAAGGCCACCCTTATTAATGGGTTTCTCAAGTTCTTTGAAAGCAATAGGCGTCAAGCATTTAGAATGAATATTTCCTTTCCATATGAACCTCATAAAAGCCTTTTTGATCATGGATAGAATTTTCCGAGGGAGAACAAAAGTTATCGCCCAATAAACTTGCATAGCAATGATCACCGACTTAACGAGCGTGGTCCTACTAGCCTGACTAAGCAGGTTAAAAGGCCAACAGTCAAGTTTGCTAGTTATTTTGTCGTAAAGAGGCAGACATTGAGCGGTGGTAATTCTAGAAGTCGCAAAAGGAAGCCTGAGATACGAAGAAATAATGCCACTCATACTCATCCCAGTTAATGTGTGAATTTTTTGCTTACGAGTGTCACTAACTCTCCCTATCATGATTTCGGATTTGTCATAAGTTATTTTCAAGCCAGTCATCAAGTAAAATTGTTCAAAGGAAGCCATAAGATTGATCAATGTCATATCATCAGGATTACAAAAAATGATCAAGTCGTTGGCAAACACTAATCCAATAATTCTAGGGTTCTTGCATTTAGGGTGTAAAGCAAACCTATTTTCATCAGCAAGGTTATTTAACATGCCCGTAGGAAGTTGCATGACCGCTATAGAAAGATAAGGGTAGATAGGGTCACCTTGGCGTAAGCCTTGCTTACTACCAAAGAACCCAGCGAGATTACCATTCACATTCACAGAGTAATGAACGTAACTAATACATTCATCGATCCATGCATTAAATAATGGTGGAAAATTCATAATACGATACGAAGAAAGAATCGCGCGAAACTGGATCCATTACGATTGTCGAGATGAGAGCTTTACAACAAAACTTATTTGGTCGGATTTGGAGCAAGTTGAATTTTGAGCTAAATTAAACGTCCAGTTAATTTAGTTTAAAAATAATTCATCAAACCAATCAATGTGAGAGTACTTTCTCACTCGGTTATTTTTTTATTTTATTATATTCATATTTAAAAATATATAAATTGCTAGTGTTGATTTTTACCAGTTTAAATATCAAAAATTGTTATACGGTGCCTGGCAGCTCACATCACAGTTGTTTGCTAACCCATAGATGAATTATTTATTTGTTGTATTATGTTTTGATTGTGATATTGGAATGTTTAACATGTTAAAATAAGGTTAATATTATAGTGGTAATTGAAATTGGACGTAAATATCCATTTATAATTTGAATAGTGAAAATTGGTTATCTAGAAAAATATTTCGAATCGAATTAGAATTAGTTAAATTTATTAACCAGTGATTAATTTAAATGAACTACTGTTGATTGAAAACCCCACACGGGTCTTAGGATGATATTTGACTCACACATCTCCCTTGTGTGAAATTGCGGTTAATCGGTTGATTGACTAATTTAAATAAGCGTTAATAAATCATTTGAGGCTTATATAAAAATAAAATGTACATTGGATGTCATTTTTGATGTTGATAGTCGTTTACACTATCGTTGGATGTAAATGATGAATGGAATACATATAAATTTATTTATATGGGTATCGGTTGAATTTTATTCCAATCCGTAATAAATGTGAATATTTCTATAATATAATATTCATTGTAGATTAGAAGTTTGATTTTGATGTCCGACTTTGGATGGACACGAAAACATAAAAATATGAAGCCGAGTTAAGTACACAAACGCTATTTTAACTTGAATGGATTTTTACATCGATTTCATTCATTTTTATAATGAATATCGAGAAGACTGAATTTCAAAATATGACATTTTGGAAAGATAATCATTTTGAGATTATAAGAAAATGGGATGTTCAATTTTAATTTAATATTGAAATGGAAGTGAAATCGTTTTTAAACGAATTTATAAACATTTTATAAAACACATTTTAAACGGAAATCGACGATATATATTATATATATTTTATATGGCTTGAATAGAATGTGCCGTGTAGCGACCGTTCGCGAATTTCGACAATTAACTTCGAATGGACGTAACGGGAAATCCGATCATCGGATTCTCCTAAAACCGGAAACGTTCGGTTCATATCAAAAATATATTTCTAATGAATATAAGAGGCCTAAATTTGAATGATTAGATTTTAAAGTATATTCAAATTAATTTCAGAAAAGGTCGTTATGGATGCAGTTCAGTGGCCGATATAAAAAACCGACTGTAAGGGCCTTAACAAAATTATTAAAAATATAAATAAATTATGTAAAATCATTTGGAAATATTTTGGATGAAATATTCCAAGTTTTGAAAAGATAAAAGATTTTTTATCTAAACGAACTAGTTAATAACTATAGTAGTAATCCGATGATTTTAAATTAGTAAAATGGATTCGTGAACAATTTTGGTATAATCAAAGTTTTCCAACAAATAAATTAGAATGGATTTGAATAGAAATTATCTTCGGATGTTTTGATATTGGATTCCGTAACTATTGGATATTGTTATGGGAATTTGGAAGATATATATATCGTTATTCCAATACGATATCTGTAAGTTCAGGATTTGATATTGAATGTAAGTCGACATGATTTCCATTTAAGACCTTATATCTAATAACATATAGGATTTGGGTTGTTATGAATGGTATCTTAAATAATATTGTTCTTAAACCCAGTTGCAAAAAGGAATAAATCTTTTAAATAAGGTTTAATACAGTTTTCCAGTTTATTTAATCAAATTGGAATTAAATGAAAATTGATTTTGGGTTTATTGTGAACAATGTTTTTAAATGACATTTGTTCTTTAACCCAATTAAAGACAGGATTAATTTCCGAAGTTAAATAATCATTTAAATAATGATTATAAAGATTAAAACTAAGTTGGAGTTTTAATGAATCTTTATCTAGATTGAAAGGTGAATGGAATAATTAAATTTATCAAACATGAGAAGTGTTCAAGAATGGAGTACTACCAATTTACTTCATGCGTTAGTTTAATCTCTAATTAGACTTGAACGTTAAATGGTAATTAAATTCACCAATAACACTATGGGTGTTAGATATGGAGTACCACCAGTTTTGCTCCATGGGATAAATAGATCAGGATTGGGATAATAAAATGCATAATTACTTCGGTAAGTCTCGTTAATCCCAACTAGTTGTTAAACGTTAATTTGGTTTAAGTTGCGAAAAGATAAAATGAAATCTTTTGAAAATGAAATATAAAGGAAAATTAAACAATAAGTTTAAAAGAATTTATCTTTGATAAAATTAATGAGGACCTTTCCCAAAGGTAAGAATATGTGAATAAAAGAATATTCTAGATTGTAATGAGATGTGTGCTATCTTTGTGTATATATCACATAATTATAAAGATACGCCGATTATTCGGAAAGACCAGGTTTAACCCACTCTGAATAAATGTTACGACGGCTAAAAGTCGAAGATATGAAGATGGTGGTCGAATACTAGAGCTCTTCACATCGTCAGGATGATTGCTATGTCTCGACTTGGGGTGTATACCCAAGACGAGGTAATAAGTGGTTATCTTCAATACGTACTTGGAGATCGACCAGATATGCGAGGAACCCCCTCTTGCATTGGACATATGGGACCAGGAATAAGGTGCCTTCGGCTTTGTTCAGACCGATAACGAACTTGTAAATGGACTGTAAGTTTGACATTGTACTTTGCATTGTATTCGTTAACCTCTGCTAAATGTATATCGGTTTAGTGGCGGATAATTTATTCTCTTGATTAACACCCTTCTCTGAGATGCACGAGCTTAGAGGTTATATATTGGTGGAAATCAATGGTATGGTATGGGTTGGCAATGTGGCATGCTGAGATGCAATGAAAAAGGCTTTTGCTGAAATGAAGGGCCTTGTGGATGATGATCAAAGCACGACTTTAAATAGCATAGCTTTGTGTATAGCGTTAATTCGCGAGCTTCACACCTCGGGATGAGCCAAAAAGGGGATAAGGGGACAGTAGAGAGGACATGCGTTTCTTTCTTGCTAGGAGTGATGTCATGGTATGGAGCCCAAACATTTTACTTATGTGGATGACGGATAGTGAGGCACCTTGGATATGATTGGTCGACATATCGGCCATTTTGGAGGTCCGATGGGACCGGGAAATGTATTGTTCAGGAATAACCAATCCACAAAAGTAAGTGTGGACCGGCTATGGCGCTCCCATGGGTTACTAAGGGTGTGATCTTGAGACACGTGCTAGAGTGTCTCGAAATCGGTGAGGAGGATCCCTTGCCTTGACTCATTGATGGAATCCAATTTACAATACGACATTTTACGGTTTTAGTTGTAAACCTATATGGCGACATAATATATGGTACCTATGTCGTCTATGATTGATACATTTATATTTGAAGTTGTTTGCCACACTATGCACTTATAGTAATATCAAAAGAATTCTTTTAAAACATACCAAGCATCTTTGGATATTATAAGGTAAAATCTATCCTCCGGCTTGTGTTGCATTGTGTGATGGGACCTGAGTCTTATAATAGCTTCATTTTTTCAAAAATCATTGCGTTGTTTATTAATCATTTTATTTCAATCTTTAGTACTCATGGGAGTAAACCCGTTCTATGACATGCGACGTGGGCCCGTTATTTACCCTATTTTAAAGCAAAGTTTTAATAACTGTTTTAGCTCTCACACTAGTCCCATGACTGACTCAGAGTTTATTGTTTCAACATAAACTCTGTGTGCCCATATTTTAAACATCGGCAGTAAGTAGTTTTGGTTTCGTAGATTTTTCTATAACAGGACCCTAGATTACGGCTGGAGTTATATTTGGAAAGCACTGTATCTAAGTATTGCTTTCAGCTGTGTTAGTTGACATACTTCTATTATGCATTGTATTTATACAGTTTTAATTTTTGCTACTATGTAAATTATTAATCTCTGATATTATTTCTCCACTATGCATTGTATTTATACAATTTTTATTTCCGCTGCTTTGTAAATTATTAATCTCTGATATTATTTTTCCGCGTGTATTATTTATTTGTACTCTAATATTCTTGTACTCTGATGTAAATTTTTGTAATAGCAATGAAATATTTTAATGTTTGTGTTCTGATGCATCGTGTTCTCATACAATCCGAGCTTTTCTATCTCTTCGGAGATCAGGGGATTTCAGGGTGCAACAGTGTAACACCCCACGTCCGTTAATGTCACTCACAAAGGTAATGCATTAAGTTTCGTGGAGCATTATAAGTAAATAGAACGAAATATTACAAGACGGATAAAGTAGTACTTGAAAATTTTATAGCATTATTGCAACGGAAACAGAAATATGTTTGGTTACACCTTCAAAACAACAAAACCAAGTACATAATATCAGTCTTGTACAAAAGCCTTCAGAGTACATAATTTTAAAGCCATAACCCCCAACAGAAAATGCCATAAGTAGAATCAAATTCAAGCAATACATCTTTCAACTTCAAGCTGGAAGAAAGAGACATCTGAACTAAGCTTGAGTATTTCCTCCCTGAGAACCTGGGGGGAACGGAAGAAAAGAGGCGAAACAAACTAGGTCAGACATTAGTCTGGTGAGTCCAGTAACTTTAAGAATATAATCATTAAAGTAACAGGATAAGAACATAAACTGGAAAGTAAGAAATGACTGTACATAAGCATGCATGACAAGGTAGGCAAGATGAATAAGATAAACGTTGATTGCGCTTCTAATCACAATAGGGTAATTACTACACTGCACTAATGCTAAATATATCACACCGTTACTAGTTCCATACTAAAAGTTGATCTCAACCCCGCGGTTGGTAGCCCTCCGGCATAACATCTAGTAAGAGGTATCTACCCCATACAATCCTTGAAAGCCTACTTGCCCATAATAGATACTAGATGTCCCCATACTACCCATAATCGATCGGCTCCCTAACTCGCATGTATTTATTACTTGTGTCATTCGACCCCACTTGTTTGTAGATACCTGTGCTGGTACCACCATGGGGTGTATCAATCCCTCTGATGGCAAACCAACACAATTCAAGATGCACAGTGTATGACTACTGATGCCCAGTGCCTGCTTTTTCCACTCCGGAGCAAGTGCACGCCCATAATCCGTCGGAACCTACACTGACACACCACCCACCGCTATTTTGACCACTTATAATCAGCTCAGTAATCGTGCCCCACCCTGCCTAGTTCAGGGTACCATGATACATCTATGTGGGTTACTGCTGAAATGGGTCCCCGTTACTAGGGTTTCCTAACCAACATGTTATAACAGTTAAGTGTTCTCAATTTAACCTAACCCTACCCATTTGTTTAATTAACATGTTGTATTGGTTAAGTGTCGCCTATCCATATGTAACTTAACCTTCCCACTGATTCACACATGTTCATTTAACGGTTAAGTTTGTGGGCCTATATATACTAATATTACTCACCTACCCAAGATTTACTTAACCCTTTCATTTATCAAGGCCATACGTATTATTGGTTAAGCTTGCCTTAACGCTATCCACTTTGTTCATGTAATATTGGTTAAGTTGTCTTCTTACCCCTGTTAACTTAACCACACCCACCTAACTCGTTTAGGTATCATATTCAGCATTAATTAGTTATTAATACACAAACCTCTCACATTAAGTCGAACACTTGTGGCCGCTGGATATGCCAGGCGGTTTCGAGCACAGTTCCACCACAAGCCAAACTTAACCTCGTGTCTAAGCATCTAATTTATGCCTTTGACTTCTCACATTAGACTGTCGTTTGTGGTTGCTGGATATGCCGGGCGGTTCCGGACAGTCTTATACCGCATACCAAGTCTAATCTCGTGTCATAAGCGTTATTCTTTTAGCCAATTTACATATTTACTGTCCAAGTCTAGATTTATATGTAAATTATCCATAAGTGTGGTCAATTCAAGCTATGCCACATTTACTTGTTACGCCCAAAATTACTTAATTAAGTTATAAGCCGGGCGATTCCGAGCACAGTTCCACCACAAGCCAAACTTAACCTCGTGTCTAAGCATCTAATTTATGCCTTTGACTTCTCACATTAGACTGCCGTTTGCGGATGCTGGATATGCCGGGCGGTTCCGGACAGTCTTATACCGCATACCAAGTCTAATCTCGTGTCATAGGCGTTATTCTTTTAGCCAATTTACATATTTACTGTCCAAGTCTAGATTTATATGTAAATTATCCATAAGTGTGGTCAATTCAAGCTATGCCACATTTACTTGTTACGCCCAAAATTACTTAATTAAGTTATACCCAATTGCCCGCGTTTCAATCACATGTACAACAAGGTCCAAAAATAAAACGGAGAGGGATAGATGAGAAACACAAGAATTGACATAAGGAACAAAATAGGCATGTAAAGGTGTACCAAACTCAAGAATCATGTTTCCAATAGACATGTTGTACATTAACAATAAGTATGGATAAACTGAGCAAGTTACATCATAGGCATAAAGATTCGATAGAATTGAACATAAAAGAATCACCAATTTGGTGTAAAACATGATGGGTTCCATCACAACAGTCTCATAGGCATAGATAATTCGGTTTTGATAAAAAGGATAAGCATGAATCAGAATTGATTATCTTACAATTAGACATTGTTCTAGGTTCGATTCATTACAAGTCATGATTTCTATTACATGTTCCAAATCTGAGAAATAACCAAACTTACCAAATTATCACAAGTTTACACCCAAACCCATTTACGTCAAGTCTCATGTTTGCTTATTATGTACAGTTTTCCCAAACCATAGCAATCATCAATTTATGCCTTTTTACAATCACATGTTATTCAGCATTTCCCAAACTTTTTCCCTATCATTCAAGCGTTATACGGGCACGAATTTCGCACAATATGTTAGGCTCGAAGTTAGCCTAACTCATAAAAGGAAAAAGGAAGAATCATGGTATCAAAATAGGCATAAATAAACGAGCACGAGATCTCACTCAATATCTCTCTCAATTCGAGGCATGAACTGATAGAATTGATCAGAAAAGCATAGGCTATGAATCAAAAAAGATGATAACTTACAAATTTGATAAGATCCATTATAGGCATAATCATATGATCACAATTTACAGTTGATAAGCTAATCCGTTGATGTAGGCTTTGATCTTTCTCTTTTATCTTCAATTTGATTAGTTATGGTGGAGGCTAGGTTAGCTTAGAGATGGAGAGCATGACGGCTTCATAGAATAGGGTTATGAGGTTTAGGGTTTAGGTTTGATGTGATTATATATAAATATAGAATTAATATGAGCTTTTAGATCAACTTAGGATCCATCCGAACCATCCAGTCCAAGAAAATGCATCATCAGGCCAATCAGAAGTTGCCACGTAGCCCTACGACTCAGAAAATCATCGTTGTCCAGAACAGTCAGCAGGGGTCGACCCCTACAGGGGGGTCGATACCTATGTCGACACCCATATAGGGGGGTCGACATCCTCTGGCGGGAATTTTTCCCACCCACTGCTTTTCGCTGGTTTGAATTCGAATTTAGATTTATTAATTATTTATTTAAATTAATTTCTGCTTACACTTGAAATCTTCTAACTCCATAACTTCTTACGGAATCCGATTCATGCAAACTCGGACTCTATCTCAAGCAGAATTCCGAGACGAACGCAATGGCATAACCTGCTTCACCTAATTCTTCTTCTAAAAATTAAGTGTTCTTAAATTTGTTAATTTTAATGTTTTAAAATTACGGGGTGTTACATTTTCCCCTCCTTAAAGGATTTCGTCCCCGAAATCTCCAAGTCAAGAAGAATGTATATCCTACCATCCAACATCCATCTACTCAACCATTCAATCACAGTCATCCATTGTCCATAAAAAGGTTTCTAATGCTTTTCATGAACATATGCATAGTGTGTGTATATGTCCTTACCCAAATGAAAAATCAGGCGGTCTACTGATTCAGTTGACCTCCTTAATGCAAATCATGATAGTGTCATGCGTCCATTATGTATGCAAAAGAATCCTAATCATACATATTATTTCTACATGAGTGCACAACTATTCATTCAAATGCAACATCCATATGATAACACATTCAATGGACATCCATTTAATTAAATATGCACACATGTTCATATGCAATATGAAAGTGATTGAGCCGATCTAGTGCCTAATGTGTGTGTAAATGCATTCACGAGCAACCACTAGCAAACACTTGCATCCACCAAACATAACATGTCTCAAACACATGTTTACAACCATAGGATTTTTCTATCTAAAGATTGAGGATGTAAACGAGAGGACATACTAAACGATAGAACAAGTATAAACAAATTGGTAGAAAAGGGAGAAGTTAAGAACATATCCTCACAAAAGGAAAGGGTACGACGCACGTATCATGTCTTCCGTCTCCCAAGTCGCGTCTCCTTCCCCACTGGATTTTAACCGACTTGACCTCTCTGTTGCATAACCTCTTGATCTCTGATCTAAGGATGCATGTAGGAGCTCATCTAATTGTGGCATCTCTCTCCACTTCCACTTCTCTAAGCATGCTCGGCTCCACTACTTCCGCGGTATCATGTAAACACTTCTGCAATACGACATGTGAAACACGTCATGAACACTACTAAGCTTCTTTGGCAACTTTAATATGTACGCCATCTGTCCAATCCTCTCTATAATGGGAAAGGGTCCTACAAACCTTGGTGCTAATTTCCCTACAGCACCAAAGCAAATTACGTTCCTCAACGGTGACACCTTAATAAAAACCATGTCTCCAACATCGAACTCAAGATCGGTTCATCTCTTATCAGCGTACGACTTTTGCCGGTCCTGTGCCATCTTCATTCATCTTCGAATCAAGTCCATCTTCCCTGAAGTTTCTCTCTGATCAGCTCGGGTCCACGCAAAATCTTATCCGCAGACTCCCACCAACAAGTTGGTGATCGACACGGTTGTCCATAAAAACCCTAATACTAGCTTAATAACTGTTGATATAAGAGAACTCCACAAATGGAAGGTGCTCTTCTCATGTCCCTCCAAAACCTAGGATACATAACCTCAAAAAGATCTTCAAGGATTCTATTCACCCTTTCTGTCCATCCATCCGTCTATGGACGATGTGTGATGCTCAAACATAACTACGTACCTACCGCCTTTTGCATGTCACATTTTCCTTTTACATCGAAAAATTACTCTAAGCCTTGTCCCGCAAGCACCGGATATACTGTGAACGGTTTTCCCCCCATCTAGCAAAGTCAAAACTGGGGCTAATATCTTCACAAAGTCCTTAACGAGCTTCTTATAGTAGCCCGTCAACCCTAGAAAACCTCTTACTTCCGTTGCTTTTCTAGGAACCTTCCAATCTTGGATTGCCGCCACCTTCGCAGGGTCCGCTGCTATCCCTTCCTTAGATACCACGTGTCCTGAGAATCTCACTTCTTTCCTCCAAAAATGACATTTGGAGAACTTACCTTTGAGTCGATGAGCTCGTAGGGTCTCTAAGACTTCCCTAGATGTAGGGCATGCTCTTCCTCGCTTCTAGAGAAAATCAAAATACCATCCACAAAGACGACCACAAACTTGTTTAGAAACACCCTAAACACCCTACTCATCAAGTCTACGAAATACGCGGATGCATTTGTTAAATGAAAAAGGCATGATGAGCCACTCGAAGAAACCGTCGGGAGTCCAAAATGCAGTCTTATCTATGTTATCCTCAACCACCCATAGCTGATGAAATCCTATAGCCAAATCCAACTGCGAGAAAACCGAAGCGCCAACCAATTGATCGAACAAGTCATCTATCCTCGGCAATGGGTGTCTGTTCTTCTTCATGAGCTTGTTCAGCTCCCTATAGTCCATGCACAATCTAAGCGAACCATCAGCCTTCGTAGCAAAAACAACTGGAGCACTCCATTCCGAAATACTTCTTCTTATGAACCCTTCCTCAAGTTGCTCCCCTACTTGCTTACTGAGTTCCCTCCTCTCTCTCCGATTCATGTGGCGCAGTGCTAATGCAACTGGCTTTGCATTATCTACTAAGTATATATGGAGGTCTATCTCGCGCCTTGGGGTTATACCCCGAACCTCATCAAAGACGTCACCATGCTCACGGACTACTCGAACAGATTCCAAATCATCAATGGATGTGTCAAGTGATTCTAGGTATCTAAGCGTCACCGGACCTCTAAGGTCACAAGAAATATCAAGGGTCTTTCAACAACGAGTTAACAGTCTAACTACCCTGTTTTCACAGTCTAGGATGGCACCATGTCTGGCTAGCCAATCCATCCCTAGAATCAAGCTATAGCCCGTGAAACCAAGAACAAAGGCGTTGTATTCAAACCCAACGCCCAAGATAGACATTCTCAAATCCCGACAAACCATATATAAGTTAGCCGAACCACCAATAGGATTGAGACTACAATGGGATCCATAACTAGACTTGTATTTAGATTAAGTGTTTCAACTAACAAAGCAGATATGAACGGATGCGAAGTGCCAGAATCAAACAAAGTTCGAATAGGATGATCAAAAGGAAAAATCAAACTTTCAACAAAAACGTTTCTATCTCTCTCATGTCCTGGTGCCATGAGAGCATGAACCTATCCTCCGGAAGTAGGTCTTGTCCTCTACCCTTGCCCTTGTCCTTGTCCTTGCCTCCTCGGGCAGTCTTTAATCAGATGTCCTGCCTCATCGCAATGAAAACAACCAGGCTTCTACTTCTTCCTACAGTCCTTAATTACATGGCCCGTTATACCATAATAAAGACGCCTTCTTTTGTCATGGGGTTAGTTATTCTTTCCACTCTCCTTTACCTTCTTCGCGAATTAAAGCCATATCAACAAATTCCTCATCCTTGGGTTGCTCTCCTTAGTCTAAACTCCCTCATCGACCAAGCAGCTAGCTGAACCTTCCTTCAATCGTCTATCTCAAAGATACCAAATGAGTCCTCCCCTTCCCCGAGCCAATTCTAGCTTCGACAAACGTCTCAGTCCTATGAAACGGTTTTCCGCCCATCGCACGAAAGTCCTTACATATCTTAGAAGAGCATCTCCATGCGGGGAAAGAGACTTAAGAAGGAAAAAGGAAGAGATTCGAAAGAAAGATATATGGATTTTGGGGATTATATTTTTCATAATAAACCTTTCTCTTGAAACCCCTTCTTTAAAACATGTTTTTGAAAATGCTTCTTTATAAATGCTTTTGAAAATGGTTTTTCAAAATATTTTATCTATTCTGGTAACCTTCAGCTCTGATACCAAGTGTAACACCCCACGTCCGTTAATGTCACTCACAAAGGGAATGCATTAAGTTTCGTGGAGCGTTATAAGTAAACAGAACGGAATATTACAAGACGGATAAAGTAGTACTTGGAAAATTTATAACTTTATTGCAGAGGAAACAGAAATAGGTTTGGTTACACCTTCAAAACAACAAAACCAAGTACATAATATCAGTCTTGTACAAAAGCCTTCAAATTACATAATTATAAAGCCATAACCCCCAACAGAAAATGCCATAAGCAGAATCAAAGCCAAGCAATACATCTTTCAACTTCAAGTTGGAAGAAAGAGACATCTGAACTAAGCTTGAGTATTTCCTCCCTGAGAACCTAGGGCGGAAACGGAAGAAAAGAGGTGAAACAAACTAGGTCAGACATTAGTCTGGTGAGTCCAGTAACTTTAACAATATAATCATTAAAGTAACAGGATAAGAACATAAACTGGAAAGTAAGAAATGACTATACATAAGCATGCATGACAAGGTAGGCAAGATGAATAAGATAAACGTTTATTGCGCTTCTAATCAATATAGGGTAATTACTACACTGCACCAATGCTAAATATATCACATCGTTACTAGTTCCATATCGAAA
Organism: Allium sativum; assembly: GCA_030737875.1. Lineage (NCBI taxonomy): Eukaryota > Viridiplantae > Streptophyta > Magnoliopsida > Asparagales > Amaryllidaceae > Allium > Allium sativum. The sequence goes on from CM060909.1 coordinate 294,456,877, forward strand.
GTTGATCCAACCCCGCAGTTGGTAGCCCTCAGGAGTAACATCTAGTAAGAGCTATCTACCCCATACAATCCTGGACAGCCTACTTGCCCACAGTAAATACTAGATGTCCCCATACTACCCCTAATCGATTGACTCCCTAACTCATATGTATTTATTACTTGTGTCATTCGGCCCCACTTGTTTGTAGATACCTGTGCTGGTCCCACCATGGGGTGTATCAATCCCTATGATGGCAACCCGACACAATTCAAGATGCACAGTGTATGACTATTGATGCCCAGTGCCGGCTTTTTTCACTCCGGAGCACGTGCATGTTCGTACTCCATCGGAACCTACACTGACACACCACCAACCGCTATTTTGACCACTTATAATCAGCCCAGTAATCGTGCCCCACCCTGCCTAGTTCAGGGTACCGTGATACATCTATGTGGGTTACTGCTGAAATGGGTCTCCGTTACTAGGTTTTCCTAACCAAAATGTTATAACGGTTAAGTGTTCTCAATTTAACCTAACCCCACCCATTTATTTAATTAACATGTTGTATTGGTTAAGTGTCGCCTATCCATATGTCACTTAACCTTCCCACTGATTCACACATGTTTATTTAATGGTTAAGTGTGTGGGCTTATATATACTAATATTACCCACCTACCTAAGATTTACTTAACCCTCTCACTTATCAAGTGCATATGTATTATTGGTTAAGCTTGCCTTAACCCTATCCACTTTGTTCATGTAATATTGGTTAATTTGTCTTCTTACCCATGTTAACTTAACCCTACCCACCTAACTCGTTTAGGTATCATATTCAGCATTAATTAGTTACTAATGCACAGACCTCTCACATTAAGTCGATCACTTATGGCCGCTGGATATGACGGGTGGTTCCGGCAGACTTCCACCACAAGCCAGACTTAACCTCGTGTCTAAGCATCTAATTTATGCCTTTGACCTCTCACATTAGACTGTCGTTTGCGGTTGCTGGATATGCCAGGCGGTTCCGGGCAGTCTTGTACCGCAAACCAAGTCTAACCTCGTGTCTTAGGCGTTCATCTTTTAGACAATTTACATATTTACTGTCCAAGTCTAGATTTTTATGTAAATTATCCATAAGTGTGGTCAATTCAAGCTATGCCACATTTGCTTGTTATGCCCAAAATTACTTAATTAAGTTATATCAAATTCCCCGCGTTTCAATCACACATACAACAAGGTCCAAAAATAAAACGGAGAGGGATAGAGGAGAAACACAAGAATTGACATAAGGAACAAAATAGGCATGTAAAGGTGTACCCAACTCAAGAATCATGTTTCCAATAGACATGTTGTACATTAACAATAAGTATGGCTAAACTGAGCAAGTTACATCATACGCATAAAGATTCTATAGAATTGAAAAAAAAAAGAATCACCAATTTGGTGTACAACACGATAGGCTCCATCACAACAGTCTCATAGGCATAGGTAATTCAGTTTTGACAAAAAGGATAAGCATGGATCAGAATTGATTATCTTACAATTAGGCATAGTTCTAGATTCGATTCATCACAAATCATGATTCCTATTACATGTTCCAAATCTGAGAAATAACCGAACTTACCAAATTATCACAAGTTTACACCCAAACCCATTCACGTCAAGTCTCATGTTTGCTTATTATATACAATTTTTCCCAAACCATAGCCATCATCAATTTATGCCTTTTTACAAACCACATGTTATTCAACATTTCCCAAACTTTTTCCCTATCATTCAAGCGTTATACATGCGCGAATTTTGCATTATATGTTAGGCTCGAAGTTAGCCTAACTAATGAAAAGAAAAAGGAAAAAGGGAAAGGAAGAGGGAAGAGAATCATGGTATCAAAATAGGCATAAATATACGAGCATGAACAGGAATGAACTGATAGAATTGATCAGAAAAGCATAGGCTATAAATCAAAAAAGATGACAACTTGCAAATTTGATAAGATTCATTACAGGCATAATCATATGATCACAATTTACAACTTATCATAATTACTTTAGTTTAATTATCTTGTGAAAGTTACATGAACTCATAGAGATTAAGAAAGAAGAGAAGATCTAGAATCTGATTTCTGAAGTTGATAAGCTAATCCGTTGATGTGGGCTTTGATCTTTCTCTTTTATCTTGAATTTGATTAGTTATGGTGGAGGCTAGGCTATCTTAGAGACGGACAACATGACGGCTTTATAGAATAGGGTTATGAGGTATAGGGTTTAGGTTTGATGTGATTATATAGAAGTATAGATATAATTGAGCCTTTAGATCAACCTAGGATCCATCCAAACCATCCAGTCCAAGAAAATGCGTCACCAGGCCAATCAGAAGTCGCCACGTAGCCCTACGACTCGGAAAATCATCACTGTCCAGAACATTCAGCAGGGGTCGACCCCTATAGGGGGGTCGACCCCTACAAGGGGGTCGACACCTATGTCGACAACCCTATAGGGGGATTGACACCTAAGTCGACACCGGATCGACACCCTAAGGCGGGAATTTTCCCACCCACTGCTTTTTGCTTGTTTGAATTTGAATTTAGATTTATTATTTATTTATTTAATTCAGTTTCTGCTTACAGTTGAAATCTTCTAACCTCCATAACTTCTTCATACGGAATCCGATTCATGCAAAATCGGACTCTATCTCAAGCAGAATCCCGAGACGAACGCAATGGCGCAACCCGTTTCACCTAATTCTTCTTCTTAAAATGAAGCGTTCTTAAATTTGTTAATTTTAATGTTTTAAAATTACGGAGTGTTACAAACAGGTTGGTATCAGAGCTTTGGTTCACAAAGCTCGAGTATAAGACACATTAGAACCAGACGAAAGAGCTCATCAGAGGTAGGATTAGTAATATCCTATTAAAGGCTACTCATTAGAGATAGGATCAGCAATATCCTAGAATGAGTGATTCATTAAAGATGGGATTAGTAGCGCCCTAGAATGAGTTGGAAGAGTATATATAGGGTATAATAAATTTGTTTATTTATAAAAAATGAATTTAACTATGAAAGATTATATTTTATAATATCATTTTGAGTATGTTATTCTGATATCGAAATTGGACTATTGATTATAAGAAGATTTTTGCATATCCGTCTGACCAGCGTATATCTGAAGTCTTGAATACAATCGATTCATATAGAATCACATTCTAGTCGCTTGAGGATGATTCTGGTTATTAGCCACATCATCAGTATTTATTTTCGAGTTTCGAAAAAGGGATGACTATAAAATTCCAATTAAAACGTCGAATTATACTTAAACTAATTTAAGTAAGTATTTGGAAATGATTTGAGATTTAAATTTAGCTAATAATTAGCTGAATTGACTGAAAATACGAAAGTAAATCAAACGAATTAAAATTTAACTTAAGAGAAGTTAAATAAAACTGGAATAAAACTAATATGAGTACAGAAGATAAATTGAGTTAAATCAAATCTAGTATTGAATTGGTTTGAAATTAGTTGCAATTGGATATATATACATATACATATACATATATATATATATATATGTTGAACGAGTTATTGATATAAAGCCGAGTAAAGAAATAAATTGCGTGTCCGACAAACAGGGGCACCTTATTTAGTTGGTTGCTCAATTTCATTATTATTATACTGTGAATGATTTGGATGCGCTGTGATGGTTAAACTGTGTGAAATTATACGTGCACCATAGGATAGTAACAAATAAATTATGAACCACACTGCATGGCATACTTCATGGTCAGCGTAGAATATCATATTCTTTATAAGCCCTTGGTGCTTATATGACAAGGTTTGGATTACCATATGAGCGAGACGCTTGTATGGCGAGGACTAAACTACAGGTTGAATTGAGGACTGATTATGGACTTAATAAACTATAATGGTAAATTGCAAGATTTAATAACATACCTTACACGGGTCTTGAGATGACAAAAATGCACACGTCTCTCTTGTTTTAGATATGGCACATGGATTATGATAAATTACCATCACCGGGTCAAGGAATGATTTTTTACACGTCTCCCCTGAGCATATATATAACGACTCGAACTTCCCCGTGAAGAAAAGCACAGATTGAGTTGAGAACAAGCCACATCGGGACACAAACAGAAGAACATTTCATTGCTTATTACAACAATTCCATCTGAATACAAGAATATTACATAGTATGAATAAATATTACATAGAAAATATCAGAGATTTAAATTACATTTAAATACATCACAGCGAAAAATAATACAAAACACAACTGAAAGAGATAAACGGATACAGAGCTTTCCGGATATCGCTGCAATTGTAAATCAGGATCCTGTGAATATAAATCTGCAAAACCAAAACTACAAGCTACCTGTGCAAAATAAGGGCACCCAGAGTTTAGGTTAAAACAATAAACTCCAGGTCAGTCATGTGACTGGTGTGAGAACTAAAACAGTTATTAATATTTATTTTAAAGTTAGGTAAATCAAGGGACTACGCCGTATAACACGGAACGGGTTTCCTCCCAAGAATACCAGTGCATAAAACAACAGCGCAATGCTAAATAAAGGACAATGAAGCTATTATAAGACCCAGGTCCTATCACACAATGCAACACAAGCTGGAGGATAAGGTTTTACCTTGTAATAGCCAAAGAATGCTTGATACGCTAAATTTCATCTTTTATTATTACTATAAGTGTATAGTGTCAAAACAATTTCAATCATAAATATCAATCATAGACGGCATGGGTACCATATATCATGTCGCCATACTAGTTCTACAATTAAAACCGCAAAGTCACGTATTGGAAGTTGGATTTCCATCTGTGAACCGAGGCAAGGGATCGTCCTCACCGCTTCGAGACGCTCTAGCCATGTCTCAGGAACAGCCGCAAATCCTCATGGATCGTCAGGGCCGGTCAACTCGATGTGGATTATAATGCCTAAACACTGTGTTTCCCCGCCCTTTGGGGCGTCAATGAGCCAAATGACTCCATCGGCTCCACATAGTCACCGATATATCCGAGGCGCCTCGCAATCCAACAATCACATAGGTGAAAATAATATAAATGTCAGGGCTGGTAGGTCACTAACACCACCCTAGCTAGAAAGAAATGCATGCCCTCCCTGATGTCCTCTCCCGTTTCTGGTTCACAACCGGGCTGTGAGGCTCGCGAATTAACTCTACTCAAAGTTGTGCCACACAGGCGGTGCTTTGATCATCAACCATAAGACTCTGCTTTTCAACAGAAGCCTTGATCATTTGCATCTTAGCATGCCACACAGGCAAACCACTCCATGCAACCGATATCCATCAATCACACAGAAAGATATCCAATGTCAGACACACAGTCCATTTACAAGTACGTTCTAGGTCTGAACAAAACCGGAGGCACCTTGTACCTCGCATATCCATCGATCTACAAGTACGTCTGGACAATCACCAGCTGTTTCCCTCCTCTTGGGTGTACAACCCAATCAAGGTCACCAGTAATTATCCAAACGATCTGAGGACCTCCGGTCTTCGACCACCGTCTTCATCCTCGACACATCGTCGAATCAGTTATTTAGAATGGGATAAACCTGGTCTTTCTGAATAACTCGCGTATATAATAAACAAGTGTTACACAAACACAACATACGTCACATTCCAATTCAGAATATTCTTTTATTCAAATATTCTTATACTTTGGGAAAGGTTCCCAGTAATTTTATCAAAGATAAATTCTTTAAATTTATTCTTTAATCTTCTTTTGAATATTAATTCAAACCAAATTATGGTTTATCCAAACTAGTCGGGATTAGCGAACCTTACCAAAGTAATCACTGATTCAATTTCCCAACCCCATCCTATTCATCCCATGAAGTAAAACTGGTCATACTTCATATCTAACACCATGATGTTATCGGTAAATTCAATTACCATTTCACGTTAAAATCTAATTAAAGATTTAACTATCGCCTGAAGCAAAACTGGTGATGCTCCATGCTCGGTCATTTCAGTCTAATTAAAGATTCATTATAACTCCACTTTTTTTTAATCTTCTCCAAAATCAATATTAATGATTGTTTAACTTGGGAAATCATATCCTGTCTTTAACTGGGTTAAAGAACCAATGTCATTTAAAACACGGTTCACTATAAACCTAAGTTCACATTCTATTCCATCAGCCTTTAACCGTAAATTAGCAAGTGAACAATTCCCTAAGTAATAACCCCGAAGGCCGAAACCAACATCAGATCAATACCCAAGAAACCATTCAACTTAACTAGTATTCAGTTAGTTTCTGATTTTCTTAACTCCGTTGGGTCTAAGAACAGTATTATTAAAGATATCGTTCACGACAACCCAAAATCACATTCCATTTACAATGGAATCTTCATGGAAAACTAATCGAGATATATATAATCGATATAAACTTCCATATCCGACTAAGAGTATAAATGGAATAACGGCAAAGCCTTTAAATTCCAAATATATTAGTTATCTTCCTCCATAGAAATTCACTTCGATTATTATCAAATCTAATTCCATTCCAATTTATTTTATTAAATTGGAAAACTATACTTTGGAAAAATATCCTTTAAACCTTAACAAAAGATTTATAATTTCCAAATCATATTTCACCGTAAATCGGGTTAAAGAAAGTATGTCGTTAAAACACATTTCATGGTAAACCCAATTCACATTCCATTAATTATCGGGTTAAAGAACAAGTGTTATTTAAAACACCGTTCATGATAAACCCAAAAATCAATTCAAATTCAATTCCAATCAAATACCCTTTAATTGGTACACTTCATTAAATTTAAATAAAAAGATTTAATCTTTTTCTCAACTGGGTTTAAGAACAGTGTTAATGAAGACAACATTCACGACAAACCCAAATCCCATTTGATATTAAATACAAGGCTCTGAATAGAAAATATATCGGCTTATATTCAATATCAAATTCTACGATCAACAAATATCGTATTGGAAATAACGATATAAATATATCTTTCAAATTTCCATAATAATATCTGTATAATCATGAAATCCAACATCGAAATATTCCAAAGACAATTTCGATTCAAATCCATTACAATTCAATTATTGGAAATTCTGGTTACTTTTAAAACCCTTTCAAATCCAATTTATTTATTTCAAAAATAAAGGGATTATAATTCTATTTTAAAACTAGTTCATTTTGATAAAAATCTATTTTTATCTTTTCAAATATGGAACTTTTCATCCCAATTCTTTCCAATTCATTTCTTATGATTTTACACAAATTATTACTATTTTTAATAATTTTATCAAGGCCCGTACAGTCGATTTCCATAAACGGACATCGAACTGCACTTACAGTGACCTTTTCCAAATTTGATTTGGAATTAATTCCAAATCCAACCGTTAGATTTCAAATCTTTAATATTCGTTAGAAAGCTCTTTTCGATACGAACCCAATGGTTCTGGTTTTAGGAGAATCCAACGGTCGGATCTCCCGTAATATCCATTCGAAGTCAATTGTCGAAATCCGCGAACTGTCGCAGCGCGGCGCGTTCTATTCAGGCCATTATATATATATAATATATATTATATATATTTCGTTGATTTCCTTTCAAAACGTATTTTATAAATCGTTTTAAATTCGTTTTCAAAATGATTTCAACTTCATATTCAATTTCTAATCAAAATTGAATATTCCATATCATCGATATATAAATGATAATATTTTCAAAACATTATATTTTGAAATCAATTCTTTTTCGATACCCATTATAAAAATGAATAAAATCGATATAAATATCGTTCACGTCAAAATGGCGTCGATCTAATCGACACGGATATATATATGTAAATATATTCGTGTCCATCCCAAATCGGACATCAAAATCAAATTTTGATTCTTTTCTGAATATTATTTGAAAATATTCGTTATTTTAAAATAATTGTTATTTTAAAATATTCTTTCTATCTGAACTGGAATCAGACACAGTCAATTACCATATAATGTGATTTATATGGATTTCACACAACAAATGTGTATAACCACTATGAAAACAGCAATCCATCATCCAGAGTGCATTCTACACTGTATAAGCATCAAATATAAATATTTAACGCTTATAACAGCCTGTCAATCAATCGATCGACATACAACTAACTATTGTGATTAGTGTATGTCCAATATCATCCCAATACCCGTGTAGGGTTTCAAACAATCAAACACAGGTTTTATTTGTGCAGTTGGACGATGTGTAAAATTTATCGTCCCAATCAATATCAGTCAAATGTGTGTATATAAACAAATCGTCCGATTTGTTTATAAATATTTATTTTATATACACATTAAAAATTATATTTTTAACTATATAATATTTTCAACTATAAAATATTTCATTCCATTCCACTTCACACAATCAACTTTCACAACACGTCAATTAAACAAACAAGTCATCAATGGTCTGTGGACAACGGGTGTCGGGTGTTGCTAAGCACCATCTGCATCCTAGTATATATTTCAACTAGAAAACAAATTAAAAGTGAGAAGTTCTCACCTTGGGTTTCCACTCCACCATTTCATTTCTGAATTTCTGAACCGTTCGATTTTCCCGCAATATCAACGCAATCCCTTTTCACGCTGTTCATAGCAAAAATCACATTTTTAATATGATGTTTATACATTAAAAATCTCATCTTTTCATTAATAAAAATCCTTATTTTATATAAATAAAAATCGTTTCTTTATGTAAATAAAAATAATATCTTTTTCTAAATAAAAATCCCTTCTTTATAACAATTTCATATATATAAAAATCACGTCCTAATTATGTTCTTAACGTATAAAAACTGATTTTATAAGTACATTTTTAACATATAAAAAATGATTTTAAAAACAAAAATAAAACCAAAAACTCACCTTCGCCAAAAATCAGATCTTTATCATAGGGGGGAAGTGTCGAAGCTCGCTGGTGGCGCTCAGGTGGTCGGAGCGGACTGCGGTGGTGTTACGTTGGGTTGGCACGGTGTTCGAGGGTGTTGGCGACTGGAGGAGCGACGGGTTTGGGGTGCTGGCGGATTGAACTGGTGGGAGGTAGAGTAGGGCAGATCGGTTGGGGGATAGTACTGGGTGGTGGCGGTTGTGGGCCCCAAGCAGTGGAGGATCGGGTTTCTAGGGTTGGCGTCTTCATCTGAAGGGGAGAGGGAACGACGCATCGAGGGTGGGAGGCTCCAGCCAAGGGGGTGGCGATGGAGGTGGAACCGGCGGAGGAAGGGGCATGGTGCGGAGGCTGCCCGGAGGCGCCATCTTCGATCGATCGTCCCCCCTTTTTTTCTTTATTTCGATTTTGAAAGTCAACGAGGAAGGAGAAAGAATGGTGGGGGCTATTATAAAAATATATATTTAATTTAAATTTTAAATCCCAAAAGTTCATTTTTCGTTCGGACTCCAAATTGAACCCAACGACTATCGCCCCTAGCTAATTACCCCCCATTCCGAACCCAATGGGATATGTTTCGTAAGCCAATTCAGTTGTTACGATCAGTTTTCGTTGAAATTAAAATATAAATCAATATATTGAATTTGAACGCGCATTTCAATTTACCGGGGCCATATACGGACTCTAAAAATTCCCGAAAAATATTTTCTAGCTTCGTATTGATGATACGGTCCTAACAAAACTAGTTTCGTCAAATTCTGAGATCGTTTGAAAAATGGCCATTTTTGCTCGATCAAAATTGACTGAAACTGTCAAAACACGTTTTTCTTCTCCACGCTCACACATTGATTCAGAAAATTATGAATTTTGGAATCTAGCAATAACTTGACATCCCGGATACAACAAAATTGGTTTCACTGAAAACAGAGGTCGTTTGCAAAATTTCCATTTTTAAGGGCTAGAATTCCATAGCGACTATTCTGAATTTTCAACTGGGCATAACATTTTATTCCCGCTATGAAATTTAAATTTTTTGGATTCATTGGAAAGATATTCTCAGATAGATTCCAATATTTTTGGTTTCGCCGAAATCCGGTTTATTTTGAATCATGTACATTCATTTGAAATTTGAAATCGAATTTTCAAACTGCCACGCCATTTTCAATTCCTTTTATAACTAAAAATAAATATTTATTTTCTAACATCAATTTAAATAAATATATTCATTCTAATTCTATTCAAAATAAATTTCTCGTCATTATTATTTAAAATAGTTCATTTTAAATAATCAAAAATCGATAAAATTTCCAAAATAAAAATTTTAAATTGGCTCGGATTTCCGGGTTATTACAATCTCCCCCACTTAAAACTTCTCGTCCCCGAAAAGGAATGAAGCTGAAAGTTGTTTTACAAATCAACTCAACTTTCATTATTTTCATTTTGGCTTAAGTTCTTCAACTTTTCAGTTTCTAAGAACTTTTCAAATTCTTCAAATATTTGGCTAACACCCTAAATTTTCGAAAAATTTCGCCATAACCTCCCCTGCATGGGAGCATCGGGAAAATCCTGAAATTGCCATACAGGCCTCTCCAATCCAAAAAGAAAAAGAAACAGCCAAGCGGCTAGCCAATCGGCTCATAAAATCATCAAGAAATACAATAAACATGTGCCTATTTGTCGGGAAAACAATTTTATTACTCTGCTCTAGCCTCCTATGACCTGTTCAATGTATACACATGTATATGCATGCAATTCCAAACAAATTTCAATACAGTTCAATATTTGGTTCCATTTGGCCTAAATTTACCATACATCTACTTAATGGTTTAAACTAATAATCATACAACACAATCATCAATCAATTAGTTGATTAAAATTTCAAATTCATAACTTTGATACATAGTCCAAAAATCAGATTTTTGATGTCAAATCACATCAATAAGCCCTATCTAATTTTGGTTCTCACACCAGTCAATTGGAATCATATAGATATCCCACCTTCAAAACTCGAACACAGACACTGATGATGAGGCCTCATCATCAGAATCATCTCCGGGCGACTAGAGTGTGATTCTATATCTACCCAATATATTAAAACCTCAAATACCCGTGGATCAGACATTTATGCAAAATCTATATATATTGGATTGCCCAAATTCAATACAAATAAATATTCAAATACGTTGAATAAAGTTTAAATTTTCAAAACAAAATTCGTTTTCATTTTAAAAATACACTCTTCACACTCGTTCTAGGATACTACTGATCCCATCTCTAACGAGTCATTCTCATCTGATATTACTAATCCAATCTCTGATGAATTCTTTCGTATGGTTATAATGTGTCTTGCTCTCGAGCTTTGTAAACCAAAGCTCTGATACCAAGCTATAACAACCCGAATTTCCCTGTGAAGAAAAGAACGGACTGGGTAGAGAACAAGCCACATCGGGACACAAACAGAAGAACATTTCATTGCTTATTACAACAATTCCATCCAAATACAAGAATATTACAGAGTATGAATAAATATTACACAGAAAATATCAGAGATTTAAATTACATTTAAATACATCACAGCAAAAAATAATACAAAACACAACTGAAAAAAAATAAACGGGTACAGAGCTTTCCGGATATCGTTCCAGCCGTAAATCAGGATCCTGTGAATATAAATCTGTAAAACCAAAACTACTAGCTGCTCGTGCAAAATAAGGGCACCCAGAGTTTAGGTTAAAACAATAAACTCCAAGTCAGTCATGTGACTGGTGTGAGAACTAAAACAGTTATTAATCTTTATTTTGAAGTTAGGTAAATCAAGGGACCACGCCGTATAACACGGAATGGGTTTCCTCCCAAGAATACCAGTGCATAAAACAACAGCGCAATGCTAAATAAAGAACAGTGAAGCTATTATAAGACCCAGGTCCCATCACACAATGCAACACAAGCCGGAGGATAAGGTTTTACCTTATAATAGCCAAAGAATGCTTGATATGCTAAATTTCATCTTTTATTATTACTATAGGTGTATAGTGTCAAAACAATTTCAATCATAAATATCAATCATAGACGGCATAGGCACCATATATCAGTCGCCATACTAGTTCTACAATTAAAACCACAAAGTCATGTATTGGAAGTTGGATTTCCATCTGTGAACCGAGGCAAGGGATCGTCCTCACCGCTTCGAGACGCTCTAGCCCGTGTCTCAGGAACAGCCACAACTGCCCCATGAATCGTCAGGGCCAGTCCACACGATGTGGATTATAATGCCTGAACACTGCGTTTCCCCGCCCTTTGGGGCGTCAATGAGCCAAATGACTCCATCGGCTCCACATAGACACTGATATATCTGAGGCGCCTCGCAATCCAACAACCACACAGGTGAAAATAATATAAATGTTAGGGCTGGTAGGTCACTGACACCGCCCTAGATAGAAAGAAACGCATGCCCTCCCTGATGTCCTCTCCCGTTTTTGGTTCATAAACGGGGTGTGAGGCTCGCAAATTAACGCTACACAAAGTTGTGCCACACAGGCGGTGCTTTGATCATCAACCACAAGACTCTGCTTTTCAACAGAAGCCTTGATCATTTGCATCTTAGCATGCCACATAGGCAAACCACTCCATGCAACCGATATCCATCAATCACACTGAATGATATCCAATGTCAGACACATAGTCCATTTACAAGTCCGTTCTGAGTCTGAACGAATTGGAGGCACCTTGTACCTCGAATATCCATCGACCTCCAAGTACGTTTGGACGATCACCAACTGATTAGCTCTTCTTGGGTGTACAGCCCAATCAAGATCATCAGTAATTTTCCACGATGTGAAAACCTCCGGTCTTCGACCACCGTCTTCATCCTCGACACATCGTCGAATAAGTTATTTTGAATGGGATAAACCCGGTCTTTCTGAATAACTCGCGTATATAATAAACAAGTGTTACACAAACACAACATACGCCTCATTCCAATTCAGAATATTCTTTTATTCAAATATTCTTATACTTTGGGAAAGGTTCCCATTAATTTTATCAAAGATAAATTCTTTAAATATATTCTTTAATCTTCTATTGAATATCAATTCAAACCAAATTATGGTTTATCCAAACTAGTCGGGATTAGCGAACCTTACCAAAGTAATCACTTGTTAAATTTCCCAACCCCATCATATTCATACCATGAAGTAAAACTGGTCATACTTCATATCTAACACCACGGTGTTATTGGTAAATTCAATTACCATTTCACGTTCAAATCTAATTAAAGATTTAACTATCGCTTGGAGCAAAATTGGTGATACTCCATGCTCGATCATTTCAGTCTAATTAAAGATTAATTAGAACCCCACTTGGTTTTAATCTTCCCAAAAATCAATATTAATGATTGTTTACCATGAGAAATCATATCGTGTCTTTAACTGGGTTAAAGAACCAATGTCATTTAAAACACGGTTAAATATAAACCCAAAATCACATCTTATTCCATCAGCCCTTAACCGTAAATTAGCAAGTGAACAATTCCCTAAGTAATAACCCCGAAGGCCGAAACCAACATCAGATCAATACCCAGGAAACCATTCAACTTAACTAATCTTCAGTTAGTTTCTGATTTTCTTAACTCCGTTGGGTCTAAGAACAGTATTATTAAAGATATCGTTCACGACAATCCAAAATCACATTCCATTTACAATGGAATCTTCATGGAAAACAAATCGAGATATATAATTGATATAAACTTCCATATCTGTCTAATAATATAAATGGAATAACGACAAAACCTTTTAAATTCCAGATATATTAGTTGTCTTCCTCCACAGAAATTCACTTCGATTATTACCAAATCGAATTCCATTCCATTCCAATTTATTTTATTAAATTGGAAAACTTTACTTTGGAAGAATATCCTTTAAATCTTAACAAAAGATTTATAAATTCCAAATCACATTTCACTGTAAATCGGGTTAAAGATCGAATGTCGTTAAAACACAGTTCATGGTAAACCCACTTCACATTCCGTTAATTATCGGGTTAAAGAACAAGTGTTATTTAAAACACCATTCACGATAAAACCAAAAATCAATTCAAATTCAATTCCAATTAAATACCCTTTAATTAGTACACTTCATTAAATCTAAATAAAAAGATATAATCTTTTTCTCAACTTTGTTTAAGAACAGTGTTAATGAAGACACCATTCAAAGACAAACCCAAATCCCATTTGATATTAAATACAAGGCTCTGAATAGAAAATGTATCAGCTTATATTCAATATCAAATTCTACGACCAACAAATATCGTATTGGAAATAACGATATAAATATATCTTTCAAATTTTCATAATAATATCTGTATAATCACGAAATCCAACATCGAAATATTCCACAGAAAATTTTGATTCAAATTCATTCCACTTCAATTATTGGAAATTCTGGTTACTTTTAAAACCCTTTCAAATCCAACTTATTTATTTCAAAAATAATTGGATTATAATTCTAGTTTAAAACTAGTTCATTTTGATAAAAATCTATTTTTATCTTTTCAAATATGGAATTTTTCATCCTAATTCTTTACAAATCATTTTTTATGATTTTACACAAATTATTTCTATTTTTAATAATTTTATCAAGGCTCATACAGTCGATTTCCATAAACAGCCATCGAACTGCACTTACAACGACCTTTTCTAAATTTGATTTGTACATAATTCCAAATCCAACCGTTAGGTTTCAAATCTTTAATATTTGTTAGAAAGCTCTTTTCGATACAAACCCAACGGTTCCGGTTTTAGGAGAATCCGACGGTCGGATCTCCCGTAATATCCATTCGAAGTCAATGGTCGAAATTTTCGAACTGCCGCAGCGCGGCGCGTTCTATTCAGGCCATTATATATATAATATATATTATATATATTTCGTCGATTTCCTTTCAAAACGTATTTTATAAATCGTTTTAAATTCGTTTTAAAAACGATTTCAACTTCATATTCAATTTCTAATCAAAATTGAATATTCCATATCATCGATATATAAATGATATTATTTTCAAAACATTATATTTTGAAATCAATTCCTTTTCGATATCCATTATAAAAATGAATAAAATCGATATAAATATCGTTCATGTCAAAATGGATTCAATATAATCGACACGGCTATATTTAAATATATTCGTGTCCATCCCAAATCGGACATCAAATTCAAATTTTGATTCTTTTCTGAATATTAATTGAAAATATTCGTTACTTTAAAATAATTGTTATTTTAAAATATTCTTTCTACCTGAACTGGAATCAGACACAGTCAATTACCATATAATGTGATTTATATGGATTTCACACAACAAATGTGTATAACCACTATGAAAACAGCAATCCATCATCCAGAGTGCATTCTACACTGTATAAGCATCAAATATAAATATTTAACGCTTATAACAGCCTGTCAATCAATCGATTGACATACAACTAACTATTGGGATTATTGTATGTCCAATATCATCACAATACCCGTGTGGGGTTTCAAACAATCAAACACAGGTTTTATTTGTGCAGTTGGACGATGTGTAAAATTTATCGTCCCAATCAATATCAGTCAAATGTGTGTGTATAAACAAATCGTCCGATTTGTTTATAAATATTTATTTTATATACACGTTAAAAATTATATTTTTAACTATAAAATATTTCATTCCATTCCACTTCACACAATCAACTTTCACAACACATCAATTAAACAAACAAGTCATCCGTGGTCTGTGGACAACGGGTGTCGGATGCTGCTAAGCACCGTCTGCATCCTAGTATATATTTCAACTAGAAAACAAATTAAAAGTGAGAAGTTCTCACCTTGGGTTTCCACTCCACCATTTCATTTCTGAATCGTTCGAATTTTCCCGCAATATCAACACAATCCCTTTTCACTTTGTTCATAGTAAAAATCACATTTTTAATATGATGTTTATACATTAAAAATCTCATCTTTTCGTTAATAAAAATCCTTATTTTATATTCTTCTTTATGTAAATAAAAATAATTTCTTTTTCTAAATAAAAATCTCTTCTTTATAACAATTTCATGTACATAAAAATCATGTCCTAATTATGTTTTTAATGTATAAAAACTGATTTAATAAGTATATTTTTAACATATAAAAACTGTTTTTAAAAACAAAAATAAAACCAAAAACACATCTTTACCAAAAATCAGATCTTTATCGTAGGGGGGAAGTGTCGAAGCTCGCTGGTGGCGCTCAGGTGGTCGGAGCGGACTGTGGTGGTGTCACGGTGGGTTGGCGCGGTGTTCGAGGGTGTTGGCGACTGGAGGAGCGACGAGTTTGAGGTGCTGGCGGATTGAACCGGGGGAGGCAGAGTAAGGCGGATCGGTTGGTGGCTGGTACTGGGTGGTGGCGGTTGTGGGCCCCAAGCAGTGGAGGATGGGGTTTCTAGGGTTCGCGTCTTCATCTAAAGGGGAGAGGGAACGACGCGTCGAGGGTGGTAGGGTCCGGCCAAGGGGGTAGTGACAGAGGTGGAAGCGGCGGTGGAAGGGGCGCGGTGCGGAGGCTGCCCAGAGGAACCATCTTCGATCGATCGTTCCCCCTTTTTTCTTTATTTTGATTTTGAAAGTCAACGAGGAAGGAGAAAGAATGGTGGGGGCTATTATATAAATATATATTTAATTTAAATTTTAAATCCAAAAAGTCCATTTTTCGTTCGGACTCCAAATCGAACCCAACGACTGTCGCCCCTAGCTAATTGCCCCCCATTCCGAACCCAATGAGATATGTTTCGTAAGCCAATTCGGCTATTACAATCAGTTTTCATTGAAATTAAAATATAAATCAATATATTGAATTTGAACGCGCATTTCAATTTACCGGGGCCACATACGGACTCTAAAAATTCCCGAAAAATATTTTCTACCTTCGTATTGATGATACGGTCCTAATAAAACTAGTTTCGTCAAATTCTAAGATCGTTTGAAAAATGGCCATTTTCTGGTCGATCAAAATTGACTAAAACTGTCAAAACACGTTTTCTTCGCTACGCTCATATGTTGATTCAGAAAATTATGAATTTTGGAATCTAGAAATAACTTGACATCTCGGATCCAACAAAAGTGGTTTCGTCAAAAACAGATGTCATTTGCAAAATTTCCATTTTTAAGGGCTAGAATTCCATAGCGACTATTCTGAATTTTCAACTGGGCATAACTTTTTATTCCCACTATGAAATTTCATTTTTTTTGGATTCGTTGGAAAGATATTCTCAGATAGATTCTAATATTTTTTGGTTTCGCTAAAATCCGGTTTATTTTGAATACTGTACATTCATTTGAAATTTAAAATCGAATTTCCAAACTACAGCGCCATTTTCAATTCCTTTTATAATTAAAAATAAATGTTTATATTCTAACATCAATTTAAATAAATATATTCATTCTAATTCTATTCAAAATAAATTTCTCGTCGTTATTAGTTAAAATAATTCATTTTAAATACTCAAAATTCGCTAAAATTTCCAAAATAAAAATTTTAAATTGGCTCGGATTTCCGGGTTATTACAATAGGTAACTCATTTGATTTGTATGTGATGTATTGATTTATTGGGTGCCTAATAATGCCCAATAAATTTGTTCAGATCTCCTCGTACAAAGGAGGTTATGGCCGTTTTTTTAGAAATTTGAGGTTTTAGCCAAATTTCAGAGAAATTTAGAAGTTCTTAGAAACCGAAAAATTGAATAATTGAAGCCAGAATGAAAGTTGAGTTAGTTAGTTAAACGACTTTCAGCTCTGTTCCTTTTTCGAGACGAAAAAGTTTTTAGTGGGGGAGATTGTAACAACCCGTATTTTTAGAACCAATTTAAAATTTATTTTTAATTGATTTTGATAGAAATTAAATATTTTAATTGATTTATTCTAAGAATTAACGAAGTATAATTTATTTAAAACGAGTTTTAAATGTATAAATTTATATTAATTACAAAACGAGTTCGTAATGGTGCGGTAGTTTGAAAATTTGGTTTTAAACTTTAAACAAATATACATAATTAGTTATAAGTCAGAATTTGATGAAACAAAAAACGTTAGAATCTATTTAATTATATATTTATAAAAAATGTAAGAAATTAAGATTTCACTTTATAAATAGTAAGTTATGTCCAGTTTAAAATTTCAAATAGTCGTTATAGAATTTATTAATATTTTAATATTATATACAGCCTTAAAAATAGCATTTTGCAGATAATCTACGTTTTCGACGAAATTAATTTTTTTGGATCTGGAACGTCAAATTATTGTTAGGTTTAAAATTTTAAGTCAATTAGAATTAATATATAAGTTTAGTAAATTTAAACATGTTTTGTAAAATCAGTTGAATTTAGTAAGCTAGTTAAAATGTCATTTTTCAAATAGTCTTCAAATTCGACAAAATTAATTTTGTTAGGAACGTATCATCAAAATATAGCTAGATTTCAAATTTCATAATTTTTGGAGTTTGTATGTGGCCATGGTAAATTAAAATGTACATTGAAATTTAATATTGAATGTTATATTATTTTATATTTTTATTTTGATTAAAACTGATCAAAACAGCTGAATTGGCTTGTGACACATATTTCAATGTGTACAGAATGGGGGTATTTGGCTTGTGACGTCACTCGTTGGTGTTCGTTTGGAGTCCGGAGATTAAACAAGTTAATTTCGAATTAAACAATATTATAAATATATATATATATACATTCATTCATTTATAAACCCTAATTTCCATTTAAAACCCTAGCCGCCGTACTTTAATTTCAATGGCCACCATTTTCAGGAATTCAATCTCAATTTTCTCCCAATCCGATTAACGAATTTCGAAACTTCCAAATGCAAAATCGATTAGCTCAGCGAGATCTTCCAGTCCAACGGTTATGATCGAAAATGGTTGTGTGAAGTCCTTGATTTTTGCACTCAAAGTCAGAGCGTTCGTGGGCAATTTTTCGATGCATGCGGGCCATCGAGAACGCCGCCGGCCAGGCGCAGGGAGGAGGCGGGTCATCGTGAGGATGTTGGATACCGATCTGCTGGCCTCGTGAAGCGTGCGTGAGTGGGAAAGGGAGGTCGACATTGGGTTTTTGCATGGCCTGAAGGGTTTGAACGGGGAGAGAGAAGGGGTGGGGGTTAAATTATTTAATTATTATTTTAATTATCCAATTAAACATCGGACCTTAATATCTTTTGCATACGAACTCAAAATCACACGAAACTAGATCTGTTGCGATCGTGGAGACGAGAGATACACAACAAAACTAATTTGGTAAAATTTGGAGCAAACTGGATTTTGGGCTAAACAGAACGTCCATTTAATTTAGTTTAAAAATAAATCGTCAAACTGATCAATGCGAGATTTCTTTCTCACTCAATTATTATGTTATGTTATGTTATTATATTCATATTTAAAAATATATAAACTGCCAGTGTTGATTTTTACCAGTTTAAATATCACAAATTGTTATACGGTGCCTAGTAGCTCGCATCACAGTTGTTTGCAAACCCATAGATGAATTATTGATTTGTTGTATTATGTTTTGATTGTGATATTGAAAGATTTAACATGTTAAAATAATGTTAATATTATAGTGGTAGTTGAAATTGGATATAAATATCCATTTATAATTTGAACAGTGAAAATTGGTTAACTAGAAAAATAATTCGAATTGAATTAGAATTGGTTAAATTTATATAACCAGTGATTAATTTAAATTGATTGTTGTTGATTGAGAACACCACATGGGTCTTGAGATGATATTTGACTCACACATCTCCCTTGTGTGAAATTGCGGTTAATCGATTGATTGACTAATTTAAATAAGCATCAATAATCATTTAAGGCTTATATCAAAATGAATTGCACACTGGATGTCATTTTGGATATGGATAGTTGTCTGCAACTATCGTTGGATGTATACGATCAATGGAATCCATATAAACTTATTTATGTGGATATAGGTTGAATTTATTCCAATCCGGAATAAATGTGAATATTTTTATAATATAATATTCATTGAAGATTAGAAGTTTGATTTTGATGTCCAATTTTGGATGGACACGAAAATATAAAAATATGAAGCCGAGTTAAGCATATAAACGCTATTTTAACTTGAATGGATTTTTAGGTCGATTTTATTCATTTTTATAATGAATATCGAGAAGACTGAATTTCAAAATATGGCATTTTGGAAAGATTATCACTTTGAGATTATAATAAAATGGGATGTTCAATTTTAATTTAATATTGAAATGGAAGTGAAATCGTTTTTAAACGAATTTATAAACGTTTTATATAACATATTTTGAATGGAATTCGACAATATATATTATATATATTTAAATGGCTTGAATAGAACGTGTCGTGCAGCGATCGTTCGTAAATTTTGACCATTAACTTTGAACGGATTTAACGGGAGACCCGACCGTCGGATTCTCCTAAAACCGGAACCGTTGGATTCATATCAAAAAGATCTTTTCAATGGATATAAGAGGTTTAAATTTGAACCGTTAGATTTTAAAATATATCCAAGTCAATTTCAGAAAAGGCCGTTATGGATGCAGTTGAGAGTCCAATATTGGAAATCGACTGTAAGGGCCTTAATAAAATTATTAAAATATAATGTAAAATCAAAACAAATGATTTGGAAAGATTTTGGATGAAATATTCCCAGTCCTGAGAAGATAAAAGAATTTTTTATCTAAACGAACTAGTTAACAAGCAGAGTAATAATCCAATGGTTTTAAATTAGTAAAATGAATTCATGAACAGTTTTGATATAATCAAAGTTTTCCAATGAATACATTAGAACGGATTTGAATGGAAATTATCTTCGGATGTTTTGATATTGGATTCCGTAAATATACGGATATTGTTATGGGAATTTGGAAGATATAGATATTGTTATTCCAATACGATATCTGTTGGTTTCAGGATTTGATATTGAATGTAAGTCGACATGATTTCCATTTAAGACCATATATCTAATATCAAATAGGATTTAGGTTGTCGTAAATAGTATCTTAGATAATATTGTTCTTAAACCCAGCTGCAAAAAGGAATAAATCTTTTAAATAAGGTTTAATATAGTTTTCCAATTTATTAAATCAAGTAGGAATTAAATGGAAAATGATTTTGAGTATATTGTGAACAACTTTATTAAATGACATTTTTTCCTTAACCCAACTAAAGAGGGATCAATTTTCTAAGTTAAATAATGATTTTTAAAGATTAAAGCTAAGTTGGAGTTTTAATGAATCTTTAATTAGATTGAAAGGTGAATGGAATAACTAAATTTATCAAACACGAGAAGTGTTCGAGAATGGAGTATCACATGTTTTACTCTATGTGATTGTTAAATCTTTGATTATATTTGGACGTTAAATGATAACTAAATTTCACGATAACACTATGGGTGTTAGACATGGAGTACCACCGGTTTTTCTCCATGGAATGAACAGGTCGGGATAGGGATAATAAAGTGAATAATTATTTTGGTAAGGCTCATTACTCCCGACTGGTTTTTAAACCTTAATTTGGTTTAAGCTGTGAAAAGATAAAATGAAATCTTTTGAAAATGATATCCAAAGGAAGATTAAACAATAAATTTAAAAGAATTATTCTTTGATAAAATTAATGAGGACCTTTCCCAAAGTTAATGAATATGTGAATAAAAGAATATTATGGTTTGAAATGAGATGTGTGCTATCATTGCGTATTTATCACATGATTATAAAGATACGCTGGTTATTCGGAAAGACCGAATTTAACCCATTCTGAATAACTGTTATGACGACTAAAAGTCGAATATATGAAGATGATGGTTGAAGACCGGAGATCTTCACATCGTCGAGATGATTGCTGATGTCTCGACTTGGGGTATACAACCAAGACGAGGTAATAAGTGGTGATCGTCCAGACGTACTTGGAGATCGACCGGATATGCGAGGACCTCTCTCCTGTATTGGACATATGGGACGAGGAATAAGTTGCCTCTGGTTTCGTTTAGACCCAGAACGAACTTGTAAATGGATTGTATGTTTTACATTGTACTTCGTGTTGTATCTTTTGATCTCTGCTAAATATATATCTGTTTGGTAGCGGCGAATTTATTCTCTTTCTTAACACCCTTCTCTCAAACGTACGAGCTTAGGTTATATATTGGTGGAAATCAATGTTATGGTATGGATTGACAAAGTGGCATACTGAGATGTAATGATCATGGCTTTTGTTGAAAAGCAGGTCCTTGTGGATGATGATCAAAGCATGGCTTTAAATAGCATAGCTTTGTGTATAGCGTTAATTCGCGAGCTTCACACAGCGACATGAGCCAAAAAGGGGATGAGGGATAGCAGGGACGACGTGCGTTTCTTTCTAGCTAGAAGTGATGTCATGGTATGGGCCCAGACATTTTACTTGTGTGGATGATGGATAGCGAGGCACCTCGGATATGATTGGTCGACATACTAACCATTTTGGAGGTCCGACAAGACCGAGAAATGTATTGTTTAGGAGTAGCCAATCCACAAAAGTAAAAGTAGACCGGCCCAAGCCCTCTCAAGGGTTACTACGGGCGTGATCCTAAGACATGTGCTTGAGTGTCTCGAAATCGGTGAGGTGGATCCCTTGCATCGACTCATAGATGGAATCCAATTTCCAATATGACATTTTACGGTTTTAGTTGTAAACCTAGATGGAGACGTAATATATGGTACCATTGTCATCTATGATTGATACATTTATATTTGAACTTGTTTGCTACACTACGCACTTATAGTAATATCAAAAGATTTGTTTTAAAACATGCCAAGCATCTCTGGCTAGTATAAGGTAAACTCTATCCTTCGGCTTGCGTTGCATTGTGTGATGGGACCTGAGTCTTATAATAGCTTCATTTTTTCAAAAATCATTGCGTTGTTTATTAATCATTTTATTTCAATCTTTAGTATTCGTGGGAATAAATCTGTTCTGTGACATACGACGTGGCCCCGTGATTTACCCTATTTTGTAGCAAAGTTTTAATAACTGTTTTCGCTCTCACACCAGTCCCATGAGTGACTCGGAGTTTATTGTTTCAACATAAACTCTGGGTGCCCATATTTTCCACATGGGGCAGTTAATAGTTTCGGTTTCGTAGATTTTTCTATAACAGGATCCTGGATAACGGCTAAAGCTACATTCAGAAAGCTCTATATCTGTGACGAGCGCCACAGCCCCCACACTAACAAGAGGAATAATGCGCTGAAAGGCATGCGAGACAACTATGGACGATCATCAGAGTAGGTAAACAAAAGTGGTACATGTTGTATAGCTCACAGCGTAAGGATAAAATACAATTGAACATATACAACAAGTAATAGTAGTGAAGAATCATATAGCAAACTTTTCAAACTTTCACAACATTATGAAAGATTATCCCAACCTCATAGGAAATATCAAGTATGTACATAAGGCCTCACTACAACACTCATAGAGCAACTCAAACAGCGGAAAAAGAAATACTAGATAGTAGTAAAAGTAATGCGCCAGCCTCCTGCTCGCCTTCGCACAACAGCTCGTCCTCACTAATCACCTGTCACATGCTACTTAGTTTGCCCATACACAACTGGATGAACAGCCCAAGGTAATAAGAGGAAACATAAAACCTTGAGTTAGACAACGGTCTTAGTGAGCGATAAAACAGCTAACAAACTTCAACAATAAAGTATATGAGAATGGATAGAGAAAGATACTAATCAACCCATAACACAAGAGAATAACTTAACCCTATCTTCCACACATAGGACAGTGATAGCCTTTACAACAAACAATTCGGCCATGGAAACCAGAACATCCATTCAATCCTGGTAAAGCACTCATAATATATAGAATACATACATACATATATATATATATATATATATCATGTAAACCATCCTAATCGAATTCAGCATCCCTCTAGCACAAGCCCCAGAGGCCAAAACCAATATCAGACAAGCACCCAAGGAACATTTCCTTCGACGTTGAACGACCTACATGAGATGGTACAAACAGCTCAACCAATCATCCATGACTGACTCTTGTTATCACCGCCAATCCTGCTTTGAAACCATCGTTAATCGTATGACGGCCAACCTTGCCATATGTCAGGGGCTAATGGTAACCCCAGTTTTAGCATAAACTCCATAAGCCTTTCAATGATACGTATGTATGACCAACCTTGACAACTAGGCCTTTCAACGATACCCAGGGTACTCAACCTACAACCGGTCTTTTGGGTGCCCCCATTGTACCCTTGCTTTGAGCCTGCTAGAACTTACGACAAGGATAATCTCTCAGCCTTCACATCTTTAGTCCTCCAACCCGACATCTTTTCATAGCTCAAGTAATCTTCTCAAGCAACCATTATTCACCAACTCACGACCTTTGAGTTGTCACCTCATTCACTAATCTACATCAATCAGCGAACACATTTCAACACTTCAAACCTTCCTCCTTGAATTCACTTCGAAGTCACACCATCATCGAGCCAAATTACATCATTGTGTTGCAGCTAGGGTTCGGGGGGTTGCCCCTGAAAAATATTTTTCTCAAGCTCTTTTCTTCAAATCCTGGTCGTAACCGAAAATATAAATTTTTAGAAAATGACCCTGTGACCGACCCCTGGCCATGTTTGACCGAGCCCACACCTGGGTGTACGACTAACCCTTCATCTAGGTATAGGACTGACCCAAAATTCACAAAGACCGGCCGTCCTGAACCCACGACCCACTTGAATGCCCGTCCCTTTCCAGACCGACCTGAACATAAACGAATGACCGACCTACCTCCACGGAAGCAGACCGACCCAACTGGAGGCATCGGATCAACCCAACTCCTGGATACGAGACCGACCCGACCTAACTTGGCACAAAAGCATGACCTACCTGATGTGGACTGACCCAATGTGCACCGACCCGACCAGATTTCTGACTTGGTTCCCAAGACACGACTTTAGCTCGATCGACCCACCATGTTTGACTGACCATGGCTTACTCGACCCAAAACCTGCATCCTTCAATGCAACTCTAATTTCGACCAAAACTTCGCCAAATCAGTACATTCGATGAAACTAACTCATCCGATTCATCCAACACAACCATGACATGGAATCAATAATAACATCAATATGTTAGTTCCACCAATAATTATGTAAAATTCACCAAAATCACCATAAATGTACATATGAACAAAACCATGGATCTAACTTGCATTCACATGAAATATCACTGAAATTGCCTATCTAAACATGCTGAATCAGATCATAGGGTGATTTATATGGAAATGGACTTACCAATGCATAGATCTATGGGAAAACAACTGATTTTAATGAAAACATGATCAACTACTCATACACTTCATTGAATCCATGAAAGAGATGTAAACCACTCATTGATTCTCATAACAAGCAAAAATCAATGAAATAGGAATCCGGACAGCAAGCACCTCTCACCAAACAACTTGATCCGATGAATCCTTGCTTTAATTGACGTAGATCTATCCTCCAATGGTGAAGATTTTCAATTTCCCTCCTTGGATTTGGATTTTTAATGGTGGAAAGGTGTTAGAGGAAGGAGGAGCTCAAAGCACCAATGAGAGAATGGAAAACTAAAATCATTTCTCATATCCCTCACCCTTGTTTATAGTTTCCACCAGCCAACTAATGGGTCTCCCTCAAATCAGCCCATTAGGCTTCCCAAATCTGAACAGCCAACTGAAAAACCTTAAAACAGCGATTTCTCCCAAACCGCTCAGCCAAATCCTTAATGTAACCACTCTATGGAAAGGCAAACATCAATTCCTTTCCAATGGCACAGGTCTCACCCTCTGATTCAACCCGAGTCAAAAGTTATTCCCTGTGCAAGACTAATAGGGGAAAAATGGTCACAAACAAAATCGGTAAAAATTATGGACATGTCTCACATCCCCATAAGCAACATATTAAAAGATGAGAATGATCCAACCCACAGGGAATATTTTACGGTCTTCTGATACGTAAAATGCGGGTTGTTACACTCCTAACCCCCCCTCCCCCTTAAGAATTTCGCCCCTGAAATTCCAAGCAACCACATGCAAACTCAACTAGATGCAGATGTTCTTCCCATAATCCTCCGAAGTCTAACATACGAGCCCTCAGGAGATCTTCTAAAACTCGGTTGACCCTCTCGGTTTGACCATCGGTTTGGGGACGGTATGTCGTACTTAAACACAACTCGGTTCCCAAACGTTCTTGCAAACTCTTCCAAAATCCACTGTAAATAATGGATCTCGGTCACTCACTATGCTCTTTGGAATACCATGGAATCACACTATCCATTTCATATAAAGTTCAGCCACTTTCAATGTCGTCCTAGTTGACTTGACAGGAATGAACCTTGCACTTTTGGTCAAGCGATCCACAATGATCCAAATTCCTTCGTTTCCTGCCCTTGTTCTAAGTAATCCATCGATACTTGCTTCCACTTCCATGTAAGAACTATCAATGGTTGAAGCAAACCATTCGTCTTCTTCTATTCAGCTTTCACCAACTGACATATCATGCACTTGGAAATGAATTTTCCAATATCTCGCTTCATCCCCTCCTAGTAGTAGATTCGCTTCATGTCCTGATACATCTTATTGCCACCAGGATGAATCGTGAGTTTCGAGTGATGACATTCTCTTAGAACCTCATCTCTCAGTCTGTCAATATCGGGAACAACTAATCGCCCTTGCTTTCAAAGTCAACCTTCTTGATCGATCTCGAACTCTTTATCTTATGGTTCCATTTTCTGGATAAACTCGACAAGCTTTGCATCTTTCTTTTGGATCTCGCCAATCCTTTCGATGACAGTAGGTCTTATCGACAAGCTTTCCAACATTTAGGTTCCAACTCACACCTTTGCCTGAAATCAACCTTGCCAAATACTCGAGGCTCTTCCATTTCGAAAACATCACCCCCAAACTTGTGTGTCTTCGACTCAACGCATCTGCCACTGTGTTGCCTTTGCCAGGAATATAGGCTATTCCAAAATCATACGACACCAGAAACTCTAACCATCGTTGCTGCGGAAGATTCAAATCCTTTTGGGAAAAAAGATACTTAAACGACCAGTGATCCGTAAATAACTCGAATCGAACTCCCAATAGGTAATGTCTCCACATCTTCAAAGCAAATACAATCGTCACAAACTCAAAATCATGAGTTGGGTAATTCTTCTCATGCGGCTTTAGATGTCGACTCGCGTAGGCAACAACCTTATCCTTTTGCATCAGTACCGCTCCAAGTCCAATACCACACGCATCGGTGTACACAACCATCTCTTCATTCCCACTTGGAATGGTCAACACAGGAGCACTCATCAGTCTCTCTTTCAGGATCCCGAATGCTTATTCACACCTTGCATCCCATGTGAATACTTGGTTCTTCTTCGTCAATCCTATCAATGGTGCAGCTATCTTGGAGAAATCCTTGATAAACCGTCGATAATAACCAGCCAACCCAAGGAAACTTGTCATGTCTGTCGCATTCTTAGGTCTATCCCAGTCCAAGATTGCTGCCACTTTAACGGGGTCAACTGCTATCCCACTTCCATAAACAACATGATCTAAGAACCTCACTTCATTCTTCCAGAAGTGACACGTGGAAAAATCAGCTCTCAGCAGATGCTTTCGCAAGATCTCTCTAACACAACTCTCAAGTGCGTCTTATGTTCTTCCTCATTCCGAGAATAAACCATAATATCATCCACGAACACAAGCACAAACTTGTTCAACTGATCTTTGCACACTCTATTAATAAGATCCACGAAATACACTAGCGCTTTAGTCAACCCAAATGGCATCACCAACCATTCGAAGAAACCGGACGGTGTCCTAAAAGAAGTCTTTGGCACACTATCCTTTGCCACCCTCAACTGGTGAAATCCCATTGCCAAATCCATCTGAGAAAACAATTTGGCCTCGTGAAGTTGATCGAACAAGTCATCAATCCTTGGCAACGGATACTTGTTCTTCTTAGTCACCTTGTTCAACTCACGATAGTCCATACATAATCTTAACGAGCCATCTGCCTTGGTTGCAAACAAGACTGGTGTACCCCATTCGGATACACTCCTCCGAGTAAATCCTTTTCCGAAAAGGTCACAAACTTGTACCTCCGACTCTCGTTGTCCGTTAGGCGCCATCCACCTAAGAGGCATAAAAATTGGTCTAGCACCCTCGACCAACTCAATCTCACGATGCAGCGGCAACCCTTTGACCTCATCAAAGACATCCTCATACTCATTAGTGATCAACATAGATGACTAATCTTCCTGTGGAATCCCAAGCGAATATAGAAAGCTCACGAAGACACCCTCTTCGTGCTTACATCTAATCAACACCTTTCCCTCTTCCACATCCCCGACTCCCACCACTAGCTTCTCGCAATTCACCCTTGCCACATACCTCTTGAGCCAAGTCGTGCCCAAGATGATCCCAAACCCAGTGAAATTAAGGACAAAGCACTCACTCTCAAAAGAGCAATCATGACTCGACAACACTGGACTATGACATATCATGCACAAACTGGATGATCCCCTACCTAGATTAGTCACGATAAATGGTCTATCACAAATCTCGGGTTCCAAACCCAAGCGAAACACAAGCTCATTACAAATGAATGAGTGTGATGCTCCAGTATCAAAAAGCACACAAACTGAAATACCATTAATAGAAAGAGTACCTTGCACCACGATACCCTTTTCCTCTGCAGTATGAGATCTTGAGGAAGTTGGCACAACTTCCAAAGCATATGCCTTCACAACCTACCTACCCTTAGCTGATTCTGGATAGTCTTTCTTCTCATGCCCAGGCTTCCCACACTTAAAGCACTTCTTCTCAGCTTTGGGATTCTTGCACTCATTAGCAAAATGACATTTCTATTGGCAGTTGAAGCAAACCACCTCACTCTTAGGCTTCTTTTGACCATTCTTCCCTTTCTGTTGTTGCTGCTTCCTCTTCTTATTATTACCACCCTGTTGTGGCTTTTATTCTCCCTTAGATGCGACAACATACATCTTCTTAGGAAAAAGACTTTCATGCCTCAAAGCCTTATTGACAATCTTCTCGAAGCTATCATTGAGGTGATCCACAAGCTGATTCCCAAGATATCCATCTAATCCCAAGACAAACTTCTCGTTCTTTTGATAAGGAGTATCCACATATTAACGAGCATACTTTGAAAAAGTCTCAAAGTTAGAAATATAGTCAAGAACTGGGCGACCATTCTGTTTAAGCTCCACGAATCTCTTAAACAGAATTGACTTTTGCATAGTGGAGATAAAATTTGCTTCAAACTTGGCTTGAAATTGTTCCCATGAGATCTCTTCCTTGATGCAAGCTTCCACTTCAAGTGTGACAGAGTTCCACCAATCCATTGCTTTTCCCTCTAAATGCCTTGATGCAAGCTTCCACTTGGTTGCATCATCAATGCCCTAGTCCTTGAAAATTCGAACACAAGTATCCATCCACCTCTGGACTTCTTCAATTGGTTTAGTTCCCTTGAATTGCTTTCCTCCCAATGAAGAAAAGTCTTTGCATAGCTTTGCAGATTCTACAGCTCTAGGCACTGGAACTCCAACATTAACCGTTGCTGCCACTAGAGCGGGGTTCCTTCGAAGGCATGCTTCTATCATAGCTTCAAACATGGCCGGGTAATCAGGTGCCCTGCCATTACCCCCTCCATTTACAGCTTCTTCCCCAGCAGAATGTTTCGTATAGCGTCGATTCATTCTAAATCGGCAATTTAGAATAATTAGTCATTTCCAAGAAAAACTGCTAAAGAGATATAACCGTTGATACTATATATGCTAATATATATAGTAAGCATCCAACTACTATATATAAGTACGTCTCTCATACGTAATTACGCCTTCTAACTTTGGCCGCTATCGTTGACCAGAGCTCTGATAACAAATGTGACGACCGCCCGTAGCCCCCGCACTAACAAGAGGAATAATGCGCAGAAAGGTGCGCCAGGTAGCTATGGACGATCATCAGAGTAGGTAAACACAAGAGGAACCTGTCGTAAAACTCACAGCGCAAGGATAAAATATAATAGAACATATACAACAGGTAATAGTAGTGAAGCATCATATAGAAAACTTTTTAAACTTTCACAACATCCTGAAAGATTATCCCAACCTCATAGGAAATATCAAGTATGTACATAAGGCCTCACTACAACACACATAGAGCAACTCAAACAGTGGAAACAGAAATACTAGATAGTAGTAAAAGTAATGCGCCAGCCTACTGCTCGCATTCGCACAGTAGCATCGTCCTCACTAATCACCTGTCACCTGCTACTTAGTCTGCCCATACACAACCGGATGAACAACACAAGGTAATAAGAGGAAACATAAAACCTTGAGTCAGACAACAGTCTTAATGATTAATAAAACAGCTAACAAACTTCAATAATAAAGTATATGAGAATGGATAGATAAACATACTAATCTACCCATAACACCAGAGAAGAACTCAACCCTATCTTCCCCACATCAAATAGCGATAGCCTTTAAAACGAACAATTCAGCCATTCATCCATGGAACCCAGAACACCCATTCAATCATGCTAATGCACTCATAATATCCAGATTATATATAACTCATGTAAACCATCCAAAACGAATTCAACATCCCTAAAGCACAAGCCCCATAGGCCTAAACCAATATCAGACAAGCACACAAGGAACATTTCCTTCGACATTGGATGACCTACATGAGACAGTACAAACAGAACAACCAATCATCCATGACTGACTCTGGCTATCACCGCCAATCCTGCTTTGAAACCATCATTAATCGTATAACTGCCAACCTTGCCATATGTCAAGGGCTAATGGTAACCCCATTTCTAGCATAAACTCCATTCGCCTTTCAACGATACGTATGCATGTCCAACCTTGACAACTAGACCTTTAAATGATACCCAGGGGACTCGACCTACAACCGGTCTTTTGGGTGCCCCCATCGTACCCTTTCTTTGAGCCTGCTAGAACTTACGACAATGATAATCTCTCTTCCTTCACATCTTTAGTCCTCCAACCCGACAACTTTTCATAGCTTAAGAAACCTTCTTAAGCAACCATTATTCACCAACTCATGACCTTTGAGTTGTCACCTCATTACCTTATCTACATCGATCAACGAACACATTTCAACACTTTGAACCTTCCTCCTTGAATTCACTTCGAAGTCACACCATCACCGAGCAAAATTACATTACTGTGCTGCTGGCCTACGGCTAGGGTTCGGGAGGGTTGCCCCAGAAAAAATATTTTTCTCAAGCTCATTCCTTCAAATCCGGGTCATACCCGAGAATATAAATTTTCAGAAAACGACCCTATGACCGAACCCTGGCTATGTTCGACCGACCCCTCACCCGGGTGCACGACTGACCCTTCATCTAGGTATAGGACCGACCGAAAATTCACAACAACTGACTGGCCAAAATCCACGACCCACTTGAATGCTCGACCCTCTCCAGACCAACCCAAACAGAAACTAATGACCGACCCACCTCCACGGAAGTAGATCGACCCAACTGGAGGCATAGGCTCAACCCAACTCTTGGATACGATACCGACCCAACCCAACTTGGCACAAAAGCATGACTGACCCGATGTGGACTGACCCAATGTGGATCAACCCGACCAGATTTCTGACTTGCTTCCCAAGACACGACTTTGGCTCGACCGTCCCACCATGTTCGACCCACGATGTTCGACCGATCATGGCTTGCTCGACCCAAAATCTGTATCCTTCAATGCAACTCCAATTTCGATCAAAACTTCTTCAAATCAATACATTTGACGAAACCAACTCATCCAATTCATCCAATATGACCACAAGCATGACATGGAATCAATAATAACACCAATAGTCAATTCCATCAATAATTATGTAAAATTCACCAAAATCATCATAAATGTACATATGGACAAAACCATGGATCTAACTTGCATATTCACATGAAATATCATAGAAATTGCCTATCTAGACTTGCTAAATCAGATCATAGGGTGATTTATATGGAAATGGACTTACCAATGCATAGGTCTATGGGAAAACACTTGAATTTAATGAAAAACATGAGCAACTACTCATACACTTCATTGAATCCATGTAAGAGATGTAAACCACTCATTAATTCTCCGAAACAAGAAAAAATCAATGAAATAGGAATCCGGACAACAAGCACCTCGCACAAACACCTTGATCCGATGAATCCTTGCTTCAATTGACATAGTATCTAGCCTCCAATGGTGTAAATCTTCAATTTCTCTCCTTGGATTTAGTTTTTTAATGGTGGAAAGGTGTTAGAGGAAGGAGGAGCTCAAGGCTCCAAATGAGAGAATGGAAAACTAAAACCATGTCCCATATCCCTTACCCCCTATTTATAGTTTCCTCCAGCCCACTAATGGGCCTCCCCCAAATCAGCCCATTAGGCTCCCAAAACCTGAACATCCAACTGAAAAACCTTAAAACAATGATTTCTCCCAAACTGCTGACCCAAATCCTTAATGTAACCACTATATGGAAAGGCAAACATCAATTCCTTTCCAATGGCACAGGTCTCACCCTCTGATTCGACCTAAGTCAAAAGTTATGCCCTGTGCAAGACTAATAGGGGCAAAATGGTCGCAAACAAAATCGGTAAAAATTATGGACATGTTTCACATTCCCATAAGCAATATATTAAAAGATGAGATGATCCAGCCCTCAGAGAATAAATTAAAAACATTTAAGATCTTCTGATACGTAAAATGCGGGCTGTTACAGTACCTGTGTATTGCTTTCAGCTGTGTTAGTTGACATACTTCTGTTGTGCATTTTATTTATACATTTTTAATTTCCGCTGCTATGTAAATTATTAATCTCTGATATTATTTTTCCGTTGTGCATTGTATTTATACATTTTTTATTTACGCTACTACGTAAATTATTGATCTCTGATATTATTTTTCCGCTGTGTATTATTTACTTGTACTTTGATATTCTTGTACTCTGATGTAAACTGTTGTAATAACAATGAAATATTTTAATTTTTGTGTTCCGATGCATCGTGTTCTCATACAATCCGAGCTTTTCCGTCTCTTCGGAGATCTGGGGATTTTGGGGCGTAATAGATTGGTATCAGAGCTTTGGTTTACAAAGCTCGAGAATAAGACACATTAGAAACAAACGAAAGATCTCATCAGAGGTAGGATTAGTAATATCCTATTAAAGAATACCCATCAGAGATAGGATCAACAATATCCCAGAATGAGTGACTAGTTAGAGATGGGGTTAGTAGCGTCCTAGAATGAGTTAGAAGAGTATATATAGAGAAGAATAAATTTGTTTATTTATAAAAAATGAATTTAACTATGAAAGATTATATTTTATAATATGATTTTGAGTATGTTATTCTGATGTCGAAATTGGACTATGGATTATAAGAAGTTTTTGCATATACGCCTGGCTAGCGTATATCTGAAGCCTTGAATACAATCGATTCATATAGAATCTCGTTCTAGTTGCTTGAGGATAATTATGGTTATGTGACCACATCATCAGTATTTATTTCGAGTTTCGAAAATGGGATGACTATATAATTCAAATTAAAACGTCAAATTATACTTAAACTAATTTAAGTAAGTATTTGGAAATGATTGAGATTTAAATTTAACTAATAATTAGGTGAATTGACTGAAAATATGAAAGTAAATCAAATGAATAAAAATTTAACTTAAGAGAAGTTAATTAAATTGGAATAAAACCAATATGAGTACAGAAGATAAATTGAGTTAAATCAAATCTAGTATTAAACTGGTTTGAAATTAGTTGCAATTGGATACCTATACATTTACATATATATATATATATATATATATATTGAACAGGTTATTGATTTAATGCTGAGTAAAAAAATAAATTGTGTGCCCGATAAACAGGGACACATTATTTAGTTGGTTGTGCAATTTTATTATTATTATACTACTGTGAATGATTTAAATATGCTGTGATGGTTGTTCTGTGTGAAATTATACATGCGCCATAGGATAGTAACAAATAAATTATGAACCACACCGCATGGCATACTTCATGGACAGCATAGCATATCATATTCCATATAAGCCTTTGGTGCTTATATGACGAGATTTGAATTACCATATGAGCGAGACGCTTCGAGGACTGGATTACAAGCTGAATTCAGGATTGATTATAAATTTAATAAACTATAACGGTAAATTTCAAGATTTAATAACATACCCTACACGGCTCTTGAGATGACAAAAATGCATATGTCTCTCTTGTTTTAGATACGGCACATGGATTATGATAAATTACCGTCACCGAGTCAAGGAATGATTTTTCACACATCTCCCTTGAGCACAGATAACTCACATTTGATTTGTATGTGATGTATTGATTTATTGGGTGCCTAATAATGACTAATAAATTTTTTCAGATCACCCGTACAAAGGAGATTATAGCGACATTTTTCAAAAATTTGAGGTGTTAACCAAATTTCAGAAAAATTTAGAAGTTCTTAGATACTAAAAAGTTGAATAACAAATGCCAGAATGAAAGTTGAGTTGGTTATTTAAACGACTTTTAGCTCCGTTCCTTTTTCGGGACGAAAAAGTTTTAAGTGAGGGAGATTGCAACAACCCGTATTTTCAGAACCAATTTAATTTTTTTTTTTAATTGATTTTGATGGAAATTAAATATTTTAATTGATTTATTCTAAGAATTAACGGCGTAGAATTTATTTAAAATGAGGTTTGAACGTATACATTTATATTAATCATAAAAAGAGTTCGTAATGGCGCGGTAGTTTGGAAATTTGGTTTTAAACTTTAAACAAATATACAAAATTCGTTATAAGTCAGAATTTGATGAAACAAAAAACGTTAGAATCTATTTAATTATATCTTTCCAATAAATGTAAGAAAATGAGATCTCACTTTATAAATAGTAAGTTATGTCCAGTTTAATATTTCAAATAGTCGCCATAGAATTTATTAATATTTTAATATTATATATAGCCCTTAAAAAAAGCATTTTTCAAACGACCTCCGTTTTCGATGAGATTAATTTTTTTGGATCAAGAACGTCAAATTATAGTTAGGTTTAAAATTTCAAGTTAATTGGAATCAGTATATAAGAGTTGTAAATTTAAACGCGTTTTGTAAAATCAGTTGAATTTAGTAAGCTAGTTAAAGGGCCATTTTTCAAACAGCCTCCAAATTCGACAACATTAATTTTTTTAGGACTGTATCATCAAAATATAGCTAGATTTTGAATTTCATAATTTTTGGAGTTTGTATGTGGTCGTGGCAAATTAAAATGTACGTTGAAATTTAATATTGAACGTTATATTAATCTATATTTTAATTTTGATAAAAACTGATCAAAAAATTTGAATTGGCTAATGGAACATATTTCATTGTGTCCAGAATGGGGGTATTTGCTTGGGGACGTCAACCGTTGGGGTTCATTTGAAGTTCGGAGATTAAACAAGTCAATTTCTAATTAAACAATATTACACACACACACACATTCATTCATTTATAAACCCCTAATTCCCATTTAAAACCATAGCCGTCGTGCTTTTATTTCAATGGCCACTGTGTTCAGGAATTCAATCTCACTTTTCTCCCAATTCAATCAATGAATTTCGAAACTTCCAAATGCAAAATCGATCAGCTCAGCGAGATCTTCCAATCCAAAGGTTATGATCGATAATGGTTGTGTGAGTTCCTCAATTTTTGCGCTCAAAGTCAGCGTGTTCGTGGGCAATTTTCGAGACATGCGGGCCACCGAGAGCGCCGCCGACCAGGGGCAGGGAGGTGGCTGGTCGCCAATTATCGTGAGGATGTTGGAAACCGATCTGGTGGCCTCGTGAAGCGTGTCTGAGTGGGAAAGGGAGGTCAATGTTGGGTTTTTGAGTGGCCTAAAGGGTTTGAATGGGGAGAGAGAAGGGGTGGGGATTAAATTATTCAATTATCATTTTAATTATGTAATTAAACTTTAAACCTTAATATCTTTTGCATACGAACTCAAAATCACATGAAACTGGATCCGTTGCGATCGTGGAGATGAGGGATTCACAACAAAACTAATTTGGTAGAATTTGAAGCAAGTTGGATTTTGAGCTAAATTAAATGTCCGTTTAAGTTAGTTTAAAAATAACTTGTCAAACCGATCAATGTTAGAGTTCTTTCTCACTCAATTATTATGTTATGTTATGTTATTATATTCATATTTAAAGATATATATAAATTGCCCATGTTGATTTTTACCAGTTTAAATATCACAAATTTTTATACGGTGCCTAGTAGCACACATCACAGTTGTTTGCAAACCCATAGATGAATTACTGATTTGTCATATTATGTTTTGATTGTGATATTGAAATGTTTAACATGTTAAAATAATGTTAATATTATAGTGGTAGTTGAAATTGGGTATAAATATCCATTTATAATTTGAACAGTGAAAATTGGTTAGCTAGAAAAATAATCCGAATCGAATTAGAATTTGTTAAATTTGTTAACCAGTGATTAATTTAAATTGATTGTTGTTGATTGAAAACTCCACACGGGTCTTGAGATGATATTTGACTCACACATCTCCCTTGTGTGAAATTACGGTTAATCGTTTGATTGACAGATTTAAATAAGCGTCAATAAATCATTTAAGGTTTATATCAAGATAAAATGCACACTGGATGTCATTTTGGATGTTGATAGTTGTTTACAACTATTGCTGGTTGTATATGATCAATGGAATCCATATAAATT
The DNA here is from genome assembly GCA_030737875.1 of Allium sativum. Lineage (NCBI taxonomy): Eukaryota > Viridiplantae > Streptophyta > Magnoliopsida > Asparagales > Amaryllidaceae > Allium > Allium sativum. The sequence goes on from CM060909.1 coordinate 294,493,666, forward strand.
TATTTATATGGATATAGGTTGAATTTGTTCCAATCCGGAATAAATGTGAATATTTTTATAATATAATATTCATTCAAGATTAGAAGTTTGATTTTGATGTCCAATTTTGGATGGACACGAAAATATAAAAATATGAAGCCGAGTTAAGTATACAAACGCTATTTTAATTTGAATGCATTTTTACTGCAATTTTATTCAATTTTATAATGAATATCAAGAAGACTGAATTTCAAAATATGACATTTTGGAAAGATTATCATTTTCGATTATAATAAAATGGGATGTTCAATTTTAATTTAATATTGAAATGGAAGTGAAATCGTTTTTAAACAAATTTATAAACGATTTATAAAACATATTTTGAATGGAAATCGACGATATATACTATATATATTTAAATGGCTTGAATAGAACGTGTTGTACAGCGACATTCGCGAATTTCGACCATTAACTTCAAATGGATGTAACGGGAGACACGATCGTCAAATTCTCCTAAAACCGGAATAAATATGTTCATATCGAAAATATCTTTTCAATGAATATAAGAGGTTTGAATTTGAATAATGAGGTTTTAAAATATATCCAAATCAATTTCAGAAAAGGCCGTTATGGATGCAGTTCAGGGTCCGATATTGAAAACCAACTATAAGGGCCTTAATAAAATTATTAAAAATAAAAATAAATTATGTAAAATCATAATAAATGATTTTGAAGGATTTTGGATGAAATATTCCAAGTTTTGAAAAGATAAAAGATTTTTTTATCTAAACGAACTAGTTAACAACTATAGTAATAATCCAATGATTTTAAATTAGTAAAATGGATTCGTGAACGATTTGGATACAATCAAAGTTTTCCAACGAATCAATTAGAATGGATTTGAATGGAAATTATCTTTGAATGTTTTGATATTGGATTCCGTAATTATACGGATATTGTTATGGGAATTTGGAAGATATAGATATCATTATTCCAATACGATATCTGTTGGTTTTAGGATTTGATATTGAATGTAAGTCGATATGATTTCCATTTAAGATCATATATCCAATGTCAATAGGATTTAGGTTGTTGTGAATGGTATCTTAAATAATACTATTCTTAAACCCAGTTGCAAAAAGGAATAAATCTTTTAGATAAAGTTTAATACAGTTTTCGAGTTTATTTAATCAAATTAGAATTAAATGGAAAATGATTTTGGGTTTAATACAGTTTTCCAGATTAAGGATTTTGGGTTTATTGTGAACAATGTTTTTAATGACATAATATATGGTACCTATGTCGTCTATGATGGATACATTTATATTTGAAGTTGTTTGCCACACTATGCACTTGTAATAATATCAAAAAATTTGTTTTAAAACGTACCAAGCATCTTTGGCTATTATAAGGTAAAAATCTATCCTCCGGCTTGCGTTGCATTGTGTGATGGGACCTGAGTCTTATAATAGCTTCATTTTTACAAAAAGCAATTGCGTTTTTTAATAATTTTAGTTCAATCTTTAGTATTCAAGAGAGTAAACCCGTTCCGTGACATGCGGCGTAGTCCCGTTATTTACTCTATTTTAAAGAAAAGTTTTAATAACTGTTTTAGCTTTCGCACTAGTTCCATGACTGGCTCGAAGTTTATTGTTTTGACCTAAACTCTGGGTTCCCATATTTTCCACACGGGCAGTCAGTAGTTTTGTTTTCATAGATTTTTCTTTAATAGGATCCTGGATTACGGCTGGAGCTATATTGGGAAAGCTCTGTATCTGTGTATTTCTTTCAACTGTATTAATTGATGTATTTCCGATGTGCATTGTATTTATACATTTTTTATTTCCGCTTCTATGTAAATTATTAATCTCTGATGTTATTTTTTCGCTGTGCATTGTATTTATACTTTTTTATTTTCGCTGCTATGTAAATTATTAATATCTGATATTATTTTTCCAATGTGTATTATTTATTTGTACTATGATGTAAATTGTTGTAATAACAATGAAATATTCTATTGTTTATGTTCCAATGCGTCATGTTCTCATATAATCTGAGCTTTTCGATCTCTAGTGAGATCAGGGGATTTTGGGGCGTAACATATGAAGTTCAAATACATCCAAAATATTTCTATTTGGGACAAATTCGACTTCCAATCACATATTTATTCCTAAAAACATACACAATATATTTTAGCTCAATTTTCACTGATTTACACAAGAATCATCATTTAAATTTATCTTTTTTTCATTTACACCGCAATTATAGTTTATTACCACCAAGCTTCATATTTAATCATTTAAAATGATTAAATAACCTTTTTCTTCGAGTTTCCCCATAATAAAATTCCACAATTTCAATTTTAAACACATAATTAATAAGCATAATCCCCTCTTTTATAAGCATTTATACCTTGATTAACATGTTATAACTCTTATTATGATTCATTAATCGCTCCAATAGGTAATCGTCTAAAACCATGGTGTTACACTTTCTAATTGAATATCCTCATCCTTATCTTGGGATAAGAATCTCCTCTAAAATCTATCTTGAAACTCAGTCCAACCTACCCTCCCCCCCCCCCTTCGGCCTTTACTACTTCCTACCAGTAAGAAGCCTCCTCTGTTAGTTGTCAAGAGGCAAGTTAAACTCTCTCTCGATCTCATAGTCTCATAAGCCCAAATATTTTCTTAGTACTCCTCAATCAAGTGTGTGCCTCTATAAAAGATTCCACCTTGAGAAAGATATACTACATAGATTAGAGAAGTCTTTGGAAAGTCTGGGGAAGCCCGCCACCGCTGGCCGACACGCGATGGCTCCACCTGTGGTGTTGGATCTTGCATATTTTCTTGTATCTCTACCGGTGTTGTAGCCTAGAGGAACCTACGGAACCAAACAAGGATTTAGACACCCTGCAGAGGATTAGGGGCATCCTCCATTCTATGCAATAGAAAGATAGAGATTTTAGAACCTAAAGATTCAAAGGAAGGTTTAATTGGACTTGAAGGGATTTTTGTAAAACTTTAGTCTTCTTTTCAGAATAATTTTATTTTGGAAATTCATTTCTTTTACAAATATATTACTTTTAAAAATAATTTTTAGGAATCTTGTAACCTTTGGCTCTGATACTAGATGTGACACCCCATATCTCTTTGCACACCCCAGAAACATTTAAACTAAGATAACATATTATTTTGAAAACTAAAATTTCATTTAAGATAAGTTATTACGCAAAACAAATCAAATCATATGTCTTACAAAACATCAGTCTCAAACTATCAAATCAGAGTACATACAAATGCAATCCCCAACAAGTGCCAATACGAATAAAGACAAATGAAAAGGACGTAAAGTAAAAGAATACATCAGAAACAAAGAAAGAACTCTAGAATGAAATTTCCCAAGCTACCTGAACCAATCAGTTTGTGCACTATGATCCTAAAGGGAGAGAAAAGAAAGAAAAGAGAGTGGGCCAGACATAAAGTATGATGAATGGAAGTGATTTCTAGCATTTTTAAGCAAATTAAAGATAATAAACTTGGTAATAGTTCTAATGTTACAAAGATAATGTGTTTGGGTACGATCTAAAGATGATAACAAAAGTAATTAAATTTTTTTTAAGTTGATTGTTTGCACTGAAAATAGCTAAAAAAGGAATATATTATTAGGATTCTCAATTCTATCCAACGATCGTGTAACGATCTGCATTTTTAGCCATTAAATTAAACATCTAAATTAATTTTAAATGTTGATTTGGAAATTTAAATAATTCGAATTCAATGGTTTTTAATATTTTATTAATAAAAATAATAAAATAATTTAATTTAAATTCTGAAATAGTTGGGATTAGTTGAATTTGCAATATAATGTGAGTTGACAACATAAAAGGGTTTAATGTTGATTATATTGAATTATATTAACAAATTCGTTTATTAAACGATGTTTGAACATATAACTTATAGTTTTATTATAAAACAAGCTGCAACATCATGATAGTTCATAATATTACATTTTGAACTTCAATTGAATATACATAATATAATATAAGTCGGATTTCTTTGAAACAAGTAACGTCTGAATCTACTGGATAATAATTTTCTAAGGGAAGAGAAAAGTTTAGTTTTCATATTAAAGATTATGTTTTACGTCCAAATAAAATTTTCAAAAGGTCATTATGGATTCATTTATAAACTATAACGATATATATATAATAAAGGAATTTTGTTATGAAATTAATATAGTTTTAAACTGGAATTTCAATGCTTGAAACCAGAACTATTTTATTTTAAAACTATATGAAATATTGTTTGAATATATCCGATAATAATAATTTATTATTATTATATTGAGGTAATTTAAAATTGATTTGTTTTAATTTAAATTGAACCTTTAAAGGGATTGTTATTCAAACGACCTCTGTTTTCAACGAATTTTTTTTATTAAATCTGTAATGGCCAATTATTGCCAGATTTCAAGTTTCATGCCAATCGATATGTAAAGTAAAATATGAATTAATCAATAATTTGGACTCGAACGAATGTTGTTTGAGCAAACAAACTCGGTTTTCGATGAAACAAGTTTCATTGGGTTCGTATTGTCGAACTCTACCATGACGTCCATTTTCACCACAAACAGAGTTCGAGTGCGAGCATACAAACAAACAAATGTCGAACAGAAATAGCGATAGGCATCAACGTAATAAAATAATCGTTAAAATTATTTAACCTAAATATCTTCCCCTATATAAACCCCAACCTAAACCTAATTTCACCAGCAAACGGCCCCAAACCGTTCAACTTTTGCAAATAAGTCTAAAATCACACTTTAATTTATCCGAGGTGAAGTTTTCGAGGTGTTGCAATCGGTTTTGGCCAGACTAAGGGTGGTCAGTGATGATTCGATGTCGGGGTCCTGAAGAGAAAATTAGCGCGATGGCAAGGTCGGCTTACTAGAGGAGTTTGGAGATCGTTGGTGGTCACTGCCGGCGGTGGGGACTGTTCGAACGAATTCCGTTCGCTTTCTGTTTTCTGGTAGTGGGACCAATTTCGTCATTCGAAATTTGTTGGCATATGAATCTGATGGAACGGGGAAGCGACTGGTGGTAGTGATGTGGGGTCAAGCGATCGAGAACAGTGGTGGTGGCGTTCGTATAGTGTCGGGTTCGAACGAGTTGAAGGCATCGGGAAGAAATGTCGGGGTATGCAGAGGTTGGGGACAAGATTAAGAGGTTGATTAGCGCGGTTAACTAAGTGATCAAGGAAATATTAATATTAGTTAATTTAAGTTTAATAATATTTGTTAATTAATATAAGTTTAAACTTTTAACAATCGCATCTTTATCATACATTAATAGAATTCAACGAAACCGGATCCTTTGGGATCGTAGAGACGATACCTACGTGTACGTGCTAGTTTTGTTAGCTTTGGAGCTGCTGAAATTTCGGTTAATTTTAAATGTCTGATTAAAATAAAACGAAACGACGCGACAATCGTCAATCGAAACAAATTGTGAGTTAACTCTCATGCTTTCTAAAATTCTATGATGTGTTAAATTCATATAACTATTATTTATAGTTGATAATATAAAATTGAATTATTGGACGCTATGGATGACTATTGGTTGATTATTGTTTGATGGTCGACGTTATTTATATTTCGTCATTTAAAATCATTAGATTAGTGAAAATCATTTCATATGTTGTTAAAAAAATGATATTATGAGTTGTGATGCAGGGAAGAATATGTTGGAGGAATCCAACCAAATTCCTTAAATAATTGTATGTTATTTTCTTGTTATATTGTTCATATATGAACTATTTATTTCAAATGACATTATTTCTTGATTGTATGTTAATGGTAGATTGAATGTTGATCGTTGAATTTTAAATTCAATGGTTGTTGTGTTTAATCAGAAGAAGGTATTGATTAAGTGATTGACCTAAAATCTATCATTTTTTAGACGTTGTTTTATCGTTAGGCGAATTGACGAAGTTTAAGTTATAAAATATATTTTTATAACTGAATCGAGTTTTCAAGTTTATTTTATGTTAGTTATTTAAGGTAAATTTTTTATAGATATATTTAAAATCGAGTTTTACAAAAGAAATTCTTAAATGATTATATAGAGAATTCTTATGTCTTTAACAAGTTAAAGCCTGAAATTTGCCTTTGGGTTAGTAATTTGAGTAATTGTTTTCATGCAACGAATAAGTGGATTATATTAAATTAATTATATATTAATTAATTTAATAAGGAGGGATTAATGGAAACTATTTAACAGATTAACTGATGTCGCAAGTTGGCTAAGTCAAATATTTTAATTTAAATTGGATATTAGATTAAATTGTTTATAATTAATCTAATAGTAATGATTTTTCCAAATCGGTCGTTAAACTTAACGGATGTTCTTAGAAATTAATTAATCTTTAATTAACTGTATTTTAAAGTGATTATTGAATTGTTCATTATTAATAAAATTAATTATTATTTAATAACTATTTAAAAAGACTAACTATTCTATATTTATTTAAATAAGAAGTTAACTACATCTATTGTAGTTAATAATGAAGTTAGTTATTATTTTAATTAATAATAATTAAGGCAATTACCTTTTGATTGGAATTCAATTAAAAAGTGATCAAGTGGTAATAAAATTTAATTAAAAAGTCTGGAAAGAGTCTTATAAAAGATTTATAATCTAACAATGTTTGTAAATGGAATTTTAAAGCTAATGTGATAAATTTAAATAAGATTTACTAAATTATTAAATTAAATAAAATGAATATAATTTGTATGAAAACTTTCAAAAGAAGATGTTTAATAATTTTGAGTAAAGGAATTTGTAACAACCCGCCCGAAATGGGCCCAAATTTCGATCCAGAAAAGGCCTATTGAAACTTAGAGCCATTCTAAACGGGTCGTTGGTTCCTGTAAGGATTACAATTGCACAGATAACTATAACATAAACTTCGAATGGAAATCTCGCACAGCGGAAAGAGAAAATATAATGTCCAAATAAGACGTACCATTTATTTCAAAATCACAAAAATACATAACTGCAGTTACATTTATTCAATAGGTATATCAGATAGCTCAATCTCATAAGATTCCAAAAGAAGCAAAGCATTAATAGCTAATAATATCATAATAACTTCGCATTCTTCCTCAGCTTCAATCATGACTTCATCCATGGCTTTACCCAATTTACTGACCTGTTGGATGTTAAGGAGAGGGGATCAGAACATAAAGTTCTGTACGATTGGAATATAGTATTACTTAATGCCCATACCCTATATTTCAGCAGGGTACATATGTCAAGGTTGTTGTATATAACGGTGTTGTATACACAATTATATGATTTTTGTTTGATGATAACAATCAAATATATTTCTATTATAAATGTGTTTGGTACTGTACTGTTATATATATTTATCACAGCAATGAATATAATATTTGTATTTAAATAAAATACGACTGTACAGAAATTCAAATATTAACACAGTATTTTATTTAAATAGAATATTTTATTTCAATATTCAAACAGTACAAATTTTATACTCCACTATTTGTACATCTCAGCATTGCAATACGTTTCACACTCACAGTTTCTCATTCAACACTCATACACATTTTACACTCAGTTGTACATTTTCATCTATACATACACTGTTACAAACACTCTTTAACTGACACTGTTCTTGACTTCATTCTTCAGTCTTCTGTCAGTGCAGTCCAGTCATCCCCGCTTACCTGTCACACATGGAACAGAAACACACAGTATACTGCAATAGAAATAATACTGAATATATGCAAATATAAATTTTATTTTTAAAATCTTATTTGCCTCAGTTTTCTGGTGTGTTTCTCATCATTTTTTCATGACTTGATCTGAATTATAAATCCATCAATCTGTGTCTAGACAGCTTGTGATATTCATAGTGATACACTGTAAATACCACAAGGCAGACAACATATATAAAATATTTTCAGTACAGGGACAGGAAAACTTGACTGATGGCTGCATATACACACGTGTACAAATATACACGTGTGCACTGCCACGCCAATCAGATTGCAACTGAGGAGTAGCCACATGGACCTGCTCGACTCAGTGCAATTCACAAAGTCAACATAGTCAACTCAAGATAAAGTGGTCAAGGAAACTCAAATACCAAACAGCAAATTTCAAAGTGATCGAGCCAAAGTGCAGCTACAATGATGGTATAGGATATTCTCAAGTGCAACAAGTCAGCATAGTAGTGGAGTTACACAAGCAAGAAAAGTCAGAGCAGGTTAACTTGTATGGAACTACTCTAGCAGCATAATCAATTGTTTTTACAAACTGGGCAGTTTCAAGCATGGCAGAATCAATGATGCAACTAGTTGATGCACATGTCAAACAAGTCAAAATGCAGGCAGTTTTCAAGATGGTGATGGCTATACGTACATGTGCACATGCAAAGTGGACAAGCACAAGTGACATGTCAGTGTACACAATAAGAGTTACTGGTGCAACAGCTACTGATGGATGCAAAGATTTTCATAGTTACAGTTTCAAGAATGGGAAGTCACAATTGCACAAAAATACTTCTGCATATACATGGTTAGTAATTTACAAGTTGGTGCACATAGCACACATGTCAGCATGGACTACGTGGATTCAAGTTAAGTTGAGCCAAGACCAGATTTCAAATTAAAATGGCAAGAGAAAGTGAAATCATACAGCCTTAATATGTAAAGCCAAGACCAGATTTCAAACCATGATGGCAGATACATGTTCAACAAGTCAGTACAACTATGTGTGCACAAACTCAGCAATACATGAAAGTGTACAGCAGCAACACAAGAAAATCAATTCAGGAAGATTCCAAATATGCCAGTTTTCAAAATGTGCTTACAAGATAATAATTGACCAGTGCTCAATTTCTGCATATATGAAAATATGATTTGTATTCCTGAAATCATATATGGACAAAGAGCAATATTGCAAATCAGGTTTTCAGAAATGAAGTAGTTTTTTTTTGGCAACATAGTTACTGACAGTTCAAGTCAAAATGGTTCAATATATTCAAGGTGTTTTATTTCCTGAAATCACATTTCAACTTGGAAACAATTTAATTGGGGCAGTGAAAATTGTTTCCAGTTTGTATATGAACATACATGGCAAATGTGTGTCATTCTTTTTTAAGGCAGAAAGCATGCAAGTTTTTCAAATCTGGTGGAGTAAATTCATGGCAACAAAAAGGAGGCATGCTGATTTAAATTTCCAGATTTATCATCAAGCATACATGGCCAGAAGTTCCTTTTGAAATCAATATTTAAATCTTGGCATAGGAACAATCACAGAGTTTTTTTTGAAAAGTTAATATTAGCTTTCACTGCTGATTTAAACAAGGCAACCAAGAATTTATGTTCCAGAAATTAAGCAATTCGAACAAGGCAATAAGTCTCACAAGAAATCAATCACACAACAAAAATCAAGCCGAGGTGATTAAGCCAAAAGAGGAAACCATGGCAACAGAAATCATGCAAGTTTAAATGCCAAGAATTCATATTCAATTTCGGGCATATCAAGGGAATTGAAAATACAACAAATCAGGAAAGGCATTGAAGCAGAAATATTCAAATTCAATCTCGTAATTCAAAAAGGAAAACCGCAATCTCAGATCCAAGTCATACAGCGAAATCAGAGTTGATTGAGGATTTCAAATCCTATTTTATCACACCATTTCATCATCGGCAAACATAGAAGATCGAAACCCATAAAATCAATTCAAGAAATTCAAAGCAGGAAATTTCAGAAAACTCACTTGTTTCGATCAGAAGCCCAAACATAATCAATCGACGAGAAAACCAGTGAATTCGAACTTCAGAGCTTACCACAAAGCAATTCAATTTGAGGTCGAGATTGATTTGGAGCAGATTTGAGAAAACCCTAGCTTTTTCTTCCAGCCGCCATTTTTAGAGACAAAGGAATCGGGCAAACAAAGACACAAATGGGCCGGCATGTTTGTAAAAAGGTAATAAAGCCTTATTTTTAATCTTAGGGTTTTCTAAAGTTTTTATTTTTGAATTGTTTTATTGTTTTTCTATTTTTGAGTTGAAAAACCATTCGAACAGTTTCCAGAAGTCTGTAAAATTTCTAGGGGAATTTCAGTCAGGGTGTTGACTGACAGTTAACAGAGTCTGTAAAAATCTGGGTTACTGGTTACGGGGTTGTAATCAGGGGAATCTGATCGAGGGGATATCGATCAGTCTACGGTTTTGAGCATAGGGTTAGAATAGGAGCAGGGTTTGCAAGTGTACATGGTCTTGTATGCGGGATCTGTTCTATCACCTAGTAGAAACCTTGGAAATGCAGCAGTAGGCAGGGTTTTGCCGAAGCTGGGTATATCTGTGTGTGATTTATTTTCTGCATTTCTGTTTCTGCTATATTCTGTGATCTGTTTATTATTTTAATATCCTGTCAGTTTTTCAATTCAGTTTAAAAACTGTGAAAAACCCTATTCACCCCCCACTAGGGTTATTCTAGATCCAACAGTGGTATCAGAGCCAGGTATTTTTGTTTAACTCTAGAGTAATGGGTAATCCTTGTTGTCAGATCGTTGAGAGTCAGTCCAGTCACATTCCAAATATTTTTGATGGTACAGATTTTTTAATTTGGAAATCAGAAATGGAATCCTATTTAAAATCTGTTAATTTAGAATATTGGAATATTATTGAAAATTTGGGAGACATGTTAGATAAGAGGAATAAAGTTTTTAATGCTCGTGTTATGCATATTATTTACTCTTTTCTTGGTAATGATCAATTAATATTTATCTCTCATTGTTTAACTGCGCAGGATATTTGGAAAACTCTCAGTACGTTGTATGGAAAGTCTGACGACTGCTCAAAACCCCAGAACGACAACTCAGCTTCAGATCTGTGCTTAACAAGCCATGCAGATGAAACTTCAGATGGAACAGATGATGGAGAATTAACAAGTGCTGAAACAGAAAATTTCTCATATGAAGATCTGGTTTACATGTGTCTTGATTTAACAAAATCTGTTGATACACTTCAACTAAAAAATAAGTCTCTGAAATCTAGGAATTCTGAGTTGATCAGCAAAATTGATTATTTGGAATCACAACTTGAACATTTTAAAAATTCTTCAAATTCAGATTGCAAAAATTGTTTGAAATTGAAAACCAATCTTGTTCATCTCAATAAAAATATCCAAAAGTTTGAAAAGGAAATTCTGATCTTAAAAGAGAACAAGATTGAGTTATCAAGTTTGAATAACTTGTTACAAGAGGAATTTGAAATTTTTAAGACTGATATATATTCCAAATTTGAAATTGCTGAAAATGAAAATTTGGTGAAAAGTGGTTTGATTTTGAAAGAACTTGAAAATGAGATTGAAAAATCCAAGAAGTTTGAGTCGGAAAAGCAAAAACAATTTGAACTTGAAATTTCCGAATCCCAAGCCAAAATTAGATCGTTAGAAAATGAGAATTTGGTTTTGAAACAGACCAATGCTGAACAGATGATCGCTATAAATAATTGCTCAAATTTATTAAAAGAAAATAGCGATCTGAAATCCAAAATTCAACGATTAGAATCAACATTTGATAAATTTTCTAATGGGGAAAAATCGTTGAATATGCTGTTACAAAACCAAGTTTATAGTGGAAATAAATCTGGTCTTGGATTCGGGAAAAATGATGTTTTTAGAAATCAAAATTCTTGTGATTTTAAAAATCCCTCAAATCACTTTAGAAATGTTTGTTTTGAAAATTTTAACTCTGAAAACTTCAAAGGATTTGTAAATCACAATCGAGATGAGGATTTGTTTTATAACAAACCATTTAAACCTTCTTGGATCTCAAATGAAAATAAAACGGGTTTTGTTAAATTCAAATCGATTTGGGTTCCTAAGGGTACGAAAGTTAATTCTAATGGTTTGTTATATAAACAGATTTGGGTACCAAAAGTTGTGAAACAAAACTGTGAGTGGTTTTACTACTTTCATTAGACCACTCAATTCTCTTAACAGTTAGGTACCAAAGGAGGCTGAGGAACTGCATAGCTAAAGAAAAACTGGATTCAAAACTGCTACATATCACAGAATCATTCACAGTTCCTTAGCCACATCTGATGAGTTAGAGATTCTGCTTTACATTGGATTCTGGTATGATCTCTAAACTCGCCTTTGTATATTTCCCTTTGCTTTTTATTTTCTGTGTTTATTCCTTCCTCTATCCCCTTCTGTTTTTTTTTGTTTTTTATTTGACACTGCCATATTCTTCTTTGTCTGTACTCCTTAAACTTCTAGTTGCAGATTTTCTGGAAATTTGCCTTACTTGTATAAAATCATCATGTGTTAATCATTTCCATATCCTGAATTTGAACTTGTATATATCTGCAATTGTTTTGAAGTTTATTTTCTGATTGTTGAATTCATAACAGTGTTGATGCATTCATATCATATCTTGAACACTGTTAACTAGAATTCTAAATTTTTGAAGATCTGAATAATTAATGAAATTTCACACACTTATGCTGTTTTGAGTTCCTTCCAATTCATTTTGGAAACGCTTAAAGTATTATACTCATTACAGCACTGTTACTTCTCAGTTGTGATAATCTCATTAATTTTTTTTAGATTGGCTTGATTATTTCTGACTTGAAAAATATTTGGGTTGAATCAGTGATACATCTTGAATTTCATCCTTATTCATGATTATTATGGTTGAAATTAGTTTAGTTTGAAATCATCTGAAATTTCTGATATTTTGAATCTCACACACCACTTAAATCTGAAATTAGTAACCTTGTGTGACTGATTCATTATATCTCAAAATTTGACATTGATTCAAATGATTTCAAATAAATTATTTTCTTTGGATCATGAATATCTCACAAAATTGATGTAAATGATCTGAAATTTTCTGAGGACTTGTCAGAAAATTCTTGTGAAAATTCTTTGAAAATCCGGTCTTGAATTTCTCTGTTATTTCATGGTTATATGATTTAAATATTTGTTTGTTGAAAATCATTCGAAATTGTTGATTTATTAAATCTCACACATATCTCAATTCAAAAATTTATAAATTGGTGTGATTGATTTATTAAATCCTGATATTTTCATATTCCTCAAATGATTTCAAATAAACGGTATTTCTAATCTTGGATCATGAATGATCTTATGTGACCATCCGCTGACAAGTCTGACGTGATTTTATGTTCTGTGTTGCTCTGATACTGTTTTAAATAACTGTCTGCTTAAATCTGATCGCTGCTCTGATACATGTGCATAATCTGTTATCTTGTCTGATTGGGCTTTGTATTTATAATTCTTTTGTCTATGACATTCTTGCTCAGTATCATGTTAAAATTCCTCGTAAATAGAGACACCAAGTGGTATCAGAAGCGCCATATATTTGTCTCACCCATCTGTACTTAGGTTCAAATCTTCACCATGTATAAATCCACACACTCTTTTTGTCTTGTACACATTTTTCCCTCTTGTCGTGTATAGATCAGCATATTCCTCTTGTATTTGATTTTCAATTTTAGAATTATTTATTAATTATTCATTCAGAAATTGAAATCAATATCCCAATTGTTCTGTATTTATAATTCATCAAAATATATCAGAATTTGAAATTGTGTTGAATTATGACTGCAATATATTTCACAACAAGAGAGGATCTGATTTAAAAAAAAATTCATGATGGTTGAACGTTTATTATAATATCTTTGAACTGGCAATTATTTCACGACCATCTTCATTACCTATCATCTTTTTGCCATCCATCATTTTTTTAATGTGGAGAGTTAGTATTTAAAAAAAAAACAATCTTTTTGAATAAAACAGTGAAAATATTTGTGATGGAATTGTGGTTATGTTATTATTCAGAATTAGTGATAACTGAAAATTTTCAATAATCTCTGTATAGTTGGTCATATTTCATAATATAATTAATTTAGAAATTTAATTCACAGTCCATTTCTGTACCTACCGCATTTCTATCACTCATACTGGTTTTATATACTGAGGAGATTTTCTATTTTGAAGCTGAAAATAATAAATATAATTAATACATAAGTGTGACTCTAACTTCATTTAAAAATCCAAGCTCTGGTCATGCACGGTTAAGAGACAACTTATAATTTAAGCTGCGACTGACCTCATTTAAAAATCCAAGCTCTGGTTATGCGTGGTCAGGGTGCTCTTAAATCAAAGAAAAAGAAAAGAAAATAATTTGCAATAAATAAATTTTTATATGAAATTCTCCTTGGTGTATAATAACCGGCCTATCAATCCACTTTCTAATCTGTGAAATGTGTTGAAATTTTATGACGTATTATGATTTGTTGATTGATAGGTATTAGGACTTAAGATTATTCGATTTTGTCACTTAAATTGAATTATAATTATAATCCAAATCCATCACTGTTTTTTTTTTAGCCTTATTTTTATAAAAAATTCGTTTGAAAATTAATTGAAATTCATTTTTTATATAACTCTCCTCATTTATATAAATTTCGTCGTAAATCGGTCATTTTCTGCAATGTGAAATATGCCACTAGTTCTCAGTTTATTATGATTTTTGTTTGACTGATTGAGGTTTATGATGATCATTCTTCCTCTTATGCTGAATTATACTTTTAGTCAATTTTCATCTGTATTTTAATTTCTGTATCCTTTTTGATGATAACAAAAGGGGGAGAATGGGTTGAGATTTTGATTTATGAGTGAATATTTTATAAATATTTACAATTTTGAAAATTCATTCAATTCATTCAATTTTCATGTTTCTTCACTCAAGCACAGTTATAGGGGGAGCTTTCTGTTGTAGGGGGAGCTAATAAATAGGGGGAGTTCAATATTCACTGTCAAACACATTTATTATATTCAAAATCTTCATGTTTGTTTGTCATCATCAAAAGGGGGAGATTGTTGTATATAACGGTGTTGTATACACAATTATATGATTTTTGTTTGATGATAACAATCAAATATATTTCTATTATAAATGTGTTTGGTACTGTACTGTTATATATATTTATCACAGCAATGAATATAATATTTGTATTTAAATAAAATACGACTGTACAGAAATTCAAATATTAACACAGTATTTTATTTAAATAGAATATTTTATTTCAATATTCAAACAGTACAAATTTTATACTCCACTATTTGTACATCTCAGCATTGCAATACGTTTCACACTCACAGTTTCTCATTCAACACTCATACACATTTTACACTCAGTTGTACATTTTCATCTATACATACACTGTTACAAACACTCTTTAACTGACACTGTTCTTGACTTCATTCTTCAGTCTTCTGTCAGTGCAGTCCAGTCATCCCCGCTTACCTGTCACACATGGAACAGAAACACACAGTATACTGCAATAGAAATAATACTGAATATATGCAAATATAAATTTTATTTTTAAAATCTTATTTGCCTCAGTTTTCTGGTGTGTTTCTCATCATTTTTTCATGACTTGATCTGAATTATAAATCCATCAATCTGTGTCTAGACAGCTTGTGATATTCATAGTGATACACTGTAAATACCACAAGGCAGACAACATATATAAAATATTTTCAGTACAGGGACAGGAAAACTTGACTGATGGCTGCATATACACACGTGTACAAATATACACGTGTGCACTGCCACGCCAATCAGATTGCAACTGAGGAGTAGCCACATGGACCTGCTCGACTCAGTGCAATTCACAAAGTCAACATAGTCAACTCAAGATAAAGTGGTCAAGGAAACTCAAATACCAAACAGCAAATTTCAAAGTGATCGAGCCAAAGTGCAGCTACAATGATGGTATAGGATATTCTCAAGTGCAACAAGTCAGCATAGTAGTGGAGTTACACAAGCAAGAAAAGTCAGAGCAGGTTAACTTGTATGGAACTACTCTAGCAGCATAATCAATTGTTTTTACAAACTGGGCAGTTTCAAGCATGGCAGAATCAATGATGCAACTAGTTGATGCACATGTCAAACAAGTCAAAATGCAGGCAGTTTTCAAGATGGTGATGGCTATACGTACATGTGCACATGCAAAGTGGACAAGCACAAGTGACATGTCAGTGTACACAATAAGAGTTACTGGTGCAACAGCTACTGATGGATGCAAAGATTTTCATAGTTACAGTTTCAAGAATGGGAAGTCACAATTGCACAAAAATACTTCTGCATATACATGGTTAGTAATTTACAAGTTGGTGCACATAGCACACATGTCAGCATGGACTACGTGGATTCAAGTTAAGTTGAGCCAAGACCAGATTTCAAATTAAAATGGCAAGAGAAAGTGAAATCATACAGCCTTAATATGTAAAGCCAAGACCAGATTTCAAACCATGATGGCAGATACATGTTCAACAAGTCAGTACAACTATGTGTGCACAAACTCAGCAATACATGAAAGTGTACAGCAGCAACACAAGAAAATCAATTCAGGAAGATTCCAAATATGCCAGTTTTCAAAATGTGCTTACAAGATAATAATTGACCAGTGCTCAATTTCTGCATATATGAAAATCTGATTTGTATTCCTGAAATCATATATGGACAAAGAGCAATATTGCAAATCAGGTTTTCAGAAATGAAGTAGTTTTTTTTTGGCAACATAGTTACTGACAGTTCAAGTCAAAATGGTTCAATATATTCAAGGTGTTTTATTTCCTGAAATCACATTTCAACTTGGAAACAATTTAATTGGGGCAGTGAAAATTGTTTCCAGTTTGTATATGAACATACATGGCAAATGTGTGTCATTCTTTTTTAAGGCAGAAAGCATGCAAGTTTTTCAAATCTGGTGGAGTAAATTCATGGCAACAAAAAGGAGGCATGCTAATTTAAATTTCCAGATTTATCATCAAGCATACATGGCCAGAAGTTCCTTTTGAAATCAATATTTAAATCTTGGCATAGGAACAATCACAGAGTTTTTTTTGAAAAGTTAATATTAGCTTTCACTGCTGATTTAAACAAGGCAACCAAGAATTTATGTTCCAGAAATTAAGCAATTCGAACAAGGCAATAAGTCTCACAAGAAATCAGTCACACAACAAAAATCAAGCCGAGGTGATTAAGCCAAAAGAGGAAACCATGGCAACAGAAATCATGCAAGTTTAAATGCCAAGAATTCATATTCAATTTCGGGCATATCAAGGGAATTGAAAATACAACAAATCAGGAAAGGCATTGAAGCAGAAATATTCAAATTCAATCTCGTAATTCAAAAAGGAAAACCGCAATCTCAGATCCAAGTCATACAGCGAAATCAGAGTTGATTGAGGATTTCAAATCCTATTTTATCACACCATTTCATCATCGGCAAACATAGAAGATCGAAACCCATAAAATCAATTCAAGAAATTCAAAGCAGGAAATTTCAGAAAACTCACTTGTTTCGATCAGAAGCCCAAACATAATCAATCGACGAGCAAACCAGTGAATTCGAACTTCAGAGCTTACCCCAAAGCAATTCAATTTGAGGTCGAGATTGATTTGGAGCAGATTTGAGAAAACCCTAGCTTTTTCTTCCAGCCGCCATTTTTAGAGACAAAGGAATCGGGCAAACAAAGACACAAATGGGCCGGCATGTTTGTAAAAAGGGAATAAAGCCTTATTTTTAATCTTAGGGTTTTCTAAAGTTTTTATTTTTGAATTGTTTTATTGTTTTTCTATTTTTGAGTTGAAAAACCATTCGAACAGTTTCCAGAAGTCTGTAAAATTTCTAGGGGAATTTCAGTCAGGGTGTTGACTGACAGTTAACAGAGTCTGTAAAAATCTGGGTTACTGGTTACGGGGTTGTAATCAGGGGAATCTGATCGAGGGGATATCGATCAGTCTACGGTTTTGAGCATAGGGTTAGAATAGGAGCAGGGTTTGCAAGTGTACATGGTCTTGTATGCGGGATCTGTTCTATCACCTAGTAGAAACCTTGGAAATGCAGCAGTAGGCAGGGTTTTGCCGAAGCTGGGTATATCTGTGTGTGATTTATTTTCTGCATTTCTGTTTCTGCTATATTATGTGATCTGTTTATTATTTTAATATCCTGTCAGTTTTTCAATTCAGTTTAAAAACTGTGAAAAACCCTATTCACCCCCCTCTAGGGTTATTCTAGATCCAACAAAGGTATGTCTACGCAGCACACAAGATTTCACACAAGTATCTAACAAATGGGGTGGATATCCAAGTCAATCGCCCATTAGTGTTTTTAGGGTAAAGACCCAACGAGGTGGCATTTTCGGTCACTTATGGCCCTATTAAAGGTGGATTCTTATAATTTCTTATAACCTTGAGGCCGACCCCTAGCCCTTTAAGAATCATGTCTTAGTATGTTAACGTTCTTAAGTCTATTTTCTCATTTGTAACATGAGAAGTAGTATTGCGAACGTTACTACTTAACTGATATTACCCGGTAGGACTCCTATATCAGTTAAGACTTCCCTTAGACAGTTGGTAAGCATGCAATGGCCACATATCCTTCAATTACCAATCTGTCCCTAGTTGAGCCCTTACAAGCTTCTAAAGGAAATGGATATTTCCGTGAACTACCTCACTACGTTAATAGTTTTATGCCTAACCACTTTTAAAGAAGGAGGACCCAAAGACTTACCTTAATACTAATAAGGGTGGGTCCCATGACTTGGGTTCCTCTCCAAGGAATAAACCTTCAGAGGGATCCTAGTCCTAACCACTTAAGACCCGAATTAGATAAATATGTGATTCAGCCACTTAAGACCTTCTTAAGGCGTAGTAAGCCTATTTTTTCACATATCAACTTATATATATAGTTTTATATATATATATACACACTAGACGTCTTACATTAACCCATATACTTGCGGATGCTAGATATGTCGGTCGGTTCTGGGCAGGCTTCTACTACAAGTTGGTTTAACCTCGTGTCTAGTGTACAAAGTTTATGAATGGCTCATGGCACCTAGACATCTCACATTAGTTGGGCCTACTCGTGGTTGCTGGATATGCCGGTCGGTTCCGGGCAGGCTTCTACCACAAATGGCAACTAACCTCATGTCTTTGTGCCTTTTATTTACATACATATATATAAGCCATTATATATATATACGTACACACAAGCAAACAAATATATATACATGTATATTTGTTAAGGGGACATTTGCAATTCAGTCTCTAACCTAATCGCATTTATTATGCTAATATAACGTTAATTGCGTTTAAATAAATAATATAATAATAGGGCGCAATTAACGTAACATTCGTATAAATGGGAAAACGTTCTAATCGGGATGGCAAATGTCATTTATCCAAATTAAGGCATACAAGTCCAAGTCTTTCCATATTTTACCACTACAACATAACATGATGGCATAATGAACATATAGCAAATAGCAGTAATGGAAAGCATACACATACATATCAATTACAACTTGTATCCTAGGCTTGTAGAAAAAGGTTTCAATATTAAATTAAAAGTAGAGTATTTCATACATCCAATCTATATTTCACCCAATCCACCCTTTTTGTGGTGTTATACACCCAAAAATGTTCGCATTTGACTTATTCCAATTTAAGTCCAAACCCATTTCAATTATGAAAAAATTCAAATACCAACCTTTTTAGGCCAAATCAAATGATAATAGCGATGAATTGCATAAAATATAGGTAATAATACAATACTTATTTTTAATTTAATATAAAAACCACAATTCCACGAAACCAATATAACATGACAATTTCCTACGTGATTACAAAGTAGAAGATTTGGGGATTTTTCATGTTATATTATCACATAACCAAATCTTCATAGGCATAACAATACATATACCAAACTAATAATAATATGAATATTCCTTTAAACAAAACTAGATTCCACTCACAAATTAAGTGGAGATGTGATAGAAATCTCAAGATCTGTGATGGTTCTCAACGTTCAAGTGAGCTCTGCTTAATCTCCTAAGAATATAAATATAAGAAACATACAATTAGATACTTATATATGTTGTTTGTGCTAAATTCCAAATTCCTAAACTTATATAAATTGAAATAGTGAGATATAGAATGGAGATAGAGAAGTAGAAGAACCTTCACCCTTTTTCTCTTTATTTTTATATGGAATTCAATAGCATGGAGGCAGAGGTTTAGAATAATTAGGGTTTCTAGTGTGTTGTTTGAGGGGCTATTTATACTTGCTCATGTGAGCAGGAGCCGTTGGATTTATAAAAATTAATCAGAACCATCCATACAAAAGTAACCTCTTGGAAAACCCTAATCATATAGACTCATTGGGCTATTCCAACCGTCAGGGGGGTAGACCCCTAGCGGTCGACCGCCGGTCGACACCCCTTGGGGGGGCGGTCAACCTCCTTCAGGCTGGAATGCCCAATTTGGCTCGTTTGCTGAGCTGTTAATTTTATTAATTACGTTTTTATTTTGCTTCATTCTTTTCCATATGTCCAATATACGATGTCCCCTAAAAAAATTCTCCAATTTTGAATTTCCCTTTTTTATTTTAAATTATTATTTAAACAATATATAATATTCACATAATTATATATATATATATATTGCGTACACTATCCAAATTCAACTTTTCATAATTTTTTCATACGTTAACCATATGAAAACGATTTAAAATTTTTCCACGAATTCAAATAAAAGAGTTTCGTAGCCAAATTCCTAAAGTTGAAAAATCTCATTTTCCAGCCATATGATTTAATAGCTTATTTTTAATTATTTAATTTATTATTGATACTTATGAATTTTACAGGGTGCTACATTCTCCTCCCCCTTAAAATAGATTTCGTCCGAAAATTTGTTCAAAGGGTTAAAAATACAACTCGCACGAAACATCTGTGTTGTACACCCATGTTATTTATAATTCATTCATAAGCATCCATGACTCGCGATGATTATGAACTGCAGACCCACTAAAGTGAACTCTACCCTAGCATGTAGGTGTAATAAGTGATGCAACATCTATGCAAACAACCTAAATATGCATATATTTCTATATGAGTGCTTGGTGCGATGGTGTTGCTTCCATTCCCTAACATCCAATCTAGCAGTCATGATGCAATCATAAATGGAAGTTTGAGGGAAAATTTACCCGTGAAAAGTTCTGGATGAGTCTGTCTCATCTTATCCTCGGTTTCCCATGTGCTTTCCACAGGGTCATTCCCCCATTGTACTCGGACGAGGCAAACGGTTTTGTTGTCGAGTCTCTTGATTCTGTGCTCCACAATCCTTGCAGTTGCATAGGTCACCCTGGACTCCGACTCGAGTTTCTCTATGTCCCCAATTTCGTCAAGCTCGAGTCTGATAGCAGAATCATGAAGGCATTTCCTTAGATGAGATACATGAAAAACATCATGGATTCCCAATAGAGGCTCGGGGAGATCCACTCGATAAGCCAAAGATCTTATCTTCTCGATGATATTAAAAGGCCTAATAAACCTGGGAGCCAACTTCCCTATCTTTCTAAACCGTACAGTCTTCTTGAGAGGAGATACTTTCACGAAAACCAAGTCTCCGACCTTAAATTCTAGTTCCCTCCTTCGCTTATCGGCATACGATTTTTGACAGTCCTGGGCTGCCTTCATTTTCTGCCTAATCAAAGATATCTTCTTTGTGGATTCACAGACGAAGTCTGGTCCGAGTATAACCTTGTCGGTAATTTCCCACCAACAAGTTGGCAATTTGCATGGCCACCCGTATAGCGCTATGAAAGGGGCCATACCAATCGTCGTTTGAAAACTATTATTATACGTGAACTCCACAAGCGGTAGGTGTTTCTTCCAAACTCCTCCAAAGTCGACGATGCAAGCTCTGAGCAAGTCTTCTAAGATTTTGTTTACTCTCTCTGTTCGTCCATCGGCCTGCGGATGATAAGTTGTGCTTAAGTTAAGGGTCGTCCCCAACGCTACTTGTAGGCTTCTTCAAAATTCTGTTGTAAATAAGGGATCTCTATCACTCACGATACTTGATGGAATACCATGGAGTCTGACTATCTCTTTGACGTATAAGTGAGCAAACGAGGCTGCAGTCCTTGCCTTCCTGACTGGCATGAAATTTCGTTAAACAATCTTCCACAACCCAAATGGCCTCATTACCCTTTTGGCTTTTAGGAAGTCCATCTATCAAGTCCATGGAAATATGCTCCCACTTCCACGTGGGGATCTCTAAATGTAGCAACAATCTTACGGGCATCCCTTGCTCTGCCTTGATTTTTTGGCATATTAAACATTTGGCCACAAACTCGACTACGTCTCTCTTCATTCCTTACCAATGGAGATTCCTCTTCATATCCTTGTACATTTTATTCCCACCAGGGTGTATGGTCAATTTTGACCTATGGACTCCTCTAAAATTTCTTTTCTCAACCCTTCGTCCTTAGGGATGAAAAGTCGCTCGTCCCAAAATAAACTCCCATCATCGCCAATCGAATACCTAACCAAATAAGGAAAGGTCTCTCTCTTTACCACTTTCTCTTTTATTCCTTTTAACTCTTCGTCAAGGTGTTGTGCACTTTGAATACTTTCTCTTAGGGTAGTTCAAATTATCATAGCCCCAAGAAAACCATTGGAAGTAGTCGGTGAGGGTTGCAAATTAAAATTAGCAAGGAACTCTAAATTTTTCTATTGTATCATCGCATTTAATGTCGCATGTTTCCTACTTAAAGCATCCACCACAACGTTCCCCTTGCTCGGGGTGTACTGAATCGTGAAGTCATATGAGGCAATATATTCCATCCATCTTTGTTGTCTCAAGTTTAGGTCACGTTGATAAAATAAATACTTAAGGGATTTATGGTTGGTAAACAATTCAAACTTCTCCCCTAAGAGATAATGCCTCCACATCTTAAGGGCGAACACCACTGCAGCTAACTCGAGATCATGAACTAGATATCTTTACTTTAGATCCTTGAGTTGTCTACTAGCATAGCCATCTACTCTTCCTTCTTGCATAAGGACTGCTCCTAAACCGATCCCACATGCGTCAGTGTAAACGGTAAATGATTTTGAACCGTCAGGTATAATTAGGACTGGTGCACTAGTTAATGCTTCCTTTAATTTCTTAAAAACTATATCACTTTTATTACTCCAAGGTAATACCAAATTCTTCTTCGTCAATTGGGTAAATGGAGTAGCAATCTTTGCGAAGTCTTTAATGAATTTCCTATAAAACCCGGCCAATCCAAGGAAACTTCTTACCTCTATAGCATTTCGAGGTGTCCTCCATTCCGTGATTGCCTCGATCTTCGCGGGGTCTACGGCCAAGCCTTTACACGACACAATGTGTCTTAAAAATCTCATTTCTTCCCTCCAGAAATGGCACTTTGAGAATTTTTCTTTCAGTTGGTTCTTTCTTAATATCCCTAACACTTATCTTAAGTGTTTCTAATGCTCTTCACGATCTTTCGGAAATATAAGGATATCATCTACGAAGACTACCATAATTTTATTTAGAATGCCCCAAAACACTCTACTCATGAGGTCTACAAAGAAAGCGGGTGCATTCGTTAATCTGAAGGGCATAATGTAACAACCCGCATTCTACGCATCTAGGATCGTAGAATATTTATTTCTTTTTCGTAGGAAGTCGTATGGTCAGGTACTTTTGGGGAACGGCTAGTGGGGTCATTTCCCATGTTCATGATTTTTGTCGATTTTTAAATGACCATTTTGTCCCTAGCTGATCTTGTTTCGTCCATAACTTTTGACTGGAAAGGAATTTTGACCTGAAACAACTTCCATTAGATTCGTTTGATGGTTTACCTTTCCGTAGAGTGGTCACATGTGAAAAACGGACTTACCGTTTGGGAGATATGGCTGAAATAAGGTTTGGAAGGTGAAAAACTGCATAACCGGGCCAAATAGGGTGATTAGTGAATGGGCCCATAACCCATTTCAGGATTAGAGATGTATAGGGGCTGATTAGGGTTAGATAACATTTCTTTCAGCCGCCACTTTCATTCTTGGAACTCTAGCAATGGCCTCCAACACCCAAATCAACTTCTAATCACTTCCTAATCAAGTTTTGGCTTAATCAACACCAAATCAAAGAAGATCTTCACCAAATAGTATTAGAGCTGCTGTTAGACGTCATTATTCGCCCAAATCAACGAGGTTTCAGTTCTGAAAATTTTATTTGTGGCCAAGGTGAGTGGTTAGCATTGTTTTGACACTAATTACAGTTAATCAGGGTGATTAGTGATAATTAGTGAATTCTTACACTATAAAATTCTGGAAAAATATTCTAAAAATTTGAAATATTATTTTAGACCTCTGTTAGAAATTTGGGTTGATTTGATTAAGTTTTGTTAATCCTATGATTAGTTTTGCTTAAACATGCTTAAGGGAAAATATGGGATTTTGGCTATGTTTGATCCGTTTCATCCTATCACATTTGTGTTTTGATGTTTGTGAATGATTATACATGTTGCTATGACTGTATGGTATGCTTTGCGATTGTCTAGAAGTGTTAGATTGGTCGAAAACGCCGTCGAATGGCGTAAACAATCGCTGGAAGAGTTGCAGGAAATTGTGCAGGAAACGGATAGCCCCCTGTTCCGCGATCCGAAACGGATAACCCCCTGTTCCGCGATCCGAAACGGATAGCCCCCTGTTCCGCAATCCGAAACGGATAGCCCCCTGGCCCGCGATCCGAAACGGATAGCCCCCTATCCAGCGATCCGATGAAGTCCAGTGATCCGATGGAGTCCAGCGATCCGATGGAGTCCAGCGATCCGATGAAGTCCAGCGATCCGAAACAATGGAGGGAGCATGAGATGACGTCATGGGGCAATCCACGAGTCACGAATCGAACCAAGACTGGATGGAAGCTTGGACGTGAGGCATGGATTACGAACCAAATGAAGACCGATCTGGAGAAGACCAAAACCCGGGATGCAAAGGTAGTCCAAATGGGAAGTTTGTACTCAGGATCCAGTTGGGAGCCAACGAGTTAACTTCATGATTGGGCTTTGCTGCGGGACGTGTGCAAAGGGGTTATCGGTATCTGTAGCCTTGGTTCACTATTGAGAGAAAGATTAGGGGCTTGTAGTGATAGTTGTAAGGGATTGGATTCCGTCTGGGCCCGAAGTATCAGGTAACCAAGGTAGTGGATATCGTATGCTTTACACACTGAGTGAGGGATGTGAGGATGATTGTTACGCTTGATTGTTTGACATCACTATGACATGCACTTCCCCACCCCCGTATTCCTTACATTGTATGTTCGTGGCACCTTAGAGTATTGTACGGTATGTAGTGCTAATTCTTTGGTTGTAGGTCCAGGTTCAGGTATGATTGGATTATAACTGTTATTGTTTTGTTTTGCTGCTTATTGCTCATACCAGACTTTTTGTCTGACCCAGAGTTTTATGTCTCTTCTTATTACTCTGGGTGCTTTCACGAGCAGACTAGAGACAGGTTAGCTGGGTATGCACGAGTAGCTGATCCGGAGACGAGCAGAAGGCTCCCACGTATGATATATAGATATTCTCCCTGTGTTGTTGAAGGTCACTGCTTGGGCATTAGTAGTGTACCTCCTTCTTTTACTTTGTTTTGCTTTAGAGATAGTTTTATAGTTGTAATAATGATGTTGGATCATAAGCTGTATTTTGGATTTCCGCTGCCATGTTAGACATGATTTAGTTTTCAGCTTATGTACTGCCTCGCCTGTTTTATGTCAAGTATATTATTATTATTGTATTTTGTTTCATGCACTGTGAGACATTCTACAGGTTCTTTGTTAGTTCATTCTCTTCTTTCCTTTCTTTGGCAACCGTTCTGTGCTAGTCAGGCATGTGTACAGTGCACTTTCGGAGGAAATGCCGGCTGGTGCGGGGTGGGCCGTCACATTTGGTATCAGAGCTCTAGGTTGCGTAGTTAACCTAGGGAAGTCAGCAGGGAGAGATAGTATGCGTATATGAGAGCGCGTATTTGTTATTATTTTGGTTTTCAAAAGCTATATCTATATATATTATTAGTATAGCTAAGGATGAAGTCGTACTGCACTGGCACCACTATGGAGATGGTTAATCCTTTTCTCTGTACAGATTTGACGATGAGCCGAAATTTGAGAGGTGCTGGTAGAGGAGCCAATAATGGGAATGATCCTGACATGAGGACTATGTTCACTGACCTCATGAGAGAGATGCTTAGGGATGCTCGGGGAGCCGTTCGTAATGCTGCTAATGGTGGTGGTGCAGTAGTGCAGGCGCCTAGGGCCGATTTCGCCAAGCTAAACAAGGATTATACTAGTCTTGGTGGGAAGTCGTTCCACGGAACGGAGTCGGCTACGGATGTTCAGGATTGGTTGGATAGCTGCGAGTGTATCTTCGAAGACTTGGGTATCGAGGATGCAACGAAGAGAAGGCTAGCGTCCCGTTAGCTACAAGGATGGGCAATGAATTGGTGGAATGCTATAAAGGCAGCTACTCCAGAGGATCAGATTACTTGGGATCAGTTTATGGTTCGCTTTAGCGATAAGTTCATTCCAGCTACTCAGAAGTCAGTGTTGTTTAAGAGATTCTTGGAACTCAAGCAGAATGACAGAGCTGTCTCGGAGTATATTGCCGAATTCGACACTTTGTCGAAATATGGATTATCCCTTATAGATACTGCCGAGAAAAAGAACGAGAAGTTCATAACTGGCTTGGATGGATACTTGGGGGAAAGACTTATTAACCACATCGATGAGACGTTTGAATCGATTGTGGGGAAAGCGTTAAGATCAGAGAGTCTTTACCCTAAGCCAAGGACCGAGATTGATGTTACACCTATTGAGGAGCCAAGGACCGAGATTGATGTTACACCTATAGAGGAGCCAAAGCCGCAAGCAAGCGGTGGAGGCAAAGAAAATTCCCAGAATAAGAGGAAACAGGACCAAGCTAAGGATGGTCAGAAGAAGAAAAATAAGAACGATGGCGAGTGCTTTAGTTGTGGCAAGAAGGGTCACTATTCCAGAGATTGTCGAGAAAAGCCTGGGGAAAGGAAGTGCTTTAATTGCGGCCAAGCGGGACATCACAAGAAAGAATGTCCAGAATTTCCTAGGGAGATGCAGATCGTGAAAGCATATGCTATCAACGTTGTTCCTTCTTCATCGAATACCCAACTGCGGCGCAGAAGGAAAAAGGTGTCGTTATTCGAGGTATGCTTTTTATTTAAGATGTTTCTATTCGAGTTTTGTTTGACAAACCCGAGATAGTCGATAGACCTTTAGTAGTGACGAGCCCGGTTGGTGGTTCGACTAGCCTTAGTATGATTTGTCGTAATGTGGTCTTATCGAGTCATGGATGTATGTTTGTTGTGATTTCTTTATTTTGAGCTTTACTAGGTTTGGCTTGATTTTGGGAGCTGATTGACTCCAAGGGTATAGAGTGGTAGTAGATTGTGAAGAGTCTTTGACGACTATTAGAGTGGATGATGGACGAAAGGTGGTATTGGATCGCTTACCTTATGATGAAGATGATAACGGGAGTCAGAGAAGCAAATGTACATTGGATGTACAGTAGTTTGGTCAGGACTTGGTCAGGCGATCGATAATAGTTTCAAACAAGATTGGCGAGGATAGCCAAAGTCGGTTATGGATGCTTGAGTGTTTGGATGTTTTGCTCATATCATCTCACGTAGATTTTCTGAACTCAGAGGAGATATTTCCTTGGGTGCTTGTCTGATATTGGTTTAGGCCTTTGAGGCTTGTGCTCGGGAAATGTCGAGGTCGACTTGGAAGGTCTGCGTGAGAGATACGTAGTTGTTTTGATTTTCATTGGATGATATCTTGGTTTACTAGAAGAGTGATGGGCAACCGTGACATGATAAGACTGTTCAATGGTATAGACTGCCCCGAGTTGGACTCGATAGGGTTATGAGATGGCTCGACTGGGACTCGAGAAAGATGCAAAGTAATGGATTGTCTAGGACCCTATGCTGATGTTCTCTTTTGATAGTAGAACTTTGAAGAAATAGGATGTGTTCGTTGATCATGGAAGATGCAACGAAGGGTAGGACGATTCAAGTTGGACTTGGACCCGTAAAAGAAAATAGGTATTCGTTGATCTTGGAGCTGCAACGAATAGGGAGACGACTCACGTTGGACTAGGGTTTGTAGGTAGTGGATACTCAAGACTGGGTCTGAGTTTATGGGTAATAGATTGAATCGAGTTGGACTCGAGAAGGCTGCAAGGAATTGGATTGGCTCGAGTTGGACTCGAGAGGGCAGCAAGATAATAGATAGACTTGGGTGGGACTCGAGTGTTTCAGGCGGACTAAAAGCAGGGGTATCTGGGGATGCCCGTTACCTTGGATCCATTGGACGTGATCTAGTTATCCTTGGAGGATAAACGTACGTTGGACGTACGGTAGTCCGTTTGGAGGCGGGGATTCCATTAATTATTGATGTTGGTTGGACCAGACATACAGGTATCGACGTATTCATGGCTTTCGCAGGTGATAGATAGGATTTGTTTGATGGATGCTATGTTTGTTGTGTTTGTTCCTATCTTTCTTCTCTTGAGTAGACTATCACCTGTATGATCCGGTTGAATAGAAATAAGATAAGTTCGTTGATCATGGTGGTATGACGGGTGTAAGATACTTTACGTTAGACTTGAAGTATGTTTGGGCATTGTGGAGCGTCCGTTGTCTTGGAAATTCAACGGATATAGGAGTTTCAGTTGGACTTGGACTCATAGGTAGAGTACCTAGATTCATTGGATGAGTCTAGTTCACCTTTAGAAGGTGAATGTACGTTGGACGTGCAGTACGAATATGGGTAGGGTACCTAGGTTCATTGGATGAGTCTAGTTCACCTTTAGAAGGTGAATGTACGTTAGACGTACAGTACGGATATAGGTGTAGAGCCTAGGGTCATTGGATGGATCTAGTTTGCCTCTAAGAGGTGAACATACGTTGGACGTGCAGTATGGATGTAGGCAAGATTCGGGTTAGACTTGAAAGGACATTTGGAATGTACTTGGTAATTTTACGTATAGGGTTGGATTACATAAAAAGATGACAGGAGTACATGACATATTTCATGTTTCTCAATTAAGGAAGTTCATGCATGATATTGATTTACCTATTTCACCCGACCGGTTGGACGATATCGAAATAGAACCCAAGGCGGTTCGGAACCGCGAGACAGATTTGCATTATCAGGGACGATACGAAGCAACTACGAAGGGAGACGGTGAAATTAGTGAAAGTCCAATGGGGCAATGGTTCTTCCCTTGTTAGTGAACCACATGCTAGGATAGGCTTGTTGTGCCATCACGTATGTTTGATTGTTTGAAATTGGTTGATAGGCATGCGGGACCCATTGTTTGTTTCTTAGTTAAGGAATTTCGGGGGCGAAATTTCTTAAGGGGAGGAGAATATAACAACCCGCATTCTACGCATCTAGGATCGTAGAATATTTATTTCTTTTTCGTAGGAAGTCGTATGGTCAGGTACTTTTGGGGAACGACTAGTGGGGTCATTTCCCATGTTCATGATTTTTGTCGATTTTTAAATGACCGTTTTGTCCCTATCTGATTTTGTTTCGTCCATAACTTTTGACTGGAAAGGAATTTTGACCTGAAACCACTTCCATTAGATTCGTTTGATGGTTTACCTTTCTGTAGAGTGGTCACATGTGAAAAACGGACTTACCGTTTGGGAGATATGGCTGAAATAAGGTTTGGAAGGTGAAAAACTGCTTAACCGGGCCAAATAGGGTGATTAGTGAATGAGCCCATAACTCATTTCGGGATTAGAGATGTATAGGGGCTGATTAGGGTTAGAAAACATTTCTTTCAGCTGCCACTTTCATTCTTGGAACCCTAGCAATGGCCTCCAACACCCAAATCAACTTCTAATCACTTCCTAATCAAGTTTTGGCTTAATCAACACCAAATCAAAGAAGATCTTCACCAAATCAGTATTAGAGCTGCTGTTAGACGTCATTATTCGCCCAAATCAGCGAGGTTTCAGTTCTGAAAATTTTATTTGTGGCCAAGGTGAGTGGTTAGCATTGTTTTGACACTAATTACAGTTAATCAGGGTGATTAGTGATAATTAGTGAATTCTTACACTATAAAATTCTGGAAAAATATTCTAAAAATTCGAAATATTATTTTGGACCTCTGTTAGAAATTTGGGTTGATTTGATTAAGTTTTGTTAATCCTATGATTAGTTTTGCTTAAACATGCTTAAGGGAAAATACGGGATTTTGGCTATGTTTGATCTGTTTCATCCTATCACATTTGTGTTTTGATGTTTGTGAATGATTATACATGTTGCTATGACTGTATGGTATGCTTTGCGGTTGTCTAGAAGTGTTAGAGTGGTCGAAAACGCCGTCGAATGGCGTAAACAATCGCTGGAAGAGTTGCAGGAAATTGTGCAGGAAACGGATAGCCCCCTGTTCCGCGATCCAAAACGGATAGCCCCCTGTCCCGCGATCCGAAATGGATAGCCCCCTGTCCAGCGATCCAATGAAGTCTAGAGATCCGATGAACTCCAGCGATCCGATGAAGTCCAGTGATCAGATGGAATCCAGCGATCCGATGAAGTCCAGCGATCTGATCCAATGGAGGGAGCATGAGCTGACGTCATGGGGCAATCCACGAGTCACGAATCGAACCAGGACTGGATGGAAGCTTGGACGTGAGGCATGGATTACGAACCAAATGAAGACCGATCCGGAGAAGACCAAAACCCGGGATGCAAAGGTAGTCCAAATGGGAAGTTTGTACTCAGGATCCAGTTGGGAGCCAACGAGTTAACTTCATGATTGGGCTTTGCTGCGGGACGTGTGCAAAGGGGTTATCGGTATCCGTAGCCTTGGTTCACTATTGAGAGACAGATTTGGGGATTGTAGTGATAGTTGTAAGGGATTGGATTCCGTCAGGGCCCGAAGGATTAGGTAACCAAGGTAGTGGATATCGTAGGCTTTACGCACTGAGTGAGGGATGTGAGGATGATTGTTACGCTCGATTGTTTGACATCACTATGACATGCACTTCCCCACCCCCGTATTTCTTACACTGTATGTTAGTGGCACCTTAGAGTATTGTACGGTATGTAGTGCTAATTCTTTGGTTGTAGGTCCAGGTTTAGGTATGATTGGATTATAACTGTTATTGTTTTATTTTGCTGCTTATCGCTCATACCAGACTTTTTGTCTGACCTAGAGTTTTATGTCTCTTCTTATTACTTTGGGTGCTCTCACGAGCAGACTAGAGACAGGTTAGTTGGGTATGCACGAGTAGCTGTTCCGGAGACGAGCAGAAGGCTCCCACGTATGATATATAGATATTCTCCCTGTGTTGTTGAAGGTCACTGCTTGGGCATTAGTAGTGTACCTCCTTCTTTTGCTTTGTTTTGCTTTAGAGACAGTTTTAAAGTTGTAATAATGATGTTGGATCATAAGCTGTATTTTGGATTTCCGCTGCCATGTTAGACATGATTTAGTTTTCAGCTTATGTACTGTCTCGCCTGTTTTATGTCAAGTATATTATTATTATTATATTTTGTTCCATGCGCTGTGAGACATTCTACATGTTCTTTGTTAGTTCATTCTCTTCTTTCCTTTCTTTGGCGACCGTTTTGTGCTAGTCAGGCATGTGTATAGCGCACTTTCGGAGGAAATGCCGGCTGGTGCGGGGCGGGCCATCACATTATAACTTCCCATTGGAACAATCCGTTTGGCATCCTAAATGCGGTTTTGTCCATGATGGCCTCCGCAATTCTCAACTGGAGAAATCCAGTAGCAAGGTCTAGTCGGGAAAATACTTGGGCTCCTCCCAAATGGTCAAAAAGGTCTTCGATTCTTGGTAAAGGGTACCTGTTCTTTTTGGTCAATTTATTAAGTCCCCTATAGTCCACATAAAGTCTCAAAGATCCATCTGCTTTGGTGGCAAATACAACAGGTGCACCCCATTCTGAAGTACTTCGACAAATGAAACCTTTTTATAATAATTCTGAAATCTGCTTATCTAACTCCCATCTTTCCTTGGGTGCCATATGCCTTAAGGGCAGTGCTATAGGTCTAACGTCCTTCTCTAGGTCAATGCAAATGGAGATTTCTCTATGGGGTGGAAGCCCCGTAACTTCCTCAAAAACGTCTAAGAACTCACAAACTATAGGGACCGAAGATGGTCCTTTAGAACTAGGAGGCAAGGAATATAAAAAGGCTTTGTCCTTATTTCCAACATTACAAGGAATATTTAGGCTACATCCTCCTCGGCTCCTAAGATGAACGAGTCTCTTATCGCAATCTAGGACAATCCCATAAAATGATAGTCAATCCATACCTAGGATAAGGTCATACCCCATAAAATCCAATGCATACGCTTCGTAATGGAACTCGACATTGTCGACCTCCAATACTAGGTATTTACGCAATAAATCAAGATACTTAGATCCTCCGACAGGGTTGGCCACCTCAATCGGACTATCCGAGATAGATATGAAAAGGTTCGATAGATTTACTAATCGCTTGGAGATAAAAGAATGGGTAGCTCTAGAATCAAACAAGGTGCATGCTGAATTTCCTAAGATAGAGATTATACCTTCAAGTGCAGGCTGCCCTTGATCTTTTGGGGGTCGGCTTTGAATTGGGGTTGCTTCAATTGCATAGTTATGGCCACTTTTGGTAGCTTGGGGAAGTCTTTGGACATGTGTCCTTCTTCGTGGCAGTTGTAATATTTTCCTTTGAACTCCTTCTTTCCAATGAGACCCTACAACCCTTGGCCTCATGGCCCTTGCGGTTGCATCTCACGCAAGTCGTTGCCTCCTTTTTGAAGTTCTTCTTCTTGTTTTTCCACCATTCTTTCTTCTTGTTCTTGCTGGAGCTTTCTCCTTTCTAACCCTCCTTATCCTCCTTGGAGCTTTCAGTCATGCAAAGGGTAGCTGTCTCAAGTAGAGTCTCAAAAGTCTCCCCAACTACTACTTGGGCTAACAAGGTTTCCTTCAACGGGAAGTTCGGTCCTTTTATTCATGGGGGTTCTACCAGTCCTCTACCAAACTTACATAACTCAGTGAATTTGGATACGTATTCTTGCAGACTCAAGCTTGCTTGCTTGAGGTGGATGAATGTCTCTAGCTGAATAGTCATTGCTTTCCTTGGAAAAAAAAATTGCTTCAAAACGAATCTTGAATTCGACCTATGTGAAGATCCGACCCTCGTTCTCCATTGATATTAAGTTCCATAGCTCTAAGGCTTCATCCTTCAAATGTCACACCACTATCCTTTGTGATGACCGCCCACAACCTCTTCACTAAACAAGAGGAATAATGCGCTGAAAGGTGTGTCAGTCAGGTGTGGACGATCATCATAGGTAAACAACAGCAACATCGGAACCTCTCGTTACTAACAGCGCAAAGATAAAATATAATAGAACATATACAATAGGTACTAATAGTGAAGCAGAAAACACCAAATTTCCATAACAACTAGAAAGTAATATCCATACGCGTGGATAACAACAATAGTGTTTATACAACTTTGACTCACTACAACACACAAAGAAGAATACAAACAGCGGAAATCCAAATACTATATAGTAGGTAAGATAATAAACCAGCCTCCTGCTCGTCTACGAACTGCAACATCGTCCTCACTGATCTATCACCTGCCACCTAGTCTGCCCATCCAACAATCGGATGAACAACCCAAGGGAAAAAGAGGGAAACATAAAACCTTGAGTCAGACAACAGTCTTAATGAGCAATAAAACAACTAACTAACGTCATCAATTAAGTATATGAGAACAAACAGATAAACATACTAATCTATACAGATAAACATACTAATCTATCCACAACACCAGAGAAGATCAAAACCTTGCCTTCTCCACATCCGACAGTGATAGCCTTTACAATCCATTCAACTAAAAGAACAACAACTCACCCATGGCATTCAGGACGACAATTCCTTCAATAGCAATCACACAACTAGTTATATCTCACGTAAACCATCCTAATCGAACTCAACATCCCTCAAGCTCAACCCCAGAGGCAAAACCAATATCAAACAAGCACTCAAGAAACATCTCCTTCGATGTTGAACAATCTACGTGAGACGGTACAAACCGAACAACCAATCATCCATGACTAACTCTGGATATCACCGCCAATCCCGCTTCGAAACTATCATTAATCGTATGGCGTCCAACCTTGTCATATGTCAAGCGCTAATGGTAACCCCAGTTCTAACATAAACTCCATACGCCTTTCAACGATACGTATGTTTCTCCAACCTTGACAATTAGGCCTTTCAACAATAACTAGAGTACTCGACCAACAACCTTCTAGTCTTTTAAGTGCCCCTATTGTACCCCTGCTTTGAGCATGTTAGAACTTACAACAACGATAACCCCCCCCCCCGGCCTTTGCATCTCTAATCATCCAACCTTTACGACTTTTCATAACTCGAGAAACCTTCTCGAGTAACCATTATCCACAATCTCCAACTCACAACCTTTGAGTTGCCACCTCAATGGCCTACTAGACCCAATTGTTCAAATTTGGGTCGTACCCAAAAAATATATTTTTTAGAAATGACCTTATGTCCTCTAGGTGCGACCGACCCTGACCTTAATGCATGACCGACCCAGGCCTGCTCGACCGACCCCACCCTGGTCTTGATGCTCGACCGACCCATTGTGTGCTCAACCCAGTTATTGCTCAATTCAAGACAACGACCGATCGACCTGGTCTCTGACCAGCCCCATCTTGGACCGGCCCCCATCCATGTTTGACCTGAAACACTTCGTGACTGACCACTCCACGTGACCGACCCGACCTACTCGTGCCAAAGCATGACGATCGACCCACCCATGCCAAAGCATGACCGATCGACCCACTCGTGCGCGACCGACTCGTCTCCTCATGCACGACCCAATTGGATCGACTGACCAAAACTCCTGTATTATCTCTTGTACTACACTTGTACTACCTTGTACTACGCGCTCGACCCATGGCCTGCATGCACGACCGGAAACCTGCACAGGTCCAATCCAAGTTCAACTTCAACCAAAACTCCGCCAATCGACTATCTCGATGAAATCTATTCATCCAATTCATCAATTATAACCATAAACATGCTATGAAACCACTATCAACACGAATATAATGATTTTCACCAAAATTATGAAAACTCCACCAAAATCATGATAAATGAACATATGAACTAAATTATGGATTTAACTTACATAAACGTATCAAATAACATAGAAATTACCGGTTTTAGGTTGCTAAATTAGATCCTATGGTGATTCATATGAAAATAAGCTTACCATGGTGTAGATCTAGGAGAAATTGATTTAAAATGATGAAAATATGTGCATACAACTCATATGAGAGATGCATATCACTCACCAATTCTCTAAAACAACCCAAAATGATTGAAATATGATTCCGAACAACGAAGAATTCGATCCAAATTCTTCAATTCGATGATCTCTCCCTTGGAATGATCTAGATCTAGCTTCCAACGATGTAGATCTTCGATTCTCTAATGTAGATCTCGAATTTTAATGGTGGAAAGGTGTAGGAGAATAGAGAAATGAGGGATCACAAGCTCCTCCAAATGAGAGAATGGAGAAAGTAAATTATTCTCCATGCCTCTTACCCCTATTTATAACCTCCCACCAGCCCAGTAATGGGCCCCACCAAATCAGCCCATTATGTCTTACCAAACCTGAACAGCCAGTTGTAAAACCATAAAACAACGATTCCTCACAAACTGTTGAGCCAAAACTTTAATGTGACCACTCTACAGAAAGGGAAACATCATTTCCCTTCCAATGGAATAGGTCTCAACACCTGATTCGATCCGAGTCAAAAATTATCCCATATACAAGACTGATAGGGGCAAAATGGTAAGAAACAAAATTGGTAAAAATTATGGACATGTTTCACATTCCGATAAACAACATATTAAAATATGAGAATGATCCAATCCTCAGGGAATAAAATAAAAATATTTTACGATCTTTCGATATGTAAAATGCGAACTGTTACTCCTTTTTACTTCATCGGGCCAGGCAGTAGCCTCAAAGATTCTTTCACGGTTCAAAACCCAAGATCGGGCACTACCAAAGCCTTCCTTTCCAGAAAACGGTTTCCCTCCAAAATCCGTAAAGACCTTACATAAGGGAGAAAAATCAAAGGCCACTTTGACGGTAGGAGCTAGGGGAGCCGCTGTGGCAGGATTAGCTACAGGGACCTGCTCCATAGTATGGAGGAACTGCTGGAACCATTCTGGCAAGTAGCGGGGTCTTGCCTGGTTTCCCTGGTCATTAGGATTTTCAGCCATTCTAGTATCTGAAAAGAAAAGGAAGAATCCCTTAGTGGATGCTCCTAAGATAGTATTTAAGCCGAAAAAAGGAAGAAATGATAAAGGTGCCTAGTATAAATATGTGTGCTTATAGGGGTAAACATATATTATATATATAGTTTGAAAAAACTTATTCAAAATGCAAATACGCCTCTCATATGTATATTTCCCTTATAATCGGGTAACCTATGCTCTGATACCAAATGTAACAACTAGCCCGAAATGGGTCTAAATTTCGATCCAGAAAAGCCCATCGAAACTTAGAGCCATTCTAAATGGGTCACTGGTTCTTGTAAGGATTACATTTGAACATATAACAATACCATATACTTCGAATGGAAATCTCACATGGCGGAAAGAGAAAATATAATATTCAAATAAAATGTACCATTTATTTCAAAATCACAAAAATACACAGTCCTAGTTACATTTATTCAATAGGTACATCAAATAGTTCAATATCAAAAGATTCCAAAAGAAGCAAAGCATTAACAACTAATAATATCATAATAACTTCATCTTCTTCCTCGGCTTCAATCATGACTTCATCCATGGCTTTACCCTATCTACTGACCTGTTGGATGTTAAGAAGAGGGGGTCAGAACATAAAGTTCTGTGTGACTGAAATATAGTATTACTTAATGTGCATACCCTATATTTTTAGCAGGTTACATATGTCAAGGTATGTCTACGCAGCACACAAGATTTCACACAACATAAGTATCTAACCAATGGGGTGAATATTCAAGTCAATCGTCCATTAGTGTTTTTAGGGTAAAGACCCAATGAGGTAGCATTCTCGGTCACTTATGGTCCTATAAAAGGTGGATTCTTACAATCTCTTATAACCCTAAGGAAGACCACTAGCCCTTTAAGAACCCCGTCTTAGTATGTTAACGTTCTTAAGTCTATTCTCTCATTTGTAATATGAGAAATAGTATTGCGAACGTTACTACTTAACTGATATTATGCGGTGGGACATCTATGTCACAAAGACTCCACTTAGACAGCTGGTGAGCATGCAATGGCAACATATCCTTTAATCAATAATCTGTCCCTAGTTGAGTCCTTACAAGCTTCTAAAGGAAGTGGACATCCCCGTGAACTACCTTATTACGTTAACAGTTTTATGCCTAACCACTTTTAAAGAAGGAGGACCCAAAGACTTACCTTAATACTAATAAGGGTGGGTCCCATGACTTGGGTCCCTCTTCATGGAATAAACTTTTGGGAGGATCCTAGTCCTAACCACTTAAGACCCGAATTAGATAAAGAGGTGAGTCAGCCACTTAAGACCTTCTTAAGGCGTAGTAAGCCTATTTGTTTTCACATGCACTTATATATATATATAGAGAGAGAGAGTATTATATATATACACACATTAGACCTCTCACATTAATCCATATACGTGTAGATGTTGGATATGCCGGTCGGTTCCGAGCAGGCTTCTACTATAAGTTGGTTAAACCTCGTGTCTAGTGTACTAAGTTTATGAATGGCCCATGTCACCCAGACATCTCACGTTAGTTGCGCCTACTTGTGGTTGTTGGATATGCCGGTCGGTTCCAGGCAGGCTTCTACAATAAATGGCAACCAACCTTGTGTCTTTGTGTCATATATATATATAAGCCGTTTTATATATATACGCACACAGAAGCAAACAAATGAGTGTATATATATAATACATGTATATTTGCTAAGGGGATGTCACGACCCGAAATCCCCCTTACGGGAAATCACGGATTGAGTTGAGAACAAGCTACATCGGAACGCAAACAGAAGAACATTTCATTGTTTATTACAACAATTCATCAGAATACAAGAATATACAGAGTATGAATAAATATTACACATTCGATAAATATCAGAGATTACAATACATTACATAGCAGCGGAAAATAATACAAAGCACAACAGAAGGAGATATACGGATACAGAGCTTTCCGGATATCATTCCAGCTGTAAATCGGGATCCTGTGAATATAAATCTGTAAAACCAAAACTACTAGCTGCCCATGTCAAAATAAGGGCACCCGGAGTTTAGGTTAAAACAATAAAGTCCAGGTCAGTCATGTGACTGTTGTGAGAACTAAAACAGTTATTAATCTTTATTTTCAAGTTAGGTAAATCAGGGGACCACGCCGTATAACACGGAACGGGTTTCATCCCAAGAATACCAGTGCATAAAACAACAGCGCAATGCTAAATAAAGAAAAATGAAGCTATTATAAGACCCAGGTCCCATACACAATGCAACGCAAGCCGGAGGATAAGGTTTTTACCTTATAACAGCCAAAGAATGCTTGATACTAAAAACAAATCATTTGATACAATTATAAGTGCATAGTGTATAAAACAATTTCAATCATAAGTATCAATCATAGACGGCATAAGTGCCCCATACCACTATGTCGCCATACTAGGCTCTACAAATAAAACTGCAAAGTCACGTATTGGATGTTGGATTTCCATCTGTGAACCGAGGCAAGGGATCGTCCTCTACCGAATTCGAGACAATCTAGCCCATGTCTCAGGCAAGCGCGCAGACAAGCCTTGGATCGTCAGGGTCGGTCCACCGATGTGGATTATTATGCCTGAACACTACGTTTCCCCGCCCTTTGGGGTGTAAATGAGCCAAATGACTCCATCGGCTCCACACAGTCACCAATATATCCGAGGTGCCTCGCAACAGCAACAACCACACAGGTGAAAATAATATAAATGTCAGGGTCGGTAGGTCACTGATACCACCCTAGCTAGAACGAAACGCATGCCCTCCCTGAGGTCCTCTCCTGTTTCTGGTTCACAACCGGGGTGCGAGGCTTGCGAATCAACGCTACACAAAGCTATGCCACACAGGCCGTGCTTTGATCATCAACCATAAGACTCTGCTTTTCAACAAAAGCCTTGATCATTTGCCACTTAGGCATGCCACACAGGCAATTCACTCCATGCGATTGATATCCATCAATATATAACCCTGAGCTCGTACGTCTCTGAGAAGGGCGTTAAGCAAAAGAATAAATTTTCCGCCACCAAACAGATATATATTTAATAGAAATCAATCACATAGAATAAAATCCAATGTCAAACACACAGTCCATTTACAAGTTCGTTCTGGGTCTGAACGAAACCGGAGGCGCCTTGTACCTCGCATATCCATCGATCTTCAAGTACGTCTGGACGATCACCAACTGATTCCCTCCTCTTGAGTGTACAGCCCAATCAAGATCATCAGTAATCACCCAAACGATGTGAAGAACTCCAGTCTTCGACCACCGTCTTCATCCTCGACACCACGTCGAATCAGTTATTCAGAATGGGAAAAACCCGGTCTTTCTGAATAACTCGTGTATATAATAAACAAGTGTTACACAAACACAACATACGCCTCATTCCAATTCAGAATATTCTTTTATTCAAATATTCTTATACTTTGGGAAACGTTTCCATTAATTTTATCAAAGATAAATTCTTTAAATTTATTCTTTAATCTTCTTTTGAATATCAATTCAAACTAGTCGGGATTAGCGAACCACACTGAAGTAATCATTTATATTATTTCCCAATCCCAACCTATTCATCCCATGAAGTAAAACTGGTCATACTTCATATCTAACACGATGGTGTTATCGGTAAACTTAATTACCATTTCACGTTCAAATCTAAATAAAGATTTAACTATCGCCTGGAGCAAAATTGGTGATACCCCATTCTCGATCACTTCAATCTAATTAAAGATTCATTAAAACTCCACTTAGTTTTAATCTTCCCAAAAATCAATATCCTGCCTTTAACTGGGTTAAAGAACCAATGTCATCTAAAACACGGTTCACGATAAACCCAAAATCACATTCCATTAATTATCAGGTTAAAGAACAAGTGTTATTTAAAACATCGTTCACGATAAACCCAAAAATCAATTCCAATTCAATTCCAATTGAATACCATTTAATTGGTACACTTCATTAAATCTAAATAAAAAGATTTAATCTTTTTCTCAACTGGGTTTAAGAACAGTGTTAATGAAGACACCATTCACGACAAACCCAAATCACAATTGATATTAAATACAAGGCTCTGAATAGAAAATATTTCGGCTTATATTCAATATCAAATTCTACGACCAACAAATATCGTATTGGAAATAACGATATAAATATATCTTTCAAATTCCCATAACAATATCTGTATCATCACGAAATTCAACATCGAAATATTCCAAAGACAATTTCGGTTCAAATCCATTCCAATTCAATTATTGGAAATTCTGGTTACTTTTAAAACCATTTCAAATCCGATTTATTTATTTTAAAAATAAATGGATTTTAATTCTAGTTCAAAACCATTTCATTTCAATAAAAATCTATTTTTATCTATTCAAATTTGAAATTTTTCATCCCAATTCTTCACAAATCATTTCTTATGATTTTACACAAATTATTGATATTTTTAATAATTTTATCAAGGCCCGTATAATCGATTTCCATCAACGGCCATCGAACTGCACTTACAACGACCTTTTCCAAATTTGATTTGGACATAAATCCGAATCCAACCATTAGATTACTAATTTCTAATAATCGTTAGAAAGCTCTTTTCGATACGAACCCAACGTTTCCGGTTTTAGGAGAATCCGACGGTCGGATCTCCCGTAATATCTATTCGAAGCCAATGGTCGAAATTCGCGAACTGCCGCGGCGCAGCGCGTTCTATTCAGGCCATTTAATTTATATAATATATATATTATATATATTTCGTCGATTTCCTTTTAAAACGTATTTTATAAATCGTTTTAAATTCGTTTTCGAAACGATTTCAACTTCATATTCAATTTCGAATCAAAATTGAATATTCCACATCATCGATATACAAATGATAATATTTTCAAAGTGTTATATTTTGAAATCACTTTCTTTCTTATATTCATTATAAAAATGAATAAAATCAATATAAATATCGTTCAAGTCAAAACGGCGTCAATCTAATCAACACGACTTTTATTCAACACATGAATGTTGATTCTATTCAACACATGAATATTTATTTTATTCAACACATGAATATTTGTTCTATTCAACACATGAATTTATATTATTCAACACATGAATTTATTTTTCTACTCAACACATGAATTTATTTTCTATTCAACACATGAATATTTATTCTATTCAACACATGAATTTATTTCTATTCAACACATGAATTTATTTTCTATTCAACAGATGAATTTATTTTATTCAACACATGAATTTATTTTTCTAATATTCCTTATTTTCCAAATCGGAACGAGGCTCAATCAATTATCATATAAGGTTAATTATATGGATTTTCTATAACACATGTATATAATAGCAACGATAAATCATCAACCATCATCCAGAGTGCACCACACAACTGCATAAGCATTAAATATCAATAATTAACGCTTACACAGTCTGTCAACTCATCGATTGACACACAACTAAACAATCGGGATTAGTGTACGTCAAGTATCATCCCAATACCCGTGTGGGGTTTCAAATCAACAAACACTGATTTTTATTTTTGCAGTTGGGCGATGTGTAAAATTTATCATCCCAATCAATATCAGTCAAATCGGTGTACATAAACAAATCGTTCGATTTGTAAATGAATATTTATTTTACTTCAACACATGAATATATATTTTATTCAACACATGAATATATATTTTATTTCAACACTTGAATATGTATATTTTATATCAACACATGAATATATATTTTATTTCAACACCTGAATATATATTTTATTTCAACACATGAACATATATTTCACTCGTCACAATCAACAGTCAAATTTCACAACACAGCAATCAAACAAACAAGTCATCCATGGTCTGTGGACGACGGGTGACGGGTGCTGCTAAGCACCGTCTGCATCCTAGTATATATTTCAAACTGGAAATAAAATAAAGGTGAGGAGTTCTCACCGACTAGCTAACCAGACGCCACGACTCTTCATTTGTAGGAAATCTTCGCCGTGCTCGCCTTTTGTCACTTTCCTTGTCCGTGTTCGCTACATATATAAAACTCACATTTTTATTTCACCGCTATAAAAATCACATTTTTATAATCTCTACTATATAAAAATCATATTTTTATAATCTCTACTATATAAAAATCATATTTTTATAATCTCTACTATATAAAAATTATATTTTTATTCTTTCTATAATATAAAAATCATATTTTTATTCTTTCTATAATATAAAAAATCATATTTTTAATCTTCACATATAATAAAAATCATATTTTTTTCTACGCTTCTATATAGATAAAAATCTAATTTTTACTACCCTTCTATATAGATAAAAATCGAATCTTTATATTCTCTACTTCAATATAAAAATCATTTCTTTCTCTTATGGAAAAATCATATTTTTCTCTCCTGAAAAATCACATTTTTCTCTCATGAAAAACCTAAGCTTTTCTAAAATGAAAATAAGAGTTTTCCTTATATAAAAATCAAAGTTTTGCTTATATAAAAATCAGTT
The DNA here is from genome assembly GCA_030737875.1 of Allium sativum. Taxonomy (NCBI): domain Eukaryota; kingdom Viridiplantae; phylum Streptophyta; class Magnoliopsida; order Asparagales; family Amaryllidaceae; genus Allium; species Allium sativum. The sequence continues at coordinate 294,536,512 of CM060909.1, forward strand.
TTTTATACACAAAAAAAATCAGTTTTTATAACATAATAAAATCAGTTTTTATAACATAATAAAATCAGTTTTTATAACATAATAAAATCAGTTTTAAAATCATAGTAAAATCAGTTTTTATAACATAATAAAATTAGTTTTTAAAATAAAACGAAAATAAAAATCTCACCTTTTCAACGTTCGGAGGAGGAAGAGAGTTCGTCGGACGTTGGTGGCTCGATGCAGGTGGTTTCCGCCCTGGGGGGGGGTTGATTTTGGGGGAGTCTTCGGTATGGGGGTCTCGCGGGTTGAGATGGCGCGAGGGGAGGGAGGGGGCGTGGCAGGTGGCTTGGCGAGGTGAGGGTCTTAGTGTTTGGATGGCGGCAGATGGTATGGGTTTGGGGTGTTTTTGGAAGGAGGGGGAAAGGAAGATGATCGGAGGGCTGGGGAGACAAGGATCGGAGGGCTGGGGAGCCAGGCGCCAGCGGCGGTGGAGCCTGCCGCGGCGGCGGCGACGAACGGACGCGCGGGGGGGTGCGGGGGAGGCTGCGGCGATTTCCATGATCGCCCCCTTTTTCCCTTTTTTTCTCTTTCGGGTTTGACTATCTGGGAAAGGGGGTGGGATAGAGAAGGTTTATATAATTATATATTTATTTTATTATCTTTGATTTCCTAAAAGCAACTTTTTAATTTCAACTCGAAATCGAACCCACCGACTGTCGTCTACCCCGATTCCGAACACAATGGGATATGTATCGTAAGCCGATTCGGCCGTTTTGATCTGTTTCCGTTCAAAATCAAAATATAACTCTATATATTGAATTTGAACGCACATTTCAATTTACCGGGGCCACAAACTGACTCAATAAATTCCAGAAAAATATTTTCTAGCTTCGTATTGACGATACGGTCCTAACAAAACTAATTTCATCGAATTCTAAGACCATTTGAAAAATGGCCGTTTTCCAGTCGATTAAAATCAACCGAAACTGGTCAAACGCGTTTTCCTTTGTCAAGCTCACATATTGCTTCAGAAAATTACGAATTTTGAAACCAAGCAATAACTTGACATCACGGATCCAACAAAAGTGGTTTCGTCGAAAACTGATGTCGTTTGCAAAATTTCCATTTTTAAGGGCTAGAATTCCATAGCGACTATTCTAAAATTTTAACTGGGCATAACTTTTTATCCCTACTATGAAATTTTGATTTTTTGAATTCGTTGGAAAGATATTCTCAATTAGATTCTAATATTTTTGGTTTTGCTAAAATCCGGTTTATTTTGAATCCTGTACATTCATTTGAAATCGAATTTTCGAACTACCGCGCCATTTTCAATTCCTTTTATAATTAAAAATAAATAATTATATTCTAACGTCGAGCTATATAAATATATACGTTCTAATTCAATTCAAAATAAATTTCTCATCGTTATTATTTAAAATAATTCATTTTAAATATTCAAAATTCACTAGAATTGCCAAAATAAAAATTTTAAATTGGCTCGGATTTCCGGGTTATTACAATCTCCCCCACTTAAAACTTTTCGTCCCCGAAAAGGAATGAAGCCGAAAGTTGTTTAACTAATCAAGTCAACTTTCATTATTTTTATCACGGCTTAAGTTCTTCAACTTTTCAGGTTCTAAGAACTTTTCAAATTTTTCAAAAATTTGGCTAACACCCTAAATTTTCGAAAAATTTCGCCATAACCTCCTCTGCATTGGGAGCTTCGAGATATTTCAAATAGCCTCCCATGGCCCTCACCAATCCAAAAATAAAAAGAAACAGCCAAGCGTTTAGCCAATCGGCTCATAAAATCATCAAAAACCCAAGAAATACAATAAACATGTACCTATTTGTCGAGCAAACAATTTTATTCCTCTGCTCTAGCCTCCTTGCTATGACCTGTTCAATGTAAGCACATGTATATGCATGCAAATGCGACAAATTTTCAATATAATTCACTTTTTGGTACAATTTGGCTAAAGGTTCAAATTCTAATTAATCAACCAATAATCAAACAACACAATCAGCAATCAATTAGTTGATTATCATTTCAAATTCATAATGTTGATATATATTCAAAAATCACATTTTTGATGCCAAATCACAACAATATATTCTAACTATATTTTGGTTCTCACACCAGTCTAATGGAAATATATAGAGATCCCACTTTCGAAACACGAAAATAAATCCTGATGATGACTCGTCAATCATCAGAATCATGTCCGAGCGACTAGAGTGTGATTCTATATCTATCTAGTATATTAAAACTTCGAATACACGTTGACCTGACGTATACGCAAAGTCTCTATATATTGGACTGTCCAAATTCAATACAAATAAATATTCAAATATGAATAATTGATTTAAATTTTCAAAACAAAAATTATTTTCATTTTAAAAATATACTCTTCACACTCGTTCTAGGATACTACTGATCCTATCTCTAGTGAGTCATTCCCATTGGATATTACTAATCCAATTTCTGATGAATTCTTTCGTTTGGTTCTAACGTGTCTTCTTCTCCGAGCTCTGTAAACCAAAGCTCTGATACCAAGCTGTCACGACCCGAAATCCCCCTTACGGGAAAGCACGGATTGAGTTGAGAACAAGCCACATCGGAACACAAACAGAAGAACATTTCGTTGTTTATTACAACAATTCATCAGAATACAAGAACATATAGAGTATGAATAAATATTGCACATTCGATAAATATCAGAGATTACAATACATTACTGTAATGACCCGGATTTTTAGCGACTTTGGTTATCGACATAAACACGATGTCGATAACCAAACATCGAAAAATACCAGTCATTAGTGAAAGAAATTAGAGGGTGAGGATAGATAAGATAGAAATTTAGAATAGAAGAAGAAGAAGAACACAATATCAGAGTAACACGAATCTCACAGCGGAACGAATAAATATATTTCATAACATAACTTTGAAATACAAATCTGTACTTGAATATACATATCATTATCAAAGTACAACACTTACAACACAGCGGAAATAACTATAGCTATAATGATCCTGAAGCCTCCTGCTCCAAGCTCTTCCAGTATATCTGTAAATCCTGACTACTTGACTGCCCATACAAATTTAGGCACCCAAGAGTTTAGGGAAAACAACAAAATAAACTCCGGGTCAGTCATGGGACCGGTATGAGTAAAACAGTTTAAAATAGTTTAAGCAGGTAAATGATATCTCATAAGACCACGCCGTATAACGGAACGAGTTTTTCCCTTATGAGAATCCAAATTATCTTTATATCAAAAACCTTTTGATATTATAATAATGTCTATCAACCACAATAATAATAACCATCTAGCAGAACGCTTTCATCTCACGTTCTACATATATAGTATACAATCAAAACCGCAAGCACGTATCGGGTAATGGATTTCCAACTATGACAAGGTATGGAACCACCTTTCGCTAGTGTACCTCTAGAGAGGAATACACTGGGTTGAACAGGAACATCTTGCATCCCGGCCACACATGACCGACCACTCATTTCGCTTGAGTGTATCGAATGTATATCACCAACGTTTGGGATCAGCAACCGTTTCCCAAATGGGACAACATCAACAATAGATTTTTAGAAGTAAATGAAACTCTAGATCAGGTGATTATACACCCTACTTCGGTGCGACCGACTTAGCCATGTTGCCTGCCCGATTTCTGTCATTTACCGGATGTGAGGTTAGAAGCTACGCTTTATCATCACACCAGATTCACTTTGAATGCCACATCGTCAAATCCATCAAATCACTGATTGACGTCCTCAACCATACATTATGTGTTAGCTAAAAGAATTTTCCTTCTCTGCTTCCACTCTTGGTACGGTTGGAGAAATCAATATACGTGATCGTCTGGAAATACTCTGTCAGACATCCGTCCATACAAGTCATCCAGGAATAGGATGAACCGAAGGCACTATTCTGTAAACAGGATAGCCCTTGCATAACTCCGTCTTCAATTTCCTTTGGCATATATGATTCGCAACGCTTATGCCAATACAGAGTGGTTCTTTGGATAATAATCCAACCGGTCTCTCCATATTAACAACGTTAAAATGGTCAAAACTTCGATAGTTTGTGATTTAACTATCGAAGAAAAACAGGTGTGCAAACAACGATATTATTTCCAAATGGAAATTTATATCGATCAAACATCATTCAACATTTATCTCTTTATTTCATTAATTTACTTATCTCCTGTTTCCCTATATTCAATATTTCTTATTTTCTAAATTTGGAAAATATACGTTATTAACAATGGAAAACATTTCCATTTCTTGTTTTCTTTATTAGAAAACATTTCTGGTTTCTTATTTGGAAAACATTTCCAAAACTTCTTCATTGGGCTTAGACAGATGTTTAAACAAACCATCGCGATGCCAACTCAAACCATTTCCTTTACTGCTGAACCTCAACTATTCCTTAGTTAAAAATGAAGTCAATCAAGTTGGGGTAATACTACCTCTCAGACCTTAACTGAACAACGTTTCTAACCTTGAAATAGACAAAGTTCATCCTTCTAATTCTTTAACAAACTTCCTTATGTAACTCTCTTCCAAATCTTTTCTATTCGATAATTCTTTTGATTTAACTCTAACTCTATTCACTTAACTCCTATCGAATAAACTATATTCGATTAACTCCTTTATTCTATTCGAATAAACTATATTCGATTAACTCCTTTTACTATTCGAATAAACTATATTCGATTAACTCCTTTTACTATTCGAGTAAACTATATTCGATTAACTCCTTTGCTTTAACTCTAATCGATTAAACTAACATCGATTAACTCCTAATTGGTTTAGCTCTAACTGATAAACTCTAATTGGTTTAACTCTACGCTTTAACCTAACTGATTTACTCTAACCAATTAACTCTAACTGGTTAACCCTAACTGATTAACTCTGGTTGATTAACTCTAATAAATTAATTCTATTCGATGAATTCTGATCGAATAACTCCTTTTGGCTAAACTATATTTGAATACCTCCTTTTAACTTTATTCGATAACTTCCTTTATTCAATTCGAATAATAATTCGATTAACTCCTTTTCGAATAAACTATTCATTTATAAAGATTTACTTTTAGTAACGGTTCTTCACTTTACGAATGATTTCCTTTTATTCTAACTTATCCTTTGATTTTATAAATATTTCTTTTATAAAAACCCTTTTCCTTTTCTATATAAAATCCATCGATTTTATATAAATAATTCATTTTCAAAATACACTTTGAAGAATCCCCTTTTCCATATCCAGTATTTCTTATGGTATTTCACATACCATATAACAATGATAAATATCGTCCAAACACACATAATCAACAACAGATTATATATCCCATCATATATCACAATATATGAATCACAGTAAAATAAATGTTGAGGAATCCAGTTGGATTCCTCCAACAAGTTTCCCTGCATCACAGATGTTAAACAATATAGATAACATCACTTTCAGTTCCATATGATATATTCTGTTAAACAGAAGCAATATAGAAATTCAACTAACTGACTAGCAGTTCAATCAAACAGTCAACACACAGGCGATCAGCCAATATTTAACAGTTCTAAATATACAACATGAAATTATAAACTGTTCAGAGTTAGTGAGATTTACTCACATTGGACTATCATCGTTAATTAACGATAATTGTCGCTTGATTCAGACTGATAATTTATTTTGCTATAAATTGTAATGAGCTCGGATTCGCTCCCAGTCAGTTCCATGGTGTAGCCACCGTCCATACGATCCCAACGCAACTTACGGCTCGTCAATCTGTTTTCGTATGATCGAGATACCACATTAAGAAGTTAAATACACATTTAATTTAAATTAATAACTTTAATTTACTAAGAATCGGGCCTTTACCCACTCATTCAGCCCAAACCCGCCAAGCCCGTACCACACTTTCTTCCCCGATGACCCAACCTGGAGCCGCTGCTCCTTAACACTTTCATGACCGAAACTTCAACCACCAATCTCTCCTCCCATGCTTCATAATTCTTCAAACCGAATACACCACTCATCTCCTCTTCATGACCGCTTCCATTTCGACCCAACTAGGTTCAGCTCGATCTTCCCCTTGCCGCCGCGAGCCCAGGCTTTCCACCGGATCAGCGAACCCCAAATCGAACCGAGTTCCACAAAATTACCATCACCGAAACCAAAAATCAACCACGAACCCGATTCTAACATCAATTTGACCTTCGATTGCCTGTACCTCCTTAAAGCTCGAACCCTAGGCGTTGCTGGCGACATTCCAACTGCAGGAGAAAGCATCGAGCTTCACAAAAATGATACCAACTCGAAGCCCTTGATCCCATGAATCCAAAAATGGGTGTATCATGATTTATTGGATTAAGTTTGATTTTATAAAAATCTAGGAAGATGGAAAAATATTCCTAAGTGTTGTATTTTCTCGTTTGGTGTTTCAGAGAGTGGCGACTGAGAGAACGCATATATATCGGGAGCACTTGTGTAACAACCCGTATTTCGATAACATGATTAAGACGAGAATCAAGGCAGAATTCAATTTTAAATTCTGAATCAAGTTAAACAGGCTATGCCATTGCGTTCGTCTCGGAAAAATACGCGAAATAGAGTCCGAGTTTTCGAAAATCGGAGTCCTTATGACCCGATTAAGGCCCAACGAAGTTTTCAGAAAATTTCTAAGTAAAAACAGATTTCAAATTCAAACTTGAATTTGGAAAATTGGGCCAGTTGGGCCAGGCGGGAAAAGTTCCCGCCACAGTACCCAAGTCGACAGCCCTGTCGACTTGGGAGTCGACTTGGTCTGACCAAGTCGACAGCCCTATCGACTTGGCTGTCGACCTGGCTCAGACGAGCAGTCTTGCCTGGTGCACCTGTTTCTATCTTGGCTAGGTTTCTGGGCCTGGTTTGAGATCTGACGGTTCAGGTTGGTCCTAGGGTTAATCTAAGGGTCCTAACTAGCCTAAACTTCTATAAATAAGCCCCTAACCTACCCCTAAACCCTCATTATTCACTCATGTAACTAAACTATGGCCAAATTTCTACTCTCATGGCCTCCACTCAACTATCCTAGCCTCCACTTCATTTCTATGAGAGGTTTCATGATCATGAGAGTATTAGAGAGTCCTTATGTTAGTATGAGAGCTTCTCAAGTTGATTTCAAGACAAAAGCTTTGATCTTTGTTCATAAAGACGGTGTTTTTAGTGATTTGGAGCATCCATCTTTGGGTTTTTGGGTGATGGCATGCGTAGGCTTCATCATAAGCTTTAGTTTAATCGATTTAGGCCTTCATAGCAATGTAAGCCCTTCCCTACTCTTAGATATTAACTATGAAGTTAAATGTTCATGTTTGGGTTTGATCATTGAGAATGATATATGCTACTATGTCATGCAAGTTTATGAAGTCATTATCTTGATCTTATGAGCTAAAAGCTACAACCTTTATGTTGAAATGTTGCATTATGCAACATGAGAATCTTCATAATCATTATGTCAACTTGCATATGAAGTCATAACCCTTATATGATGATATATGCGAGTTTCTAGTCATCATTCCATGTCTTTTGTCACCATGATTCGCTTATGTGCCAAGTTTGGGTTTATGCATGTTTTGAGGCTTAAGAATGTAACATGCAAGCTAATGAACACATTTGTGCCTCATTTGCCACCATGATTAACTTGTGGCTTAATATCCATTTTTGTCATGCCTTTGTCAAGTCTCTTCTTTCGGTCCATTACGTTGTTGCGAACATATATGCGAGTTTAAAAGCGTTGGGGTCACATTATGAGGAAAACATAATGACATGAACATGATTTGGGTAAATGGGTATAAACATGACAACATGTAACGTTAAATATGACATGTGTTTATACTTGAAAACATGACTTGAAATATAACATGGAAGTTGACATGTAAGTATGCATAAAAACATAAGCTTGGGAATTTACCTATTAAGTTAGGTCTACCCTTTGGGAATTTACCTATTAAGTTAGGTCTACCCAAATGCTTGAAAAACTTGTAACATGTTTTGGAAACATGATGAACATGACACTTAGATAATATAAGTGTGGCCAACTCGAGGTTGGGTTGAGTTTGCAACGTAAAACTACCCGGAACCGACCGGCCTAACTAGTAGTTGCAAACAATAGGACCCAATGTGAGAAGTTGGTCATGTGTGCTCGAACCCGAGGTTAGACCAAGTTGTGGTGTAAAGCTACCCGGAACCGACCGGCTTAACTAGTAACCACAACAAAGTCTAATGTGAGAGGTGAAGGTGCATTAAGTAATTAATGCCACATAATAGGGTTAAGACAATTTGATTAATGACTCTTAACCAAATATGACATGGACAAGTGGGTTAAGTAATTTGATTAGGCTAATGATACTTAACAAAACATGACAAGGTTGGGTAGGTTAAGTAACTTGATTTGCCTAATGACACTTAACCATTTTTATACGACTAGTGGACGGGGTTAAGTTAATCAACACTTAATCAATCCAACACGATAACTTGGTAAGGTTAAGTGGGATCGGGTTTGATTTCTTAATGACGCTTAACCATGCAAGATGATTAGGGGATGAGGTTAAGTAATTTACACTTAACTAATCCGACTGGGTAATTAGATGGGGTTAAGTAATCCACACTTAACTAATCTAAACACGGTAATTCGATGGGGTTAAGTTAAACACTTAACCAATTTAAACTTGGTAATTCAATGAGGTTAAGTAACCCACACTTAACCAATCTAATACGCGGACCTGATAAGGTTAAGTCACAAGACCTTCTTAGAATATACTTAACCATTGTAGTACGATTAGAGGATGGGGTTAAGCTAACCTATACTTAACCAATCCAACTCGATAATTTGATGGAATTAAGATATTCTATGCTTAATCGATCTAGCAAGATAATCCGATAGGATTAAGGTAAGCTAGTACTTGACCAATTTGACTCGATAGGGTTAAGTCATGAGCCTCTGGGTACACTTAACCAACTTGTAGGGCTAAGTCTTGAACTTAAATACTTAGCCAATCTTGACGTGATTCGTGGGCAGGTTAAGTCATGGACTTGGATGATAACACTTAACCCCATAGACAAACCCTAGTTAGAGGAACTAGGTAGAAAATCGTGGTTAATCAAGGATAACGGGAATAAGGCTAAGTGGTAAACCTTAGTTGAAGGGTAACTAAGTAATAATTCTTAGCTAAGGACATAGGACTAATTCTCAAAGCGATGAGTAACCTGATACGGTAGGTCATCGCTTAGTATACGAGGAGGAGCAAGCTATCTGACTTGGATAAAAGCTCCAGCGCACTGGGTGCCGAAGTGGAAGCTTCGGGGGACGTGAGGATACTCTTGGGATCCCTCTGTGGGCTGCCAGGTAATTATACTAGGCCCATGAGAGGTTAAGGTCTGCGTTAGAAGGACCAAGAGTATGCCTTGGTTGCTATGCGAGCGACCTAAAGACTGGGATGGATTAGCGTGGAGTCGACGATTCTTGGTTTTTGCCCTGGATAGCACATCGCCGACTACCTACCATCTTTAGTCAATCGTGTACGTACGGAAAGGCAGGGAACCCCCAACAGACCATGTGCTTGCTATCGAGTCATGGGTGAGGTTGGCCAGTAGGAAAGTGGGCTATAGCGGGGCCGTGGAGTGGTTCTTATACATGTTTTTTCTTGGATTGCCTTTCAGTAGTTGAGGGAGGGGTCACGTGGGACCATAGCCACGGGTACAAAAAGCAGACCTTGATATCTGCATCGGCAGACGATTTAAAGCTCCCGACCGAGTTCCGTATTTCTTGATTTGCCCTGGCACGGAACTCGGATGGCACATTGGGGAACATGTGCATCTAGACATGGAAAACGATTCACGATACATACGTGGGATCAAGGGCGCGGTTGACGGGTGGCGTAATCCCTAGTGGTCCTAGGTGGCCAAAACCCAAACCGAGACACGGAAACGTTCATTAGGTAGCATAATCCCTAGCGGTCCTAGGTGGCATAAATCCTAAGTGGACGCGCGATAGTTCATGGTAAGGAAACACAACTAGATCAAGGGTTGCAGTCCAAAACAACTTCAAGGATAAACCGTTTACATGGGAAAGCCCGTACAGCCTACGGCAAAGGACTGAACTTATACATGGAAAGAAACATATGAGTTGAGTAACCTATATATGCGGCATATTAGGTTGACATGGACCATTACACGACTTTTGAGTAAGGGTCATTCACGGATAACACGTAATACAGTTGGGATACTAGTACGGTAGGTGCAGAGCAGGCATACAGGATAGATACATGGGACGTTATACGTGATAGATATCTTGGGGATATTATACTTGATAGAAACCTGACGATGTGATACCTTGTTTTATCTTGACATCGTAATTTATCATGACACCTTAGTTTACCTGAGTTCAGTAGTTCATCCTGTTATTTTGATTTAGCCTATCTATCTTGTTATCATGCTTATGTTCATCTCAGTTTCTCATGTCAGTTAACTTTACTAGTTTTTATACTAATAGTAGATAGGGCTTACTCAGTCTTTTTGACTGACCCGTTTTGTTTCGCCTCTTTTCTTCCGTTTCCCCCCCCCCCCCCCCCCCAAGGTTACAGGGAGGAAATACTGTTGTTTAGTTCGGACTTCTTCTGCTTGAAGGTCAGCATGGATGGCTTGGACTTTTCCTGGCTATGGCTACTTTACTGTTTTTATTTGGGGAATAATTTATGAAAAAGTCTTTATGCTTCTTTACTATTGCAAGACAGGTTTTGATGTACTCTGATGTAAAAGGCTTTAGACCTTATGTATTCATGTTTATGAAAGTTCGATTTTACTTCCGCTATTTTATATGTTCTGTCTTGTGATATTTCTGTGCATGTTTACCAATAATGCCCCTCTAAAGCTAGTGCATTCCTTTGCGAGTGACCCTAGCGGAGGCGGGGTGTTACATTTGGTATCAGAGCAGAAGGTTACCAGACTGGGCAAAAGTTTTTAAAGACCTTCTGAAAACTATTTGAAAATCGTTTATAAAGAAGCATTTTTCAAGAAAATTTCCTTTTAAAAAGAAAAAGGCTATTCCCCAAAGGCCATTAGCACTATCCTTGTTTCCTTGATTGAATCTCTTTTCCTTTCTTTCCTCCATCTGTAGTCACAGTGGTTTTAACTGCGACTAGTCTTTTCTATCTACGAAAGCGCTTTCCATGCGATGGAGGTTGTTCTCGGGAGACCAGTAGCCGCCTTATAAGAAAGGATAATGAGAAAGAGGATAAAGGATACGAGTTTAACTTGTTGGTATGGCTCAACCCGGAATGAGAAAGAAAGATGAACAATGAAACCCATGACGAGAGAGTACCTTTGGCATGGTGAAACGGGGTGGATAGTCAAGTATCATGGGACAAGGACAAGATCATCGGGAGGGCAATAGTATGCTCTCATTTCTAGGGTACCTCGGAAGGATGGTAACGATCTTGTTAAAGGTTTAGCTTTTCTTCTCTATCATCCCGTTAGGACTTTGTTTTGATCATGGTATCAATTAAGTCTGCTTCGATAGTTGAGTCTCTGCACCTTAAGTACTAGCGTAATAGAGAATCCCAATTTTTGTCTCAAAGTCCTATTGGAGAGTCAGTCCATGTATACATGACTTGTTTGGATTTGAGAATGTCTATGCCAAGTGTTGAGTTTGGAAATAATGCTTATGTTTATAAGCTATGGATGGATTTTAGGGATGAAGTGGTTATCCAGTAAGGGGTGCCACTCCCGGTTTTGATAGGAGGGTAGTTAGACTTTTGACTAGCCTTGGTAATACCCTCGAAGTATCGTGTAACCTTTTTGGGGTTCGGTCATGATTAGTTACTTAGAATCCCTGGATGCCTTTATTGGAAATTTGAAGCCCGATCGAGTGGCGTTCGCCGATGAGACGGATGGTCTATTTCACTTATGCATGGGTTATAGAAGTCACCCTAGTAAGTGCGCTTGATAACCTGGTTGGCATCTGTTTACTTTCAAGAGAAAGTTTTTCTACGTGGAACACCTTATGGTACGAGATCCAAGGTTCACTAGTGAATTTTGGAAGGCTTGCATGAGATCATGAGTACGCAGTCATGTTTGCGTCAAGTATTCTAGAAAGAGGATAAGTGCAAGTGGAACGAGAGGCGACGAAGAAATGAGTTCCAGCTCATGTTATGGAAACAAGAAATAAGAAGCTATGAAATCGCGAAGTTAAAAGACGGTCAAGGCACAATGGAATTGAGCTCAAAGAAGTACGACTTTGATGGCCAAAGACTAGATACGCGCATGATATCTCTTTTTGGGAGTATATCCTTGACCCATGTTTTCTGTAGAGCTCACTTGTAGGCTATCTTTTGTGGACACCCTCTCGGTCCTATTTTCTGTTACAAACCCCGTAAGGAGTTTGCCTTGTTTATCTTCTCGACCCTGTTTCAGGGAATCCTAGGTAGAACCCTATGGATGTAAACATGTATTTGGAACATGTTATGATTGATATGGTTGCAAATGGTTGCAAGTGGTTGCTCATGGATGCGCGAATACACGTTAGATACTAGACTGACGCGATCACGTTTCATGTTGCATATGCACAAGCATTTATACTTCTTTATGGATGAAATAGAATGTGTTGTCATGCGGTTGATGCATATGGGTGAATGTTTGTGCACGCATATAGTACTTATATGACTAGGACTATTTGCATACATGTTGGATTCATGGCACTATACATATTTTTGCATTAGAAAGATTATTCAGGCCTGATCATTAGAATTTGCTAAGGAACATGTACACACACGTTTTGCATATATTCATATAGCATTAGAAATCATATAAGGACAATGATTGCTTGTGGATGATGTTTTGAGTAGATGGATGATGGATGGTAGGATATGTTCTTCCTAACTTGGAGATTTCGGGGACGAAATCCTAAAAGGTGGGGAGAATGTAACAACCCGTATTTCGATAACAAGATTAAGACGAGAATCAAGGCAGAATTCAATTTTAAATTCTGAATCAAGTTAAACAGGCTATGCCATTGCGTTCGTCTCGGAAAAATACGCGAAATAGAGTCCGAGTTTTCGAAAATCGAAGTCCTTATGACCCGATTAAGGCCCAACGAAGTTTTCAGAAAATTTCTAAGTAAAAACAGATTTCAAATTCAAACTTGAATTTGGAAAATTGGGCCAGTTGGGCCAGGCGGGAAAAGTTCCCGCCACAGTACCCAAGTCGACAGCCCTGTCGACTTGGGAGTCGACTTGGTCTGACCAAGTCGACAGTCCTGTCGACTTGGCTGTCGACCTGGCTCAGACGAGCAGTCTTGTCTGGTGCACCTGTTTCTATCTTGGCTAGGTTTCTGGGCCTGGTTTGAGATCTGACGGTTCAGGTTGGTCCTAGGGTTAATCTAAGGGTCCTAACTAGCCTAAACTTCTATAAATAAGCCCCTAACCTACCCCTAAACCCTCATTATTCACTCATGTAACTAAACTATGGCCAAATTTCTACTCTCATGGCCTCCACTCAACTATCCTAGCCTCCACTTCATTTCTATGAGAGGTTTCATGATCATGAGAGTATTAGAGAGTCCTTATGTTAGTATGAGAGCTTCTCAAGTTGATTTCAAGACAAAAGCTTTGATCTTTGTTCATAAAGACGGTGTTTTTAGTGATTTGGAGCATCCATCTTTGGGTTTTTGGGTGATGGCATGCGTAGGCTTCATCATAAGCTTTAGTTTAATCGATTTAGGCCTTCATAGCAATGTAAGCCCTTCCCTACTCTTAGATATTAACTATGAAGTTAAATGTTCATGTTTGGGTTTGATCATTGAGAATGATATATGCTACTATGTCATGCAAGTTTATGAAGTCATTATCTTGATCTTATGAGCTAAAAGCTACAACCTTTATGTTGAAATGTTGCATTATGCGACATGAGAATCTTCATAATCATTATGTCAACTTGCATATGAAGTCATAACCCTTATATGATGATATATACGAGTTTCTAGTCATCATTCCATGTCTTTTGTCACCATGATTCGCTTATGTGCCAAGTTTGGGTTTATGCATGTTTTGAGGCTTAAGAATGTAACATGCAAGCTAATGAACACATTTGTGCCTCATTTGCCACCATGATTAACTTGTGGCTTAATATCCATTTTTGTCATGCCTTTGTCAAGTCTCTTCTTTTGGTCCATTACGTTGTTGCGAACATATATGCGAGTTTAAAAGCGTTGGGGTCACATTATGAGGAAAACATAATGACATGAACATGATTTGGGTAAATGGGTATAAACATGACAACATGTAACGTTAAATATGACATGTGTTTATACTTGAAAACATGACTTGAAATATAACATGGAAGTTGACATGTAAGTATGCATAAAAACATAAGCTTGGGAATTTACCTATTAAGTTAGGTCTACCCTTTGGGAATTTACCTATTAAGTTAGGTCTACCCAAATGCTTGAAAAACTTGTAACATGTTTTGGAAACATGATGAACATGACACTTAGATAATATAAGTGTGGCCAACTCGAGGTTGGGTTGAGTTTGCAACGTAAAACTACCCGGAACCGACCGGCCTAACTAGTAGTTGCAAACAATAGGATCCAATGTGAGAAGTTGGTCATGTGTGCTCGAACCCGAGGTTAGACCAAGTTGTGGTGTAAAGCTACCCGGAACCGACCGGCTTAACTAGTAACCACAACAAAGTCTAATGTGAGAGGTGAAGGTGCATTAAGTAATTAATGCCACATAATAGGGTTAAGACAATTTGATTAATGACTCTTAACCAAATATGACATGGACAAGTGGGTTAAGTAATTTGATTAGGCTAATGATACTTAACAAAACATGACAAGGTTGGGTAGGTTAAGTAACTTGATTTGCCTAATGACACTTAACCATTTTTATACGACTAGTGGACGGGGTTAAGTTAATCAACACTTAATCAATCCAACACGATAACTTGGTAAGGTTAAGTGGGATCGGGTTTGATTTCTTAATGACGCTTAACCATGCAAGATGATTAGGGGATGAGGTTAAGTAATTTACACTTAACTAATCCGACTGGGTAATTAGATGGGGTTAAGTAATCCACACTTAACTAATCTAAACACGGTAATTCGATGGGGTTAAGTTAAACACTTAACCAATTTAAACTTGGTAATTCAATGAGGTTAAGTAACCCACACTTAACCAATCTAATACGCGGACCTGATAAGGTTAAGTCACAAGACCTTCTTAGAATATACTTAACCATTGTAGTACGATTAGAGGATGGGGTTAAGCTAACCTATACTTAACCAATCCGACTCGATAATTTGATGGAATTAAGATAGTCTATGCTTAATCGATCTAGCAAGATAATCCGATAGGATTTAGGTAAGCTAGTACTTGACCAATTTGACTCGATAGGGTTAAGTCATGAGCCTCTGGGTACACTTAACCAACTTGTAGGGCTAAGTCTTGAACTTAAATACTTAGCCAATCTTGACGTGATTCGTGGGCAGGTTAAGTCATGGACTTGGATGATAACACTTAACCCCATAGACAAACCCTAGTTAGAGGAACTAGGTAGAAAATCGTGGTTAATCAAGGATAACGGGAATAAGGCTAAGTGGTAAACCTTAGTTGAAGGGTAACTAAGTAATAATTCTTAGCTAAGGACATAGGACTAATTCTCAAAGCGATGAGTAACCTGATACGGTAGGTCATCGCTTAGTATACGAGGAGGAGCAAGCTATCTGACTTGGATAAAAGCTCCAGCGCACTGGGTGCCGAAGTGGAAGCTTCGGGGGACGTGAGGATACTCTTGGGATCCCTCTGTGGGCTGCCAGGTAATTATACTAGGCCCATGAGAGGTTAAGGTATGCGTTAGAAGGACCAAGAGTATGCCTTGGTTGCTATGCGAGCGACCTAAAGACTGGGATGGATTAGCGTGGAGTCGACGATTCTTGGTTTTTGCCCTGGATAGCACATCGCCGACTACCTACCATCTTTAGTCAATCGTGTACGTACGGAAAGGCAGGGAACCCCCAACAGACCATGTGCTTGCTATCGAGTCATGGGTGAGGTTGGCCCGTAGGAAAGTGGGCTATAGCGGGGCCGTGGAGTGGTTCTTATACATGATTTTTCTTGGATTGCCTTTCAATAGTTGAGGGAGGGGTCACGTGGGACCATAGCCACGGGTACAAAAAACAGACCTTGATATCTGCATCGGCAGACGATTTAAAGCTCCCGACCGAGTTCCGTATTTCTTGATTTGCCCTGGCACGGAACTCGGATGGCACATTGGGGAACATGTGCATCTAGACATGGAAAACGATTCACGATACATACGTGGGATCAAGGGCGCGGTTGACGGGTGGCGTAATCCCTAGTGGTCCTAGGTGGCCAAAACCCAAACCGAGACACGGAAACGTTCATTAGGTAGCATAATCCCTAGCGGTCCTAGGTGGCATAAATCCTAAGTGGACGCGCGATAGTTCATGGTAAGGAAACACAACTAGATCAAGGGTTGCAGTCCAAAACAACTTCAAGGATAAACCGTTTACATGGGAAAGCCCGTACAGCCTACGGCAAAGGACTGAACTTATACATGGAAAGAAACATATGAGTTGAGTAACCTATATATGCGGCATATTAGGTTGACATGGACCATTACACGACTTTTGAGTAAGGGTCATTCACGGATAACACGTAATACAGTTGGGATACTAGTACGGTAGGTGCAGAGCAGGCATACAGGATAGATACATGGGACGTTATACGTGATAGATATCTTGGGGATATTATACTTGATAGAAACCTGACGATGTGATACCTTGTTTTATCTTGACATCGTAATTTATCATGACACCTTAGTTTACCTGAGTTCAGTAGTTCATCCTGTTATTTTGATTTAGCCTATCTATCTTGTTATCATGCTTATGTTCATCTCAGTTTCTCATGTCAGTTAACTTTACTAGTTTTTATACTAATAGTAGATAGGGCTTACTCAGTCTTTTTGACTGACCCGTTTTGTTTCGCCTCTTTTCTTCCGTTTCCCCCCCCCCCCCAAGGTTACAGGGAGGAAATACTGTTGTTTAGTTCAGACTTCTTCTGCTTGAAGGTCAGCATGGATGGCTTGGACTTTTCCTGGCTATGGCTACTTTACTGTTTTTATTTGGGGAATAATTTATGAAAAAGTCTTTATGCTTCTTTACTATTACAAGACAGGTTTTGATGTACTCTGATGTAAAAGGCTTTAGACCTTATGTATTCATGTTTATGAAAGTTCGATTTTACTTCCGCTATTTTATATGTTCTGTCTTGTGATATTTCTGTGCATGTTTACCAATAATGCCCCTCTAAAGCTAGTGCATTCCTTTGCGAGTGACCCTAGCGGAGGCGGGGTGTTACAACTTGTGTGTGTGTGGTTGAGAAGGAGAAGGATGTGGCCGGTTTTTGATCACATAACCATTCTAGAATATTTTCTTTTTATTGTTTTATATTCATTTCAGTGTTCTAAAAATTCGTGTGATCACACACTATATTCAAAAATCATGAAACTGGATATGTAGTTAGAGTTCGACATTACGGTCCCAAGGAAACTGGTTTCGCCGAATTCCGACTCCGTATGCTCACACACCGTATTTTTAACCATCGAAATATCGACTGTTTTGCACTCTAAAAATCCGTACGGCCACATACTGGCTTCAAAAATCACGGAAATGGACATCTAACAATAATTTGACATAGCGGATCCTACAAAACTAGTTTCGTCGAATTCTGAGGTCGTTTGCAAAACTGGCTATTTTTAAAGCTCTAAATAACCCTTTTAAATATATAAATATATTTAAAAGAAATTAAATTAAATATTTATAAATAAATATTATCGTATATATTCACAATAGAATATCATACATCTCCCGGGTAATTATATATTCGGTATTCCAAGTCCAGGTTGAATCGAATTTCAACTTATATTGAAATTCTCTTTTATAACGTATATAAAGCATTACGAATTATAAAGGAATTTCACAGCGACTTTTCAAAAATTTGATTTGGATGTAAATCAAAATCTACACGATGAAATCCCGATTTTTCTCTTCCACTAGAAAGATATACTCCACCGGCTCCACACGTTTCTTGTTTCACAGAAATCCATCTTAAGACGAATCTTGTACACTCATTTAAAGTTCGAATCGTCAATTTACGAACTGCAGCGCCAATTCAAGCTCGATTTTAATTATAATATAATTATACGTTCAAACTGTCGTTCAAATAATATATTCGTTATTCTAATTCAATTCTAAACTAAATTAAATATCACAGACGATCCAGTTCACACCATATCGCCATTTCAGCCAATTCTGATATTTCAGAATTAAATATATTATTTAATTTATTATTTTAATTAAATATTCACCATTATTTAATTCCACGACCAATAAATCCTTTTAATCACACTTTAAATAATTAAATAAATTAATTATAATACATCTTCCAATGCGGGTCATTACAATCTTCCCCACTTAAAATAATTTCGTCCTCGAAATTGCTAAAAGGTAGAGGACGACCCTATCGACTGGTTAGAACATATTTGTTCACTTCTTAACTTCAGTTTCAACTGAACCAATTTAATTTCAATTAAATTATTCATTAATTCTTATTAATGAAAATTTTCAAAAATCCTGAAAATTTTCTAATGCCTTAATTTTTCGAAAAATTTCGCCAACACCTCCTTCGTACAGCCCTCTTGGTAAAACCACAACTCGCCTCTCTAGGCCTTCTCCAACCCCAAAGAAAATCAAACAGCCAAGCGGCTTGCCGATTCGGCTCATAAATCTTATATCTAGTAGAAATATAAACTTGTACCTTTTTGTCGGCATATCATTATATCCTTTCCACCTGTTATTAATTCAGCGGATACAAGGGTCATCCCAATCAAATTCTGAAATCACTTTTATCTCCAACACAACCATTCGCTTTCTACCAAGCCAAATTTTCATTTCCAAATCAAGTTCCTTCTCGATTCCTGACTCTTAACTTGATTATCACATTACACTTCAAATTTGAATCTCACAATCCAATTTGTCTTGATATCATTCTAATTCAATCTCAGTTACCACTTTACTGGCTTTACTTTAATTCAAATTTGCTTTCACAAATTTCTGTTAAATTTGTTTTTAATTCAAATAGTCTGTCCCTGGGAGTTTTTAAACAGTTTACTCTTTTCAAAAATCAAATTTTCCTTTTGAATGTGTCACTGAGCCCTTAATTAATATTCCATTAGTTAAATCACTTCTCTATTTCTTTATCAATATTTGTTAACCAAATATTTTCAATAACCTTATTGGCCTTTTATGTTATTTGGAAAACATTTCCGAATATCGCCTTCCTTTATTTTCTAAACTTTAGAAAATATATGCTATTTATAATTGGAAAATATTCCAATTACTTATCTCTTTTCTGATCTCGTTTATTTCTATACTTAGGAAATATTCTTTATTATATTTCCAAGCTTACACTTATTTGGGTTAAAACGGATGTTGTGTAAAACATCGTTACGACAACCCAAACACTATATTCAACTAACTCTTATTCAACATTAATCTTCGAGCCTGAAATCTTACTATTTATTTGTTAATAATGAAATCAATCAAGTTGGGGTATAATTACCTCTCAGACCTTGACTGAATAACATTTATAACGTCAAAACAGATAGGACTACTTACTCGAATAATCAATACCATACAACTACTTATTCACTTTTAAACACATATACACTTCCTCTTTCTATTGTTACTAGATTTTATTCTTAGTCTTCCTTTTTGATTTTACTATTCTATTTCTAAGTTCGTTTCCTTATCGACTTCTATATATATATATCGATACGTTGATTTCTAACTATCAAATTATCTTAAAAATATTATAACTCCTTAAATTCCCGGAAAAATTCGCCATAACCTCCTTTGTACCAGGAGCATCGGGATATTTCAAATAGCCTCCCATGGCCCTCACCAATCCAAAGAAAAAGAAAAAGCCAAGCGGCTAGCCGATACGGCGCATAAAATCTCATATATGAATTAAATACATACCTTTTCGTCGAGCATTCTATTTGTATACCTTCATACCTTATCCATACCTATCTCATGTATATTTATACCTGCCCAATCTATTTTAACTATACTTGATCGTTTTAACTCAATTCGTTAATTAATTTGTTAATTAACTCTTTAGTCTATTTCACTTTTATATTTGAACATGACATGTTCAAATATATTTTAACTTGCTTATTAACTAATTTGAATCCAAATTTCAAATTTAAGTTCTGTATTCGATTTCGAATATCCATTTACAAATCCAATTCACCTTTCAAAGTTCAACTTCAAATTCAAAACTCGATTAACTAATTCCTCTTCGACTTAGTTAATTCTATTCAATTTCTATTCAAATTTTATATCACTTCTATTTTTCAAATCTATATATCAATTCTATTCAAATTCTACTCAAATTCTATATATAAATCCCATTTGAATTTCTATATATTCAAATTCTATAGTTTAAATTCCATTTGAATTCTATATTCAAATTCTATATATTCAAATATATATTTGAATTCCATTTGAATTCTATATTCAAATTCTATTTGAATTTCTATATTCAAATTCCATTTCACTTTCGATATTCAAATCCTATATTTGAATTCCCTTATATTTTCCATATTCAAATCCTATATTTGAATTCCATTTGGATTTCATATATTCAAACTCCCTTTGAATTTCTATATTCAAATCCTATTATTACTCTATGTGAATTCTATATTCAATTTTCCATTATTTAAATCCTCTTTATTCAAATCTCATTTGAATTTCTATATTCAAATCCCCCTTGAACTTTCTATATTCAAATCCCCTTTGAATTTTCTTATTTAAATTCTATGTTTGAACTTCCTTTATTCAAATTCCTTTTCAAACTTTCTTTATTCATTCTTTACATAAGTCTCGATTTCAATTCCTTTTGAAATCGATATTTCTACCTTTGGAAAATAGATTTCCCTTTAAATTTCACACTTGTATTTTTATTTCTGAATTATCCAATGATAATTCTTTTCACTTTATTTATAAACTTCATTTATAAAAGAACTATTTATAAACTTCGTTTATAAAGGAACTTCTCGTTTTATTTCTTTTAAACAAGTTAATATTTCAAATCTATTTAAAAATTCAAATTCTATTATTCAAATCCTATTTTGAAATTCAACACAACTTGTCTTTCCCAAAACAAATTCAAAACAGTGTCTCTGGTAGTAATTCGTCACTTACAACTCGAAAATGAATACTGATGATGCAGCTGTCATCATCAGAATCTATTTTCCAGCGATCGAAGTGAGTTCAATACTATAAAACCATTTCTAAACATTTCCACTTTGAAATCCATTTCAAAATATAATTCACACTGCTTGTAAAACAATTTAAAATCTCCCAGGATATTAAATTTTCCTTATCTTTAATCCAAATCCATTTACAAACACTTATCCAATTTTCCAGAATTTTAATTCAATTTCTGGTTTAAAATTTCAGATTCAACTTATCTGATTTCACATATTTCACTTATATGAATTCTGATTGGTTATTTAAATAACCATTTAATTTATAATCTTACTCGATTATAATAACAACCAATATATCCAATATATATCAAAATATACGTTGGGTAAACTATTTTCATTTACCCTCTTTTCAAAACATATCGTGCCGACCCATCGTATTCGAGTGTTTAGTAACTCCTACCGATACAGTGGATCAAACTGATCGACCATAACTCATAAACAACTCAACCAATAAATCACCACAATATAAAACAATTTTTATATCAATAACAAATACGTTCACTCGTATATATACACTCAACTCAATCTACGGCATTACTAACCCTATCTCTACCGAGTCACGCCACAGAGCCAAGGTAATTCACTTAACTTAAGCTCTGATACCAACTGTAACGACCCGGATTTTTAGCGACTTTGGTTATCGACATAAACACGATGTCGATAACCAAACATCGAAAAATACCAGTCATTAGTGAAAGAAATTAGAGGGTGAGGATAGATAAGACAGAAACTTAGAATAGAAGAAGAAGAAGAAGAAGAACACAATATCAGAGTAACACGAATCTCACAGCGGAACGAATAAATATATTTCATAACATAACTTTGTAATACAAATTTGTACTTGAATATACATATCATTATCAAAGTACAACACTTACAACACAGCGGAAATAACTATAGCTATAATGATCATGAAGCCTCCTGCTCCAAGCTCTTCCAGTATATCTGTAAATCCTGACTACTTGACTGCCCATACAAATTTAGGCACCCAAGAGTTTAGGGAAAACAACAAAATAAACTCCGGGTCAGTCATGGGACGGGTATGAGTAAAACAGTTTAAAATAGTTTAAGCAGGTAAATGATATCTCATAAGACCACGCCGTATAACGGAACGGGTTTTCCCCTTATGAGAATCCAAATTATCTTTATATCAAAAACCTTTTGATATTATAATAATGTCTATCAACCACAATAATAATAATCATCTAGCAGAACGCTTTCATCTCACGTTCTACATATATAGTATACAATCAAAACCGCAAGCACGTATTGGGTAATGGATTTCCAACTATGACAAGGTATGGAACCACCTTTCGCTAGTGTACCTCTAGAGAGGAATACACTGGGTTCAACAAGAACATCTTGCAACCCGGCCACACATGACTGTGACGGCCCGCCCCGCACCAACCGACATTTACTCCAAAAGCGTGTTGTACACATGTCCAGTTAGCACGGAACGGGTCGTCAGAAGGAAAAAGGAAGAAGGAAATGAACTAACAAAGAACCTGTAGAATGTCTCACAGCGCATAGAATAAAATATAATAATAACATACTTGACATAAAACAGGTGAGACAGTGCATAAGCTGAAAACCAGAACTAAACATCATAGCAGCGGAAATCCAAAATGCAGCTTATTACAACTTTTTAAACTGTCTCAAAGCAAAAGTAAGATAAAGGAGGTACACTACTAATGCCCAAGTAGCGACCACCAGCGACACAGGGAGAATATATATATATTATACGTGGAAGCCTCCTGCCCGCCTCCGAATCAGCTACTCGTGCATCACCAGCTAACCTGTCTCTTGTCTGCTCGTGTGAGCACCCAGAGTAATAAGAGGAGACATAAAACTCTGGGTCAGACATAAAGCCTGGTATGAGCGATAAGCATCTAAAGTGAACAATAACAGGTAGACTAGAAACATACCTGAACCTGGACCTGCAACCAAAGAGTTAGCACTACATACCGTACAACACTCTAAGGTACCATATCAAACAATGTAAAGATACAGGGGTGGGGGAGGTGTACATGTCATAGTGATGGCAAACAATCAAACATAGCATCCATCCTCACATCTCTCACTCAGCGCGTAAAGTATACGATATTCACCACTTTGATCACCCAACATGCCTTGTTACGATCACTTTGCCCCATGAAGTCATAAATGGCTTCACTGCACTGATAACGTAGCCACTAATCTTTCGCTATGTCCACTTGCCCCATGGAGTTATTCACCCCATCTGCGCTGGCTCATAGCCTTACTAATCCTTACTATGTCCACTTGCCCCATGGAGTTATTCACCCCATCTGCGCTGGCTCATAGTCTTACTACGCATCACCTTGCCCCTCGAGTCGTAATGACTCTACTGCACTGATAACATAGTCTTGCTACCATCACCTTGCCCCTCGAGTCGTGTAACACCCCGAAAATTCTATAACTGTGAAATTAACAAATTAAAGTATAATTAATCTGAAATCAAAGAACTAAGGGAAACGGGATACGCCATTGCGTTTGTCTCGGAAAAATACGCGAAATAGAGTCCGAGTTTTCGAAAAACGGAGTCCGTATGAAGAAGATATGGCCTTCGGAAGTTTTGAATTAAATTTAAAATTCAAACAGAATAAAATAATAATTTGAAATGGGGCCCATTGGGCCAGGCGGATAAAACACCCGCCTAGCCACCCAGGTCGACTGGGCTGTCGACCTGGGCTACCCATGTCGACAGGGCTGTCGACAGCCCTGTCGACAGGGGTGTCGACCTGGTCGAGCCCAGTCAACCTGGCTGGCCAGGTCTGTGTTTGGTCGAATTACAGTGGTCTGCTTTGTCATTAGGGCTAGGTGGCGGGTTTTTATTGGTCTCTCTTCCTAATGAATGGCTATGATCTAACCTAGCAACATCAAGGGTCCTAATCAATTCCTAACCTCTATATAAACAACCCTAGACTAAACCCTAATCTATTCATTCAAAATAAGATTATAGCCGCCATGTTGCTGAGGAACGACAAAGAATAGCCGCCAACTAAAGAGAGGATTAGGGAGAAAGTTCTAAGGCCTAAGGCAATTCAAAGCAACCTAAAGCTAATCAATTCAACAAAGGAATTTGCGTCTTCAATCCCTAAACTAGAGAATTCATCAAACCATTGTAAGTAGAGTATTACTTTGGTATAATAAACAACTGTGTTGATGTGTATGCTTGAATTGTGGCAATGGAAGTAATCCATATTTGTGCAAAAATTATGTATTCATTATAAAGAACTACATGCGGTAGTTCTATGCAAATAAACGTTTAGAATATTGCGCAAATTGTGTAATCTATATTGAAGCTACATGTATGTAGTTAATTGAAATTCATGCAAATTTGAGGCTTTGTTATTATGCCATTATGATGTATATTTTGTGCATAAACCGTTTTGCAAGTAATTGAAACAAGTTTGGTTATTTTAGTTCATATGAAACTATGTGGAATTTTGACACCATGATCCATGCATTAAGTCATGCTTTTACAAACTTATGAATATGGCTAGGAATGATATTTGGCATAATTGAAATCCGTTATTAAGTCTATCTTGTTTTAAAGGATTATATGATGACATGGCTAGGTTAGACTCAAAAATCCCTTTTTGCAAGTTTAAAGCAAACACCATGTTTAGGAATATTTATGCATAAGTATGTTTATCCCATCGTTATGTGATTAGGCTTAAAACATGATTAAGTTGAATTATGCTATGTTCACGCTAGAAGTATTTTATGCCATGCTTATGTTTGACAATATGTCATGTTTATGCTAGAAATATTTAGGCCATGCTTATGTTTGACATTATGCCTAAATAAGAATATAGGTTCATGTTGTAGTTAACCCTATGCAAGTTTACATGCCTTGATTTATGTCACCTATGTTTTATGACCAAAATACATGTCACCACTATGCAAGTACACCAATGTCTATTATGTAATTTTCCAACGTCATATGCAAGTTCATGCGCTCACTTTCCCCTCTTTGTGTATACGCCATAAGCCTCCCCTTTTCGCATGGCTAAATTGGGCTTTAAAAGGCTAAGCCCAATATATACGAACGGACGTGTAAAACGGGGGAAAATAACGTTGGGTAAAGATTAAATTAATGAATGAAAACATAAAATAGAAGGGCCCAAATTCAAGTATGGGTTGGGCCCGTGATTGGTGTGATCTTTACACCATTAACTTAATAATGGGCCGCAAATATTTACATATAAATAAAGAAGAATGACAAAATATGTAAATGTAGAAAAGACAATGTGTTTAACCCGAGGTTGGATTGAGTTGTGATGTAAACCTGCCCGGAACCGCCCGGCTGTCCAGTGGTCACAACAATACCTATCCAATGTGGGAGGTTAAACATGGAGCCCAGCAAGGACCCGAGGTTAGACTGAGTTGTGGCGTAAGACTGCCCGGAACCAACCGGCAACAGGCAGCCACAACAATACCTGTCTAATGTGAGAGGTCCGGGCCTTAATAAGACAATTAAGGCTGAGTCAGGATTGTTAGGATTAAGTGGACTAAAGACTTAATCAAAATGGAACATGCTAAACTAAACGGACTGGTGGGGTTAGGTTAGGAAACACTTAACCAACTTAGCATGTTGGCTAGAGATAGAAAACCTAGTAACGGGGGACCCTTTTCAGCAGTAACCCTAGAAGGTGTATCAGGATACCCTGAAACTAGGCAGGGTGGGGCACGATTACTGGGCTGATTGTAAGAGGTCAAATCGACGGCGGTGGTGTAGCAGTGTAGGTTCTAACGGTGTGCGGGCGTGCACGCACTCCGGCGCAGAAAAATAAAGCACTGGACACCAGTAGCATACCTTTGCACTCTAAGGTTGTGTCGGGTTGCCACTATGGGACTTGATACACCCCATGGTGGGACCAGCATAGGTAACTACAGACATCGGGGGCCGTAAGACACATGTAACTATGCGAGTAGGAGCCGATCATCGTAGAATGGATCACACTACCCTGATTATGGGGTGCAAATTGGAAACTAGTTTATATGGGTTCAGAGATTAATTCGGGGTACGATAGTATATTCGACCCTAGATAACTGGACCAAGTTTATAATGTTGCCCACTTCCTGTTTTACTTATCATACCCAGTTCTTTATTCATAGACAAAGTAGTACTAGACTTACTCAGGCTTTATGTCTGACTCTATTTTTCTTTCGTCTTCTTTCTTCCGTTTCCCCCCCCAGGTCCTCAGGGAGGGAACACAGCAGCTTGATCAACCTCAACATCCAGCTTGAAGAGGAGAAATGTATTGCTTGGACTTTCCTGTTTTTGAACTATGGCTTGGGACAACCGCTATGGGGCTTTTGCAGTTTATCTATGTTTTTTTCATGCTTCTTTAAATAATGTACTCAAGACAGATTATGAAAGTGTTATGTTATGTTTTTGGAAAGGATGTTGTTGTAACACGTATTTGACTTTATGAAATAAAAGTTTGTTGTTGTTCTTCCGCTGTTTACAAATATGTGTTCTTATATCTGTCTTGTATATCTGTGACTTGTACTTATAAACCTCCACCAAAATTAGGGCATTCCCTTTGAGAGTGACCCTAACGGAGGTGGGGTGTTTCAAGTCGTAATGACTCTACTGCACTGATAAGTAGCCCATCATTCATTTTTAGTGGTGAATCGAAGTTATGAACGCCGACAACTCCTTAGCACACGTCCCGCAGCAAAGTCCAACCATGAAGTGAACTCATCGGTTCCCAACTGGATCCTGAGCTCTAACTTCCCATATTGGACTACCTTTGCATCTCGGGTTATTGGTCAATACTGGGTCGGGTCGGGTTCCTCTTTAAGCCATCGGTTCGGGTCGGGTCCACTGCATCGCGTCGGTTCGGGTCTTCTTCTGGTACGGTTCGGGTCGGGTGCTTCACTTCGGGTCGGGTCGGGTGTCTCACTTCGGGTCGGGTCGGGTGCCATCTCCCTTCCAGTTCGTGCTTCCGCTCCGATCCGCTCCCTCGTTCTTCACGTGCTCCAATCCGATCCCAGTTCAGTTAGTGTGGCCTTCCTTTTTGCCAATTTTCTCAAGTGTCAGGTTCTGATCCGATCGAATCCCTTGCCCAGTTCAACATATTCGATCTGAGCCCCCATATCCGAACCGATCCGAAACCTGCACTATTTCCTGAAGCTTTTCCAGCAATTATTTACGCCATTCGACGACGTTTTCGACCATTCTAACTATTGAAATCAATCACAAAGCATATCATACAGTCATAGCAACATGCATAATCAACCACAAACATCAAAACATCAATATGATAGGTTAAAATGGATCAAACATACCCAAAACCCCATATTTCCCCTTAAGCATGTTTAGGTGAAACTAATGATAGGATTAGCAAAACTTAACCAAATTAACCCAAATTCATATCAGAGGTCTAAAACATCATTTAAGATTTTATGAACATTTTTCCCGAATTTTATCATGTTTAAATTCGCTAATTAACACTAATTACCCTTAATTAGCCATAATTAGTGCAAAACTATGCAAATCACTCACCTTAGCCACAAATAAACTAAGATCTGAAATAAATCTCTGATTTGATGCAAATCCCAATGCTAAATAGCAGCTCCAATGTTGATTTGGTGTAGATCTCCCTTGACTAGATGTTGCTAAGCTTAATCCTTGATCAAAAGATGATTTGGAGGTGATTTAGAGGTTAGAGGCCATTTCTAGGGTTTCTTGGAGATAAGTGGAGGTTAGAAAACTGAAATGGAATGATTCTCTAACTCATTTCAGCCTCCCCATAACCCTAATCCCGAAATGGGTTATGGGCCTATCCACTAATCACCCTATTTGGCCCGGTTAAGCAGTTTTTCACCTTACAAACCTTAATTCAGCCATATCTCCCAAACGGTAAGTCTGTTTGGCTATTGTGACCACTCTGCGGAAAGGTAAACCATCAAACGAATCTAATGGAAGTGGTTTCAGGTCAAAATTCCTTTCCAATCAAAAGTTATGGCCAAAACAAGATCAACTAGGGGCAAAATGGTCATTTAAAAATCGACAAAAATCATAAGCATGGGAAATGACTCTAATAGATGTTTCCCAAAGTTACATGACCATACGACTTCATATGAGAAAGAAATAAATATTCTATGATCCTCCGATGCGTAGAATGCGGGTCATTACACTCTCCCCCCCCTTAAGAAATCTCGCCCCCGAAATTCCCTAATCAAAACACACACAAAGGTCCCGCATGCCTATCAATCATAAAACAACTATCAAACATGCAAAACAAGCAAAACAAGTCTACCCTAGCATGCGGAAAAACTAAATTACGAAGTAAGTCTTACCAGGCAAAGAGTTCTGGATACGCCCTTCTAATGCTCTCCTCTGTCTCCCAAGTGCAATCATTCTCGTTCTCGCCCCCATTGAACCTTGACTAGCTTCACCGCCTTCCTTCGAAGTTGCTTCGTATCGTGCCCCACAATACGAATCGGCTTGCGGTTCCCAACCGCCTCGGGTTCTACTTCGAAGTCCTCTAACTGATCAGGTGAAATAGTCATATCTGAGTCGTGAACGAACTTCCTCAGTTGGGAAACATGAAATACATTGTGAACTCCCGCCATCTTCTCTGGTAAGCCAACTCTATATGCCAAATTCCCGACTAGTTCAAGAACAGGGAATGGGCCAACAAATCTTGGTGCCAACTTGCCTCTCCTGCCAAATCGTATCACGCTCTTCAACGGAGAAATCTTGACAAACACCAAAGCACCAACGGAGAATTTTAAGTCTCTTCTCCTCTTATCAGCATAACTCTTCTGCCTATCTTGGGCAGCCTTCATTCGTTGCTGAATGATCTTAATCTTATCTGAAGTTTCCCTCACCACATCTGGTCCAAGCATAAACTTCTCGCCAGTCTCTATCCAACATGATGGTGAGTTGCACGGTCTTCCGTACAAAGCTTCATATGGAGCCATACCGATACTGGATTGGTAGCTATTATTATATGCAAACTCTACTAGATGCAAATGGTCATCCCATGACCCACCAAAATCCAATATACATGCTCTCAAGAGATCTTCCAAAATACGATTCACCCTCTCCGTCTGACCGTCGGTCTGAGGATGATATGCGGTACTGAGATGTAACTCTGACCCTAGAGCCTCTTGTAAGCTCTTCCAAAACCCACTAGTGAACAACGAGTCTCGGTCACTCACAATGCTTTTAGGTACTCCATGAAATCTCACTACCCACTTCATATACAATTCTGCCAACTTGGCTGTCGCTCTGGTCGATTTGACTGGTATAAATCTTGCACTTTTAGTCAATCGGTCCACAATTACCCAAATGCTATCATGTCCCGATCTAGTCCTTGGTAAACCATCGATGAAGTCCATCGAGACTTGTTCCCATTTCCATTCGGGAATTTCTAATGGCTGTAACAACCCACTAGGCTTCTTTTGCTTGGCTTTAACTAGCTGGCAATTCATGCATTTGGATATAAACTTCCCAATGTCTCTTTTCATCCCTTCCCAGTAGTAATTCTGCTTCATGTCTCGATACATCTTATTACCACCAGGATGTATAGTTAGTCTTGAGTGATGACATTCTCTAAGCACTTCATCTCTCAAACCATTCACGTTGGGTACAACTAGTCTTCCCTTCTTTCGAAGCCATCCATCTCGATCAAGCCCATACACATTCATCTCCTCACCGTCGATGCCCATCTCTAACTTGGAGATGATTTCCAATAGATTAGGATCGTCCCTCTGGCTGGAACCAATCCGCTCTATCAAAGTGGGTCTGATCGCCAAACTAGCTAGCATGACTGGATCCAATTCGCACTTTGGTCTGAAATCAAACCCCGCGATATACTCCAGTTGCTTCCATTCAAGAAACATTGCCCCTAAACTGGCATGTCTCCTACTCAAGGCATCGGCTACCGCATTACCTTTCCCAGGTGTATATGCGATATCAAAATCATATGAAGCCAAGAACTCTAACCATCCCTGCTGACGGAGATTCAAATCTTTCTGGGAGAAGAGATACTTTAACGATTTATGATCGGTAAACAACTCAAATCGTTCTCCCAAGAGATAATGTCTCCACATCTTCAATGCGAACACAATCGCTGCTAGTTCCAAATCATGGGTAGGATACTTCTTCTCATGCGGCTTTAGCTGTCGACTAGCATAAGCTACAACCCTACCTCCTTGCATCAATACAGCACCTAGTCCGGTACCACAAGCATTCGTGTATACCGTCATCTCTTCATTCCCCTTAGGAATGACTAACATTGGCGCACGTGTCAACCTCTCTTTTAGACTCTTGAAGGCATTCTCGCACACTCCGTCCCAGACGAAGGACTGATTCTTCTTAGTCAACTGGGTCAACGGTGCTGCTATCTTGGAGAAGTCCTGGATAAACTTACGTTAATATCCAGCTAATCCCAAGAAACTTCTTACATCTGTTGCATTCTTGGGCGTAGGCCAATCCTGTACCGTAGCCACCTTCACAGGGTCCACGGCAATACCATTCTCTGAAACAACATGACCCAAGAATCTCACTTCCCTTCTCCAAAAGTGACACTTAGAGAATTTCGCTTTCAATTGGTGTTTCCTCAACACCTCCATCACTATCCTCAAGTGTCCCTTGTGTTCCTCCTCTGTCCTTGAGTAAACAAGGATATCATCCACGAACACAAGAACAAACTTATTCAACTGATATCTGAATACTCGATTCATAAGATCCACAAAGTAGGCTGGTGCATTGGTCAACCCTAATGGCATGACCAACCACTCATAAAATCCAGACGGCGTCCTAAATGCCGTTTTCGAAACACTCTCATCTGCTACTCGAAGCTGATGAAATCCTGTCGCGAGGTCCAACTGGGAGAACACTCTTGCTCCTTCCAGTTGATCAAACAAATCATCTATCCGTGGTAGAGGATACTTATTCTTCCTCGTTACCTTATTCAACTCGCGATAGTCCACACACAAACGAAGGGAACCATCTGCCTTAGTGGCAAACACAACCGGTGCTCCCCACTCGGAGACACTCCTTCTAATAAATCCCTTCTTCAAAAGATTGCTGACTTGCACCCCGAGCTCTCGCTGCTCCCTTGGTGCCATACGACGAAGTGGCATCATTATAGGTCTGGTATCTTTCACTAAATCAATACGGAACTCAATCTCTCGGTGTGGTGGAAGCCCGGTCACCTCCTCGAAGACGTCCGGATACTGGCCAACCACGGGCACATCTGACAACTCATCCTACGGGATGTCGAGGGAATTTACAAAACTAGCCATAACCCCATCACTAGGTAGACTACCAAACACTACCCTCCGCCCATCATCCGCCCTCACTGTCACCAAAAAGCCCTCACAGTCTACCACCACCCCGTATCTTTGGAGCCAATCGACTCCCAATATAATGCCATACCCAGTAAAGCCCAAAACAAAGCAATCACAAACAAACATACATCCATGACTCGATAAGACCAAATTCCTGCAAATCATACTAAGGCTAGTCGAACCACCAATCGGGTTCGTCACAACCAATGGTCTATCGACTATCTCGGGTTCCAGTCCCAACCTATCTACCAGGTCACTAGATATGAAGAAACGGGAAGCCCCAGTATCAAACAAAACTCGAACTGGTACATCATAAATAGAAAGCATACCTTGAATAACAACATTCTTTCCTTTCTCCGCCGCAGTTGGGGCATTCGACGAAGAAGGAACAGCATCAATAGCATATGCTTTCACAATCTGCTTCTCTTTCAGAGGTTGCGGACACTTATCCTTGAAATGTCCCACTTGACCACAGTTGAAGCACTTCTTATCCGCTGGCTTGGCCCGACAATCTTTAGCATAATGGCCCTTCTTCCCACAGTTGAAGCACTCAACATCCTTCTTGTTCTTTTTCTGGCCACCCTTAGATTGGTCCTGCTTCCTCTTATTCTGAGAGTTATTCTTGCCTCCACCGCCTGCTTGCGACTTTGGCCCTTCTGCAGATGCAGCCTCAGTCTTTGACTTAGGGTAAAGACTCTCTGATCTCAAAGCTTTCCCCACAATCGATTCAAAAGTCTCATCGATGTGATTGATAAGCCTTTCCCCCGAGTATCCATCCAAAGCAGTAATGAACTTCTCATTCTTCTTCTCAGGAGTATCGATAAGAGATAGTCCATACTTCAACAAAGTGTCGAACTCAGCAATATAGTCAGAGACTGCCCTACCACTCTGCTTGAGTTCCAAGAATCTCTTGAACAATACTGACTTCTGGGCAGCTGGAATAAACTTCTCGCTAAAGCGAGCCTTGAACTGATCCCAAGTAACCTGATCTTCTGGAGTAGCTGTTCTAACGGCATTCCACCAATTCATCGCTCGCCCTTGCAGCTGACGAGACGCTAGTCTTCTCTTCATCGCATCTTCAAGACCCAAGTCATCGAAGATACGATCACAGCTATCCATCCAGTCTTGAACATCTATGGCCGACTCCGTCCCGTGGAACGGCTTCCCACCAAGGTTAGTGTAATCCTTGCACAACTTGGCGAAATCGACCCTAGGCGCCTGCACTACTGAGCCAACACCAACTCCGGGATTGGGAACTGCCCCTTGCACTTCTCTAAGCATGTCTCTCATGAGGTTAGTAAACATCGCCCTCATGTCAGCGACATTCCCCTGGTTGGTCCCTCTACCAGCACCCCTCGTGTCTCGGCTCATCGTCAATCTGAAAAAGGGAAACGATTAACGACCCCATAGTGGTGCTAGTGCAGTGCGACTTCATTCTTATACTACCAATAGTATATACATATATAGCTTTTGAAAACCAAAGTAATCACAAATACGCGCTCTCATATACGTACTATCTCTCCCTAGTGTCTTTCCCTAGGTTAACTACGCAACCTAGAGCTCTGATACCAAGTGTGACGGCCCGCCCCGCACCAACCGACATTTACTCCAAAAGCGCGTTGTACACATGTCCACTTAGCACGGAACGGATCGTCAGAAGGAAAAAGGAAGAAGGAAATGAACTAACAAAGAACCTGTAGAATGTCTCACAGCGCATAGAATAAAATATAATAATAACATACTTGACATAAAACAGGTGAGACAGTGCATAAGTTGAAAACCAGAACTAAACATCATAGCAGCGGAAATCCAAAATACAGCTTATTACAACTTTTCAAACTGTCTCAAAGCAAAAGTAAGATAAAGGAGGTACACTACTAATGCCCAAGTAACGACCACCAGCGACACAGGGAGAATATATATATATATTATACGTGGAAGCCTCCTGCCCGCCTCCGAATCAGCTACTCGCGCATCACCAGTTAACCTGTCTCTAGTCTGCTCGTGTGAGCACCCAGAGTAATAAGAGGAGACATAAAACTCTGGGTCAGACATAAAGCCTGGTATGAGCGATAAGCATCTAAAGTGAACAATAACAGGTAGACTAGAAACATACCTGAACCTGGACCTGCAACCAAAGAGTTAGCACTACATACCGTACAACACTCTAAGGTACCATATCAAACAATGTAAAGATACGGAGGTGGGGGAGGTGTGCATGTCATAGTGATGGCAAACAATCAAACATAGCATCCATCCTCACATCTCTCACTCAGTGCGTAAAGTATACGATATTCACCACTTCGATCACCCAACATATCTTGCTACGATCACTTTGCCCCCATGAAGTCATAAATGGCTTCACTGCACTGATAACGTAGCCACTAATCCTTCGCTATGTCCACTTGCCCCATGGAGTTATTCACCCCATCTGCGCTGGCTCATAGCCTTACTAATCCTTACTAATCATTTAAGATTTTATGAACATTTTTCCCGAATTTTATCATGTTTAAATTCGCTAATTAACACTAATTACCCTTAATTAGCCATAATTAGTGCAAAACTATGCAAATCACTCACCTTAGCCACAAATAAACTAAGATCTGAAATAAATCTCTGATTTGATGCAAATCCCAATGCTAAACCGTAGCTACAATGTTGATTTGGTGTAGATCTCCCTTGACTAGATGTTGCTAAGCTTAATCCTTGATCAAAAGATGATTTGGAGGTGATTTAGAGGTTAGAGGCCATTTCTAGGGTTTCTTGGAGATAAGTGGAGGTTAGAAAACTAAAATGGAATGATTCTCTAACTCATTTCAGCCTCCCCATAACCCTAATCCCGAAATGGGTTATGGGCCTATCCACTAATCACCCTATTTGGCCCGGTTAAGCAGTTTTTCACCTTCCAAACCGTAATTCAGCCATATCTCCCAAACGGTAAGTCCGTTTGGCTATTGTGACCACTCTACAGAAAGGTAAACCATCAAACGAATCTAACTGAAGTGGTTTCAGGTCAAAATTCCTTTCCAATCAAAAGTTATAGCCAAAACAAGATCAACTAGGGGCAAAATGGTCATTTAAAATCGACAAAAATAATAAGCATGGGAAATGACTCTAATAGATGTTTCCCAAAGTTACATGACCATACGACTTCATATAAGAAAGAAATAAATATTCTACGATCCTCCGATGCGTAGAATGTGGGTCATTACACATGACCGACCACTCATTTCGCTTGAGTGTATCGAATGTATATCACCAACGGTTGGGATCAACAACCGTTTCCCGAATGGGACAGCATCAATAATAGATTTTTAGAAGTAAATGAAACTCTAGATCAGGTGATTATACACCCTACTTCGGTGCGACCGACTTAGCCATGCTGCCTGCCCGATTTCTGTCATTTACCGGATGTGAGGCTAGAAGCTACGCTTTATCATCACACCAGATTCACTTTGAATGCCACATCGTCAAATCCATCAAATCACCGATTGACGTCCTCAACCATACATTATGTGTTAGCTAAAAGAAGTTTCCTTCTCCGCTTCCACTATTGGTACGGTTGGAGAAATCATTATACGTGATCGTCTGGAAATACTCTATCAGACATCCGTCCATACAAGTCATCCAGGAACAGGATGAACCGAAGGCACTATTCTGTAAACAGGATAGCCCTTGCATAACTCCGTCTTCAATTTCCTTTGGCATATATGATTCACAACGCTTATGCCAATACAGAGTGGTTCTTTGGATAATAATCCAACCGGTCTCTCCATATTAACAACGTTAAAATGGTCAAAACTTCGATAGTCTGTGATTTAACTATCGAAGAAAAACAGGTGTGCAAACAATGATATTATTTCCAAATGGAAATTTATATCGATCAAACATCATTCAACATTTTACTTATCTCATGTTTCCCTATATTCAGTATTTCTTATTTTCTAAATTTGGAAAATATACGTTATTAACAATGGAAAACATTTCCATTTCTTGTTTTCTTTATTAGAAAACATTTCTGGTTTCTTATTTGGAAAACATTTCCAAAACTTCTTCATTGGGCTTAGACAGATGTTTAAACAAACCATCGCGATGCCAACTCAAACCATTTCCTTTACTGCCGAACCTTAACTATTCCTTAGTTAAAAATGAAGTCAATCAAGTTGGGGTAATACTACCTCTCAAACCTTAACTGAACAACGTTTCTAACCTTGAAATAGACAAAGTTCATCCTTCTAATTCTTTAACAAACTTCCTTACGTAACTCTCTTCCAAATCTTTTCTATTCGATAAATCTTTTGATTTAACTCTAACTCTATTCACTTAACTCCTATCGAATAAACTATATTCGATAACTCTTTTAATTCTATTTAACTAAACTATATATTCGATTACTCCTTTATTCTATTCGAGTAAACTATATTCGATTAACTCCTTTTACTATTCGAATAAACTATATTCGATTAACTCCTTTTACTATTCGAATAAACTATATTCGATTAACTCCTTTGCTTTAACTCTAATCGATTAAACTAACATCGATTAACTCCTAATTGGTTTAGCTCTAACTGATAAACTCTAACTGGTTTAACTCTACGCTTTAACCTAACTGATTTACTCTAACCAATTAACTCTAACTGGTTAACCCTAACTGATTAACTCTGGTTGATTAACTCTAATAAATTAATTCTATTCGATGAATTCTGATCGAATAACTCCTTTTGGCTAAACTATATTTGAATACCTCCTTTTAACTTTATTCGATAACTTCCTTTATTCTATTCAAATAACTAATTCAATTAACTCCTTTTTGAATAAACTATTCATTTATAAAGATTAAATTTTAGTAACGGTTCTTCACTTTACAAATGATTTCCTTTTATTCTAACTTATCCTTTGATTTTATAAATATTTCTTTTATAAAAACCCTTTTCCTTTTCTATATAAAATCCATCGATTTTATATAAATAATTCATTTTCAAAATACACTTTGAAAAATCCCCTTTTCCATATCTGGTATTTCTTATGGTATTTCACATACCATATAACAACGATAAATATCGTCCAAACACACATAATCAACAACAGATTATATATCATATCATATATCACAATATATGAATCACATTAAAATAAATGTTGAGGAATCCAGTTGGATTCCTCCAACCTGTTTCCCTGCATCACATATGTTAAACAATATAGATAACATCACTTTCAGTTCCATATGATATATTTTGTTAAACAGAATCAATATAGAAATTCAACTAACTGACTAGCAGTTCAATCAAACAGTCAACAAATAGTCGATCAGCCAATATTTAACAGTTCTAAAAATACAACATGAAATTATAAACTGTTCAGAGTTAGTGAGATTTACTCACATTCGACTATCATCGTTAATTAACGATAATTGTCGCTTGATTCAGACTAACAATTTATTTTGCTATAAATTGTAATGAGCTCGGATTCGCTCCCAGTCAGTTCCATGGTGTAGCCACCGTCCATACGATCCCAACGCAACTTACGGCTCATCAATCTGTTTTCGTATGATCGAGATACCACATTAAGAATACACATTTAATTTAAATTAATAACTTTAATTTACTAAGAATCGGGCCTTTACCCACTCATTCAGCCCAAACCCGCCAAGCCTGTACCACACTTTCTTCCCCGATGACCCAACCTGGAGTCGCTGCTCCTTAACACTTTCATGACCGAAACTTCAACCACCAATCTCTCCTCCCATGCTTCATAATTCTTCAAACCGAATACACCACTCATCTCCTCTTCATGACTGCTTCCATTTCGACCCTACTAGGTTCAGCTCGATCTTCCCCTTGCCACCGCGAGCCCAGGCTTTCCACCGGATCGGCGAACCCCAAATCGAACCGAGTTCCACAAAATTACCATCACCGAAACCAAAAATCAACCACGAACCCAATTCTAACATCAATTCGACCTTCGATTGCCTGTACCTCCTTAAAGCTCGAACCCTAGGCGTTGCTGGCGGCATTCCAACTGCAGGAGAAAGCATCGAGCTTCATAAAAATGATACCAACTCGAAGCCCTTGATCCCATGAATCCAAAAATGGGTGTATCATGATTTATTGGATTAAGTTTGATTTTATAAAAATCTAGGAAGATGGAAAAATATTCCTGAGTGTTGTATTTTCTCGTTTGGTGTTTTAGAGAGTGGCGACTGAGAGAACGCATATATATCGGGAGCACTTGTGTGTGTGTGGTTGAGAAGGAGAAGGATGTGGCCGGTTTTTGATCACATAACCATTCTAGGATATTTACTTTTTATTGTTTTATATTCATTTCAGTGTTCTAAAAATTCGTGTGATCACACACTATATTCAAAAATCACGAAACTGGATATGTAGCTAGAGTTCGACATTACGGTCCCAAGGAAACTGGTTTCGCCGAATTCCGACTCCGTATGCTCACACAGCGTATTTTTAACCATCGAAATATCGACTGTTTTTCACTCTAAAAATCCGTACGGCCACATACTGACTTCAAAAATCACAAAAATGGACATCTAACAATAATTTGACATTGCGGATCCAACAAAACTAGTTTCGTCGAATTCTGAGGTCGTTTGCAAAACTGGCAATTTTTAAAGCTCTAAATAACCCTTTTAAATATATAAATATATTTAAAAGAAATTAAATTAAATATTTATAAATAAATATTATCGTATATATTCACAATAGAATATCATACATCTCCCGGGTAATTATATATTCGATATTCCAAGTCCAGGTTGAATCAAATTTCAACTTATATTGAAATTCTCTTTTATAACGTATATAAAGCATTACAAATTATAAAGGAATTTCACAGCGACTTTTCTAAAATTTAATTTGGATGTAAATCAAAATCTACACGACGAAATCCCGAGTTTTCTCTTCCACTAGAAAGATATACTCCACCGGCTCCACACGTTTCTTGTTTCACAGAAATCCGGCTTAAGACGAATCCTGTACATTCAGTTAAAGTTCGAATCATCAATTTACAAACTGCAGTGCCAATTCGAGCTCGATTTTAATTATAATATAATTATACGTTCAAACTGTCATTCAAATAATATATTCGTTATTCTAATTCAATTCTAAACTGAATTAAATATCACAGACGATCCAGTTCACACCATATCACCATTTCAGCCAATTCTGATATTTCAGAATTAAATATATTATTTAATTTATTATTTTAATTAAATATTCACCATTATTTAATTCCACGACCATTAAATCCTTTTAATCGCACTTTAAATAATTAAATAAATTAATTATAATACCTCTGCCAATGCGGGTCATTACAATTACATAGCAGCGGAAAATAATACAAAGCACAACTGAAGGAGATATATGG
Source organism: Allium sativum (assembly GCA_030737875.1). NCBI lineage: Eukaryota > Viridiplantae > Streptophyta > Magnoliopsida > Asparagales > Amaryllidaceae > Allium > Allium sativum. Next base: position 294,575,629 of record CM060909.1, read on the forward strand.
ATACGGAGCTTTCCGGATATCATTCCAGCTGTAAATCAGGATCCTGTGAATATAAATCTGCAAAACCAAAACTACTAGCTGCCCATGCCAAAATAAGGGCACCTAAAGTTTAGGTTAAAACAATAAACTCCAGGTCAGTCATGTGACTGGTGTGAGAACTAAAACAGTTATTAATCTTTATTTTCAAGTTAGGTAAATCAAGGGACCACGCCGTATAACACGGAACGGGTTTCCTCCCAAGAATACCAGTGCATAAAACAACAACGCAATGCTAAATAAAGAAAAATGAAGCTGTTATAAGACCCAGGTCCCATCACACAATGCAACGCAAGCCGGAGGATAGGGTTTTTACCTTATAACAGCCAAAGAATGCTTGATACGCTAAAAACAAATCATTTGATACTATTATAAGTGTATAGTGTATAAAACAATTTCAATCATAAGTATCAATCATAGACGACATAAGTGCCCCATACCACTATGTCGCCATACTAGGCTCTACAAATAAATACGCAAAGTCACGTATTGGAAGCTGGATTCCCATCTGTGAACCGAGGCAAGGGATCGTCCTTTACCGAATTCGAGACAATCTAGCCTATGTCTCAGGCAAGCGCTCAGACAAGACTTGGATCGTCAGGGCCGGTCCACCGATGTGGATTATTATGCCTGAACACTACGTTTCCCCGCCCTTTGGGGCGTAAATGAGCCAAATGACTCCATCAGCTCCACACAGTCACCGATATATATGAGGCCCCTCGCAACAGCAACAACCACACAGGTGAAAATAATATAATGTCAGGGCTGGAAGGTCACTGACACCACCCTAGCTAGAAGGAAACGCATGCCCTTCCTGAGGTCCTCTCCCATTTCTGGTTCACAATCGGGGTGTGAGGCTCGCGAATCAACGCTACACAAAGCTATGCCATACAGGTCGTACTTTGATCATCAACCACAAGACTCTGCTTTTCAACAAAAGCTTTGATCATTAGCCACTTAGGCATGCCACACAGGCAATTCACTCCATGCGACTGATATCCATCAATATATAACCCCTGAGCTCGTACGTCTCAGAGAAGGGCGTCAAGCCAAAGAATAAATTCTCCGCCGCCAAACAGATATATATTTAATAGAAATCAATCACACAGAATAAAATCCATTGTCAGACACACAGTCCATTTACAAGTTCGTTCTGGGTCTGAACGAAACCGGAGGCGCCTTGTACCTCGCATATCCATCGATCTCTAAGTATGTCTGGACGATCACCAACTGATTCCCTCCTCTTGAGTGTACAGCCCAATCAAGATCATCAGTAATCACCCAAACGATGTGAAGACCTCCGGTCTTCGACCACCGTCTTCATCCTCGGCACCACGTCGAATCAGTTATTCGGAATGGGATAAACCCGGTCTTTCTGAATAACTCGCATATATAATAAACAAGTGTTACAAAAACACAACATACTCCTCATTCCAATTCAGAATATTCTTTTATTCAAATATTCTTATACTTTGGGAAAGGTTCCCATTAATTTTATTAAAGATAAATTCTTTAAATTTATTCTTTAATCTTCTTTTGAATATCAATTCAAACTAGTCGGGATTAGCGAACCACACCAAAGTAATCATTTATTTTATTTCCCAATCCCAACCTATTCACCCCATGAAGTAAAACTGGTCATACTTCATATCTAACACCACGGTGTTTTTGGTAAATTTAATTACCATTTCACGTTCAAATCTAATTAAAGATTTAACTATCGCTTGGAGCAAAACTGGTGATACCCCATTCTCGATCACTTCAATCTAATTAAAGATTCATTAAAACTCCACGTAGTTTTAATCTTCCCAAAAATCAATATCCTGCCTTTAACTAGGTTAAAGAACCAATGTCATCTAAAACACGGTTCACGATAAACCCAAAATCACATTCCATTAATTATCGGGTTAAAGAACAAGTGTTATTTAAAACACCATTCACGATAAATCCCAAAATCAATTCCAATTCAATTCCAATTAAATACCATTTAATTGGTACACTTCATTAAATCTAAATAAAAAGATTTAATCTTTTTCTCAACTGGGTTTAAGAACAGTGTTAATGAAGACACCATTCACGACAAACCCAAATCACATTTGATATTTAATACAAGGCTCTGAATAGAAAATATATCGGCTTATATTCAATATCAAATTCTACGACCAACAAATATCGTATTGGAAATAACGATATAAATATATCTTTCAAATTCCCATAACAATATATGTATCATCACGAAATCCAACATTGAAATATTCCAAAGACAATTTCGGTTCAAATCCATTCCAATTTAATTATTGGAAATTCTGATTACTTTTAAAACCATTTCAAATCCAATTTATTTATTTTAAAAATAAATGGATTTTAATTCTAGTTCAAAACTAGTTCATTTGGATAAAAATCTATTTTTTATCTTTTCAAATTTGGAATTTTTCATCCCAATTCTTCACAAATCATTTCTTATGATTTTACACAAACTATTGATATTTTTAATAATTTTATCAAGGCCCGTACAATCGATTTCCATCAACGGCCATCGAACTGCACTTACAGCAACCTTTTCCAAATTTGATTTAGACAAAATTCCAAATCCAACCATTAGATTTCTAATTTCTAATATTCGTTAGAAAGCCCTTTTCGATACGAACTCAACGGTTCCGGTTTTAGGAGAATCCGACGGTCGGATCTCCCGTAATATCCATTCGAAGCCAATGGTTGAAATTCGTGAACTGTCGCGGCGCGTTCTATTCAGGCCATTTAATATATATAATATATATATTATATATATTTCGTCGATTTCCTTTTAAAACGTATTTTATAAATCGTTTTAAATTCGTTTTCGAAACGATTTCAACTTCATATTCAATTTCGAATCAAAATTGTATATTCCACATCATCGATATACAAATGATAATATTTTCAAAACGTTATATTTTGAAATCACTTTCTTTCTTATATTCATTATAAAAATGAATAAAATTGATATAAATATAGTTCACATCAAAATGGCGTCAATCTAATCAACACGGCTTTTATTCAGCGCATGAATGTTTATTCTATTCAACACATGAATATTTATTCTATTCAACACACGAATATTTATTCTATTCAACACATGAATTTATATTATTCAACACATGAATTTAATTTTCTATTCAACACATGAATTTATTTTCTATTCAACACATGAATTTATTTTCTATTCAACACATGAATATTTATTCTATTCAACACATGAATTTATTTCTATTCAACACATGAATTTATTTTCTATTCAACACATGAATTTATTCTATTCAACACATGAATTTATTTTTCTAATATTCCTTATTTTCCAAATCGGAATGAGGCCCAATCAATTACCATATAAGGTTAATTATATGGATTTTCTACAACACATGTATATAATAGCAACGATAAATCATCAACCATCATCCAGAGTACACCACACAACTGCAAAAGCATTAAATATCAATAATTAACGCTTACACAGTCTGTCAATAATTAACGCCTTTTGTCACTTTCGTTGTCTGTGTTCGCTACATATATAAAAATCAAATTTTTATTTCACCACTATAAATTAACATTTTTATAATCTCTACTATATAAATCATATTTTTATAATCTCTGCTATATAAAAATCATATTTTTATTATCTCTACTATATAAAAATTATATTTTTATTCTGTCTATAATATAAAAATTATATTTTTATTCTTTCTATAATATAAAAATCATATTTTTAATCTTCACGTATAATAAAAATCATATTTTTTTCCTATGCTTCTATATAGATAAAAATCTAATTTTTACTACCCTTCTATATAGATAAAAATCGAATCTTTATATTCTCTACTTCAATATAGAAATCATTTCTTTCTCTTATGGAAAAATCATATTTTTCTCTCCTGAAAAATCACATTTTTCTCTCATGAAAAACCTAAGCTTTTCTAAAATAAAAATAAGAGTTTTCCTTACATAAAAATCAAAGTTTTTCTTATATAAAAATCAGTTTTTTATACACAAAAAAAATCAGTTTTTATAACATAATAAAATCATTTTTTATAACATAATAAAATCAGTTTTTATAACATAATAAAATTAGTTTTTAAAACATAGTAAAATCAGTTTTTATAACATAATAAAATCAGTTTTTAAAATAAAACGAAAATAAAAATCTCACCCTTTCTACGTTCGGAGGAGGAAGAGAGTTCGCCGGATGTTGGTGGCTCGATGCAGGTGGTTTCCGTCTTTGGGGGGGAGGGGGTTTGATTTTGGGGGCGTCATCGGTTTGGGGGTCTCGCGGGTTGAGCTGGCGCGGGAGGAAGGAGGGGGCGTAGCAGGTGGCTCAGCGAGGTGGGGGTCTTAGGGTTTGGATGGCGGCGGATGGTATGGGTTTGGGGCATTTTTGGAAGGAAGGGGAAAGGAAGAGGATCGGAGGGCTGGGGAGTCAGGCGCCAGCGGCGGTGGAGCCTACCGCGGCGGCGGCGACGAACAGACGCGGGGGAGGGGGCTGCGGCGTTTTCCACGATCGCCCCCTTTTTCCTCTTTTTTTTATCTTTCGGGTTTGACTATCTGGGAAAGGGCGTGGGAGAGAGAAGGTTTATATAATTATATATTTATTTTATTATTTTTGATTTCCTAAAAGCAACTTTTTATTTTCAACTCGAAATTGAACCCATCGACTGTCGTCCCTAGCTAATTACCCCCATTCCGAACACAATGAGATATGTATCGTAAGCCAGTTCAGCCGTTTCGATCTATTTCCGTTCAAAATCAAAATATAACTTTATATATTGAATTTGAACGCACATTTCAATTTACCGGGGCCACATACTGATTCAATAAATTCCAGAAAAATATTTTCTAGCTTCGTATTGACGATACGGTCCTAACAAAACTAATTTCATCGAATTCTGAAACCGTTTGAAAAATGGTCATTTCCAGTCGATTAAAATCAACTGAAACTGGTCAAACGCGTTTTCCTTTGCCACACTCACATATTGATTCAAAAAATTACGAATTTTGAAACCTAGCATTAACTTGACATCATGGATCCAACAATAATGGTTTCGTCGAAAACCGAGGTCGTTTGCAAAATTTCCATTTTTAAGGGCTAGAATTCCATAGCGACTATTCTGAAATTTCAACTGGGCATAACTTTTTATCCCTGCTATGAAATTTTGATTTTTCGGATTCGTTGGAAAGATATTCTCAATTAGATTTTAATATTTTTGGTTTCGCTAAAATCCGGTTTATTTTGAATCCTGTACATTCATTTGAAATTTGAAATCGAATTTTCGAACTACCGCGCCATTTTCAATTCCTTTTATAATTAAAAATAAATAATTATGTATTAACGTCGAACTATATAAATATGTACATTCTAATTCTATTCAAAATAAATTTCTCGTCGTTATTATTTAAAATAATTCATTTTAAATATTCAAAATTCACTAGAATTGCCAAAATAAAATTTTTAAATTGGCTCGGATTTCCGGATTATTACAGGGGACATTTCAAACTCTAACCTAATGTCATTTATTACGCTAATATAATGTTAATTATGTTTAAAAAAATAATATAATAATAAAGCCTAATTAACATAACTTTCGTATAAATGGGGAAATGTTCTAATCAGGATGGCAATTGTCATTTATCCAAATTAAGGCCATAAAATTTTAAGTCTTTCCCTATTTTACCGCTATAAAATAACATGATGGCATAATGAATATATAGCAAATAGCAGTAATGGAAAACATACACATACATATCAATTACAAGTTGTATACTACGCATGTAGAAAAAGGTTTGAATATTAAATTAAAAATAGAGTACTTCATACATTCAATTTATATTTTACCCAATCCACCCTTTTTATGGTGTTATATAGCCAAAAATGTTCGCATTTGACTTATTCCAATTTATGAATGCGTTTACACCCAAATTTGGATCCAAACCCATTTCAGTTATGAAAAAAATCAAATACCAACCTTTTTAGGCCAAATCAAATGATAATTGTGATGAATGCATAAAATATAGATAATAATACAATACTTATGTTTACCTTTAATTCAATACGAAACCACAATTCCACAAAACCAATACAACATGACAATTCCCTACGTGATTACAAAGTAGAAGATTCGGGGATTTTTCATGTTTTACATTATCGCATAACCAAATCTTCATAGGCATAATAATTCATATAGCAAACTGATAATAATATAAATATGCCTTTAAGAAAAACTAGATTCCACTCACAAATTAAGTGGGGATGTGATAGAAATCTCAAGATCTGCGACAGTCCTCAACGTTCAAGCAAGCTCTAATTGATCTCCTAACAATATAAATATAAGAAACATATAATTGGATTCTTATATATATTGTTTGTGCTAAATTCCAACTTTTTAAACTTATATAAATTGAAATAGAGAGATATAGAATCGAGGTAGAGAAGTAGAAGAACCTTCACCCTTTTTCTCTTTATTTTTCTATGGAATTCAGCAGCATGGAGACATAGGTTTAGAATAATTAGGGTTTCTAGTGTGTTGTTTGAGGGGTTATTTATACTAGCTCATGTGAGTTGGAGCCGTCGGATTAATAAAAATTAATCTAAACCATCCATATAAGCGCAACATCTTGGAAAACCCTAATCACATAGCCTCATTGGGCTGTTCCAGCCATCAAGGGGGTCGACCCCTAGCGGTCGACCGTCGATCGACACCCCTTAGGGGGAGCGGTCGACCTCCTTTAGGATGGAACGCCCTGAGCTGCTAATTTTATTAATTATGTTCTTATTTTGCTTCATTCTTTTCCATATATCCAATATACGATATCCCTAAATCTTATCTCCAATTTTGAATTTTGAATTTCCCTCTTTTTATTTTAAATTATTATTTGGACAATATATATAATATTCACATAATTATATATATATATTGCGTACATTTTCCAAATTCAACTATTCATAACTTTTCCATACATTGACTGTTTTCAACATATTACATATGAAAACGATTCAGAATTTCGCCACGAATCCAAATAAAAGAGTTTCATAGCCATATTCCTAAAGCTGCAAATCTCATTTTCCAGCTATATGATTTAATTGCTTATTTTTAATTATTTAATTTATTATTGATACTTACGGATTTTACGGGGTGTTACAGAATTGGTAAATGGATTGGATTAAAGAAGTTTTAAAGTTTAAGGCTTATTATTTATAATAGTTTATTTAGTAAATGAATTCAGGAGAATAATTTATAATTGGAAGAAGAGGTTACTAAATACAAGTTAAGGTTTATAAAACCATATGATAAGTGAAAAAAGTAAATTAATGTGATATTAATATTATTATTAATACTAGTTTTTGTGTTACAAACTTTTATTTATCTTAAGATAAAAACGTTGTCGATTAAGGTCTGAGAGGTAAATAGAATACCCCAACGTAAACTACTTCAGGATTATTAAAGAATGATATTAGTTTGTAATGGTAAAGAGGTTCTGTACATATAATAATATTTCCAAAGTAAATAAAAAGGGTTTGTGAATTATAACGATATTTCCGAGGTAAAGAAATATAAAAGGGAGATTTTGAGAAATTGCCTATTATGAAGGAATAAGTACTGATTATTGTTTTCAAATTAATGAAAAGAGGAGAAGTTTAAGATAAGTACATAAAATCGATTTCTATGAATCGATGAAGAGATCTAAATGAATAATTTTAATATAAAGGGCCTACACTGCTGAAATACTAATATGTACTGTTTGAGTTGATAGTTAATAACCTGACTATCATTGAAATATGTTATTAGACTTTTGACGTGTTGTTTCAAGAGACCGGGATAGGGACTAGACCCAAAAGCACTTCGAACCAACTGTGCATTCACGACTAATTTGATTATAAAGATGGAGCAGTGAAGTCTGTGGAACTTCGTGAGCGGAAGAACTACTCGTTAAAGTTCTCTAGCTAGCTATCAGAGTTATTATGACTAGTGATTCTGTCGTGATTGAAATCTTCGGATTGCAAGGACTTCTCGCTACTGATCCGTGGGGTGATTCCTATATAGGATGTGGTAGAAGGGTTCCTTCGGTTCATCATGTTCCTGGATGACTTGTATGGACGAATGTCTGACAGAGTATTTCCAAATGATCACGTATTATTGATTTTTACAAATATACCAAGTTTGGTGGTGGAGAAGGAAACTTCTCATATCTTAACACCTAGAGTATATATGTGGACGTCAATTAGTGATTTGACGGATCTGACGATGTGGCGTTCAAAGTGAATGATGATATGATTCTCTAAAAGGTAATCGTGACCTCAAGCATCATCAACCGGGAATGAAAATGACAGGAATCGGGGAGGCAGCATGGCTATGTGGGTTATTCCTGTTAGGGTATATTGTCACCAAATCGAGAGAAATTCCATTTTCTCTTTATTCAGTCGCTTCTGCATGCTTTCGAATAACGGTGGCTTGAGCCCAACCTTTGGTGACATATATTCGATACACTCAAGCTCAATGAGTGTGGCCGGGGTGCAAGAAGTTCTTGTTGAACCCCAATGTATTACTCTTTAGAGATACACCACCGGAAGGCGATCCCATACCTTTTCATAGTTGGAAATCCACTCTCCAATAAGCGCCATGCGGTTTTTGGTTATATAATAAGTATGTAGAGCATGAGATGCAAGCATTCTGCTAGATGGTTATTTATTTGTGGTCTGATAGACACTATTATAATATCACCGAATTTTGATATATCAAAAATGTTTGGGGTTATCGTGAGGTAAAAACCGTCTGTGTTCATGTGTGGACTGGACTGGTCTTACGATTATCCTTTTATTTCAAAGGATTTTTATAAAGTTAAACAAGATGTTTGTGTTATGGATTTATCGCTGAAAGTACTTCAGACTGATCTGGGTGGATTTTGCTTTGCTTCAAATATGCTTGGTTCAGACCAAGTATATTATTATTTTAGTTTTTGCTTGGAGTTCCAGAAGAGGGGCTGAAGTCGAGACGTATATCTGTACTTTTTGGTATTGATTTATATTCCGTTGTGTGTGCTGTATTGAACTGAATGTGTACTTTGATGTTGTAATTATATATATATATATATATATGTGTGTGTGTGTGTGTGTGTGTGTGTGTGCGCGCGTGCGTGCGCGTGTGTGCTGTTTCTCTTGTGTAAAGAGTTTGATATATTTTATTTTATTTATTCCGCTGTGAGACTCTGATCTTCTTATTCTTCTATTCTAAAATTTCTTTCTTTCTTTCCTCAACCTATAATTGCTTTCTATTAACAATATGGGTTTTCGATACTTGGGTTTTGGCAAGTAATACGGGATAATGTATTATTGTCGAAAATTCGAGCATCGAAGTTTCTAGGTCGTTACAGATCTTCTTTTTCTATCTACCCCATCTTAGCATGGTAGGAGGTCTCTGTGAACTTCCTCGTCGTGAAATTGTGCTATATTAATCACCATCCATCGATTCACTAGCTAGATATAAATTAGTGCATGGACATTGCAGTGAATTATTTACCCCAATCAATTTCGCATGCACGGTCATCTATGCTACACGCTAGTTGTCGCCCCACCTCTTTAACCACTTATTTACTGCTTTCAACATGGCATGTCCAATCTCAATCCCTGATATGAGACAATCAACTCTTGATCTGAATGGAAATGTTTCAAGTATGGGTTCTACCAAACAATATTCTAATTGCGCTCTCCCCATACTCGGTCCCATGACTTGAGTTTTATTTATTGACTCAATCCATGGTCTGAGTCTTACCTATTGCCTCGGTCCTAAACCTGAGCCTCTATTATGATATTCTACCAAGACAAGTTTCTAATATCATAATAGGTTTTATTCTTTTCTTCTAATTCATTTTATTATGGTGTTCCAAAATCTTGAGACAGTTTTAAATATCATAATAAGTTTTCCATTTTTCTTTCTTTCAAATTATAACATGTGTCATAATTTATTTGCAAATTTCGAAGATTTTCCTATTTAATCGAATTTCTTTTTATTATAGATCCATCTATTTAACAAATGTATTCTGCAAATTTAGCGTTCCATTATTTAAACCGTACTCATGAAATTCAAGCTCTTTGCATTATTTATCACGTTATAAAATTACATTTTAAAACCAACATTCATGTGTTCATTAGCAGTTAAGAGAAGTTGTAACATAGCTAGAAAAAATTATAAATAATTGCAGAAAACAGAAGAAAAGACCGGAAATATACTTGCAGAAAAATAACATAAATTCGAAGAAAAATTGTAAACTATATCTACTAAAAACCCTATTATTGTGGTTACTAAAAAAAATCGAAAATAATAATTACCACTCACGTGTTGTCCTTAGCTGTAGTTCGCAGTCTTCCTAGGTTGCCTACAAATTTATTTTTAAAATCTTTTCTTAAAAATTATTTAGATTTATGACACGCCTCAAGCAAAAAGAATCCAGAAGGAGAAAATTTGCTTGTGAGAGAATGGTTAGGCTTAGGATCTTATTTATAATGGAGTTAGGGAATCCCAGATCATACGATTGGCAGATTAAATATGGTTCAACCACGTCATAGACCTAGATTTAACCATTCGATTCAAGAATTGACGCACCAGATCTCATAGATTAATTTTTTAAATCCATCGATCTCGTACCTAGACATTTTCATGTCCAGGCAAAATGGCGAGTCAACCTATGCATTAACCTAGGCAAGGGTCGAGTTGATTTGGCCTATGTTTTTTTAGTTTTGTTTCATTATATTCTGAACTTGGATTTTCTTGATTGCTTAATCCCTTGATAATTCTTTTATAGAACCATTAATTTTCTTATATTCATTTGAAACACTAACATACAAACAATGAAGCTCTATGCACGGGTGTGCCATTAAAAGAATTACAATAATGCACACATAATATTTTGCATATTCGTCTTTATTATGTGCATATGTTTTAAGGACAATTTTGGTAATGTCTCTATTAAGTTTCAAAATATATATAAAACATGATTACCAAAAAATACATATGTAAACCAGGTTCATCTTTTTCGAAAATCATCAAAATAATAATATAACAAGCTTCTAATTTCAAAACTTATTTCATTTATATTTGTCTTCGTATTCTTGTCAGAGGAAAAAATGGATCAAAAAAATTCTAAGCTCTAGGAGAATTTGCAGAAATTTAAGCATTTATTCAAAATGTTACAGACACACAAGCAATTATAGGCAATAATTGCATAATTTTGTGTTATTCTTGATGAGCGTTTCAAAATTTCAAATTTCGTTTTAAATTATGTTCAACATCACTATTATTATTGTGGAAAAGATGGAAAAGATTAATACGTAACTAACATAAACAATATCACTTTCAATTGAAAACTACAGACAAATTTACAATTTTATATAATAATTGCAGATATTTCCGCAGTTTTATGATGTTTGCAAATATTAAATGAATATATGCATATATGTTTGGAATACGTTTCAGTAGTTCTAATCCCTTTTGTATTTATTTTTCATTTTTTTAAATGGTGTAGTCTAAATATTTACAGTTTTATGAAATTCTTCGTTTAGAGCATTGGAAAAAAAAAAACATGAAACAAATTCGCTATAGTAAACTAGTTTCACGTACCTATTTTGCATTTCATAGCTGAGAGCAATGTGATTTGAAACAAGTTTCGTTTTAAGGATATGCGTCCTATATTCAAGTAAATTATTCGTAGAAATCTTATTTTTAAGTTCAATTTACATTTCCATATACATGGCGTAAGTGGTCAAGACACGGTTTCCAAATTTATCCAAGCCAATTGTTGATAAATTTAACCGCTGACGTTCCCCAAAACGGCAGCGGCGACCACATAAAAAACGCAGCATTCTGAAATTGCTGCTCAGAAGCCACGATAAAAGCAAGCGAAAATATGCTTCCATCCTGTTCCAATAATTGACTCAGGCAGGCCCCCACCCTACTCTCAAGCCTTTTTTTTTTTTTTTTTTTCACTACTTGCGAAAATTGACCGTAGATGACATGAGCCCAACATCCACTCTAGTTAGTCCCTTTCTGCTCAGAAAATTTTCCCCAATCCTTAAAAAATCCTCCCTCATCCCCTATTTTCTATTTTATAAAACCAACAGCAACGTAACATTCTTCTGATCCAACATCAACATGGCCCCTACCATTTCACATTTATACCATATCCCCGCATTTACGAATCAAAAATACGCACGCTATAATCAAAACAAAACAAAAGGAATTTCATAGGACTAAGCGAAAGTGAATTCCAATAACTTAGACCATCATCTCTGACTTTGACAACGATGTGTGTTTACATAATACATTAACGTGAGATGAAAAAGCCGCGCGTTTTTTTGTCAAAGGGGCTGGCTCGGGTTGAATTATTTTTTGCTGGGCCGAGGTGGAGTCGGGGGCCCAGGGGAGGGGGACATGGACACGTGGTGGGGCGTGGTGGTCCCGGGTTTCGGGGCATCTGGTCCACGGATCGTGTGGCGCCGAGAAGGTACACGTGGCGGGTAATGGAAGGAGCCAGGGAGGGCTTTTTTTTGTGAATGAAAACCTGGGTGGCGCTGGATTCTGAGATGTGCGTTAACACGGGAATTGGAGGGGTCCCTTGGGGTTTATAATGGTTGTCGAGGGTATATAATGTTTGAATAATAATTAATTCGCGTGATGATACGTTTTGTACAGCGTTGTTTGTCTGTAGTTGCCAACTTGTGTAGGTTCTGTTGTCCACGTTTTCTTGGATCTTTTCCTTGCCTGTTTTTTCCTTTTACAATTTGAGGTTCCAGTGTAATCCCACGCACATTAGAAAATGCTACAGTAACTACTAATTATACACTCAAAACGTTTTCCGAAAGTAAGGATGACGAGCATCATTTATCAATTGTTTGCCGATTTGAAAGCGGTGTAGCTATACTGTATATAACACAGCAGTTTTATTTTTAAATTTCTCTCACATCGTTTTAATACTAACTCAGTATGTCTTCCGCTAGCATTAAGTTGATATATTCAGACATGTGAATCAAAATGCTATCACCCATTACTCATTATTCTATGCGAATACATTGCCGTAGCAATTAAACTTTGCATGTCTTCATAGTCAGAACATGACTGTAAATTAGACACTGTTAAAGAGAACGAAAAGAGGAAGAATGAAGAGAAAATGAAAGAGAAAGTGAAAGGGCAAAGGTAATATATATTACTGCGGCCGTAAATGAGCCGCTGACGGTCAACACATCGGCCGTCAACTACTCATTTCTCCTTGTCAGCCACCGGACTTAGAACGGTTAACAGAACAAAATTTGGCTGCGAACACCCTAAATATTGCAGTGAACCATGAACGAAAAGCTTCAATCATTTATTAATTGCAATTTTAAAGATGCGATTCAGCCCTGAATAATAGAATGCTGTTTTTAAAACATTCCAGTCTTACCTCAAAATCCTGAAAAGTTCTCTAGATCAGCTTTTTGAACCGTAGGATTCTGCAAACTTGAGGAAAAGAATAAAAACAAAGAAACATGGGTTATAGGAATCCCACTGTTAAATCGCTAATTTCTCTGGCCTCGAACCAATAAGGTTCACGGTTTGGACTAAGAAGGTATGCCTATAGCCCTATATATGTTGCCTTGTGGTTTTTAAATTGCTATCCTTCTAAAGGGTTGGTTTCCACATCCACAACACCCTACTCCTCCCTCCCTACACAGACCAGTACAAAATTAAACATACTTGATGGCAAAGTAAATCGTAAATGTTATACATCACTGTATACAAATACAAGTTGAAATCACGAAACAATAAGTGGTTGAAATTTATCCAACTTATCACGTAATCACACCATCACACAAAATGATGTTCTCGTGTAACATTGTTAACGATAAACATTTTAATGCAAGGTCACTTTATGATTTATTACAATAACGACAAGCACGAGCAGTTCGCTCTTCTATTGGAACTTGTAAATTGTAATACTTGAAAGCACAAATATGATTCCACCAAAGTATACTATGGCTGTATGATTGCATCTCCACTCCCAGTTGCAGCTTATGTAGGACCTATGATCCCTTGATAATTTCTTTCTCAAGGAAATCTGCCAGATACCAAATTTGCACAAAGAATAAGTTTGAAAAATCAAAAAAGGGCGAGGCTTTAAAACAAACTCGGGACCAGATATTATCTTAGAAGTTAGAAATACTTGTTCAATGCTGAACCCCCTGTACTAATATGAATGTTTACCAGTATACTCAATAAAGGACGCACACATAAATTATTCAATTCATACAAGAACCTGAATTTTCAAGTGAGATTCAATCTAGCATAAAGCCAAAAAAGGGCAACTTTTGTGTTTAAATGAAGCCAAAAGAACAAGACCCAGGCTGAGTGTTACATACTATCGTGGGGTCACATTATTACTGCATGATGAATAAGTCTGAAACCAATAACATGCTTCTCCAGTTTATATGGTTCCAGGCAAAATGATCAACATGGTAAGGTCTGAAATTTCCACCGCCATATCTCTATACCAGATATTGTTTTTTATATATTTGTCTATCATCATCATTTTATCGTTCATGCTTTAGTGATATTTTAATATTCCAATTTATTATAATCCATCCAATCTAGCAATCAAATAGAAATCCACAAAAGTCAACCAATCTAGCAGTCTAATCCAATAGACCAATCATGAGTGTGACAAAAGAAATTGTGTCTGTATGTAGTGTGTTGTATGGTTGTGAACTGGAATAAAGCATGGAGCATCAGTCACATGTCATGAGTTGAAGCCGCTATTCATGTAACTGAGCTTAGCTTCAGCACATATACATCATATATGTGACTAGCTCAAAGTTTTACAAGGAAAAAAAAACAAGTTGATGATGTGCAAAGTAAAACATTCTGGAGCCCTTGCTTTAGATTCGCTTTGAATCGCTTCTTTTATCTTGACATGTCTAAAAGGTTCAGAACGGGCGATCAGCCAATTATTGGAAGACATAAAACATCAATGTCACTGACACAAAGTTTTGAGTGATTCTAAAACTTTAATCTCATTCGGTCAAAGATATAATACTGTGCAGGGTAAAAACCCTACATACCATTTTCCATTTCATATATACCTTTGGTCAAAAGTCATGAAAAGAGACGACTGTAATTAATCTCAGAAACTGTGCTTCTCTGTCTCATAGTCATAGGTAGTATTATTAGTTTCTAGTCAAACTAAAAGATCATTACGATGTTGGATATACTATACGATAATAAAAAGCAATCACCTGGATCATGATTTGAGATCTAAGCTGCTTCCTTGTTATCTCGCTCACTGTCCTGTGATTTATCAACTTTGAGTCTCTGCCAAAACAAAAAACAAAAAAACAAAAGTAAAAAGATAAACTAAAAAAAAGAAGCTCAAGAACATCAAGCATTATTTTTAAATTGAAGACATGTTAGTTAAAGGTGACATTATTTTTAACTTATACACAGAATGTTAGTTACAACAAACATTTTATTCGGTTTAACTCTATGCAAAATGCAAGTTATTACAACAACAACAACAAAGCCAAATATCCCAAACATGCAAAATGCAAGTTATAACTTGTTGAATTTGGACAACACTATATGCAAAATCAAAAGATCGAGAATGACTTGAAAACGGTGCATGAATCGAAAACTTGAACGCTCAAGTTATCACGAGTTGAAAGAGACAGATTCGCGAGAGACGGCATGAAAGCTCAGACTTCCAGTTGTGAAGCTCAGACGTTTGAGTCATATGGTTATGGGAACCCGAAAGATATCTCCATAAAACAAATTAAAGATAATCTTGTCATCATTATAATCAATCTCTTATACTTTTTTCATCATGGTAATAAAATATCTCTCTAAAGTGGATATACGCTAACACGACGTTAGTGGAACCACTATGAATTTTTTGTATGATTTAGTTTTTTGTTTGTTTGTGATTGAAATCAGTTTTATTCGGATAGTTTTATGTCTTGGCAATTAAGATATTGTGATTGGTCGTTATCACACATCTTACATCGATCTAATCTTCCACGTTGCCATTGAAGTTTGAATTAGAGTGTGTTTGAGTTCAAAACTCAATGACATTTCGTATCAAAGCATTCCTGTTCTTTTATTTGTTTGTCAAAATGTCGGAATTGAACAATATTTCGGAAAGCTCCTCTATGGTTGGTCAAAATAAGTTCTTATTTCCTCTTGTTGGCTCCAGTTTTAGAGATTTTGAGGTAGTTTTATGGTGCTTGTTTTGATGGATGCTTGATCCATTGAGAATAGTATGCCGTATGTCTGTTTTGGAGTTTTTCTGTCTTCGTTGATGGTGGTTGTTATTTCTTGTTGGAGCGGTCTATTGGGCTCTGATCTGCAGGGTTTCTTAGTATTTATTTTTAGCGGTGTTGTAATCCTTGGTTCTTTCTGGGCTGTGTTGTATTTTGTGAGTTTTTGTTTGGGATGGAGCCGATTCTAGTGTTTGTTTTGTATAGTATTAGTTCTAGTAAAAAAAAAAAAAAAAAAAAAAACAACAACAAATAGTGTAGCATCGTATATACATGGATCGTATGCAGTTTCGGATTCTCGACTGGTTATTAACAAGTGAAACAATGATAATTATTTTGAAAAAGGGCAATGAAAAAAAGAAAGCAATCCTAGACGAATCGGCATCGTGTTGCGTTTAATACATAATTGTTGCCGACGAACATCTCAAAATTTGAGGGAGAAAATTGAAAGAGTGAATATTCACTACACTTCAACTTGCCATTGAAGAATGTGATCTCTGAAATTAATGGCGAGACTAACGCCAAGGGTATTAGGGACAAGCTGAACGAACTATATATAAAGAAGTCGCAAACTAATCATTTAATCTTATTGCGAACGTTCTTCACCTATAAGATGAAGGAGGTTACTTCGCTATCACCTATAAGATGAAGGAGGTTACTTCGCTAGTGGCACACCTGAACACATTTAACAGTTAACGAAAATTAAGGCGGTAGATTTGAATATTCACGAAGAGCAAAAGATAATGATTTTGTTATGTTCGTTGTTAGACTGTTATATAAATTTCTCAAATAGCTCGATCTATAGCCCAAAAACTCTGACTCTTAATGATATTATAGTGAGTTCTATTAGTGAGGAGTTGCATGATAAAATAAGGCTGCTACTATTCACACCCGACTTACACTTCCGGCCACCTTACTAAATTTAATACAAATGATTATTTTTTATATTTTTCTGGCCACCATATATTATTCTTTCACTTAGTTATTCACCACCGTACTTCTCTAAAGAAAAACATGTACTTCTCTGTCATTTCAAACTCTAAACCTTAAAAAAGTAGATATTATTTTGTGCCTAATAGAAATGGAAGATGAAGATAAAAAATATTAGAATTGTTCGATTTTTATTGTTTTCTATTATGTTACAGAATATGCTGTAGGTTTTTTTTAATGGTTAGGATTTCCATTGCGTTTAAGGATATTTCTTCCGATCTGTTGGAAATTTAAGGTTTGGAGGATATTAAAGTTGACATGTTGTAATAGAGAATGACAATGTAAGTTTTGACTTGTAGGGTTTTTATCCGTATAATTTATGTATCTTCTTTTACAAATTGATACATTAACTTTTTTTGTCGTTTGATAGAAGGAGTATTTGAATGATGATAAATTGAACAATAAACATGATGGTTGTGATAATAGATGTTCGATCAAATGACTCAAAATACATAGATGTTGATTTGATGAATCATTTCACAACCGACGAAGTAATTACTTATTTATAAAAATTAAAATTGCTAATGTGGTTATGAAAATGGATTATGTTAATTTTTTTCTTGAACTATTTGATTTTAGGTATTTGATTCGCAGAGTACTTTGATGTAAGAGAGTACGGAAGCGTTTGTATAGAGAAAAAAGATAGTGGCCTCTGCATTTTTTTGGTTATTAATTTATATGGTGGTCAGTAGAGAAAATTTAAAATATTTGGGGTGCTTTTAGTTTTGGTGGTCAGAAGTGTAAATAGGGGTGTCAATAGTAGCACCCTAAAATAAAAAGAATTGAGTGTAGCATTAGTGATGGTGTTTGCATTTGGTTACAAATTATTTGTGGCGAAGGAGATGAGAAGAAGGAAAATCGGGGACGTTCTAGATCAAGAAAGCCCGGTTGGAGATGAGTGTTGAAGGAAAGAAATAACAAGTGTATTATTTGCAAGAAACCCGATCACTGAAAGAACAAATGTTCGAAAAAGGATTAAAAAAAAGGAAGTAGCATTTTCATCTGTAATGAAAGAAAGTAGCATTGGTGAGATAGATGGGAATGTATTGACGGAGGTAATATCGAATGTTTAGAATAGCGAATGCATGGTTAATTCGGGTACGTCTTACCATATGATACCGAATAGGAATTGTTTTTCCTCTTATGTCAACAAAGAAAGAAATTCAATTGTTATAAGTAATGGTGTTATATATAAGTCTATGAGTACTGGCTCTATCCATATTCAGGTGTTTGATGGAGTCAATTTTATGCTCAATAAGGTATGCTATGTTGCGGTACTTCGTAAATCTCTTTAGGGCAACTGGATTTTTTAGTATGTAAGACCACTATTGAGAGTAGGGCCGTCAATTTTGTACACGACTCGTAACCCGCACGAAAAAAACCCGACCCGACCCGACCCATTTAGAAACGGGTCATTTTCGGGTCAACCCCCTCTGACCCGTTTAATAAACGGATGGGTTACGGGTTGACCCGCGAACCCGTGGGTTGACACGTCCTAACCTGTTTAACATAAAACATACCAAGCCCAAGCCGTATAAAACCATTTTTATGGAATTCATACGCCCAGCAGAGAGGTATTTTTAAATGTAAAACCATGTATGTGCCTTTTTAAGAGTTGTGTTTTTTAGCAATGTATTATTCTATTTCGGTATGCTTTTATTTTGCAAAATGTAGGTGATAAAGGGATATCTGCAAAATTAAACGGGTCAAAACGGGTTGACCCGACCCGACCCGTTTATAAACGGGTTGGGTTCGGGTTGACATAATATGACCCGTTTATTAAACGGGTTGACTCGACTCATTTAAAAATTGACCCGAACCTGACTTGACCCGACCCGACCCATTGACAGCCCTAATTGAGAGTAATAGTTTGTGGGTTTCGAAGGGTGTGCTTGTGATGATGAAAGGTACTAGAACTCGTAGTTTTCTTATTGAGGAGTCGCTTGTGGTGATCATTTTATGCTTGAAAATGGATTTGATAGAAGCATCGAATATGCTTGTGTATATTTCAAAAGGTTGAAAAATGATTGTTAGATGTGTATCTGCTCTGGTACATGGATGATATATTAATTGCTTCTAAAGATAAAAATAAAATCAACAAGTCGAAAATGTGTTTAAAATCAAAATTTGATATGAAAGATCTTGGGAAGACAGAGAAATTTTTGAGCATAGAGATTAGAAGAAGTCGAAAGCATTTTGAGTTGCAACTGACTCGAAAGAAGTACATAAAGTATTGTCAGTTTACCATGGAGAATGCATGGGCATCAAATACACTTTCACCGTTGCATATATGAAGCATTCGAGTAAATGATAGTTTATCTTAGAGAGACAATGTTTATATAATAAGGGTGCCATATGCAAGTGTGGTTGGAAGTTTAAGATAAGTCATGATGTCTACAAGGTCGGATATTGCATATTGTCGGGATGGTTAGTCGGTATATGAAGGAAAATCGCATTCGGAAGTCTTGAAGTTTACTTTAAGATATCTAGAGATACACCATCCCATGGTCTTGATTTTATCAATGTGAAAAAATGAACTACAAGTTGTGTTGGTTATTGTGATTCAAACTACGTCAGTTATAGAGATTGAAGGAAATTAACCTCCAGACATGTCTACTACGGAGATGAAATTGATGGCTGCTGCGGTGGAAGCAACAACGAAAGCACCATGCTTGAAGCGATTGTTGTGTGACTTAGATTTTGAAATCGATAGTATCAGTGTTTAACATAACAGCCAAAGCGTTATTTACTTGGTGGAGAACTTGACTTTTAGCTCACGTACTAAACATATCAAGGTGAGGGAGTCATTTTTTATAGACATGGATGAAGAAAAGCTTGTATGTCTTCGAGAAGTGCACACACAGGATGATGCGGTGGATATTTTTACGAAAGCATTGTCGGTTGGAAAGTTCGAGCATTGCTCGAACTTGATTTGTTTGATTAGATGCAAGATGTCACGGGGTGGCATGATTGAAGAAGTAGCTTATTTATTGAATGGAAGAGTATCGGTGAGAGATTGAAGTTCTATCTTTTTAGCAAGTACTTGCTTACACTCCCATGTACTTCTATCTTTTGGTGAGATGGTTTTGTATTTGGATCTTAACACTTCGTTAGCGGGTGATGCCATTGCTGGAGCTCATTAGTGATGCCTTTGCCGAAGCTCGTTAAAAAAGTATTCAAATCTTTGTTTTATTGAAGATAGAGTGGGTGATAGTTGGGTACTCTTGGTTCTTGGTGTATGGAATTGGATATAATGTCAAGATAGAGTGTTAAATTTGATGACACTATATGTAGAATTGAAGAGGTTGAGAATCACTTGACAACGGTTACAATGGTGCGTGAATCAAAGCTTGAAAGCTCGAGTTATCACGAGTTGAACCGGCAAATTCACAGGAGAAAACACAGAAGCTTGGACATCTAAGTCACAGGGTTATGGGAACTCAAAATATACCTCAAACATCTGAGTTGCAGGCTTTGGCAATCCGAAATTTTGCTCGAACATCTGGTTAGGGCAAACAGACGTCTGATCGCTTGGTGCTAAAATTTCTGCTATAAGGTCGGACGTTTGATATTTTTGTAAAACGTTTGACTTGCAGTTTGTTGACTGTTCTGCCCAAGCTGAAGTGTACTTTTGTGGAGGCTTATGGGACAAATTTGATGTTTGCCAAGACAAAAATGCTCATTGTATAATTTATTTTCAAAATTCAAAGTAGATTTGATCAAGGTGTTTATCCAAGTTAATTAGGGTTTCCCAAACCTTATTTTCTTCAATTCTGATCTCCACAAAACAAATTTTAGAGAGAATTTTATAATCATTATAATCAATCCCTTGTACTCTTTTTATTATTCTAATAAAAGCTCTCCAAAATGTTTGTACATTAACACGACGTTAGTTGAACCACGATAAATATTGTGTGTGATTTAGTTTTTCATTGTTGCCAATTTTTTGTTTGTGATTGAGAACAGTTTTATTTGAATAGTTTTATGTCCTTTCGAGTGAGATATTGTGATTGGTCGTTTTCACCATTGTTTGAGGTTCCGGCCGGAACCACGAGATCCCGATGATCTCGTGCCAGTTCTGGCAGTCACCGGGACGGGATCAGTGAAAAATCCCGTCCCGTTTTAACAATTGATAGAAGGTTAAAAAAAACCTAAATCATGAAATCAATGGACAGAACGACAAACTCGCACGCGAGAAAGCAAGAATCCAAAAAAGCAAACGATTGAAGAGTATCAATTACCACAAATTTTCTTCAGCGATCTGTAGCGATTTTCTTCAGCAATCTTAAGCTTGCAATCAACAGCCGACTTCATCAGGTGATCGATTTTCCCTAATTTTTTCTCCACTGCAATCGTTCTTTTTTTTCTCGTATGCATGTTCCTTTTTTTTTTTTTTTTTTTTTTCATTTTTCCCTCTCATGAGAATATCTCCTGAGGGAAGATGATAAAGTCCAATTAGCTGGACGGACTTTATTTCATTTTTGTTTATTTCGGCTTCCTGTTTTTTTGCATCCGATAAGTTTGTGAAATATAAATATTGTACCCATCAGACAAGTGTTAAATTTGTTTGCGTAAGTCCACATCAGAAAAGGATGTAAAATAAAACATGGTAAAATATGTACCATTAGCAGTTACTCTTCAAACCGTGTAAAATAAAATATTGTCTATGATAAAATAAGTACCATCAGACAAGCGTGTAAAACAAAATATGTGCTTGGCAACATGGTGAATAGTTGCATACTAGTTTACCGAAATCAATAAATTTTCGAATGGCCAAAACCGAAACCGAGTTTTCGAACCTTGGTTTTCACACATCTTACAACAATCTAGTTTATCACATTGCCTATTGGAATTTGGATACTATATTCTCGTTCAAACTTCAAATTTCAATAACATAACTAGCATTGTCTTTTAGACTAGGAAATAAACTGGTCATCCTTCAACCTAATTCTGTTTTTTATTAATTGTCCTTGCAACTATTTTCATATGCATTTAATTATAGTATATCAGCACTTATTAATTTACTCGTATACATACACCGCAATTCAATTACACAATCCATGTGGCAAATAATCGTATATAGGACCCGAAATAAGAATATATAAAACAATTGTTAAAGTACTCTTAGTAGATTGTACCTTTAATGCAATATCTGTATCCTTTCTTCGATCAAACATGTTGCCAAATATCTTGGCATCCCTTTTGTTGCTATCTAACTGCTGTTGCCTAAGCGCGACATGTAGTGATCTCAGCTCCCTAGAAGACGTATTTATAAAATTAACAGAAATTGGCACACAGAACAAAAGGAGAATTCATCGTTATCAGACCAACCGATTTTGTGGATCCACCTCCAATGCTTTTTGAATATCATATTTAGCGGAATCTAAATCTCCAAACTTCATACTAGCCTGTGCTCGCCTATATAAAGCCTTCACATTGCAGGATTCGATATCAAGTACCTGGATGTGGATAATAGTACAAAGAGAAACTAGGGCATGACGGATCTATTTGAGTTTAATGCATAGGAATTTACGTACAAGGACATAATTCTGATTCAAATTATACCTTTGAACATAGCTGGATTGCTTCCTGAAATTCATCTAACTTGATGCTACAAGCTGCATGATTTAACCAACATGATATTTTTAGAGTTTTAACCGACTTTTCTTCATTGTCCTCAAATGGTTTTTCATCATTAAGGTAGGTAGCAGCCTGGGATTAAATATATTAGAGACAAGCTAATTTCTATAACCAAGTTCGTATATTATATACCTTATCATATTTCTTCGCAGCTCGCTGAAATTTCTCGTTCTTATAAAGAACGTTCCCCATCTGTTTCACCCTCTCTGCAGCTTCAATTTTTTCAGAAATGCTCATCTCCCACAAGTCTTTTTCCTACAGAATACTAACAACTTAATTTAAAACAAATAACAGACCATGTTTGCTATCTTTAGAAGTCAATAGTCACCTTTATGAATTCTACTAAATTTACTTCATAAACTAAAGTCGAATTTTCAGGAATGGTGAAACCGGACCTCTCCACCACATTACATCCGAATCCATACTCGGGTTTAACAGTGACTTGAGAAATTTCACCCTCTAACATTGTTGCGACTGCTCGATCTAAGCCATCAGTCACCTGTTCTGAATTACAAGACAAAAAGCAAATATCTTAGGCTACAACTTAGCATCAGATTAAAATAACTTACAAACAATTATAGAATAATTTGTTTGCGAGCATACCTTCGTCTATAGTAAACTCAAACAGATCCTCATTATACCCCAGCTTCTCAAATATGGTACCATCTTCTAGCATAGCAGTATATCTGACTATCAAGATTGAAAATAAGTCAAAAGTACATGACAACTTTTTTAATTAGAAGAAGAGGAGGAAAGAAAACATACTCCGCACAGTTTCCCCATCGTTTGGAGGGCGAACTCCTTTACCAGCTTCCAATATTTTCTTAACAACCTTCATATCACCAGTTACATCAAGAACATGCTTCAGAGATAGCAATTCAACATCAATAATTAAAATTGCATCTGAAGGAATGAAAGATATTTTATCATCTGCATATTTTCCACCTTCTCCAAATGCATCTGCAGAGCAATCAATGTCATTGTTGCTTATTTAGCCTATCTCCACTGTTTAATAACTGTTATAAACAGCTTTAAATCATTTAGTAACTAAAGTGTGCTTATAATATAATAATACAAATGGTCTTAAGCATTTACATCGATATGAAAGTTGACAGTTTATACGTGATGTCCTTATATTTTAGACAAAACAGATAAATTATACATATTTTTCCAAGTTTAACTAGCATCAGTCTATCTAAATGAACTGTATATTAAAACGTTAAAAAAAAAATCTGACACTTCAACAATCTGGATCATACTATTCTGTAAGATATTATATTATTTTTAGGAAATATTTTTGACTTGGGCCAGTTTTAAAAACTTACGATAAAAACAGATCACTTTCGAAACTAATTACAAAATATGTCAAATGACCACGTAGGATTTCATGTGTGCTGAAGGCATCTCAGATGCCGCCGGTTAATTTAAAAAAAGACATGGTTGGCGGCATCCGAGATACCGCCCAGATAATGTTTTTTTTATCTTGACGGCATCTTTTTAGACTGTTTAACTAGTCTCCCCTTCTTTCCACTCTATTTCACTTTTAATCCATTTTAACCCTAAACGGAAAGTTTACCCCAAATTCCAACTTCATTCAAAATAACAACTTCTACAGCAAAACTTCACTAAAACGACTTCCTCACCATTTCAAGTTCTTCCTATAGGTATGTATTCTTCAATTTATTTATAAAAATAGGATTATTATTATATTTTTTTTGGAATTTTTAGGGTTTTACGAAACATGATGTTTAGGTTGAAATCATCTGATGTATAGTTCGTATGATTTAGTGTTTAGCATTCAATACGTTGAAAATATGATTTTGGCAGGCATTAGTATGATTTCTAGGTTGAAAACATGATTATTATTTTTTGATCGAAATCATTCTATGTATTGTTAGCACGTGGCATGTAATATGGTGAAAATATGATTTTGGGAGGCATTAATATGATTTAGTATAATTTTTAGGTTGATAACATGAATTTTCAGTTGAAGTTATTCTATATATAACTAGTATAATTTATTATATGGCGTGTAATATGCTAAAAATATGATTTTGGGCGTCAGTTAATATGATATTGTATTATTTTTAGGTTGATAACATGATTTTTTTTGTTAAAATTGGTATGCATTTCTGTTGTTTGTTTGTTAACTATTTGGGAAGTGGTATATGCAATCATGACATTTGTTTACATTGTTTGTGTGACGACTCACTATACACCACTGATGCTTATATAACTCAATATCGCGATGTACAGGAGCCAGATGGATGTAAAGCGGTTGTAAAGAGAGAAATAGTAGAAAAGAGAAAGACAAGAAGGAAATAGAAGAGAGAATAGAATATAAAATACAATCATAGAACTTGTCGTATATCTCATAGCGCATCAGATGACATAATAGTAACAACCGCTATATAAAACAGACGAAACAGTTGTAACTATATAAACCATATAATCAGAGTACATAGACTCATACAGCTATACAGAACAATAATAGTAGGGCTAGCAATGGGTACCTGAAAAATCCGATATCCGTCCGCATCCGTATCCGAAAAGCGGATAATTATCCAATATCTGAAAAACGGATGCGGATACGGATACATAGATATCCACATCCGAAAATTATCCGTCCGAATATTTTTAACATTATGCTCAAAATTATATGTATTTTAGTACAATGAATCATATTTATTTATTGTTTTACTAAGTCAAAGGTTTATATCATATCCATTAAATGCGTATTAGTTACTCAAATCTATTGAATTTCATCATATATGTTTATTTTTAACACTTTAGTGATCAAAGAAATTGAAAAGCAATTATTTTAAACTATAAATTTTCATTTATATTTCATGATTTATCAATAGTTGGCGAATAGGATAATTATCCGATATCCGTCTGTATCCGCGGATATGGATATCCGATATCCGAAAATGATTTCGGATACGGATACAGATATAGCACTATCCGTATCCGAAAGCATCCGTTGACAGCCCTATTATACAAGTGATAAATAAACACAAACTGATAAACTGTCTATAGTAAGGACACATAAAATTGTCAAGACTCCACAATGTCACATAGGGGAATAAACAAAGATAATACAAGTATAAATATGAAAGATGTCATCTTCTGCTAGTCCACCTGTGGAGCTCCAAGTAAGACTCTTACATGTTACCATACTTGCTCATCAGCATCGTTGATGAGCACTCAAGTTAATAAAAGGGAAATAAATCCTTGGGTCAGACAAAAGTCTGGTGTGAGCGATAAACAAATTTCAGTACGGTTCATAGTGAAGCAAAGGGCAAAAAGAAAACACTTTGCATTTCAAAACATTAGAAGTTATTTGGTTGTGATGTATGAAATTGTTTTTCAAAACTATTAGGGTTGTATTTGTATCTGGGTCATTTTGGAATGTTTGTACTGTTATTGTTTGGGTTGGATTTTATGTTTGAAAGTTACTCTTTTGTATTAGAAATGTTTCTAAATGTTTGCACTGCAATCCAGTGTTTTTTTTTTGGGAATGTTAAATCGGAAGTGTTGTTTGAAAGTATATATTCTAAGTATTTTGAATGCTGAATCAGAATTTATTGTAAGTATTGTTTGCTATGTGTTTTTATGGGATGTCCCCCATATGTTTGCTTATTGTCATATGAATGTGACAGTAAGCAAACAACTTATGCATGGTACCTTTAATTCTTGTAGATTTCAGTCGTTCTGGATGCCTTTTCACTATAGGAAGTAGCACCAACTGGTTATCACTTAAGGTCCAATATTGTTTATCCCGAACGAGATAAAATTCAAGGTGTAAACAACTAAGTATTCTTTAACTGTACAGTATGATAAAGCAAAATCATGATAAGCTCCATTAGCTCTATTTGAAACTGTCGAACAAATGACCATAACATGCATACAAGATATGTGTTGTACAAATGGTATGTTGCACATACATGAAGTGTTACTGTTTTTAAGTACTTTGAATTCATCGTCAAAATATTGCACAACTTGTCATTCTACCTAACTAAACCGAACAATCCTTAACGCCTTGCTTCATTAACTCTTTCGGCAATCTTTGCTTCTCACTTAGGAGTAAGACGGGTCATTAGTTTTCCTGCAGCTTCTCTTCTTTGACAAAAATAATCAATTGATTGAGAAAAAGTGTGTGCAACCAAAATTTTCACAGGTACCGATCGTGCACCTAATAGTACACCATTGAAGCTTTCAGAAGCATTGGTGGTTATGACATGAAATCAACCGCCACCATGTTTACACAAGGCCCAACTTTTCTCTTTCCCATCCAAACTTCTTTCAATCCAATTGTGTGCCCTGATGCTAATGACTTTTATTTCTTTTCGAATCTTGTTATATTCGACTTCCTCTGAAGCACATGTCGCTGGAAAAAAAAGACCCATCAGTCTTTTTTTTTTTTTTTTTGGAAAAAGCCTTAAGATGTCTAGCACAAAAGCGATGTTTATAAGGTAAATGTCACTTTGTTTTCAATGCATTTGGTATTCCTTTTATTATACCGGAAATGAAAGTAATTAATCGATTATTGACGGTATCAATGAACCGGCACATACAAGCAAAAAAACAACACCCCCAACTATCAGTAGATTCTGACTCAACAAATTCATATTCCAAAGGATATATATGGTCATCCGCATCAACGGCAGAAGCTACAAGTAATGTCCATTTGCATTTCCCACACAAATGTGTCTCGGCAATACAAAGGAACGACAATATTTGATATCTCCATTTCCATCTCATCACTGTCTCCAACCATTCCGTCTTCAACAGCTGCAAAATCATAGTTTAAGGCTTCATCATTAATTTGCATGTTATCGATCCAAGATCTGTCATTTTCTGGTATGCTCGCTGCATCCATACTATTAACGAGGGAATCAACATGTTCATCTTCATCTAGATCCATGTTCATTTTCATATCATGGGTTGAATCGTTTGATCTTATGTCTACGCTATTTACTTCATGATTAGAGGTAAAAAAAATTGATGACTTATTCTATCTTTTTCATGAATTTACTTCATCTGATTAGCTTATCGCTCGAATTGTTAGATTTATTCTTGTGGAAATTGCGAGGATGCAATTTGTGCAATAGGGGAGTTTGCAACAACCTCTCTCGAGCTTACCCAAATTAAATGAAAAAACATGATTATAATTGTAATTAATTGGTTTTTAAATATAATTTGGCAAAAACAATTATATCGTTTTTTTTTATTTCAAATAATAATAAGGATTTTTAGATAGAATATCATTTACATGGAAATACTAAATTTAGCATATTTATTTAAAAAAATGTGTTAGTTGCCCACTGAGTGAGTCATCGATTCTGATCGAGACATAAGACGCCACAGATTGATAGGAATTTCTAAATGCTTATATGTGATAATTGGACACGTTGTTTTAACATAATATTAGTATATATTTACTTATTTAAGATTTAAATGTAAATATGATGGGGTAGAATTTTTATACTAGTAAAATAATACCACAATCAATGATTTTCTGAAAGAAAAATGGCGGAACTCTCTTCATCTATATTCTTGAATAGATCTCGGGCGTCTCCTTCTTCTATCTCTTTAAATGGTTCTTATCCAAATCAATCTCAATCGAGTAATCTGTACGTGAAGGGGAAAAAAACGAAATTTACCTCTCGTCCAGACTTGGTCTCCATTAGGTTTCAGAAACGTTGTTCTGGGTGTGGTGCGAGCGATCATCTCGTAAGGAACTGTGGGTCATCGGTGTATCGAAGGAAACCTTTATCGGATTATCGAAGGAAACCTTTATCGGATTCGATAAGTGTTTTGGGGTTAAATCGGCTAAAGAATGCACATGTTCTAAGTTCTGGGTTGATCCTATTAAAGAATTTTATTGGCCTTGATGAGCAAGTTCAGATTGTTAAAAGAATTCAAGAACTTGGTAAAGGAGATAGTGGATTCTACAGACCAGTTTTCGAAAATGGCGCAATGATGAATCTGTTCTTGATGTGCTTGGGAAAAAACTGGAATCCTCAAACCAGAATATACGAAGATATGAGGAACAATGATGGTTCTATTCCCCCAAAAATCCCTGTTGAATTCAACAAATTGGTCCGTGATTCTATGGTTTTTGCGCATAAGAAATTAGTTGAAAATGGACGAACACCGGATGAACTTCCACCCATAATCCCTGACGTTTGTATTATTAATTACTACAATAGCGATGGGAAATTGGGAATGCACCAGGATAATGATGAAAGCAAGGAAAGTCTGTCTCTTGGCCTTCCAGTTGTCTCGATTTCGATAGGAGACTCAGCTGAGTTCGTGTATAGAGAAGGAAGAAGCCCTGTCAGGAACATAATTCTTGAATCAGGTGATGTGTTGATATTCGGTGGCAAATCAAGAGGAATTTATCATGGTATTTCTGGTATTTTCAATAATTCGGCTCCGGATTTGATCAAAAATATGACTAACATGAATGGGGGGAGACTCAATTTGACCTTTAGGCAGAGTGAGGCCTCGCTTAATTGTTCTGTAAGTCTTCCGCAGCAATCAGTAAGTCTTCCACAGCATTCATTTTCAAATCTTAATTGCTCTTATGCTGATATTGCGCGGAAACCCACGCTTAATATGCCAAATTGGAATCCGTCTAAGGCTAATCAATTTCAATTTAGAAAAAATGTGGGATCTAGTGTCTGTTTTCGCTGTGACGAATTGAATCACAGGGCGAGTAATTGTAGAAATGGGTTGAGATGCTTTAAATATGGCGGAATCGGGCATAAAAAGACTAGTTGTTCATTGAGTTTTGCTGGAAAATCGACATTAGAACTGATGCACATTAACTGTTCGAGAATATGCCAAATTATAATTGAGCTTTTAGACCTGCTTTCTCTGGACTCTCCTAGTTGTTTAAATGATAGTGCCTATCTATTGTTGTTGTTGGGATGGAACTTAGAAGGGATGGTGGATGGAATCTTGTGGGAAAAGAGGGGTGATGAAGCCAAGGTTTATCCCCCGTTGTCAATGCCGTTAAATAGAAAAGAACACGCTTTTGCATTTAGCTTAAATCTGGTTAAGCTACGAAGATTTCTCTCTGATCAGTTACCGAGCAGAATCATGGCGGCTGTTAGGATGTTAGACAGAATTCTTGAACACTTTGATGCCTTACATTCTGCCATTATAAGTGAATTCAGTGATAAGGAGTATCATAATGCTACTGATTGTGATTTTTCGAGATTTGGCGGTTTAAGGAATAATCTCAAGTCTGTGGAGGTTACGGATAAGCTTGCAAATATAGTAGTGAATGAGGTGAATTGTTTTGAAAGTGATATGCTGCATGATGTTGATTTGCAGCGGTTTTATTGTTGTGATCCTTTGATGTTGGATCCTGCCGTAATGAAATGCATGGGCCTGGATAATGTTTCATTGACTGCTGAGGAATGTAATGGATACAAGCTTGACAAGACTATTAATGTGTTGATAGAGGGGGATGTTTTAGACATAGACGAGGTAGGTCATGAGGTGGATTCGATAAGCGAGGCTGTTAACACTATAGGGAAATCTAAAGAGATTTTATGGTCAGTGGCAAATGATGTTACTCTTTCGAATAGCTTTGATGCATTGGCAGTGGATGTTGATGAGGAGGGGCTGGTATCAACGTGTGAGGTTACGGTTGCTACTGACAGTGATGATGGTCTGAAGTTGGATTATTTGAGGGAGAGTGGATCTCGGGTCAAAAGGCTAAAGGAAGTTTGTCTGGAAGTGGATCATGAGGCGAGTTGTGGTGTTCGGGCTATCACTAAGGTGGTAGAGATGAATAGATGGGATGAGCAGGTGGGTTTCGAAGGGAAGAGGTTGGACGGTACAGTAACACGTCTGGTTGGCATTGAGGCTGAGGTTATGGCTTTTTCAGTTCGGGACTGTCAATTTAGTAGTGTATTCACGGTGGTTATTAGCACAGGCGGAATGATGTTGCACTCTTTGAGGCCGAGTCCTTGTTTATTCAATTGGGAGGATATTCTTTTACGACTGTTAAGTGTTGCTGGCAAACCCTGCTCATCAGTTGGTGAAGATAATAATACTGGTTTCTTGAGGGGTGATGTCCTGTTGAAGCCAAACGAGGTCACATGTCAGAGTTCAGATTGTTCCTCCTCTTCGCCTAGAAGGGGGAGGCGTGGAAGAGTTATTCCTTGTTCTGGATTGGTTCGCCGTAGTGCTAGGATCAGATCTAGCACCTCTCCATTTAGAGGTAGGTCTCCGGTTTCGGATGCTAATAGTAGCAGTTCGACACGGGGCTCAGGTATGACTCCTGTTTATGGCAGTGCTTATTCTCCATATGCGTTGAATAATATGTCGACTAGCCAACTTTTTCAGCTAGCCAGTGATACAACATTTATTTTCACAGATATTGAACTTGATTCTGATTATATTAGAAGTAGAGAATTAGAAAGGGTTTCATCTTTGAATAAATGAGGATTGTTAGTTGGAACGTTAGAGGACTAAATGAACCTAAAAAATGTGCTAAAGTTAGAACTTTCTTTAGAGATAACCATATCGATATTATCTTATTACAAGAGACAAAAATTGAACGTCCGGACTTTAGTTTTTATCTTAGATTAGGTGGGTCCACTTTCCGTAACTGGGTGTGTCTACCGGCAGTTGGTACTGCTGGTGGACTCATGATTGGTTGGAAAGAGAGCCAATATAGACTCGTGCAAGAGTCTATAAAGATGCATTCTTTACACGTCATATTAGCTTCCCTTTGTGATGATTCTACTTTGTGCATATCCAATGTGTATGGACCTCATTCTAAGATAGAGAGGAGAATTTTGTGGGATGAAATCTCTAATTTCAGAAATCATCCCCCCAATCTTTGGAATGTAGGGGGCGATTTCAACGTTACTAGATTCCTAGGTGAGAGGTTACCCCGTGAAGGGGATTTCTCTGATATGGAGGAATTCAACGAGTTTATTTTAGATAATAATTTGATAGAGATTCATATGGATAATAGATTGTTCACTTGGTCGAATGTTCGTGATAGTCCCTCCTTTGCATTATTAGACAGATTTTTAATTAATTCGGAGGTAGAAGATAGATTTTCGATTTGTAGAGTCAAGGGGCTACCTTTCTTACACTCTGATCATTGTCCAATCGTCCTTACTTGTGATTCGAACTTAACTATTAGTAACAATTTCAAATTTGAGAAGATGTGGTTACTTGATCCTAGTTTCATAAATCTAGTTTCGATAAAGTGGAGGTCTTTATTCTATTTTAATAATGTATATAGTGGTAATAGTGCTAAGATTTTTGTTGCTAAGTTAGGTAAATTGAGATTCTTTCTAAAGCGTTGGAATAAATTTGTATTTGGTAATGTGAGAATTAAGAAGGACAAGATTATGTGTAGATTGTTGGATTTGGATAAAATTAGTGAGTCAAGGCATCTTAATCTAGCTGAAAAGGATAAATACTGTAATCTTAAAAAAGATCTCAAACTGATTTTAGAAAAAGGAGAGGTAATGTGGAGGCAAAGATCACGTATACAATGGATTAAGGAAGGGGATAATAACACTAAGTTTTTCCATAGTGTAGCGAATAAGAGGAGACGGGATAATATGATTCATTCTATAATTGTTGATAATGTAGAGTTGAATATGCAAAAAGATTTAAATGAAGCTTTCACTAGGTACTATAAGCAGATATTTGGTTCTAAGATTAAGAGGAGAACTAACGTTAGATGGAGTGAGTTATATCCATATGAAGGTAGGACTAATCTTGATAGTTTAGACGAACCTTTTTCTGAGCAGGAGATTTGGAAGGCAATATGTGATATGCCTAGTGACAAAGCTCCGGGTCCAGATGGATTTTCTGTTAATTTTTATAAGCAATTTTGGGAAGTTTTAAAGCCAGACATAATAAATTTATTTAATGAATTTTATAACGGTGAACTACGTTTAGGTAGTTTCAACTGCGCAAATGTCATCCTTATTCATAAGAGAGAGGGTGCAAATTCTCTAAAGGACTTCAGACCAATCTCTCTTATTAATGTTTCCGTTAAGATTATATCTAAACTTTTAGCTAACAGGCTTAGTTCTTGGATGAATGATCTTATAGATTGTTCTCAAACTGCATTCATTAAAGGTAGAAATATAGTTGATGGTGTGGCAGCAGTACATGAATACATCAATGTCTGTTGCAAGAATAACATTACTTGTGCCATTTTAAAGTTAGATTTCGAAAAGGCGTTTGACTCTATAGACTGGGATTTCATATGTGAACTATGTCTTGCTAGAGGATTTAGTGTAAAATGGACCAACTGGATCTTATTATTGTTAAGATCTGGTTGTTCGAATATAGTTGTTAATGGGGTAGTGGGAAAGAAGATTCAATCCAAGAGGGGTCTTAGACAAGGAGACCCCTTATCGCCTTTTCTGTTCAATTTAGCGGTGGATGTCTTCTCTAGAATTATTAAAAGAGCGAGTAGACTAGGGTTTCTAGGTAGTGTTGGGAACGAGGAATTTAATAATGAATTATCTATTCTCCAATTTGCAGATGATACTTTATTATTCTCTTCCCACTTGCCTAAGCACATAATTACCCTTAAATTTATACTTTACTGTTTTGAAATGCTATCTGGTGTTAGGATTAATTTTGACAAAAGTGCGGTAATGGTTTTTAATGATGTTAATAAGGTGGAGGCATTGGTAGCCGACACCCTAAACAGCTCCATTATGAAATTCCCTTTTGATTATCTAGGGTTTAAGATTAGACCTTCGAAGCTTAAAAAAGAAGATTGGTTAGTGATCATTGATAATATTAATAATAGACTACTTAGTTGGAATAACAGATTCCTGTCGAGAGCAGGTAGATTAGTTTTAGTCAATTCGGTACTTTCGGCTATTCCATCATATTGGATGGCTGTGCATCGATTTCCATTATGGGTCATAGAGAAGATCGATAGGATTAGACGTAACTTTCTTTGGAATGGTTCTTCCTTAGGTCGAGTTCACTATTGTTTAGTAAACTGGGACACGTGTTGTAAGCCTAAAAAAGACGGGGGTTTGGGTATTTTAAATTTATACAATTTTAATTCATCCATGCTTGCCAAATGGTTATGGAAATTTAGAAGTCCTGCCATTAAGGCATCATGGAAGTCCATTGTAATTAAATCCTATTACTCTAGAGGGGAGTTTATCGTGGGGAATAGTAGTGTATGGGAAAATAGACTATCACATTATTGGAAATCTGTTCTGTATTGCTTTCCTTTTTTCAAATTAGGTTGTAAAGTAATAGTTCACTCAGGGGACCTTACTTACTTTTGGCATGATCCTTGGATCTCTAGGGTGCCACTAAAAATTGAATTCAATGAACTTTATGTTAATTGTAATTTTAAGAATGCATGTATTATTGATGTTTATAGGGTGGATCTTCACCCATCGTGGGTGTTTTCCTTTGATAACATTTTAGAAGAAGACTTGTTAAGACAATTAGCTCTACTTAAAGCAAAGTTAGATCTGTATAACTTGGATGAGCATGGGGATTCTTTGAGTTGGAGTTTAGATAAGAAATCAGTCTACACGGTCAATTCAATGTATAATTTTATTAATTTTTCTGGAGTTTCTACATATCCTTTTAAATTTTTATGGAAGTCAAATGCTCCCCCCAAAGCCAAGTTTCTTATGTGGTTAATCATTCACAAGAAGCTTAATACGATTGAGCAATTGAAAAGGAAGAATATCATATTTGATAGCAAATGTAGTTTTTGTCAAATTGGTGAGGAACACGTTGATCATTTGTTCTTTTCTTGTAATTGCACATTTTATATTTTTAACACGATTCTAAAAATTTTTACATTTGTCGGTTTCAATGTTTTAAATGATTGTACAGAATATTGGAATTGTATTAGATTAAGGTTTAATACTAGGCAGAGATATATATTGGATTCCTTAATAGTAATTTCGGGGTGGTTTATTTGGTTAGAAAGAAATCAGATATTTTTTCATTTTAATTCTGAATCTTCTGATAACTTAATAATTAGTATTGTGAAATTTAGTCTGGATTGGATGTCTAATTCATATTATAAGTTTTTTGGTTGTTTACGGTTTGGCTGTTTTTTGCTTAAGGTCAGATCTAATCTGAGTTTGTTTATTAGAGTTTCTAGATATTTTAGATTAAATAGATTTCGTCTTTGCTGGCCTTGCTAGTTATTAGTACTTACCATACATGTTATTCCGCTTTCTCCTTCTTTTATGGTATATATGATTATATATTTATATATATATGCATGTTAATATACATATAAGTATAATTATTTATACTAATATGCATATTTTTACATACATATATAGGTATAGGTATATACTCATATATACTTGTTTGTTACTGATAATTTTTCTTAGTATTTCAGGTTACAGGTTATGGACTTAGCTTGGGAGCTTATGAGACTATGGGAGTGCTGACTGGATTGAGATTTATTGCTTGTTTAGTTTTATATGTATTCATTATTGATGTGGTGTGGTGGTAGGGAAATGGTTAGCCCCATTGTCTATTATTTAGATTGCCATATTGTAAGGTAATAGATATACCCAATACCGGGTGGTGGCCTTGCCGGAACTCGATATTGTGGTATGATGGGTGGTGGCCTTGCCGGAACTCATCTATCTATTATTCATTACTTCCTTTTGGCATTCTTGTATTGGGTCTGAGATTGGATATTGTATACTGTTCTGTTTCCCTTTTTATTTATATATATGTGTGTGCTCTCTTCCTATAGGAAGACCACACATTATTGCGTTTTTCAAAAAAAAATTAAATGTAAATATGATAAATAATATATTTTTCAAGTCAAATTTGTATTTTTAAAGATTGAATCGGCAATTTTATGGATTTAACATAGCTTGAAAATAGTGGAAATAAGCTTAAATTTTTTTGCTGGGTAAGAGAAATAACCTTAAATTAATAATGAAAAACACATGTTTTCTTATTGGGTTTCAAATCACCCAATTCAACCCACTAGAACTTAAAAATGAGAATAACATACTATCTCATTCTCCAACTTCTTCCATACCGATTAGACCAATTTCGGTAACTTTAAAATTGGGTTTCTAACTAAATCTTCTCCTATTTGCTGAAATATATTAGGGAAGGTTTGCAGCGGAATTTCTAGATGAGTTCAAAGGTTTTAACATCAAATGCGGTGAATTAGGTGAGTTTTACTCACACTTCAAAATTACAACGCATGCATGCTACTACCTGGTAATGTGAGTCGATTATATGTTGAATTGATCTTGAAAATTTTGTGTTGTTCTTAATTTTCAGCCTCTTAGTTTTTTGTTTGCTGAAATCATTGCTAATAACTTCTTTAACTCGTGAGATTGATGAATATATATGTGATGTTCATGGTCATAATGTCGACCTACATGTGTTGAGCGACCATCTGACCAAATTCGGGCACTAATGGAGGCTCAGAGAGCAACAGCTAGAGTTTTGCTCTAGATGTCGTCATCAGTCCACTGGCTTTGAACCAGTCCACCATCTTGGCACCTGGCGCAAAATTCCAGTGTTGTTTCTCCCTCCGAGCACCCATATGAACACTAGTTTGTGTGATTTTCTTTTTGTGCATCTTGCATACATTCATATGTAATATTATGAGTTGCTTTCAAGCATGTGGGATCACAATTCATGTTTAGACGAGCTTCACATGAGCTCAATTTTCCTTCGATTTACCATGGGAAACGTTTGTGTCAATGTTTATGGTTTTGCGCACATTTTCAAACTTAGATTTTAAACATAACATTTTATAAGGAATGTTTTCACCTTCATAAAGAGTATATTATTATTATTATTATTATTACCAGTACGTTTGGCACGTTCGATGGACGTGTGCAAAAAAATCGAAAGCATTCTTAGGTATTCTAAAAAATAATCATAAAATGAACAAGTATGTGAGTAAACTGTTTTTTTTTATAAAATCGCATGGACGAATAGACATAAAACATGTGGTTATATTTTTGGCCATCAATTAGTTTCCTTATGAATACTAGATAACAATAATATATTGTGTTGTTGCACCTATAAAAGCTTCAAATAAAAGCATAAACAAAAGCTATTTGACTTACTTCAAAGTGTATGGATATTTGTTGAATTGCATAAAGCTACTATGATGTAAGTTCTCAAACTCATTATTCGAGAGAGAATTTAAATTCATTAAAATCGCATTATAACAAAATAAAATTGAATTTGGTGATAAGCTTTCATGAAGCAGTATTAGTATCATAACTGTACCATCTTATGTTTTGAGTTAAACACGTTATGCACTTCACAATATATAAGGCGCTAAAGAAAAACTAAAATTTGTCATTTGAAGCAATTTGTATACTATACTCTTCTATAAAACGTGCATTGCTTGTTAGAGAATCTACTCTTTTTTTTTTTTTTTTTTTTTTTTTGGCAAAGCCGACCGGTTTTTAAGGTGACCGCAAACACCTTTTTATTATTACCAATAATATAAAAAATACAGTATAGTACTGGTGATTGTGGTCAACAATCAGCAAATTCGATTTTTAAGGTGGACCGTCCACCTCTAACGGAAGTTATAGTGTTCCGTACACTAAACCTAACAGGCTTACAATACTGGAGCTAGCCTAAATTAACTAGACTACCAATTACATTTTCATCAGACTTAACTCTCCACGCAGGAAAGTATAAATACATGACATACTACAATAAAGTAGTGAATTACATAGAGTACAACAGAAGACAGCACACGACTGTATAAATAAAGCAAAAGTACTCTCCATTTACTAGACAAGACCGCCGTATGAACAGTAGGGAAAACTGCACCTTACTTTAGCCTGCCAAAATTGCTTGTGTTACACACCATAGGATATGATGCATTTCATGCTAGCTCTGACATGTAGACCAAACAGACATGCTCAGTGACAGGAAGGTTTAAGACGTAACCACCAATGCAAACAGCAATGTCGAGAGCAAAGATTTCACCAGTATCACTGCGTCACCAATGGCCGGACAATAATCCAGCACTCCACTCACTCAACACCCAAGCTTGGACCACTACTAGAAACCTGCTCGACATGTAAAACTGAACTGCGAGCTCCACAACAACCCAAAATTGCATAACAGGCAGAACACCACCATAATAAAACAAGGATCAGTGCAAAAAAATGCATCTCGTATTTCGTCATTGAACTACGAAGATGCCCCGACCAAACAACTCCAGACTGGTATGATACTTGCAGCCAGTTACAAAGAAAAATAAGAGCAGTCCTACTTTACATGGGCAAGTACCCGATCCATGACATCGAAATACAGAGCTCCAAGATCCCAAAGATGTTAACAAACACCTCATACCCAACAAATCCCCAAAAAACACAAAGTCGGCTTCAAGTTCTACCAACAAGACACATATATGACTTACATTGAATACCCATTTAGCAAAGTGTACCATCACAGACCTGAAATCGAGACGCTAAAACAATTTACTAATATAGGAGTTTCTGCTCGTCATACAACTCCGCGTTAGTGACGACTCGTCAACCAAAGTGATGCCCATCAGTTGAAGAACCCAAGGGTAGTTGCCTGAAATGGGAACATCGCAGTGGTTGGGACGAAATCGACTAGGGTTCCAGAAGGATTTGAGGAGTAGAGATGAAGTTAGAGGAAGTAGGGGATTTTGGATCTCAGCACAAATACATAGGCTAAAGCTTAAATCTGAAATCGCAAAAATGATTTTCGGAAAGGCTCTCACGCACGTCATAAGCATGGTAAAGAGAAAGAGGAGTTTAAGGAGACGGGTGAGAGGTAAAGAGTGATTTATTGGAAGAGAAAGATAAGTGATGAAGAGAAGAAGGGGAACCATGACGCCATTTACGATCGCCTTTCCGAAAAGAAGCTTTTGTTAGAGAATCTGCTTTGAAAGGACATAAAAGTATACCATTTGTAAATATATTGTTTTCTCTCCTCCTTAATCCAGGCTTGAGGTCTACATCAATAACTAAAAGATTATACATGTCAAAATTAAAAACTTTTCTTATAGGGTTATTTTATGTATTTTGACAACTGAAAATTTAAACTTATTACAACTTGTATTTAACTTAAACATAAGTTTAAAATTTAAGCCTCAATTAAAATATGTATTAAAAAAAATCTGAATCGAACGAATGACAATGTTTATTTTATAAACTTTGATGGTTACATCATGAAGTAACTTTAGTAAATGTGTAATGACATTACTAAAAAAAATATTTCTAATAAATAAAACATAATTTATAATGAAAAAAAAAGTCTAGTGAGAAAGATATTCTTCTTAACTCTAATTAACTTGGGTTTGGATAACACAAAAATAAATCATCTTTGTACAGTACATTTCTTGCATGTAAACCATTTTTTGTTCGATTAATAATAGCAATCATCGACATAAAGGCAAAAGCATTTTTGTAAGATCTTACATTGCTTCTAAATGAATGCCAATTTCAGTATGATTGAAATAGAAATCCATTAGTTGTTGAGGTGTTGGTGGTTATTGAACGATAATTTTGTCATTCCTACAACAAATCTCTAATGTCTCACGAAACAACATTTTTAATGCTATGTCGCAATGAAATTTCTACTACAATTGTAGTTTTTAATGAAAGTGGATCGAGTTATCATTTTTCTTCGTAGTCAAATGATCTTAAATAGTTATCGAGATTTGAATAATTGGAATGAGGAAAAAAATCTAATTAAATTGGACAATGATGATTTAAATTCACGGAAGTTACAGACAATGTACAATGTTAAATCCTTGGTCATCTACGTATTTGAGTTGATTGTGCTCTTTCTTCAAAGTTTGATTTTCCTAAAAGTAAAATTGATTAATAGTTATTTAGTTGTGCATGAGAGCCAAGATTAGTGTTTGTATGAGCTAGTCATTTATAGGTGTTTTCAGTATTTTATTTGTATTTTTATTTTGATATACTGGAAGTAAGAAAGAAGGTATGCATTTAAAAAAGACCAATGTAAAAAAGAAATAAAATATATTATATTAATATTTGACATCCCTTCTTTCATATATAGAAGTGCATATTTCATTCACGATTTGCATGTAATAATTAAGCATATAGCATAGCAATAAAATTCCATGATATTTTAAATATATATTTTATAAGGCAATATGTTCATTTTTCAATGCAAATGCTTGTTTACTAATATTACCTGATTCTACCAATTTTAAAATATAATGCCCAATGACTTGTTTTAAATAATCTTCCTTTCTAGTTTAATTTTCTAATGTATGTCACAAACTTTATTAGAACTCTTTCTTTATAACACAAAGAAAAGAAAAAATTCATTTATCGTACAGATCAATTATTTATCACTATAGAATACTTACTAATTGAATTACTATAGGATTGATTAGCTTTATGTTACTAATCACTAATTTTTATAGCAATACAAAAGGATTTGTTGGCTGTGTTATTAAAATTAGGGAGGGCGCTAACGTTGATCATACACGCACTTCTAGTGGTACTGAAAAATGAAAATGCATTCGCGCTTTATGTTATTGCTGTTGATTATATTGAAAATGCAGTTTATGGTGCTGCAAATGAGGAGAAGCTAGCTGTTTATACTCATGATGAGTCAGCTGCGGTGAGTTAAAACTCATCGTATTAGAGTTAAATGTGCAAAAGAGAATATATCTGAACCAGTGTTACAAAAATGTGCAAAACAAATGATCAAGTATTGACATAACTGAAAGTGCTCTACATAAAATGCACCAAAAGGCGGTTTTCCACAAAATGGAATTATTTTACATAGTCACTCACTATCAGATCACCTCTTTGTAAACCACTATAATAATTAAAAGACTCCCACAAGACATTCTGAACTAACTCATTCTAATCCACCGGGGTATTTGACTACTTAAACGCCTAGTATTGACATTCAAAGAAAATCATTGATCAATGAGTTCAGTTTCGAATTAGTTTTTCTCCGTTTAAAAATCAGTTAACTGAACAACCATATCCCTTTAGTTGCAAGCTGAAAATGTTTCATGACTATAGAAACAAAAACATCTGATTGTTTGGTATAACAAAAATGTTTCATCACTCTTTCAACAGCAGTGATGAGCCAATGGACATGTAGATTGTTCTAGTGATGTGATAGAAGTATTACAGCTTTGTGTCATTGTAGCATGATGTAGCGTAAAATTCTACACTAAATCAAAAGGCCTATCTTCTCTAAATTGATCCAGGACCTGCTCAACTTCCTGCCACTACCGTAGGCCTTTCCAATTATTAAAGCTTGCTCAGGTTCAAAAACATCAGCAATACCGGGCCTGTCTATATGTCCAGAGGTGGCCAATACGCCTTAAACCTAGTGATTGGTACCATCAAGACCAATTTGGACTACGCTGATATGATTATCGTGAGCAACGTGTTGTCCACGTACCCGATTGTTGTGTGTGAGGTGGGCAAAGTTCTGATGCCTAAGCCTGTGTTTATCCGTTCCTCGTGCAGCCTCCTTTGGCCTCATCTCTCCCTTAAGAACTAGACTGTTCCAGCTGTTAAAGCAGTGTTTCTAAAGGCACAGTTGGAGTTTGATTTATCATTTATTGTACGAATGGGCATCAAATTAGAGGGAAGAACAAATTAATTATGGTATAGGAAATTGGGGAAGACAAAAGAGACATTTATGGTATAGAGTCAGTGCTGCGCAATGGAACGTGCAAAAATCAGAAGTGGGTAAAATGAAAGTACAAAAATAGCCTTATTATTCATTGAACATTCAAAAGGGTACTTTAGGCATTTCAAAAGCTTCAGAATGAGGTATTCATATTATATATAGATTATTATTATACATATGTTGCAAGCAATAAATTAATTTCTATTTTTATTATTTTCAAAACAATGGTTTGATACATTATACTTATGTAAGGTGTGTGTGTAGGTGTATACACAGTACACACACACACGTATGAATATATTTTTAGAACTCAGTCCATTTATTTTCAAGAATACCAATAATATATATTTTCTATATAATAGTGCACGATGTCTATTGAACGAAAAACTGACTTGAGTAGTATACAAAAACAAATGTTATAAGACGATCGCGTTTACTATACCGAATTAATTCTCGGACTTGTTCGATTTAATCCATTTGTGATTTACGAGTGAAGTTTACTAACCAATGGTAAATGTTTGAGTAAACCCATGAGGTGTAGAATACACGGTGGTTATTTATTCAATTATTATTTGTAAGTATGTGTGCCCTTTTGATGAATTTAATCTCGTTTTGTGGGATTATGGGAAGGTTTTAAACCCTTTTTCTGGATGGTATCCAATTAAGAGAGTTGTAGAGAGCATCCAATTATGAGAATTGTGCAGGGGATCCAATCTTGGAGAATTATAAATCAATTATGGAGGATTTCCAATCCTATTCAGGTTTCAACCCAATTGCGAAGGGCATCCAATCACTATTTTAAATCTCGCAAAGATCGCCCGAGATCTCCTCCGAGATCACGTTTTGGGCTCCTTCCGAAACGAAACAGCAAATATCGCTTTAAATCTCCTTTCGAATATACCGTCCGAGATATTGCAATATCAAACGAAATATCAACCGAAACGAAATACCCGAATATCGTCCGAGATTTTTTTTGGATAAAATTTAAATTTGTGCCTGAACTAGAACAATAATTTAAAAACTCAAATCTAGTCATGATAATCTTTTGTTATTTTACATTTTGTATGTTAAATGACCATATTGTATGTTCATATATGTTCTACAATGCTTATAATTTTCATATTCATCTTTTTTACACACATGTTATCTATGAAATTATGTATTTTACGGTCTATTTATGTTGAATTTTAACGTTTTGGATCTTTTTAATATTTTATATCTAACAATATTTCCATTTTAAGCATCATACTACGATTTACAGTATGAATGATCTATCGCAAAATAAAAAATAATAAAGTTATTTTGCAATTCAAGTTTAAGTTACTATGTTTTTTAATAGCATTCATAAAAATCATTTTGTAAAAATATCATATTTTTTTAACATATCACGTACCCGAGATTGTTCCGTTATGAACTTTCAAACCCGAGATGGAAATCCGAGACGAACTTCCGAGTTAGACTCATCTCGTCCGAGATCTCCTCCGATACGAGATCAAGTCTATAAAATCCCCGAGACGAAATGCGACCGATATCCAAAATTTAAAACCTTGCTTCCAACTATAGAAAATTTGTGAAGGCATTCAATTTTGAGTACATAAGAGACCTTCCCATTGAAGAGGCCTTCAAACTTGTGATGAACACATCCAATTTAGAGATCTGTGCGTACAGTATCATTTCGGGTTTATATGGGTAGCTAGTT
Source organism: Allium sativum (assembly GCA_030737875.1). Lineage (NCBI taxonomy): Eukaryota > Viridiplantae > Streptophyta > Magnoliopsida > Asparagales > Amaryllidaceae > Allium > Allium sativum. Next base: position 294,618,966 of record CM060909.1, read on the forward strand.
TTCCTTAATTGACTTCTAACATTATATGCTTGTGTCATTACCCTATACACCTTTGAAAAATATTGCTATATAATTTTTTGTGATGTATTACTTAGTGATCGCCTATTTACAACTGCTTATGCACGGTCTATTGACATCATTATATGCTCCTATACAGCACACTGAGGTTCACCTTATTATGTTCCCCTACTTTACTGATTGCTCATTATATTTAGACTAATCCGTTTATTATTCATAATACTTGGGTCAGGCCAAGATGTTTTAGGACATACCTCTTGACGCTGCTGAAGTGTATTCAATATCAGCTTACTATCATTGTGTAGTCGTTTCACCTCTTTGTGTATATTAGTATACTTGATGACACTATGATGTATATTTTCGAGCTATACCTATTCTGTAATACCTTGTGGGTTGAGAAATTATGTATGTAAATCGTACATCGATATGACTACATTTTGACCTCGGACACTATGTATTTATTATATGTCCTATCGTGTGCTATTTGGCATTTACATTGTATTTTACTTTGAGCTCTATGATTTTATGACTGTATTTACACTTTACTATGTTTTGAACTATTATTTTTACCAAATGTAACTTTGTTTTAAACCTGAATAGCATGCGTCGATGCTTTTGGAAAAAAAAAATAGTAGCACTTTAATCAATATACCATTGCTCGTTTAAAGCAAAATTACGGATGGTCGCTCTCAGTTGGTCGTATTCTCTGCACTAGCAGACAATATTATATAGTAATACTCATTGCTAGTGTGTCGCGGGGTGGGGCATTACAAGTACTCTCCTTCCCATTAGTTAAAATAATTGGTTATTTAAATGCAGAATACTGATACTAACAAATATAGTTGAATTCTGTTATTTCAATTAATCAAATCTACAAGGAGGTAATTTCCACACTCTTCTGCTGTCAGAATAATTGAGGTAGAAGAAAACTAAACACTCATGTCTGGAAATTATGTATAGTTTACTTCAAATTGATTCATAATTAGCAAGTTTGCACCAGAATAATATTTCATGCGGTGTGGAAAGTAAAAAACTACATAATATTGGTACAAATCATTTCGTATCTTTATAACTCAGATTAACTGCTTTGCCACATAGTGCACTTATAACATTGAAATTATGTATCTTTTTAGGTACGTGAATGACTTTAATGATGGCAAGTCTATTACTTAAACATAAAAACAGAATTTAGACCATGCTTATGTGGAATCTATTCTTCCTCTATATTTCAAAATGATAGATACGTCCGCAGCCCGTGTGCGAAGCACAAGCCTCATGCTAATTAGTGCATTAAGGAGTATCGGTATCATAATAAGAGAGAAAACAAATATAGCAACTGAATAACATATAACTGATGTTCTATGAATTTAACATTTTAAATGTCGACAAATTAGACCTACATTGTGGCTGAATTATGACCATCGCCTTCTCTCCTCTCTTCATTGTCTTTGTAGCCTTTGCAAATGCTGGAAACAAATGTCCTGCAGGAAAAATATCCATTAGAACCATCATAGAACATGGAAGATCACTTGATTTCATAACATCTAAACCAACAGTCAACAGAACTGTTGATGGATCTTTAGTCTATTGGCAATGGCATCAATAAATAGGATTACCTAAGTATAATATATATACATGTCTATATATACATATATATAGATAATATATATATATATATATATATATATATATAATATATATATGTATGTATGTATGTATGTATGTATAATATATATATGTATGTATGTATGTATGTATGTATGTATGTATGCATATGAAGCATCTATGCTAAATTAAGTTACAAAGAATACCTTCATTAACATGAAACCATACTCCATCATCTGGACTTTCCGCAACTAATGTTCCATCTTGTAACCTGACTTTGTACTTTACTATAAAAAAAGTAGGTCAAATCTTTATAAACCATATTTGAAATAACATACCTAAAACCTAAAATTAGCCAGTAAAAGACTGATTCTAAAAATCAACTAACCTAGAACCTCATCAAGATCATTTGTTTGGACATCATCTCCATGAACCAGAATCTTCTTGACAATTCCACCATCTTTTGAAACATCCAGGACTGTCAACCATGATATTAATTCAACCTCAAACCGAACATTAACACCACGAGTAATATTCCACCGAACATAAAACTCTTCATTCACTGATGCACATGGCATTGTAAACAGTGCGTGTTCTCCTTTTGTCATTGTAAGTATACCTTCATCAAATGCACTACCAAACATTCCTAATCAGTAAACAATGATAATCAGAGATATGATAACTGACATGTGTTTTTACCAAAGTCTTATGAATTGTAAATTAGTTCAATTAGGCATTTAAGATCTATGACACAAAAAATTAAACACAAAATCCAGATAAGGATAAAATCCAACCTTTGCCAAGCAAAAAAGTGTAAGGCTCTCCTCTCTCCCTGCTGCTAACAAAAATCTTTCTATCTTCAAACATTCCCACATAATGCACTAGAATATCCATGCATAACGAGCATAATAAGTATCACTAAACACATAAACAACTTGAATATTGAATATTATTAAAACTTATAATTTACCAGTGACTTCGTCTCCAGTTTGCGGGGTAAGCCAGCCGGTTCCTTTCTTTATGAGCTTTTTGTTGAGACCGGTGCTTTTATTGACGATTCTTTCCTCGCCGACTTCCAGTGGGGGCGCTGACTCAATTACCTCACCGGGTTCTTCGTCGGATTCAGAATCTAATTCTCCGGCGGCGTAAGCAGCTCTAGCGGCCACGGAGGACATCGTTATTCTCGATCGCATGGTTTAGAATTTAGATTAACACCTCAGAAAAATGAACTAGAACATGTATGGAAAGCATGTCGCCCACATACTATTCGTTTTACCTGAAATCAACAATGTAGCTGGGCCTGTTTTATTAGAAATTACTCCAGCCCGGTATCTTCAATCGGTCGCACCAATCGTTCCCCAAATTCAGTGTCCTGGTGTCTTACCCAATCAAAATCCTCTCATTTCCACCTTTTGCACTTAAACCCCTAAATTATTTGGGGACTTAAATGCAAAACAAGGGAACTGATTGGAAGAACACGGAGGACAGTGAGAATGGGGACAGAAGAATTAGTCTTCCTCTGCAGTCCTCGTAATTCAGATCCGGAACTCAAACCGTCCTATCTTAAACTATATGATTTATCTGTAGTTTTTGTTATATGATATATATGATATATATATATATATATATATATATATATATATATATATATATATATATAATGTCAATTTTATTTTAGATAATAACATATTTATTATTTTTTAGCATTGAGTATTCCTTATGAAATAAATAAAATTTAGTATTCTTGATAATTTTAAAGTTAATATTTTTATAAATTTCAATATACAAATATAAATATTGCTATATTTTGAGTTTTGACGTTTAGCTTCTACATACATTTGTTTGAAAAATAAAAGATATATAGATTGAGTTTCGAGTATTGCTTGAAAGAATGAAAAAAAAAAATACATTTGGATGTAAATGTTTCATGTAATATAAATGAACATGCATATTTTTATATCTTAAAAAGCTTTTGCAGTTAATATCAATATAAAAATAAGTATACAACATTATTAAAGTGATAAATAAAATATTTATTTAATGGCTAATGATATATCAAATATAAGAAATGTTACAAATCAAATTATTATTTTAGTCACGTAATAATTGATATCTTAGTTCGTAAATCATTGTTTTGTATCTTAATGAACTTAACTTAAAACGAAAAACAAACAAAAATATTTTGAAAATACAATACAATAAAATAAAAATATTTCTTACCATAATATTGTATACTTTTATCCATGGGTTATGTAAATTATGGATGCACTAGTTAAAATTTAACATTTTCGCAAAGCGCGTTAACCGAAAAAATTCATTATTTCCAAAATTACAAACTAGAGTTATGGCATACGCGAGTAGACAGCTGAAGCCGCACGAAAGGAATTATCCAACTCGTGATTTGGAGCTGACACCGATCATGTTCGCTCTTAAGATGTGGAGACATTACCTGTTGGGGGTTCGATTCGAGTTGCTCACAGATCACAAGTCGTTAATGTATCTTTTATCCCAAAAGGATTTGAATCTTCGACAGCAATGGTAGTTAGAGTTTCTGGCATTGTATGATTTTGGTATAGCCTATACTCTTGGTAAAGGAAACGCAGTTGCAGAAGCGTTGAGTCGAAGACATGTAGGATTGGGAGCAATGTTTTCGGAATGGAAGCACCTCGAGTACTTGGCAGGATTTGATTTCAGACCTCGATGTAAGTTAAAACCTGAAATGTTGGCAAGTTTATCGATAAGACCTACTCTCATCAAAAGGATTGGTGAGATCCAAAAGCGTGATGTAAAGCTTGTCGAGATTATCTGTAACAACCCGTATTTTCAATAACCTGTTATAACATAAATCGAGGCAGAATTTAATTCTAAAATCTGAATCAAGGGAAACGGGCTATGTCATTGCGTTCGTCTCGGAAAAATACGCGAAATAGAGTCCGAGTTTTCGAAAATCGGAGTCCGTATGACCCGATTAAGGCCCAACGAAGTTTTCAGAAAATTTCAAAGTAAAACAGATTTCAAATTCAAGTTTGAAATTGGAAAATTAGGGCAGATTGGGCCAGGCGGGAAAATTCCCGCCAGAGCACCCAAGTCGACAGCCCTGTCGACTTGGTCCAGCCGGGCAGTTTTGCCTGGTGCACCATTTTGGGTTTGTGTTGAGTTTGGGGGCCAGATTCGGTTTTGAGGGCTGAGATTGGAACTAGGGTTTAATCCTAAGGCTAGAACTAATCCTAATCTCTATAAATAAGCCCCTAACCTAACCCTAAATCATCATTATTCATTCAAGTAACTAAACTATGGCAAAATCATTCCTCTCATGGTCTCCACTCTCTTCATAAAATTCTAAATAAATTTCTATGAGAGATTTTCCATGCATACAAGTGTTTTCAAGCTTGTATGAGCATCATTAGCTTGCATTCAAGTCAAGTTTCCATATTTACATCATAAAGCAAGGGTTTTGATCATTTTTGCTCAAGGGATTTTCTATTAGAGCTTGCATTTTGGGTCTATTTGATTGCATAAGGGCTTTGTCATATTTTTGTGTCTTCATAAGCATTGTAAGCCCTATTCTACTTTCATATTTAAACTCTAAAGTTAATGAATGATGCAAGTGGTGTTTGATCATTATGATATGATATGCAAGTTAACCATGTTATGTTATGCAAGTTTGTTATGTTATGATATGCAAGTTTATCATGTTATGATATGCAAGTTTATATGCAAGTTGCCATGTTATGATATGCAAGTTTATCATGTTATGATATGCAAGTTTATATGCAAGCTTGCTATGTTATGATATGCAAGTTTGCCATGTATGTTATGCAAGTTTGGGTGAATCATTTTACTCATGATATCATATTATGCAAGCTTATCTTGAGTATATGAACATAAAGCTTCAAGCTTTATGCTAAAGGTTGCATTTTGGCAACATGTAAGTTGTCATATCTCTTATGATAACTTGCATGTGAGGCTAAATGCGAACTTATGGCCATTTCTACATGTCATTTATCACCATGTATCACCAATATGCTAAGTTTGGTTTTATGCATGCTTTTGAGGCCTAAAATGTAATATGCAAGTATATGAACATATGTACATTTCATATGCCACCATGTTAAACTTGTGGCTTCAACACCTTTATGTCATGATTATGCCAAGTTCCCTCTTTCTATCCTTTATGCGCTATTGCGATATGTAAGCGATGAGATTGCGTTTGGGGTTGGGTAAACTTAAAAGACATAAAAACATAAGCTTGGGAATTTACGTATTAAGTTAGGTCTACCCTTTGGGAATTTACCTATTAAGTTAGGTCTACCCAAATGCTTGAAAACTTGTAACATGTTTTGGAAACATGATGGACATGACACTTAGAAAATATAAGTGTAACCAACTCGAGGTTGGGTTGAGTTTGTAGCGTAAACCTACCCGGAACCGACCGGCCTAACTAGTTGCTACAAACAATAGGACCCAATGTGAGAAGTTGGTCATGTTGTACCTTGAACCCGAGGTTAGACCAAGTTGTGGTATAAAGCTACCCGGAACCGACCGGCTTAACCAGTAACCGCAACGGAGTCTAATATGAGAGGTTAAGGCACATTAATTAATTAATGCCTCGTGATTAGGGTTAAGTCATGGTCCACTTAATACTTAACCAATTTGGGCTTGGTAGATTAATCAGGGTTAAGTCGTGAACTCATCGTTACACTTAACCAAGTTAATTAACAAGAGGGTTAAACCGTACTTAACCCACTAGAAAAATCCTAGCAATGGGGGTCCACTCCAGCAGTAATCCCATGTTTGTATCGTTAAGGCCCTAGGGTCTAGGCTAGGGAGGGAGCACGATTACTGGACTGGAGGTAGGTGACCAAAAACGACGGCAGAAGGGTACGCCGGTGTAGTTCCGGGCGGACTATGGTCGTGCACACAGTCCGAAGCCGAGGGAAACATGCACGGGTACCAGTAGATCGAGACTGTGCACTCATGTTTATGGTGTCCAGGGGTTGACACCCTAGGGCTTGATACACCCGACGGGAGACCCTGCACAGTCTGACTACAATTATGTTTGGGCCGCATTGACACCAACACGTGACGAGTTAGGCTTATAGGGAGCCGATCGACTAGACCGTTTGGTTGGACCGCGTATTAGGGTCACTTTATGTTATTGGGCCAAAGCTTGGGCCAAGGGATCAATACTTGCTTATTCAAGTCATGTTAGTTTGCTAGTACACCTGTGGTGCAAAAACCTTAAACCTGATTATGCGATGACACCTTTATCTACCTTGTTAGTTAATCATCGTGCTAGTATGTAGTTATCCTTATGTTCATCTCAGCTTTCATCATGACAGTTAACTTTACCAGTTTACATTGATTGTAGTAGGGCTTACTCAGTCTTTTTGACTGACCTGTTTTCCTTTCGCCTCTTTTCTTCCGTTCCCCCCCCCAGGTTCTCAGGGTGGGAATATTGGAGCTTAGCTTGGATTTCTGATCGCTTGCTTGTGGGATTTTAGCTCATGTACGATCTTGACATGAAGCTGGCTATGGTTATCACTTATTTTGGGGATAGTACTTATGTATTTCAGTTTTTCAGTAATGTTGTTTTTATCTAGACTTGTGTATTTGGAAAGTTGACATTATGTTGTACCAGACTTGTTTTGAAATGGTTTGAAATCTTCCGTTGTTTTATCTATGTTATTTACTCTGTTTACATATATACATATGTTCTTGTTCTGCCTTGATATATCATTATGCATGTTTACCTGATTCAAATGCCCCTCCAAAGCCAGAGTGCTTGCAAGAGCCACCCTGGCGGAGGTGGGGTGTTACATTTGGTATCAGAGCATATGGTTTACGAGAAGGAACAAAAAGGTTTTTAAAACTTTTGGAAAACTATTTTCAAAACCAAGTATAAAGTATTTTCCAAAGAAAAGTCTAGTTTATTTTAAAGGCTATTCCCCAAAAAGCCATTAGCAAAATTCCTTCGTTTTTTTCTCCATTCTGAATCTATCTTTTTCTTCGTTTCAGTATGACCAATAACTTTGCCATTCCGGAGGGAGTACACGTACCTGTTTGGTATAGGAGACTTTTGGAGGCTAGGGCGACCGAAGCCGGCCCCGCAGATGTTCCTCCTCCTCCTCCGGTGGTTAATGTTTCTCCTCCTCCTCCCATAGCTGATGTTTCTCTTCCCCCTCAGCATCCTCAAGATGACTTCGCAAAGATTTGCAAAGACTTTAAGGCTATGGGTTGCAAGAATTTCTTTGGAACCGAGACTTATGTAGAGGCAAGGAATTGGTTGAAAGAAACCGAAGATCTTTTTGCCTTCTTTGATATAGATGATCGTAGGAAGGTTTTATTGGCAGTGTGGTTGCTAAAGGAAGAAGCTGCACGTTGGTGGGTGGTCACCACCGCTACTAGGCCAATTGAGACTTGGGATGACTTTCGGGGAAAGTTTGGACTAAGGTTCCTGTCACTAAAGCAAGGGGACATGACTATTAGGGAATACATAGATAAGTTTAATCAACTTGCTCGGTTCGGTTTAGACTTGGTCAACACAGCTCAGAAGAAGGCCCTATACTTTGCTCTAGGATTAAACGAGCCATTACATGGTTTAGCCATGACTCATATACCCTTGGGGGCAACTTTCGAGAGCTTGGTGAATATGGCCCTACTCAATGAAGAGAATAGGAGTGACAAGAAAGAGATCAAGATGAATGATACTCAAGCCAAGAAGACTGATTCCCAGTGGAAAGGAAATCAGGGTAATCCAAGTGGTCAGAGCAGTCAAGGCAATCAGAACAAGAACAAGAGTCAAAGCAACAAGGGGAACAACAACAAGGGCAATAACAAAAAGGGGAAGTGCCATTATTGCGGTTCAGTTGGGCATCTTATTAAGGATTGTAAGAAGAGGAAAAGGAAGAGCGGTGAATGCTATCGTTGTGGTGAGTTTGGACATTTCAGCAAAGATTGCCCGAAGAAGCAAGGGCAAGGTCAGACTCAGTGTGCAAGACCATCTGGAGGGTGAATTCATCCCCTCAACATCGTTCTTCCAGCTCATGATCGAGGTAGTGTTTCTGTTAAAAGCCCTGTTTACATTTTCTGATTTTCCAGTTCGTACCTTGTTTGATTCTGGTGCATCGCATAGCTTTATCTCATCTGATCTTGTTGATAGTTTGCACCTAAGTACTAGTCTAGTTAATGATCCCGTGTGTGTTTCAAATCCAATTGGGGGTTCCGCCCATTTGTCTATTATCTAGGTGGATTTGAATTCTCGCGTGATGTTTATATTCTCGGTTTCATGGGGTATGGGTTGATTTTTGGGCATGGATGGGTTGTCCAGTTTTGGAGCCATTCTTGATTTTCGAGCATAGGGTTGAGAGGCTCGTGACTCGCCTCGGTAATACCCTAAAAATTTCTAGTAACCCTATGAGTCCCGTCATGTTGTGTTATCTTGAACCCCTCGACTCGTCTATCGATAGTTTGTAATCGGTGAGGGTGGTCCGAGAATATCCTGATATCTTGGGTGAAGTGAAGGGGGTTACCCCTAAACGAGAGATTGATTTCCGCATTTATCTGGTGGATAATGCAAAGCCGGTTTCTTTGCCCGTTCGGCATATAGCTCCGCGTGAAAGGCGGGAGCTAAGTAAGCAAGTGAAGGAGTTGCTTGAGAAGAACTTCATTAGACGAAGTATATCTGAATGGGGAGCGCCTGTAGTATTTGCTACCAAGGCAGATGGTTCTCTCCGACTTTGTGTTGACTATCGAGAGTTGAATAAGCTGACTAAGAAGAACAGACACCCGTTACCGAGGATTGATGATCTCTTTGACCAGCTTATCGGTGCTTCTGTTTTCTCTCAGCTTGATCTAGCTACTGGATTCCATCAGCTCAGAGTAGCTGAAGATAGTATAGACAAGACTGCGTTCAGAACTCCGGATGGATTCTTAGAATGGCTGGTCATGCCATTCGGTTTGACTAATGCACCCGCCTACTTCGTGGACTTGATGAGTAGGGTGTCTAGGGAGTTCCTGAACGAGTTTGTGGTAGTCTTTGTAGACGATATCCTGACTTTCTTAAAGAACGAGGAAGAACATCCTAGACATCTCAAGGAGGTGATGGATACGCTTAGAGCGCATCAGTTGAAGGCCAAGTCCTCCAAATGTCATTTTGGAGAAAAAGAAGTTAGATTTCTTGGGCACATAGTTTCTAAGCAAGGCTTAGTGGTGGATCCTGCTAAAGTGGTCGCGGTTCAAAACCGAAAAGCTCCGACTAGGACAATTGAAGTAAGAAGTTCTCTCAGTTTAATTAGTTAGTTAGCGTCCCTTGAGCTTAGACCTACCCTTCTGGATCAAGTAGGGACTTCGCAGAAAGAAGACCCGCAGTTAGTCGAGATCATGGACAAGTTGATTCGAGGCGAGATGGTAAGTCACCTCGCTATAGATGACAAGGGATGGCTAAGACGCGATGAGAGAAAGAAGGTTCTTAAAGATGCACATCACTCGAGGAGGTGGCCGAGTTTGTCCCAAGGTGCATGTTGTGCCAACAGATTAAGGCCGAGTCATAAAAAGCCCGGTGGGCTATTACATCCATTGGAGGTCCCCGCAATGGAAATAGTCAAGCGTCACGAAGGGTTTCGTGGATGGACTGCCTAGGTCAAGGAAAGAGAATACGAGCATGTGGGTCATAGTAGGTAGACTCACGAAGAGTGCTCATTTCACTCCGGTAAAGAGCGAAAGGACTGCATCATAGCTAGCGACAGTTTACTTTCAAGAAATAAAGCGGTTGCACGAGGTTCCCTCAAGTATAGTTAGTAACCGTGACTCAATCTTCACTAGCCAGTTTTGGGATAGTCTACGGGAAGTCATGGGCAAGCACTGAATCTAAGTACGGCCTATCATTCGTAGGCGGATGGTTCATTTCGTTCAAGCATGAGTTATAGAAAATCACGTTAGTAACGTGGATTGGTATTTTCAAGAAAAGTTCTGTTGCGTGGAATACTTTATAGTAAGTAAACGAGATCCAGGATTCACTGGTGAATTTTGGAGAGCTTGCATGAAACCATGAGGTCATAGTTATGTTTAAGCCAAGGATGATAGAAGAGTAAGTGAAAAAGGAAGACGAGAGGCGACAATGAAATGGGTTCCAACTCATATTTGGAAATAAGAGTTAAGAAGCTAAGAAATCATGAGGTAAAAGACGGTCAAAGCACAGTGGAGTTAAACTCAAGGAAACGTGACTTAGAAGACTGAAGGCTAGATACGCGCATCATATCTCTTTTTAAGAGTATATTCTTGATCCTTGTTTTGCTGTGGAACTTACTCGCATGTTATCTTTTTTTCGTATATCCTCTCGGTCCCATTCTCGGTCCTATTTCTGTCGGGAGGTATGACTTATTGGCTAGTAATACATGTCAGGGTTTGAAGGGGTCCGTTAGGTTGACTAAACCTTTTGGGTTTTTATAGAATATGGGTTGGGTTAGGAAGGGATTTCTTGTAATCCGAAAAGAGTATATCTTGCTTATCTTCCCGATCTCTTTGTAGCATATCTTTCCTTTGCTATCTATATCGTGTTAATCTTGTCATGAGAACCTTAGGTAGAAACCCTTTGGATGAAACATGTGTTTGAAACATGTTATGCTTGATGTTTGCAAGTGGTTGCAAGTGTTTGCAAGTGGTTACTCGTGCATGCATTATACACTTTAGGCACTAGATCGGCTCACACACTCCTCATATTGCATATGCATGAGTGTTTATGCTTATTCATGGATGAAAATTTTTATGTTATCACATGGATGTTGCATATGGATGTATGTTATGTGCACGCATATAGATGTTATATATTATGTTAGGAATTGCATACATATGGATTCATTTCACTAACATAATTTGCATTGATGATAATTGCATTATATAAGTACATATACACACACCTTTGCATATGTTCATACAACATTTAGAATCTTGTAAGGACAATGATTGCTCGTGGATGATGTTTTGAGTAGATGGATGTTGGATGGTAGGATACGTTCTTCCTAACTTGAAGATTTCGGGGACGAAATCCTTTAAGGAGGGGAGAATGTAACAACCCGTATTTTCAATAACCTGTTATAACATAAATCGAGACAGAATTTAATTCTAGAATCTGAATCAAGGGAAACGGGCTATGCCATTGCGTTCGTCTCGGAAAAATACGCGAAATAGAGTCCGAGTTTTCGAAAATCGGAGTCCGTATGACCCGATTAAGGCCCAACGAAGTTTTCAGAAAATTTCAAAGTAAAACAGATTTCAAATTCAAGTTTGAAATTGGAAAATTAGGGCAGATTGGGCCAGGCGGGAAAATTCCCGCCAGAGCACCCAAGTCGACAGCCCTGTCGACTTGGTTGGACCCAAGTCGATAGCCCTGTCGACTTGGCTGTCGACTTGGTCCAGCCGGGCAGTTTTGCCTGGTGCACCATTTTGGGTTTGTGTTGAGTTTGGGGGCCAGATTCGGTTTTGAGGGCTAAGATTGGAACTAGGATTTAATCCTAAGGCTAGAACTAATCTTAATCTCTATAAATAAGCCCCTAACCTAACCCTAAATCATCATTATTCATTCAAGTAACTAAACTATGGCAAAATCATTCCTCTCATGGCCTCCACTCTCTTCATAAAATTCTAAATAAATTTCTATGAGAGATTTTCCATGCATACAAGTGTTTTCAAGCTTGTATGAGCATCGTTAGCTTGCATTCAAGTCAAGTTTCCATATTTACATCATAAAGCAAGGGTTTTGATCATTTTTGCTCAAGGGATTTTCTATTAGAGCTTGCATTTTGGGTCTATTTGATTGCATAAGGGCTTTGTCATATTTTTGTGTCTTCATAAGCATTGTAAGCCCTATTCTACTTTCATATTTAAACTCTAAAGTTAATGAATGATGCAAGTGGTGTTTGATCATTATGATATGATATGCAAGTTAACCATGTTATGTTATGCAAGTTTGCTATGCTATGATATGCAAGTTTATCATGTTATGATATGCAGGTTTATCATGTTATGATATGCAAGTTTATATGCAAGTTGCCATGTTATGATATGCAAGTTTATCATGTTATGATATGCAAGTTTATATGCAAGCTTGCTATGTTATGATATGCAAGTTTTCCATGTATGTTATGCAAGTTTGGGTGAATCATTTTACTCATGATATCATGTTATGCAAGCTTATCTTGAGTATATGAACATAAAGCTTCAAGCTTTATGCTAAAGGTTGCATTTTGGCAACATGTAAGTTGTCATATCTCTTATGATAACTTGCATGTGAGGCTAAATGCGAACTTATGGCCATTTCTACATGTCATTTATCACCATGTATCACCAATATGCTAAGTTTGGTTTTATGCATGCTTTTGAGGCCTAAAATGTAATATGCAAGTATATGAACATATGTACATTTCATATGCCACCATGTTAAACTTGTGGCTTCAACACCTTTATGTCATGATTACGCCAAGTTCCCTCTTTCTATCCTTTATGCGCTATTGCGATATGTAAGCGATGGGATTGCGTTTGGGGTTGGGTAAACTTAAAAGACATAAAAACATAAGCTTGGGAATTTACCTATTAAGTTAGGTCTACCCTTTGGGAATTTACCTATTAAGTTAGGTCTACCCAAATGCTTGAAAACTTGTAACATGTTTTGGAAACATGATGGACATGACATTTAGAAAATATAAGTGTAACCAACTCGAGGTTGGGTTGAGTTTGTAGCGTAAACCTACCCGGAACCGACCGGTCTAACTAGTTGCTACAAACAATAGGACCCAATGTGAGAAGTTGGTCATGTTGTACCTTGAACCCGAGGTTAGACCAAGTTGTGGTATAAAGCTACCCGGAACCGACCGGCTTAACTAGTAACCGCAACGGAGTCTAATGTGAGAGGTTAAGGCACATTAATTAATTAATGCCTTGTGGTTATGGTTAAGTCATGGTCCACCTAATACTTAACCAATTTGGGCTTGGTAGATTAATCAGGGTTAAGTCGTGAACTCATCGTTACACTTAACCAAGTTAATTAGCAAGAGGGTTAAACCATACTTAACCCACTAGAAAAATCCTAGCAATGGGGGTCCACTCCAGCAGTAATCCCAAGTTTGTATCATTAAGGCCCTAGGGTCTAGGCTAGGGAGGGAGCACGATTACTGGACTGGAGGTAGGTGACCAAAGACGACGGCAGAAGGGTACGCCGGTGTAGTTCCGGGCGGACTATGGTCGTGCACACAGTCCGAAGCCGGGGAAAACATGCACGGGTACCAGTAGATCGAGACTGTGCACTCATGTTTATGGTGTCCAGGGGTTGACACCCTAGGGCTTGATACACCCGACGGGAGACCCTGCACAGTCTGACTACAATTATGTTTGGGCCGCATTGACACCAACACGTGACGAGTTAGGCTTATAGGGAGCCGATCGACTAGACCGTTTGGTTAGACCGCGTATTAGGGTCACTTCATGTTATTGGGCCAAAGCTTGGGCCAAGGGATCAATACTTGCTTATTCAAGTCATGTTAGTTTGCTAGTACACCTGTGGTGCAAAAACCTTAAACCTGATTATGCGATGACACCTTTATCTACCTTGTTAGTTAATCATCATGCTAGTATGTAGTTATCCTTATGTTCATCTCAGCTTTCATCATGACAGTTAACTTTACCAGTTTACATTGATTGTAGTAGGGCTTACTCAGTCTTTTTGACTGACATGTTTTCCTTTCGCCTCTTTTCTTCTGTTTCCCCCTCCCCCCAGGTTCTTAGGGTGGGAATATTGGAGCTTAGCTTGGATTTCTGATCGCTTGCTTGTGGGATTTTAGCTCATGTACGATCTTGACATGAAGCTAGCTATGGTTATCACTTATTTTGGGGATAGTACTTATGTATTTCAGTTTTTCAGTAATGTTGTTTTTATGTAGACTTGTGTATTTGGAAAGTTGACATTATGTTGTACCAGACTTATTTTGAAATGGTTTGAAATCTTCCGCTGTTTTATCTATGTTATTTACTCTGTTTACATATATACATATGTTCTTGTTCTGCCTTGATATATCATTATGCATGTTTACCTGATTCAAACGCCCCTCCAAAGCCAGAGTGCTTGCAAGAGCCACCCTGGCGGAGGTGGGGTGTTACATTATCCAAAAGTTGGAACCAGATGATAAGGAATTCGAGGTCGATCAAGAGGGTTAGCTTCGAAAGAAAGGACAACTGGTTGTTCTTGATATCAACATATTTAGAGATGAGGTTCTGAGGGAATGTCATCACTCAAAGTTGACGATTCATCCTGGTGGTAACAAAATGTATCAGGACATGAAGCGAGCTTACTACTGGTAAAGGATGAAGAGGGATGTTGGAAAGTTCATGAACTGTCAGTTGGTGAAAGCTGAACAGAAAAAACCAAGTGGATTATTTCAGCCATTGGATGTTCTTACATGGAAGTGGGAGAAGATATTGATGGATTTCGTCGATGGACTACCTAGAACCAGGGAAGGAAACGAAGGAATTTGGGTCATAGTGGATCACTTGACCAAAAACACCAGATTTATTCTTGTTAGATTGGTTAGGACAGCATCGAAGTTGGCTGAGCTTTATATGAAATGGATAGTTTGATTCCATGGTATCTCGAAGAGCATAGCGAGTTATCGAGATCCATTATTCATGAGTGGAATTTGGAAGAGTTTGCAAGAGACTTTGGGAAACGTATTGTGTTTGAGTACGACTTAGCGTTACCAAACCGATGGTCAAACCAAGAGGGTTAACCGAGTTTTGGAAGATCTCCTGAGGGCTTGCGTATTGGACTTCGTAGGATCATGGGAAGACCATCTACATTTAGTTGAGTTTGCGTACAACAACAGTTACCGGTCGAGCATTGGGATGGCACCATACGAGGCGTTGTATGGTAGACCGTGTAATTCTCCGGCATGTTGGTTAGAAACTGGAGATAAGTTGATGCTTGGGACAGAGATGATCAGAGAGACATTGGATTGTATTGAGATCGTTCGGCGATGAATGAAGGCAACCCAAGATCATCAGAAGATTTTTGCTGATAAGCGCCGTAAGGATTTGGAATTTGACATTGGCGATATGGTTTTCATGAGGATTTCATCGTTAAAGCTTGTGGTTCAGTTCAAAAGTAAAGTAAATTTAGCTCCTAGGTTTCTTGGACCGTTTCCGATAGTCGAGTGAATTGGAAAGCTCGCGTATAGACTGGATTTACCCAAGAAGATGTCGAATGTGCACAATGTTTTCCACGTGTCGTTTTTACGGAAGTGTGTGCACGATTCGAATGCGGTGGTATCTCCGGAGCAGTACGAAGACCTAGAAATCGAGTCCATAGTTGTGAAACCTCGTAAGCTGCTTCGCGTTGTAGGGAATGACGCGAAACAGCTTAAGAGGGAGACAGTTAAGCTAGTCAAGGTGCAATGGAGTGGGGATGATTACGGTTGTACGCATGAGACAGAAGAGAGTATGAAGACGATCAATCTAGAACTCTTTGTTAGTATGACCCATTAATATCGTGTCACCTTACACCATTGTAACTTGTACTGTCGTCGTTAGAATTTCGCGTGCTAGGATAAGGCTATAGATGCAAGGCTTAATGGATGCTAGTTTGGATAATAAATTAGCTGCTTCTGGATGGTAGGCATGTAGAATTATTTTTGGTTGTCAGTGTTTGCTTGGAATTTCAGGGGCGAAATTCCTAAATGGGGGAGAATGTAACGACCCGCATTTTACGTATCGGAGGATTGTAAAATATTTTTATTAAATTCCCTGAGGTTTCGATTATTCTTATATTTGATATGTTATTTATGGGGATGTGAGACATATCCATAATTTTTACCAATTTTATTTGTGATTATTTTTCCCCTGTCAACTTGTACAAGGGATACCTTTTGAATGAGATCGAATCAGGTGCTAAGGTCGATTTCATTGGAAATGAAATAGTGTTGTCAATTCCGTAAAGTGATCACACTAAAGATTTGGTTCAGCATTTTGGGAGGATTCGTTGTTTTTGTGCTACAAAATTTCTGGATAAACTAATTAGTCGTTAGTGGGCTGATTAGTGAGGCTCATTTGTAGGTTGATGGTTTGGCCATAAATTGTAGGGTAGAGGCAAGGAGTGAAAGGGTTACTTTCTTCATTTCTCATTTGGTTGGGGTTTGAGATTCTCCCTACTCCAATCAAATACACCTCTCCACCATTAAATTTTAGATCTATATTAGAAGATTGAAGATCTACATCAAGGATGGCTATATCTATATCAAAAGAGGGCGGATCGTATCAAATTGAGAGATTAGAAGATCGTTCATTGATCTTATTTTCATCATTTCAACACTACGTCATAGATGGCCTATGGCAACCCCAGAGAAGTGACGCAGTAGGTGCCAAAAAGTGTTGTTATAGGCAAAAAATGATCTACGACAACACTTTTTCGGGGTTGCCTTTTGCCGCGTTGCCTTAGAGTCAAAGGCAACACATTTGCGATCCTATGACAACATCGGTACAGGTGATGCTGCAAATACCACTACAACAACAAAACAAAAACCTTTCACAACTACCAAAAACAGTTGTAATATGTCTAGTACAGCTGTCAATCGTAATAAAGTCAACCTTTTTTATAACTGTTTCTAGCAGTAGTTAAAATTTGTTTTACAACTGCTTAAAGTAATTACACCTCAACTACTATTAACCAAAGATTTCATAATATTATAATAAATATTAATATAACACAGTATTTTATTCAAACAAATATTTTATTTCAACATTTCAAATGGTACAATTTTTTTGACTCCACTATTGTACATTCACTCGTATATTACGCGATCATTCACATTTACATACATTCCTCACTACATTGTCACACGATTCACTCATATGAAGACTCACTCATACGGCCATAAGCAAGAAAAAATACATGAAAATGATTATATAAGCTACTACCTTCTTTTTTTCCCTTATGATGATTCGGTCGCAGACGAAACTTCTCTAGTTCAATCATAAATGGCCTATATGGCCTACAAAAGCAAATGGGATACAACAAATGTCATGGAAGGGTAAGAAATACCTTAAAACCTCCATTAAACAACAAAAATAAAATAAATACTGTAGTGTCCCGAAATTCCGGCCCAATTTGAGCTGACTAAATAACACAAGTCCAACCCACATTACACTGGAAATCAGAAAACTAATAGAAAGAAAACAGAGGGTGAGGAAAGATAAGATAGAAACTTAGAATAGAAGAAGAAGAATAACATACAACATCAGAGTAAACACGAATCTCACAGCGGAACGAATAAATATATTTCATAACATAACTTTGAAATACAAATCTGTACTTGAATATACATATAATTTCCAAAGTACAGCACTTACAACACAGCGAAAATAAACAATAGCTATATGATCCTGAAGCCTCCTGCTCCAGCTCTTCAAGTATCTGTAAATCCTGACTACTTGACTGTCCATACAAAATTGGGCACCCAAGAGTTTAGAGAAAATAAAACAAAATAAACTTTGGGTCAGACATGGGACTGGTATGAGTAAAACAGTTTAAAATAGTTTGAGTCATTAAACGATATCTCATAAGACCACGTGGTATAATGGAATGGGTTTTTCCCTTATGAGAATCCAAAATCAATCTTTATATCAAAACTCTCATGATGTTATTACAATGTCTATCAACCACCATATAATAATCATCTAGCAGAAACGCTTTCATCTCATGTTCTACATATATAGTATACAATCAAAACCGCAAGCACGTATTGGGTAATGAATTTCCAACTATGACAAGGTATGGAACCACCTTTCGCTAGTGTACCTATAGAGAGGAATACACTGGGTTCAATAAGAACATCTTGCAACCCGGCCACTCATTTCGCTTGAGTGTATCAAATGCATATCACCAACGGTTGGGAACAGCAACCGTTTCCCGAATGGGACAGCATCGACAATAGTTTTTTAGAAATAAATGAAACTCTAGATCAGGTGATTATACACCCTAATAAGTGCGACCTATATAGCCATGATGCCTGCCCGATTTCTGTCATTTCCAGATGTGAGGCTAGAGGTCACGCTTATCTCTGACAGATTACATGTTTATTTACTTTGAATGTCACATCGTCATACCCGCCAAATCACAAATTGATTTCCCCAAAAGTACCACGGGTATATAGCTAAGAGAAACGAATTCCTCCGCCACCAAACGTAAATACGTTTGAAGAGATCAACGTACGCGATCTATTAAATATACTCTGTCAAACATTCTTCCATACAGGTCGTCCTGGGACTAGACAAACCGAAGGCACTATTCAGTACATCCATCTTAGGCAATTGTTATCTAAGATTTATACCACAGCCCTTGCACTTTACTCCGTCTTCAATTATCTTTGGCATATATGATTCGCAATGCTTATGCCAATACGGAGTGGTTCTTCGGATAAAAATCCAACCAGTCTCTCCATATTAACAACGTTAAAATGGTCAAAAACTTCGATAGTCGGTGAGTTAACTATCAAAGAAAACACGTCCAACCGGTCTCTCCATAATAACAACGTTAAAATGGTCAAAAACTTCGATAGTCGGTGAGTTAACTATCAAAGAAAACACGTGTGCAAACAACAATATTATTTCCAAATGGAAATTATATCGATCAATCATCATTGAACATTTATCTCTTTAGTTCATTAATTTATTCATTTTCCATTTTCTACTTCCATATATTCAACATTTCTTATTTTTCTATACTTGGAAAATATACGTTATTAACATTGGAAAACATTTCCATTTCCTGTTTTCTATATATTCAACATTTCTCAGTTTCTACTATCAGAAAACATTTCTGATTCTTGTTTGGAAAACATTTCCAAAATTCCTTCGCTGGATTTAAACTAATGTTTAAATCAAACATCGCCATGCCAACTCAAACCATTTACTAAATTCATTTAACCATCATTCACTATCAAACCTTAGCCATTCCTTAGTTAAGAAGGGAGTCAATCAAGTTGGGGTATAATTACCTCTCAGACCTTAACTGAACAACGTTTTAACTTCAGAATAGACAAAGTTTGTCTTTTAAACCTTTAACAAACTTCCTTACGTAACTCTCTTTTGAATAAATCTCTATTCGATAACTCCTCCCTTCGAATAACTATATCCGAAAATCTCTCTTACGAATAACTAGATTCAAAAACCTTTCTTCGAATAAACTATATTCGATTAACTCTATTCAATTAACTCTTATCAATTAACTCTTATTGGATTAACTCTTTTGATTTAACTCTAATCGATTAACTCTATTTGATTAACTCTATTGGATTAACTCTTTTCACTTAACTCCTTTCGAATAAACTATATTCGATAACTCTATTCGAATAAACTATATTCGATTTACTCCTTTAATTCTATTCTAATAAACTATATTCGATTAACTCCTTTCGAATAACCAATATTCGATTAACTCACTTCGAATAACTTATATTCGATACTCTTTCTTTCGAATAAACGATATTCGATAATCTCTCTTTTTGAATAAACTATATTCGATTAATCTCTCTTCGAATAAACTATATTCGATAACTCCTTTCGATTAAACTAATCAATAACTCCTCTAGAATAAGCTATATTCGATAACTCTACTTCGAATAAGTGATATTTGATAACTCTACTTCGAATAAACTATAACTCGATTACTTAACTCGATAATCTTAACTCGATTACTTAACTCGATGATCTAACTCGATTATCTTAACTTGATAACTTAACTCGATAATCTTAACCTGATAACTTAACTCGATTACTTAACTCTAACTGGTTAACTCTAACTGATTAACTCTAACTGGTTAACTCTAACCGATTAATTCTAACTGATTAACTCTGACTGGTTAACTCTAACTGATTAATTAATATTCGATTAACTCATCTCGATTTACTCTTTTGAATTAACTCCTTTGGATTATCTCCTTTGGATTATCTCCTTTGAATTATCTCCTTTGGATTATCTCCTTTGAATTATCTCCTTTTCTATTTGTTTACTTAACAAATAACTATTCCCTTTTCAATTCTGTTTATTTAACAAATAAATATTTCTTTTATATTTTCTATTTATTTAACAAATAAATATTTCCTTTTCATCTTTCTATTTATTTAACAAATAAATATTTCCTTTATAACATTCTATTTATTTCCTATAAATAAATATTTCCATTTAATCTATTTGTAAATGTTTTACAAATATTTCCTTTTAAATTCTATTTGTAAATGTTTTTACAAATATTCCTTTTTCTATTTTATTTGTAAATATTTTACAAATATTTCTCCTTCTATTTGTTTTGCAAATATCTTCCTTTGCATTTGTTTTACAAATATATTTCCTTTATATTTGTTTTACAAATATATTATTTTATATTTATTTTACAAATATTTTTCCCTTATATTTGATTTCACAAATATTTTTCCTTTATATTTGTTTGACAAATATATCTCCTTTTTAACTCTTTTGATTTTCTAATTTTTTCCATTATAAAATCCCTTTTTCTTTTATATATAAAATCCAATGATTTTATATAAATAAATTATTTTCAAAATATACTTTGAAAATCCCCTTTTATCATTCTGGTATTTCTTTTGGTATTTACATACCATATAACAATGGTAGATATCGTCCAAACACACATAATCAACAGTAGATTATATATCACATCATATATCACAATATATGAATAACAGTAAAATAAATGTTGAGGAATCCAATTGGATTCCTTCAACTTATCTCCCTGCATCACAGATGTTAAATAATATAATTAACATCAATTTCATTTCGATATGAACTATTCTGCTGAACAGAATCAATATTCGATTAACGATTTATATATATATCGTTATCTATAATTTCAACCAATACGTAAGCAATTCAGCCAAACAGTTAACACACAACAATCAACAGATAATTATCAGTTCTAAGAATACGTTATAAAAATATAACTGTTCAGAGTTGGTGAGTTTTACTCACATGGGGCGATCATCGTTAATAATGATAACCATCGTTCGATTCAGACGGACAATTTATTTTGCTATAAATTGCAACGAGCTCCAGTTCACTCCCAGTCAATTCCATTGTGGAGCTCTCGTCCATACGGTCCCAATGGACCCAACCGTTCGAAACTCTGATACTGTATGAACAAGTTTTTATGTTTACAAGTTCATGCACATTTTTAAATTAAATAAAATTTTGGATTTACTATAAACGGGCTTTAACCTTTTATTTCTCCTCTGGCCTATCCTCTAAAGCCCAACCCGCACACACTATACCCGTCTTCTCCCAATGCCGTGATCTCCAGGCAATTTGCTCCACCCATTTCCGCTACTTCCAAGGTCCACCGCTCCTCCCTCTCGCAACCGAACTTCGCAAGATCACCACCCACGAACTCCTGCTCCTCTCCTCTTCCTCCCTATACCCAAAACATCGAACTCGAGGTCTCTTTCTTTCTTGCGCCCTCGCCCGTCGATGGTACACGCACCAACAAAATCAACACCGAAGTCCTCAAAATCGTGCACACAAGTGCGGTTTTTCACCACAATCGATAATCCGAACCCATTTTCCTCGATTCTGCCTTCTACGATCTAAAAATGAAAACCCTAGGTTTACTGCTCATTTTTACTGAACGGAAATCTGGCGTCGCTTAGTTTCGGATGGACATCAACACGAAGCCCTGATCCTCACCATTCTGAAAATACAACTCTTGTGATTTATAGAAATTGTATTGATTTCTTTTGGATTTTCTTTTTTCATCATTTTTATCTATGTTTTGGTTTGGTGAATAAATAACTGGCAGCTGAAATGTTTGGTTTTAAACATACGGCTTGTGGCTGAGAATAGGATGGGTGGCCAAACAAGGTTCACACATAAATTTAGATATTTTACTGATTATTTTATTGATTTTTTTCCATTACTTTATAATGTATTTCCCTTCTAAAAATCGGTACGATCTCATATGATACCTAAAAGTCACGAAAATGGACATGTAGCTAGAGCTCGACATTACAGTCCCAACGAAACTGGTTTCGTCGAATTCCGACTCCGTTTGCTCACACAGCGTATTTTTAAAGGTCAAATTATCGACTGTATTTCACATTAAAAATCCGTACGGCCACACAGTGACTCTAAAAATCACGAAACTTGGAATCTAACAATAATTTGACATTGCGGATCCAACAAAATTAGTTTCGTCGAATTCGGACGTCGTTTGCAAAAGTGGCTATTTTTAAAGCTCTAAATAACCTATTTAAATATATAAATATATTTAAATAAAATTAAATTAAATATTTATAAATAAATATTATCGTATATATTCAAAGTGGAATACCGTACAGCTTCAGAATATTCCTATATGAATTTCTAACTCAATATTTCAAATCCCGATTAATTCGATATTCGATTTATAATGAAATTCCTTTTATAAATATAAATAAATCGTTATGAATTATAAAGGAATTCCACAGCGACTTTTCTAAAATTTGATTTGGAAATAAATCAAAATCTACACGACGAAATCCCGATTTTTCTCTTCCATTAGAAAAATATACTTCGCTAACTCCAAACGTTTCTTGTTTCACAGAAATCCGATTTAAAACGGACCCTGTACATTCAGTTGAAGTTTAAATCGCCAAACGGCGAACTGTCGCGCCATTTCGAGCTCGATTTTAATTATAATATAATTATACGTTCAAACTTCGTTCAAATAATATATTCGTTATTCTAATTCAATTCTAAACTGAATTATATACTTTGAATTGTCTCATTCACACCATATCGCCATTTCAGCCCATTCTGATTATTTCAGAATTAAATATATTATTTAATTATTTATATTAATTAAATATTCAAAGTTATTTAATTCAACGACCATTCAATTCTCTAAATCACTATTTATATAATTAAATAAGTTAATTATATATCGCAGAAAATACGGGTCGTTGCATTCTTCCCCACTTAATAATTTCGTCCTCGAAATTGCTAAGGTAGAAAACAAACCCTATTGACTGGTTAGAACTTATTTGTTCACTTCTTAACTCCGGTTTCACTAAACCAATTTATTTTAATTAAATTATTAATTAATCCTTATCAACGAAAGTTTTCTAACACCTTAACTTTTTGAAAAATTTCGCCAGCACCTCCTTTGTACTGGTCAATAGGTCAAACTCCAACTCGCCTCTCTGGGCCATCTCCAACCCAAAAGAAAATCAAACAGTCAAGCGGCTTGCCAATTCGGCTCATAAATCTCATACCCAATAGAAATATAAACTTGTACCTTTTTGTTGGGCATATCGTTATATCCTTTCATCTGCTGTCAGTTCAGCATATACCAAAGTTACCCCAATAAAATTCTGATCAATTTATCCTCAACACAACCATTCGCTTATCCAAGCCAAATTCAATTTCAAATCAAGGTTCTATTCCCGATTTTCAAATTCTTAACTCATCAATCCAATACCATTTCAGATTCTATCTCACAATTTAAAATCTGATTCTACTTGATATATCGTATCCAATTCAATTTCCAGTTAAATTGGTTTCAATTCAGTTCCAGCTTGGTTTCACACATTTCTATTTAAATTTGTTCTTAATTCAAACAGTCTCTTCCTGGGAGTTTTAAACAGCTTTGCTTTTCTAAAACCAAATATTCCTTTTTGGATTTCAAACAACTTGTTTCTCTCAAAACAATTCAAAAGCAAAATCTTCTAGGTAGTAATCCGTCACTTACAACTCGAAAATGAATACTGATGATGCAGCTGTGATCATCAGAATCTATTTCCCAGCGATCGAAGTGAGTTCAATACTATAAAACCATTTCTAAACATTTCCACTTTGAAATTCATTTCAAAATATAATTCACACTGCTTGTAAAACAATTTAAAATCTCCCAGGATCTTAAATTTTCCTTATTTTTAATCCAAATCCATTTACAAACACTTATCCAATTTTCCAGAATTTTAATTCAATTTCTAGTTTAAATTCAGATTTAATTCATTTCGTAACACTTGTATGAATTCTACTTGGTTATATATATATAAACATTTTACTTTTATAATCTTACTCGATTATAATAGTGACCAACACATCAAATATAATAATTTCAATATGTATTCACTTTTATATCAAAATATACTTTGGGTAAAATTATTTTATTTACCCTCTTTTCAAAACATACTATGTCGGTCCATCGTATTCAAGTATTTGCAAAATCCCTACCGATACAGTGGATCAAACTGATCGACTAGAACTCATAAACGACTCAACCAATAAATCTCCACAATATAAAACAAATTTTTATATCAAATAACAAATACGCTCTCGTACATATACACTCAACTAAATCTAGAGTATTACTAACCCCATCTCTACTGAGTCACGCCACAGAGCCAAGGTAATAACTTAACCTTAAGCTGTGGTACCAACTGTAGTGTCCCGAAATTCCGGTCCAATTTGAGCTGACTAAATAATACAAGTCCAACCCACATTACACTGGAAATCAGAAAACTAATAGAAAGAAAACAGAGGGTGAGGAAAGATAAGATAGAAACTTAGAATAGAAGAAGAAGAATAACATACAACATCAGAGTAAACACGAATCTCACAGCGGAACGAATAAATATATTTCATAACATAACTTTGAAATACAAATCTGTACTTGAATATACATATCATTTCCAAAGTACAACACTTACAACACAGCGGAAATAAACAATAGCTATATGATCCTGAAGCCTCCTGCTCCAGCTCTTCAAGTATCTGTAAATCCCGACTACTTGACTGCCCGTACAAAATTGGGCACCCAAGAGTTTAGAGAGAACAAAAAAATAATAAACTTTGGGTCAGTCATGGGACTGGTATGAGTAAAACAGTTTAAAACAGTTTGAGTCATTAAACGATATCTCATAAGACCACGTCGTATAATGGAACGGGTTTTTCCCTTATGAGAATCCAAAATCAATCTTTATATCAAAACTCTCATGATATTATTATAATGTCTATCAACCACCATATAATAATCATCTAGCAGAAACGCTTTCATCTCACGTTCTACATATATAGTATACAATCAAACCCGCAAGCACGTATTGGGTAATGAATTTCCAACTATGACAAGGTATGGAACCACCTTTCGCTAGTGTACCTCTAGAGAGGAATTCACTGGGTTCAACAAGAACATCTTGCAACCCGGCCGCACATGACCGACCACTCATTTCGCTTGAGTGTATCGAATGTATATCACCAACGGTTGGGATCAGCAACCGTTTCCCGAATGGGACAACATCGACAATAGATTTTTAGAAATAAATGAAACTCTAGATCAGGTGATTATACACCCTAATAGGTGCGACCTACATAGCCATGTTGCCTGCCCGATTTCTGTCATTTCCGGATGTGAGGCTAGAGGACACGCTTATCTTTGACAGATCACACGTTTATTCACTTTGAATGTCACATCGTCATACCCACCAAATCACAAATTGATTTCCCAAAAAATACCACGGGTATATAGCTAAGAGAAACGAATTCCTCCGCCACCAAACGTAAATACGTTTGAAGAGATCAACTTACGCGATCTATTAAACATACTCTGTCAGACATTCTTCCATACAGGTCGTCCTGGGACTGGACAAACCGAAGGCACTATTCAATACATCCATCTTAGGCAATTGTTATCTAAGATTTTTACAACAGCCCTTGCACTTTACTCCATCTTCAATTATCTTTGGCATATATGATTCGCAATGCTTATGCCAATACAGAGTGGTTCTTCGGATAAAAATCCAACCAGTCCCTCCATATTAACAACGTTAAAATTGTCAAAAACTATGCATAATTCTCAAAAACTATCCATATATGATCTGAAAGCATAGTTAATCAGTTACAAGCTATGCATAATTCTCATAAAATCCACATTTTCGTGCTGAAACAATGTTCAGATATTTATTAATATGTATAGATCAGATTAGGCAGAGAAACAGCTAAAAGTCATGCAACAAACTGATGAAGACCATACTTTAACTCAACTGGCTAGCGCGTGGCTTAATCTAGCTGCCGATGGTTTGAAGATCCAGGAAGCTTACCTTGTTTCCCAAGATTTTGCTGAGAAGTATCAGATGATTGGAATGATTCTCAATGGACAGGTTGTTTCCTGATGTACATGGGACGCTTTTCTATATCTTATGTTGTATGCACTGAGATGATTCTCAATGGCATCACGGCATCACCCATTATTAATGGAGCTAACATTTTCTCTAGATAATGAAAGATTATCTTTTTAGTGTGATGTATCTTCTATCTGTTACAACGGGTTTAATCCATCACCATCTCTAGAGCAACTAATAAAACTGACTGATTTTTATTATATTTTATTTGTTAAAATGTAACAAAATTAATCAAGGAGCTCAAGGTATGGGACTCTCAACATAGTATGCAGCTAAAACACAAAATTAGTCAAGAAGCCCAATATATGGGAGTATCAACATAACATGCACTATAACATATCAGCAAATTTGGCACACAGGAATGCAGATATACAATTTGGCTATAAGCCATATCAAATTTGATAGTGCTCAAAGCCGCCTCAAACTACATTTTGTGATACGCACCACCCCAAACACTCTTAATCTGACCGTCCATTGACGAAGCCCCAGATCGGTTAATTCGATATGACTTTGGATCGTATGAAATGCGTATCAAATTTTCCCTTCCATACCTCCACTCGGGCACAATCGACTTTTGCCACATCAAAACTTTCGACCGAATTATCCTCTTTTTATTTTGCAATGGCGACCACCGAATACCCAAATTAGGGTTTTGGTAATCCGACTTCCTTTGTCAATAAGCCATCCACCGCAGTCCATGAGTTATCGTTACCTCGCGCTACCTTCAGCTGACCAACGAAGCCTCAGTCCACCGCTGTCCATCCTTCACGTCGTCACTGTAGGTGAGTACTAGATCACGATTAAATTTAAATATGAATTGGGGTTAATATGTATTCAAATTGGGTTTAAATTGGGTTTAATTTGAATTTCTATGCCTTAGTTCAAAAATATGAATGATAGATAGTTGCATGTGCTTGTCTACCTAGAATTCATGCTGTTATTGTGTTTAAATTGGGTATTATCCCTAGTTTTATAGTGCGGCAGTGTATTTGTTATCATTTACTTGTGCTGTATTTATCTATCTTGAATTCAGACACTTTTACTTGTGCTACCCTGCTAATTTGTGTGTATTATTGCACCATGTACATTGATCCTTACTGATCTGAAGTTGAAGCTTTGACTAAAGGAGAGATTCTTACTGGAAAAGGATTGAATCAAGAAACAAGTTTACAACGACCTGGTGACACTCAATGGGGATCACACTATGGTACACTTATTATACTTATTACTATGTTCACTTCTATGCATGAGGTGTTAGAAATTATTGTGGATGACAGTATTAGTTCGGAACAAAAGGTCGATGCACAAGTTTTGCTAGACATAATGCACTCATATGAATTTGTGTTTACCATGCACTTGATGAAAAATATCTTAGGAATAACTAATGACTTATCATTGACATTGCAAAAAAAAGATCAAAAGATTGAAAATGCGTTGAATTTAGTAAAAATATCAAAAATGTGCCTACAAGACATGAGAAGTAATGATGTGAAATGGGAATCTTTATTAGAGGAAGTGTTATTATTTTGTTCTTTGAATGGAATTGTAGTACCTAACATGGATGATGAGTATGTAGCTCGTAAACTTTTAAGATGGAGAGCTGAAAAAATTACAAATTTACATCACATACGAGTCGATGTTTGCAACACCATCATATATTTGCAACTTTCGGAACTAAACAATTGGTTTACAGAGCAAAACAACGAGTTGCTTTTGTGTATGGGAAGTCTTAATCCAATCGATTCATTTTCTGCTTTCGACATTGCAAAGTTGATTAAATTTGCTTGATTTTATCCGAAAGATTTTTCTATATATGATATTGTGGTACTTGAGAATCAACTTGGAACTTATATTATGGATATGCGTTCGGATAATGAATTTTTGAATATCAATATATAACTTTTTTATGGATGATTGTTGTTGTCCCTTCTCATATATATTCCTGTATTCGCCCCTGACTATTATAACATGTGTGTACATGCAGCAACCTCCGTCATTTGGATGAAGCTAATAAGCATGAATTTGGATGAAGCTAATAAGCATGTATTTAGTTGTCGGTTTTCTCTGCTTTGAGTTTTAGTTGCTGACTTTTGGATGAAGCAAATAAGTTTGGTTGTGCCAGTGGTTCTTGCTTGGTTTGAGATTACCTTGGTATTGTTTTCTGATAGAATGCAATGTTGTTTGGCTGGTTTATGATCTTTTTTCTGTTTTGGAGGATGTTCATCTTGAAGGAAGCATTGATTCAACATGTGGCTGCATTTTAATGTATCTTCTTTAATGTAATGAAACAGCGTGTATCTTATTATTGTAATGTAATCAAATAGCATGTATCATTATGTATTGTAATATAATGAAATATTTTGTACATTTATTTCGTTTACTGTTACAATTGTGAATTAGTGTATCATGTGTTATATATGCTTTGTGTTACAAATAATATGTGATGCAGTTTTTGCTTATATATATATACACACACACACACACAGCTTATAGCCGTATCTACTTATACTTTAGATACGGCCAATAGCCGTATGTTATCACATTCAGATACGGTTTTGAGCCGTATCTAAAAATTTAACACGCCGTTTTTGATACGGCTTTTTGTCGTGCCTACATGCTTTAGATGCGGCTAAAAATATAGCCTAATCAACATATATGGTGTAGTGATGTGGTTAAAACACAAAATTAATTTAGAAGCTCAAGATATGGGAGTATCAACTATCAACATAAAATACATAGCTAAAACAAGTTGAAATAAATTAAAAAATTAATAGGAATATAAGATTAATTTTGCTAATATTAGATGTACATAATAATTATAACATTTGTTTCTGCCTAAAGTTACTAAAGTAATATAGCATTATACTATATTACTATGAACAGTTTATCATTTTATAGTGGCAATATCCGAATAGATTTCTGTGCCCGCCACAAGAATATAGATGGAAAATATAAACTGGTAGGGAATTAAGTTTATAATGGTTATACCTTCTTTTTGCATGTTTCTGTTTGTGTAGTAATCACGTGATACTGCTACATAACAACAAAAGTCAAGTATTAAACACAAAATGTTGTTGCACTTAGAAATAAATGTGTTAAAACATGATCTAATGCATGACGAGAGAACCTTTTTCTCTGTTCCAACAGATTAGGATTTACTTTGTAAAGTTTCTCAATAAAAAATGAAATTGCTATTATAGGATTATTTCGTCTTGTTGATTTAGAAGTATTTTCATCAAAAAACCAGTAGCTTGATATCATTCTCAATGTAACACCCGAATGCAGGTTAGAAAAATGCCATTATATTACATCGTGCAGTAATAGGATAATGAATTGGTGATGTGGGCGAGTCTAATCCTGGTTGGGATATCTTTAGCTTTTCTCTTCTAATAATTGTTACATACATACATATTTAAAATGCACCCTATTTGAAAATCTGTAAAAATCAAGGTTTAGGTTCTAGCATTGTGGAGAGTAAACAATTAAAGCCATTATTGATACCAATTCAGAAGTACAAAAGAACTAAAAGTTGTTGTAACTCCATTGCACCAGAAAGATCTATCACGCATCCTTTTCTTTTTGCAATTCCATACTGCACCCAACCATGAAAAGTCTTTATATATGTGTTTTAGTTGGGAAGCAACCTGACATTTCAGCAAGATTATAACAGAAACATTTGTTGAAGTTTGCTAGGTAGATATAAATAATTTTCTATTAGCTTTTCTGATTGTCGTGCTAGGCATATATTTTTTCCTCCTATCAATTGATTGTCTATATCCAATATTGTAGGAGTAATGAGAACACCCTGAAAACAACAACCATGTATACAAACAATAACAATTATAAGGGAAAATTTATGTATATTATAAGCAAGTGAAACGCGATTCTACATTGGACATTGAGAAAAAGGCAGGTGCTGCATTTTTGCAGTGTGAGAACTTGCTACACATTATTAAGGAACCATAACGTTTAATGTTTGGATAACAAAACTGTTATCACATGCTAATATAGGAATTATCACATAATACATCTTCAACCATAAGTAGTATAATAATATCGCTTACAAACCAAGTAGAAACGCATATATGAAGCTACATTCAGTCAGTATGTGGAAATAACAAGATCAGACGATCTAAGAAATAGGCAATTTGCTAGGTATCACAACACCAAAATTGGGTATTGGTAACGCTTATAATCGTGACAAATTAATTTTATAACGGTTATAACCGTTGTCATAGAGTGCATGGCAATTTTTTATTACAGATATTATAACGGTTATAACAGTTACCAGAAGTAAATTTTATAACGTTTATAACCGTGACAAATGGAACTTTTCTCGCGTTTATTACCGTTAGGAATATAAAAATTATAACCCTTATAAACGTTGCTGCTAAATCATTTATAATGCTTATAACCGTGACTAAATAGAAACTTATAACATTTATAACCATTATTAAATTTCCAAAACATGAAACAGTAAAAAATTACAGCAGTATATCATAAACGATATATTGCAGCATGAAACAACTCAGTTTTCTGTAACATATATAAAAAAATATGAATTTATCTCCTGAAGAAAGATTAACATGAACAAATATCAAAATTCATCACACAAACATATGCCATAAATAACAATCATCATAATACTAAATTACCTCAAAGTATCACAACAATGTTTAAATCATCACAAGCTAGAAACAAATTAAGAAGCTTATAAATGAAAAATTAAAAAGCATACACATAACTTTGAAGTATCAACAACTATAGAGTACTTTTATTTATTCAAGAGGAGAATTTGCTTTTATGTCTTCTATTTGTCTCGATGAACCAACCGACATTCTTCGCAATTTGCCTTTATAGCCGATGTCTTTTGATTCAAGTGTGCAATTTACTTCAGCAAATGTAAGCTAACATAGCATAATTAAAATACTTCTAACCCCTTGTGATCATGAATAATTTACTTTAGCGAGTGCAAAAGTTTAGGATTACATAAAAATAAGTTATGATTAACATAAAAGAGCATGTTTTAGCCTTTTGTTTAGTATATGTGAACCATGACTGTAGGGGGAGGCTTTTGCTTGGTATACATGTATAAACTTAGGCAAACACACAATCTACATTGTTCTAGTAACGGTTATAAAGACTTGCAATTTATAATAAGTTCTAATTGTTTCCTCGTTTTTTCACGTGCTATTCCAATATTTTTCTTTGTAATATATTGGAAAATATTTTTAGATGCTGCATACTAAATGTGATGATACATCTACTCAGTTCGTCTCAAAAATTTTGCCCATGTAAAAAAATGGTTAACTGTTTATAGTAGTAAAAACATAAAGCAACAGCCACTTCGTCATGGCTGAGGTAATAAAAAAGACACTAACAATTTTAGATATGTGAATAAGATGCACGTGAATTAGAGGTATGATCAAGCTAATGTTGGAATATGGCTACTACGATGGATATACTGATTTTGATAGCTTTGGCCATACTAATGTTTTGACAATTTGTGTGAACTATTTTCTGTTGTAAATATGTTTTACTTGTGCAAAGAAATAAATACTGATGTTAAAATGAACTATAATATGGATTTTTTTTGTAGCAGCTTCAAAACAGTGCTTCATAGACACATTCAAAAAAGGCCTAATTTCAAAATATGGCCACTATGATGGATATACTAACGTTTATTACCTCTAATTTCAAAATAGGACTTCACAGACACATTTAAAACAGATTTGACCTAATTTATCTTGAAAAAAAAATATGGCTGCTGCAAAAAAGCAGCAACACATGTAGTGGTTTCTATATAGATTTAAAAAAAAAAATATTCCATCATTTTTTTTAACATACCTCAACCTCATCTTCACTCATTCCTTCCTTCCATGCTTGATCAAAAAGTCCATGTAGATAGCAAGATCTAGATCCTGTAATTGGTGAACATTAAAAGCATGTGACTAGTAGAAAATACATTGCACAAATATTAAAAAGGTAAAAAACGATACGGCCACGACTTTAATGATATGTACAAACAATATATGTTGATAAATATCTTTCAAGGAGATTCACATTAGATTGCACCTTACAAAACACATAGAGTACATGACTTGCAATGGAAGAGGAAAAAAACTCTTTAACATCAACAAAATTGGATCGTAAAAACTTACAACCTGAAGTTTCTATGCTTAGATTTGAATATTGATAAATCTTGTTTGACTGAAACTGCAAGTTATAAATCTATATGGAAACTGTTTGCAATCAACAAATTTGCAACTCGTAAAATTACCAATTGAAGTTTTCATGCTGCTGATTATTTATATACCGTTAAACCCAATTTTGATTGAAACTTCACAAGCAAGCACGGAATATGTGTAAAGAATTAAACAACATTACCTTTACGTTCTCGAATCTACACCAAGAACTACGCAGCTGTAACATCCCACGTCCATTAATTTCACTCTCAAAGGGAATGCATTAACTTTCATGGAGTATTATTGGTGAATAGAACATAATATAACAAGACAGATACATATATTGGTACTTGAAAAATTCAGAACAACTTTTGTTGCAGCGGAGAAATAGTTTGATTACAACAACATCATAAAACAACAGAAAAACCAAGTACACTTAGTAACCATCTTGACAAATTGTTTTCTGAGTACATAAAGTAAAAAAGCATAACCCCAACATAAGTAGCCATAAAAGAGATGTGTTGAACTTTACTTTCAGCAATCCAAGCACTTCAAAAAGAGAGAGGAAGATCTAGATCAAGCTCCACTAGTACTAGTCCCACCCCGAGAACCTGGGGGGGGGGGAGGAAGAAAAGAGGCGAAAACAAAGGGGGTCAGACATGAAATCTGGCGAGTACCATAACTTTAACGATATAATTATTAAAGTAACAAGGATAAGGCATAAACTGGTAAAACAAGGAATGACTGTGAAACAAGGGCAAGACAAAACAAACAAGAGGAATATTCTGGCGTAAATCTCGCTCCTAATCACTATAGGATAATTACTATACTGCACCATCACTAGTCACCCTAAAAATCGATCCCGCCTACTGAACAAAATAATAATAATGGTAGTTTCATGTACCCCTAGCTGTCTTCATAGGTGCCGCCTGCTCCTATCTCCACTAGTTGTACCCACTACCCTCCCCATTCTAATTACAACATTTATTCATAATATGGTAGTTGGACTCCTAGCTGTCTTCACAGGTGCCGCCTGCTCCTATCTCTGCTAGTCGTACCCACTACCTTCCCCATTCGATCGTCTCCCTAACTCGTAGATACCCATGTTGGTCCCACAGTGGGGTGTATCACTCCCCAAAGTGGCAACCCGATACCACTAAAGATGCACGGCTTATATCTACATGATGCAACAACGTCTTACCTACCAGCCTGGGCCCACGCACGCAAATGACCCCATTGGACTTGCGTTGCCACCGTTAACCCGTTTTGACCTCTTACGATCAAACCCAGTAAGCGTGTCCCGTCCTCGATCTAACTCGAGCTCACAAAGATACTTAATGGGTTACTGGTTTGAAATGGGTCCCCCATGCTTGACACAAGCTTTCCACCTATGCTTGGTCCCCACTAGAATTTTCCACTTAACCCCTTCTTATTCATGTCTTCTTACATGTTTCAATTTGGTTAAGTGTCTCTAATCATATTTCACATGCCTCCCATGTCATCCACTTAACCCCCATGTCCCACCACATGTTTATCTTGGTTAAGTGTTAATGATTATATCCCACATGTCACCCATGTTACCCACTTATCAAATCAACATGTGTTATTGGTTAAGCTTGTCTTAACCCTATCCGCTTATCAGATCAATATATATATATATATATATATATATATATATATGGTTAAGCTGGTCTTAACCCTATCCACTTATATATTATTGGCTAAGTTGGTCTTAACCCCATCACTTATATATTATTGGCTAAGTTGGTCTTAACCCCATCCACTTATCAGATCAATATGTATTATTGGTTAAGTTTGCCTTAACCCTATCCACTTATCAGATTAATATATATTATTGGTTAAGCTAGACTTAACCCTACCTACTTATCAGATTATTGGTTAAGCTGGTCTTAACCCTGTCCACTTATATATTATTGGTTAAGCCGGTCTTAACCCTACCTACTTATCAGATTATTGGTTAAGCTTGTCTTAACCTTATCCACTTATCAGATTATTGGTTAAGCTGGTCTTAACCCTATCCACTTATCATGTTATGTATCATATATATATATATATATATATAACATGTTTTACTTAATTAATGATTAAGTACATCTTTGTTTACAAATACATTGGTTAAGAGAATAACTCCCTAAGTATCAACCCGAAGACCGAAATCAACATCAGATTGGTACTAAGAGAATTACTCCACTCAACCAAACTTCTATTTGTCATTCATATTCGTCTTT
Source organism: Allium sativum (assembly GCA_030737875.1). Lineage (NCBI taxonomy): Eukaryota > Viridiplantae > Streptophyta > Magnoliopsida > Asparagales > Amaryllidaceae > Allium > Allium sativum. Next base: position 294,654,235 of record CM060909.1, read on the forward strand.
GATCAGCATTAATTAATTATTAATGAACATACCTCCCATATTAAGTCGATTGTTTGTGGCCGCTGGATATGCCGGGCGGTTCCGGGCAGACTTCCACCACAAGCCAGACTTAATCTCGTGTCTAAGCATCTTTTAATTATGCCTTTGACTGCTCACATTAGACTACCGTTTGTGGTTGCTGGATGTGCCGGGCGGGTCCGGGCAGTCTTATACCACAAACGAGTCTAACCTCGTGTCTTAGGCTTTTATTACGCATTTAATTTATGCCTTTGAGCTCTCACATTAGACTATCATTTGTGGTTGCTGGTGTAACGACCCGTAATTTTCAGCGATAAATAATTAAATTATTTAATTATTTAAATAGTGAATTAGAAATTTAATGGTTGTTTAATTAAATAATATTGAATATTTAATTAAATTAAATAATAGAATAATATATTTAATTCTGAAATAATCAGAATTAGTGAATTGGAAATATAATGTGAACTGGGCAATTCAAATTATATAATTCAGTTTATAATTGAATTAGAATAACGAATATATTATATAAACGAAGTTTGAACGTATAATTCTATTATAATTAAATTCGAGCTTGAAAAGGCGCGACAGTTCGCTATTTGGCGATTTGAACTTCAACTGGATATACAGGGTCCGTTTTAAATCGGATTTCTGTGAAACAAGAAACATTAGGAGCTGGTGAAGTATATTTTTCTGATGGAAGAAAAAAATCAGGATTTCGTCGTGTAGATTGTGAGTTGTGTCCAAATCAAATTTTAAAATAATCGATATAGAATCGTTTATCGACCATAACGGTTTATTCGATATAACTAGATACCAGTTTCGAATTTAGACAAGATTCTTTTGAGACGTAGTGATAATTTAATTTTTAGAATTTTATTGTAATTTTTAATTAATTAAATAAGCAACTTTTTATTTGGAGTATTTTGCACCCTTAATCAGCGATTTTGGGGTTTCACAATATGAGTTAGCCTACCGATATTATAATATTTTTGGGGTTGTGACACCTCATTGAGCACGATTGCACTCTTACTGTAATTTTAGAAACCGAGGTAAACCAATCTTTAACAAATCACAATGTAAAATGGCACGTCAAATACATGTTGAAGCAATCCAACTAAATTATGTCCATCTACCAGGCTATTAGTACTAACACAAAACGTACGAAGGCACAAATTTGAATTTACAAATAGCATATATACCTTGTAGAGAATAGACAGACGTATATTTATATACAAATAATAAAATATACATATATTTCCTTGGCTTGCAAGGCTCGTACGCTGTTCCTTCCAACACAGCTACGTAGTGTCTGTTCCTACCATGTAGTTGCTAAGCTTCTCGTTTATACCTAAGCTTCTCGTTTATAAATATACCCACGCAAACGCAGTAAACTCTTTAGGAATTGTTCACACCTCAAATTCTTCACGGGAAGAACCTAGTTTATATATGTATATACAAACTCCCATACGCCTTCTCTTCGACTCCACGCAAGCTTTTTGCGTTCCAGACTATTCTCGTTCGTTGTTTATCATAGCACGTATGGGGAAGCAGCTACTCCAAATGGTTCGAACATTTTTGGTTCATAGGTGTTTTGGGTTGAGGTCGATTTCTCCATGGGGTTTCGAGTTATGTGTGTTCGGGAGCAGGCATATTAATGTCGCGAAGTCACAGCGAGGAAGGGAGAGTCAGGTTTATCTTGGCGGTGATGAAATTGTAGAGCAACGAAAGAGGAGTCTAGAGATGGTTTTAAATTCTGTTTTTTCCATTGAGTAATGGTAGCCGCGAGTTCAACAATTACGGAAGTCAAGGGAGATCATCGGAGTGTGGTTGGTGGCGTTAGGATGAACGCGGCTCGGGTCGATGGAAGCTTACTATTTGCAGAAATACGGTTGAGATGTGGTTTGTGTATTGAAGGAGAGGAGGGATCGAAATGCATGGCTGTGCTGCTGGTGCATGATACAGGAGGAGTTGTGTCTTTATCTTCTGGAGGAAGAAGAAAGGTACGGGTGCGGGTATGTAGTGTTGGACCGGTTCAAACTAGTGAGGGCCAAGATAAATAAACTAAAGTTTAATTATATTTTTAATAGTGTATCAACTTGTAATTCTAATCTGGTACACACGTTAACCAAATTCAGCGAAATAAGATCCGATGGGATCGTATGGACGAGAGCTCCACAATGGAACTAACTGGGAATGGACTGGAGCTCGTTTGAATTTATGGCGAAATAAATTGTTTGATTTAAATCAAACAACAGTTTATCGTTCTTTAACGATGAACTGCCAAAGTGAGTAAAACTCGCTAACTCTGAACAGTTATATTTTTATAACATATTTTAGAACTGATAATTATCTGTTGATTGTTGTGTGTTAACTGTTTGGTTGAATTGCTTATGTGTTGGTTGGAAATATAGATAATGATATATATATAAATCGTTAATCAAATATTGATTCTGTTTAGCAGAATATTTCATAGTGAAATGAAATCGATGTTAATTATATTGTTTAACATCTATGATGCAAGCAAACAGGTTGGAGGGATCCAATTGGATTCCTCAACATTTATTTTGTTTTTCATATATGATGATATATGATGTGATATATAATCTGTTGTTGATGATGTGTGTTAGAATGATATTGATCATTGTTATTTGGTATTTTAAATACCATAAGAAATACTGGAATGTTAAAAAGGAAATTTTCAATGTTGTATTGAAAAAGAAATATATATAAAATCAAAGGATTTTATAGAAAGAGATATTTATAAAATCAAAGGATTTTATAAAAAAAGAGATATTTTTAAAAAGAATAAAATTTTATAAAAGGAATTATTTATATAATAAACAAGATTATATAAAAGGAAATATTTGTAAACATTTACAAATAGAATAGGAAAGGAAATATTGTAAAACATTTACAATAGTATTGAAAAGGGACATTTATTTGTTAAATAAATGGAGTAAGTTAAAAAGAAATATTTATTTGTTAAATAAATAGAAGTGAAAAGGAAATATTTATTTGTTAAATAAATAGTATTGAAAAGGAAATATTTATTTGTTAAATAAAACAAATAGGAAAGGGAATATTTGTGAAATAAATAAAAAGGAAGTATTTGAAATCAAATAGAGTTAGTCGAATATAGTTTAATCGAATATTGGTTATTCGGAAAAGGAGTTAATCAAAAGGAGTAAATCAAAAGGAGTTAAATCGAATATTAGCCATTTGAAATAAAGTTAAAACAGATATAGTTATTTGAATATAAGTTAATCGAATATTAGTTTTTCGATAGGAGTTAAATAAGTTGAGTTAAATAAGTAAGTAAATCAAGTTGAGTTAATCGAGTTGAGTTAGTCAAGATGAGTTAATCAAACCGAGTTAATCCAAATGAGTTAATCCTAAGGAGTTATTCGAAATAGTTTATCCGAGTAGAATTAAAGGAGTTATTCGAAATAGCTTATTCGAATAGAATTAAAGAAGAGTTATCAAATATAGTTTTTCGAAAAGGGTTAATCGAATTTAGTTATTTGAAAGGAGTTAAATCGAATTTAGTTATTCGAAAGGAGTTAATCGAATATAGTTTATTCGAAAGATGAGTTATCGAATATTAGTTATTCGAAAGGAGTTAATCGAATATTAGTTATTCGAAAGGAGTTAATCGAATATAGTTTATTCGAAAGGAGTTAATTGATAAGAGTAAATTAGTTAGAGTTAATTGAATAAAGTTAATCCAGTAGGGTAAATCAAATAGAGTTAATAGAATTGAGTTAATCAAATAGAGCTAACTGATAAGAGTAAATCGAATAATGTTAATTGAATAGAGTTATTCGAATATAGGTTATTCAAAGAAGAGAGATTATCGAATATAGTTTATTCGAAGGAAAGAGTTATCGAATAGAGATTTATTCGAAAGAGAGTTACGTAAGGAAGTTTGTTAAAGATTTAAAAGATAAACTTTGACTATTTCAAAGTTAAAACGTTGCTCAGTTAAGGTCTCAGAGGTAATTATACCCTAACTTGATTGACTTCCTTCTTAACTAAGGAATGGTAAGGTTTGATAGTGAATGATGGTTAAGTGAATTTAGTTAATGAGTGAAATGGTTTGAGTTGGCATGGCGATGTTTGATTTAAACATCAGTTTAAATCCAGTGAAGGGGTTTTGGAAATGTTTTCCAAATATGAATCAGAAATGTTTTCTGATAATAGAAAATCAGAATTTAGAATATATGGAAACAGGAGATAAGTAAATTAATGAACTAAAGAGATACATGTTAAATGATGATTGATCGATATAATTTCCATCTGGAAATAATATCGTTGTTTGCACACATGTTTTTCTTTGATAGTTAAATCACGGACTATCAAAGTTTTGACCATTTTTCCGTCGTCAATACGGGGAGACCGATTGGATTCTTATCCAAAGAATCACTCCGTATTGGCATAAGCGTTGCGGAATCATATATGTCAAAGATAATTGAAGACGGAGTAAAGTGCAAGGGCTGTTGTATAAGTCCTAGGTAGAGATTGCCTAGGATGGATGTACGGAATATTGCCTTCGGTTTGTCCAGTCCCAGGACAACTTGAATGGACGAATGTCTGATAGAGTATATCTGGTAGATCGCGTAAGTTGATCATTTCATATGTATTTACGTTGGTGGCGGAGGAATTCGTTTCTCTTAGCTTATACCCGTGGTATTTTTAGGGAAATCAGTTTGTGATTTGACAGGTATGACGAAGTGACATTCGAAGTAAATGAAGGAGTGATCTGTTAATAGATACGTTTTGACCTCGAGCCTCATCAACTGGGAAATGACAGAAATCGGGCAGGCAGCATGGCTAAGTGGTTCGCAACCAATTATGGTATATTATCACCATCTAGAGAATATTCATATTTGTTACTTCTTTCAATTCTGTATCTCCTGGGAATGGTTATGTTGGTTTACCAACTGTAAGGTGATAATATATTCGATACACTCAGGCAAAATGAGTGGTCGGTCTTGTGTGGCCGAGTTGCAAGATGTTCTTGTTGAACTCCAGTGTATCGCTTCTAGGGTACACTGAGCGGAAGGTGGATCCATACCTTGTCATAGTTGGAATCCATTCCCCAAATAAGAGCCCGTAGTTTTGATTGTATATTATATATGTAGAACGTTAGATGCAAGCGTTTCTACTAGATTGATATTACTTGTGTTAGACATTATAATAATATCAGAAAAATATTGTTTTACAATGATTTGCGTTATCGTAAGGTAAAAACCATCCGTGTTTATGTGTGGATCAGTCTTACGATTATTCTTTCTTTTGAAAGGATTTTTAAAGTTAAACAAATGATTTGAGTTTACTCACACCAGTCACATGACTGACCCAGAGTTTATTTTGTTTTATTTTCCCTAAACTCTTGGGTGCCCAATTTTGTACGGGCAGTCAAGTAGTCGGGACTTTACAGATATACTTGGAGAGCTTGGAGCAGGAGGCTTCAGGATTTTATAGCTATTGTTATTTCCGCTGTGTTGTAAGTGTTGTACTCTGAAAATGTTACTGTACACATATACTGATTTTGTTCAAAGATATGTTATCTATTATATGTTGTTCGTTCCGTTGTGAGATTCGTGTTACTATGATGTTGTGTTGTTCTCCTTCTTCTATTCTAAGTTTCTATCTTATCTATTCTCACCCTCTGTTTTCTTTCTATTAGTTTTCTGATTTCCATTGCAATGTGGGTTGGACTTGTGTTATTTGGTCAGCTCAAATTGGACCGGAATTTCGGGACACTACAGCTGGATTTGCCGGGCGGGTCCGGGCAGTCTTACACCATAAACGAGTCTAACCTCGTGTCTTGGGCATTTATTATTACATATTATTATTCGACCCCAATTTGAAATAATATCTCCATTTCAAATTGTCAATAACTTCCAAATTAATCTATGTCCATAATTATCGCCTAAATTATGTCCATAATTTCTATGCATATAAATTAGGCCAATTAATGTCTCAAATTTATTATATGCTTTTAAGTCATTTTTATGCCAATTCACAATATTAATATTTAATATTTTCCCATTGCCTCCACGTCGTTCGCACGTTTAATATGAAATATGTTAGACCTGCAAATAGTCTAACTCGTAAAAAGAAAAGAAACATCACAACTTGCATAACACATAAAAATATATCTAACTTGCAAATAGGAATTATAACATAAATTCACATAGCCAATAATTTGCATAGACAATGGTCATATAGAATCATATATTTGCATAAACTACCATGGATCTAAATATAGATCTAAACATGAAATTGTGAACTTGCATATATAAATTATGGGTCTCACTTAACTTGCATATGTGAATATAATTTTCACCCAAAAATGTGAATATAGTTTTTCACCTAAACTTGCATATGGATTTCTACAACTTGCATATGAATTTACCACATGTTTTTGCATATAAATTAGCATATGTATATACTTGATTCACATATAAACTTGTGTACAATTCACATATAGACTTGCATAAGATTCATATTCAAACTAACATACAATTTAACATCCCAAACTTGCATAAAATTCACATACGAATTAGCATATGATTTAACATCCAAACTTGCATAAGATTCACATATGAATTAACATATGATTTAACATCCAAACTTGCATAAGATTCACATATAAATTAACATATGATTTAACATCCCAAACTTGCATAAAATTCACATATGATTTAACATCCCAAACTTGCATAAAATTCACATATGATTTAACATCCCAAACTTGCAATAAAATTCACATATAAATTGAATCAAGTTAAATATGAAATAGATCTACCAACATAAGATAACAAAGTTAAACAACATCACGTGATTCAACAGACATGTTCTCATAATCCAATTACAACCCATCATAATTAATTTATTAATTATATTGTGAAAGAAATAGTACTCACAAAGATAGGTTAGAGAAGAGAATGATTTGTTCGTCTTTTGAGTTGGAACTCTGACTTGCTAAAGCCTAAGCTTTAGGAAGAAGAACTATTCTAGCAGCAGCATAGTGGCCATGAGACAAATTTTGTTTTGATTTAGGGTTTGAGTCTAGGCACTCTTTTATAGAAGTTTGAATACACCTAAGTCGTTGGATCATCATAGGAACAATCCCAAAAATCCATAACTAGATAGAGTTATCTAGAACAGCCACATCAGCCCTAATGACTCAGCAGAGAGTCAGAAATCGTCACATTTCAGATCTGCCCGGAGGGGGGGGGGGCGGGTAGGTCGACCTGTATATAGGGAGGTCGACCCCCTGGTCGACCTGGCCTGGGGTTGGTCGACCTGCCTTGGTATTTAATTTTCTGAATCGTTTTGTATAAATTTCTGAAAGTTCTGAGGGCCATAACTTCTTCATACGAAGTCCGATTTTCGAAAACTTGGACTCTATTCCAAGCAGAATTTCGAGACGAACGCAATGGCGTAACCCATTTCCCTTAATTCTCACTTTAACAATTAAGTATTCTTAAATTTGTAAATTTTAATATTTAAAATTACGGGGTGTTACAGCAGCCATCATAGGTAACCCCAACGATTGTCGTCCCACTGATATGCAGGCATAAGTTTGAAAGACTGCTTAATATTGCTTTTTTCTAAAAATAAAGAAGCCATTAAAGGGATATCCAATACCGTGGACCATCAAAATTTGGATAGTTAAAGTTCTAAGCTTGCATTAAGGATTCAGAAATATATCATGTACAAAAATGTTCTTAACAGATGGAAAATTAATTGATAGCTCAAGATGGGACTGTTAAATCAACTTCAAAGATTACACTGCCATGCACGTTACTATACACCAACTTTGAAATAATCATAAGTTATATTCAGTTAATACATCATTCACAAGCTACCAAAAAATGCAAACCAAAGTACAAAACCAAAATTCGATCAGGTTCATGAAAAAATCAAATGAAACTAAAGAAAATTTCACTTAGCGAAGAAAATCTCCTGTTGAACTAATATTTTTTCCAGTGATCTTGCATGTTGAAACAAAAAGTGAATAATGGAAAAAAATTCAAATAGAATGTTTCACTGCCATTTTAAAGTAAACCAAATTTGAAATCTAGAGAATAATAAATGAAATCTTACGATACCCTTAAGTTTGTTTTTTAAATGCTAGTACAACTAAATTCTATTTAGAAAAAATCAATAGTCTATAGATTAGTTATCATTCGGCCTGATTCCTTGAATCTTAAAACTAACCATATAGTAGTTTGTCATCTATCTTCATAAATGATAAGAAAACTTTATAATGCAAATATGATTTTTGGTTATGTCATAAAAGCAAGAAACATAAAGAAATACTAATAAAACACATATTATAATTTCTTAATAATTTAATCATATACATTTGTTTAAAAGCAACCATATAATCATGAAGCAACACGGTCTAGCTCTTTGGAGGCTTGCAAGAAAAATCAGATGGCAGCAAAGATTATTTTACCAGACAAATCATTACTATCATACCTACAACTACAAAGCCCAAATTCTCAGTACTGAATACCAGTAATCAACCATGATACAAATTATAGTATAAACCAAAAAGGGAGAAAACTCATAGACATTACTATACAGTAAGCTAAAAAGAGAGCTCTACATGAGCCCAAATGATAACAAAACAGAAGGTTTTTTAGTGCGACTAGTTTATAAACTTTTACATGATTCGTAATGGATCAATGCAAAGAATTAAAATAGAACCACATCAGGATCAAGGTTATTTTTCATAAAAATAGTACCTTCAATAAAAAATGGTTTCACAATTTTTTTTAAACATATACTCAGTTAAAACATAATACACAATGACGTTTATGTCCTATGATAAGTATAATGAAGTGTTTTAAAGAATTTTTTAAACATATGTCTAGTCAAAGCCGAGCATATTTTCAGTCAAAAACTGAGTGAGTTTGCTCAGTAAAAAAACTGTGCATGTGCAAGTTTAAAAATGAAGTGTAATTGAGAATTTGCTCAGTTAAAAATTGAATCTACGTACAGTTAAAAACCGAGTGAGCCTAAGCTCAGTTAAATATTAAGAGATCCCATATGCTCCCAAAATAACTAAGCATATGCCCTGTTAAAAGCTGAGCGTATACCATAAAATTTATTGGATGGTGCAGACTTACCTTTGTATTTTTTACTAAGCTGTGACATTTCAACATGTCTTCCTCCTCTCATTCTTCTTTAAATAAAAGAATGAATTTCGGCTACATTTGTCTTTCATCATAGTGAATGCAATTTAGTATAAAAAAAATTGTTACTGAAATATATATATATATATATATATATATATATATATGTAGCAGTTTTTGTTGGCGTAAACCAAAATTAATTAATTATAGTAGTGTCTATTAAAATAAAAAGACATGTCCATTCGTCAAAAGTCATGTCCATTCATCAAGAGTCATATCCGTTCGTCAAGTGTCATGTCCGTTCAGTGAAGTGTCATGTCCGTTCAGTGAAGTGTCATGTCTGTTCGATGAAAAGTCATGTTCATTTAATGTTGTGTCTATTGAAATGGTTTGTAAACCACTATATATATGTGGTCATTTTAGTGAATGAAGTAAGGAAATAAAGCAATAAAATACTATCTTCTTCCTCCTAAAAAATATCATCTCCTTCCTCCAACAAACTAGTATCATATCTTCTCTACTCCATCAAACTGGTATCAAAGCCAAAAGCCTAAAATAAACTCTAACAAGTGGTATCGGAGCCTGGTTGAAAAATGGCATTTCAATTTCTTTTTCCGTTTGTTCTCACAAAAGAAAACTTTGAAGCATGGAACAAAAAGAAAGAAGAATTGATCTCTAAAGGATTATGGGAGATCGTTGAAAATGGCTTTGAAGATCCAGAAGATATTAAAGATTTGACGGAGAAAGAAAGAAAATCGATCACAATATTGAGTTGGAATGATCTGCAAGCTCGTATTGTGATGACTGCAAATATCGATGATGAAGCATATGATTATATTATTGGAGAAAATTGCGCAAAAGATGCGTGGAATTCATTGAAGGAGATTTATGGTAAGACGGTGGAGGATAATACACAAGAAGATAACTTGAAAGAGGCTATTTCTGAAGCCAAAGCTAAAAGTAGCGTAACTGAGCCCGCAAACGTGCCAAATGGCAACAAAGCCAAAGTTCACATTGAAGAGGTTAAGTCAACCGATGATGTGAAAGATAATGCAAACAATTTGAAATACGGGGATGTTGCAAACAAGCCTGAAGAAGAAAAAGAAGATGAATCACTACCCAAGGTCGACGATGCTGAAAAAGAAACTACCAATAATGATGTCAAAGACACGATTAGCAGCATTGCAGATATGGGAAAAGAATCTAAAATAGTGGTTTCAAAAGAAGAAAACTCTCTTCAGAGCAATACACCCGTAGTTAAGCATAACAAGCAAAAGGAAGGCGAAGATTTCAATGAGATGGATGTGAAAGAAACAAAAAATGTAACTGCTTTGGTTGAGAAATCAAAGGAGGTCAAAGCGGATATCTTGACAAGAGAAAAACCTGAAAAAGTAGATGAAATAGCAAAAGAAAGCGGAAGAGAATATCCCATCAGTTATGATAATGCTTTAAAAGCTGAAAAATTGGTCCTTGTAGCGAAAGAAGAAATTAAGCATATCAGAAGAGATGATACATACAAATTGATCATTAGTGCAAAGGGATACAAGCGAAAGAAAGCTCTCTTGAACGTTTTTCTTCAAGATGTAATTTACATTAAGCAACCTTCCGGACTCATAGAGAAAAGTGAAGAACTAACTGGTGACGTATACAAACCCCCTTAAAAGACTTATGTTTTCGAAGGAATTTTGGTTTAGGGGAGGCATTGTTGGCGTAAACCAAAATTAATTAATTATAGTAGTGTCTATTAAAATAAAAATACATGTCCATTCGTCAAAAGTCATGTCCATTCACCAAGAGTCATATCCGTTCGTCAAGTGTCATGTCCGTTCAGTGAAGTGTCATGTCCGTTCAGTGAAGCGTCATGTCTGTTCGATGAAAAGTCATGTTCATTTAATGTTGTGTCTATTGAAATGGTTTGTAAACCACTATATATATGTAGTCATTTTAGTGAATGAAGTAATGAAATAAAGCAAAAAAATACTATCTTCCTCCTCCTACAAAATATCATCTCCTTCCTCCAACAAATTAGTATCATATCTTCTCTACTCCATCAAACTGGTATCAAAGCCAAAAGCCTAAAATAAACTCTAACAGTTTTTACTGAGGATAAAAAAAGAAAGTTGGCCACAATTATCTTTTGACTATGAAATTCAAAGTTGATTGTTAATCAAAGATGAGAGAGAAGAAGATTAAGGCCATTCTCTTTCTTGTTTAAATTATGGCACGTAAATGAATCAACATTTAAAAAATGCATGGAGGCCTTACAATTGTGGTAACTATAAACTAAAGATGCAAAGGTTTCGAATTTTTAATGTACCTCCCAGGCCCGGCCCTGGCCCAAGGCCACCAAGGCGGTGGCCTAGGGCCTCCGGGCTTGGAGGGCCTAAGAATTTTGAAATTTTGTATATAAAATTAGCCTATTCGAGTCTATTGTAAAGCTGCATTTGGCTTAGTGGTAAAGACGTTGCACTGTTTCATGGAAGATTTGGGTTTGATTCCTACCAGCTACCAATTTTTGCGAAACTATTTCCGCCTTTAATTTTGGATCCTCATTTTGCCTTAGGCCTCCGACTTACCAGGGCCGGCCCTGGTACCTCCCATAGTGACAAGATATCGAATAGTGATTTAATAAATCAGATAGTGATTTGAACATATTATTACATACTTATATATGCAACTGATTTAAAATAGAAAATGATATCCAACATGTAGAATTAAGCGCATTACCCTTAAATTGGTACTTAATTCGACTTCGTTTATTGAATTCATTTCTATGTCAGGACCAGATTTGAGTCGAAATGCAATTTTTTTGCATTAGATCATAAATCTGTGGCTAACTGATTTCAACTTGAACTCAAAATCATAGTCGAAGCTTCATGGGTTATCTCATTTTCAAAAAACAAGCACTACATGCAAAAAAAATAAGCACTGCATGCAAACTAAAAAAGGGACTGCAATGTTGATACTTTTTATTAAGTTAAACGAGATTTAATGATTTCAACTTCGAATAAAGTTTGAACCGAAGTAAAGATTGAATCATAGTCCGGAAGATCTTATTTTAATCAAAGTTTAAATCATAAGATTTTACACTCTTTTGATAACATATTGTAACAAAAACACAAATATGATTGACAGTAGGCAAAATGAACTTCATAACAAAGTTCTCATAGGCAGTCCCATACATACATATGTTTGATTACTTTCTTCTAAAAACAAATGTTCTAAAAGGTTTTGAAAATAAATTGAGTTTGATAAGGAATAGGTTTAGTATTTTTAAATATAACCAAACAGTGGATTTTGAATATGTTTTAACTTGTAAGATAAACTTTTAATTTAATACGCTAGCATTATACTTGAATATTATCTTGCATATCTGATATTTCATAACTTACAAAATTTATGATAAGTATAACTTATAAATTCTAAAAATACAAATACATTAATACAGAAAGGTAAACGTTATTTTCTGGAGTTTAATATTTGCTAAGGGGACCACCAATAAATAATCCAATTCACTTAATATATATATGAACCAAAACTTATTGTATAGGACGGAAGGATAAAGACCATTCATGGCATTAGATGAAGTTAACCGATTCCTATATATATGAACCAAAACTTATTGTCAAGCACTGAAGGATAAAGACCGTCCTTGGCATTAAATGAGATTAATGGATTCCTAAAATTAAGGATGCTAAGCATTTAATATCTTGTAAGAAAAAGTTGAATAAGTTGTAATTTTTTCAATTACATGAATCAAGTTTTGTCATTAAAAGTGATTTGTAAACTATTATTACCAAACATTTTGGCAATCAAGTATTTGCATTACAAATTTACAAATTTAAGTTTGTAGCATTCAACATGCATAATTTTATGCTTGACAGGGAACAATTTTATACTTGTAGCAATTAGCATGCATAACTTTAAGCTCTAACTTGCACATACTTGTAATTCTATTAAACCAAAATATATTAACTATGTTTTCTCACATTCCGTGTAAATTACAAAATAAGTGATTGTAAACTACAAAATAAATTACAGAATAAATAGACCTTGTACTCAATGGGTGGAAAGCAAGATTACTGATACGTGTGTGTAGTGTGCTAGTTGTTAAACTTTATACATGCTCATACTCAGAGCTTTGGATTAGCTCATAAATCAATGCATTAAAGCACGGATCACTAGTCAAGGGCTTTGGTTAAAACTGAATTGCTGCAGAAAAATACTATGGTAGTCTTTTTTTTTGTCAGGTCCGTGTTTATGTAAGTCGGTGTTTATGAACTCGAATGGTGAACCAAGAAACAAAGTTTTGTTTTAGTCTACAAAATGCGTTTATGTTTTGTTTGGGAAAAAAAAGTACGGATCAGGATAGTTTCAAAAATGAATGAGTTTAAAAAAAAGTACGAATCAAGATTATTTCGTTCTTCGGATTTCTATTGATAACAAAAAATTTGTTGGCCCTTGACTAGTGACCCCTTACAAAAAATAATTTTATCACTTTTTTAATTTTTTCTTCCTCTTTATTGAATAAAATGCTCTAGTAATAAATAATACATAAAAGCATACATATAAACATGGTTTTATTAATATGTCAATCTATTTCAAAGGAGATGGGTTTTCATCAAGTCTTTTGAAGCATTCAAGCATACACCTTAATTCATTAGATCATCGTATATTAGCGTATTGACACATTAATTTTAAACTGAAACAATTGTTAACCTACACACTCAAGTTATACTAAATTCATTCTAGAGATGCTTAGTTAAACCCAAGACACATAACGTGTATAGTAAATAAATTTAGACTGTAAATAAATAAACCACTGAATTATAGTAAACAAGTAAGACTGAAAGTTCAATTTTTTTACTAATATAAAGTAAAATTACTAACCAAATAAAAGTAGATGCAAAACTTATTGTGCAGTTGTGTTTCACATATATGAGTGCTTTTTATAACAAATACAACAATATTAATTCATACAATAAACGTGTATCAAAATTGCTAGAAAAATATATTATACTCTATGCACTTCCAATATCGGGCCAATAACTCTAGTATCTTGTTAGTAATATAATTCCAAATTCCTACTTACACAGCTAATAAAACAAGCAATTCACTTAAGAAAACAAAATGGTTCAGATATATGATTTACAATTCAAAACAAAATAGCAATGTAGTAAGGAAAAAGATTGTGTGTGTTCCATTCTTTACTCTGGACAGGTCTAGTCATGCGCAACAAGTCAATAAGTGCAAACCTTGAAATAAAAGTAAATGCCATGTATACAAATGTTAAAGTACAGGGTCTAGATAAATTTTGATATCATTTACAACATACGTAAAAGATAAACATCATCTACAAAATAATTGTATTAATATGTCTATAACAATTTTCAAGAAAAACCCCATATTAAATATACTCAATATATATATATATATATATATATTAAATATACTCAATATATATATATATATATATATATAACTCTTTTCCGAAGTATAATTAGCTAATATATGCGTGAAGGATGTCAGAAGTCTAAGTGATTTAGAGCATTACAAAATTCATAAATTCATTAGCTAAATTTGAAAACATAAATGATGATTTATTATAATTACCAAACCAGTAACAAAACGTGTTAGCAATCATGCCTCGATCTAACAAACATAAAGAATCCACAAATATCTACATGCTTCAAACATCCATAATCTCAAATGTATCAACATCAAAGTACACTTGAACAAAAAGACACATAGAAAACATAAACCAAAAAAACAATTCATTATCCGCATCAATTGGTAGGACCAATTGCTTCCAAACAAAAGCATGATTAGGGTGGTAAATTTCGAAAAAACAACAAAACTACAAAACCATGAAAAATACCATGTGCTTTTCCGATCAATTGCTGAAATAGAACCCGAGCCCTAATCTTCCAATGTCTTCGTCAAATTAGTAAAGAGCAAATGATGGAGGCGGTGGCAGAACGACGGAGCCAGTGATAGACCAGAGGAGGTGATAGAACAAACTGAAGCGGCGATAACCGTAGAATGGAGCAAAAGAGGAAATAAGGGTGTTTTTATTGACACTCCAACTATTACTATTGTTAAGGGGGGCCATTTTTTAAAAACACTCCACTTTTTGAAAAATTGTTAAGGGGCTACACAAACATATTATTTCACACCACTTAATATTCCTGGATTGCCCCTTTATATTAGATTTTTTTTAAAAAAAAATATTCGATAAGGGAAACCAAATTAAAATAATCAGTTCATCACCACTGCACCGAATGCATCACTTAATCAATTATATATGTATTCGACGATGATATATCGAAAATTAATAATCATTTCGGTGCATAATTGCCCGCGTAATTAAAAAATTCAGGATATTTATGTCAACCAAAATAAAAAATAAAATAGTTTGATCCTATTCCTCCGAAAACGCTTATCCTTTAGGGTTTAAAAAAATCGACATATGCGAATCGAAAAAAAATTACTATGATCCTTACAATATTTGTTAAAATAAAATTGCATTTATTTGTTAAGAGGCTAAATGGGTAATAAGGTAAAATTACCTTTATTTGTTAAGGGGCTACTTTCGTCATTGGTACTCCCTTTAACAATTTTTCAAAAAAAAAAAAAAAACTCCCCTTCCCCCGCTAACAATATTCGGAGTGTCAATAACAATGCCCAGAAATAATATGAACGGTGAAATGAGATGCGTGAGAAATGAGATCTGCAGTAATAGAAAATTAAATTACAATTCTATCCACGATAAATCCAGCTATTTACGAATTTACGGAACGGTGCTTACGATAGTAACCGTGATAATCGTATATAACGATTATATCTGTTAGTACATTATCACGATTATTACCATTACAAATTAAAAACGAAAAAGTGTGACAAAATGGCCTGTTTGGTGTAGTGTATATTTCAATTCAGTAATCTGCATGGAAATAACTGAACTTAATTCGAGCATTGGAAAGAATATATATATATATATATATATATATATATATCCTATTTGCTTACAGTTATTTAAAAATATAGCTAGCTTCTAATAAATGATTTTAAACAATGGAGAGGTAACATAATACCTTCGCTAGACTATAATTGGATGTATGTGAAATGTTTGTGGATTCCTTACAGTTCTATATGCGCCACCCTTCTACAATTTAGCTGTACGGTGGAAAAACCCAGCAGTTATTACCTTTAATTTACTGCATCCAAATCATATAGAGCTAAATTTAAACGAAAACCTTCGTATATTGAAAAATCATATAGAAAATGGCCAACAAAAGCTCTCCCGTCAAATAATCATTGCAGCAAAATGGAAAATGAAACAGACTTAAAATGCAAAAATAAAATTGAATTTCAATATTCATATTGCCTCAAAGGTTGTTTTTCTCTTATTGTTTTATATAGGGACAAATATACATATGCACGGATAAATCCTTATATGCATAGTATATCGCTATGAATATCACAAGGCGGTGCTTCAGTTCAATCTCACAAACAAGTGCAAAGGTCTAGCTCAAAGGCTCAACACGGTGCAAGTTTAAAACAACTCAAAGCCAAGCAAGCTCAGACTTAATGCAACTGCATCAAGCAATGTACGATAGTGCAACCTCCACATAAGTGCAAATAAGCACAAGTCAAAGCATTTACAAGTTCAGAAAAATGCACTAAAATCAGTGGAAAGAGGATATGGGTAGAAGATCAACAAAGTTAAGTACAATATGTGGCCTTGCACACTTAGCATGATCAACCTAATAGGGAAGACAATGGAAAATCTCTCCAACAAACACATATACATATACTCAAGATCAAATGCATATACACAGAACAAGAAGAGGTAGCAAAGCATAAAGTAATGCAATAGGCACATGTTAAGGCCAAAATCCAAGTCAAGTGCACAATAAAGCAAAGTACAATAAGGCCAATATCAAAGTTGAGCAAATGCTAAAAATCAGCAAACTAAAATGGAACAAAAGCCTTACAGACTTTACATGGACACACACACACACACACACACATGAGAATGAGAATTGACATGAATCAAGATGTTTCATAGCAATAAGGTCAGAAACCCAAAAGCATAAGGATAAGGTGGTTTCAATCAAGAGTCAGAGCAATATTAGATGTATAAGTGCAAGTACTAGCATAAGCATATGCATATGCAAAAGCAATGCATAAGCACAACAATACACAACAATTCATGAATTTTGTGTACATGCAACAGTGAAATAAAGGCATCATTATTATAGAACGATTCAACTAAATGTGAATTGGACAAATAAAAGCAATATAGTATCAACTCAGGCCTTCACTCTCAAGCTAATGTAAGCATCAACAAGTTTGAATTCAGTTCAGGCCCGACTTATCAAAGAAAGCAAGACCGAGATAGTTATACTCAACTCATTAGAAAATTAAGTTAAAGTCTATCAACCAATATCAAGATTAGCCAAAATATATTCCAAGCATATTTAGGGAATTTTGAATATATATCAGCACATATACCTAAGTAGAACAAGTCAAAATGGTAATCATCACTGCCAAGAAAATAAATGGAAAATAAAAAAAAAGGAAAATTCAAACTATGGCTTATTATAGAAAATATTGGAAAGCAATTCCTATAAATAACCCAAAAACATCAGGTATAATTATGATTCGAGTTCAAGCAAAATAAAATAGCAAAAATTCTTATAATTCACACATTAGTTTTTAATTCGAATCATCAGAATTCGATAATGCTAAAATCTAAAAGAGGCAAAAAAAGGTTAAACATACTAAATCAGTCATCTTGACGACAAAAGCAGCTGGATCGTGTCGAAGAACAGAAGCATCAAAGAAATAAAACTGTGATTTCACTCATATGGTGGCGACTTTCCATCAAGAGACCCCAGTTCTTGAAGTAATAATTTCAAAATGAAAACTAATGGTAGTTGGTTATATAACAGTGCTTCAAAATAACCAACCTACACATAATTGTATTCAACATAATTATGCATAACAGATGTAGTGTACCTGTCCTTGAAGCGTCGTGAGATAAATTGGGAAACAACTGTTCAATCATCCTTTACCGCCATAGGAGCAGAGTATTGTTTCAATGAAATAATGATCTCACCTAACTCGGATAACAACATTATGTTGACTTTCATTGTGGTAAGTTATACTTTATTCTTTTTTTTTGTTCTGTTCTAGAACAATATTAACAGTAACATAGAAAGCAACGTGTCCAAAACAGAATTATATTTCTTCTGCACTCAACTTTGCTCTTTGCATTAAGAACACGAACAATTCACAATAGAATAGAAACAGGCTAAAGCTCAAGCCATTCCTTGTCTTAACCCAACTATTATCAAATATAAAAGCTTGCCTTATAATAATTGTAGTATTCATCACACAGAAATAGGAGTATACATGGTAAAAGAACTTAAGCGAGAACAAACTAGGAGAAAAAAATCATTATTGTTACTTCTGCCTGTTGAAACTTGAAACCACGCGATCTAGATTTCAATCTCAGTTTTTGTTGTTTATTTTTCATATATTTAGACAAATTTGTCTGATTTATTAAAACAAAACATATATATAATCCATTGTTAAATAAATACTAAAATTCTCCTTTATATATTTATTTACAAATAAAACAGTACTATTTCTATTCAGTTAAAATTTCAATCCAATATTGTTCTCTACTAAAATGGGAACTGATCAACCACAAATCTCAAGATCTCAATCAAAACCACGGTACTTGAACAAAAATAAACTAAACTACAATTTCGCAGCATTCATAACAAAGAGCAACAATTTTAACAAATAATAAGAATATCGCAACTAGCAAGAAGCGAACTAGGACAAGTGTAAAAGCAACAAAAATATATATTTATAATCTACTAATCACAGTTGACTACTGAGGATTTGTATCTGGATTTCGTACCTGAAAAATACTGATGAAAGGCCAAATCGAAGACTGAAGATTAGGGTTTCAGGCGTCGTTTATTTGAATAGTGAGGAGCGAACTCGAACTATTGTAGTAGTGTAGAACAACTGCCAAGATATGGGATAGAGTGGATAGTTTTAATTAGGGTTATTTGGTTGGAGATAAAACCGAGGGATAAGAAAATGATTGTATTTTGCAGAGCAGGACGAGATACGAATTAATTCTTAGTTTGGAGGGAAGAGGATAATTTTGGAGTGAAAGAGTGTTACACACCACAGTATAAAACAAAATGAGTTAAAAAAAATGTTCAACCATAAACAATAACACTTTAGAATAACATGTTATTAAATGGCGTTATTAATAACATATTTTTTGTAGTGGATATTGAAGACCGAGGGATTATCATCAGTCGGAGGTTCTAGCGAGCTCAAAGCAGGGGTACAATGGGGACGCCCAAAAGACTGGATGGGTCGAGTACCTGGGTAAAAACTTGATGGGCCTAGTTGTCTTCGTCGAGTAAGACAAACATACGAATGCTGATGGCATATGGAGTTTTGTTGGAACCGGGGTTACCATTAGCCCTTGACAAATGGCCAGATGGGTCGATCATACGATTAATGATGGTTTCAGGGTAGGATAGGCGGTGATAGCCAGAGTCATGAATGATGATTTTTTTTGTTTGTATCGTCTTGTGTAGATTGTCTGACGTCGAAGAAGATATCTCTTGGGTGCTTGTCTGATGTTGGTTTAGGCCTTAAGAGATTGTGCTTGGGGGATGTCGAGTTCGATTAGGATGGTCTACGATTGATAACTGGTTACCATGAATGCACTGATTATTTTTATCTGATTATTGTAAAGGCTATCGTTGTCGAATGTGGGGGTAGATGGGTTTGGGTTCTTCTCTGTTGATGTTGGTAGATCAGTTGACTAATCTGCCTATTCTTATATACTTTATTGATCATGTTAAATAGTTGTTTTATTTCTCATTAATACTATTGTTTGACTCAAGGTTTAATGTTTCCTCTTATTACCTTGGACTGTTCATCCATGCGTTGGATGGGCAGACTGAGTAGCAGGTGACAGGTAGTTGATCTTGACGAGGACGATGCTGCTGAGCGACGACGAGCAGGGGGCTTATGTATTGCCTTCTACTAGCTAATATTATTTTTCGCTGTTTGATGTATTCTCTGAGTGACCTGTAGTGAGGCATTTTGTGCAGACTCTTATAGTGTAATCCAATGTTGTATGGATAATTCTTGATGATATGAAAAGTTTAAGATTCTGCTCAATTCTGCTTCACTATTATTGCCTGTTGTATATAATCTATTATATTTTATCCTTGCGCTATGAATTATACTACAGGTCCCGTGTATATTATCCTACCTTGATGATCATCCATAACTGCTTGGCACGTCTTCCAATGGATTATTTCTCTTGTTAAGTGCGGGAGTTATAGGCGGTCGTCGCATTATCCATGTATAGGGCTATCCTAAACTGCAAGAGGAGGGTCGTTCGATTGATGGCATGTATGATCGGACCCTCGAGATTTCTTGCGACTTGCAAGGGCCAGTCATGTTGAGTTTTTTTATGTTCCCTAGATTCTTCTATCGACGACATTAATTTTGTACCTATAGTGCATGAGTTTCTGGATGTATTTAAGGAGGTGAGAAGGCTACTTCCTAAGCGAGAGATTGATTTTCAGATTTACCTCAACGATAATGCTAATCCCATAGCATTGCCCATACAGCATGTGGCTCAGAGGGAATGGAGAGAGGTTATCCAGCAAGTGGGTAAGCTATTAGAAAATGGATTTATTAGACGGAGTATCTCCAAGTGGGGAGCACCAGTCATCCTTGCTACAAACACAAATAGTTTACTCTGACTTTGTGTGGACTACAGGGTGCTAAATAAGCTCACAAAAAAGAATCTCTACCCACTCTCTCGGATTGATGATTTGTTTGACCAGTTGTTTGGCGCATCAGTATTCTCTTAGTTGGATTTAGCCATTGGTTTCCATCAGCTTTGAGTAGTAGATGATAGTATAGCTAAGATGGCTTCTTAGACTCCTAATGGATTTTTCTAGTAATGGATTATGCCTTTTGTCTAACCAACGCACCAACATGTTTCATGGACTTAATGACCAGAGTGCTCAGGGATGTTCTCAATAAGTTCGTTGTTGTCTTTGTGAATGATATCTTGGTATTCTTGAAGAGCGAGGATGAGAACGCCTCGCATTTGGGAGAAGTTCTCCGTACTATCTGTGCGCATCAGCTTAAGGCGAAGTTTTCAAAGTGTCATTTCTGGCGGAAGGATGTGCGTTTATTAAGGAACATGATTTTGTAGATGGGTTGGCTGTAGATCCCGCCAAGGTGGTGGTGGTAAAATATTGGAAGGCCATTAAGAACGCGATTGAGATGTGGAGCTTTCTAGGTCTGGCGGGTTATTGTAGAAAGTTTATTAACGACTTTACATGGATTTCAGTATTGCTTACTCACCTCACTAAAAAGATTTTGATATTATCATGAGACGTAGATTGTGAGGTTTCCTTCACGAGATTGAAAAAGTCGCTTACCAGTGCACCAGTGTTGATGCTTCCATATGGTTCTAAGATGTTCACTATATACACTAATGCATGTGGGACTAGCTTAGATGCGGTTTTGATGTAGGAGGGTATGGTTATGTGCTATGGGAGCAGACAACTGAGGGTTCATGGGAAAAATTAGCCCACCCATGATTTTGAATTGGCCATGATAGTTTTTGCACTCAAGTCTTAGAGACATTACCTGCTAGGTGAGAGATTTGAGCTTTATACGAATCATAAGTCGCTTAAGTATTTATTCTTGCAGTAGGATCCTGATTTGCGATAGCAGCGTTGGATAGAGTTCTTGGCATTATATGACTTTAAGATCGCATATACCCCTAGCAACGGGAATGTAGTTATTGATGCCTTGAGTAGGAGGAAGGCATTATTGGTCCCTTGTTCTTAGAGTGGCAGAGCTTGGAGTATATATATACTTTTGGTTTTGTATGTTTACGGACTATACTCCTGGATCGTTAGCGTCATTGGAGGATCAACCTAAAATTTTAGAGAAAATTGGATCGAGACAGTGAGAGGATCTCGTGCTAGTGAATATTTTGGATAAGCTTGATATGGGTAAGACCTCTAGATATCTCCTTTGGTACTCTGTAGATTGTAGAGGTTGGCTGTGCCGAGATGGCATACTTTGTGTCCCCCGCATCGGTGATTTGATGGATGTGGTTTTAGCTGAGGCACATCACTCTTGGATGACTATACATCAATGTGGTGATAAATTGTATCAGGACATAAAGATAGTTTTCTACTATACTAGCATGAAAAAAAAGATGTGGCTGAGTTTGCGACGAAGTGCATGGTATGTCAAAGAGTGAAAGCGAAGCAATGAAAACCTGGTGGATTGTTCCAACCGTTAGACGTGCCACTATGGAAGTGAGAAAGTTTATCCTTGGACTTCATCGATGGGTTGCCTAGATCTAATAAAGGCAACACTTGTATATAGGTTATAGTTTACAGATTGATAAAGAGCGCCCACTTCATTCCGGTCAAAAGCAAGAGGTCAGCATCTTGGTTAGCTTTTGTGTATGTTCGTGAGATAGTATGACTCCATGGTGTTCCTACTAGCATAATGAGCGATAAGGATCCTATTTTTACTAGAGAGTTTTAGAGGAGTCTACAGGAAGCATTAGGGACACAACTCATATTGAGTACAACTTACCACCCTTATACTACTGGATAAACTGAAGGGATGAACAAGATCTTAAAGGATTTACTGAGACTGTGTATCCTAGACTTCGGAGGGAAATGGGAGGATCATCTACCTTTAGTATTATTTGCATATAATAATAGTTTTCAGAAGAGCATTGGTATGGCTCCCTTCAAGGCATTGTATGGATGACCTTGTAGATCTCACTCGTGTTGGTAGGAGTCGACTAATAGATTGCTTCTTGGGCAAAATACGGTGAGAGTGACCTCTAAGGATATTGACTTGATAAGGAAAATAATTAAAATTACCCAAGACCAATAAAAATCCTACGCAGATAAGAGGAGGATTGATTTAGAATTTGAGGTCCGAGATCTAGTTTTCATGAAGGTGTCTCCACTTACGAATGTGGTAAGGTTTGGTTCTATGGGCAAGTTGGCACCTAGATTCATAGGTCCATTCCCTATTATGGAAAAAGTGGGGATAATGCCATATAGAGTTCAGCTACCGGGGAAACTTTCTGGTGCGCATGACGTATTTCATGTTCCGCACTTGCGAAAGTGCTTACATGATTCATCAATGGTAGTTGAGCCGAGCTTGTTGGAGGATGGGGAGATCAAGAGAGAGAATTTTGACCATTGAGCACCTACACGGATTCAAAACCATGAGATCAAGAAGCTAAGAAATAAGGAAGTGCGACTAGTGAATGTTTAGTAGGGAGATGATGCTAGCGAGGATACTTGGGAACCTGAGGAGAAGATGCACATTTCTAACCTGTTTCTTTTCGATGGTACGCTATAACTTTTTCCATAATTAACTTTGAATAAGCTCTATCTTTCTTATCCTTTGAATAGGTAAATCCTAAGGTATAACCTATAGATGATAGGACTTGGATCGAAACATGTTGTTTTTTATGTATGCAAGTAGTTGCATGTGTTTGCAAGTTGATACATGTACATACACTAGGCATTATTAGTGATCCATAAATAGGATGCTAAACATGTGCATATGGATGTGTGTGCATTTTTTTCCGTTCCATGGTTGATGTAATGGATGATTACCAATGATTGTTGCATTTGAATGATGTTTGAAGCACACAGTCGAACTATATGTTATCATTAGGACTTTTACATACATTTGGATACATAACACCAACGTAATTGCATAAAGAGGAGGCAACTGAATCAGTAGATCGCCTAATCTTTTGCATTAGTTATGAACATATAAATTACACTATTGTACATAAATAACATTATAAAATTTAAAGGACAATGGATGTTAATGGATGACGTTAGAGTAGATTGTTGTAAATATTTGTATGAAAATATTTATCTTATTCTTCTATCCTTAGAGATTTCGGGGATGAAGTCCTTTAAGGAGAGGAGAATGTAACAATCCGAATTTTTAATACACGATAAAACAAATTAATTAATAAAATAACAAGTTGTAAAGTTATCACAATTTGGCAATGAGACTCACACCATTGGGTCCATTGCGATTTTCTGGTCCAGTTACATATTTGGTTTTTGGGAAACGGTCTAAAAAAGAAGAAGTTATGGCAATTTGAAATTCAAAGCAAAATTTTAATATATATTTATATGGGTCGGGTCAACCCGACCCGTAGCCAGGTTGACCCCGGAGTCGACCTGGGAAAGCATAGGGTCGACCCACCCCTATGTTGAGGTGTAGGTCACACCACGGTGTGACGATGATGAATCGAACACGTATAATTTCATATTTTTTTGCGCTAAGTTGAAGCAATATTATTGGCCTATTTTCACACCTTAGCTGATGTGGCGAGATTTCATTGGTCCAGTGACATGGCTGGCCTAGATTAAATCTATAAATCCAATGGTTTAGGATCCCTAGCCTAACCTATAAATAGACCTCCATACAACTCTCATTCCTCACAACACAATCTCTTCCTTGCTAGGGTTCAGTCTTTTATTTTAGAGATGGGCCTATCCTAAAAAATCTAAGGGAAAGGATTTATAATTATAAATACTGATACATACATATTTTGGAGGCAAGATATACAAGGGCAATGAAGAAACACTTTGACCGTGGCGACCCTTTATAATTATTTAGATTTTTTATATTTTAGAGTAAATAGGCACTATAATAGTTATAGAGTTTCTGTTATTTTCTTTACAGTTTTGTTTATTATTTGTAAGTTAGTGGTTTTTCTTTAAGTTTATTTCTGTAAAGTTATTTCTACAATGTTTCGGTTTTTTCTTACAATTTCATTTAATCCATACTTAAATACTGTAAGATATCTTCTCAGTCTTCTTTTCAACTTTCTACATTTGATTTCACAGTTTTTATGTTTATTTTTTATTATGTTCGAAATGCGCCTGAATCTGTAAATATTGGCATATAGAGACTAGTTTATACGTATGAATATGCTACTAATTTATGTGAATTTAATCCTATGACTGATTATAATTCTTTTATTTTACATACATTTGCAAAGTGTAGATTAAATGAATTAAGTCCAAATTTACAGATAACAAACATGGAATGAAGAACTGTAAATAAAAAAGGATTTGGATTGAAATAGGCAAACTTAATAAGATTCGCTAAGAAATTATGACATTGGTTATAATTGTAAAGGACCGAACAAATTCGCTTAAGTAATGTAATGATATTTTATTGGACGCATAAAGAATCATAATGAATAGATTTGACTTGATGCAGATGTAATTATAATATGAGGTTATAGTTGAATGAAATGGCTTATTATTAAAACGAACTTAAAAATGATGTTAAGTTTAATAAGAACATTTTAGTGGTGATCCGCATCGGCAACATGTAGCTGCTTCGGGAAAATAAGTGGCCAAAGAATAAGCCATAGATCATGGGGAATCTAGGTAGGGGTGAAAATTACCATATTTGTTTGCTAGGATCCGTATCAGCAGAATTCCCCTTCAGGTTTATCATTGATGGTCTCATAAGCGATGGATGGTGCAGGATGGGCATGCTTATGCTGATCAGGGTAAATAAGAGGTCGACAAAGGGCGTGTGTAGGTGCGTTCTGGTGGTGCAAATGAGCGTGCACATACACGATGGACGACAAGATACTACTGCGTCCAACAGCGATTAGTTTAGTCTTTACTAATAGGTCTGGTTAGATAAAGATTGAGGTCCACAATGACGTAAGTTACCATGTACATTGGTAAATTGGTAGGTTATTCCAATCAATGGGTAGTATTAGGAATTTATCCTAATTATGATTATCATGTTCATTAATTAGGAAAGTGCAAATAATCGAAGCCAACTGAATGAGATAACAATCGACCAAAACCTTTACTTGTTTAATCCAACTACAATTTTTGTAAATCATTCCTATATGTTTACCTTTATAGCTATGCACATACATTTACATTATTCGATCATGCCAGTAATTATATAGCTCAGTAGACTTTATGTTTGACCCACTCTCCTTTCTCCTTATCTTTTCTTCCCTAGCTACCAGGTTCACGAGGTGGATGTGATTAATATGGACTGCTTTGAAGACTCTTCTTGAAGATTCATTTTTTCTATAGAAGTATTCATCATTTGGTTCTTTTCATTTTGATCCACAGTGTTGGTTGTATTGATGGCTATTTTGAGGGATATTCAATTTCATGTACTCTGATTATGACTAAGGGCATTTGCTATTTATATTTTAAGATAGATTAATAATGTGATTTTGAAATAAATGTAATGTTTCTGTTTCAAAAATATATTTCCTCTATGTTTATTATTTGTCTTGATAATCTTAGTCTCTATGATGTGTATATATAACTTTATACCTATTACGCATCATATTTCTTAGCGGGACCTTACTTTGTGAACGTTAATGGGGGTGAGGTGTTTCAGCATCGAATAACTATAATAAAATAGATAACTAATATAATACAAATGAGACAATAAATAGCTAATAATGAACCATAACACTAAAGTAATAGGTCCACGCATCATAATAAAAGTAGAGTCATTCAAGTGATAACAACTCAAATAAACTGTCTCTAAGTAAGAGTGTGAACTATAAAAAACAGTGGAGTACATGTAGATAATACGTGGGTTTCCAACTTGCCTCTTGAACAAAAACTTGTGCTCACCCCAATGTAATGGCGCGTTTTGTTAGCTGTCGAATAATTAATTTATTTAATTATTTATATATCGATTTGGCGATATCGATAACTTAAAGTACAACGTTCGAACTTATAATTTATAATTATAATTAAAACGAACTTGAAACGTCGTGGCAGTTCGCAATTTGGCGATTCGAATTTCAACTGAATATACAAAATCCGTTTAAAGTCGAATTTCTGTGAAACAAGAAACGTACGGATCTGTTGAACTATATTTTTCATATGGAAGAGAAAAATCGAGATTTCGTCGTGTAGATTTTGAGTTATGTCCAAATCAAATTTCAGAAAAGTCGCTGTAGAATTCCTTTATAATTTGCGACGCTTTATATACGTTATAAAAGAGATTTTCAGTATAAACTGAATACCGGGATAATCTGGAATCTGAAATATCAAACTGTATATTCTGATATGATATTCTGGAGCTGTACGATATCATATGTGAATATATACGATAATATAAATTTATTTATATTTAATTTAATTTTTATATTTAAATATATTTATATATTTAAATAGGTTATTTAGAACGTTAAAAATAGCCACTTTTGCAAACGAAGTCGGAATTCGACGAAACCAGTTTTGTTGGATCCACAATATCAAATAGTTGTTAGATTTCCAGTTTCGTGATTTTTAGAGTCACTGTGTGGTC
Source organism: Allium sativum (assembly GCA_030737875.1). Taxonomy (NCBI): domain Eukaryota; kingdom Viridiplantae; phylum Streptophyta; class Magnoliopsida; order Asparagales; family Amaryllidaceae; genus Allium; species Allium sativum. Next base: position 294,681,873 of record CM060909.1, read on the forward strand.
GTACGGATTTTTAGAGTGAGAAATAGTCAGTATTTTGATAGTTAAAAATATGCTGTGTGAGCATACGAAGTCGGAATTCGATGAAACCAGTTTCGTTGGGACCGTAATGTCGAACTGCAGCTGCATGCCGGTTTTCGTGATTTTTGGGTATTGTGTGTGACCATGGGGATTTTTAAAAGACAGATATAAACAGCGTTGGATTAAAATTGAATATAAAATTCAATATAAAAATAATATAAAATTCCTATATAAACACCCCAACATTCCTAAACCCTAAAATATCTCATCTCAAAGTCAACAGACAAAACATTCCGCCGCTTATTCTTTTCTCAGTAAAAGTTTCGACCTTCACCAAAAAGAAAATCAAAGAAAACAAATCAAAATAAAAGCTAAAATGCTAAAAACAAATTCGGTTGATCTGCATTTGGTATGAGTTGACCTTCATATGGTTTGTGTTGAGTTCGACGATCGTTTAGGGGTTCACGTTTTATCACGCGGGATTAGGGTTCGACATTTGAGGGGATTGAAGCATTCGAGCCAGGTTCTAATGTCGGATTTGGATTCGTGGAAGTTGATACCACTGGTTCGCTGAGTTCTGAAGGGTGCGATGCAGGTTCTGGTGGTTCGACGGTCAGCAACAGGCCGAGATCGAGTTCTGGAAGGGGCGTCGAGTTGGGTGTTTTAGTGGTGGATGTGAAGAGCTTGTGAAGAGGAATGAAATGGTGGTGGTCTCGCTCGGGGTTGGTGGCCAAGGCAGCGGAGGAAGGAGGTCAACGGTGAGGTCAAACGGTGAGGTAATATCTGAACTCGCGAATTATAAATTGGGGAAGAACATTTGTTTCGGGTTTTCCATGAAAGGACCGAGTCCTTTGAGTGGGGTATGAAATGAAAGAGGAGAGAAAGGAGGTGAATATGGTAATTCCAGTTTAACGATTCATGAAGTAGAAGGGAGGATATATGGTGGAAGAAGGACTGGAATTTGCTGTGAACCGATTTTGGGAGTAGCGAATTGTAAGGGGAAGGGAGGAAGAAGGGTCAGCCGATTTTTAAGTGTTCATGGGCCAAGAAATTTGAGGGTGAGGCCCGTTAAAGAAAAACAAATGCTTGGTTTAAATTTGATTTAAATATTGTATTAACGATAAACTTTAATATCTCGGTCATACATTATCAGATTTTCGAACGGTCAGTCGCGTTAAGATCGTATTGACGAGAGCTTCAAAATGGAACTGGTTTGAAGTGGATTGGAGCTCGTCTGAATTTATGGCAAAATAAACTGTTTGATTCAAATCAAATAACAGTTTATCGTTCTTTAACGATGATTGTCCAATGTGAGTAAATCTCACTAACTCTGAACAGTTTATAATTTCATGTTGCATTGTTAGAACTGTTAAAATTGTCTGTTTGACTGTGTGTTGATTGGTTGATTGAACTGCTAGTCAGTTAGTTAAATTTCTATATTGATTCTGTTTAACAGAATATATCATATGGAACTGAAAGTGATGTAATCTATATTGTCTAACATCTGTGATGCAGGGAAACAGGTTGGAGGAATCCGACTGGATTCCTCAACAGTTATTTTTATTGTTTTTCATATATTGTTATATGATGTGATATAAAATCTGTGGGCGATTATATGTGCTTGGACGATATTGAACATCGTGATTTGATATGATTGAATACCATAACATACCGAAATGTTGATAAGGGGATTTTCAATGTTTATATTGAAAATGAATCTTATTTATAAAATCGATAGGATTTTATAAAAGGAAAACATTTATTTAATTAGAAAATAAATAAATGAAAAAGGAAACATTTATTTAGAAAATAAATGAAATAAAATAGAAACATTTATTTAGAAAATAAATGAATTTGAATATAAAGGAATATTTATTTAGGAAATAAATAAAGGAACATTTATTTCGATTATAAATAAATGGAATAAAGGAATATTTATTTAGGGAATAAATAAAGGAACACTTGTTCGGAAAATAAATAGAATTATACAAGGGTAGATTTAAACACGTGCTTCGCACACAAGTATAACACGATATGGATTTTAAAAAGATATTAAATAGGAAATCTATTTTTAACAGATAAAGTAAGTAGTTTTAATTTATAAATAATTTTTTATAAATTAAATAAAATATTTATTGTTTGATAAATGGGATATATAAAGTTTGAACTTATATAGAGAAGTAGAAATTGTTTTTAACACCGATAAAGTAAATAAACGCTGTTAAAGGGAAATCCTTAGAAGGGGAGAAACGTTATTAAAAGGACATTTATAAAGTGAAGAACCGTTACTAAAAGTAAATCTTTATAAATGGATAAACGCTGTAAAAAGTAAATCTTTATAAATGGATAAACGTTGTAAAAAGGAAATCTTTTGAAATGAATAAACGTTATAAAAAGGAGTTAATCAAATTTAGTTATTCGAAATGAGTTATTCGAATTAGATATTTGAATAGAGTTAAACACATTAGAGTTATTCGAATAGAGTTAAACACGTAAGAGTTAATTGAATATTAGTTATTCAATTTGAGTTAATCGAATTTAGTTATTCGAGAAGAGTTAAATCGAATTAGTTATTCGAAGGAGTTAATCAATTAAGTTATTCGAATTAGTTATTCGAAGGAGTAAATCAAATTAAGTTAATCGATTAGAGTTGAGTTAATCGATTTGGGTTAAGTTAAGTTATCGAGTTAAGTAATCGAGTTAAGATTTATCGAGTTAAGTAATCGAGTTGAGATAATCGAGTTAAGAAAATCAAGTTAAGTTAATCGAAAAAGTTATTCGATAAGAGTAAATCCATTTAAGTTAATCGGATGTTAGTTATTCGATAAGAATTGACACATTTATGAAAATCGAATATTTGTTATTCGATAAGAGTTAATGAAATAGAGCCAACCAAGAAGAGTTATTCGAATATTAGTTATTCGATAGAAGTTAATCGAAATAGAGTTTATCGAATATAAGTTATTAAAAAGGGAGAGTTAATCGAATAGAGGTTTCTCGAAGGAGAGTTATACGTCGAATTCCTGATTATAGCGAATTCGGGAAAGTACTATTTACTTTCCAGGGTTTAAATCAAGATTTAGTTATTGATTTAGAAATTAGGTGTCTGTTAAATTATTCGAGTTAGGAAATAAATTTATAATTTAGGTTAGATATTTTAGGGGTAGGAATTATAACGTTATAGTTATAATCAAACGTTGTCATATAAGAAGTGGATTCGTAACCTGAATCCGAGAATTTGCGTAAACAAATGATTGTAAAAAGTGAGTGATGAACTTCATCTATTTCACAGTAAAGGACGTTGTTCAATTAAGGTCTGCGAGGTAATTATACCCCAACTTGATTGACTTCAGAATTGACAAAGGAATAGTTGTGGTTCGATCTAAAAGGTTGATTAGGAATAAAGTTAAGGAATAAGCGATAAATGGATTAAGCGAAACGATGTTTTATACAACGTTCATTGGAAATCCGTAAATGAGATTTGGAAACGTTTTCCAAATATAGTCAGATATGTTTTCTAAACATAGAAAATGAAATGTTTTAATGATAAGAATTAAGAAATAGAGTTAAGCAAATTTAGAAACTGACTGGAGATTAGTTAAGTTGAACAGTTTCCTAAGTGACGATCTAATGTTGGTTTCGACCTTCGGGATTTATACTTAGGAGTTGTTCTCTTAGTGGTTTACCGTTAGGGACTGATAGTGGTGAAATAATAGTGATGCGTAAATAAGCTATGGAAATGTTTTCCAATGATTAATAACATATATTTTCTAAATATATGAAATAAGGAAATATGAACATATATATGTATATGATGATTGATCGATCGAATTTCCATTTGGAAATAAGATCGTTGTTTGTACACCGACATGTTTTCATTTGATAGTTGAATCACAGACTATCAAAGTTTTGACCATATTTACGGTGTAAATATGGAGAGACCGGTTGGATTATTATCCGAAGAACCACTCCGTATTAGCATAAGCGTTGTGAATCAAGTACGCTGAAGATAATTGAAGACGGAGTGAAGTGCAAGGGCTATTGTGAAAAGCCTAGGTAGGATGGATTCACTGAATAGTGCCTTCGGTTTGTTCAGTCCCAGGACAACGTATATGGATGAGTGTCTGACAAAGTATTCTTAATGAATCATATATGTTGATCTCTTTAAACGTATTACGTTGGTGGCGGAGAAATTCGTTTCTCTTAGCTTTTACACCCGTGATGCCTTGAGAAATCGATAATGATTTGGCGGGTATGACGATGTGGCATTCAAAGTAATTGAAGAAATAATCTGTCAAAGTGATAAACGTGACCTCAAAACCTCACAACCGGAAAATAACAGAAGTTGGGCTAGGCAACATGGCTAGTTGGGCTATACCCAAGCAGGGTGTATTATCACTATCTAGAGAATATTCAATTGTACTTCTTTATAATCTATTTCAATGCTGTCCCTTATCGGGAAGGATGGTTGCTGATCCCAACCATCGGTGATAATATATTCGTTACACTCAAGCTAAATGAGTGGACGGTCATGTGTGGCCGGGTTGCAAGACGTTCTTGTTGAACCCTAGTGTATCTCCTCTAGAGTACACTGATCGGAAGGTGCTCCCATACCTTGTCTGTTGGAATCCAATCTCCAATAAGCGCTCACGGTTTTATTTGTATACTATGTATGTGGAACGTGAGATGCAAGCGTTCTGCTAGATTGATATCTATTTGTATTTAGACATTATTATAATATCAGAAAGATATCCTTTATTTAACCAAGTGTTGGAGTTTTATTCACACCAGTCCCATGACTGACCCGGAGTTTATTTTGTTTGTTTTCCCTAAACTCTTGGGTGCCTAAATTTGTATGGGCAGTCAAGTAGTCGGGATTTTTCAGATACACTTGGAGAGCTTGGAGCAGGAGGCTTCAGGATTATAGCTATTATTATTCCGCTGTGTTGTTAAGTGTTGTACTTTGAAATGGTATGTATATACGAGTACTGATTTGTATTTCAAAGTTATGTTATATTTTATTCGTTCCGCTGTGAGATTCGTGTTTACTCTGATGATGTAAGTTCTTCTTCTTCTTCTTCTATTCTATTATTTCTATCTTTTCTTCCTCACCCTCTACTTTCTTTCACTAACGTCGCGGAATTTTCGACTCTCGAGGAGTCGAAAATTTCCAGCCGTTACACCCAAGTTGTCTCTAATCAACTCTTTTAAGAGTATCCAAAGAAATAAGATGAAATGTATAAAACCTTAGGTTAAAAAAGTGTCTAGTGTGAGCGATAGTAATCCCAAGCATTAAACTAATATAGAAAAATAAGCATCGAGAAACGTACCTAATCCGTCCCTGCATCCATAGAGTTAGCACATGCACTAATGTAAATTAATCTATGATCATCATGTTGAAAGGTGTGATATATGTGTATGTAATCGTGTATTAACAAATAGGTAGGCATAACATCCATTATCCATACCCACGTTCACTCGCTTAATGCCTTGGATATACAATAACATTTGGTTCCTTAATACTCGAATCCATGTTTCTCAATATGCAAGGAACTAGGTTATACTAACTTTTATCCCCAAGGGTAAGGGCCCTACTTGGTAAAGTGAATGCCATAAGTTTCCCAACTTGGAGAGAAAGAGGACCCAACTTGATCCTTATAGACAGTGCAGTCACTACCCCTTCTCCATGAGTACCAAACGAAACCTTATGTATTGATGTTTTCTTCTCATGCATTATCCATAATGGAGCTTACTATAGGAACTACTTCTAAGACAACTATAGGGTGGTCTCTTTGGTTGGGACTAGTCACAGACGACTACTTGTTGTCATACTCAACCACATGCCCCTACCCATCTCTAGTAATTTCCTCTTGACTTACTGTCATCACCCTGCATCTTAGAATGTAGCTAGTCATTAATAGAGTCATTCTCCAAGAAGTAAAATCAACATCGAACCAAGATGTCAAATGAGATAATGTACTAAAGTCGTCAAATTAAACTTCATTGATGAGCTGCGGATGATCATGCAACCCACTATCCCTTATCGCACATCACAATGTAGGCCGAGCAGATCAGAATCAACCCAAGCACCAACCTGCATATCATCCGCTCTTAGTGCACCAATTAGATGTGTCCCTCCTCGCTAACCCAGATTACACCGATTCAATATAGGATCACTCCCACTGATATGGATTATATTGATTTAGTTTGGTGCCTCTATGCTCCCTACTTAGGCTGATCCAAATATAAGCTCATTAATCAATTCGATGTGTATAGCTTCTAGCCAATCCGAAGTATGAAACCCCCATGTTGATTCATAGTTGAACCCTAATATTGATATGAAGCCCTCTTATGTGCATTGATCCAACGTCCAACACTTATACCAATCTAAAGCATGAGCATCTAGCTGATTCAAAGGCATAGCCAATGTCCAAGATCATATGCCATACTAATCGACCTGAAGTTGATGGGAAATACTGATCCGAAGTTGATGAGACACGCCGACTCGAAGTTGATGAGACGTGCTGATCTGAAGTTCATAAGCCATGTTGATCCAACTTCTTCTAATAATAACTCGAACATACAAATTCCAAATGACCTGAAGCTTAGTGTGTCACATCATGGGCCTTCATTGTCACCCCTTACGAATCTTACCCCATAGAAGAATGAAATTCAGATTGGGTCTCAACTAGATTGCCTAGCTCACAAAAAACCTCCTACAACTATTCTCTCCATTCGATCAGCATTTGCATCCATCCAAACATGTTTATAGCAAGCATATGACATGCTAAATACACCTAAATTTGCATTTAATCAATTCAAAGGGAAAATCTAAGAAAATGTCATATGATCATGTGGTTTCCTATTAAACATAGTTTTTCAAAAACATGATTCAACTAATCTTAAACTTATACATTCGTAATAACATCATTAAACACGATTTGTAAGCATTTTTGGAGAATTTTAAGAGGTAGTTTAGGTCCTAATACACCCTAATTAGTAAGTTACAACACTAGTCACTCGCCTTAATCCAGTTAGCTCCTTAACCTCCTTCGAATAATAATTAGCTCATATTCCTATGTCATTGTAGCAGCAAATCTTTAATCTTCAGGTTAACTCTTGCTAATCTCTCTATAATGATAAGAAGTAAAGTAAGGATTTTAATTGATTTAAGAGGAAGAGGCTATTAATAGAGGTAGAGATCTAGTTTGAGAGTTGTAAAATGATTAGGAGAAAGTTCTCCCATCTCCTTAAACCTTCATGTTCTCAAATCTCAAGATAGGTAATGGGCTCATTACTAATGACTCTAGTTACCCATGTAAGCTGCCTAAAATTCGTTAAACCTTAATATAACCACTTCATTCAAACGGTAAGTATGTTTTCTTAGAGTGACCACTCTATGGAAAGAGAATTCATTACCTATGCCCAATGGAAGTGGTCTCAGGTCCTAATTTCAGCTTGGTTGAAAGTTATGGATGAAAGAGGTTTTGTAGGGGTAAAATGATCATAGAAAAATTGGACAAAAATTTAAAAGATGAGAAATGACTTGAACAGCCATTCCTAAAAAAATTAGTATTATATGACCTCATATTAAAATAATATAAATATTATATGATCCTCTGGTACCTTGAATACAAGTAGCTACATTCTCTCCTATTTAGGGATTTCTCCCGTGAAATCCCTATACAAGTTAGTAAGGCCATCCCGCATGCCTACCAACCATATGTCAATCAACATAATTATCATAATCATACATGCACACACAACAATCGAAGTAGAAAAGGTAATTTAATTCTATCCTAGCATGTACGGTACTAATTAAGATAAATTTATGATATTATAAATGAAACTAAGAGAAGTAAACTAAAAAATATTACCAAATAAAGAGCCCTGGATACGATGTCCTCATGTTATCTTCGGTCTCTATAGTGAAGTCTCCCTCACTTTTACCCCATTGTACCTTTACAAGCTTCATTGTATTCCTTCAACACTGCTTCGTATCATGCTCGGCGATATGAATAGGTTTACGACTGTATAAAGCCTTTGGTTCCATTTTGATATCAACCAACTAATCCTATGTGATGGTTATACGTGATGGTTATACTTGAGTCATGTGCAAGCTTCTTTAAGTGCAAAACACATAAAATGTTATGCACTCCAGCATCTTTTGAGGTAAGTAGATTCTATAAGCTGAATTGTAAACCTGCTCGAGAATCGAAAAATGACCTACAAATTTTGGTGCTAACTTTCTCTTCCTACTAAACTGAATCATATTTATCAGTAGGAAAATCTTGACAAATACCAAGTCTCTAATGGAAAACTCCAGATCTCTACTCTTCAAACAATGTAATTTTTTTTGCCTATCCTGAGAAATCATCATCCATTGGCGGATGATCTTATATTTTTTGTGGTCTTTTTAACCATATCTGGCTCAAGTTTCAGTTCTCGCCCGCGTCCCACCAATATAAAGGAGTGTTGCATGGTTTACCGTACAAGGCTTCATGCGATGTCATATCGATGCTAAACTGATAATTGTTATTGTATGCAAATTCAACAAGATGTAAGTGATCGTCCCATATATCTCCAAAATTTAGTATGCAAGCTTATAAGATATCCTCAAGAATACGATCCACTCTATTGGTTTGTCCATCTGTTTGAGGGTGATATGCTGGAGAAAGATGTAGCATAGACACTATGACTTCCTACAAGCACTTCTAGAACCTACAAGTTAATAATGAATCTCAGTAGCTTACAATACCCTCCTACACTCAATGGAATCTACAATCCATTATCATATAAGTTGGCCATCTTGACTGTAATTCTTTTTGACTTGACGGGTGTAAATGAAGCGCTCTTGTTCAATCATCGACAACAAGCCAAATGCTATTGTATCTTGCTCAAGTCCTTAGTAGACTATCAGTGAAATCCATTGACACTTGTTCTCGTTTCCGCTCGGAAATCTCTACCAGTTGCGACAAAGCATGAGGCTTCTTCTGCTTAGACTTAACCACCTAACAGTTTATATACTTTGACATGCATGTTCCAATGTCTTACTTCATTTCTTCTCAATAATAGGTTTTCCTCACATCCTGTTACATCTTATTACTACAAGGATGTATAGTCAATCTTGAGCGATGACGCCATCGAAGAAATTCATCTCTTAATACATTGATATCAGGAACAAACAACCTTTCATTCTTAAGGAGACAATTGTCTCAATTGAGTCCATACATTCTATATCTTTAGATCACATTCAAGTTTCCATATCAGAGACGATCTCAACCGGACTGCTTTATGAATTTTTACTGTATGCTCAATCAAAGTGGGTCTGATAGCCAAACTTGCCAAAATTTACGATTCCAACTCATACCTTGGCTGAAGATAATAACTAGCGATTTACTCGAGCTTTTTCACTATGGGAACATAGATCTTAAGTTGGCATGTCGCATGTTGGCGACCGCGTTACCTATCCTTGGTGTATATGAAATACTAAAATTATAGGATGCTAGAAACTCAATCCACCATCTTTGGCTAAGGTTAAGATCCTTCTGCAAGAAGAGGACCTACAATGGTATATAGTTAGAAAACAACTTGGTCCTCTCTCCTAAAAGATGGCGCCTCAACATTTTCAATGCAAATACAGTTGCTGCTAATCCCAAATTATGGGTGAGATATCTTTTTTAGTGTGGTTTTATTGTCGACTTACATATGTGACAACCTTACCTTTTTGCTTAACACCACACCAAATACTATACTACAAACATTTGTGTATATTGTCATTTCCTTATTCCCACTTGGAATAATTAACGCATCAGCCTCTCTTTCAAACTTACAAATGCATGCTCACATCTCGCATCCCAAATAAAATCTGATTCTTTTTATCAACTAAGTAAACAACATCGCTACATTAAAGATGTCTTGGATGAATCTACAATAATATCTTATTAATCTTAAGAAAATGCTCATATCCTAGCACTCTTGGGTATAATCCAACTCTGAATTCCTGCGTTTTGGCATGATCAACCACATACCCTATTCAAATACAATATGACCCAAGAACCTCAGTTCTCTCCTCCAAAAGTAACATATACAAAATTTTGCACTTAATTGTTGTCCACTCAATGCCTCGAGTGCATTTCTCGGATGCATATTTTGTTCCTCTTCCATTCATGATTAGACTAAGATCTCATCAACGAATACAAACACAAATTTATTGAGTAGATATCTAAAAACACAATTCATAAGACCAACAAAGTATGTCGATGCATTGGTAAAACTGAACGACTTAACCAACCACGCATAAAATCCATATGACGTCGAAAATAGCGTAGAAACACTTTCCCTTGTCACTCATAACTGATGAAATCACATTGCAAGGTCCAATTGAGAAAATATCTTAGCATCATATAGCCGATCGAACAAGTTATCTATACATGGAAGTGGGTACTTCTTCTTCCTCGTCAATTTATTCGACTCATTGTAATAAACACAATCTAAGAAGTCATCTGCTTTCGTGGCAAATACAATAAGCATTCCCCAACTAGATACACTCATGATAATGAACCTTATTTTTCAAATAATTTATTCACCTGAAATTCAAGGCCTTGCTGCTTCCTTGGAACATTCTTCTAGGAGGCATCATTATAGGTCTAGTATCCTTCATCATATCTACATGGAACTCCATATCTCTATGTAGCAAAAGTTCAGTCACTTATTCGGTGATTTTTGATACTCTCTCGCAATAGGTAGAATCGACAACTCAACATACGGAATGTTAAGAAAATATAGAAAGCTAATTATAGCCTAGATTTATGGTAGGCAACACAACTCTGCCCTTTGCCCACCATCTACTCCTATAATCGCCGAAGACCTCTCATAATCCACTACCACTATGTATCTCTAGAGCCAATTAACTCCCAAAATAATACAAAATCCGAAAAAGTCCAAGATAAAGCAATCATAGTCAAAAGAACATCCATGAAAATAGAACCAATCCACGACAAATCATACAAAAGCTAATGAAGTCACTAATAAGATTTGTCACAATCAATGGTTGGTCAACAATTTCGAGTTCAAGATCTGAATTAATAATAAAGTCACTAGATACAAAGGAATAGGAAGCCCTGGTACCAAATAAAAATCAAGTAGGAACATCATAAATATAAAGCATACCTTAAATGATGATGCCTTTTCTTTTTTCCTCTGCCTCTAGGGAACCCGAAGAAGTTGAAACAACATTAATAACATAGTATATGTTTTACCAATCTGCTTTTTCTTAGCTGCATCTGGACAATCCCTCATAAAGCAACAATGCTTATTGAAGATGTAACACTTCTTATCCCTATTTTTGCATATTTTGTTATAACGAACCTTTTCTCCATAAGTATAGTAGACCACTTCTTACTTAGGCATCTTCTTTTGTCCATCCTTAGATTAAAAACATTTCATCTTATTTTCCACTATTTCTTGATTTTTTCTCCAGCTTGCGACTTAGGCTTATCCCACAAAACAATAGCATAATTAGTCCATGATTTAAGGTAAAGACTCTCATGTCTCAAGGCCTTCCCAACAGCAACCTCGAAAGCCTCATCAATATGATTTATGAGCTTTTCCTCTAAATGATCATCCGAGCCAGTGATGAACTTATCATTCTTCCCAGTTAGGGAATTGTGAAGGACATATCGTATTTCGACAACATCGAATTCAGCAACATATTCAGAGATGGTCATGTCCTCCTATTTCAGCTCCACAAACCTATGAAATAATTCCGACTTTTAGGTAGTTGTAATAAACATCGCTTCAAAGTGATCTTTGAATTTCCCATAAATAATTTGATCCTTGGGTGTAGCAACTTTGATGACATTCCACTAGTTATAGCTTTTCCTTGAAGTTAACGCAAGGCCAACCTCCACTTTATAACATCACTAAGTTTAAGGTTCTCAAAGATACACTCATACATATTGAGCCGATCCTGAAATTATGTATATGACTGTTCCCTGGAATGGTTTACCACCCCAACTGGTATAGTCAATTTTCAAGTTTACAAAGTCGCCTCTAGACACTTGCACCAGTGCACCACCCTCAACAACATTAGATGTAGCTCTTTGAGCATTTATCATGGTGCCTCTCATGAAAGTAGTGAACATGGCTTGGATACCGGGATTATTAGTTTCTGAGCCAACTCCTTTTTTCTACTCTTGAGATGGAGTTCCTAGTGTTATTCCTTCAACGGTCCACTATTCAATCTGTAATGTAGGCGACCAGTCCCCTTTTCAAGGAACCTTACTTAACAATGCTTATGTGCAGTTCGAATTCATTTATAAGTATACATACTAGTGTATGTATGTATGTATGTGTATATATATATATATATATATATAGTTAAGAAAACAAAACTATGTAATGTGTTTGCGCTCACATATAAGTATACCTCTCACTAGCTATTTCTACTTAGGTAATTAAGCAATGCAACCTAATCTCTGGTATTGACCGTGACAACCACCCTACACTCCTATCACCCAAATAGTGCGCTAGCTCTGTGGTGCTCGACTAATGTAAGCAGTCACTAAGGTCAATTAATGAGAAGACAACCCAAAAACCCGTCGAATATCTCATAATGCTTCGCATAAGATATAATAGAATAACATAACTGATATAAAACAGGCTAGAGAGTAAATAGACGATAAATGAACTATAACATCAGAGTAATATATCCATAAAACATAATAAAATTAAAGTCATACAAGTGATAACAAATCAAATATCTACCCATCCAAATAAAAGCACTATTGAGCCCCATAGTACTTAATAATAAGAAATAATTGAGTATATGTAGATAATACATCAAATAGCCTCCTGCTAGCCTCTCGAATAACTATCGTGCTCACCCAAGCCTATTTATATTCTACTCACTTAAGGGTACCCAGAATAATAAGAAGCAATGCATAAATACACATATTAGATAACAATCTAGTATGAGTGATAGTAATCTTAGGTAATAAGGTAAAATATTACAATATGCATGGAGTGCCATACCTGACCTGCTCACGCATCCACAAAGTTAGCACATGTAATAATGTACACGACTATATGATCAGCATATCAAAAGGTGTGATAGATGTATAAGTAATAAGTCGATAACAAACAAACAAACACGCATAACATTCACCGTCCGTACTCACATTCACTCACTCAAAGACTTGGATATGTGATAACGTTAGGTTCCTCGATACTCGAATTCATGCTGCTCAGTAGGCTAGAAACTAGGTTGTACTAACTTGTATGTTCCAGTCCAATTTGGCCCACGTGAATGCCTTAAGTTTCTCAACTTGGAAATATTCTCCTCACTTGAAGATAAGGAGGACCCATCCTGGTTCAGATGGATATCACGCCTACTACCCTTTCCCCCCTTAGCCGACGAAAACTTACGTATTGATGATCCCTTTGCACGCGTTATCTGCAACAAAGCTTAATCTAGGAACTACTACTACAACTCTCATCAAAGTCTCTTTGGTTGGGACTAGTCATAGACGACCAACTTGTCATTGTTCTTAATCCCATCCCCCGACCCCCTCTAGTAGTTTCCTCTTGACTTACTATTGTCACTCTGCGTCTCGAAATGTAGACAATTATTATTGGAGTCGTTCTTCAATAAGTAGAATCATCATCAAACCAAGTCATCAGACGAGCTGATATACCGTAGTCATTAAACCAAACTTCAATAATGAGCCGAAAACGATCACACAACATATTATCCCATACCGTACCTTACAATGAAGGTCGACATGATTCAGAATACACCAAAACGTAACCCAAATCTCCTCCGCTACTTGTGCACCGGTCCGGATTGCACCGATTTGGTATAGCCTCACTCCCGCCTATTTAGATTGTAGCGATCCGATTTGGTTCCTCTGTGCTCCTTACTTAAGCCAACCCAAAATACAAGCTTGCTAATTGATTCGTACTATGCAGATTCTAGCCAGTTTGAAGTATGAAGCCCCTATACTAATCTGAAGGTGAACCCTTATACTGATCTAAAACACTCTTTTGTACACCGAACCGAAATCAAACACTTATACCAACCTGAAGAAGGAGCCACTACTCGATTCGAACACTTAGCCAAAATCCAAGATCCGACCCTATACCAGTCAATCCAAAGTTGATAGGCTATGCGGATCCGAAGTTGATCAGCCAAGTCGATTTGAAGTTAATGAGTTATGTCAATCAGAACTTCTCCAAGCCAAAACTTGAACATATAAACTCCAAAATTCAAAATGACTTGAAACTTGGCATGCCGATTTATCGGGGCTCCTTGTTCCCTACATAGGTACCTCCATATGAGTAAGGAATTGGATTGAGTCCGAAATTTTGTAGCACACATGCATCTTCCTGCAACCATTCTTAGTATTCGATCGACATTTGCATTTGTCCAAATATGCTCATAACAAGCATATGACATACCTAATACACTAAACAAGCATTTAGCCATATCATTGTATTTAATTTATTAATATTTTATTAATCATTATATACATATATCAAGATGTTAACTAATTTTTTTATATGATTTATTAGACTACACGACTATATTACATAAATAATTAATCTAATATTTTTCAACTATGTGCTTATATCAAACATTAATTTTTATGACTAAAATTATTCTTTTGGTAATCATCAATATATTTTTATTATTTAATCATTGTACAAACTAATAAATTCATAATTTCATATAAAGTAGATTTCAATTTTTCTAAAATTAGTACATTATGATATAAGCTCTCAGTCAAAAATTCATATTTTTAAAACCATTTTTCACATTAAAAAAAAATCATTTTTTAATCAGTTGAAAGTATCTAATTAATAAAAAATAGAACTTTAAATTAGAAAAATATAAATTCATTTTGTAAGTCATAAAATATCATCCCTATTTTTTAAAAAGATTTAATATTAGAAATATCTATATGTAAAATTTCTATTATTTAATTATTACTATTTAACTAATTAATTCTATACAAATACATACATATATATATATATATATATATATATATATATGCCGTATATATTAAAATTAAATTCTATTTGCTGTGTTTTCGATTTGGAATAATAAATATATTATAATTTAGGTATACACACACACTATATTAAAATATAAATACATAATTGTGTTACTTCAGTACATAATCTATACATATTTTTATAAAAAGATATTTAATTAAACTTATACCTTGAATATATATATATATATATATATAATATTCAATACTATAGTATATGTACTTATGTGTATATATTTTATTTGGATATCAAATAAACACATGCACACACGCGCGTGTGTGCACACACATTTATAATTACTACGAGACGTATAGGCACGCGCTTCGCGCGTGGTGATGGCACGCGCTTTGCGCGTGACTATGGCACGATACATTCTTTCTAGTATGCTAAAAAAACAATTTATTAGAGTAAACATATGCTAAAAAAACAACATTGCAGAGAGTAAAGAATAAACTTACAATTTATAGATGTGGTAGAGGTGGTTCATATATAAAATTGTATAAACTGGTAAATATGCCTGGAAAGGTCGAAGTGGGGAAGAACTTCAAATCATAATGCTTTATATTCTTATTTACAAACCCTAGGCGTCATCGAAACTCGCAAATTACAAACTATCGAGAAAATTAAAACTGAGGAGCCTGAAGCTTTGAAATATTCCCAAAGTTTAACAACTAAACAATAAGACATAACTAAAAATAAATGACTAACCTGGGGATTTTAGCGATCTGCCACAAATACTAAAATACGATGTTGAAAAGCATCGCGCCAATCCTAATGTCTCAAGTGATGACGGCTCTACCAGACTCTTCAGTTCCTTTGAGACCGACATTGAAGCTGCTCTGGAGGTAATTTTCACATCAAATTTAAAAAAAATACGAATTGATTGTATAGCGATCTTTCCCTTATTAAGTGTTTCCTAAAAATAGGAAGGGAAGGGTGAATGAAGAGAAAACATTAGTGATGAACAAAGAGCGGTGAGAATGAGGAAAGAAATGTGAATATGAATGGAGATTTTGAATGATATTTAAAGGGGTGTATGGTTTATTCTAGAAATGTCGCATTTGTAGGTAGAGGCTGAGAGTATTCCAGAACCAGTCAAATACGGAAGATGCTATTTTTTTTGCTTTGAATAAAACATGGTTAGACGAATGCTATTTTTTTGGGTTCAGCGAAATTTTAGGGAATTGACTATATTCCTATTAGTTTGTAAATACAATATTTCCTTCTTTTCTATGTTTGTAAATACAATATTTACTAATTAACATGCATTAATTTCTTTGTTAACAAACATTAATTAAAATTGCAACATACATTAATTGTTATTAAATATTTCATTATTTTTCTCCTCTTCAATGTATGCGCTCGTACATACAAATATATATTATATGTATAGACACACACTTTGTATCCAATAAACTTTATTTTCAGTTTTAATTATAATTAATTTAAGTTACTAATTTCATATTAATTAATCAATCAATCAATTGTTTTGCGACTACAATTTATGGTTGAAAATATCAAACGAACAAACTTTTAGGATTTTAATTTTTTTAAATATTCTATCTAATGTTAAGTTTTGATAATATATATAGAGAAGCGGTTAAAATTTGTAATGAAAGCCTATTTACAGATCCTCTTTTTAAGCGATATTAGCGGGGTAGTTTGAATTTGTTGAAAAAGTTTATTATATCCTAATTTAAATGACATTGAATGTCTAATTTATTAGGGAGATTATGTTAAATAACAATTTAGTATATTTTAAAATTCATACATAAGGGATTTTGGGAAGTTCATAGTCGGACCAAAACTTTGCGCTTCAAAGAGAATTATTGATAAAGATAATGATATAAATACATATTATATGTATAAACATACATTTTGTTTCCAATAAACTTTATTTTCAATTTTAATTTTAATTAATTTAAGTTACTAATTTCATATTAATCAATCAATCAAATAATCAATTGTTTTGGGACTACAATTTATAGTTGAAAATTTCAAATGAACAAACTTTTAGGATTTTAATTTATTTAAATATTCTATCTACTATTAAGTTTTGATAATACATATAGGGAAGCGGTTAAAATTTGTAATGAAATCCTATTTACAGATCCTCTTTTTGAGCGATATTAGCGGGGTAATTTGAATTTGTTGAAAAAGTTTATTACATCCTAATTTAAATGACATTAAATGTCTAATTTATTGGGGAGATTAGGTTAAATAACAATATAGTATATTTTAAAATTCATACATAAGGGCATTTTGGGAAGTTCATGGTCGGACCAAAACTTTGCGCTTCCAAGAGAATTATTAATAAAGATAATATGTATGTATATTTGCACAACATATAATACATATGTTATGATCGAACATGTATATTGACACGTAAATCGCAACACATGTACAGGCGTGTTGTACCTGGTTTAACACCGCTACTCTGGTACAGTTATCCAGAAGTGGCGATGCGACATATAAGCCATGGTGTTAATAGAAGAGCATCACAACTTAACAATAGCTTATCGGAATATAAAATCAGTGATAGTACATGATTTTAAACGGAAGAGCTATTATACAATCATCCCATCTCGAAGAATATGGTTACAAAGATCCAATAGACTAAACATTATATAATTATACATAGCGGTACATAAAAAGATAATATACATAATAAAAGTCTTCACTTCAAGGCTTCTAACTAACCATCTAAACCTGAATCAAAAGGGCTAGGCTAGCGCCCTATGGAAGCAGGGGGAACTTGTTTTAAGTGTAGCATCGTGAGCAACACAGACCCAGTGATATAGCCTTTTGAGTTAGTTTTCAAGTCATTTCTTAATGAGTTGTATTATGGTTTCATCATGATTCTTCTCTTCAACGGTTTCGTCAATCCAAAGTTTAAAACAAAAATCAAGGAAAATTTCGAGACATTAAGTCAAACAAGTTTATAATAACTTCATTCCATAAAAACCCATAATTTATCAAATATTTATTTATGATTCTAAACCACACCCTCGACTTAATTTAGATTTAGAATATGTTATCCTATTGTGGTCGGCGTCCCGTCACTAAGTAGGGATGTACTCTACTCGGCTCAATACCAACATAGAGTAATAGTGCACTACCAATGATCAATTGTCTTATACCGCATCCCATCAAAGAAATATAATTAAAAAAATGTATCGCAAATATAATACTAAATTACTTTTCAAATTCATATTTTTAAGGATTTAAGATAAACCCGAAACCACCTCAAAAATATTCCAATTTGTGCCAAAATAATGAAGTAAGTGGTAACAATTATAATTACTTCATAAAGGTTCTAAAATTGAAAATCAAAAGATAGCATTTGAAAAAATGCTATAAAAAGTTTCAATATCAATAAGAATAAAATTACAGCGTATATAAAGTGCTATGAAAATTTCTATTTAGTTTATATTGGTTTTAGACTCATAACAGTTATTACAACGTTTCAGACGTGCCATAGAAAGTTCTAGGTAGTTTATAATGCTCAAAACAGGTATTACAATGTTTAAGAGGCACCATGAAAAGTTCTGTTCTTATTAGGGCTGGCAATTAGAACCGAGAACCGAAAACCCGAACCGAACCGACCCGAAAAGACCCGAACCCGAACCGAACCCGATGGGTCTCGGGTCGGGTCTAGGTGATGAAAAATACCATCAAGACCCGATCAAACCCGACCCGCATAGACCCGAACCCGAAAGACCCGACCAAAAAACATTAAAATATATGTATTTTTAGTGTTATTATTCAATCGGACCCGACCCGACCCGACCCGAACTTTAACCCGACCCGACCCGAACCGAAGCTCGGGTCGGGTCGGGTCCAGATTTTTGAAATGTATAGTTTAGACCCGACAAAACCCGACCCGCCTAGAACCGAGACCCGTTGGGTCGGGTCCGGGTCCATCGGGTCGGGTCTGATTGCCACCCCTAGTTCTTATTAGAGTACTTTATAATTACTTCAGAAAAAACATTGTTTCAGAAATGCTACAGAAAGCTCTGGGTGGTTTATAATGGTTTAAAATAGATACTGCAGTGCTTCAGAAATGTTACAGAAAGCTCTGGTTTGAGACACTTCAGTATTAGCAACATTCAAAAAGAGTTTCAAATTCCATAAATGCTTCAAATTTCCAAAAATCAATTTTTTACCAGTTTTCCGGCAAAATGTTTGATGATATTTCTCTATGATAAATATAGTTTCTAACTTCAAATTTTCTACAGTAAGAAGCTTCCTTAGGCTACTTAATTACCATGAAAAGAAACCCTTAAAATCATTTATTTATTTAATAATAAAATTCAACATCATAAGGCATTTTTAACATGTCCATTTCGGGAAATTTTTCACTTGACTTTGCATCTAGTTTTTAGGTGCACAAATGATCGAATTAGAAAAAAGTGGTTCAAGAGTTGTAGGCCTTTGAGTCGGCTTTCCAAACTGATAAAGAAATCAAAATTTCATCAAGAATTGCAAAAGTTATGGCCAAAATACCGAACGTCATTTTCAAGGGTTCAAGACCAATCATTCATTCTTAAATTTCACAACTTTTCTTCAAAATATGAAATGAATACATAAACTTAAATAGTTTTTCTCACCTTAGAATTGTAGATTGAGCTTGTATCTATTCTCTTGCTTTTCCTAAACTTCTCCTCTTCATCTTATCTTATTTTTGTTCTGTGAAAGCATGAAAAATGTGAACATTTCCACCCTTTATATAGTATTTTCAAGGCTAGTTTAGTAATTTAGTTTTAGACACTTGTCCACCTTATCTTTATGCAAGCTTTAGGATGTAGACACATCCCTCCTTAGGAGTCTTTAGATGTTTCTACACATGGACAACTAATTGGTTTATGTGTCTTTACCTCCTTAAATCTCATGACATGTGCACCGTTCGTTTTATGACACGTGTCTCTATCATTTTAAGCCACTTTTCATATTCTAGAATATATATACATATACCATTTGTATTTCATTTATAAATTATGTGTTATGTAGGTATTTATACATACACACACACACACACACACACTCTTATGTATGTATTCATTATACTTAAATGTTTGAATTAATATATTCAAATTTTCTAGAAAATTTTTCATACCCGGATTTTTGAGTTAGGCTGTTACACACCTAGCATGAAATATCATGTTGCACATGTGCATACATATACACATATGGTATATATGTATGTTTATATATAAATTGCGAATAAATTAAATAAATTTCTATCGATAATCTATAAATTTAAGTGAAATGGATGATTTTATTCAAATTAAATTTAAAAGTTTTCTAAATAAAGTAACTTCATAGGCCAAAGAAAAATCTATTTATGAAAGAAAAAGTGAAATTCACTTACAGCTTCCTCTCTGGACTAGCCCAGTTCCAACAATTTTATACTGTCGACCTGTTAACATCTCAATAGCTGGTTAACTAGTTGTATATAATAAATGATTTAAGGAAATGATTGGATGGATGAAATTAAATACCAAACTGAGTGCACAAGCATATAAAGGAACATAATCATATATAGGTTCATTCTTTGTGGGGCAATCGAAGAATTTGAGTGGAGCATTTGAACAAGACATTTGAGTGGAAACGTTAAGTGAATAGATTAGGGGTGACACTCCAATTTCGGTTAAGGGAGGGTCAAATTTTAAGGATACTCCACTTTTTAAAAATTGCTAAGGGTAGGTTGTTTCGAATACTAGTTTTTTTTTTTTAAGATTCTTACTCTTTTACCCTTTTTCTAAAAAGTTGCTCACCGTAACGTTATCGGTCCCTAAATCACGAAACCCAAAATCTTTTCATTGTCGATCGTGGGATAGCGAAGATGGTAATCCAAAGGTACACGTTTTTTATTCTCATTCTTCTGTGTCTCGATTGTTTTAGTTAAATTTTTTCGATTTAAAAGCCTTGATTTTGTAGTAGTTAATCGGATTTAAAAGCCTTGATTTTGTAGTAGTTAATCAAAGCGAATCATCAAAGTATAAAAAATTTGGGGAATTACTGGCAATTTAACGGTCAGTGGGTTTGGAGTTACCGGATAATTTTAGTCTAGTCATGGGATATCGAGTTACTGGATGAGTTTATTTCGGTAATGGGGTGTCTGAGTTAGTTGGATACTTAATTTTGAGGAATTACTGGCAATATAACAAGTCATACTTATCTAGAAATTCCTATTTAGTTAGTTGGATCGGTGCATTTGAACTTAGAGATGCTGTTACAAAATTGTCTGAATATCGTAACATATTAGAGTGCAACAAGATTGTCTCAATTTTTTTTCAAGTGCCAGTCAAAGTTATTTATTTTCTATTTCACATTGCAAAACTGGTTAACAGAGCGTCTGCTTCTTCAATGGCTAAAAAGTAATCAAAACTTCCTTAGAAAAAATGATGGGTGATAATTAAATTAGAGATTTAGTAGTGTTCGTATCTTTGATTCTTCTTCTCAATTAAATTAGAAAAAATATTGTTTAAATTATAAGCTTCAGTTAATCATAGCTTATAGACTGACAGTCTTGATGAAGAATTCTTTTAACTTGAGCAACAAGATACAAAATATGGGAAGAGTTGCCTTTCAGAGCATGAAAGACTTTGGAAACTCAATTTAAAATAGATATGTTTGAATAATTGGATATACCCCTTCTTCAGGTTATTTTTCATTTTGCAGTGTGTATTTTCAAAGATGTTAATGAAAAAAATGTTTGTATAAAATTGTCTGTTAAAGTAAGTAATGTTATATGTATTGTACCTTTACAAAATAATAAACAATACCAGTTTATGCTTTGCTTAGTTAAAGGAAAAGGCTTATTTGCAAGTCTGAAGAGTCATGATTCATGAACAAGTAGACATTATGGACAAGTACTTGTTTTTAATAAGAAATTCCTCTTATGATATTATATTATAGAAAAATCAGAAATTTACTCAATGTTAGAAATTCCTTTAAAAATAATAATGCATACATATTTAAAAATAGTAAACCCCAAATTTTTACATCCACAATTGTTTGTCTTTTGCAGCCTTTAAATTCATATAATTTATTTAAGAATAAACAAATAGGAACACACAAATGGGTTTACTGGCCGCCAATGGATTGGCGTCACTCCCTTCACACCACGCCGCTGGGTTTAGGACACTGCCAGTGGACTACCAGCTTCTGAGCACCTATTTCAATTGCTGGCTTTCCAACAAAGTACATCACTATTTTGAAATTTGCTTCCACATTAGTCAAAACTTTAGTTGATTGTGATATATTTTGTAATAAATTTATCCAAAATGGTTCTGTTTTATTTATTTATTAAACAAAAAAAAGTGAAGAGACTTTAAACTTATCCCTAGCAGTAGTATGTCAATATTTGTTGTCAATCAGTTATAAACAAATTAAATCAGTATTTGTAGAACTGAAATATATTGTCATGTAGCATTTGAGATCAAAATTGCCTGCTGATATTAATTCATCTATTGCAGTTCCTATTGCATGCTAGTATATGGAAAGAGTTGAACGGATCGATGAAGATGAGCCGCTTGATATCTACAGGGAAGATGTTTGTGATAAAGAAGAAGCAGAAGGAGTAAAGGCAAAGAAAACAAAAAGCGCAACTATTGAAGAACAAGCTTCATCTAGCGTTGAAAAGACAAACCAGAAAGCGCAGAAAAATGGGAAAAAAAAGAAAGGCGCAGCCACTAAACAAGTGAAAAAACGGGGAACAAAGTGAAATAGTTGATGGTCATTGTATTTGGTTTTACTGGTCTGGACACTATGGTGTCATTTTGGTTTGAAAACTTGGTGGTTTAATTTTATTTGGTATATGGTCATGTAATGATACTGATATACTTAATTTGCAATATCACACGCACCCCACCGTTGTTATGTTTATTTTAGCAGCTTGTTTATCTGTGTATGTGTTATTTTATATAGTATTTTGTGATGCCTTGTTAAGACTACCGAAGATGCCGTTGTGGTAATAGGTTTGATTTTTGTGATGAATGGTGCTTCTCTTTTGGTGCCTTTAGATGATGATGCAGTGATATTTTCGTTTTTTGCATGAACTATAGGGTTATTGAGAAGCAAAAGGAAAAGACAAATCATAATATATAGAGCATGGATGGTTAATGCGCAAGCTTACAGAAATAGAAGCTCAAAGCATTGCATTCATGCAAGGGAAACAGATAATTGTGGTATTAAAGTAGCTTACAGACTTTCTTTTGGTATGAACAGAGATTTATAAGAAGATGGTTGAATGGATAGATGAACTTGGCTAGTAGCATAATGGAGATGGACCTATGTTGTCTGATATCAGGTAAATAGCAATGATTGACTTATGATCACATATATTTTTATAGTTATGTAAGTATCCTTTGAGCAAACGTGTGATGTATTTCATGTAACTTGTGTATGTACTTGTATTTGCACTTGAAAGGATGTTGTACACTTGTATCCTATGTTCAGAATTAGTGTTTTTATATGAATGTAATAAAATTGACACTTGATCACGCTGAAAGCTTGAACTGGTCTTCAAGGCTAGAAGTTGACAGTCTCAATAACTACAAATGTTTGCAGCTAACATGAAGTTTCATGTAACTTCAACTAGAACTAGAACAATAGATCAACAGTGAAACCACAATGAGATCAATAATCAAACTACAATGAGATTAATATCAACAAATTAAATACCATCAATTTTAAGATCAATGAGAACAATAGTATGGAGTAGATCAATGAGAACAATCAAATACTACAAAAATTCATTTTCAACAATATACCAAAATAGCGTATTCATCGTCAAATACAACTTTGTAGTCAAAACCATACAAAATACACCTAATCTATGTCATACACCACAATATTCAATGGCCATACAAAACCCTTACTCATAAGTTGATGACAGCGGAATCCTCTTCATGGTCATCCATTGATGCTACATACTTGTTCAATCGCTCCATGTAAGGTTTAATCCAATCTTCTGCGTTTATATTATAAAATTGTTGAAAATATGCATATTGAGGTGTAGGCGGCAAAGGAGAGTCTCCAATAAGTTTAATACTAACCAAATGTGAGCTATTGACATAGCCCATGACAACCATCCTATTTTGATTTAATATAGTCGCACGAACAGTCGTGGGAACGAAGGTACAACTCATATGCTTGCTTAACAGTACTACAACAGTGCCAAATTCTCGGCGATGACAAATCCTGATTCAGGCATCTGCATCCACTCGCTAATCCCAACCTCATTAGTACATTATATCCTTTCCTTCATTTCATCATAACCAGTGTCATCCCACATCCTTCTGTACATTTGCGAGTGTAGCATTAAATTGTCAGCCATAGCTTCACGTACATACTTGCAAGGATTTTCAGGTCTTTTATTATGAAGATTCAGTCGATTGACCACAACCCAATAAACACAATCACCATCACTTGGCATGTCCTCTATACCAATTATATACGGCCTCATGTTTTCGAGCAATTGCAGCAAATAATAATTGTCAGCTTGATTGTTCTCGCATGCTTTATTCTTTACGCCGAGCTTTTTTAAGTAACGACCAACCAACGTAGGATTTGAACCGCAAGATAACGACGATTCAACATGTTCAGAGTACGAAGGATCCCTTTTAGTTGACTTTTCTTTTTTTGAAGTTCTTCTGTAACGATTCGGATTTCGCCCGGACCTAATCGATCGCAAAATCGACCAAGGCCGTTCAAAACCCAAATACGCTAACTCTAGGAATATAATACATCAGAACAAATAACAGAAGACTTTTATTACATCATAATAACGTAACATAAGAGTACAAAATATATCAGAGTATATCGAATATAATACAGCGGAAGACAAATTTACAATAGATTTAATACAGTGCAGCAGAACAAATAAACTAATCACAGCGGAATACTATCAATGCTCTGGACACAGCTTTAAGCTTTGATCCAGAATCTTGCTCAAAATATTTGCAAAATAAGCTACTCGACTGCCCGTGTGGAAAAGAGAGCACCGAGTTTGCAAGTGAAACAAACTTCAGGTCAGTCATGAGACTGGTATGAGAAATCTTACTTAACTTATCTAATAATAAAGCTAATCATAGGACCATGCCGCTAATGCAGAACGGGTTTACTCCATTTGATTACCAGTGCATATACTACTACCGTAAATAAAGATATGGATCTACAATGCATTAATCAACATGCAATTCCTTAATCTACCCATTTAGGCTTGATCCCTAAACTTAGATTTCAAAATCCAATTCACTTTACAGAAATTATTTCTTTGGACTTTACTTCCCGATTTATTTTATTTCAAATCATTTGAAATACATATCTATATTTTTTTATATCAAAGTAGATTTCATTTCGGTATTTGAAAACAAAACATTTGGAAATATGAATTCCAAAACGTAACAAAACATACAAACAAGTATGAAGCCAAATATCGGTCATGTTCCCTCAGGACCGGGCAGTACGCACCCAAACCGAACCTATATATATATATATATTTATATATATATATATATATATGTGTGTGTGTGTGTGTGTGTGCACCTAATGGCTACACTGGCAATGCACCATCCCACCAATTGGGGAAGACATGCATGCCCTCACACTGTTAGTCAATTTCGGGTCACCCGCATCTTCAGCCACATACTTGCTAAATCATTTTATATCCCGAAGTAAGGAAAATCATTTCACAACATAATCACAAGTATAATCAAATCTATATAGATTTCTACTTCCAAATCATTTCGAAATCATCGGGTATAGTCCTCCAAATCCTTTCTGTTTAAAAAACATTCCCTGTCCAAAATCGGTAATACTATTCTTTTTACTTAAGAAATCACTTTTCAAAATCATTCATTAATTTTGAAATAAACAACATCGCTAACTACCTTATAGTCAAATCGTGAAGTGTTTCACAAGGTGTTGGAACATAGATATTTTTACCTAACCCAATGCTAAATGTAAAAGCATATTTTGCCCATAAACTGGTCGAGTACAATCCACACAGTTAATCCGTCACAATCAATATCAACAACCAAGTGTATTTGGTTCAATCACATTTCATGTTTTACATATACAATAAAAAGGAAAATTTTATTTTAAACATATTTTCTATGTTGCTTATGACAAATAGAAAAAAAGAAAGATTTTTATTGTCATAACATTTTCTATGTTGAACATGTTCCATATTTTCTAATGACAACATAAAAAGATAATTTTGTCAACTTGACATGTTATATAATTCTAATGACAAAATAAAAGATAATTTTGTCCATATGACATGTTATATACTTTTAATGACATAATAAAAGATAATTTTGTCGACATAACATGTTATATGATTCTAATGACAAAATAAAAGATAATTTTGTCTACATGACATGTTATATAATTCTAATGACAAAATAAAAGAAAATTTTATCGACATAACATGTTACATAATTCTAATAACAAAATAAAAGATAATTTACATAACACTTTCCTATGTTCTCCGACAAATAAAAAGAGGTTTTACTTGCATAACATGTTCTATAATGTCATATAAAAAGAAGTATTTGTTTTCATGACATTTTCTATGTTACGAATGACAAATAAAAAGGAAATTTTTATTTGTATACAAATTTCAATCTTTAACATAACAAATAAAAGTGAATACTTATTTGTACACAAATTTTAATCTTTAATATGACAAATAAATGCGAATATTTATTTGTATACAAATTTCAATCTTTAATATGACAAATAAATGCGAATATTTATTTGTATACAAATTTCAATCTTTAATATAACAAATAAATGCGAAAATTTATTTGTATACAAATTTCAATCTTTAATATGACAAATAAATGCGAATATTTATTGGTATACAAATTTCAATCTTTAATATGACAAATAAATATTTCAATCTTTAATATGACAAGTAAATGCGAATATTTATTTGTATGCAAATTTCAATCTTTAATATGACAAATAAATGCGAATATTTATTTGTATACAAATTAATATTTATTTGTATACAAATTTCAATCTTTAATATGAAAAATAAATGCGAATATTTATTTGTATACAAATTTCAATCTTTAATATGACAAATAAATGCGAATATTTATTTGTATACAAATTTCAATCTTTAATATGACAAATAAATGCGAATATTTATTTGTATACAAATTTCAATCTTTAATATGACAAATAAATGTAAATATTTATTTGTTAACATATCTCTATTTTAAAACAACGATCATTTTAACACATTCTATTTATACAATAAAAATGTGGTTTTTATTCTTAACATATTTTTATTTTCTATAATGATCATTTTTACTCTTTTCTTATATATAATAAAAATGTGAATATTTATTGTTAACATATCTTTATTTCAAACAAATGAACATTTACAATCTTTTCTACATATACGATAAAAATGTAAATTTTATCGTTAACATATTTTCATTTCAAACAAATGAATATTTACAATCTTTTCTACATATACGATAAAAATGTAAATTTTATCGTTAACATATTTTCATTTCAAACAAATGAATATTTACAATCATTTCTACATATATGATAAAAATGTAAATTTTATCGTTAACATATTTTCATTTCAAACAAATGAATATTTACAATCTTTTCTACATATACGATAAAAATGTAAATTTTATCGTTAACATATTTTCATTTCAAACAAATGAATATTTACAATCTTTTCTACTTTTACGATAAAATGTAAATTTTATCGTTAACATAATTTAACAATTCTAATTTGTTAAGCATGACAATTATAATTTAATAATTCTAATTCACCATAAAAATGATATTTTTATATGACAATTCTAATTCACCATAAAAATGATATGTTTATATAAACAATTCTAATTCACATAAAAATGATATGTTCATATGAACAATTCTAATTCACGTATATGTTTATATGAACAATTCTAATTCACATAAAAATGATATGTTCATGTGACAATTCTAATTCACATAAAAATGATATGTTCATATGAACAATTCTAATTCACATAAAAACGATATGTTTATATGAACAATTCTAATTCACATAAAAACGATATGTTTATATGAACAATTCTAATTCACATAAAAATGATGTGTTTATATGAACAATTATAATTCACATTAAAATGATATGTTTATGTGGACAATTCTAATTCACATAAAAATGATATGTTTATGTGAACAATTCTAATTCACATAAAAATGATATGTTTATATGAACAATTCTAATTCACATAAAAATGATATGTATATATGAACAATTCTAATTCACATAAAAATGATATGTTCATGTGAACAATTCTAATTCACATAAAAATGATATGTTCATGTGAACAATTCTAATTCACATAAAAATGATATGTTCATGTGAACAATTCTAATTCACATAAAAAAGGATATTTTTATATTTTGTCCATTCTAATACAACAAAATTATTCCATCAAATCAACAGATCAATAAACAACATCAAACAATTTAAATCAAATCACGTGTAATATCAATAACAATTAATTAATTTTAACTATTAAAAAGGAAATCTCACATTGATTTTTGTTTGAATTTTCAACGTGCTCCGTTTAAGCTCTAGTCAGTTCCATATTGTAGATCTCTTTTCTGCGATCCCAACGGATTCAAAATCATTCGATTCCGTTTCCTATGAACAAGATATCGTTAATTAAACATTTTGATTACATAATTTATTAATTAACTATAATTAATCAAAATTAATTACATAATTAGGGCTTAACCCTTTCTCTCCATCGTTCGTTTTACTATAACCACCGAACCCAAAAGCTCCGTCCATCTCTTCAAATCGCACATAATACACCACATCGAAGGCCTTCTTCTTCTCCATCTTCACCATGAATAGCTTTGAATTTGAGCTCCCCTATGGACATGAATTTGCAGCCAAACCGCAGCCCTTGAGGCCTGAGAGTCGCAAAAAATACTACCCAAAACATGATCTTAACCATATGAATTTGTAGAGCATGTGATTCTCTACAACTTTCATGCAGAAATCATCTTCTAATTCTTGATGGATTGAGAGAAAAGAGGGAAAGAAACTCGAACTATTTGTACCCTATTTTATATTATTATTTAATTCCATTATCTCCAAAAAGTGAAATTTTGCGTTCGAACTCCAACGACTGTTGTTCCTAACCAAATACCTACATTCCGGATACAATGAGATATGTTTCGGAAGCCAATTCTACTATTTTGATCATTTTTTATCAAAATTAAAATATAAATTAATATAACGGTCAATATTGAATTTGAACGTACATTTTTAATTTATCGGGGTCACATACTAACTCCAAAAATTTCCAAAAAATAAATCTAGTTATGTTTGGATGATCCGGTCCTAAAAAAATTAATTTCGTCGAATTTGGAGAACGTTTGAAAAATGGTCTTTTTAACGGTCGATCCAATTTGATTGAAATTGACAAACGCATTTTAATTTACCACGCTCACATATTAATTCCAAAAATTATGGAAATTTAAACCCAACAATAATTTGACATTCTGGATCCAACAAAAGTGGTTTCGTCGAAAACGGAGGTCGTTTGCAAAATGGCTATTTATAAGGGCTTTGTTATAATTTGAAAATCAAAATTTTAAATTCTGACTCAATTTCTATTAAAATTTATAATTTTTTTTAAATATGTTCCGATTTTCTAGGCTGTTACAATCTCTCCCCTTAAAATATTTTCGTCCTCGAAAAGGGACGGAGCTGAAAGTTGTTTAACTAACCATCTTAACTTTAAATTTTTTTATTTGTTTTATTGGTTTAATAATTTTATTAGTTGAACTAATAATCACACAACACAATCATTAATCAATTAGTTGATTAGCTTTAAAAATATATATAACTTTTATATATTAAAAAAATCATATTTTCTAAGATCGGATTATATATGTATAATCATAAATACGTTAATTATAAACTTGTCACTCTCAACTCATTCTAGGGCATTACTAACCCCATCTCTAACGAGTTTTCTCATTCTAGGATGCTACTGATCCTGTCTCCAATGAGTATTCTTTTATAGGATATTACTAATCCTACCTCTGATGAGTCTTTTGTTCAGTTCTAACGAGTTGTATCCCAAATATTTGAGCTAACCAAAGCTCTGATACCAACTGTAACGATTCGGATTTCGCCCGGACCTAATCGATTGCAAAATCGACCAAGACCGTTCAAAACCCAAATACGCTAACTCTAGGAATACAACACATAAGAACAAATAACAGAAGACTTTTATTACATCATAATAACGAAACATCAGAGTACATAATATATCAGAGTATATCGAATATAATACAACGGAAGATAATTATACAATAGATTTAATACATTGCAGGGGAACAAATAAACTAATTACAGCGGAAGACTATCAATGTTCTGGACATAGCTTTAAGCTTCGATCCAGAATCCTGCTCAAAATATCTGCAAAATAAGCTACTCGACTGCCCATGTGGAAAAGAGGGCACCCAAGTTTGCAAGTGAAACAAACTACAGGTCAGTCATGGGACTAGTATGGGAAATCTTACTTAACTTATCTAATAATAAGGCTAATCACAGGACCACGCCGCTAATGCGGAACGAGTTTACTCCATTGGATTGCCAGTGCGTATACTACTACCGTAAATAAAGATATGGATCTACAATGCATCAATCAACATGCAATTCCTTAATCTAACCATTTAGGCTTAATCCCTAAACTTAGATTTCAAAATCCAATTCACTTTACAAAAATTATTTCTTTGGACTTTACTTCCCAATTTCTTTTATTTCAAATCATTTGAAATACATATCTATTTTTTTATATATCAAAGTAGATTTCACTTCGGGATTTGAAAACAAAACATTTGGAAATATGAATTCCAAAACGTAACAAAACATACAAACAAGTATGAAACCAAATATCAGTCATGTTCCCTCAGGATCGGGCAGTACGCACCCAAACCGAACATATATATATATATATATATATATATATATATATATATATATATATATGAAAGTTGGTTAATATGCCAACATGGTAGTCAGGGTAGGCCTCGAACTCCTGACCTATTACCAGGTACAAGCACGCCTTTCCACTGGGCCACACTATGTTGGCTATATATACATACATATATATATATATATATATATATATATATATATATATATATATATATATGAACCTAGCGGCTACACTGACAATGCACCATCCCACCAATTGGGGAAGACATGCATGCCCTCACACTGTTAGTCAATTTCGGGTCACCCGCATCTTCAGCCACATACTTGCTAAATCATTTTATATCCCGAAGTAGGGAAAGTCATTTCACAATATAATCACAAGTATAATCAAATCTATACAGATTTCTACTTCCAAATCATTTCGAAATCATCAGGTATAGTCCTCGAAATCCTTCCTGTTTATGAAACATTCCCTGTCCAAAATCGGGATAACTATTCTTTTTTACTTAAGAAATCACTTTTCAAAATCATTCATTAATTTTGAAATAAACATCGCTAACTACCTTATAGTCAAATCGTGAAGTGGTTCACAAGGTGTTAGCACATAGATATTTTTACCCAACCCAATGCTAAATGTAAAAGCATATTTTGCCCATAAACTGGTCGAGCACAATCCACACAGTCAATCCATCACAATCAATATCAGCAACCAAGTGTATTTGGTTCAATCACATTTCATGTTTTACATATACAATAAAAAGAATTTTTTTATTTTAAACATATTTTCTATGTTGCTTATGACAAATAGAAAAAAAAAGATTTTTATTGTCATAACATTTTCTATGTTGAACATGTTCTATATTTTCTAATGACAACATAAAAGGATAATTTTGTCTACTTGACATGTTATATAATTCTAATGACAAAATAAAAGATAATTTTGTCAACATAACATGCTATATAATTCTAATGACAAAATAAAAGATAATTTTGTCTACATAACATATTATATAATTCTAATGACAAAATAAAAGATAATTTTGTCGACATAACATGTTACTTAATTCTAATGACAAAATAAAAGATAATTTACATAACACATTCCAATGTTCTCTGACAAATAAAAAGAGATTTTACTTGCATAACATGTTCTACATTTCTAATGTCATATAAAAGGAAGTGTTTATTTTCATGACATTTTCTATGTTACGAATGACAAATAAAAAAGAGATTTTTATTTGTATACAAATTCCTATCTTTAACATAACAAATAAAAATGAATATTTATTTGTACACAAATTTCAATCTTTAATATGAGAAACAAATGCGAATATTTATTTGTATACAAATTTCAATCTTTAATATGACAAATAAATGCGAATATTTATTTGTATACAAATTTCAATCTTTAATATGACAAATAAATGCGAATATTTATTTGTATACAAATTTAAATCTTTAATATGACAAATAAATATTTCAATCATTAATATGACAAATAAATGCAAATATTTATTTGTATACAAATTTCAATCATTAATATGATAAATAAATGCGAATATTTATTTGTATATAAATTCCAATCTTTAATATGAAAAATAAATGTGAATATTTATTTGTATACAAATTCCAATCTTTAATATGACAAATAAATGCGAATATTTATTTGTATACAAATTTCAATCTTTAATATGACAAATAAATGCGAATATTTATTTGTATATAAATTTCAATCTTTAATATGACAAATAAATGTGAATATTTGTTTGTTAACATATCTCTATTTCAAAACAATGATCATTTTAACACATTCTATTTATACAATAAAAATGTGGTTTTTATTCTTAACATATTTTTATTTTCTATAATGATCATTTTTACTCTTTTCTTATATATAATAAAAATGTGAATATTTATTGTTAACATATCTTCATTTCAAACAAATGAACATTTACAATCTTTTATACATATACGATAAAAATGTAAATTTTATCGTTAACATATTTTCATTTCAAACAAATGACTATTTACAATCTTTTCTACATATACGATAAAAATGTAAATTTTATCGTTAACATATTTTCATTTCAAACAAATGAATATTTACAATCATTTCTACATATATGATAAAAATGTAAATTTTATCATTAACATATTTTCATTTCAAACAAATGAATATTTACAATCTTTTCTACATATACGATAAAAATGTAAATTTTATCGTTAACATATTTTCATTTCAAACAAATGAATATTTACAATCTTTTCTACTTTTACGATAAAATGTAAATTTTATCGTTAACATAATTTAACAATTCTAATTTGTTAAACATGACAATTATAATTTAACAATTCTAATTCACCATAAAAATGATATTTTTATATGACAATTCTAATTCACCATAAAAATGATATGTTTATATAAACAATTCTAATTCACATAAAAATGATATATTCATATGAACAATTCTAATTCACGTATATGTTTATATGAACAATTCTAATTCACAAAAAATGATATGTTCATGTGACAATTCTAATTCGTATAAAAATGATATGTTTATGTGAACAATTCTAATTCACATAAAAATGATATGTTTATGTGAACAATTCAAATTCACATAAAAATGATATGTTTATATGAACAATTCTAATTCACGTAATAATGATATGTTTATGTGAACAATTCTAATTCACATAAAACTGGTATGTATATATGAACAATTCTAATTCACATAAAAATGATATGTTCATGTGAACAATTCTAATTCACATAAAAATGATATGTTCCTATGAACAATTCTAATTCACACAAAAATGATATGTTTATGTGGACAATTCTAATTCACATAAAAAAGGATATTTTTATATTTTGTCCATTCTAATACAACAAAATTATTCCATCAATTCAACAGATCAATAAACAGCATCAAACAATTTAAATCAAATCACGTATAACATCAATAACAATTAATTAATTTTAACTATTAAAAAGGAAATCTCACATTGATTATTGTCTGAATTTTCAACATGCTCCATTTAAGCTCAAGTCAGTTCCATATTGTAGATCTCTTTTTTGCGATTCCAACGGATTCGAAATTGTTCGATTCCGTATGAACAAGATATCGTTAATTAAATATTTTGATTACATAATTTATTAATTTACTATAATTAATCAAACTTAATTACATAATTAGGGCTTAACCCTTTCTCTCCATTGTTCATTTTACTGTAACCATCGAATCAAAAAGCTCTATCCTTCTCTTCAAATCGCACATCACCAGGACCTCCAGGTACCCGATCTGAATACCCCACATCGAAGGCCTTCTTCTTCTCCATCTTCACCATGAATAGCTTTGAATTTGAGCTCGCCCATGGCCATGAATTTGCAGCGAAACCGCAACCCTTGAGACCTGAGAGTCGCAAAAAATACTACCCAAAACATGATCTTAATCGTATGAATTTGTAGAGCATGTGAATCTCTACAACTTTCATGCAGAAATCATCTTCTAATTCTTGATGGATTGAGAGAAAAGAGGGAAAGAAATTCGAATTATTTCAGCCATGAAATGAAACCGGCTGCTACGGTTTTGATAATGAGGGCTTGGGCTGAAGATGGGCTACTTATACCCTATTTTATATTATTATTTAATTCCATTATCTCCAAAAAGTGAAATTTTGCGTCCGAACTCCAAACAAACTCCAACGACTGTCGTTCCTAACCAAATACCCCCATTCCGGATACAATGAGATATGTTTCGGAAGCCAATTCAACTGTTTTGACCAGTTTTTATCAAAATTAAAATAAAATTAATATAATAGTCAATATTGAATTTGAACGTACATTTTTAATATATCGGGGCCACATACTGACTTCAAAAATTCCCGAAAAATAAATCTAGCTATGTTTTGATGATCCGGTCCTAACAAAATTAATTTCGTCGAATTTGGAGACCGTTTGAAAAATGGTCTTTTTAATGGTCAATTCAATTTGACTTAAATTGACAAACGCATTTTAATTTACCACGCTCACATATTAATTCCAAAAATTATAGAAATTTAAACCTAGTAATAATTTGACATTCTGGATCCAACAAAAGTGGTTTCGTTGAAAAAGGAGGTCGTTTGCAAAATGGCTATTTTTATGGGCTTTGTTATAATTTGAAAATCAAAATTTTAAATTTTGACTCAATTTCTATTAAAATTTCTAAAAATAATTTTTTTAAA
Source organism: Allium sativum (assembly GCA_030737875.1). Classification (NCBI taxonomy): domain Eukaryota; kingdom Viridiplantae; phylum Streptophyta; class Magnoliopsida; order Asparagales; family Amaryllidaceae; genus Allium; species Allium sativum. Next base: position 294,717,178 of record CM060909.1, read on the forward strand.
TGTGTTCTGATTTTCCGGGTTGTTACATCTTCCTTTTTTTATAGTCACCACCGGTGGTTCTAATGTAGTGGTTGTTTGAGGGAATGCCATCAATTTCAGTTGTTGTTGCATATCAAGTCTCACATCAGGAGATTCATCGTACCTGCTTTTCACTGCTTGTAATTCGGGCAAATCTAGGAAATCGAGGGTGGAACGATGCAATGTGGGAGGAGTACATGACAATTGCTTCCAATAAGAATCTATAACGCTAAGAGGGATGAAACCGTTTGATTGTCTAAATTCCACAAGCATATGTGCACATGGTAGTCCATTTACTTGCCATAAAACGCAACCGCAATTCTTGATACTCAATCCCACGGTTGAAATGCTCTGCCACTCTTCTAGCAGTAAATCAAGTGCTTTGTGAGATACAAAACCCTAGAGGTCTTTAAACATTGGTTGGGTTCAAAATCTATGCATTGCCCTAGACGTACTTAATTCGAATGCATTTTCGATTGCGACTAGTTCATTCTCACAACAAAGATGTGCACTTGTCCAACATTGCACAAAACTACCTACAGCTGAATCGAAGTACAATTTCTAACGTGCATGTGCACTTTCAACTATGCTCGTTAAGACATTGTCATAGTGTTTCACTTTGTTTGTCCAAGCCAAAACAAACATCTCCTTATATTTACTAAGCCAATTCTTCAGTACGTATGTGATGGCTTTTTCTGTTTCTCTATCCATGCATCACGAAACAATTTTAAGTTTCGATGGTACTCTTCTTCAGACAAAGAATTAATCACATTTACCCAACCATACCAAAATAGTTCATACTGTTTTTTCCCTCCTCGTCCTCAAGCACTACTTCTTTATCGTTAATCATTATTCGTTTCTTCTTTATAAAATTAGGTTTACAATTCGCTTGAACATTCTTCGAGATATGTCATGCATATAGAATATGACGTGCCGCTGGAAACACAGTTGCGACAACATTTGAAAGAGAAATTTCAGCATCTGTGATGATAGTATTTGGAATTTCTTTATCTCTATAATACTTTCACACACGTTCAAGAGCCCATATATATGACTCCGTGGTCTCACTGCTAATAAAAGAAAGTGCCACCGTAAAAGAAGCCTCGGTTGATGTTTGCGACACCATATGAAAACAAGGTAGCTTGTAACACCCCACATCCGCTAAGGTCACTCACAAAGGGAATGCCTTAACTTCAATGGAGCATTATGGGTATTGGAACAGAAATATTACAAGACAGACATAAAACAACGGAAAGTAAAGTAGGAGTACTTCAAATCATTTATTAAATATAATTGTTTACAATAAAAGCCCATCAACTTCCAATACCCAATTACATAGCTAAAATATCTGGCTTGCTCAAAAACAAAGAAGCATAGAAATAAATTGTAGTATTCCCCAATAAAGCAAAGCAAGCCATAGCCAAGAGAAATCCAAGCCGTTCATGAAAGAGCCTTGGAGCTTTGTAAGATCCGAACTAAGCTGTATTCCCAACCTGCGAACCTGGGAGGGGGGGAACGAAAGAAAAAGAGGCGAAACAAAACGGGTCAGTCATAAAGACTGAGTAAGTCCTAGTGACTTCCAGCATAAAAACAGGTAAAGATAACATGGCATGAATAAACTGAAAATAAACATAAGCATGATGACAATTTAAGCTACAGGCACGATGAATCAAGTATAACATCCCATAATTCCTATCAAGAATAACATCACAAGGTTCCTACCAAGTACTACATCGCAAGGTTTTTATCAATTGTAACATCGCAAGATTTCTAAGCTTCGTCATTAAAATATTTCAGTGATATCTATTTGCTCTGCACCACCTGACTAGTGTCCCAACTAGTGATTTATATAAAAGGATCATATGATAACGTGATCCCAATTCCCGAAATTATGGTTGCTTTCAGGTGTACATCTATTATTTATCACCTAGATCTAATCTAGGGTTTTCTATCGGGCGCTTCCTAGATTCAACCAGGGTTTACGTGACCTAGGTCCAACTAGGGTTTATGCTACCTATTGAACGCTTCTCGGATTCAGGGTTTATGCGACCTAGGTCCAACTAGGGATTATGCTACCTGCGTGTGTCATACGGCCCCCAATGATTGTAGATACCTATGCTGGTCCCACCCTGGGGTGTATCAAGTCCCATGGTGGCGGCCCGACACAATTCTAGAATGCATAGTGTATACTACTGGTGCCCAGTGCCTGCTTTTTCTGCTCCGAAGTGTGTGCACGCCCGCACTCCGTTAGAACCCACACTGCTGCACCACTCGCCGTTGCTTTGACCGCTTACAATCAGCCCAGTAATCATGCCCCACCCTGCCTAGTTTTAGGGTACCATGATACACCTATGTGGGTTACTGCTGAAATGGGTCCCCGTTACTAGGGTTTCTTACTGGTTAAGTTTGTGGGCCTATATATACAGATATTACCCACCTACCCGTGATGTACTTAACCCACTGATTCAAGCATGTTTATTTAACGGTTAAGTTTGTGGGCCTATATTTACTAATATTACCCACCAACCTGATATGTACTTAACCCTCTCCGTCCATCACGTTAAGTTGGCTAAGTGTTTCCTCTTGTTTTATTTAACCCTACCGCATGTCTTGTTATATCGGTTAAGTGTTGCCTTCGCGTGTTTACTTAACCCTACCACACACCATGTCATATTGGTTAGGCATCGCCAACCCATCCAAGTTAACTTAACCCACCCATTCGTCAGATTGCATTGGTTAAGTGTTTTCAAGTAATTCGTGACTTAACCCGCCCATGTATCGTGTCAAGTTGGTTAAGTGTTGTCTAGCGATTCATAACTTAACCCCGCTATTCTAGCATATCAAATTGGTTAAGTATTTTCAAGCAATCCGTGACTTAACCCACCCACGTATCATGTTAAGTTGGTTAAGTGTTATCTATATGTTCAAGTTGACTTAACCCGGCCACGCGTCATGTTATATTGGTTGAGTGTTATCAACCCATTCAAGTTGACTCAACCCATCCACTAGTCATGTTATAACGGTTAAGTGTTCTTAACTTAATCCTACCCACTTTTCTAATTAACATGTTATATTGGTTAAGTGTCCTCAAACAATCATGTTCAGGTTTACTTAACCCATCCATTCATGTCATATCGGTTAAGTGTCATTAGTCTAGTCATATTACTTAACCTTTCCATTCTTAGCATGTCTGTTTATTGGCATTAATTAATTATTAAGCAACCACCACTCACATTAGACCTGTTGTTGCGGTCACTAGATATGTCGGGCGGTTCCGGGCAGAATTACACCACAACTCAGTCTAACCTCGGGTTTAAGCATGATATGACTAACTTCTCACATTGGATCTTATTATTTGCAGTCACTGGATAAGCCGGGCGGTTCCGTGCAGAATTACACTGCAAACTCAACCCAACCTCGAGTTAGCCATGTTCACGTTCGTGTTCATATTCATTTTCATGTTTCAACCACGTTCATACTTCCAGTTACATGCCAATTACCAAGTTCATAATTCACATTTTTGCCCCAAAACGTATTCCCAAATTATTATCATAATTCACCATAAAGTTATGCCAAGTTATAGCCTTTTATTTACAATACATGCCAACTACCCAAAACCCAACTTAGGCGCGTTCATATTAAACCTCTACCAAGTCTTAAATTATCATATACGTTCCAACTCCAAATTTTACATAATTAACATATGTCCAAGTTCTAGATTACATGTCAATTTTACATATGCCCAATTCATACCAAATTTACATATGTCCAATTCATGCCGTTTTACATGTGTGCCAATTTTATGCCAATTTACACATATACCAAGTTTCATGCCATTTTACATATGTCAAGATTCATAATTTACATGTTTACAAAGCTATGCTCAATCTACATAGATCAAGTTTTATACCCAAAATTACATGTATACCACGTTTACACCAATTTACCCATAACAAGTTCTACCCAAATTACATATATCAAGATCCGTATCAAATTACATATGCCAATCCCCATTCTTGCAATTACCATTATAATGACAATACCCAAATATCCCATTTCATGTTAATGGTAGTAATACCCAAATATCCAATTTTTATGTTATGCCATCAATTCCACCAAACGCATATATCCAAATAGGCAATATCCCAATATTTCCCCATATACTCATTGCACGTATATCGTAGTTTAGGCCTATGTCCAAAATTGACCTAGGTTCATCAAAAGAAAAAAAAATAGGGGGAGGTAGAAGTCGCAATAAGAACAAGATCAGAGAGAAAACAACTTAAATCATCATGATAGGCATAAAGATTACAACTTTACGATAATATCATTACGAATCAAGAAAACTGCTGCATAGATCATAAACTTGGCATGAGAATGAAGGTAGAAAAGCCCAAAAATCAAGATTCAAGAAGAAACAGAAATAGAATTGAGTCAAAAGTCCAATTTCACTTCATCACATGCCCATATTAAATTTAAATATTTAGATCTGAAAATAACTAGAACTTACAGATCGTGGCTAATGAATAAAGAACTGAATTTGTTGTAGAAATGCTGCAGCGTTGTTGATTTATTGTCTTGAATCATTGTAGAAGCCTTAATCTTCGAATTGGATTGTGTATGAAAGCTTAGGAAATCAATTAGAGGCGGCGGCCATGATCAAGAGGGATTTCAGCAGCATTTTGGTGTAAGAATGATTTTTTATGAATTAGGTTAGGTCTTAGGGTGTATTTATAGGTGTAGGAACTATTTAGGGCCTTTAGATCAACCCTAGAACTGATCTGAACCATCAAAAACGTCTCAGGCCCGCAAACAGACCCACCCAGCCAACAAGTCGCACCCAGGCCGACCAGGGAGGTCGACCCTATGGTCGACCTGGTCTGGCCAGGTCGACCCCCTGGTCGACCTGGGCTCTGGGCGGGAATTTTCTCGCCCAGCCCGCTTCTGGGTCTTGAATTCGAATTTGAATTCGAATTTCTGAGCTGTTTTTGAATCTGAAAATTCGTGAAACTTCTAGAGGTCATAGCTCGGTCATACGGACTCCGATTTTCGAAAACTCAGGCTCAATTCTATGCAGAATTCCGAGTCGAACGCAATGGCGCAACCCGTTTCCCATGATTCTCATTTTAAAAATTAATTATACCTTGATTTCTTGTTTCAACATGTTATTAAAATTCGGGTTGTTACATTCTCCCCTCCTTAAAGGATTTCGTCCTCAAAATCTTCAGGTTAAGAAGAATGTGTCCTACCATCCAATCATCCATCTACTCAAAACATCATCCACAAGCAATCATTGTCCTTAAAAGATTTCTAATGCTGTATGAACATATGCAGAAGGTGTGTGTATATGTTCCTTATCTAATGCAAATGATCAGGCCTGATTGATCTTCTTAATGCAAAATATGTTTAGTGACATGAGTCCAACATGTATGCAAATAGTTCCTATCACATAAACACTATATGTGTGTACAAACATCCATCCATATGCAACATCCACATGATAACACATTCAAATTCATCCATAAACAAGTATAAACACTCATGCATATGCAATATGAAAGATGACTGAGCCGATCTAGTGTCTTATGTGCGTGTATATGCATCCACGAGCAACCACTAGCAACCGCTTGCAACCACTTGCAACCATCAATCATAACATGTCTCAAACACATGTTTACACCCAATTGTTCCTACCTAAAGATATAGTCGAATGATAGAAGCAAGTAAAAACTTTGTGCCCATTGGGCAATGTCAAAACTGGAAATCTACGTTACATATATACCGATTAGGAGAAGAACTCCCAAAGCACCAGCCCCGAAGACCGAAATCAACATCAGACTGATACTCAAAGAATTTCTCAACCCAACCAATATATATGTTTCTAGGAAACTAAGCTTGACGGACTCCTTTTAGGTGACAAGAAATCCCTTCCTAAAACTAACCCATATCCTATAAAACCCAAAAAGTTTAGTCAACCCAAAGAACTCCTTCAAGCCCCAACATGTATTACTAATAGATGAGTCAAACTCCCTATGGGGTTTGCAATAGAAATAGGATTGAGAATAGGACCGAGAGGATATACTTAAAAGATAGCATGCAAGTAAGCTTTCCAGGAAAAGAGGGATCAAGGATATACTCTTAAAAAAGAGATATGATGCGCGTATCTAGTCTTCAATCTTCTAAGTCGCATTTCCTTGTGCTTTTACCGTCTTTAACTTCACAATTTCGTAGCTTCTTAATTCTTGTTTCCAAAATATGAGTTGGAACTCATTTCACCGTCGCCTCTCGTTCCACTTTCACTTATTCTTTCTCTAGTATACTCGGCTTAAACATAGCTGCATACTCATGGTTTCATGCAAGCTCTTCAAAATTCACTAGTGAATCCTGGATCTCGTTTACTCACTATAAGGTATTTCCACGCAGAAGAACTATCTCTTGAAAATAAACAGATGTCAACCATGTTGCCAAATGTACTTACTAAGGTGATTTTCTATAACTCATGCATAAGCAAAATGAACCATCCACCTTAGTGGCGAACACTACTCGAGTGGATCAATAAATGTATCAGAGATTCTAGGTAACTAAGCATGGCAGAACCCTAAGGGTTACACTAGACTTCGAGGGCATTACCAAGGCAAGTCAAGAGTCTAACTACTTTCTTTTCATACTCAAGAATGGCACCATTACTGGATAACCACTCCATCCCTAGGATCAACCCATAGCCCAAAAAAACATAAGCATTACTTCTAAACTCAACACTTAGCATAGACATTCTCAAATCCAAAAAGTCATGAATAAATGAGCTGATTCCCCAATTAGATTTGAGACAAAAATGGTATCCTCAACTATGCTAGTACTAAGGTGTAGAGACTCAACTATCGAAGCAGAATTAAAAGAATGCGATGTACAAAAACAAAGTTCTAACGAGATGATAGAAAAGAAAAGCTAAACCTTTAACAGAAACGTTACCACCTCTCTTAGGTGCGCTAGTAGTGAGAGCATACAATTGCCCTCTCGACGATCTTGTTCTTTGCCCTTGTCCTATAATACTTAACTACATGTCCCTTTTTACCATACTGAAGATACTCTCTCTTTTCATGGGTCGTATGCCTACAAAACTATGGTAGTAATAACAATACCCAAATATCCAATTTCATGTTAACAATACCCAAATATCCAATTTCATGTTAATGGTAGTAATACCTAAATATCCAATTTTTATGTTATGCCATCAATTCCATCAAACACATATATCCATATAGGCAATATCCCAATATTTCCCCATATACTCATCACACGTATATCGTAGTTTAGGCCTAGGTCCGAAATTGACCTAGGTTCATCAAAAGAAAATAAATAGGGGGAGGTAGAAGTTGCAATAAGAACAAGATCAGAGAGAAAACTGTTGTATATAACGGTGTTGTATACACAATTATATGATTTTTGTTTGATGATAACAACCAAATATATTTCTATTATAAATGTGTTTGGTATTGTACTGTTATATATATACATCACAGCAATGAATATAATATTTATATTTAAATAAAATACGACTGTACAGAAATTCAAATATTAACCAGTATTTTATTTAAATAAAATATTTTATTTCAATATTCAAACAGTACAACTATTTGAAACTCCACTATTTATACATTCACAGAATATTTGTACTTGTATATAAACATAATAAAATAGACAAGTTCGTTTGACAACAATAAAATGATATTTTATTTCAATCAAACTTGTTTATTACAGACATCAGTACAATCACTCTTTCATATACATTAGCTCCTCACTATAACACTCATACATTCACTCAGTTTGCATTTCATATATACAATTTTATTTACACAGACACACTGACACTCTTCTTATTTTCACTGTCTTCTGTCTTTTATCTTTTGTCTTCACAGCTTTTTGCATTCAGTCCAGTCTTCATACCTGTCATATACAGAAACACACACACAGTACATTGCAATAGAAATAAAAATTGAATACTTGCAGATTTGAATTTTATTTTTAAAGTTCCATTTGCCTCAGCTTTCTGGTGTGTTTCTCATCCTTTTTCATGACTTGATCTGATATATATTTCTAGTACCCATTGATCAACCTCGACATAACTATACTGGTTTGCTGATCAGAACCAGCATCAAACTCAGCTGATTCTGACTAGCCCCAACACAGTACAATCAGTCTGCTGATTTTTTTTTCAGTATACAAGACAGGTCAAAAATCAAGAGAGAAATGGAAGTGCAAAATTTCAGATCGGCAAACAACAAGCAAAAATGGTGCATGGCTAAACAAAATATAAGCAGCAAATTTCAAAGTGGTCGAAGTCAGCATAACAAGCTCATGGATGGTGCAACAATTCAAGGCAAGACAGCATGGTTCAGAAACAAGTCAGCAAGCACAAGTGTGTGTTCACTCATGTCAAGAGAAATTTCAAGGCAATATAAAGTGTTCAAGCAAAACAAATGCAAAGTGTTCAACACAGTTTCATGGATCAAAGACAGTCAAAAACTGATGGGGGCAACAGTTTTTCTACTGACATAAAAAAAATGGTCGAGACATAGTCAAAACAGCTCACAAACAAGTGCTCAAGCACAAGCCAGTGTGCGTAAATGAACATATGCAGCATGTGTACAAGTAGTGGCTAAAAGTGGTCAAGCATGGTGGAGCCATCAAACTCAAGTGAATGGTGCAAAAGCAGTTTCAGAATTCATGAGTGCAACAAGTATGAAAAAGGAAGACCAAATGAATGGTGCAAGGGTCGAGCACATGGTGGTAACAACAAATTCAAAATTCAGGTACAAGTTTCCAGTTTTTTTGGCAAAGCAGATAGCAAGTATACAAACAGGTGACACAGAAACTAATCAGCATGATACCATGGATGTACAAATACAAGTGTACATTTTTCAAGTATCATAGTCAACACTCAAAACAGTCAGACTTTATGCATGCAGACAGAAACTCTATAAATGCAGTATTTCAGGGAAGTTAGGTTCAAGCACAAATGTATATGGCTCAAGTGTAATACATGCCGAACTGATATGGTACATGTATAGCATGTATTCACAAATTCAAATGGGTACAAGTTCATGGCTGTGCACATATGATCTACTCAGCAATGAAACAGAACAAAGTACTTTCACATGACATGGTACAGTGATAAACATGCACAGTTTTGGACCATGGCATAAAAGGCAAGAATCAAAATCAGGTTGACAAGTGTATACTGTTGAAATATTTGACAAATCTGTTTTGGAAATCGTCAAGCATCATCAAAGGTTTCATTGGTTTAAAGCATTCTGTTTTACTGGGAAGTTTGAATTTAAGACAAGATCAAGTGTGAAACCAATGTGGTCGAGTGGTGCAGTACCACAAACCAGTGTATATAGTCAAATTTTGTTTCAGAAATAACTGTATATATGACAAAGCAATTGTGGCAACTGTTTAATGGTGAAATCAGAACATTTGATTAATTGTAGGAATCAGCATCACAATATATGGCAAGATAGTTATGTGTTTCCAGAAACAATCAATGTGGTTTCACGTGTTCAACAAATCAACCAGGAAGAAAGCATATTATTGAGCACAAAATATCATCAATCTTTAGAAAGAATATTTCTTTACAGTTTTGACCAAATCATTTCCAGAATTTCTCATATCTTTCAAAGCCAACAAATCAAATTTAAATCGAGTATATCCATTTCATTCAAGGAACTTCAAAACAGGAAACCGCAGGAAACTGGATAAAAATCAGAAAATCACTCAAGAGATTTATTCAAGGTCTACAAAGTCAATTCATTCTTTTTCAGAAAGTCTTCAAGTCCAAATTCAAATCGAGGGCAAGCAAAAAGAGGAAACCGCAATCAGCCAGGTCATTAAACGAAATCAGAGAGGAATTAAGGATTTATAATCCTATTTCTAACACCATATCATCACAGGCATGAGGGACAATCGAAACCGAGAAACAATTCAATCAAAAAATTGAAACCAAGTGTCACAAATTCAAGCAAAGAATCAAATCCGAATTACTCACAATTTTTAGGGTTTCGTTCAAGTGAGAACTCCAGCAAATCGACATCAGCACGCAAGCTACAAAGACAAGAGCCATCAGAGATCAAATTTCCAGAAGCATCGATTTCGATTTGGGAATCGATTTCAGAAACCCTAGAAATCGCCAAAGCCGCCGCCATTCTTTTTTTTTTTAAAGCAAAGAGATCGGGTGAAAGAAAAATGAATAATGGGCCGGCCATGTCTTAAATGGATAAGGGGATGACCCCTTTAAATTAATCTCCTTTTATTTTATTTTATTTTAAATTGTATTGTTTTTATTTTTGCATTTTGAATTTCTTTTGTAAACAAACGAATCAGTGTCTAGATCTGTTAAGTCTAGGATATCAGTCAAGGTGTTGACTGCCAGTTTCAGTGTCTGTAAAATCTGGAATTACGAGTTACAGGGTTTGTAATTCGGGAAATCTGATCTAGGGGATTGGATCAGTCTAGGGATTTGAGCGTAGGGTTAGAATAGGAGCAGTGTTTGCGAGTGTACATGGTCTTGTATGCGGGAACTGTTCTATCACCTAGTAGAAACCTTAGAAATGCAGCAGTAGGCAGGGTTTTGCTGAAGCTGGGTACATCTGTGTGTGATTTATTTTCTGCATTTCAGTTTCTGCTATTTTCTGTGATCAGTTTATTATTATATATCTCGTTAAGTTTTTAATTCAGTTAAAAACTGTGAAAAACCCTATTCACCCCCCCTCTAGGGTTATTCTAGATCCAACAAAAACAACATAAATCATCATGATAGGCATAAAGATTACAACTTGACGATAACATCATTACGAATCAAGAAAACTGCTGCATAGATCATAAACTTGGCATGAGAATGAAGGTAGAAAAGCCCAAAAATCAAGATTCAAGAAGAAACAGAAATAGACTTGAGTCAAAAGTCCAATTATACTTCATCACATGCCCATATTAAATTTAAATATTTAGATCTGAAAATAACTAGAACTTACAGATCATGGCTAATGAATAAAGAACTGAATTTGTTGTAGAAATGCTGCGGTGTTGTTGATTTATTGTCTTGAATCATTGTAGAAGCCTTAATCTTCGAATTGGATTGTGTATGAAAGCTTAGGAAATCGATTAGAGGCGGCGACCATGATCAAGAGGGATTTCAGCAGCATTTTGGTGTAAGAATGATTTGTTATGAATTAGGTTAGGTCTTAGGGTGTATTTATAGGTGTAGGAACTATTTAGGGCCTTTAGATCAACCCTAGAACTGATCTGAACCATCAAAAACGTCTCAGGCTCGCAAACAGACCTACCCAGCCAACAAGTCGCACCCAGACCGACCAGGGAGGTTGACCCCCAGGTCGACCCTATGGTCGACCTGGTCTAGCCAGGTCGACCCCCAGGTTGACCCCCTGGTCGACCTGGGCTCTGGGTGGGAATTTTCCCGCCCAGCCCGCTTCTGGGTCTTGAATTCGAATTTGAATTCGAATTTCTGAGCTGTTTTTGATTCTAAAAATTCGTGAAACTTCTAGAGGTCATAACTCGGTCATACGGACTCCGATTTTCGAAATCTCGGGCTCGATTCTATGTAGAATTCCGAGACGAACGCAATGGCGCAACCCGTTTCCCATGATTCTCATTTTAAAAATTTGTTATACCTTGATTTCTTGTTTCAACATGTTATTAAAATTCAGGTTGTTACATAGCTTATATCAGTTTGTCTTGAACGTGCAATCTATGAATAAAATTTGATGAAAACATTGAGCTAGAACAACACATTTGGGTTGGCTAAAGAATAAGTCAGAAACTTCATTGCTTGTATCATCCACTTTATGGTGCACGGAATAATTATGACTGTGAGCCAATTTCATAAACTGTTGCATTATCGATCTACCTTCCGTATTATGCAGTTTAAGCTTTGCCTTTGCATTATAATACTTCTTATGGTCGATTGGTTCTCCAGATTATTATTTTTGATAGCAGCTAATATATTTCGAGGCCTAACACCACTTTTTGTCAGTGTTTCAACGGTTTTCACTTCATTCTCTTTCAACCTCGCAACATACGGATGCCCGGTTAGCAGATTCGGAAGTAGGTGATTATGGTGTCCATCCTTCATAGTTAAAACTCACCTACCATCATCCATGCAATGTGCACTTAATTCAAGTGGAATCCACATTTTCTACTTCCCGACCTACGTCTTTTTTGTTGAGTTTTTGGAGCATGACTCTTTTGTTTGTGATCGATATACTCACCGCTTCTTTCACATACTAAAACCATCCAAGAGCCTTTTCCATTTGACAACAAATTTCTCATTCTAGTTCTTTTTGTCACAACAATACAATTTGCAATAATACCATGATTCATGCACCATTCTCTTACATTTTCTTTTGAATCAAATAGCTGCATCATAAATAAAGAATATGAATGAGAATAATATAAGTTAAATAGCAAAATAATTGAAATATTTAAATGTACCATGTCAGTAGCGAAATGAGAAGTTAGGTCGGGATAATCGAGAGGAGCCGTGGTAACTTCTTTATTATGGTTGTCATTATCAACATCCTTATCAATTTTATTCAAGCAACTGCAATCATCATTTGATGCATCTTCGAATTTTTCATCGTTCTCCACTTGATTTGGTTTATTATTCCGATCATCATACGCTGTCTATGGAAAATACAAATTCAAACACATTTAAATATGCATTAATAAATGACCATGGACGTTGTTAATTTTATTGTATAATGTCCCTAAACTAATTCAAAGAAGAAGAGTTGCATATACTAATACTAGTATTACCGCACAACGGTGAAAAAACTGACCGTTAAAATATTCAATATGGAACATAATTTATTTATTGTAATTTATTTTAAATCGGATTTCAATGAAAAAATTATAGTAGGTTTAGAGAAAATTGAAGTAATTGAAAAAAAAATTGATTACACTATGAATTATACATGTAAACTAATTTAAGACAAAAAATATATGTTAGCAATGTATTGATTGCATGTTGGGATACCAGGTCACTAATTTATTTTTTAGCCTTTTATGTTACAATTAGGAAGGTCAAAATGTAGATTGGGTCAGGCCTTAAAGTTCTTCAATCATGATCAAGCTATTAGGCTTTGGAAGCTTATAACTATCAAGGCATATCAATCGGTTTTCTCACATTTCTAGATCAATTCCAACTCAAATATAAATTGGAATTACATTGCACCTTGTGCTATTTTCCTAAAAAATAAAACTGCTAAATATGATTAGGGAACAACTATGGATTCTCCACTAATAATCATATAGTAGTCTAGCATGTCACAAATAATTAGTGTGGTTCACAATTCAAATAGTTTCATGCAGCTAAAGAACATGGAACTAAGGTTGGACATTTTTACCATATTACCACTTACCAGCCATTACCAACCGCTACCAACGAAAGTGGTACTGAACAATTGGTAACCAATTCGATTGGTACGGTATGCCAAAGCACATGAAAATATGCGGTACGGTAACGGTAATTGAGCATTAACAATGGTAATTTCCATACCTACCACATAACTTAAACAATACATATGTATATTCTTATATTCCATCATATATGTTTATTTCATAACAATTAACTTCTAATATGTAATGATTTAATAAAATACATAGGAAAATACTATTACAATACAATATTAAAAGCATTTTTTATCATATATCTTAGAAATGGTAATGGTTTTGAATACAAAGTTTCGGTATCGAACCGATTTCACCCCTACATGGAACAATGATGTATAAATATATATTCATAAATATGTAAAATTGCAAATTCCCTTTCTTTTTTCTGCAAAAATAGACCTTTTTTTAATGTCATTCTTTGTATTTTTGAATAATGCAGTTCACATACATTCATAACATTAAACTTTGTAATCTCTCTTTAAAGCAAGGACATTTTTATGGATCCACTTTAATCAGCTGACATCTTCCAAATCATTATCATGACCAACGCAAATTCCACTGCACCATGCCTCTAAATCACCACCATTGCAGAATATACACATCCAAGCTTTAGACTTAACCATCCATTCAGATAAATTGACTGTCACAGTAAAAGAAGGCTATGTATAAAATCACTACAAAACTGATGTTCCTTGTAAAATATTTTGTCAATGTGATCACCATAGACTATCAATTCAAAGAAAAAGAAAGCAAAATATTAAGGCTAATATCAAGCTATAACATCAACTTAGAAATGTGAGTCTAACCGTTTAGAGAAATACAGGACTAATTCAAAACAAATACCCATTAACTCAAAGCAGTTTTTTTTAATCCAATTTCATATCTGTTTCATGTGCATGTTTGGTAGCAAAAAATATATTTTCATTGGAAAAATTGATAGCTTGTGAAATTTTTAAAAAACCGTGGCACTATCAAGTGAATAAAAATAATATGACCAATACAAAATATAAATTTTCGAACAGCAATGCTTCTGATAGTTACATGTTGCACATTTTGGTATTTAACCCGTCTATAATATAAAATATAATTTTTTTTTATCTATAATAATTACTATTTCACTCTGCAGCCCTTATTGATGTATTCGTCCACTAATATGGTACCTAATATAATTCCATGTGTGTATATTGGAGGACGCCTGATTATAAACTTGGTGGATGGAATCCATCGACTGCCAAAGCCAGGGAATGCTGAATAATAAAATATGAGTTTAACCATTTTTAGCCTTCAAGTCCCAGAATTGAAAAAAAGAGTAGTAAGCAACATGGCATCATGCAACACAATATTAACCAGCAAACAAATAAGTTAAAAAAAATCAGTTGATTTCCATATACTACCGCAAAGATTTTGGACCCAAAAAACCATTTGCAGACGCCATACCTTGTAAGTTCATCGTTCATGGATTCAGGTGGATTGTTCATTCCTGAGGACTTGTTAAGCTTCTGAAATAATATACATCACAAAATCAGTCATAAGTATGAAAGTAGGAAATCCACAACATATGTGAAATCATTGACATATTCAACTGTAACAACCCGAATTTTAATAACATGTTAAAACCATAAATTAAGGCAGAATTAATTTTTAAAATAAGAATCAAGAGAAACGAGTTGCACCATTGCGTTCGTCTCGAAATTCTGCTTGGAAAAGAGTCTGAGTTTTCGAAAAACGGATTCCGTATGAGGGAGATATGAGCCTCCGAAGTTTCAAGAATTTTCAGAACCGAAAAAACAGCTCGAATTCGAATTCGAAATTCGAATTCAAACCCCTGCGCGGACTGGGCGGGGATTTTCCCGCCCAGGACCAGGTCGACACTATGGTTGACCTCTCATGGGCCAGGTCGACCCTATGGTCGACCTGGTGCTGAAACCCAGTTTTGAGCCTGGGTTCATTCTGATGTTTTTAGTCTCGTTTTCAGTCTGGATTCATTTGCCTAATCCTATATAAACAGCCCCCTAACCCCATTCTCTTTACACCATTTTATTCTCTCCTTATGCTGCCTCTGAAATAATTGAAATAAATAAATTAAAATAAAACACAAAGACTATTTCTTGAAGGCTACGGCTAGGAATTGCATATTGGGGATTTTCTTCTACAATCAAATCGAGATTCAACGATTCAACAATTCGACGACTAGTTTCTAGATTCAACTTCTGCATCTCAATTTCTTAGTCCATGATCTGTAAGTTCTAGTTACTTTGAGATTTAAACTTGTTAATTGTAATTTGGACATGAGATAAAGTGAAATTGGACTTAAGTATGATAATCGATTCACATCTATTCTAGTTTCCATCTTGGATCTTGACATTTGGGAATATTGCTACAAAATCAGTTTGGACCTATTCATGTTGTAAATCAAACTCTTTCATGTCCATAACATTATCATGTTTGTGATGTTGAATCAGTCTATTAATTACAAGTTTGGGACTATCACCTTATGCCATGACTATCACCTTATTATTCTAGATTTGAAATCCTATTATTTTCTATATGCCAGTGATGTTGTAACCAATTATCTCAAGTTATATCATGCTAGTCTTGTAATCCCTTTTATCATTTTATGCTCATCATTTTTGCCTATCATAGTTTTGATGTTATTCCCCTTATTTCTAGATTTGGATTTACTTGTAATTTAGATGGATTCACGTTTACATGCGATGGCAATACGATTTGGGTAGATTAGGAAAAACATGAATTGGTTATGAACATGAATCATGAACTTGATAATAGGCATAAGTTGAAACATGAAACTTGACATGAAACTTGCCATGAAACTTGACACGAACTTGACATGAAATTTGAACATGGACATGACACTAGAATGAACTTGAAAATGGCCAACTCGAGGTTGGGTTGAGTTTGCAGTGTAATTCTACCCGGAACCGCCTGGCAAATCCAATGACTGCAAACAATAGGATCCAATGTGGGTAGCTGGTCATATCGCGCTTGAAACCCGAGGTCAGACTGAGTTGTGGTGTAAATCTGCCTAGAACCGCCCGGCATATCCAGTGACCACAACAACAGGTCTGATGTGAGAAGGTGGGGTGCATTAATGAATTAATGCCACATGATAGGGTTAAGTCATGAACATGAAAGATAACACTTAACCAACTTGACACATGATTAGTGGGGTTAAGTCATGAAATTGAAAGACAACACTTAACCAACTTGACATGCTAGACTGATGGGGTTAAGTCACAAATTTAAATGACAACACTTAACCTGTTGGACGGAAACCCTAGTTGCGCGGTCCATTTCAGCAGTAACCCACTAGATGTATCATGGTACCCTGGAACTAGGCAGGGTGGGGCACGATTACTGGGCTGATTGTAAGCGACCAGAAAGACGGCTGAGTTGGTGCACCAGTGTAGGTTCAGGCGGACTATGGTCGTGCACGTAGTCCGGAGTTGAAAAAGCAGGCATTGGGCATTAGTAGGTTTACACTGTGCGGGCTTGATTCGTGTCGGTGGTTGGCACCCTAGGGCTTGATTCACCCTATGGTGGACCTAGCACATGTGACTACATTCGTGATAGAGCCGTATGACACAGACACATGACGAGCTAGAACTTGTAGGGAGCCGATCGATTAGTGGATCGTTCTGTTGGACCTAGTAATGGGTCATTTCATGATATTGGGCTAAGGGATCATTTCATGGTTAATATATGACATGGGTTTGGGATACTAGTACAGTTGGTGCAGCGAATCTTGAACATGCGATGCTATACTTGATTTATACTTGATTTATCATGTTATCTTAGTCTATCTTACCCATCTTGACAGCATCCTTATGTTTACTTTCAGTTTATACATGTCATGTTACCTTTACTTGTTTTTATGCTGAAAGTCACTAGGACTTACCAGTCTTTATGACTGACCCATTTTCTTTCGCCTCTTTTTCTTTCGTTTCCCCCCCAGGTTCTCAGGGAGGAAACTCTAGCACTTAGCTTGGATTTCTCTTGCTTTCGGTTCAGCTCATGTACGGTTTGATCTTGAGCTCTGCTATGGCTGCATTTCTGCTATCTTGGGGAATTATGCTATTTTTACTGTTTAAGCTTCTTTATTTATGCAAGACAGAATTTGTTGTAATGGAAAATGATGACTTTGGCTATTTGGTACTTTGGAAGAAAAATGCTTTGACTATTTTGAAAGTAATGAAATTTATCTTTTGATTCTTCCGCTGTTTTATTTATGTCTGCCTTGTAATATTTCTATGATTGTTCACCTCGATAACGCTCCTCCAAAACTAGTGCATTCCGTTTGTGAGTGACCCTAGCGGAGGTGGGGTGTTACACTTGGTATCAGAGCAGAAGGTTACCAGACTGGGCAAAAGTTTTTAAAAACCTTCTAAAACTATTTTCAAAACCGTTTACAAAGAAGCATTTTTCAAGAAAAGTTTTGTTTTATTTAAAGGCTATTCCCCAAAAGCCATTAGCACTATCCTTTGTTTCTTCGTTTTGAATCTCTCCTTTTTCATTTCAGCATGTCTGGGAATCTTAACCTTCTAGAGGGTGTGCCAATACCTGGCTGGTTCAGGAAGTACTTAGAGGCTAGGGCCAACGATGCAGGTCCGACAGATATTCCTCCTCCAGCTGCAGCGGTTCCTCCTCCTACTCCTCCTCGTGCAAATGCTTTCTCAAAGATCTGAAGAGATTTTAGGGCCATGGGTGGAAAGGATTTCAAGGGAACTGAATCATTCGTAGAAGCGAGGAACTGGCTCAAAGAAACTGAGGATCTGTTCGTTATCTTCGAGGTGGACAATATGCAGAAGGTACAGTTGGCAGTATGGTTGCTCGAAGAAGAAGCTTCCTATTGGTGGGAAGTCACTAACGCTGAAAGACCTATTGACACATGGATGGATTTCAGGATAAGGTTTGAGATGAAATTCCTCTTACAAGCTGAACGAAGTCTACATATGGAAAAGTTCTTATCTCTTAAGCAAGGAAGTATGACGGTCAAGGAGTACGTCAATCAATTCAATCAGCTGGCCTGGTTTGGACTAGACTTAGTGAATACTCCTCATAAGAAGGCTCTCCGTTTTGTCAAGGGATTGAATGAGCCACTTCACAGCTTGGCTATGACCCACATACCTATGGGGGCTACTTACGAAAAGTTAGTGGACATGGCACTCTTAAATGAAGAAGACAAGAATGGAAAGAAGGAGGTCAAGGCGAATGAGTCTCAAAACAAGAAGGAAGACTCCGAGAAAGGAGGTAAGAACAACAACAATAATGACAACAAGTCACGTGAGAAAAGAAAATGCAACTTCTGTGGTATTGATGGGCATATAGTCCAGGATTGTAGAAAGAAGAAGATAAAGATGGGAGCATGCTTTCAGTGTGGTGATACCAGGCATATCAGCAAGAATTGCCCTAAGAAGCAAGGGAAAGGCCCGCAAGCAGGACCTTCTGGGGGTACATCTTCAACTTCTTCTCCTAGATGCTTTGTTTTATCTTGCTTATCTTCTCAATCCTATCTTGAGAACCTTAGGTAGAACCCTATGTATGTAAACATGTATTTGAAACATGTTATGGTTGATGTTTGCAAATGGTTGCAAGTGGTTGCTCGTGGTTGCATAACACACATTAGGCACTAGATCGACTCAGTCACATTTTCATATTGCATACGCATGAGTGTTTATACTTGTACATAGATGGAAACTTGATATGTTGCATATGGATGAATGGTTGTGCACTCGTGTAGATATTATATTAGGAAATTGCATACATATTGGATTCATTGCACTAGCATATTTTGCATTAAGGAGGTTTACTGAATCAGTAATCGCCTGATCTTTTGCATTAGATAAGTACATATACACACACTCTTGCATAAGTTCATACAACATTAGAAATCTTTTAAGGACAATGGTTGCTTGTGGATGATGGTTGAGTAGATGGATGATTGGATGATAGGATGCATTCTTCTTAACTTTAAGATTTCGGGGACGAAATCCTTTAAGGAGGAGAGAATGTAACAACCCGAATTTTAATAACATGTTAAAACTATAAATCAAGGCAGAATTAATTTTTAAAATAAGAATCAAGGGAAACAGGTTGTTCCATTGCGTTCGTCTCGAAATTCTGTTTGGAAACGAGTCCGAGTTTTCGAAAAATGGATTCCGTATGAGGGAGATATGATCCTCCTAAGTTTCAAGGATTTTCAGAACCGAAAAACAGCTCGAATTCGAATTCGAAATTCGAATTCAAACCCCAGTGCAGACTGGGCGGGAATTTTCCTGCCCATGACCAGTTCGACCTGGGGGTCGACACTATGGTCGACCTCCCAGGGGCCAAGTCGACTATATGGTCGACCTGGGGGTCGACCTGGTGCTGAAACCCAGTTTTGAGCCTGGGTTCATTCTGATGTTTTTGGTCTCGTTTTCAGTCTAGATTCATTTTCCTAATCCTATATAAACAGCCCCCTAACCCCATTCTCTTTACACCATTTTATTCTCTCCTTATGCTGCCTCTGAAATAATTGAAATAAATAAATTAAAATAAAACACGAAGACTGTTTCTTGAAGACTACGACTAGGAATTGCATATTGGGGATTTTCTTTTACAATCAAATCGAGATTCAACGATTAAACAATTCGACGACTAGTTTCTAGATTCAACTTCTGCATCTCAATTTCTTAGTCCACAATCGGTAAGTTCTAGATACTTTGAGATTTAAACTTGTTAATTGTAATTTGGACATGAGATAAAGTGAAATTGGACTTAAGTATGATAATCGATTCACATTTATTCTAGTTTCCATCTTGGATCTTGACATTTGGGAATATTGCTACAAAATCAGTTTGGACCTATTCATGTTGTAAATCAAACTCTTTCATGTCCATAACATTATCATGTTTGTGATGTTGAATCAGTCTATTAATTACAAGTTTGGGACTATCACCTTATGCCATGACTATCACCTTATTATTCTAGATTTGAAATCCTATTATTTTCTATATGCCAGTGATGTTGTAACCAATTATCTCAAGTTATATCATGCTAGTGTTGTAATCCCTTTTATCATTTTATGCTCGTCCTTTTTGCCTATCATAGTTTTGATGTTATTCCCCTTATTTCTAGATTTGGATTTACTTGTAATTTAGATGGATTCACGTTTACATGCGATGGCAATACGATTTGGGTAGATTAGGCAAAACATGAATTGGTTATGAACATGAATCATGAACTAGATAATAGGCATAAGTTGAAACATGAAACTTGCCATGAAACTTGACACGAACTTGACATGAAATTTGAACATGGACATGACACTAGAATGAACTTGAAAATGGCCAACTCGAGGTTGGGTTGAGTTTGCAGTGTAATTCTGCCCGAAACCGCCCGACAAATCCAGTGACTGCAAGCAATAGGATCCAATGTGGGTAGTTGGTCATATCGCGCTTGAAACCCGAGGTCAGACTGAGTTGTGATGTAAATCTGCCCGGAACCGCCCGGCATATCCCGTGACCACAAAAACAGGTCTGATGTGAGAGATTGGGGTGAATTAATGAATTAATGCCACATGATAGGGTTAAGTCATGAACATGAAAGACAACACTTACCAACTTGACACATGATTAGTGGGATTAAGTCATGAAATTGAAAGACAACACTTAACCAACTTGACATGCTAGACTGATGGGGTTAAGTCACAAATTTAAATGACAACACTTAACCTGTTGGACGGAAACCCTAGTTACGCGGCCCATTTCAGCAGTAACCCACTAGATGTATCATGGTACCCTGGAACTAGGCAGGGTGGGGCACAATTACTGGGCTGATTGTAAGCGACCAGAACGACGACTGAGTTGGTGCGCCAGTGTAGGTTCAGGCAGACTATGGTCGTGCACGTAGTCCGGAGTTAAAAAAGAAGGCATTGGGCATCAGTAGGTTTACACTGTGCGTGCTTGATTCGTGTTGGTGGTTGGCACCCTAGGGCTTGATACACCCTATGGTGGACCTAGCACAGGTGACTACATTCGTGATAGGGCCATATGACACAGACACATGACGAGCTAAAACTCGTAGGGAGCCGATCGATTAGTGGATCGTTCCGTTGGACCTAGTAATGGGTCATTTCATGATATTGGGCCAAGGGATCATTTCATGGTTAATATATGACATGGGTTTGGGATACTAGTACAGTTGGTGCAACGAGTCTTGAACATGCGATGCTATACTTGATTTATACTTGATTTATCATGTTATCTTAGTCTATCTTGCCCATCTTGACAACATCCTTATGTTTACTTTCAGTTTATACATGTCATGTTACCTTTACCTGTTTTTATGCTGAAAGTCACTAGGACTTACCAGTCTTTATGACTGACCCGTTTTCTTTCGCCTTTTTTTCTTTCGTTTCCCCCCCAGGTTCTCAGGAAGGAAACTTTAGCACTTAGCTTGGATTTCTCTTGCTTTCAGTTCAGCTCATGTACGGTTTGATCTTGAGCTCTGCTATGGCTCCATTTCTGCTATCTTGGGGAATTATGCTATTTTTGCTGTTTAAGCTTTTATGCTTCTTTATTTATGCAAGACAGAATTTGTTGTAATGGAAAATGATGACTTTGGCTATTTGGTACTTTGGATGAAAAAGGCTTTGACTATTTTGAAAGTAATGAAATTTATCTTTTGATTCTTCTGTTGTTTTATTTATGTCTGTCTTGTAATATTTCTATGATTGTTCACCTCGATAACGTTCCTCCAAAACTAGTGCATTCCCTTTGTGAGTGACCCTAACGGAGGTGGGGTGTTACATCAACACTTATTATCACATAGATTCATGCAACATGCCAGGACCGATGATCAAGGACAAAATTTGAATCAAATAACCGAAGTTAAAACACATATAGAGTGTAGGATTACTAAAATTTGCCTAAATTTGTTCAATTCTAACACAAAAAAGATTCAACCTCAATGATATATCTTAAGTTATGAAGTAAATACAACATAACAACAAAAAATGGTTCTTTGAGACAATTAGTAAAGTAGATGGTATGTATTAAATGAATGAAAACAGTAAAAATTTACTGTAGTTCATGCTTTTCAAAGCAGGTAGGCTTGTTGGAAGCTAAAATAGCGCTGTAGAACACATTATTTACTAAGCACGTTAATGTGCGCAGTGATACGAAAATGTACTTATCTTTACTATTCGAGTTTAACAGAATTGATTGCATCAAAACAATAAATTAAATGGTGTTAATGTAGTGACATAAAAGACAAATACCTCCACTGCAATTTAAGACAAAATGGGTGGATAGATCTGCTGACGAGTAGACGAATGTAGTTAGAATCGATCCAACTGAAGTTATATAATCGTTGTGATAACAACAACAATATTGAATCCGTTATTTTTATGTCAGCTGAAGACTGAAATAGCTGAAAATCGAGAATGCTAGTAGTTGAAGGGAGGAGAAGATAAATTTATAAGGGTATGAGAAGAACCTGACGTGGAAGGAGGAGGATGGTGTTAATTGATGAATTTGATGCAAAACCCAAACGCATAAAGCGTTCGGGGACATTTCCTGAAGAACATATAAAGTGACAGATCTAAAAGTGTCGTCCAATAACACCACAAAACCATCAACTAATTGAATATAGGTACTTTTTCCAATAAACTTTATATGACACTTTGAAAAAGTAAATTTTTTATCATCAATTTGTTATTATTAAAGGTGTAGTAAATAAAATCAAAAGAACAATTCACAAAGAAGAAAGAAAAAATAAATGATACATTGTCTTGTAACATTAAATGGTACTTTGAATAATGCCATCCTAGCGACATCAATATCACTTACTTTGATGGAAATAAATACGTGAATTTGTGATAATAACTCCGTCATATCACAATGGCTACTAAAGGAAACGGAGGACGAACTACGGTAAGTTAATTGCTATAACCAACGCGAAAGAATCCCCAGTAGAAAGAATAAACGAGCATATCAAAACATCTAGTAACTGACAATACATCGAACAACTGATGCTGAAATTATAAGTGTAAAAAAACTATTATCAAACTGATGCTGTGATGATTTTTAATTCTAACAAGAATATATGAAATGCATATTAAAGACAAACATTTGATGGCTTTTGCAAGAATATCCTATCGAGTAACGTAGTACATTTTGCCTGCAAACAAAGATACTGGATGCAAAAGGTGATTTAGAAGTTAACGGTATCCACCATTAATAGCATCATCAAGGGATTGTAAGATTATTGTACCATGCGAAATCTAAATTAGAAACTTTTTGTCCTTAAGAAAAATATACAATAAGCAGGATTAACATACTTAACAAACCAGGATCCACCGAAGGATTGTATCCAGCTGGCAGTTCCATTTTCTCCACCAATATCTGACAGGAACAAAATAGGTACTAGATAAAACTGGTTAAATTAGCAAATTCAAAGTATATAAAAATACATTCTGTTGAGCGAAATGAAAAATTATCCTCTGAAAAATAGGAGCTAAATCTCTAAACTCGGCTTCAAGTGTAACAAAAAGAGCTTGTATACTTTTACAAAAAGATACACACACCAAAGTATACTTCTTTAGAAACAAACTTTCATCGGATGGGCGCCCAAGGACATGGAAACTAGAGACTTGTTGATTTGACCAAAGAACAAAAATGATAGCCACATATATTATTTAACCATGCAGATATTTTTGATGCATAACCGGTATTTAAATCACATGAAAATCAAAGTTCATGGCCTGGGATCCAAATGTAAGTTATTTTTTTTTTGTTATACATCATAGGTTTAAAAAAATTGGAAAAAGATTTCAAACCACAGAATCCATGTATTTCAAATAAAATCACGTGAACATGAAGACCACTAGCTGTACACATGTTCTGGAGCATTATCAGATATGAAAATTTGTAAAGAAATACCAAAAACATCTTCCAGTAGGTTACCTAAGCTCGTGATTCCAAAATACTTAAATCTAATTAATGAGTGTTTATGTTAAAATACATATTTCTGTCAACACCAATATCATCATGACCCATGAGGATAACATGGGAATACATTATCAGTTTGAAATCAATTACCTCCAATGCCGCCTTCATAGGCATTCCATTAGCTACTTGCGTCATTACAAACAACAGCTATGTTTGTGGTC
The DNA here is from genome assembly GCA_030737875.1 of Allium sativum. Classification (NCBI taxonomy): domain Eukaryota; kingdom Viridiplantae; phylum Streptophyta; class Magnoliopsida; order Asparagales; family Amaryllidaceae; genus Allium; species Allium sativum. The sequence continues at coordinate 294,741,833 of CM060909.1, forward strand.
ATTACAAGGTTTTCATCCATCTCTCCTTTGGGAAAGTCATGGATTTGGCCATCACAAGGATCATAAGTAATCCCATCAACCTTAAAACTCTTCAAACTATTATCCTTAAATTAACTATGTTAAAGTTTTTAAACACTGAATGCTAGGCATCCCTGAAGCTCAATCACAAATAAAACCAAGGGAAAAAAAGTAGCATAGATCAAATCAATACTCTTAGAGTCCATTATTTGCAGTTCAGGTATGAGGTATTACATACATGTGTCTACCTCATTCAACAACTTATATTCGAAATCATTTAAGCTTATTATTTAACAGAGTTCCCATATGTTTTAAGTTGAATGCTTCCTCAAAGCTTTGGAATTTATTCAAATAAATATTTACAGAAGTTTATATAATACATATATTGAAAGCTGAAATGTACCGATTCAAACCAATCATATTCTGGTACGCTTAAAAATATGAGATACTTATAATATATACTAGTACGGAGGCACGTCCGATGGACATGTACATAGATAGATGTGACCAAATGTAGAAATGTGTTAAACCATGGGTTGTATCAATCTTATTTGTTTGTTTATTTGTGTAAATGTTTGTAATCAACTGAATCTAAGGACAACACCACGTAAGGAACGGTAAATAGACTGAGCTACAATTAGTAATGGATATACACTATTTTACACATAAGCTATTTTTGTTGGAACAGAGTAATGAAAAACCAAAAAAGGTATTTGATAATGGGAAAGCAGATGACGTACAGGTTGGCGAAAGCAACAAAGTGGAATAAAAAAAATTAACAGTGCAAATGGTTGGATGGAAATTTAAGAACGGACAAAATTTGTGATGTATGAACGCATATATAATCAGCGTATAGATGTAAGGTTGGCAATAACACCAAGACACTTAATTTACCAAAAAAATGACAACAAACCACGAACTCCTAAAAATGGCAATAAAAGTGAAATGAAAAGAGTAACAGCATACCAATTGTATCTTTTATACTGGATGAAGAAGGCAGCTGACAAATGAACAAAATCTAACATATAGAAATTGAAATTTTAAAGTATCAAAAATCCAATAGTATGAAAGACAGATCAAAGTTCAAACTATGTATGTGATCTTGACCGCATGAATACTTCCAGCCCATCCCAAACCTCAAGTGCAGCAGCTCTGTCTTGATGCCTCTTGTTTTTGCTAATAGAAATAATCTTGATATTCCATTGTTTGATAGTTTTTGCAGATTTAATGCTATCATCCTCAAATGTACATAGAACCCAATAATCTTATTAAATATATTTCAATAGGATTCGTATAAGGCCAATCCTAGAACTGGCACTCCTTCCCCAAAACTAAAACAGCAACAACTCTATCCCAGTCCACTTGCTAGAACCCAACACAACCTTATCCCTGACTTCATAGGCTGCACGCCTCTACTGTCCTTACTTCCAAGCCTCTTATGCACTGTGACATGGTCTGGCTTCCCACCTGCTCCTTTATCCTTTACATCATTCGCAACGAAACACCATCCCCCAAGTACTCCTTCAGGTTATATATAGTAATCAATGTTTGTGAAGCACTGGGTTCCAATATAATAGGCACTTCCTTCATCACGCTAGCTTTTTCCCCACCATCAAAACCTTCGTTCCCAGTTAACCTTGTCTTTGCCACCAATTCAAAGGACGTTCTCTTTTCTGAATCTTGGTTGCTGGAACTGCTTCAGTTTTATCATCTGAAAACTCAAAATTGTTAGTAATACTGACGTTCCAAACATCACTGAGATTGCTATCGGCAAGGATGACCGCAGCAGAAGGATCGATTTGATCCAGGGTGGAGACACGACCATTGAGGTAATCGATCAAGTGTCTGCAATCCGACATGGTGACATGGGGGATGCCATGTATGCAGCGTTTAACCTGCAATTTTATTTATTATTACTTTACTGAATATCAAACATAAATGAGTTAAAATTTAATATTTTTTTAGACGATTCACTATGCGCATGAAAAATTTATGGTTTTTTCAAAACAAAGGAGAGCTAATGAAGTATCAATTACGATGAGTGTATTCAATATAGCTTTCAGTACATATAGAGAAAGAAACTAGCGCTTAATCTTTCTCTCTCTCTCTATATATATATTTCTGTATAGAAAAAGAATACAACAATCCAAACTAAAAATGTTCGGAGAGACCATAAAACATTTAAATAGAAATTATCTAGCAATTCCAACATGTCCAGTTAGATTATATCCACATTTTTATATCCTTCTAAGATTCCCTATAGATTTGAAGTTTTCAACTAATCGTGTAACTCTTTCACTATGAAGCCAAAGATTAGTTTGATAAAATGGAGGGTACGGAATCCATTAATGCATTGACAAATGAATACATATAGTGGAAATTATTAGAACCAAATTGATTTGAATGTATGAGAACCCGAGAAGTATCAGTCAAAAAACTTGTAGTTTTTGTTCTTATTCGGCTTAACTTATAAAATATCATCCACTCCGGATCATTGATTTCTCAATGATATCTCTAATTGTTTACAGGAACTGAATTAAAAACGAATGTAAATTATACCTTCTAGATCTTCACCAAGATGTCTGTCATTAGCTCTAGTCTCCGTACAATCATACATAGTAATCACCATTGATTTGGAATTTGAAATTAATTTTGAATCCAAGCCATAACAACTTTATCCATTTGTTTCAGTTGTGCATCAGAATCTTTACATATAAACCTTAAAACCCATAATAATTGAATCTTTCAAATGGATTAAAATAATAATTGATAGAAGCTAGGATAGAACTGACTTGACAATGAGAAAGCTTGCCATGGTTTCCGCTATTCCTTTACAATTACGTTTGCTTGACATAACGTAAAATCTGTGATGAGGATGTCGTAACCTACAACAATTACAATAAATTAATTATAAGAATTAGTAGCAACGACGGAATTAGAAAACTACTTTACCACTGATGTTGTCGTCGAGGCGGAACACCGGTCAGATCTGAAGAAAAGTGGAAAATTCAACGGCGGTTTGATATCGTACATAATTAAAATAGCAGATCAATAGAAGATAATCTGAATTGACCGATTCAAAAACAAACCATAAGCAAAGAAAAAAAATACAAAGATCCAACTTAAACTCAAAATTTTTAGTGATACTGACATTGCAAACATCATTGAGATTGTTATCAGCAAGGATGACCGCAGCAGAAGGATCGATCTAATCCAGGGTGGGGACACGACCATTGAGGTAATCAAAATCATGATCACACATGCCAAAATGAAGACTTTAAAGCTAAATAAAAATTGTTGATCAAGAAATAAAATGAAGACTGTTTGAGATGATGCAACAGATAACATGGAAAAAGTTATTGAAATTAACATGCAATCATATGAAAGACATTGAATCCTATTTTTATCTAAATCATTGTAAGTATATATGAAAGACATTAGCAAATGTGTTCGTGCTAACCTTCTCTTTCCAATACTATTGTTGTTGTTTTGGGTACTGATGCAATCTTTATTCACGGGTGGTTAGGATTGTGGGCTCAAAGACTGCAACTTTTGAAAAATGTTTCAATGCGAATGGTAGAGAAATCTTCTTAACTGCAAGGGATACAATGAAAAACTGAATTTGGAAAGCATTGGAATATCAGTAAAATCCATGGTAGAGCAAATGATGGCATAATATCAAAAAAAATGTAATAGTTAAATTCTTGTGGTAATTTATAATAAAAAGCAAATCAGATCATGGATCAAAACATGCAGTGCCCACTGAAGCTGCCAATGGGGAAATATAACATACCATAATATAGCTAGCAAACTTTGTTTTAAGCGACCATGGTTTTGTTATACTCGGTCTTCCCCTTTGATGCCTTTGCCTCATAAAGTGCTTTACCCTACAAATTAAGCAGTTAAAACTGTATATATAAATATTAATTTTCTAAATTTTAGATGGCTCACTGTATCGAAAAATATCTCACAACGATTGGCATGGATTTCCACTTCTCGCATGTTGCTTTACTGACCTACTTCAACAAATAAAGCATCGTAACTAATTAGAAACTAAAATTCAACCAATCAATAAAGATATGTAGCAAAACAAACGAAGGAATTTAAATTACTCATACCCGAAACTTGTTTTTTTATCAGGAAACTCCAATGTAAACTGTTTTCGAAATTACCCCCTAAAAATTACACACTGAAGCTGCCAATGGGGAAATATAACATACCATAATATAGCTAACAAACTTTGTTTTAAGCGACCAAGGTTTTGTTATACTCGGTCTTCCCCTTTGATGCCTTTGCCTCGTAAAGTACTTTACCCTACAAATTAAGCAGTTAAAACTGTATATATAAATATTAATTTTCTAAATTTAGATGGCTCACTGTATCAAAAAATAACTCACAACAATTGACATGGATTTCCACTTCTCGCATGTTGCTTTACTGACCTACTTCAACAAACAAAGCATCGTAACTAATTAGACACTAAAATTCAACCAATCAATAAAGATATGTAGCAAAACAAACGAAGGAATTGAAACTTCTCATACCCGAAACTTGTTTTTTTATCAGGAAATTCCGATGTAAACTGTTTTCGAAATTACCCCCTAAAAAATTTCATAGATTCAAATCCCCTGAGACAAATAATTAAAAAGAAAAACTAAATAAGGCTCACTCTTTCAAGATATAACAAACAACAACTGACATAGATTTCCACTTCTAGCCTGCTGCTTTACCGACCTACTTCACCAAACAAAGAAATATAACTAATTGGAAATTAAAGTTCAACCAATAAACAAAGAAACCAAGAAATTGGATGTGATTGAAATTATAAACAACAATGTATTAGTTACATACCTACATATATCCAGATTAATTGGAAAAATGAATCTAACAGATTACAATAAACCTTAATGATTAACATATCATAGGCTGCTAATAAACTAAATCGACATGAATTTTTCTTGAACATAAACTACAATGAACCATCAAATAACAAATATTTTTAAAATCAATTTGTACAGTAAAAAAACTACCCAGCGAATGAAACAACCGCAATAAAATATACAAATTTTCCAAACTATAGAAAAATAATACTTCTAGGATGCTCTCGCCTGTGGATTTTAGCCCTGCAGAATTGAGTTCTATCTCGTGTTTCCAATCGCAGTGTTAGCCTTGATGCTGGATTCCAGATCTGAAAAATTATGAGTCTAAAACGAATATGCAGGAAGGAAATCGCAGAGATGATGGATTACGGAGAAACGGGGCTTGGCGCCTATCACATCAGCGAAATCGAAAGAGGTGGCGCTGTCGATTTCAGGTCGGAAGTTGAACTCGATTTGTGAAAGAAAAGCGGAGCAGACGAAATGGGAGATAGATGGAGAAGTTTTGTGCGGAACGTGGATTTGAGGAAGAGATCGTGGGTGAAAGTGGAACAGACAGGGCAAGCAAAATGACAGAAGTGTCCCTATCTTTATTTTTCCGTCTAACACTGTAAGGAGGCAAAAGGGCTTTTTCGGAACTCCAAAAAAGCTTCACCATGCTCACGTATTTGTATTATCAGTAAAGATTTAGGGAAAACATTCTCGCATGTAAAAGCTAAATATATGATAATTATAGAATTTAGCTGTATACTCAAAAGTCATATGAATTTACTTGAGAAAAAAATGCGCATATGGTATAGGACTTTAATAAATCTTATTAAAACCGATAATGTTTGGAAATCTTTCAAAACATAAAAGCAATACCTTCAACGTATATTATACATTTTAAAAACCTTTAAAATTAAAGGCTCGCATATGCTTAAAAACTCATGTATAATTTTAGAAAATCGATGTATATTGATAATTCTTTTGAAGCCAGTACTCAATCTGTTGAAGTCATTCACATCAAGTTATTATACATCTAGATATCGTATGTTCTTAAAAATCCGTCACAAAATAAAATTATTTTTGAAATGTTTACTTACCAGTACCTTAATCGTCTGCTCACGTGCTTGTATTTGAAGTGTAATTTCTCTGAGACAAATAGTTATGCATAAATATTCCCAAATCTATGAATATATTTAAGGTCTAAACCAATTAAAATAAAACGCATTTTAAACTAATATATTAAAATGTCGCCGCAGAAAAGCCAAAATTTCTGAAAACAAATAAACAAATGAATCCGTATATGATTTCTGAATCAAGTACTTTTAAAATTAACCAAAATCTGATATGTCTATTTAGAAATCCTGAGTAAAAGTCTCATACCTGGATTCATCTATTATGGAAATCGATTTCCCCTAAATCTCGAAATTTTGGATATAGAGTTGCGCGCAGCTATACTACTCGCCTGTTTGATTTAGGGTTCGATTTGTTTGATTTTTTTTATGAAGAATTAAAACGGGATTGGAGAGACTTTTGCGGATAGAGATTAGGGAAGACAAGAAAAGGTGCGGAGTATGTTTCCTATATTTGTGTTCCGTGTAAAATTGGAATGGACAAATTGATTTAGCTCCTTACAGTAGAGAAACCTCCCTAACGGTCGGTTTGATAAACATTTAATTCAACAGTAGGCCTCCGAAGTACCACTCAGAAGTGGATATAGAAAATGTGAACTAGTTAAGTACCACAGGACTCCGAAGTACCATTCAGAAGTGGGACGTAAGAAATATGTATTAGTTAAGTACCACAGGATTTAATATTTATGTTAGTATATGCATCTATCGATTTATGTGAGCATGACTCATTGGTTAGTGATCCACATGTTCGTCCCTAAACTAATTCAAATAGTTTCATCCTGGCACATGAAAAATCAACAGAGGTCCTCCGAAATATATTACTGCCACTTGTAATTCAAAGATCATATTTCCTGTCACATGCAATTCAAAGATCGACAGTGAGGCTTCAAAATATACTCCTGTCAGATGTAACTCAAAGATGGGCGATAACCAAACGAACTAAACTGATATGCTCGATATTTCCTCTTTGGTTTTTGACCCAACATCGAATTAATTTAAATCGTTATTTACGTGATAATCATCTTAATCCTTCCAAACCCTAGAAATTAAAATTTTCGAATTAAAGGAAAACAAATCTTCTGATCAGCAGATTGAATAGTTCTCAAGTAAAGTTCACTTTCTTGAGTCAATATCATGTTATTTTCCTTCTCCTCCATTGTGGATTTCATTAGGTTTTTCTAGGTATACAGTAATAAAAAATTATGGTAAACTAGTATCACCGCACAACGGTGGGAAAACCGACCATTTAATTGTATAATATTAAAAATATTAAATTTATTTGTTTATTTTTTATAGTATAAATTCAATATTGAAAATTTGATGGTACTATTTATGATAAAAATGAACATAAATAAAAAAAATTAATCCAATTGATTGGTGCATGTAAATGAGACTGGTTCTAAAAATTTGTTATCGATATAAATATGAATCACTCATAAGCATATGTACACGTATATATTGTATCTCAAACAATAAATATACAGTTAATTTTAAGTTTCTTTGCAACTTCAAATCATTATTAGATTTTAAAAACAAAAGTCCACATCAAACAAATATTAACTCAAATCACATATTATTGTACTACATTACTTAAAAGAAATCACCTAGACTCGATGATTGTTCATATTTCCAACGAGCGACAGGCTCATGCTAAGATTTCAAGAGTAAAATTGTCCGTAAAAAATATATAATTTAAGCGATGCAAAATTCACATGGTTGAAATGTAGGTAGATGTATAAGTAAGAGCTACCATATTTCACATGAGTTTTTACTATTTCCAGACAAAGTTTGTATTTCTGGAGTTACATTTTTTTCCATCCGATGACAGAAACAACTGTATAGGTACTCAAATTTTGTTAGTTCTGTACCTTAACTCTTCCCACTTTGATGGTATCTTAGCATAATTAATATCATTCGAATATTTGACATTGATGAAACTGATATAACATTTGATCTCTTATAGCTATTGCAATAGACACTCAAAAAATAGTTAAACGGGGACAAGTGCAAAATTTGGTAAGGCTTTCCAGTATTTATTCACGGAATTGACATGGTTGTAGTTGAGTTTCATCTTTAAATTTGGAAAAGGATCGGCGAAAATGAGAAAAAACAAAAAACGGTGGATATATGGCGAATTTTGTTTTTTAATGTGTCAACCCTTCACCATTTGTGAAGGGTCACAATGTCCTTTCTTATTCTTTTAAGAAGCAAACTAATTTTCCTTGGACTTAACAACTACAAAACTAGTATTTCATCATGCAAATCGTCAGAAACAACAACCTGAACCGGGACGGAAGAAAATTGCTCTACAACTTCTTCAACATGCAAATTTTAACAATTTTACACTGCAATATTATCATGTCCATGAGACTTAAATGGAAATAAATTATCAGTTTGAAATCAAATACCTTCAATATTGCCTTCTTGGGTATTCCATTAGCAACGTGCTTATGGTTTGATACCAAAATACCTACATCATCATAAACAACAACAATTTTTTTGCAACCAATTGAAGGTTTGCATCCATTTCACCTTTAGGAAATCATGGATTTTGCCATCACAAGGATCATAAGTAGTCCCATCAACCTTAAAAATTCTAATGTACTATCCATCCATCTTCCAGTACCTAGTAGTCTAGCAGCTGACATTTGAGTAGTAGTCAACGTTCCTATCTTATCGGAACAAATCACGGTAATGCATCCCAAAGTCTCAACATTGAGCAGTTCTCTAACTAATGCATTTCTCTAAGCCATTTTTCTTGTGCCTAATGCCAAAACAAGTAAATATAAATCACAATCATGAACTAATACATTTTATCATTTCAGTTCAATTATATAGTAAACTTGAATAATAAAGTCATCCTATTTCCAGTTTAATTTTGCATATCAGAAACCCACAAGTGTTTGGTAACACCCACCAAACTTAGATAATGGAAAGATCATGCAAGATGCATGGAGCAAGTAAATAAATATAATGAAATGATTTTTCTTTTCTTTTCATAATAGGCATTTCTAATGAACTTGATGTAGCATTGAAATTCGATAAATGAAAGCACTATTTTTTTTTATTAATATTAAGTTTCTTTGGTTGTACGCAAGTGTTACTTTGCTCATATCTAAAACAATAATCTTTACAATAATCCGAGGTACTGTTCACATTATATTTTATAGTTAGACTTGTTCACTTAACACCTGATCATACTAAAATTACTTAATACTCTTCTGCACTAAGAAAAATACTCGTTTTGATATTGGATCCTACCATCATGTTCTTTGTTACTGTAATGCATTTTTGCACGTGTGCACGCTATACCTTACAATTGATAAACGGTCTCTATTCAGATATTTTACATCATTTAGGAGATGCATTCTTTGATTTTGCACCAACATATAACTCTAGCAACGTAAAGACAGAGCCCTTCCACTCATTGTGTGTATAAAACCAATGAATAAAGCTAGGTCATAGCTCTCTAGTTACTGTCGAAAAGGCTATTCTGACTGGAAATACGTGCACATGCATGAGACCACAAGAAAGCTAAATGAAGCACATTGTAATAACCCGGAAAATCCAAACCAATTTAAAATTTTATTTTAGCAATTTTAACGATTTTTGAATATTTAAAATGAATTATTTTAAATAATTACGACTAGAAATTTATTTTGATTAGAATTAGAATGGAAATATTTATTTGAATCGACGTTAGAATATAAATATTTATTTTAATTATAAATGGAATTGGAAATGGCGCGGTAGTTTGAAATTTCGATTTCAAATTTCAAATGAATGTACAAGATACAAAATAAACTGGATTTTAGCGAAACCAAAAATATTAGAATCTATTTGAAAATATCTTTCCAACGAATCTGAAAGATTGAAATTTCATAGCTGGAATAAAAAGTTATGCCCAATTGAAAATTCAGAATAGTCGCTATGGAATTTTAGCCCTTAAAAATAGCCATTTTGCAAACGACCTCCGTTTTCGATGAAACACTTTTGTTGGATTCAAAATGTCAAATTATTGCTAGATTCCAAAAATTGTAATTTTCTGAATCAATATATAAGCGTGGCAAAAAAAATGTGTTTTGACAGTTTCAGTCAATTTGGATCGACCTGAAAATGGCCATTTTTCAAACGGTCTCCAAATTTGACGAAATTAGTTTTGTTAGGACCATATCGTCAATACGAAGCTAGAAATAATTTTTCTGGAATTTTTAGGGTCCGTATGTGGCCCCGATAAATTGAAACATGCGTTCAAATTCAATATATTGATTTTAGCGAAAAATGATCGAAACAGCTGAACTGGCTTACGATACACATCCCATTATGTTCGGAATGTGGGTAATTAGCTAGGGGCGACAATCGTTGGGCCTCGTTTGGAGTTCAAAAGGAAAGTCAACCTTTTTGGAATAAAATAGAAAATAAATAATATATATATATATATATATATATATATATAAATTTTCATTAATACCCCTCTCCCTTGTCTTCTCCCTCCCGTCAGTTAATTTGAAGAAAAATAAAAAAAAGAAACGTGGTGACCTAGCCGCCACCACCCATCATCGGGGCCCCCCTAGAGACGCCGCACCGCCACCGCCATCTCCAGCAACCCTTTCCCCCCTCGTGCCTCTCTCTTCCTCCTCTTCTTCCCTCCAGCGCCCAATTCAAAAAACCCTAAACCCTCCCGCTGCCAAACCCAACCGCCACCCCCTTACTCAATTCCGACGCCAAGTCCTCCCCCCTCCCGCAGTAGCGCCGACGCTAAGACCCCCCCCCCCCCCGCGCTAGAAAAAAAACCTGTAAGTGTTCTCTCTATTTTATTTTATATTTTTCTTTTTTACTTATTTATTTTTATAGCCAATAGGAATTGATTTAAATTCAGATTTTAATGTAGGATGACTTAGATTTTTAATGTAGGAAAACTTTGGTTTTTAATTATAAAAAGTTATGATTTTTAATTCTAAAAAGTTATTATTTTTATGATAAAAAGTTAATATTTTTATACGTAAATAAGTTAAGAATTTTATACATAGAAAATGTAAGATTTTTATACATAGAAAATGTAAGATTTTTATACATAGAAAAAGTTTGATCTTTAACATAGAAAATGTTGGATCTTTAACGTAGGAAAGATTTGATTTTTATGTAGAGAAAGATTTAATTTTTATGTAGATAAAAATATAATTTTTATGTAGATAAAAATATAATTTTTATCGCATGTTTGAAATATTTTTATGAAGATAAAAATATGATTTATATTATATAAATCGTTATATAAAAATGTGACCATTTATATATGAAGAAGCGATAAAGATTTGATTTTTATAAATATGGTTTTAGAATAAAGATGAGATTTTTATCATCTTGAAAGCGAAGTAAAAATATGATTTTTATGATATGAATAGCGTTATAAAAATAGGATTTTTATCGTATAAAGGAAATATTTTTAGTAAGTTAAAAATATGATTTTTAACTAGAGTACGACATGAAAATATTTTTAGAAAGGTAAAAATAGGATTTTTAGCCTATGTACACTATTAATAAAATAGTCATGTTATGGAATAATTTTTAATTCGATAAAAATATGATTTTCAGATTATATATGCGATGAATAAAACACAGCGAAGATTTTCTACATAAGAAGAGTCGCGACGTTTGGTTTAGCTTCTACGTGAGAACTTCTCACTTTTATTTTATTTTCTAGTTAAAATATATACTAGGATGCAGACGGTGCTTAGCAGCACCCGACACCCGTTGTCCACAGACCATGGACGACTTGTTTGTTTGGTTTTGTTGTGAAAATTGATTGTGTGATGTGGAATGGAATAAAATATTTTATAGTTAAAAATATAATTTTTAACATGTATGAATAAAATAAATATTCATAAACAAATCATGCGATTTGTTTATGTACACTGATTTGACTGATATTAATTGGGACGATAAATTTTACACATCGCCCAACTGCACAAATAAAACCTGTATTTGATTGTTTTGAAACCCCACACGGGTATTGGGATGATATTGGACATACACTAATCCCAATAGTTAGTTGTATGTTAATCGATTGGTTGACAAGCTGTGTGAGCGTTGAATATTTGTATTTAATGCTTATGTAGTGTAGAATGCACTTTGGATGATGGTTGACTGTGTTGGGTTGTTGTTGTGTACATGTGTGTGTGAAATCCATATAAATCAAATTATATGGTAATTGACTGTGTCTGATTTCAGTTCAGAAAGGAATGAATATTTTAAAATAATGAATATTTTAAAGTAATATTTAGTAATGGATCAAAAATCTGATTTTGATGTCCGATTTGGTATGGATACAAAAATATTTAAATATATAAAGCCGTGTTGATTAGATTAACGCCATTTTAACGTGAACAATATTTATATCGATTTTATTCATTTTTATAATGAATATCGAAAAGGAATTGATTTCAAAAATCTAATGTTTTGAAAATATTATCATTTATAGATTAATGATATGGAATATTCAATTTTGATTTGAAATTGAATATGAAGTTGAAATCGTTTTTGAAACGAATTTACAATGGTTTATAAAATACGTTTTAAATGGAAATCAACAAAATATATTTTACATATATATAATATAATGACCTGAATAGAACGCGCCGCGCTGCGGCAGTTCGCGAATTTCGACCATTGATTTCGAACGAACATTACGGGAGATCCGACCATCGGATTCTCCTAAAACCGGAACCGTTGGGTTCGTATCGAAAAGAGCTTTCTAAAGAATATTAGAGATTTGAAATCTAACGGTTGGGTTTGGAATTATCTCCAAATCAAATTTGGAAAAGGTAGCTGTAAGTGCAGTTCGATGGCCGTTTATGGAAATCGACTGTACGGGCCTTGATAAAATTAATAAAAATATCAATAATTAGTGTAAAATCATAAGAAATGATTTGGAAAGAATTGGGATGGAAAATCCCATATTTGAAAAGATGAAAATAGATTTTTATTGAAATGAACTAGTTATTAACTAGAGTTATAATCCAATATTTTTAAATAAGTAAATTGGATTTGAAATGGTTTTAAAAATAACCAGGATTTCCAATATATGAATTGGAATGGATTTAAATCGAAATTATCTTCGGAATATTTCGATATTGGATTCCGTGATTATACGGATATTGTGGAGGAATTTGGAAGATATATATATATATATATATATATCGTTATTCCAATACGGTATTTGTTGATTCCAGAATTTGATATTGAATATAAGCCGATATATTTTCTATTTAGAGTCTTGTATTTAATATTAAATGTGATTTTGGGTTGTCGTGAATGGTATCTTTAATAATACTGTTCTTAGACCCAATGGAGTTAAGAAAATCAGAAACTAACTGGAGATTAGTTAAGTTGAATGGTTTCCAGGGTATTGATCTGATGTTGGTTTCGGCCTTCGGGGTTAATACTTAGGGAATTGTTCACTTGCTCATTTACGGTTAAAGGCTGATGGAATGGAACGTGATTTTGGGTTTGTCATGAACCGTGTTTTAAAGGACATTGGTTCTTTAACCCAGTTAAAGATAGGCATAAGATTTTGGGTTGTCGTGAATGGTATCTTTAATAATACTGTTCTTAGACCCAGTGAAGTTAAGAAATCAGAAACTAACTGGAGATTAGTTAAGTTGAATGGTTTCCTGGGTATTGATCTGATGTTAGTTTCGGCCTTCGAGGTTAATATTTAGGGAATTGTTCACTTGCTAATTTATGGTTAAAGGCTGATGGAATGGAATGTGATTTTGGGTTTTTCGTGAACCGTGTTTTAAAGGACATTGGTTCTTTAACCTAGTTAAAGATAGGAATAAGATTTTGGGTTGTCGTGAATGGTATCTTTAATAATACTGTTCTTAGACCCAATGGAGTTAAGAAAATAAGAAACTAACTAGAGATTAGTTAAGTTGAATGGTTTCCCGAGTATTAATCTGATGTTGGTTTCGGCCTTTGGGGTTAATACTTAGGGAATTGTTCACTTGCTAAAGGCTGACGGAATGGAATGTGATTTTGGGTTTATCGTGAACCGTATTTTAAATGACATTGGTTCTTTAACCTAGTTAAAGACAGGATATGATTTCCCAAGTTAAACAATCGTTAATATTGATTTTTGGGAAGATTAAAACCAAGTGGAGTTTTAATGCATCTTTAATTAGATTGAAATGATATCCAAAAGAGGATTAAAGAATAAATTTAAAGAATTTATCTTTGATAAAATTAATGGGAACCTTTCCCAAAGTATAAGACTATTTGAATAAAGGAATATTCTGGATTGGAATAAGGCGTATGTTGTGTTTTATAGCACTTGTTTATTATATACGCGAGTTATTCGGAAAGACCGGGTTTATCCCATTCTGAATAACTAATTCGATGATATATCGAGGATAAAGACGGTGGTTGAAGACCGGAGGTCTTCACATCGTTTGGATGATTATTGATGTCTTGATTGGGCTGTACACCCAAGACAAGGTAATAAGTGGTGATCGTCCAGACGTAGTTGGAGATCGACCGGATATGCGAGGACCTCTTCCGTAAATTGAACATATGGGGGAGGAATAAGGTACCTCCGGTTTCGTTCAGACCCAGAACGAATTTGTAAATGGATGTGTGTCTGACATCAGATTTCATTCTGTGTGATTGATATACATCGGTTGCATAGCGTGAATTGCCTGTGTGGCATGCTGAGATGCAAATGATCAAGACTTCTGTTGAAAAGCAGAGTCTTATGGTTGATGATCAAAGCACGTCTTTAATATAGCGTAGCTTTGTGTAACGTTAATTCGCGAGCCTCACACCCCGGTGTAAACCAGAAACGGAAGAGGACTGCCGGGAGAGCATGCGTTTCCTTCTAGCTAGGAGTGGTGTCAGTGGTTTTACACACCCTGACATTTTACTTATGTGGATGATTGATAGCGAGACGCCTCGGTTATATCAGTCGTTCCGGGGCCGATAGATGGTCTTTATACAGACCAGATTTACGCCCCATAGGGCGGGGAAACACGGTGTTCAGACATTTTAATCCACTCCGTGTGGACCGGCCCTGAAGACCTAAGGGTCTATGCGTTCTGATCCTGAGACATGGGCTAGATTGTCTCGAAGCAGTAAGGATGATCCCTTGCCTTGGTTCACTGATGGATATCCAACTTCCAATACGACATTTTGCGGTCTTAATTGTAAACCTATATATGGTGACATAGTTGTATGGGGCACTTATGCCGTCTATAATTGATACTTATGATTGAATTGTTTTGACACTATACACTTATAGTAATAATAAAACATGAAATTTCACGTACCAAGCATTCTTGGCTATTATAAGGTAAAAACTCTATCCTCCGGCTTGCGTTGCATTGTGTGATGGGACCTGAGTCTTATAATAGCTTCATTGTTTTTTATTTCGCATTGCGCTGTTGTTTTATGCACTCGTATTCTTGGGAGGAAACCCGTTTCGTGTTATACGGCGTTGTCCCTTGATTTACCTAACTTTAAAATAAAGATTAATAACTGTTTTAGTTCTCACACCAGTCACATGACTGACCTGGAGTTTATTGTTTTAACCTAAACTATGGGTGCCCCTATTTTCCACATGGGCAGCTAGTAGTTTTGGTTTTGCAGATTCATATTCACAGGATCCTGGTTTACAGTTGGAATGATATTCGGAAAGCTCTGTATCCGTATATTCCTTTCAGTTGTGTTTTGTATTATTTTTCCGCTGCTATGTATTTAAATGTAATTTAAATCTCTGATATTTTTCTTCTGTATATTATTCATGTGTACACTGGAATATTCTTGTATTTTGATGAAATTGTTGTAATAAGCGATGAAATGTTCTTCTGTTTGTGTTCTGATTTGTCGTGTTCTCAAAGTCAATCCGGGCTTTCCTTCACGGGGAAGTTCGGGTCGGTTCACACATACCATGCATTTAAATGGGAAGTTGTTCTCGCATATTTTATGCCCTGCTACAATGAATATAATCATAAGGTTTATAACTTTCTTAACTTAGCTCAAGTTTATAACTTGATAAGTCAGTTAAAAACTGAGCAAACTTGGTCATTTAACTTAGTTAAAAAATAAGTTGTTTTACTCTAGTGAAAACTGGGTTAAAATTCAGTTTCTAACTTATTCTCTTATAAAAACCCAAGTTAAAAAAATGATAGTTTTAACCGAGTTTAACTCAGTTTTGTACTGAACTCGGTTGAAAACCAAGTCTAACTAAGTTATTTACCACAACTAAAAACAAAATTTTAACTCGTTTTTTAAAAAGTTGGTTAAAACTCAGTTTAGAAGTAAGTTTTAGCATGAGATGAAACTCTGTTTTCAACCAAGTCAAGATGCCCATTTAGAATAGTAAAATTCAATATAAAAAATTAATTGATGTATATAGATAAAAAATATAATTATAAACTAATCCATTATACTAAAAGCATGAGAAATTTCAGTTGGAGACAATTACCTTTGTAAATTGGGCTTTAGGTAGAAATCTGAAAAGAAAAAGAAGATGGACGACGACTAAATGGCTAACGATTAACCAAATATAATTTATATAAGCCAAAATTTAAACCTAGATAAATTTTCATGCACCTAATAGAATGACGATTAACGAATATTTAGCGATTACTTGATAAAAAAGAGCGACATCGGGATGCTGTAGCAGTGGATTGACAATTGAGGCAGAAAAGTGGAGCTGTATTTAGAGCGGGTATTGGATCTGAGAAGATATACAAAGAATAAATAGGGAAAAACAGAAATATCGAAGAGATTACCTGATAAAAAAGAGCGACATCGGGATGCTGTAGCAGTGGATTGACGATTGAGGTGGCAAAGTGGAGCTGTATTTAGAGCGAATATTGGTTCTGAGAAGATATACAAAGAAGAAATGGGGAAAACAGAAATATCGAGAAGAATTAGGGATATGAAGAAGAAACAGGGATGACAATTGGTTTCGACAGAAAATCAAACGGAGAAGAAACAGGGTTACGTGAGAGAAAAAATCGAGGAAGGCGCAGTACTTTTTTTCTTCAGAGAAATTCATTTTGGGCAACTGACAGTAAGCAAACCTCCCTAACGGTCGGTTTGATAATTTAGGTTTACAGAAATAAGAAGATTAAGGTAGATAATTTGCCAAGGGTAATTTAGTAACATTATTATTTTCTATTAAGGGAGGGCTATCTTTTGTGATGCCCCCCTTAATAAATTTAATCTTTTTTGAAAAATAACCCCCCCTTAACCGAAATTGGAGTGTCAATAACAAACCCCATAGATAATACGTTTGTGCGTTGCGAGTGGAGAACCTTAGCAGGGTAGTTGTATGTAATATGTTTATTACTTAATTGTTTTTAATGAATAATAAGTATCCATAACATATCAAAATTAATTAATTAAATTGTAAAATTTTAAATTATTCGGACTCAATTAAAACCAACTTTTTAATGACGAGCACATTGATACGATCACAACATAAAATACTGCAACTTAAATGAACTTATTAGCTTAAGTTATTAATTTTAAAAAGAGAGAATTAGGATGGAGGAAAAACCTGAGAACAATGTAAGTCTGAAGAATACAAGTTTTAATATTTAGTCTGAAGGACAATAAAATGTTATATTCATATAACATCACGAAAATTTAATTCTATATTCATTTAGCATTTCACATATACAATGTTATTAAATAAATTGTTATGGTTCGAAATCACATTCGTTTTGCAGCATATAATAAGTTGATTCTTCCAATTCTTTGGACTCAGCCATAAATGCACACTTTTTTATGCCCAAACGAATATAAAAAAATCAGTTTGAATTAAAAACAGATGGTAATGGTTCGTTAAGTGACCATTTTTTAAGACTCAAAGTTTACAATAATTAACTGGTTTGTTTTCTATCGTTTGGAGCGATTTGGGTTGCTACATGAATGTAACACATACCATACATAGCATTATTAGAAGGATGTTTTTTTTACAGATCCCTATTAAGGTTTTAAATTAGACTCAGGTCCGGTCATAAACTTATTGTAAATTTAATCCTTATTTTCCGAAAATTCACTAAAAAAATAAAAACAAGAATTAAAAAATACGTAAATTCATATTTAAATTAAACATGCAGTCGACAAAAAATTCAGATAAAAAAACCATCAAACAAGGCATCAAAAATGAAAAAAACTGCAAAAAAACGAAACTGCAGTTAAATGCATAATAGTATGCATATATTTGAATTTTCCTTCATATGTCTGTGCAAGTATTCCATTCATGCATTGTTGTTTGTTTTTGTTGCATACCTCTGTGCAAGTATTGCATAATTCTTGCATTAAAATATGCAATAAATTCGTAGGCTAAATTTCACTTGAGTTTTCTTCATGCAAAACATGCATATATGTGTGCAAGTATTTCAAATAGTTGCACATATGTTTGCAAGTTTCAGTCCAGATTTTCAAGCCAAAACAGCTTATGCAACAGTTGCACATATGTATGCAACTATTGGTAATAGTTGCATACATATATGCAATTTTTTTTTAAAATTGCGTGGACTTCTGAGAATATTTCCAGAATTTAGATTTTTTTTTATATATATATGTCAACGCTATTTTTCGGCCAAAAAAACGAAAAAGACGGAAATTCAAAAATAGGGTACGGGTTTGAATGAAAACTTAGGGAGGGATGTGAGCCTAATTAGGTTTGGTTTTAGGGATATGTGCCTAATTTTCACTAATTAGAAATTTATAGTTGGAACATACCGAAATGCAAGTCTTTGTGAAATTATATTTTATATTTATATATGGATGCAACATGGTGTATATATTGTTAGAGTAACTTAATCGCCGTTTGTAAACAACGATGATGACTAAAATTACTATTATATTGGTAGTTTTGATTTTCTTTAGATCCAACATAATACTACTTGAACACGTATTTTTTTGTTCAAATATCCACTGAGATGATTTCATGCTACAAATTACTTATGGTTTTTTCACAAGGCCAACGAGTTTTTAAAGTGGTTCGTAACTCTTGTCTCTTTAAAATAAATAATGAGTACGAAATAGTACAGGAGATAGGCAGATTGCCTATCTGCTACAATCATTTCCTAGCCTTAGTTATATACTAACAATAAAAATCGCCATGCAGGACGAGAATCTGAAGTACAAATAGCTAGAAAGGCAAACAAAATCACAATCACACTAGCATTACACTATGAAACACACGTAAAAACACAATTTCCCAAGTCAGGCTGCACGCGGTCCCTTACAATCTCCATACAGGAAGAAAATCACTTGATCACTACCAACAATGAAGGCAACACAATGTCCACGATCAACAACTAGGAAGAACCAGTTCAACACCACACAATGATCAACAAGATTACGACCACTGCTCACTCTTATAGCTGCAAAACAGTCTCCTCTATACTTCTCTTGTACAATACAACATAGAATAATTACTTCCTTATAAGGTTAATCACAACACACAATCAACCTGAGGCAAACGACTTGTAGCATCCACTAATCACTTCAAACAACCATACAACCACAACCACCGTCGACAAGAAACCTCACCCAGCAAAAAAACCAGATCCAAATTCAAAAGACACTCAACAAGAAACACTGTTAAACATACCTAAACATCTAACCACAGAGCTTACCGAACACCAAAATTACACAAGTCGAATACTCACCGCTAAGACAATACTAGACAAATATAATAACTAACCAACCAAGCCCAACACACCACAAACACTTACAGAGGAGATCCAAAACAGCGAACCATGAGAGCACCACCAACACGTCTAAAAGTTCGATCCACACTGAATCCTAGCACAAGCGAAGCAGCTTCCTTTCAGTGATGACCAGACTCAGTGAAGTGAAAGCGAGAAAGCAAGATTGGAGAGTCGCGAGTAGTCGCTGCACTAAGGCAGGAGAAGTGACAACGAGCACTACCATTAGTAATAGAGGGGTACAAGGAAATGATGTGGAGAGGTGGTAGGAAGAGTCGACAAGAAAGTAAGTCGAGGACGAGGAAAAGCAGGAAATTAGATCTAGATCTAAGCTAGGTTAGGGGAGCAAACAACCACTAATGCGAAAGCTGGGAAGGTGGTAAGCGGATCTGGAAGACGAAAGGGAGGAGAGAGAGTAGCTACGATTAGAGATGGTAAAGGAATAAAGGAGGTGAGATAGGACGAAGAAAAAGTGGAGATATCCCAGTCACCATAGAAGTTGAAAGCTTGACCTCTCATGCACAAACTTATGAATTGTTGATTCTTTCAATTTGTTAGATTTAGTAAATGCATCTGTACGGAAAAAAATTAATATTACTGCAGAATTTTGACTTTTGAAAAATTAGTATACTGTCACCTTGACATATAATTTTATTATGGTATTATGTGCTGCAAAACTAATGTGATTTATTTACTTCATGCATCATACATAGTGTAAATTTAATGATTTTAAATGTTTGTTATGGTTGTCATTGCTTCTTCCACAAAGTTTATGGTTATTTTTAGTGTGGTGCTAAGAGCACCCCAATATGCTCTTCCTAATACCGCAACTAAAAAATACCACAAAATAATACATTCTCCTCTTCCTAATACCAAACAATTAAAAATAGGGGCTACCACCATATTTCTCTTATTTCTCCATCTCTGCCATTGCGTTCGAAAACCCTAAATTACATTCGATCATAAAAAACCTTCGTCTCTGATTTCAACCGACTCTGACTAACTTCGACTATATCTAAACAAACTTACCCAAATATAAATCACTATATGACGTTTTTAGGGTTTTTAGATCACTAAACAATTAAGAGATTACCGTACGAATTTGAATTTCCTGCAAGAAATGTGTAGAAGACAACAATTGATTATCAATAAGAGAGATTAGGGTTTTCAGATTAGGGCTGAATACGTAATTAATTCGGCAAATAATGGTTGAGTGAGAGATTAGAATGAAGAGGTAATGTGGTATTAGGAAGCATAGAAAATTTAATGAGTTTTACTTTTTTAATTGCGGTATTAGAAAGAACATATTGGGGTGCCCTTAGCACCACACTATTTTTATGTATATTATTATTGTTATTAAATTGTTATCATGCACAAATTTTGGCATTTAATTTATTTTAGGTAATTTTTATTCTAATCCACAATTTTAGTAAGTTAATCCATCCTATTTTATAGGATCGTTGACTTTTACTAAAATTTTAATTTTAATCAGTGTATCCTCCTAAAAAAACATACGTATTTTTCTTCTTCTCGGTCTTCTTCTTAGATTGTCATTGCTCTCTACTCTCCAATCACCATATAGTCTTATGTCATTTGTTGTTTTTCTGAACAGCTCTGTTGTTTATCCATTGTACATCTAACGTATTTTATATTTGTTACCTATTTCCTTCCAGTGAATACAATCTGTTGGCACCAACTTGGTATTTATGGCTTGTATTCTCTTTTACAACTCTTTCATCCACTTGTTGGATTTCGTGGACGTAGGATAATTCGACCCTGTAAGACACAGTAACATCAATGTTCATGCTTGACTGGGTAATCTCCTGATGATGTAACAAATGACTAAATATACATCCATGAGTTAACTAAGGATCGTTCCAAAAACTCACTGTAGCAGTTGTTAAAATCTCATACCTTAATTGTGATAATGCCGATCTCTATCAGTTTAACGATATTTTCCCATGTCTAACTGGCATTGTTTGGTAATAACTGCTACAAATCGTTCTACTTATAAGTAGTAAAAAGCTTATAGCTAAGTGGTGGAGGAATCAAACAATTTTATCAAACAAAAACATGGAATCTTTAAGTTAATCCACTAGTGGATTAATTTACAAAATAGTTGTGAGTTAACTTATTAAAGTAAAATAGTGGATTAACTTACTAAAAATGTGGATTAGAATAGTGGATTAACTTACAAAATAGTTGTGGGTTAACTTATTAAAGTAAAATAGTGGATTAACTTACTAAAAATGTGGATTAGAATAAAAATTACCTTTATTTTGTAACATTAATTTTGTAATGCTACATGAATATTGCATTATATTTTCGTAATGTTATATGAATATATCATTTTATTATTCTTTGGGTTAAATTTTAAAACTTGCGTCCTTCAATTTAGACTAAATATTTTTAGATAATTAAATGCCCAACCCATCATTTTCTTCCATTCTCCATAAGCCCACTGCCACGCATGAAAAATGAAAATGTTAATTTTTTTCATTGTGGAGCGGTACCTACCGTTTTCTTTGTAACGTGTAGGGTTGTTATGGTAATGGTTACCGTTACCGTACCGTTTTTGCTGGTAATTCAAAATTGCTTACTGCTACCGTTACCGATCAACTGTTATGCCGATAATTTGGTAACCGTTACACAGATAATAGTAAATTACCGTTTGTCCATCGAAATTTGTTCCTTGATATGTTTTTTGAACACAGTGTATCTTTATTATACTATATGAAGTGTTAGTTAATAAAAAAACATAAATGAGAAAGAAAATAAGTGCATTTGTAATTATTTCACCTTATTATTGTACTAAATTTAACCATTTATTTTGTTTTAAATGCATGTTATAAAGCACGTAAGATGCATATACATATTTTAAATTGACTGGTAAAATTATCATTGCCGTTGTTATTGAAGATTATCGATAATTTACCGTTAAAATTGGTAAATTTATCGTTACTATACCATTATAACTGGTATACCGATTTCAATAAAAAAAATGATTACCAGTCGATTGGTAACGGTATAGTAATGGTAAATTTATCGTTACCATAACAGCTTTAGCAACATGTTAAACTGACAACATATCTAAACGAAAGGAAAAGAAAAAAAAAAAAAAAACTTGTTCTTGCTAAGGTAATATACGATGGGGCATGATAAGTGGTAGGTTGACTTTTCTGTCACGATCCATTGAAATCCAACTTTTAATCGTACAGATTACAAAAAAAAATATAAAAATATAAAAATAAAAATAAAAAACTATGGAAACCACCACAAGAAATAAAATAAACGATGCACTCCACGAGATTAATTGATCGTTTAATTAACAACAAAACTATAGAACCCAAAATTAAGCTAAAAATGGTGCGGCGGCAACGTCGAAAACATTATGTGAATTGCATTCCTCAATCCAACGTCTATTTTCATTTCCGTACAAACACGCATCTGTTTAGTTTGGACCTTCTAGCACTGCTCTCTTCTTAATACAATGTATAAAACTGAAAATTTTATTTAATAATGTTTGTTTTTCTAATTTTTTTATGAATTCCCATATTTAACGAATCCCAATTTGTTTGGGATTTACGGTTTAGTTGTTGTTGTTGTATAATGTTTAACAATATTTCTCATCTCATTACCATCAGCATTAGAGATTAGAAACTGAATTAAAATTTTAATTTTCTACTTGGTGTTTAGTTAAATCAAAAGCAAATGACCATGGGAGACGCTGTTAGTCTCTTTCTGGACGATATCTACAGCCTCCTGATTAATGGCGTTTTTCTGAGCAAAACAAGATAAGCACTGAATCCCTCTTAAAACCAAAACCACAAATTTTCACTTTCATATTTTGTTGTCTTCACCTAAAACCTTCCCAAACTTTCTAGAATTTGAAGCTTCAGGTCTCCCTCCAAAATCAGATCCCCCATATAAAATCAATATGAGATCTTCTCATCACCAACACACTAATCATTATCTGCATGGCGTCTACTCTCTTTCTCTCTCCTATCAGATCAACTCCACGTTCTTTTCTCAACTCCTTCAAGTCAAGTAACAAGCAAACCCTGATCAATTCCAAACTGAAATTTTCTGTCCAAAATCAAGATGAAGAAGTATTGAAACAGCAACAACATTCCAGTTCCGTTACAGTGATCACCGACGAAAAAGAAACCAACCACGTGCTAGAAGAAGAGGAGAGCAACAGTCAGCAAGAGGCGGACTGGAAAACGGATGAGGAATTTAAGAAATTCATGGGGAATCCGTCCATTGAGGCTGCAATTAAGCTGGAGAAGAAAAGGACTGATAGAAAACTCAAAGAACTTGATAGGGAAGTCGATGGAGACAATCCAATTGTTGGGTTTTTTAAAAAGAGTGTTAAAGATAGGTTGCAAATGGAGAAGGAGAGATTGGAGAAAGCTGAGGAGAAATTCAAGGCACTGGACCTAAACAAGGTATAACGTTGTTTTTCTTTCAGTGAATAAATGTTATTACTGTTTCCTAAAATATCAATGTACAAGTTCATCTTGTAATATGCACAGCTAAAGAGCTGTTTTGGATATGATACATTTTTTGCGGTGGATGTTCGGAGATTTGGAGATGGTGGGATATTTGTAGGGAATTTGAGGAAACCAATTGAAGAAGTGATGCCCAAACTGGAAAAGAAACTTGCGGAGGCAGCTGGAAGAGATGTGGTTCTTTGGTTTATGGAGGAGAAGAACGATGACATTACAAAGCAGGTAACATGAATAATTTTTAACTTTGATAATGTGCAAATTTTGTACTTGATATATTATAGTATGTGAACTGCTATATTTTTATTGCATTATTTTTTACAGGATTAACCAGATTTGCCTTAGTTAACCAAAAAAAAAAAAGAGTAGCTTAATATGAGTTATGGATAATGCGCTATGAGCATTTTCTTGTTGATTAAAGATAGTTGTTCATCCTATCATCTTCTGTATATCCCAAAAACTTGTAAATTACTACATATAGTGATGATATCCTAAAATAAATTCACTCAAATTTACACTTATTAAGGCAGGTAAAAGATAATGCCACCCAATCGAATATTTTATTCATCTATTGATTATCATTATTATTATTTATTTTATTATTTTGGGTTCATATTATGTCATTCGTGAATTCGCTGTATAGCCACTAAATGCATTGTTCAAAATGATACCGAAACTTATAATCTAACTCACTGACAGCGTGCAGTGGTGGAATGTTAGAATTTTTCGATTTCAAAATGTATGTCTTCCATCTCACGACAAATTTTTTAGTTGATTTTTTTTACGGAAACATATCACTGTGTTACATTTTATTTCATATGTCAGGTTTGCATGGTGCAACCCAAATCTGAAATGGATCTTCAATTTGAGTTAACCAACTTGAGTAATCCATGGGGATACGTTTGTGCAGTTCTTTTAGGTGTTGCCACTTTTGGAACAATTGCTTTGATGAGCGGATTTTTTCTTAAACCTGGTGCTACCATTGACGATTACATAGCTGATGTTCTCCCTTTATTTGGAGGTTTCATCTCAATTTTAGGCGTGTCTGAGGTTTGTACTGAACACTTACTTGCTCATATCACAACATATATGTTGAGGCATTTTTAGCTCCACAGCAATCTGCCTTGAATACTAGAAATGTTCCTGGTTGATTATTTTATTCACGAAATAAATTTGAGTCCTTTTAAGTTCAAAGTAATCGCACGATATGCATATGCTAGATGCATATTAGTTACTGCTATAATTCAATTGTATTCCTTAGCGCTTGAAGCTGTATGTTTAAGGTGCCAATAATTTTTGAGTTTTTTTTCTTTCTTTCAGATTGCAACAAGAGTAACTGCAGCACGGTATGGTGTCAAATTAAGCCCATCATTTTTGCTGCCATCTAATTGGACTGGGTGCATAGGTGTTATCAATAATTATGAGTCATTATTACCAAACAAGAAAGCACTCTTTGATATTCCAGTTGCTCGAACAGCTAGTGCTTATTTGACTTCATTAGCCCTTGCAGTCACTGCATTTGTTTCCGATGGAAGTTTCAATGGAGGCGATAATGCATTGTAAGGAGTGTGGATTTTATGTTTTTACAGCTACTTTCGATACTGAAATTTTTAACTGTACATGGTTGCATTTCAATCTCTGATCAAGTATTCCTTGGCATTATGCATCAAATGCATGTCTGCTATAATTTCTTCTTGAAACAACCAAGAATATCATTTTTGAACATTATCAACATTAGTTTGAACTTTGAACATGTACATGCACACACATATAGATGCACATGCACACATATATGCACACATTTATATGCACATACATCAACATAGAGATTTACATACCTACACATGCATGCACATGTTTGGAGTGAGTATTCCAATGAGGGTTGTGTTATCATGTGCCCATGTTTAAGTATATCATTTATTTACTAGAAGACAACCAAAAATATTTAAAAAAAAAAATCTATGTTGTCCTTACATTAGAAATTATAACAGGTAAAATTTAGAAAGGCTATTTGGGTAATTTAACAATCTTAGGGCACATGTTAACATTTTTCTTTCAGTAATCAGTGCGAAGAGTACATGTGAATAACCTTTTATACATTTTTCTCTCTTTTGGCAATTTAGTTTTCTTATAGCCTTTAATCCACATCTTTCATGGTTTTGCATTAAATTGTGTTTTAATTTCTTCTCTGCAGATTTATAAGGCCTCAATTTTTCTATAATAACCCATTGTTTTCTTTCATTCAATTGGTGGTTGGCCCATATGCTGATGATTTAGGAAATGTTCTTCCAAACGCTGTTGAAGGAGTAGGAGTGCCAGTTGATCCTCTTGCTTTTGCTGGGCTTTTAGGTTCGTTTCTCATTAAATATTCCCGTAATTTATGTACTCATGTTACTTAACTTATTCAATGTGTGCATTCAATCTTCGGTGTATATTTAGAAATTAAATCTGATCAATGCTGATTTTTAATCCAGGAATGGTTGTAACATCTTTGAATCTTCTACCATGTGGAAGACTAGAAGGTGGCCGTATAGCTCAGGCCCTTTTTGGTCGAAATACAGCCGCCATTCTTTCATTCATCACTTCTCTTCTACTTGGAATTGGAGGACTTAGTGGCAGTGTCCTTTGTTTGGCATGGGGTTTGTTCGCAACTTTCTTTAGGGGTGGAGAAGAAATACCCGCAAGAGACGAAATCACCCCTATAGAAGACGATCGGTACGCTTGGGGTTTTGTTCTGTTTCTTATATGTTTCTTAACTCTCTTCCCAAATGGTGGGGGCACTTTCTCTAGTTCCTTCTTGAATCCTCCTTTCTTTAGAGGGGGCATTTGAACCAATGCTAGTCTTAGAATGTGTATATTATCATGTATATAACATTACAATGTTGTATCTTTTGCTAAAAATGAGTAGAATTTTGTTTATCTTAATTGTTAGTTTGTCTATTGATTTTTCCTTTCGGTTTCGTGTATTGACTTGCACTTAGTATGGTTCTCATGCAAAAAAGGCCAAACTTGGTCTGGAAATGGTAAGAAAAAAGCCATGTTGCTTGAAGGAACAGAAAATGTAATGCTCGTAATCTTGTGCGCAATGTATAAATAAATGGAACTTATTTTGGCTCATTTGAATATGCTTCTAGTTTTTTTTACATGTGTATCCATTTATTTCAGACCACAGGATGTAAATCACAGTCAACATCTACCATCCATCCCCTTTTGTCTTCAGCGTTTCCCATCTGAATATCTGTAAGCGACTTGTATAACCTTTGAGCTACCGTATTGGCTCCAGTTTTGTATTTGAACCTGAAATCCGCATATATATTGTAATCAGTTTTAGACCATTGCAGACCAATTTGTAATAGGTTTACTTATACTGAAAGTATGTTTTTCAATCGTACACATGTTAGATCATGAACTATTTCAATCATAAAATCACAAAAATGTTAGCCAAAAAAAAAAAAAAAAAAGAAAAAAAGAAGAAAGTCGAGTATAAGCATAAAAATTACCCTTGTCCCTGAAAAGTAACACCGCCTACAGGGGCAACTACCACAGCAGTTCCAGTGCAGAACACTTCTTCAGCATCCTTTAAATCCTCAATGGAAACAAGTCTTTCTTCAACCTGATACCCAAAATCTTGAGCAATTTCAATGATGCTTCTACGCGTAACTCCATTAAGAATAGTTCCCCGTGTCATTGGCGTTGCAATAACATCCTTCTACATAAAAAAGAATGCATGTCTCAGGTTCTAATCCTGCATTCAATTAATTCATTTAAGTTGCTGAATGTTGAAATACCTTGACGATAAATATATTGCAAGAAGAAGCTTCCTCCAAGTAAAATTTATCCACGGAATCAACGTATAACACATCTGCATATCCTTTGCTCTTAGCTTCAATCTGTGCCTTCAAAACCTTTGTCATACAAAACAAATGCATGCATTAATTTTTATTTATCGGTTCACAGTTTTATATAACCGCCGGATCACCAAAACATTATGTACCGGTGCGTAATTAGTAATTGTTTTGACTCCACCGGTGCCTCCACGACATGATCTATGAACCGTATCTTGTAAAAGCAACTCAATAGGTGCCAGACCCTCCTGCATAAATACCAAAATAGCAAAAAACTGATCATAAATTCGTTCAATAATGTGTTAACCAAATGAGAAATGTAATAAATAATTCTTGCCTTGAAGTATAATCCCACTGGGGATGAATAGACTAAAAATGTATATTCTGGTGCGGGTGCCAAGCCTAAGATCGGTCCACTTCCCATTAGCAGTGGTCTCACATATAGGGCTCCCTTCCCTGTTGGTGGGATCTGTATATATTTAACAGAACACTTCATTTTTCTGTGCTATGTCACAATATGAAGGTTTTAACTTCTAAGTACATACCCAGCGCTTATTCGCTATCACAGTTTGCTTAACGGCATCAACAAACTGATCAATTGACGGTGAAGGCATGCACATTCTCTCTGCACCTAGCTGCATTCTTGCTGCATTTTCTTGAGGCCTGAAGAGCAAGAAGCCATTACCCTCTTTCTTCCTATAGGCTTTTAAGCCTTCGTACAAACCCTGAAAAAAAAAATTGGTTTTTAATGCATGCATTTGTAGATGAATAATGAATTAACCTTTGATGTAGAGTGGTAAATTTACCTGTCCGTAGTTTAAGACTCCTGCAGAAGGACTTAATTTGAGGTCCTCATATCGAACGAGCTTACCAGGCCGGAATTCTTCACCGAGAGCACATTTCGTCATGTACATATGATCAGTTTCGACTATACTGAATCCTAACTTGTCCCAATCCACTTTTTCACTGCTTTTCCTACATTATCTTTTTGCCATTTACTATCACTATTGCATTTATTTATACATACAAAGAACAATAAGGATGATGTTGTATTTTGACATCCTTTTTTAACCATTTCTTTGTTAGCAGCTACCTTAAAGTACACGTATTTACCTGAAGGAATCATTTATTGGTTGTGGAGAAGAAGAGGGTGGAGGAACTGAAGAGCAACTTCTAGTATGATGCTACACAATGACAATAATAGCTTCATTTCAGATGAATCAGTTTACTTGCATTTATGATCAAACACAAAATATAACTCAATTTCAGCTTACTCTGATGTTGCAACTGCTTGTAAACTTGGATCTTGAGTAACCAATGGCTTGTTTTATCCACATGATTCGGCGAACTAAACAAAAAACGAGCGGCTATTGAATGAAAAAATTAAGTGTGCAATCTATGAAGATTAACAAAATGATCCAGAGCGGAATATTAATAGAAAGCAGAAGAAACAGGGAGAAGTGAAGAAAGAAGAAACAAAAGATAACACTGGTCTATAGTTATAGCTGTCAAATGTATGTTTTCTTCAATTTGTATTGTTATTTACAAGATGGGAGCATGATTTGGAATTACTCCTATTCATGTCAAGGTGCACAACTGCATGACTGTTGTCTAATAAGATAACATTTTTTAGTTCAATTTTTATTTAGTCTCAAGGCCCGGATAATAATATCTAATGTTTGAGTCCACATTAGCAGTCAGAGTATCTGCATTCGGTTTAATTTCTATCTGATTGAACCATATTTTGCACGTTTAAAATAAAAAAATAAAGGAAAAAGAAAAATGGCTAGCTAGGTAAAACTGATCCGCGCAGTCAAATTAACTAGCATTATCTTTTTCCACAATGTGTGGAATCAAGATTTAACAAAACAGTTGTAGGTATCAGTATTTTTGAATAAGTTATTTATTATTCTTTTGTAGTGCAATTTTCTTTTTCTTTAATAAGCTGAACAGCTGATACGATTGATATCTCAAGGCCTTTTGGGCGTATATGATATTCTGCTGCTACAGAAAGATATGTGTTACATTGATCATTGCATTGGTAAATATAAATATAAATATGAAACGCCGTTAACCCCTCCCATGCATTTATCTTTCTCAATCGTTCCACATTACTTCTTTCACTGACTTATTTAAATATAAATGGATTATTGAAATCAGAAGTTTATTAGGATGCTGTACTGTTCGATGTGTTATTAAATGCTGATCTGGATAAGTTCTCATGATAATTTAGGTCCTTTATGAAATATGAAGTTAGCATTTTTTAAATATGAATATAAATATGAAGTTGGCATTATTTTTAATTCAAAAATGTTGATATGACAAAAACAGTTTACACCAGAGACAAGAAAATAGGAGGTCCATCCCCTGAATTACACGAATACCCCTCCGAATTCAATGCATACCACCGCTGAATTCCGGATTTGCCCCTATTTCTTACTTTTTAACAAAAAAAAATTCGGATGTTGCAGCATAACTCTTTTTAATTAGGTTTTTTTTGAAATAAGTTCTCATGATAATTTAGGTAAGAAAAGTGATCCAGAGCATAATTGCATCAAATATTGCCAGTTAACAAACTTAATCATAGAAGTTAACGAGTACTCAACCTAACCTAAAACAAGAAAGCAAATATATTATCCTACTTACGTGTATTTCTGTTTATTTGTAGAATTGCATCAAATTTCACATTCACTCTACAAGAATTATATTTGTAATCATGCATCTCATTCATTTAAATCAACGGTGTTGAAGGAAATCGTGTGAGATGGAGGAAAGAAGAAAGTAAATCCAAATATATTATCCTATTCCTACTTACGTGTCCATAAGTACATACCAGAAGGTAGTGGAAAATCGACAAATGTAACTAAGATAATGTACTGCACCTGAGGAAAACAGCATAAGAACGTACCTTCACATTGATTCATTTATATGCAGCACAAAAGCAACTGAAATTTGGCCGTCTATATATACACATATATGTATATTGTAGATGTACGTATACATAAATATACAGTATACACATTAATCTGAACACGTACATGCATGCTGTTATAGGAAAATAAAAATTAACTGTACTACATGCATGCTTATCCTTTTGGATTCAGAAGCGTTCTTATCCAGGAAGATAAGATCCACATAAGATCACCGAATTAACAGCTCATTTTGATAAACATGGAAGCAAATTTCAATTGTGTTATGGCAAATGGGGCCTAAAGGAGTTACAATTTCAGACGTTAATTATTTGACCAACCGAGAGAAAAACAACGTGAGTTTTTTGAAGAGGCTGTAGATTTTAGAAACCGTGCATTTGCAAAATATTTATATATGTTGAATCCAGATTGTGAACTGTGAACATGATTAAAAACTCTAATGATCTCTTTTTCTATGGAGGTTAACACGTTTGAGTGCACAAAGTATCCCAATCTATCTTTAATCAAAATTTCATATACTTGCAATCTTGAACTTAACACTCGCCTTCTTTATTGTCATTTATTTGAAAATTTACATCAACAATTCTCCATCAAAATTTTAGACAAAATTCATTTTGTCATATATGTTTATAGAAAAATGTATGCATCAATATAAATGTCTTACGAACTAATAACCTTTAAAATTATATCACGATGAGGTGGTTAACTAAATATTAAACCATCGATTTTATAAGATATATTGGATGTGTTAATGCACATTCGTTTTTAGAATATTGAGACAAAATGTAAACTCAAACCGTGAATTTTCCATTGGTTAGTATCTTGGTTTAATGATATTTCCTTAGAGACAAAGTCATAGTCTTGCAAAATGCGACACCACATTCAATGCAATGATATATGTAAATTTATCAGAAGTGCTAGCAATATATCTGCCATGAACTTATTAAGTACTAAGCACTACATCCTCTCACTGTCGCTATAGAAACAAACACTTTGGAATATATGATAATAGTTAGTTGCTTGGACTAAATAATACAACACTTCCGATCACAAGCTTTTTAAATGCTCTGCTCATTTGACTAAAGATAATAAATTTCTTTGTTATGTTGGATTGAGTTTTCTTCATGGTTGTTGTATTGTATAGACTTTAAACTTATCCTTATGATTTTTTTTATCGCTAAGTTCCTTGCTAATTCTTAATAAATGGATCTTCCAATTTTGGTCGTCGGACCTTACAAAATCTATGGTAATTCCTCCATTAGTGAGCATTTGCCTAATCAAATTATGTCTTACGCCAATATGTCTAGATTTATAATTATAGATTTTGATTGTATGCTTGTCATAATGTCGCTTGACTATCACAATACATCGATATTGGCGGCACTTGTTTTGGCATATAAGAATTTCCAATGATAAGTTTCTTAATCATTCCACTTTTTAGAAGGAAGAAGCCAATGCTATGAGTTCAGCAAGTATTGTAACAACCCACACTTTTATAAGCACGAATTTTGACAAAAATCGAAATTCAAACTCATCCAAGCAGAATCGTGTTGATTTGGTATCTGCAATAATGACCTTGAGTATAATCAGATTATAAAAGCTAGCTCACAATGAAACAAAATAGAATAATAAGTATCGACTATGACAACTAACTTAAAAGTGAATCACCACATTAATACTGAGCATAAGAGAGCAAGAACAGAAAACTAAACACGACCACTTCCACGGACCGGTTTCCCTAGGGTAAAAACAAGATTTGTTATAATGAGAAGGTCAAAACAATAGGTCATGATGAGTAGAAAATGTATAGAACTATTCATAATATATAAATATGTCTCATTTGGTTTTAACTGAATTATGTGTCTTACAAGGCCAGTGATTCTTGTCTAACCTCCTAATGGTACGCATAATGATTAACTACCACACCCCAAGGTAGCACTCTTCTCCAAGATAGGTTATTAAATCCTCAGATAGAACCTTTTATGAACATGAATCCTTTAGACCACCCTACAAACCATTAACTAGGAGGCGGACCTTCTAACCACTTAATACCTCACTCAATACTCAAAAAAGGCAGGTTCCATAGCCATTTATGATCTCATTCAAAATGTAATATATAATAAATAAATACATGTATGTATGTACACAAATATATATATATATATATATATATATATATATATATATATATATATATATATATGTGTGTGTGTGTGTGTGTGTGTGTGTGTGTAGTGGATTCCAACGACCACTTAAGGTCTTTTTCAAAATAAAAAGTGTATAAATAAGGCGGATGTCATGATCACTTGAGACTTTGACAGGTACGTAGTTCCCTAAAACATTGTTATGGATTAGAAGACACTAGCTACTAAGTCCTTTAACTACTAATTAAGGCTTACGTCATTCACATATCTCAGCCCCATATATGGCATCCACTTAGGACTTACAAGATAGATATACAACAACTCGTCATTCTAGATCTTCCCGCGGTAGGCCCCAATATTACTATCTAGCTGACCTTATTGGATAATCTTCGAGATACTTAATAATTTCGGCGGGATAGCCAGACCTTTGATACCTCAGCAGCCGCCATTTAATATATTATCTCGAAGCAGACTCAAACCGGCCACTTAATACCTAAAGGCAGCAGACCCTTCCAAAGATTATCTAATTCGTACCAAATTAGCCATTTAATGCTTTTTATTGGAAAAGGGAGAGTCCTTCAATCACTTAAGACCTAACTAGGGCAGACCCTATGACTCTACCTGTACTCCTTGAAACCCTAAGGAAAGGGACAGACCTGACTACTATATGTACTCCTCAAAATTAATTTTGAGAAAGGGGAGAGTCTGGCTACCACCCGTATTCCCTAGGTTAAATCCTAAGGAAAGGGATGAATGCAATCACTTAATACTTACAAAAGGAGGATCACAAAAATAATTAAGACCTTATTCCTAAAGCAGACTACAATATTATTGCCTATTAGGTTCCTTCTTACGGAAGGGAAGCGGACCCTTCGCCCACATAAGACCTCAAAACTTTTAGTAAACCATTAAGAGCATTTCTCACCATGATATAGTAGTTGTTACGGGTTTTTATGATCAATGATATCTCACATCGATTGTACGTACATCTAACTGTTAGAAAGTATAAACTTCTATTGGATTACTCAATTGACCTCGCATCATTAACCTACTAAGTCCAATCGTATATTAAATTCCTAGAAATAAATCGGTTATAAGATAAGATTGATATTTCTAAGATAAGGTTTATAATTCTAAGATGATTATTAGATTTAGTATTATTATGATAATTCTATCCAAATTCCTCATTTAAATTAATTATCATAACAACCATATGTCATCAATGACTATAATGGTCATTTTTCTTAAGGCAATAGACAATACAATTAATGCTAATAATATCAGTCCCATTAATTTTCATTCATTACTACTAATTATGGCTCATTAATTATCTCCAAATTTATTATAATATTAATTGCCCATTAATTTGAGTTAGACTATTAATCCTTATTTATCTTAACTGCAACAGTTTCAAATTCTGTATTTAATTTTTCACATTTAATACCCGTAAACCCAAGGTCAAAATAATTAATTCTCCATTTATTGCAGGTATACTAGTTAATACCTATAATCAATGAAGGACATTTCAGGTTCAAACCAAACCTAATTACCTAAACGTCTATTTAATAATGATGACTTGTGTTAATTACGTAAAATTTGGACGGATAAAGTATTAAGATAAATTTTAAGGTAATAATTAATTATTTACTCTTTTAAATTTAAGTAATTCACGTTCTAGTCCATGTTAATAACTATAACAATCTTTCTTTGTTCTGACTTTCTGAAATTCAACTTTCATTATAAAATATCTTTTGCTATAACTTCCATAAATTTTCCCGAACACTTAAAAAGGAAAGAAGCTTATTTAAAATTACACGGAAGGAGTTTTCTTTTATTTGAAATAGATAGTGAAAATTTTGCACAAAACACATAAATTTACACATCTCTTCCTTATATTTACGCGCATATTTCTTATAATTTCAAACATGGTTTTCTATGAAAAGGAAAAATAGGGTAATTTATAAAAATTAAGCAAATATCCTTAAACAAACCAAAATACAAATAGATATAAACTAAAAAGGGAAATTTACATAGATTGTATTTTTACACCTATTTTTATACATTTGGAATACAACAATAAACAACTATTTCAATATCTTTTAGGGATTGATTTACAGATTTAGGTGCAAACACTAATCATAAGATACAAAAAGGATTGTAGTTAAGATTTAGATATTTTACTTAAAAGCCAACAATTTCAATTATCATATTTATGCATATAAATTTAAAATATACCAATGAAAAAGATATGATATTGCTTTGCCAAAAAAAAAAATTAATATTATAAGCAGCATATAAGTTTCTCACTCACCTTCAATGTATTCCCAAATCTCAGATGTTAATTACATCTTTTAGGTTTCATTTTCAAATCTTTGCAGGTTTATATAATATGTATAAAAATGAGAGATATACATATTAAAATATGTAGATGTAACACCCCTAAGTCCCACATCGTGGAAGGCTGTGTGAAGTGGGTACTTATATAGTAGAGCCCATCTCTTACTAAAACCAAGCCTTTTGAGGAACAAAACCCTACACCTATGCGGTGGCTAAGTTGGGGACAATATCTTGCATGAACGGAGGTGCAAATTGTTACAGTGGTAATAAAGCCAATACCCAGCCGGAATTGTGGCTCCTATGTGGACCACAGCGCCTGGGTGAGGTGTTTGTGAGCCAACGGGGACGTTGGGCTCTGTAGGAGGGGAGAATGTAACACCCCTAAGTCCCACATCGTGGAAGGCTGTGTGAAGTGGGTACTTATACGGTGGCTGTAGGAGGGGAGAATGTAACACCCCTAAGTCCCACATCGTGGAAGCCCATCTCTTACTAACACCAAGACATTTTGAAGAACAAAACCCCACACCTATACGGTGGCTAAGTTGGGGACAATATCTTGCGTGAACGGAGGTGCTGATTGTTACAGTAGATCTAGATAAATAATTGAGTCTGGGAAAGAAATTAAGAATAACAATCTAATTTTTATTTTTATTTTACCTTACATGCAAAATCTATCTTTATTAATAGATCTAGATCCATTCCCTTTAATTCTTGTTATTTGAATTGAAACCTATTTTATTTAAGAAAGTTTGGAAGATGTTAGAGAAATGGAAATGACTGAGCTTTACTGCTGCCTTTCGAAAATATCGAAATCGATACGGGGTCCAGGCCTTTATTTATAGATATTGAAATGACCATAAATCGTCAGATTCAAGTCCACAAAAGTTCATCTTTTATAAAATACTCTTCAAAAACCCTAGCTGCCACTGGTAATTACCATATACTATTAAACATTGAAATAACTAAGTGGTCGATGTTGCGATCGACTGCTCGGTCGACCCGGCTCCAGTAGGGCCAGTGGTTTGATGAAGGAATTATTGTATATACGTTATTATTTTTCTGCTTGTATTCATTTTTCGTCCATATCTAATTTATATGGACTTCGTTTACGAGGTTTTCAGTATGAAAGTTGATCAGAATTCAGTTATGGACGCGACGACTCAAGTTTCATGATCAGTTTCATTGTTTGCTCAAATTTCATTATTGAAATCTAATTCATAAACTAATTTAACTAAATCTAGATTTCGAGGTGTTACATTTTTTCCTCTTAAAAGTTAATTCGTCCTGAAATTTTACAATTGACTAAGTCATGGTGTTAGCACCTAATTATTATAAACTACACAACTACTTTTGCAATGAAACTTGCACATGTGTTGTGTACATAATGAGTCAGAGAAATAAAATAGGCATGCATAATGATTTTAAATCGGATCTTCATATATGAATGTACTTTATTTTCAAAATATTTCTTAAAACATAATGCAAGCATCCTAAAATATACTGATAATTCTACATGTATGCAGCTTTTGAAAAGCATTTTCCAACCAAAAGCTTAACAACATTACGAATATAGTATGAAGCAACTAATTTTTCATCCAGATCCTAACATATGAAACGGTAACACATCTAAAATCTTTTTCTAATTATTTTCTTATGCCGAAAAGGAATGCTATTGGAGAATTTAACATCCTTACCATTTTTAAATTTTCTAGATCTCGCTATACAGAGAGATTTACCTCGTCTGTCATGAAATACTCCATATGTAAACTGCATAAAATTAAGCTCTAGAATGTATGTGAATTCAATAATAACTTACGTGCATCTTCGACAAGGTATGGAAATAATATTTCCATGGATAAAATAGTCTTTTTTTGTTATATTTAGCATTTTAAATGTATCACTGTCCATAGTGCACCGCTAAAATCGCAGAAAACCAATTTCTAATCATCTTCCCAATGCTTCACGTGTGACCTTAAAATCACGATTTCCGAAAGAATAAAATTTTACTTCTTAAAATTACATGTTTATTTTGGAAAAAATAGTTTAAAACGAATAAATGCTCATTAAAAAATATTAATATAAAATCTTAAAATATTTTTTTATTTATTTTTCAAAATATAGGGAAAAGGTTTCTAAAAGTATTCCTTAAAAATTTAGATGATTCAGGTTATAATTTGAAATAAACAGGAGTCAGTTATGCGAAAAATGCGCAAACCAAATTTAAATAATCCTACATGAAAATTAATTTTTGTCTTTTAAGGAACAAATGAAAATAATTACCCTTGACTAAAATGACCCTTAACCTTCTTTTGTTAAGATTTACTGTTCAAAGATCAAATTTCTCCAATTTTGCAATTACTATTAGTTAGATTTAAATTATGAAATTCCACATCTGATTTATATTATAAATAAGTGTGAATGACATGCACAACATCTCCAAAAGTTAATAATCGCGTAACATCATCGTACTATTTTACAAGGACATCCAATAAAGTAACAATCATGTGACGACCGCCCATAACCCCCGCACTATATATAAGAGGAATAATGCACCGAAAGGTGTGCAAGGCAGCTATTGACTATCATCAAGGTATGTTACATAAGCGGAACCTGTCATAAACTCACAGCACAAGGATAAAACATAATAGAACATATACAACAGGTAGTGATAGTGAAGTAGAAAACACTAAATTTTCATGACAACTAGAAAGTACTTCCCATACACGAGGATAACATCTATAGTGTTTGTACAAATAGCCTCACAACAGCACTAAGAGAAATAACAAACAACGGAAATCCAATTATTAGATAGTAGTAAAACTAGTACGTGAGCCTCCTGCTTGCTATCGATCAGCATCATCGTCCTTACTAAAGCATCACCTGTCACCTACTACTCAGTTTGCTCATCCACAACCAGATGAACAACCCCAGGTAATAAGAGGAAACATAAAAACCTTGAGTCAGACAACAGTCTGAATTAGTGAGCGATAAAACAACTAACAAACTTCATCAATAAAGCATATGAGAATGGGTAAATAAACGAACTAGTCCACCCAGCTCTAGAGAAGAACTTACACCTGCCTTCCCCATAATATGACAGTGATAGCCTTTACGATCCATACACCCAAAGGGATAACAATTCAGCCATGGTAACAAGAACAACCATTCATACATAGCAATAACAACTCAATCATGATCACAACATGCATTCAAACGTCCATGACTGACTCTGGCTATCACCGCCAACCTTGCTTTGGAACCCTAGTTATCGTATGACTAGCTGACAACTTGCCATCAATTGTCAAGAACCATACATGGCACCCCGTTTCTAGCAAAACTCCATATGCTATACTTAACACGTGTCTAGGCATACACGATGCCCAGGGCACTCGACCTACAACTGCCCTTCAATTGCACCCCTTGCTTTGGATCTGCTAGAACCTATGACAACTACAGTTCTTCGGCCTTCTCATCTCTAGTCGTTATCGATTACGACTATTAACCAGCTCAGAACACCTTAGAGCCATCACTCCACACGAACTCAATACACCCTTGAGTCGCCATACCATTTGTTGTTCTACACCGATCAACGAACACTTTTCAACACTTTAAAACTTCCCAATTGAATTCATTTTGAAGTCACATCATCACAAGAAATGTCCGACTAGAAATGACCAATCAGAAATGGCAGACCAGAAATGGCCGACCCAACTTTATGCCGACCCACTTTATGCCGACCCAACTTAGTGCTAACCTAAGTTTGTGCCGACCCAACTTTATGCAGACCCAACTTTAGGCCGATCCAACTCTATGCCGACCCAACTTTAGGCCGACCCAACTTTATGCCGACCCAACTTTAGGCCAACCCAACTCTATGCCGACCCAAAACCTGCATTTTGCAATTCAACTCCGATTTCGACCAAAACTTCGCTAAACGGTAAATCCGATGAAACCAACTCATCCCACTTATCAATTATGGCCACAATCATGGTATGAAACCATCATCATCATGAATACAACGATTTTCATAAAAATTATGTAAATCACCCTAAATCATGGAAAAATGATCATATGAACAAAACTATAGATCTGACTTGCATAAGCATATGAAATATCATGGAAATTACCTATCTAAACTTACTAAATCATATCATAAGGTGATTCATATGAAAAACGGACTTAATATGGCATAGACATATGTGAAAATGATTGAATATGATGAAAAACATAACCAAACACTCATACACTTCATTGAATCCATGTGAGAGATTTAAATCACTCATTGATTCTCCTAAACAAGAAAAAATCAATGAAATAGGAATCCGGACAGCAAGCATCTCACACCAAACACCTTGATCCGATGAATCCTTGCCTCAATTGATGTAGATCTAGCCTCCAATGGTGTAGATCTATGATTTCCCTCCTTGGGTTTGGATTTTTAATGGTGGAAAGGTGTTAGAGGAAGGTGGAGCACAAGGCCACCAGATGAGAGAATGGGAAAGTAAACTTTTTCCCTCCTCTCTCACCCCCTATTTATAGGATTCCACCAACCCACTAATAAGCCTTCCCAAATTAGCCCATTAAGGCTCCAAAACCTGAACAGCCAACGGTTAAACCTTAAAACAACGATTCCTCCCAAACCGCTGAGCTAAATCTTTAATGTAACCACTCTACGGAAAGGCAATCAATTCCTTTCCAATGGCATAGGTCTCACCTTCTAATTTAACCTGAGTCAAAAATTATTCCCTGTGCAAGACTGACATGGGAAAAATCGTCACAAACAGAATCGGTAAAAATTATGGACATGTCTCACATCGCCATAAGAAACATATTAAAAGATGAGAATGATCCAACCCTCAGGGAACTAATTTTTTTTTTATGATCTTCTGATACGTAAATTGCGGGCTGTTACATTCCCCCCTTAAGAATTTCGCCCCCGAATTTCCACATAAACACAAGTAATCACTACAATTCTGCATGCCTATCATCCATGAGAAGTCAATTCTATCATCCAAACTAGCAACCATCAAGCCATGCATCCATATACTTATCCTAGCACGTAGAATTCTATCAAACAACAACAAGATACAACCATATAACAATGATACGATATCAAAGGGTCCTACCGATGAAGAGTTCTGAATGAGTCGCCTTCATACTCTCTTCCGTCTCCCACGTACAATCGTTACCATCTTCACTCCATTGTACCTTGACAAGCTTAACCGTCTTCCTCCTAAGCTGTTTCGTGTCATTTCCAACAACACGAAGCGGCTTACATCTCACAACTGCGGTCTCTACTTCTAGGTCTTCGTACTGCTTTGGAGATACCATCACATTCGAATCATGCACGTACTTCCGTAGAAATGACACG
Source organism: Allium sativum (assembly GCA_030737875.1). NCBI lineage: Eukaryota > Viridiplantae > Streptophyta > Magnoliopsida > Asparagales > Amaryllidaceae > Allium > Allium sativum. The sequence goes on from CM060909.1 coordinate 294,782,708, forward strand.
TGGAACAAATTATGCACACTCGACATTTTCTCGGGTAACTCCACTCTATATGCGAGCTTTCCAATTCGCTCTACTATCGGAAATGGTCCAACGAACCTAGGATCCAACTTTCCTTTACTTCCAAATCGAACCACATGCTTCAATGGAGAAATCTTCACGAAAACCATGTCAACAATGTCGAATTCCAAATCTTTTCTACGACTATCAGCATAGCTCTTCTGGCGATCTTGGGCCGCCTTCATTCGTTGCCGAATAATCTCGATACAACCCGTGGTATCTCTAATCATCTCTGGCCCAAGTACCAACTTATCTCCAGTTTCTAACCAACATGCTGGAGAATTACATGGTCTCCCATACAACGCCTCGTATGGTGTCATCCCAATGCTAGACTGGTAGCTATTATTATATGCAAACTCAACCAGATGTAGATAGTCTTCCCGCGATCCTTCGAAGTCTAACACACAAGCCCTTAGAAGATCTTCCAAAACTCGATTAACTCTCTCGGTCTGACTGTTAGTTTGGGGATGATATGTCGTACTCATGCACAACTCGGTTCCCAGAGCTTCTTGCAAACTTGTCCAAAGTCCTCTAATGAACAATGGATCTTGATCATTCACTATACTTTTTGGGACACCATGGAATCGAACTATCCATTTCACATAAAGTTCAGCCAATTTCGATGTCGTCCTAGTTGACTTGACGGGAATGAATCTCGCACTTTTGGTCAAGCGATCTACAATGACCTAAATTCCTTCATTTCCTGCCCTAGTTCTAGGTAGTCCATCGATAAAATCCATCGATATCTGCTCCCACCTCCACGTAGGAATCTCTAATGGCTGAAGCAAACCACTCGGCTTCTTCTGTTCAGCCTTCACCAATTGACAGTTCATACACTTGGAAATGAACTTTCCAATATCTTGCTTCATCCCCTCCTAGTAGTAGACTCGCATCATGTCCTGACACATCTTATTACCACCGGGATGAGTCGTCAACTTCGAGTGATGACATTCTCTCAGAACCTCATCTCTCAATCCATCGTTATCAGGAACAACTAATTGCCCTTGCTTTCGAATCCAACCTTCTCTATCGACTTCGAACTCTTTATCTTCTAGTTCCAATCCCTGGATAAACTCGACAAGCTTTGCATCTCGCTTTTGGCTCTTGCCAATCCTTTCGATGAGAGTAGGTCTTGTCGATAAGCTTGCCAACATTTCAGGTTCCAACTCACACCTTGGCCTGAAATCAAACCTTGCCAAATACTCAAGGCTATTCCATTCTGAAAACATCGCTCCCAAACTTGCGTGTCTTCGACTTAATGCATCTGCAACTGCGTTTCCCTTGCCCGGAGTATAAGCTATGACAAAATCATACGATGCCAGAAACTCTAACCATCGTTGCTATCGAAGATTCAAAACATTTTAGGAGAAAAGATACTTCAATGACTTGTGGTCCGTAAACAACTTGAACCCCCCAATAGGTAATGCCTCCACATCTTCAGAGCAAACACAATCGCCGCCAACTCCAAATCATGAGTTGGATAATTCTTCTCATGCGGCTTCAGTTGTCGACTCACGTAGGCCACAACCTTATCCTTTTGCATTAGTACTGCTCCAATTCCAGTACCACATGCATCAGTATACACAATCATCTCTTCATTCCCACTTGGAATGGTCAACATAGGAGCACTCATCAATTTCTCCTTCAGGATCCCAAACGCTTGTTCACACTTCGCATCCCATGTGAACGCTTGGTTATTCTTCATCAATCCTGTTAATGGTGCAGCTATCTTGGAGAAATCCTTGATAAACCGTCGGCAATAACCAGCCAACCCAAGGAAACTTCTCATATCTGTCGCATTCTTAGGTCTATCCCAATCCTGGATTGTTGCCACTTTAGTGAGGTCAAACGCTATACCATTTCCAGAGACAACATGGCCTAAGAACCTCACTTCATTCTTCCAGAAGTGACAATTCAAAAACTTAGCCTTTAGCTGATGCTTTTGCAAGATCTCTAAAACAACTCTCAGGTGTATCTTATGTTCTTCATCATTCCTGGAGTAAACCAGAATATCATCCACGAACACAAGCACAAACTTGTTCAACTATTCTCTGAAAACTCTATTAATAAGATCCACAAAATATGCTGGTGCGTTAGTCAACCCGAATGGCATTACTAACCATTCGAAAAACCCGGATGGTGTCCTAAAAGCTGTCTTTGGCATGCTATCCTTTGCCACCCTCAACTGGTGAAATCCCGTTGCCAGATCCATTTGAGAAAACACATTGGCTTCGTGAAGCTGATCGAACAAGTCATCAATCCTTAGCAACGAATACTTGTTCTTCTTAGTCACCTTATTTAGCTCACGATAGTCAACATACAATCTTAACGAGCCATCTGCCTTGGTTGCAGACAAGATCGGTGCTCCCCATTCAGAAACACTTCTCCGAATGAATCCTTCCTAAGAAGGTCTCAAAATTGCACCTCCAATTCTCGCTGTTTCTTAAGCGCCATCCACCTATAAGGGATAATGATTGGTCTAGCACTCTCGATCAAATCGATCCTAAACTCGATCTCACGATGCGGTGGCAACCCTTTGACCTCGTCAAGGACATCCTCATACTCATTTGCGATCAGCACATATGACAAGTCTTCTTATGGAATCATAAGAGAATATAGATAGCTAACGAAGACACCCTCTTCGTGCTTACACTTCATCAACACCTTTCTCCCTTCCACATTCCCGACTCTCACCTCTAGCTTCTCGCAATTCACCCTTGCCGCATACCTCTTGAGCCAACCCATGCCCAAGACGATCCCAAACCCAGCGAAGTTAAGAACAAAGCAATCACACACAAAATAGCAATCATGACTCGTCAACACTAGACCATGGAAAATCATGCAAAGATTTGATGAACCCCCAACTGGATTAGTTACTACGAAAGGTCTACCACATATCTCGGGTTCCAAACCCAAGCAGCCCACAAGCTCATTTCAAATGAATGAACGCGATGCTCCAGTGTCAAACAAAATTGAAACTGAAACACCATGAATAGAAAGAGTACCTTGCACCACGACACCCTTTCCCTTCTCTTCTGCAGTAGGGGCTTTTGAAGAAGACAAAACTGCCCCTAAAGCATAAGCCTTAACCACTTGTTTCCCTTGAGCTGATTCTGGACAATATTTCTTCTCATGTCCCGGCATCCCACACTTGAAGCACTTATTTTCTGCTTTAGGATTCTTGCATTCACTAGCAAAATGGCCCTTCTGCGAACAATTGAAGCAACTCACTTCTCCCTTCTGCTTCTTTTGGCCATATTTTCCTTTCTGTTGTTGTTGCTTCCTTTTCTTATTATTACCACCCTATTGTGGCTTCTGTTCCTCTTTAGGTACAACAACAGACATCTTCTTAGGGAACAGACTTTCATGCCTCAAAGCCTTCTCGACGATCTTCTCAAAGCTATCATCAAGGCGATCCACAAGATGATCCCCAAGATATTCATCCAATCCCAAGACAAACTTCTCGTTCTTTTGATAAGGAGTATCCACATATGAACGAGCATACTTCGACAAGGCCTCGAAGTCAGAAATATAGTCAAAAACTGGTCGACCATTCTGCTTAAGCTCCATGAATCTCTTAAACAGAACAGACTTCTGCACGGTGGAGATAAATTTTGCTTCAAACTTAGCTTGGAACAATTCCCATGAAATATCCTCTTCAGGGGTTTCAAGGGTGACAGAGTTCCACCAGTCCATTGCTCTACCCACCAACTGCCTGATGCAAGTTTCCTCTTTGTTGCATCATCAATGCCCAAGTCCTTGAAGATCCGAACGCAAGTATCCATCCACCTTTGAACTTCTTCAACTGGTTCAATGCCCTTGAGCTGTTTTCCTCCCAATGAAGAAAAATCTTTGCATAGCTTTGCAAATTCTACAACTCTAGGCACTGGGACCCCAACCTCAACCGTAGCTGCCACTGGAGCGGGGTTCCTTCGAAGGCATGTTTCAATCATAGCTTCAAACATAGTCGGGTAATCAGGTGCCCCGCCATTACCACCCCTCCAGGCACAACTTCTTCCCTAGAAGAATGTCTCGTATAACGTCGACTTATTTTAAATCTGCAAATTAGAATGATTATCCATTTACAAGAAAAACTGCTAAAGAAGTACAAACGCTACTACTATATATGCTAATATATATATATAGTAAACATCCAACTGAAATCTACAAGTACGTCTCTCGTATGTAATTACGTCTTTGAACTTTGGCCACAATCATTGACCAGAGCTCTGATATCAAATGTGACGACCGCCCATAACCTCCACACTATATATAAGAAGAATAATGCGACGAAAGGTGTGCAAGGCAGCTATGGACGATCATCAAGGTATGATACATAAGCGGAACCTGTCATAAACTAACGGCGCAAGGATAAAATATAATAGAACATATACAACAGGTAGTGATAGTGAAGTAGAAAACACTAAACTTTCATGACAACTAGAAAGTATTTCCCATACACGAGGATAACAACAATAGTGTTTGTACAATTTGCCTCACTACAACACTCAGAGAAATAGCAAATAGCGGAAATCCAATTATTAGATTGTAGTAAAAATGGTACGTGAGCCTCCTGCTCGCTATCAATCAACATCATCATCCTTACTAAAGCATCACCTGCACGTGCTACTCAGTCTGCCCATCCACAACAGGATGAACAACCCAAGATAATAAGAGGAAACATAAAACCTTAAGTCAGACAACAGTCTTATGACCGATAAAACAACTAACAAACTTCATCAATAAAGCATATGAGAATGGGTAAATAAACGAACTAATCTACCCAACTCTAGAGAAGAACTTACGCCTGCCTTCCCCAGAACATGACAGTGATAGCCTTTACGATCCATACACCTAAAGGGACAACAATTCAGCCATGGTAACAAGAACAACCATTCATACGTAGCAATACCAACTCAATCATAATCACAACATGCATTCAAACGTCCATGACTAAATCTAGCTATCACCGCCAACCTTTCTTTGGAACCCTAGTTATCGTATGACTAGCTAACAACTTGCCATCAATTGTCAAGGACCATTCACGATGCCCCGGTTCTAGCCAAACTCCACACACTATACTCAATACGTGTCTAGGCCATGCATGACGCCCATGGCACTCGACCTACAACTGGTCTCAATTGTACCCCTTGCTTTGGATCTGCTAGAACCTACGACAACTACAGTTCTTCGGCCTTCTCATCTCTAACCGTTACCGATTACAACTATTAATCAGCTCAGAACTCCTTAGAGCCAATACTCCGCACGAACTCAGTATACCCTTGAGTCGTCATACCATTCGTTGTTCTACGCCGATCAACGAACACTTTTCAACACTTCAAAACTTCACAATTGAATTCACTTTGAAGTCACATCATCACAAGAAATGTCCGACCAGAAATGGTGGACCAGAAATGGCAGAAATGGCTGATCAGAAATGGTTGACCCAACTATATGTCGACCCACTTTATGCCGACCCACTTTATACTGATCCAACTTTGTGCCGACCCAACTTTAGGCCGACCCAACTTTATGTCGACCTAACTTAGTGTTGACCCGCTTATTGCTGACCTAAGTTTGTTCTGACCCAACTTTACGCCGACCCAACTTTAGGCCGACCCAACTCTATGCCGACCCAACTTTAGGCCAACCCAACTCTATGCCGACCCAAAACCTGCATTTTTCAATTTAACTCCGATTTCGACCAAAACTTCGCCAAACTATAAATCCAACGAAACCAACTCGTCCCACTTATCAATTATAGCCACAATCATGGTATGAAACCATCATCACCATGAATACAACGATTTTCATCAAAATTATGCAAATCACCCCAAATCATGGAAAAATGATAATATGAACAAAACTATAGATCTAACTTGAATAAGCATATGAAATATCATGGAAATTACCTATCTAAACTTACTAAATCATATCATAGGGTGATTCATATGAAAAACAGACTTAATATGGCATAGACATATGGGAAAATGATTGAATATAATGAAAAACATAACTAAACACTCATACACTTCATTGAATCCATGTGAGAGATTTAAATCACTCACCGATTCTCCCAAACAAGCAAAAATCAATGAAATAGAAATTCGGACAGCAAGCACCTCAAACCAAACACCTTGATCCGATGAATCCTTGCCTCAATTGATGTAAATCTTGCCTCTAATGGTGTAGATCTATGATTTCCCTCCTTGGATTAGGATTATTAATGGTGGAAAGGTGTTAGAGGAAGGTGGAGCACAAGGCCACCAAATGAGAGAATGGGAAAGTAAACTTTTTCTCTCCTCTCTCACCCCCTATTTATAGGATTCCACCAGCCCACTAATGGGCCTTCCCAAATCAGCCCATTAAGGCTCCAAAACCTGAACAACCAACTGTTAAACCTTAAAATAGCGATTCCTTCCAAATTGCTAAGCTAAATCTTTAATGTAACCACTCTATAAAAAGGCAATCATCAATTCCTTTCCAATGGCATAGGTCTCACCTTCTGGTTCGACCTGAGTCAAAAGTTATGCCCTATGCAAGACTGACAGGGGCAAAATGGCCACAAACAAAATCGGTAAAAATTATGGACATGTCTCACATCGCCGTAAGAAACATATTAAAAGATGAGAATGATACAACTCTCAGGGAACGAAATAAAAATATTTTACGATCTTCCGATACGTAAAATGCGGGCTGTTACAAATCACATCACATGTGACGCCCCACCCAAAGACCCATACTAGCAAAGAGCATCAATGTGTAATGTCTTCTGTTGATACGAAGAATATGGTTGTTTAGGAGAGACCATCTATAGTACTGTATTAAATAAGTATTGAGTAGGTCAAAAATGTGATATAACTTTTTTATTACCTCAAGAGGCTCGATACACCTAAAACATGTCTAATACATTGCTATTGTGGCTACATGATCTATCCAGAACAAAACACAATGTATATCATATTTACAGATCATAGAATAGTCTACACGACCACAGACATATATATATCAGATACAATACATAATGTAGTTCAAAAAAGATGATATGATTACCATATACAAATATATACATCAAGTCCCTATCAAAATAATAAATATAGACGAGTCGAAACTATCCAAAATATACAACATAAAACTATGCAGTGTAGACCCAAAAAAAAACTAAGATATCCATGATGCGAGAGCAAAGATAATCTAAGAAGCCTAACCTGCAACTCAGTCTGACCCAAGTAATAAACACATTGGTCAGTCTAGCTGAAATGATGATTAGATAATAATAACATAAGGTTATACTGTAACATACCGTCTTTCGTCCACTTCATGCTGGTAATTAAACCAACTCAAACCGTTCGAAATGACAGAATGTTATTAGCTTCTGAGGTAAATAGAATAAATCACAGACACAGAAAAACAGAATATCTCGCAGCGGAATAAATAAATTATACAATAGTAGTTCATGAAGCTACTAAATAAAAATCAAAATTTATACATAATATCATAGTTACAAAATTAAATATAGCGGAAGTCTAAATACAAGAATTTCTAATACAAAGGAGAAATAGCCAGAATCAACAGGTAGATATCTTCAACACTCTCCAGTTTCAAAAGGTGAAATCTCAATACTACAATTCTCGATCTGACCTGAGCAATAATGCAAAACAAACAACTCGGATCAGGACTAACATTCTCATGGAAGTAAATCAACTAAAATGAAATGTTCAATAAAATGCATCAGTAACTTAAAGGAAGTTTGGGATCACCATCCTCTAAGGATCTGTTAAACTAATATCATATAATATAATACGCTATTATAATAGTGTCTATGGTTTAATATATCATATTAAAATAGCGTAAACGGGATTACATTTTTACCCTTACACCGTTTATAATACCGTAGTCTATACAGATACCGTAAAGTCCACAATAATGTAGTGGCTATCAGAGGGCACTCCATAGGTACGGTACAAATCAAAGTCGTAGGGGTTCGATCAGGATAATATGACAAGGCACACGAGGAATGCCCAAAGTAGGAATATACTAGTTGCATGCCCAGACTGGTGGGAACGCATAGCCGCGATTACCGCCCACCTCGAACAACACTCCCAAATCATGGATGCGCATCAAATTAAATCAATCAAACCGAGGGAATATAGTAATAAAGGAAGAAGTGTTGTCGATGGAGGTAGTTAACCCCACTTGGTCCGGTATAGCCCTGTTTTATTCATTTTAATTATGACCCGAAGGTCAAGGATATCCATTATCGTTCTCTTTCTTAAAATCCAGTAATCTCCTCCAAATCAACCTACCTCATTCTGGAACTCCATCGCATACACAGTTGTTAAAGGGGTTTTTGGTATTGGCAGAGAGTATGACAATATCCGATCCCGGTCTCTTTAACAACCAAACGTTTACATTTTTCACACCGTGGCCATTTTATAAAACCACATCTTAAAATAAATTGATTTAAGAAATTTCTTTAATTCAACCAAACAGTTTATGAATCAATTCCATATATAAAATTAATTCAATTCGTATTTAATCAATTTATAATCGAATTCATATATTCATATCAATCGTAAATTCAAATTCCAATTAATTACGCAGTTCACATTCATTTCCTATAAAGTTCAATATTTAAGTCAATTCAAAATCCACATTTAGTTGAATTAAAATCAAATTCATTGAATCAAGTATCGATATATATTTTTAAGTCTTTAAACCTTGAATTTAAATCGCAAAATCAAAACTTATCCACCTATTGAGTTTATTATAAAAGTTTATAAAATATATATAAAATAAGCATTAAAAATATATTTATAAGTTATAAATTTATATAGAAAATAGATTTATAAACATATATAGGTTAAAAATAATTTAGAAATAGGTTTAAAAAGAATAATTTATTATAGTGTATTAATTTAAAGTTAAAAATATACATATGATTAAATTATACAGTTCAAAATAAATAAATTATAAGTAAAATCTTAATTAAGCATTTAAATACATTTTACTCATAAAATCATTTTAAAACATGTAATTTAAAAATTTACAAAATTTAAGTATAAATCTTTAAAATATAAATATAAAATATAAAATCTTAAATTAATATAATTACAATCAAATTTTCCAAATCATTTTAATTCGAAAACATGACCAACGGTGTCCATATATAGTTTTCTATTCTATGGTCAAGTGATACGGATATTTATCATTTCAACCCGCAATTTATAAAATTTCTACGGGTTTATCATTTCAACCTGCAATCCTAAATTCAGTAAAAATCATTCAGGTCTATCATTTCAACCCATAACGATTTTTCCCTTATCTAATGTTTGTTCGGGTATGTATCATTTCAACCCTTAGTATTTTTTTCCTAAACTAGGGGTATCTACAACATAATAAATCATCACATATCATCAATCACATCATAGTCATATATAATCAGCGTACATACATGTTATATGAATATCGTGTCACATATGAAAGTGTATATTTTAAACAAACAATTTCTACTGGTGATCATATACATTTCATAATAGTTCATTTAGTTAATCTAACATCTATAAAATAATGTGAGTCAGGTGTGAGATAAACTCAACTTTCTTGGCCCAAAATGAAACGACGACTTGCTGGCATGATCCAGAATGGATTTTAACTCGATTGTCCCTCAATATTATATTTTATTTTATAAGAGGAGGCTAGGGAATTTTCAATGGATCGGTACGGCTATTTGAGTTTTGGAACGGTTCTCAAACTCAACACCAAACTTGACTCAAAATAAACCCAATAAATTCTTTACACAATATATATATATATATACGTATACATAGAAAAAAATCATAACATATATATATGTACATATTTAAAATTCAACGCACACTGCAAACACACAATGTAAACTATAACGTAAATATTATAAATTATATAAAACACACCTAAAGCTTATATATATATATATTCATATATAACTTTTTAATTAACAATATATATGAATATTTACAATTCGACGCATAAAATATATTTTATAAATTATACATTTAAATAAAACACAACGCTAACGCATACTAAATTATATATATATATATGTATGTAATATAATTTGAAACACACACATAAACTCATACATACACACACACCATACACACAACACGAATTATAATAGTATATATTATAAATTATACATAAACACACAACAAATCCTTTTTAAAAATAGTATATATATATATATTTAATATACACGTATTCATAGTAAAATTAATATATACCTATATATTTAAAATTCGACACATTCCAAATCACTTATATTAATATATATATATTAATTATATAACACCAAACCATATATATTTTTAAATTACATACAACGCAAACACACCCAAATAAAACCTGAAAATGGTATATATATATATAAATAAACATTTAAAACAAATATATATATATATATAAACATATTTATCTTTTCAAAATAATTAACTTTTCCAAAGCGACTCAACGCCACGCATTCAACACTGAAATATATGTTTCTTTTATATATAATCAGAGATTTTCAAACGCACACAAAAATTTATCACACCAACCATATATAAATATTTTATACAAATTGATGCACTATAACAACCCTGAATTTTGGGGGTAAATTTAAAAAAATTTATTAACTAATTTTAATGGGTTTTGATATTTAAAATAATTTATTTAAAATAGTAATGATTAAAAATTGATTTAAATTGAAGTTAGGATGGATAATTTAATTTTAATTATAAAAAGAAGTTAGAAGTAGCGCTATAGTTTGAAAAGTCAAACTTGAACTTTGACTGACCATACAGGATGCAAAATTTAATGGATTTTAGTGAAACCAAAAATATTAGAATCTATTTAAAAATATCTTTCTATCGAATCTGAAAAATTGAAATTTCATAGCGGGAATCAAAAGTTATGCCCAAATTAAAATTTAGAAAGGTCGCTATGAAATTTACAAAGGTCAAAATGCTACCTTTTGCATACGAAGGAATTTGAACTCGAAACCACTTCCATTGAGTTCAGAATGACGTCTCTGCATTGAAAAACAGTAAGCACTTATATATTTAGAGTTTAGAAGATTATTTGTTTAAAAATATATTTTAATATAATATATTGGCCTTAAAAATAGCCATTTTGCAAACGACCTCGGTTTTCGACGAAACTACTTTTGTTGGAACCGGAATGTCAAATTATTGCTAAGTGTAATTTTCCAGAATTTTTCGAATTAATATGTGAGCTTGGCAAAAGAAAACGTGTTTTGTCAGTTACAGTCAAATCAGATCGACCAGAAAAAGCCCATTTTTCAAACAGTCTTAGAATTCGACGAAATTAATTTTGTTAGGACCGTATCGACAAAAGAAAGCCAAAATTAATTTTTCTGTAATTTTCGGAGTCCGTATGTGGCCCCGGCGTATTTAAATGTACGGTAAATATTTAATTAATTAATTTTTAATGTAGATTCAAATTTTTTTTTAAGATTTCGGAATTGGGCCACGAGACCTATCCCATTGCATTCAGAAGGCGTCTAAACCTTAAGAACGACAGTAAGCAGGCCCAATTCGGAGACAGCCCGCATTTTTACCTTTATAACACGCTTTACGATGAATAATTAATAAAAAATTATTTAAAACCCTAAAAAATGACCAGCCGCCATCATCCAAAACCGAAGGCCATGAATGACCGAAAATTCAAACCTCAATAACTTTTGATCCGCTTAGTGAAATCCAACATATTATACACCGAATCGAAGAGATTTTCAAGACCTTTCAATCCATACGGTTAAGATCGGGTTTCAGTGCACGGATTTCGCAAATTCTCAGCCTGAAGTGGCTGCGTTTATGGGTGGTTGGCGGGTTCCAGGGGGGTGCGAGCCGGGTGGTGCTCCTGGCGTGGGAAGGTGATGCAAAGGCGGTTGAAGTGGTGCCAGTTGATCGGCGGTTCGGGGCGTGTATGGAGGGGCGCATGCAAGGGTTTGGAGACAGCTTTATGGGTTCTCGGTTTCAGCTAGTAACGTATAAAGGAGGAAGAAGGTTTGGAACTTAATTAATGTAATTAAGGAATAATTATTTATTTGATTACTTATTAAGATAATTAACGTATTAAAGATCATAACTTTTGCAAACGAATTCAGAATCGAACGAAATCAGTTGCGTTGGATTCGCAGCAAAGAATACTACAACATAGAACTCACCGGGACCAAAACGGAGACAGTTGAATTTTCAGCCAAATCGATGTGAGAATTTCTAATTTTAATTAATTTAATTAATTATTTTATCGCTGTTAAATAATTGTTTGTATATTATTTAATTAGATTTGCGCTGTGATGAATTGTGATTGTTGTTGTGATGAATTGGATTGTATTGTGTTAGTTAGATCTGTTATTGTATTATTTAGATCTGATGAATCCAATAAAAATCATCATGGTTTGTAAATTGGATTAAACTAGAATTTTTAATCCAATTAAAAATATTATCTTGTTTGTGGATTGGATTAGATTAGAATCTTTAATCCAAATAAAATATCATATTTTGTAATGTTTATTTTATTGACATTAAACTGTTAAAATACCATCTTGTTTTTACTGTTGAATTGAATTCGTTTGCCAATTCAAAAATTTTGTGTTATAATAAAATGTTGAAAATGTCTTATTAGATTTAAAATAATAGTTTTGTTATGAAATGTTACGTAAGGATTAAAATATCGTTTTTATTTTAAATGAAACGTTAGACAAACATAACAGGTTTAGTTAAAATATTTTTGTGTAAACAAAAATTACAATTTTAGTTAGGATAATTTTGGTGTAGACAAAATTTACTTTTTAGTTTAAAATGTCACATTGGTATAAAATTGGCATTTTAATTTTTAAAGTGTCAATATTAGGAAAGAACACCATTTTATTTATAAAATGTGAGAATATAATAAAAGTACATTTTATGTATGAAGTGTTAAAATAGAACAAAAATACATTTTTGTTATAAATTGTCAAAATAGAATATAAACACCGGTTGTGTTATAAATTATCACATTAGAAACAAAAACACCATTTTTGTTAAGAATATGCTATGTAATTAAACATGACATTTTGTTAAGATTATGTTATGAAAATAAAAATAACATTTCTGTTAGAAATGACATGTTAGTATAAAAAACCATTTATGTTATAAGAAATGTCACTTTTTATTTTATTAGAATCAACGATGTTAGAAATATCATCTTTATGAAATGATAGTAATGTAGAAGTATCATTTTATGAAATGTTAACGATGTTAGAATTAAAAATAACATTTTTATATAGATATGTTAGATTAGATAAAAAGCGACATTTTATATTAGAAATGTTACGTTAGATGGAAAAATAACATTTTATATTAGAAAGGTTAAATTAGATAAAAAGGCCACTTTTATTAGAAATGTTACATTAGAACAAAAATATCACTTTTGTTAGTAATGAAATATTAGCATATAAAGATGTCTTTTTAGTTAGAATGTTAAAATATCATTTTTGTAATAAATGTTAGGTTAGATTGAAGGTGTCATTTTTGGTAAAATAATGTTTTACAAGAAATGATTATTTAAAATTAAAAAAAATCGTCTTTATTAGGAATGTTTGAATAGGATTGTTATGTGAACAAGTTATTCTTTTTATTGGTCCTATGAAATTAGAAATTTGTGTACAAATAAGTATCAATTTTATTTGTCAAGTTAAATTAGAGAAGTTTGTTACAAATAAAAATCCCCTTTCTTATTTTCCATTAGAATAGTAGAAAACATGTTATAAATAAAGTTATTCTTTTATTTGCCATCAGCAATATTGAATATGTTATTAAGAATATTTAAACATGGAAATTCACATTTTTTAGTGTATGTTTTCTTCATTAAAAATGTTCATTTGCAGTATAATATGTTAATACAATAAAAATCAAATTTTTATTGTATAATTGATTCATGGAAAAGAAGCATGTTTTAAATAAAGTGTTAAAACACGAAATGTGACATTTCCATTGTATGTTTAATTCATTTAAAAGGATCATGTTTTAAATAAAAGGTTTACACATGAAAAGCTACTTTGTATTGAATATATGATTCACCAAAAATGTACATGTTTTGAAATATGGTTGTATGTGTTAAAAATATAATTTTTAACATAGGTATGAAGTGTACAAAATTCACATGTAAAATATAAATGGTCGTTTTGTTGAATTAGAATCAACAAAATAAAAATTGTCATTTTGTTGGAATTAAGATGGTTGAAACAAAAAGGACATTTTTGTTAAATAAAAGAATTAAGCACAAATAGCATTTCTATTAACTAGATTTGTGTTATTTCAAATGTTCATTTTGTTAAAATGAAATAGACATGATTTTCACCGTCATTTGTTAAAATGAAATAGACATGATTTTCACCGTCATTTTTTAAAATGAAATAGACATGATTTTCACCGTCATTTGTTAAAATGAAATAGACATGATTTTCACCGTCATTTGTTAAAATGAAATAGACATTATTTTGCACCGTCATGTGTTAATAATGGTATGAATATTTTCACCGTTATGTTTGTTATAAAAGAATGAAACTTAATGAAGCAATATTATTAACATTTCTATTGTAATTAAGGGAAAGTAATTAAAAGAATGAAAGCTTATGTTTTTTTTTATGAAAAATGGAATTTTAAGTTTATGTTTAAATGAATTAAAAAGAATGAAATCATGTTACATTTTTAATGTAATAAGAAGAAATAGGACTTACGTGGTAATCTTAATCACATTTTTTTTATGTAAATGGTATATAAAAAAATGAAAGTTACATTTTTAATGTAAAAAGTAAAGATTTCATTTTTAATGTAAATAGGAAAAAAATATGAAAGTTACATTTTTAATGTAAAAAGAAAAGTATTCATTTTAATGTGAATAAGAGAAGGAGAACTTTACGTTTTTATGTAAATAGAGCATAAAAAAATTACATTTTTGTGTAATTTAAGATTTAAAGAAGGAAAATTACATTTTCTATAGAACTTAAAGAAGAAGATATACATTTTAATCAATTGAATTTTTATTAAAAAGGACAACGGTATGACATTTACATATTCATGTAAAAGAATTTCAGTAAAGATTATAACGATGAAATTTATATTTTAATGAATTAAATTTTCATTAAAAAGATTAAAAGATATGAAATTTACATTTTCATGTGTAAAGATTAAAGCAAGAACATCATTTTGCTTGTAAAGATAAAAATGACACAAAATAATCATTTTTGTTGAATTAGAAATGACGCACAAGAAATTGCATGTTTGTGTAGATTGAAAATAGTAAAAGTAAAATATACATTTCATGTATAGGTTGTGTATGTGAATTAAAATAAACGTTATTGTGTGTTATGTTATATATCTTTGCTTGTCTTGATTATCACAATAATGAAATGGCCGAAGAAATTGTATGTATATATATAATCATATATATAAACAAATTTTAATTGAATGAATCGAGCGTGGTAGTTCACTTTATAGAATTGTACTTTTAATTGATTATACCGAAATATCCGACCGTCGGATTTTCCCAAATCTGTAACCGTTAGGTTCGCCTTGGGAAGATCTTTCCAACGTTATAAATTATGTTAACATCCAACGGTTAGATATAGAGAAATGTGTAAAACAAATTTGGGTGAAAACAGCGCCAAGGTCGCCTTTTGACTTGGAGCGTCGTTAAATGGAATTTAATTATTTTTATAAAAATAAAAATAAAGGTTGATCATTATAAATTAATATCAACGATGTGAAATGATTTTTAAATATATATATGCGAGGATCATTTGAAAAGTCCGAGTCCACTCTCATTTCAAATGATCATACGACGAATGAAAGTCGAAGAGTTGAAGACGGTGATTGAAGACCGGCGATCTTCACATCGAATGGACGACAACTGCTGATGCCCGTGACTGGAGTAGCTACCTTGAAGGGGCTACAGTGGTGGCCGTCCGGACGTAATGTTGATTTGTACGGATTTGGCTTTCGCTCAGACCCAGAGCATAAGCTTATAAATGGAATGTGTGTTTGACATTGTACTCCTTTATATATTGTACTTATTGATTTTCTGCTGAATGTATGAATGCTTGGTGGCGGAGAATTTATTCTCTTGCTTAACACCCTTTCATATATTTCGGAAAAGGATTGGTAGTGTGATATGGAATGACAGTGTAGCATACTAAGATGCAATGATCAAGGTTTCTTGTTGAAAAGCAGAACCATGTGGTGACGATCAAAGCACAGCTTGAATAAGCATAGCTTTATGTATAGCTTGACTTCGTGAGCCTCACACACCGGCGGAGTCTAAAACGGGAGAAGGGAACGCAGGGAGAGCAGCACGTTTCTTTCTAGCTAGAAGTGGTGTTTGGGTTTTAACACGACCCGACATTTTACTTATGTGGATGATGGAATGAGGCGCCTCGGATGATAGGTCCTATATGACCGGGAAACGTGTGTTCAGGAATAACTAATCCGCAACTCGTAATGTGGACCGGTCCTGCAGCTTTCCAAGGGTTCACTGCGGGGGATCCTGAGACATTAGCTAGAGTGTCTCGAATCGGTAAGGAGCTCCTCCCTAGCCTTGACTCATGATGGAAACCCAATTTCCAATACGACCTCATGTAGATTTGTTTGTATTACTAGTATGGAAGCATAGTATTATGGTATCTATGTGTCCTAGGATTGATACATTATGATTGAACTGTTTTTGAAAACTTATATACACTAATAATAATATCAAATTTGTTTTTATCGTATCAAGCATTTTTGACCATTATAAGGTAAACCCTATCCTCCGGTTTGCGTTGCATGGTGTGATGGGACTTGGGTCTTATGATGGTTTCATTTTTCCAAAAAGCATTGCGTTGTTTAATGATTTACTTTAATTTATGCACAACAATCCATTGGAGTAAACCCGTTCCGCGTTAGCGGCGTGGTCCTTGGATTTGTCTTATTGTTATTAGTGAAATTAGCTAAGAATTCTCACACCAGTCCCATGACTGACCCGTTGTTTGTTTCCACCTTTGCAAACTCGGGTGCCCTCTTTTCCACACGGGCAGTCGAGTAGTTTGTCTACAGGTTCTTGTCTCGAGCAGGATGCTGGATTAAAGCTTAAAGCTGTGTCCAGAGCATAGTTATCTTCCGCTGTATCTATTTTATTGTTTCCGCTGCAATGTATTAAAATATTGTAAATTATCTTCCGCTGTAATTTATCGATGTACTCTGATATTCTGTACTCTGATGTTACGTTACCATGATGTAATAAAAGTCTGCTGTTTTTGTTCTAATGTATTGTATTCCCAAAGTTAACGTATGCGGATTTTGAATGGTCTTGCTCGATCTATCAATCGATTAAGGTCGGGCAAAATGTGTGTCATTACAGTTGGTATCAGAGCTTTGGTTAGCTCAAATCTTTGGGGTACAACTCATTAGAACTGAACAAAAGACTCTTCAGAGATTGGATTAGTAATGTCCAATAAGAATACTCATTAGAGATAGGATCAGTAGTTTCCTAGAATGAGAAAACTCATTAGAGATGGGGTTAGTAATGCCCTAGAATGAGTTGAGAGTAGCAAGCCTATAATATACGTATTTGTAATTTTAATCTATTTTAGAAAATATGATTTTTGAATATACAAAAGTTATACATTTTAAAAGTTAATCAACTAATTGATTGATGGTTGTGTAGTGTAATTATTAGTTAAACTAATAAAATTATAGAAACGAATTAAAGAATGAAAGATGAGATAGGATACTTAAACAACTTTAGCTTCGTTCCTTTTCGAGGACGAAAAGTTCTTAAGTGGGGGAGACTGTAACAACCCTGAATTTTGGGGGTAAATTTAAATTTTTTTATTAACTAATTTTAATGGGTTTTGATATTTAAACTAATTTATTTAAAATAGTAATGATTAAAAATTGATTTAAATTGAAGTTAGGATGGATAATTTAATTTTAATTGTAAAAAGAAGTTAGAAGTAGCACTGTAGTTTGAAAAGTCAAACTTGAACTTTGACTGACCATACAGGATGCAAAATTTAATGGAGTTTAGTGAAACCAAAAATATTAGAATCTATTTAAAAATATATTTCTAACGAATCTGAAAAATTGAAACTTCGTAGCGGGAATCAAAAGTTATGCCCAAATTAAAATTTAGAAAGGTCGCTATGAAATTTACAAAGGTCAAAATGCTGCTTTTTGCATACGAAGGAATTTGAACTCGAAACCACTTCCATTGAGTTCAAAACGACGTTTCTGCATTGAAAAACAGTAAGCACTTATATATTTAGAGTTTAGAAGATTATTTGTTTACAAATATATTTTAATATAATATATTGTCCTTAAAAATAGCCATTTTGCAAACGACCTCGGTTTTCGACGAAACCACTTTTGTTGGAACCGGAATGTCAAATTATTGCTAAGTTTAATTTTCCAAAATTTTTCGAATTAATATGTGAGCGTGGCAAAAGAAAACGTGTTTTGTCAGTTACAGTCAATCGGATCTGTAACAACCCGTATTTTCAATAACCTGTTATAACATAAATCGAGGCAGAATTTAATTTATAAATCTGAATCAAGGGAAACAGGCTATGACATTGCGTTCGTCTCGGAAAAATACGCGAAATAGAGTCCGAGTTTTCGAAAATCGGAGTCCGTATGACCCGATTAAGGCCCAACGAAGTTTTCAGAAAATTTCAAAGTAAAAACAGATTTCAAATTCAAGTTTGAATTTGGAAAATTAGGTCAGATTTGGGCCAGGCGGGAAAGTTCCCGCCAGAGCACCCAAGTCGACAGCCCTGTCGACTTGGGAGTCAACTTGGTTGACCCAAGTCGACAGCCCTGTCGACTTGGCTGTCGACTTGGCTCAGCCGGGCAGTTTTGCCTGGTGCACCATTTTGGGAGATGTGTTGAGTTTGGGGGCCAGATTCGGTTTTAAGGACTGAGATTGGAACTAGGGTTTAATCCTAAGGCTAGAACTAATCCTAATCTCTATAAATAAGCCCCTAACCTAACCCTAAATCATCATTATTCATTCAAGTAACTAAACTATGGCAAAATCATTCCTCTCATGGCCTCCACTCTCTTCATAAAATTCCTAAGTTATTTCTATGAGAGATTTTCAATGCATACAAGTGTTTTCAAGCTTGTATGAGTGTCATTAGCTTGCATTCAAGTCAAGTTTCCATATTTACATCATAAAGCAAGAGTTTTGATCATTTTGGCTCAAGGGTTTTTCTATTAGAGCTTGCATTTTGGGTTTATTTGATTGCTTAAGGGCTTTGTCATATTTTTGTGTCTTCATAAGCATTGTAATCCCTTTTCTACTTTCATATTTAAACTCTAAAGTTAAATGAATGATGCAAGTTGTGTTTGATCATTATGATATGCAAGTTTACTATGATGTGTTATGCAAGTCTATCATGTTATGTATGCAAGTTTGCCATGTTATGATATGCAAGTTTACCATGCTATGTTATGCAAGTTTGCCATGTTATGATATGCAAGTTTATCATGTTATGTTATGCAAGTATGCCATGTTATGATATGCAAGTTTGCCATATGATATGCAAGTTATGTTATGCAAGTTTGGCTTGATCATTTTGCTCATGTTATCATGTTATGCAAGCTTATCTTGGGTTTATGAGCTTAAAGCTTCAAGCTTTATGCTAAAGGTTGCATTTTGGCAACATGTAAGTTATCATATCCCTTATGATAACTTGCATGTGAGGCTAAATGCGAACTTATGGCAACTTCTACATGTCATTTATCACCATGTATCACTTATATGCTAAGTTTGGTTTTATGCATGCTTTTGAGGCCTAAAAATGTAATATGCAAGTATATGAACATATGTACATTTCATATGCCACCATGTTAAACTTGTGGCTTCAACACCTTTATGTCATGATTATGCCAAGTTCCCTCTTTCTATCCTTTATGCGCTATTGCGATATGTAAGCGATGGGATTGCGTTTGGGGTTGGGTAAACTTAAAAGACATAAAAACATAAGATTGGGAATTTACCTATTAAGTTAGGTCTACCCATTGGGAATTTACCTATTAAGTTAGGTCTACCCAAATGCTTGAAAACTTGTAACATGTTTTGGAAACATGATGGACATGACACTTAGAAAATATAAGTGTGACCAACTCGAGGTTGGGTTGAGTTTGTAGCGTAAACCTACCCGGAACCGACCGGCTTAACTAGTTGCTACAAACAATAGGACCCAATGTGAGAAGTTGGTCATGTTGTACCTTGAACCCGAGGTTAGACCAAGTTGTGGTATAAAGCTACCCGGAACCGACCGGCTTAATTAGTAACCGCAACGGAGTCTAATGTGAGAGGTTAAGGCACATTAATTAATTAATGCCTCATGATTAGGGTTTAAGTCATAGTCCACTTAATACTTAATCAATGCGGGCTTGGTAGATTAATCAGGGTTAAGTCGTGAACTCATCGTTACACTTAACCAAGTTAATCCATGATTAGCAAAAGGGTTAAACCGTACTTAACCCACTAGAAAATCCTAGCAATGGGGGTCCACTCCAGCAGTAATCCCAAGTTCGTATCATTAAGACCCTAGGGTCTAGGCTAGGGCGGGGGGCACAATTACTGGACTTGAGGTAAGACACCAAAAACGACGGCAGAGTGGTACGCCGGTGTAGTTCCGGGCGGACTTTTGGTCGTGCACATAGTCCGAAGCCGGGGAAAGCATGCACGGGTACCAGTAGATCGAGACTGTGCACTTATGTTTATGGTGTCCAGGGGTTGACACCCTAGGGCTTGATACACCCGACGGGAGACCCTGCACAGTCTGACTACAATTATGTTTGGGCCGTATTGACACCAACACGTGACGAGTTAGGCTTATAGGGAGCCGATCGACTAGACCGTTTGGTTGGACCGCGTATTAGGGTCATTTCATGTTATTGGGCCAAAGCTTGGGCCAAGGGATCAATACTTGTTTATTCAAGTCATGTTAGTTTACTAGTACACCTGTGGTGCAAAACCTTAATCCTGATTATGCGATGACACCTTTATCTACCTTGTTAGTTAATCATCATGCTAGTATGTTGTTATCCTTATGTTCATCCCAGCTTTCATCATGCCAGTTAACTTTATCAGTTTACATTGATTGTAGTAGGGCTTACTCAGTCTTTTTGACTGACCTGTTTTCCTTTCGCCTCTTTTCTTCCGTTTCCCCCCGCAGGTTCTCAGGGTGGGAATATTGGAGCTTAGCTTGGATTTCTGATCACTTGATTGTGGGATTTTAGCTCATGTACGGTCTTGACATGAAGCTAGCTATGGTTATCACTTATTTTGGGGATAGTACTTATGTATTTCAGTTTTTCAGTGATGTTGTTTTTATCTAGACTTGTGTATTTGGAAAGTTGACATTATGTTGTACCAAACTTGTTTTGAAATAGTTTGAAATCTTCCGCTGTTTTACTTATCTTATTTACTCTGTTTACATATATACATATGTTCTTGTTCTGCCTTGATATATCATTATGCATGTTTACCCGGTACAAACGCCCCTCCAAAGTCAGAGTGCTTGCAAGAGCCACCCTGGCGGAGGTGGGGTGTTACATTTGGTATCAGAGCCTATGGTTTACGAGAAGGAACAAAAAAGGTTTTTAAAACTTTTGGAAAACTATTTTCAAAACCAAGTATAAAGTATTTTCCAAAGAAAAGTCTAGTTTATTTTAAAGGCTATTCCCCAAAAAGCCATTAGCAAAATTCCCTCGTTTTTCTCCATTCTGAATCTATCTTTTTCTTCGTTTTCAGTATGGCCAATAACTTTGCCATTCCGGAGGGAGTACACGTACCTGTTTGGTATAGGAGACTTTTAGAGGCTAGGGCGACCGAAGCCGGCCCCGCAAATGTTACTCCTCCTCCGGTAGTTAATGTTCCTCCTCCTCCTGTCGCTGATGTTCCTCCTCCTCCTGTCGCTGAGGTTCCTCTTCCTCCTCCCCCTCAGCATCCACAAGAGGATCTCGCGGTGATTTGCAAAGACTTTAAGGCGATGGGTTGCAAGAATTTCATTGGAACGGAGACTTTTGTAGAGGCAAGGAATTGGTTGAAAGAAACCGAAGTTCTTTTTGCCTTCTTTGATATAGATGACCGTAGGAAGGTTTTATTAGCAGTGTGGTTGCTAAAGGAAGAAGCTGCACGTTGGTGGGTGGTCACCACCGCTACTAGGCCAATTGAGACTTGGGATGACTTTCGGGGAAAGTTTGAACTAAGGTTCCTATCACTAAAGCAAGGGGACATGACTATTAGGGAATACGTGGATAAGTTTAATCAACTTGCTCGGTTCGGTTTAGACTTGGTTAACACAACTCAGAAGAAGGCCCTATACTTTGCTCTAGGATTAAACGAGCCATTACATGGTTTAGCCATGACTCATATACCCTTGGGGGCAACTTTCGAGAGCTTGGTGAATATGGCCCTACTCAATGAAGAGAATAGGAGTGACAATAAGGAGATCAAGATGAATGATACTCAAGCCAAGAAGACTGATTCCCAGTGGAAAGGAAATCAGGGTAATCCAAGTGGTCAGAGCAGTCAAGGCAATCAGAACAAGAACAAGAATAAGAGTCAAGGCAACAAGGGGAACAACAACAAGGGCAAGAACAACAAGGGGAAGTGCCATTATTGCGGTTCAGTTGGGCATCTTATTAAGGATTGTAAGAAGAGGAAAAGGGAGAATGGTGAATGCTTTTTCTGCGGTGAGACTGGACATTTCAGTAAGGATTGCCCGAAGAAGCAAGGGCAAGGCCAGGGTCAGACTCAGCGTGCTGGACCTTCAGGAGGGCAAGTTCATGCTCTCAATGTCGCTCCAGTTCCCGATCGAGGTAGTATTTCTGTTGAAAGTCTTGTTTACATTTCTGATTTTCCTGTTCGTACTTTGTTTGATTCTGGTGCATCGCATAGTTTATTTCATTTGGTTTAGTTGAAAGTTTGCACCTAAGTACTAGTCTAGTTAATGATCCCGTATGTGTTTCAAATCCAATTGGGGTTTCCGCCCATTTGTCTATTATCTAAGTGGATTTGAAAATCTCTACCTTTAGTGTAGAGTTCTCGTGTGATGCTTATATTATCGGTTTCATGGGGTATGGGTTGATTTTTGGGCATGGATGAGTTGTCCAGTTTTGGAGCCATCCTTGATTTTTGAGCATAGGGTTGTGAGGCTCATGACTCGCCTCGGTAATACCCTAAAAATTTCTAGTAACCCTATGAGTCCCGTCATGTTGTGTTATCTTGAATCCCTCAACTCGTCTATCGATAGTTTGCAATCGGTGAGGGTGGTCCGGGAATATCCTGATATCTTGGGTGAAGTGAAGGGGGGTTACCCCTAAGCGAGAGATTGATTTCCGCATTTATCTGGTTGATAATGCCAAGCCAGTTACGTGGCCGGTTAGGCACATGGTCCCGCAAGATGAGAGTTAAGAAAGCAAGTCAAGGAGTTGCTTGAGAAGAACTTCATTAGATGAAGTATATCTGATTGGGGTGCGCCTGTAGTATTTACTACCAAGGCAGATGGTTCTCTTCGACTTTGTGTTGATTATCGTGAGTTAAACAAGACAACCATTGCCCAGGATCGATGATTTGTTTGATCAGCTTGTAGGAACATCTGTTTTCTCTTGATCTTGCTACTGGATTCCATCAGTTCAGAGTAGCCGAGGATAGTACAGGCAAAACTGCAGATGGATTCTCAGAATGGCTAGTCATGCCATTCGGTTTGACTAATGCACCCGCCTACTTCGTGGACTTGATGAGTAGTGTGTTCAGGGAGTTCTTGAACAAGTTTGTCGTGGTCTTCGTAGATGATATTCTGATCTTCTCTAAGGACGAGGAAGAACATGCTAGACATCTCAAGGAGGTGATGGATACGCTTAGAGCGCATCAGTTGAAAGTCAAGTCCTCCAAATGTCATTTTGGAGAAAAGAAGTTAGATTCCTTGGGCATATAGTATCTAAGCAAGGCTTAGCGGTGGATCCTGCTAAGGTAGTTGCAGTTCAGGATTGGAAGACTCCAAGGAATGCAACCGAAGTAAGAAGTTCTCTCAGTTTAGTTAGTTAGTAAGCGTCCCTTGAGCTTAGACCTACCCTTCTGGATCAAGTAGGGACTTCACAGAAGGAAGACTCGCAGTTAGTCGAGATCATGGACAAGTTGATTCGAGGCGAGATGGTAAGTCACCTCGCTATAGATGACAAGGGATGGCTAAGACGCGATGAGAGAAAGAAGGTTCTTGAAGATGCACATCACTCGAGGAGGTGGCCGAGTTTGTCCCAAGGTGCATGTTGTGCCAACTGGTTAAAGGCCGAGTCATAGAAGCCCGGTGGGCTATTACATCCATTGGAGGTCCCCGCAATGGAAGTAGTAAAGCGTCACGAAGGATTCCGTGGATGGACTGCCTAGATCAAGAAAGGGAATAAGAGCATGTGGGTCATAGTAGGTAGACTCACGAAGAGCGCTCATTTCACTCTGGTAAAGAGCGAAAGGACTGCATCATAACTAGCGACAGTTTACTTTCAAGAAATAAAGCGGTTGCACGAGGTTCCCTAAAGGATAGTTAGTAACCATGACTCAATCTTCACTAACCAGTTTTGGGATAGTCTACGGGAAGTCATGGGCAAGCAACTAAATCTAAGTACGGCCTATCATTCACGGGCGGATGGTTCATTTCGTTCAACCATGAGTTATAGAAAATCACGTTAGTAAGAGCAATTGGCAACGTGGATTGGTATTTTCAAGAAAAGTTCTGCTGCGTGGAATACTTTATAGTAAGTAAACGAGATCCAGGATTCACTGGTGAATTTTGGAGAGCTTGCATGAAACCATGTGGTCATAGTTATGTTTAAGCCAAGAATGATAGAAGAGTAAGTAAAAGAGGAAGACGAGAGGCGAAAATGAAATGGGTTCCAACTCATATTTGGAAATAAGAGTTAAGAAGCCAAGGAATCATGAAGTAAAAGACGGTCAAAGCCCAGTGGAGTTAAACTCAAGGAAACGTGACTTAGAAGACTGAATGCTAGATACGCGCATCATATCTCTTTCTAAGAGTATATCCTTGATCCTTGTTTTCCGGTGGAACTTACTCGCATGTTATCTTTTTACGTATATCCTCTCGGTCCCATTCTCGATCCCATTTCTGTTGTAAACTCCATAAGGGGGTATGACTCATCGGTTAGTAATACATGTCAGGGTTTGGAGGGGTCCGTTAGGTTGACTAAACCTTTTGGGCTTTTATAGAATATGGGTTGGGTTAGGAAGGGATTTCTTGTAATCCGAAAAGAGTATATCTTGCTTATCTTCCCGATCTCTTTGTAGCATATCTTTCTTTTGCTATCTATATCGTGTTAATCTTGTCATGTGAACCTTAGGTAGAAACCCTTTGGATGAAACATGTGTTTGAAACATGTTATGCTTGATGGTTGCAAGTGGTTGCAAGTGTTTGCAAGTGGTTACTCGTGGATGCATTATACACGTTAGGCACTAGATCGGCTCACACACTCCTCATATTGCATATGCATGAGTGTTTACGCTTATTCATGGATGAAAATTTTTGTGTTATCACATGGATGTTGCATATGGATGTATGTCATGTGCACACATATAGATGTTATACATTATGTTAGGAATTGCATACATATGGATTCATTTCACTAACATAATTTGCATTGATGATATTTGCATTAGATAAGTACATATACACACACCTTTGCATATGTTCATACAACATTTAGAATCTTGTAAGGACAATGATTGCTCGTGGATGATGTTTTGAGTAGATGGATGTTGGATGGTAGGATACGTTCTTCCTAACTTGAAGATTTCGGGGACGAAATCCTTTAAGGAGGGGAGAATGTAACAACCCGTATTTTCAATAACCTGTTATAACATAAATCGAGGCAGAATTTAATTTATAAATCTGAATCAAGGGAAACGGGCTATGCCATTGCGTTCGTCTCGGAAAAATACGCGAAATAGAGTCCGAGTTTTCGAAAATCGGAGTCCGTATGACCCGATTAAGGCCCAACGAAGTTTTCAGAAAATTTCAAAGTAAAAACAGATTTCAAATTCAAGTTTGAATTTGGAAAATTAGGTCAGATTTGGGCTAGGCGGGAAAGTTCCCGCCAGAGCACCCAATTCGACAGCCTTGTCGACTTGGGAGTCGACTTGGTTGACCCAAGTCGACAGCCCTGTCGACTTGGCTCAGCCGGGCAGTTTTGCCTGGTGCACCATTTTGGGAGATGTGTTGAGTTTGGGGGCCAGATTCGGTTTTAAGGGCTGAGATTGGAACTAGGGTTTAATCCTAAGGCTAGAACTAATCCTAATCTCTATAAATAAGCCCCTAACCTAACCCTAAATCATCATTATTCATTCAAGTAACTAAACTATGGCAAAATCATTCCTCTCATGGCCTCCACTCTCTTCATAAAATTCCTAAGTTATTTCTATGAGAGATTTTCAATGCATACAAGTGTTTTCAAGCTTGTATGAGTGTCATTAGCTTGCATTCAAGTCAAGTTTCCATATTTACATCATAAAGCAAGAGTTTTGATCATTTTGGCTCAAGGGTTTTTCTATTAGAGCTTGCATTTTGGGTTTATTTGATTGCTTAAGAGCTTTGTCATATTTTTGTGTCTTCATAAGCATTGTAAGCCCTTTTCTACTTTCATATTTAAACTCTAAAGTTAAATGAATGATGCAAGTTGTGTTTGATCATTATGATATGCAAGTTTACTATGATGTGTTATGCAAGTCTATCATGTTATGTATGCAAGTTTGTCATGTTATGATATGCAAGTTTACCATGCTATGTTATGCAAGTTTGCCATGTTATGATATGCAAGTTTATCATGTTATGTTATGCAAGTATGCCATGTTATGATATGCAAGTTTGCCATATGATATGCAAGTTTGGCTTGATCATTTTGCTCATGTTATCATGTTATGCAAGCTTATCTTGGGTTTATGAGCTTAAAGCTTCAAGCTTTATGCTAAAGGTTTCATTTTGGCAACATGTAAGTTATCATATCCCTTATGATAACTTGCATGTGAGGCTAAATGCGAACTTATGGCAACTTCTACATGTCATTTATCACCATGTATCACTTATATGCTAAGTTTGGTTTTATGCATGCTTTTGAGGCCTAAAAATGTAATATGCAAGTATATGAACATATGTACATTTCATATGCCACCATGTTAAACTTGTGGCTTCAACACCTTTATGTCATGATTATGCCAAGTTCCCTCTTTCTATCCTTTATGCGCTATTGCGATATGTAAGCGATGGGATTGCGTTTGGGGTTGGGTAAACTTAAAAGACATAAAAACATAAGATTGGGAATTTACCTATTAAGTTAGGTCTACCCATTGGGAATTTACCTATTAAGTTAGGTCTACCCAAATGCTTGAAAACTTGTAACATGTTTTGGAAACATGATGGACATGACACTTAGAAAATATAAGTGTGACCAACTCGAGGTTGGGTTGAGTTTGTAGCGTAAACCTACCCGGAACCGACCGGCTTAACTAGTTGCTACAAACAATAGGACCCAATGTGAGAAGTTGGTCATGTTGTACCTTGAACCCGAGGTTAGACCAAGTTGTGGTATAAAGCTACCCGGAACCGACCCGCTTAACTAGTAACCGCAACGGAGTCTAATGTGAGAGGTTAAGGCACATTAATTAATTAATGCCTCATGATTAGGGTTTAAGTCATGGTCCACTTAATACTTAATCAATGCGGGCTTGGTAGATTAATCAGGGTTAAGTCGTGAACTCATCGTTACACTTAACCAAGTTAATCCATGATTAGCAAAAGGGTTAAACCGTACTTAACCCACTAGAAAATCCTAGCAATGGGGGTCCACTCCAGCAGTAATCCCAAGTTCGTATCATTAAGACCCTAGGGTCTAGGCTAGGGCGGGGGGCACAATTACTGGACTTGATGTAAGAGACCAAAAACGACGGCAGAGTGGTACGCTGGTGTAGTTCTGGGCGGACTTTTGGTCGTGCACATAGTCCGAAGCCGGGGAAAGCATGCACGGGTACCAGTAGATCGAGACTGTGCACTTATGTTTATGGTGTCCAGGGGTTGACACCCTAGGGCTTGATACACCCGACGGGAGACCCTGCACAGTCTGACTACAATTATGTTTGGGCCGTATTGACACCAACACGTGACGAGTTAGGCTTATAGGGAGCCGATCGACTAGACCGTTTGGTTGGACCGCGTATTAGGGTCATTTCATGTTATTGGGCCAAAGCTTGGGCCAAGGGATCAATACTTGTTTATTCAAGTCATGTTAGTTTACTAGTACACCTGTGGTGCAAAACCTTAATCCTGATTATGCGATGACACCTTTATCTACCTTGTTAGTTAATCATCATGCTAGTATGTTGTTATCCTTATGTTCATCCCAGCTTTCATCATGCCAGTTAACTTTATCAGTTTACATTGATTGTAGTAGGGCTTACTCAGTCTTTTTGACTGAACTGTTTTCCTTTCGCCTCTTTTCTTCCGTTTCCCCCCCTAGGTTCTCAGGGTGGGAATATTGGAGCTTAGCTTGGATTTCTGATCACTTGCTTGTGGGATTTTAGCTCATGTACGGTCTTGACATGAAGCTAGCTATGGTTATCACTTATTTTGGGGATAGTACTTATGTATTTCAGTTTTTCAGTGATGTTGTTTTTATCTAGACTTGTGTATTTGGAAAGTTGACATTATGTTGTACCAAACTTGTTTTGAAATAGTTTGAAATCTTCCGCTGTTTTACTTATCTTATTTACTCTGTTTACATATATACATATGTTCTTGTTCTGCCTTGATATATCATTATGCATGTTTACCCGGTACAAACGCCCCTCCAAAGTCAGAGTGCTTGCAAGAGCCACCCTGGCGGAGGTGGGGTGTTACAGGATCGACCAGAAAAAGGCCATTTTTTAAATAGTCTCAGAATTCGACGAAATTAATTTTGTTAGGACCGTATCGACAAAAGAAAGCCAGAACTAATTTTTCTATAATTTTCGGAGTCCGTATGTGGCCCAGGCGTATTTAAATGTACGGTAAATATTTAATTAATTAATTTTTAATGTAGATTCAAATATTTTTTTTTTACAAATTTCGGAATTGGGCCACGAGACCTGTCCCATTGCATTCAAAAGGCGTCTAAACCTTAAGAACGACAGTAAGCATGCCCAATTCGGAGACAGCCCGCATTTTTACCTTTATAACACGCTTTACGATGAATAAATTAATAAAAAATTATTTAAAAACCTAAAAAATGACCAGCCGCCATCATCCAAAACCGAAGGCCATGAATGACCGAAAATTCAAATCTCAATAACTTTTGATCCTCTCAGTGAAATTCAACATATTATATACCGAATCGAAGAGATTTTCAAGACCTTTCAATCCATACGGTTAAGATCGGGTTTCAGTGCACGGATTTCACGAATTCTCAGCCTTAAGTGGCTGCGTTTATGGGTGGTTGGCGGGTTCCAGGGGGGTGCGAGCCGGGTGGTGCTCCTGGCATGGGAAGGTGATGCAAAGGCGGTTGAAGTGGTGCCAGTTGATCGGCGGTTCGGGGCGTGTATGGAGGGGCGCAGGCAAGAGTTTGGAGACAGCTTTATGGGTTCTCGGTTTCTGCTAGTAACGTATAAAGGAGGAAGAAGGTTTGGAACTTAATTAATGTAATTAAGGAATAATTATTTATTTAATTACTTATTAAGATAATTAACGTATTAAAGATCATAACTTTTGCAAACGAATTCAGAATCGAACGAAATCAGTTGCGTTGGATTCGCAACAAAGAATACTACAACATAGAACTGATCGGGACCAAAACGGAGACAGTTGAATTTTCAGCCAAATCTATGTGAGAATTTCTAATTTTAATTAATTTAATTAATTATTTTATCGCTGTTAAATAATTGTTTGTATATTATTTAATTAGATTTGCGCTGTGATGAATTGTGATTGTTGTTGTGATGAATTAGATTGTATTGTGTTAGTTAGATCTGTTATTGTATTATTTAGATCTGATAATCCAATAAAAATCATCATGGTTTGTAAATTGGATTAAACTAGAATTTTTAATCCAATTAAAAATATTATCTTGTTTGTGGATTGGGTTAGATTAGAATCTTTAATCCAAATAAAATATCATATTTTGTCATGTTTATTTTATTGACATTAAACTGTTAAAATCATGAAATAGACATGATTTTCACCGTCATTTGTTAAAATGAAATAGACATTATTTTGCACCGTCATGTGTTAATAATGGTATGAATATTTTCACCGTTATGTTTGTTATAAAAGAATGAAACTTAATGAAGCAATATTATTAACATTTCTATTGTAATTAAGGGAAAGTAATTAAAAGAATGAAAGCTTATGTTTTTTTTTTATGAAAAATGGAATTTTAAGTTTATGTTTAAATGAATTAAAAAGAATGAAGTCATGTTACATTTTTAATGTAATAAGAAGAAATAGGACTTACGTGGTAATCTTAATCACATTTTTTTTATGTAATTGGTATATAAAAAATGAAAGTTACATTTTTAATGTAAAAAGTAAAGATTTCATTTTTAATGTAAATAGGAAAAAAATATGAAAGTTACATTTTTAATGTAAAAAGAAAAGTATTCATTTTAATGTGAATAAGAGAAGGAGAACTTTACGTTTTTATGTAAATAGAGCATAAAAAAAAATTACATTTTTGTGTAATTTAGGATTTAAAGAAGGAAAATTACATTTTCTATAGAACTTAAAGAAGAAGATATA
Organism: Allium sativum; assembly: GCA_030737875.1. Lineage (NCBI taxonomy): Eukaryota > Viridiplantae > Streptophyta > Magnoliopsida > Asparagales > Amaryllidaceae > Allium > Allium sativum. The sequence goes on from CM060909.1 coordinate 294,813,612, forward strand.
CATTTTAATCAATTGAATTTTTATTAAAAAGGACAACGGTATGACATTTACATATTCATGTAAAAGAATTTCAGTAAAGATTATAACGATGAAATTTATATTTTAATGAATTAAATTTTCATTAAAAAGATTAAAAGATATGAAATTTACATTTTCATGTGTAAAGATTAAAGCAAGAACATCATTTTGCTTGTAAAGATAAAAATGACACAAAATAATCATTTTTGTTGAATTAGAAATGACGCACAAGAAATTGCATGTTTGTGTAGATTGAAAATAGTAAAAGTAAAATATACATTTCATGTATAGGTTGTGTATGAGAATTAAAATAAACGTTATTGTGTGTTATGTTATATATCTTTGCTTGTCTTGATTATCACAATAATGAAATGGCCGAAGAAATTGTATGTATATATATAATCATATATATAAACAAATTTTAATTGAATGAATCGAGCGTGGTAGTTCACTTTATAGAATTGTACTTTTAATTGATTATACCGAAATATCCGACCGTCGGATTTTCCCAAATCTGTAACCGTTAGGTTCGCCTTGGGAAGATCTTTCCAACGTTATAAATTATGTTAACATCCAACGGTTAGATATAGAGAAATGTGAAACAAATTTGGGAGAAAACAGCGCCAAGGTCGCCTTTTGACTTGGAGCGTCGTTAAATGGAATTTAGTTATTTTTATAAAAATAAAAATAAAGTTTGATCATTATAAATTAATATCAACGATGTGAAATGATTTTTAAATATATATATGCGAGGATCATTTGAAAAGTCCGAGTTCACTCTCATTTCAAATGATCATACGACGAATGAAAGTCGAAGAGTTGAAGACGGTGATTGAAGACCAGCGATCTTCACATCGAATGGACGACAACTGCTGATGCCCGTGACTGGAGTAGCTACCTTGAAGGGGCTACAGTGGTGGCCGTCCGGACGTAATGTTGATTTGTACGGATTTGGCTTTCGCTCAGACCCAGAGCATAAGCTTATAAATGGAATGTGTGTTTGACATTGTACTCCTTTATATATTGTACTTATTGATTTTCTGCTGAATGTATGAATGCTTGGTGGCGGAGAATTTATTCTCTTGCTTAACACCCTTTCATATATTTCGGCAAAGGATTGGTAGTGTGATATGGAGTGACAGTGTGGCATACTAAGATGCAATGATCAAGGTTTCTTGTTGAAAAGCAGAACCTTGTGGTGACGATCAAAGCACAGCTTGAATAAGCATAGCTTTATGTATAGCGTGACTTCGTGAGCCTCACACACCGGCGGAGTCTAAAACGGGAGAAGGGAACGCAGGGAGAGCAGCACGTTTCTTTCTAGCTAGAAGTGGTGTTTGGGTTTTAACACGGCCCGACATTTTACTTATGTGGATGATGGAATGAGGCGCCTCGGATGATAGGTCCTATAGGACCGGAAAACGTGTGTTCAGGAATAACTAATCCGTAACTCGTATGGTAGACCGGCCCTGCAGCTTTCCAAGGGTTCACTGCGGGGGATCCTGAGACATTAGCTAGAGTGTCTCGAATCGGTAAGGAGCTCCTCCCTAGCCTTGACTCATGATGGAAACTCAATTTCCAATACGACCTCGTGCGGATTTGTTTGTATTACTAGTATGGAAGCATAGTATTATGGTATCTTTGTGTCCTAGGATTGATACATTATGATTGAACTGTTTTTGAAAACTTATATACACTAATAATAATATCAAATTCGTTTTAATCGTATCAAGCATTTTTGACCATTATAAGGTAAAACCCTATCCTCCGGTTTGCGTTGCATTGTGTGATGGGACTTGGGTCTTATGATGGTTTCATTTTTCCAAAAAGCATTGCGTTGTTTAACGATTTACTTTAATTTATGCACGACAATCCATTGGAGTAAACCCGTTCCGCGTTAGCGGCGTGGTCCTTGGATTTGTCTTATTGTTATTAGTGAAATTAACTAAGAATTCTCACACCAGTCCCATGACTGACCCGTTGTTTGTTTCCACCTTTGCAAACTCGGGTGCCTTCTTTTCTACACGGGAAGTCGAGTAGTTTGTCTACAGGTTCTTGTCTCGAGCAGGATGCTGGATTGAAGCTTAAAGCTATGTCCAGAGCATAGTTATCTTCCGCTGTATCTATTTTATTGTTTCCGCTGCAATGTATTAAAATGTTGTAAATTATCTTTCGCTGTAATTTATCGATGTACTCTGATATTCTGTACTCTGATGTTATGTTACCATGATGTAATAAAAGTCTGTTGTTTTTGTTCTAATGTATTGTATTCCCAAAGTTAACATCTGCGGATTTTGAACGGTCTTGGTCGATCTATCAATCGATTAATGTCGGGCAAAATGCGTGTCGTTACATGCACACAACCAAACTATATATATACATACATATATATATATATATTTCTAAAATAATAAATTTTTAAACAAAAATATACACACTCAACAAAAGGGGACATACACAAAATCACTCTCACGCACAAACAAGATCACTCATGCCACACAGTAACACAAACACACACTGTCAACACACCACACAAACAAAATAACACACAGACATGTTAAAACTCATATCTCGACACATGAACGCACTCGTAAAAACATACCCCATAAACTTACACAGCTCATCAAACTCATGCACACAACAACTACGTACATATTATATAAAGGGAGCAACTATATGAACACAAAATTTTGACACAAATCAAAAGGCATAAAATCTCAACCACATGATTAAATTGTCTTTATGTGAGGGATGCAAGTCACGAGGTAATCCTATGGTTTAGATTTTTGTATCACTCAATTTGTGTCAAATCTTTATGTCTATATAAACTTTCCCTTATATAAATCACACAAACGAAATAAAATAACACGCAAGCCCAAAACAAACACTCACACACATACACACACACACACACACACACACACACATATATATATATATATATATATATATATATATATATGGGGGCGACTATTTAGACACAAAATTAGACACAAAGAGAGAGACACAAAGCCTCAACCGTTGGAACTTTTTGTCTTTATATGGAGAGGTGTAATTCATAGGGTGATCCAATGGTGCAAATCAATTGTGTCACCATTCGTGTTAAAATTTTGTGTCTTTGTAGACTTTCCCTATATATATATATATGTGTGTGTGTGCGTGTGTGTAATACAAATTAAACATAACTCAATGCGAAAAAAATCTGAAGTAAGATAAACTCACACAAACACATAACGCAAATTAAAATTATAACATATATACAATAAAATCAACACGGCGCTAAGCACATAAAAAACCACATATACACAATATTTTTTCTTTCAAAACTAATAGATTTTAAAACAACTCACACCAAACAATATATATATACACACCTTTCAAACTAATATATATTTATATACATATGTTCTCAAAACAAATAAATTTTCAAATAACTCACCCAAACACAACACCATAAATACACACACACATGCATATATGCAAAAAAACATCTCACACACACCCGCACAAGAGCACGCACACACACTGATTCAAATGGGAAAATATACCCAAACTCACGCTATACAAAACATAAAGAATCACACACATACACATACAAGCATCACAACAGAATGGATGAGTTGGTCAACTGGGGCATGGTCGTGGGTTGGTCTAGCGACGGAGACAATAGCAGGCGGCGTTTGGGTGAAGCGCTGGCAAGGTGGCACGGTTGGAGTAGGGCAGTTAACGAGGCTATGAGATGAAGGCAAGTTCCAGGTTTTTTCCCTCTTTTTGTTGGATTTCTTCACATAAAGGAAGGTGGTGAGAGACAAAAATGGTGAAGGTACATATATGTGGTGGGAAAATGATAGAAGAACACAGTGTTTTTGGGAAGGAATGATTTTTTTTAGAGAGAGGACAAAGAGAGTGGAGAAAAATGTAAAAGTAGAAGATGGAATATGCGAATAAGTAGAAGAGAAATGAAGGGAGAGGAAAAGAATAGGTTTGTGGGCAAAGTCACGTACATGCAAAAAAAAGGAAATGATTTTGAAATTGGAAAAGTTGTGTTTGAGATAACAAAAAAAAAATGAACGAAAGTATGCTTTGGAAAGTTAGCAGAGGAACTAAATGTTTGGCATTATTATAAGCACTGCTTTAGTGTATGATTTGGAAATTTTCCACTGCAATAAACGAACGATTTCAAAAATGGAACAGTGCTTTTAAAATGAACGTGCGAAAGTTTAGGCAGTTAAAAATTGGAACAGTTTAAATTTTGAAACAATGAACGTATAAGGAAAACATTAATACTAAGGAACAGACGTTGAACATTAAAAAGGTAATCAATGCTTGCAAATAAAAGGAAATACAAATTTTTTAATTCAGAGGACGAATGGTTTGGCAATAAATAAATAAACAATCAAATGATTCAAAATTCAAAACGCACAAGACTGTTTTGGAAATAGAAACTTGCCATTGGAACGTAAGTGAACGAACGGATACTGGGAACCAAAAGGAATGAACATAGGGAAATAAATGAAAGGAAATGAACGTTTAATTTCTTTGAAATTAACAGCCAGGTAAGGAAAGGAATGATATCAAGGAATGGACATTCAACTTTAAAATGTAAACAATGTTGGCAAATAAAGGAAACAATATAAATATTTTTGCAAGTCAAATAAATAATAGACGAAATAAAAGGAAAAAAAATCCAAACAAAATTTAAATTAAATCATTAAATAAAATATAGTTAAAATTGAGGCTGTTACAGTCTCCCCCACTCAAACCTTTTCGTACCCGAAAAGGAACGAGGTAGGAAAATAGTAAATTAATAATTATTATATTTAAACCAAACGGTTCATATTTATCTTCATACTTATATATATTTAGAAATATATATATATAAATCAATTCTTTTCCAAACATTTCAAAATAGTTTTAAGTATTCACTTGACGTATCGATTGGCTAAATATATTTATCCCACTTTCGAAACCTGAAAATAAATATCGATGATGCTGCAGTCATCAACAACATCATTTTCAAGCGACTAGAGTGTGACTCTATATCTATCTAATACATATAGAATTTAACATATATGTTGATCATACCTATACCCAAATCACTAAGTATTTGATAGGCCAACTTAACGTCAAGTAAGTACTCAAAACATCTTTCTGTATTAAAACCTAATATATAGCAAATTTCAGAATCATATATTATAAATAATATATTTTAAGTCATAAATTAAAAAATTTAAGTAGGGAGAATTTATATGTCTTCCCACTCATTTACTTATTAAAAAATCAACCTCAATCCTTGATAAATATATAAACAATATTATTATTAAATCAACTACAAAATAATATTTTTCAATCAAGAAAAATCAATTTCTTACAAAATCTACATCGTTAAATCTTTTCAAAATATATATTTTATAAAATCTTAAAGTGTAAACATTAAATCTTTTCAAAATTTTGGTATTACCAAAACATAATATAATTTACGAAGGTACATATCCAAATTTCAATAATGTATCATATATTATGATACCTTTCAAATAGCAATCTCAAATCAATATTAAATAAGAATGGACTTACTAGAAGTCTTATACTCTTCTTATACTTCCTTCCTTGTTATACACAAGGATAAGTTATAGAATTCGAGTTAAAAGCCGAACGAGAACCTAATCAAAGAGGAGCTACGAAGGAAGAAGGATTCAAATGGAAAAGGAAATTTCATAAAAGATTTAAACATTAAACAAAATTTATGTCCAAAAATATTTGTTTAAAACATTTTAAAACCAATTTTTTAACCATTTACTTTCAAAATACTCTCTCTTAAGAGGGATTCGGCGACTAATTCCACTCATTCTAGGGTGTTATTACCCTATCTCTAATGAGCTTTTACCCCATAGGCTAAAGCTTTGATAAACCAAAGCTCTGATACCAAATGTAACATATTGTCTTTCGTCCACTTCAAGCTGGTAATTAAACCAAATCAAACCGTTCGAAATGAAAGAATGTTATTAGCTTCTAAGGTAAATAGAATAAATCACAGAATCACAAACACAGAAAAACAGAATATCTCACAGCGGAATAAATAAATTATACAATAGTTGTTCATGAAGCTACTAAATAAAGATCAAAATTTATACATAATATCAGAGTTATAAAATTAAATACAGTTGAAGTTTAAATACAAGAATTTCTAATATAAAGGAGAAATAGCCAGAATCAACAGGTAGAGGTGATATCATCAACATTCTCCAGCTTCAAAAGGTGAAATCTCAATACTGAAATTCTTGATCCGACCCGAGAAATAATGCAAAACAAACAACTCGGATCAGGACTAACGGTCTCATAGAAGTAAATCAACTCAAATGAAATGTTCAATAAAATGCATCAGTAACTTAAAGGATGTTTGGGATCGCCATCCTCTAAGGATTCATTAAACTAATATCATATAATATAATACGCTATTATAATAGTGTCTATGGTTTAATATAACATATTAAAATAGCGTAAGCGGGATTACATTTTTACCCTTACACCATTTATAATACCGTAGTCTATACAGATACCGTAAAGTCCACAGTAACATAGTGGCTATCAGAGGGCACTCCATAGGTACGGTACATATCAAAGTCGTAGGGGCTCGATTAGGATAATATGACAAGGCACACGAGGAATGCCCAGAGTAGGAATATACTAGTTGCATGCTCGGACTGGTGGTAACGCATAGCCGTGACTACCACCCACCTCGAACAATACTCCCAACTCACGGATGCACATCAAATCAAATCAATCAAACCGAGAGACTATAGTAATAAAGGAAGAAGTGTTGGCGATGGAGGTAGCTAACCCCACTTGGTCCAGTACAGCCCAGTTTTAGTCATTTTAATTATGACTCGAAGGTCAAGGATATCCACTACCGTTCTCTTTCTTCAAATCCAGTAATTTCCTCCAAATCAACCTACTTCATTCTAGAAATCCACCGCGTACACAGTTGTTAAAATGGTTTTCGGTATTGGCAGAGAGTATGACAATATCCGATCCCGGTCACTTTAACAAACAAGCGTTTATATTTTTCACACTGTAGCCATTTTATAAAACCATATCTTGAAATAAATTGATTTAAGAAATTTCTTTAATTCAAATCAAATAGTTTATGAATCAATTCCATATATAAAATTACTTCAATCCATATTCAGTCAATTTATAATCGAATTCATATATTCATATCAATTGTTAATTCGAATTCCAATTAATTACGCAGTTCATGTTCATTTCCTATAAAGTTCAATATTTAAGTCAATTAAAAATTCACATTTAGTTGAATTAAAATTAAATTCATTGAATCAACTATCGTTATATACATTTAAATCCTTAAACCTTGAATTTAAATCGCAAAATCAAAACTTACCCACCTATTGAGTTTATTATTAAAGTTTATAAAATATATATAAAATAAGCATTGAAAATATATTTATAAGTTATAAATTTATATAGAAAATAGCTTTATAAACATATATAGGTTTAAAATAATTTAGAAATAGGTTTAAAAAGAATAATTTGTTATAATATATTAATTTAAAGTTAAAAATACATATATGATTAAATTATACAGGTTAAAATAAATAAATTATAAGTAAAATTTTAAATAAGCATTTAAATACATTTTTACTCATAAAATCATTTTAAAACATATAATTTTAAAATTTAGAATTTAAGTTTAAATCATTAAAATATAAATATAAAATATAAGATCTTAAATTAATGTTATTACAATCAAATTTTCCAAATTATTTTAATTCGAAAACATGACCAACGTTGTCCGTATATAGTTTTCTACCCTATAGTCAAGTGATACAGATATTCATCATTTCAGCTCGCAATTTATAAAATTTATACGGGTTTATCATTTCAATCCGCAATCCTAAATTCAGTAAAAATCGTTCAAGTCTATCATTTCAACCATGTAGATTTTTTCCTAATCTAATGTCTGTTCGGATATGTATCATTTCAACCCTAAGTGATTTTTTTCCTAAACTCGGGGTATCAACAACATAACAAATCATCAATCACATCATAGTCAGATATGATCAGTGTACATACATGTCATATGAATATCGTGTCACTTATGAAAGTGTACATTTTAAACAAACAATTTCTCCTAGCAATCCTATACATTTCATAACAGTTCATTTAGTTGATCTAACATCTATGAAATAATGTGAGTCAGGTGTGAGATAAACTCAACTTTAGTGGCCTAAAATGAAACGATGACTTGCAGGCATGATTCAGAATGGATTTTAACTCGATGATCGCTTAATATTTTATTTTATAAGAGGAGGCTGGGGAATTTTCAATGGATCGGTACGGCTATTTGGGTTTTGGAACGGTTCTCAAACTCAACACCAAACTTGACTCAAAATAAACCCAATAAATTCTTTACACAATATATATATATTTATATATACATACACAAAAAAAATCATTACACATATATATATATATATTTAAAATTCAACTCAGACCGCAAACACACAACGTAAATTATAACGTATATATTATAAATTATATAAAACACACCCAAAGCTTTATATATATATTCATATATAACTTTTTAATTAACAATATATATATATATATATTTAAAATTCGATGCACAAAATATATTTTATTAATTATGCATTTAAATAAAACACAACACTAACGCATATTAAATCATATACACATATATAATATATAATTTGAAACACACACATAAACTCATACACACACACACCGTACACACAACAAAAATTATAACAGTATATATATTATAAATTATACATAAACACACGACAAATTCTTTTTCAAAATAGTGTATATGTATATATATTTAATATAAACATATACACAGTAAAATTAATCTATACCTATGTATTTAAAGTTCGACACATTCCAAATCACTTAAATAAATATATATATTAAATTATATAGCACCAAACCATATATATTTTTAAATTAAATACAACACAAACACACTCAAATAAAACCGTAAAATAGTATATATATAAATGAATATTTAAACAAATATATATATATATATATAAACATATTTACTTTTTCAAAATAATTAAATTTCCAAAGCGACTCAACGCCACACATTCAACACCGAAATATATGTTTCTTTTATATATAATCATAGATTTATAAATGCACACAAACATTTATCACACAGAACTATATATAAATATTTTATACAAATTGATGCATACAATCAAACTATATATATACACATATATATTTCTAAAATAATAAATTTTTAAACAAAAATATACACACTCAACAAAAGGGGACATACACAAAATCACTCTCACACATAAACAAGATAACTCTCGCCACATAGTAACACAAACACACACTGTCAACACACCACACAAACAAAATAACACATAGACATGTTAAAACTCATACCTCGACACATGAACGCACACGTAAAAACATACCCCATAAACTTACACAGCTCACCAAACTCATGCACACAACAACTACATACATATTATATAAAGGGAGCAACTATATGGACACAAAATTTTGACACAAATCAGAAGGCATAAAATCTTAGCCACATGATTAATTTGTCTTTATGTGAGGGATGCAAGTCATGAGGTAATCCTATGGTTTAGATTTTTGTGTCACTTAATTTGTGTCAAATCTTTGTGTCTATATAGACTTTCCCCTATATAAATCACACAAACACATGCAGACGAAATAAAATAGCATGCAAGCCCCAAACAAACACACACACACACACACACTCTCATATATATAATATAAATTAAACATAACTCAATGCAAAAAAAATCTAAAGTAAGATAAACTCTGTAATAACCCGGAAAATCCGAACCAATTCAAAATTTTTATTTTGGCAATTTTGGTGAATTTTGAATATTTAAAATAATTAATTTTAAATAATAACGATGAGAAATTTATTTTGAATAGAATTAGAACGTATATATTTATTTGAATCGACGTTAGAATATAAATATTTATTTTTAAATATAAAAGGAATTGGAAATGGCACGGTAGTTTGAAAATTCGATTTCAAAGTTCAAATGAGTGTACCGGATTCAAAATAAACCGGATTTTAGCGAAACCAAAAATATTAGAATCTATTTGAAGACATCTTTTCAACGAATCCGAAAAATTGAAATTTCTTAGCTGGAATAAAAAGTTATGCCAGTTGAAAATTCAGAATAGTCGCTATGGAAATATAGCCCTTAAAAATAGCAATTTTGCAAATGACCTTCGTTTTCGACGAAATGACTTTTTTTGGATCCGGAATGTCAAATTATTGCTAGATTCCAAAATTTATAATTTTTGAAATTAATATGTGAGCGTGGAAAAAGAAAACGTGTTTTGCCAATTTCAGTCAATTTGGATTGACCAGAAAATGGCCATTTTTCGAACGGTCTCCAAATTCAACGAAATTAGTTTTGTTAGGACCGTATCGTCAAAACGAAACTAGAAAATATTTTTCGGGAATTTTTAAAGTCTGTATGTGACCTCGGTAAATGGAAATGTGCGTTCAAATTCAATACATAGATTTATATTTTGATTTTGATGGAAACGATCGAAACAGCCAAACTGACTTACGATACATATCCCATTGTGTTCGGAATGGGGGTAATTAGCTAGAGGCGATAGTCATTGGGTTCGTAACGAGGTTCGGATGAGAAGTTAACTTTTTGAGAATTAAATAAATAATTAATTATATAACTTCCTTTATTCCCTCAGCCCCCATCTTCTCTTTCCCCATAGATATTTTCAAAATAAAAAAAGAAGAAAAGAATAAACCGCGATGCCAGATCCGCCGTGCCACCGGAGGTCTTCCCCACCCGCCCCCGCTCAGCGCCGCCCTACCCTACCTCCGCCGTGACCCCCCTATGACTCCCTCTTCTTCGATTAAACCCCCCTTTCCATTCAAAGCTCCGCCGCTGCTCCCCCTAGGCGCGCCGCCAGCGACGCCTACGCCCACCGCCGACCTCCCCCATTCCGTCGCCCTCCTCTTGCGCGAGCTCGGAACTCCCTCCTTTCAATTCGAAAGCCCCATCCCCAAATTACAACGGTGAGTGTTTATTTCTGTTTTATTTTTATTATGTAAAGCTATAATGTTTATATATGAATAGCAACATGAAGTTAGGATTTTTTTATATACATAGAGATAAAAGATTGGATTTTTTTTCTCTAGAAAAGATTAATTTTTTATCTAGGAAGGATTATATTTTTTTTTGTGATAAATAGATTAGATTTTTATTGATGAAAGAAAAGAAAGATTTGATTTTTTATATGTGAATGGCAAGAATAAAAATACGATCTTTAGTTAGATAAAAATTTGATTTTTAGTTATATAAAAATTCAATTTTTATATATGAAGTAACATAATAAAAATATGATATATATATATATATAGATAATTAAAATATGAATTTTATATTATAGAAATATAAAAATATGATTTTTTTATTATAGGGATAATAAAAATATGACTTTCATATGTATAGCAATATAAAAATGTGATTTTTATATATTCATTAGCGATAGAAAAATGTGATTTTTATCTAGGTAGCTTTGTTATAAAAATATAAAATTATTTTTAGAAAGATAAAAATATAATTTTTAGCCTCTGTATGTTATTTATAAAATAATCATACAAAGAAATAATTATTGACTGGTTAAAAATATAATTTTTAACGTAGGTATACTACATAGATCGGCAATCAAAGCATGGCTGAGTGGAACCCCAAGGTGAGAACTTCTCACTTTAATTCTATTTTCTAGTTTGAAATGTATACTAGGATGCAGACGGTGCTTAGCAGCACCCGACACCCGTCGTCCACAGACCATGGACGACTTGTTTGTTTGATTTGATTGTGTTGTGAAAATTGATTGTGATGTGGAATGGAATAAAATATTTTATAGTTAAAAATATAATTTTTAACGTGTATGTAAATAAAATAAATATTTGTAAACGAATCGGACGATTTATTTATGTAAACACATTTGACTGATATTGATTGGGACGATAAATTTTACACATCGCCCAACTACACAAATAAAATTAATTATTTGTTGATTGAAACCCCACACGGGTATTGGGATGATATTGAACATACACTAATCCCAATATTTAGTTGTATGTCAATCGATTGGTTGATAAGCTGTGTAAGCGTTGAATATTTATATTTAATGCTTATGCAGTGTAGAATGCACTCTGGATGATGGTTGACTGTGTTTGATTGTTGTTGTATACATGTGTGTATGAAATCCATATAAATCAAATTATATGGTAATTGACTGTGTCTGATTCCAGTTCAGAAAGAATGAATATTTTAAAACAACGAATATTTTAAAATGATGAATATTTTAAAATAATATTCAGTAAAAGATCAAAATTTGATTTTGATGTCCGATTTGGGATGGACACGAAAATATTTAAATATATAAAGCCGAGTTAATTAGATTGACTCCATTTTGAGGTAAACGATATTTATATTGAATTTAGTCATTTTTATAATGTATATCGAAAAGGAAATGATTTCGAAATTTAATGTTTTGAAAATACTATCATTTATATGTCGATGATATGGAATATTCAATTTTGATTTGAAATTGAATCTGAAGTTGAAATCGTTTTGAAAACGAATTTAAAACGATTTATAAAATACGTTTTAAAATGGAATTTGTGACGGCCCGCCTCGCACCAGCCGACATTTCCAATGAAAGTACGTTGTGCCAATGTCCAACCAGCACGGGACGGTCTTCAAAGAAAGGAAAGAAGGAAATTTGAACTAACAAGGAACCTATAGTATATCTCACAGCGCATGGAATAAAATATAATAATAACATAACTTGACATAAAACAGGCAAGACAGTGCATAAGCTGAAAACTTAAACCATCGTAGCAGCGGAAAATCCAAAATTACAGCTTATGTTCCACATCATCTTTATTACAACTTTTAAAACTGTCTCTAAAGAAAAATAAGAAAGGTACACTACTAATGCCCAAAGTAGTGACCAGTAGCGACACAGGGAGAATATATATAGAGAATAGTACGTGTAAGCCTCCTGCTCTCCTCCGGACAGCTACTCGTGCATAACCAGCTAACCTGTCTCTAGTCTGCCCATTTAAGAGCACCCAGAGTAATAAGAAGAGACATAAAACTCTGGGTCTGACAAAAGTCTGGTATCGCCGATAAGCAGCAAAACAGAACAATAACAGGTATACTAAACCATACCTGAACCTGGACCTGCAACCAAAGAGTTAGCACAACAAGATGTACAATACTCTAAGGTGACACTAACATATGGTATAAAGATATGGGGGTGGGGGTGTGCATGTCATAGTGATGTCAAACAATCAAGCATAGCAACCATCCTCACATCTCTCACTCAGGGCGTAAAGCATACGATATCCACCACTTTGATCACCCAAATCCTTGCTATGATCACTCTGCCCCATGGAGTCATGACGACTCCATTGCACTGATCCATAACCATTAGTCCTTGCTATGTCCACTCTGCCCCATGAAATCATAACGACTCCACTGCACTGGCTCATAGCCATGCTACGATCACTCTTCCCATGGAGTAATAACTACCCCACTGCACTGATACGTAGCCTAACATCCGTCTTGGTGGTGAATCAAAGTTATGGACGTCGATAACCCCTTGGCATACGTCCCGCAGCAAAGCCCAATCATGAAGTTGACTCGTTGGTTCCCAACTGGATCCTGAGTACAATCTTCCCATTTGGACTACCTTTGCATCTCGGGTTTTGGTCATTATCATCCCGTTCGTACTTCGGTTCCATTCAGTTCATTCGCTGTCCAGACTTGAAGATCGGTTCGTGGATCCCCATAGGCATCCGTTCGTGGCTCGCCATCCTGTCCTCGGCTCGTGATGATGCTCCACTCATGACCCATGGCTCGTGACACCACATTTGGATCGTTAGACCCTCTGGTTCGTGATAATGGATGCTCCACGAATCGTGGTTCCCTGCTTGGCTTGGCTCGTGATCTGTTGTTGGTGACATGCTTGGCTTGGCTCGTGATCTGTTGTTGGTGACATGCTTGGCTCATGAGGCTATCTCACGAATGAAGGGCTCGGGTCGTGATGGCTCTCCACGGTCGGGTCGGGTCGTGATAGCTCTCCACGGTTGGGTCGGGTCGTGATAGCTCGCCCTTCAGCTGATCCGTTCATGGTACTTGAGTAGGAGTGGGTCGGGTCGTCGCCATCAAGCTTCTTGGTTCCACCAGCGATTCGTGGGAAGGGGGTTCTTCACGGGCGGGTCGGGTCGCCCTCCACCGATCCGATCCGGTTCGGGTCAAATTCCTGCAACTCTTCCTGCGACTGTTTTACACCATACGACGATGTTTTCGACTATTCTAATCAATCAAAAAGCATACCATACAGTCATAGCAACATATAGAATTGACCACAAACACCAAAACAACAATTTGTTATGTCAAAATGGATCAAATCTACCCAAAACCCATATTTTCCCCTTAAACATGTTTAAGCAAATCTAATGATAGGATTAGCAAAACTTAACCAAATTAACCCAAACTCTAACAGAGGCCTAAAACGGTGTTTAAGAATTTCCAAACATTTTTCCGGAATTTAATTATGTCTAAATTCGCTAATTAACACTAATTACCCTTAATTAACCATAATTAGTGTAAAAACAAGGCTAGTCACTCAACTTTGCCATAATTAAAACTTTCAGAACAGAAACTACTCTGATTTGGGCGAATACCAATGTCTAACAGCAGCTCTAACTCTAAAATGGTGCTATTTCTCCTTGATTTGATGTTGCTAAGCTTAATCCTTGATTAGAGAGCAATTTGGGATGGAATTAGAAGGTAAAGGCCATTGTTTGGGTTTCTAAGAGGTAAATGGCGGCTAGAAAACTGAAATGGAAAGAAAACCTAACTCATTTCAGCCACCCCATAACGCTAATCCCGAAATGGGTTATGGGCCCATTCACTAATCACCTCATTTAGCCCGGTTAAGCAGTTTTTCACCTTCTAAACCTTATTTCGTCCATATCTCCCAAACGGTAAGTCCGTTTTTCACATATGACCACTCTACGCAAAGCTAAACCATCATCCGGATCGAATAGAAGTGGTTTCAGGTCAAAACTTCTTACCAATCAAAAATTATGGCCGAAACAAGATTAGCTAGGGGCAAAACGCTCATTTAAAAATCGGCAAAAATCATGAATATGGGAAATGACCCCAATAGTCGTCTCCGAAAGTTACATGGCTATACGACTTCGAGAAATAAACAAATACTCTATGATTTCCTGATGCGTAGAACGCGGGTCATTACATTCTCCCCCCCTTAAGAAATTTCGCCCTCGAAATTCCTTAACTACGAAACAAGCAAAGGATCCTGCATGCCTACCAACCATTCACAACAATCAAACATACAAAAAAAAACAAACTAGTCTATCCTAGCATGCGGAAAATTAAGTCGCAATTAAAATCTTACCAGGTATAGAGTTCTGGATATGTCTTCCTAATGCTCTCCTCTGTCTCCCAAGTACAGTCATTCTCATTCTCGCCCCACTGAACTTTGACTAGTGTAATGACCCGCATCTTCAGCGGTATAATAATTAATTAATTTAATTATTGAAATGGTGGTTTAGAGAATTTAATGGTCGTGGAATTAAATAATGGTGAATATTTAATTAAAATAATAAATTAAATAATATATTTAATTCTGAAATAATCAGAATTGGCTGAAATAGCGATATGGTGTGAACTGGATCATCTGTGATACTTAATTCAATTTAGAATTGAATTAGAATAACGAATATATTTAAAATAACGACATTTTGAGCGTATAAATTATAATATAATTATAATCAAGCTCGAAATGGCGCGGCAGTTCGCCATTTGGAGATTTGAACTTCAACCGAATGTACAGGGTTCGTTTTAAATCGGATTTCTGTGAAACAAGAAAACGTGTGGAGCTGGTGGAGTATATCTTTCTAGTGGAAGAGAAAAATCGGGATTTCGTCGTGTAGATTTTGATTTATGTCCAAATCAAATATTCAGAAAAACAGCGGTATATTCGTTCGTGGCCATAACGGTTATTTAAAAATATTTGAATATCGGGTTTGAATTTACACAAGGTTATTTTGTGACATAACGATAATTTAAATTTTAGAATTTTATTGTAATTTTTAATTAATTAAATAAGCAACTTTTTGTTTGAAGTATTTTGCACCCTGTAATCAACATTTTAAGGTTTCACAAAATGAGTTGACCTACCGATATTATTATATTTTTGGGATCGTGAGACGGTGTTAATCACAACGACATTTTTATTTCAGTCCGTAGCACACATACATGAATATAATTGTATATAGTGAAGTAATGTTGTTGTGTTTCCTCTTGTTCAAAGTGTACATAATTTCATGCAAGCTAGTCCTCATCTACCTCAGTAGGCACATGAATGTTACAGTACGCCGTTACTTCATATGGAAGTATACAAGCCTATAAGGCCATATACATACATAGGGACACTTTACATGGTTTTACTTTGTTTATATATACCACACGCCATCCTCCTCTACTGGTTCGGGAAAACGAAAGAAGCACGGAAACAAGTACTCAAACAGTAAAGAAAACGTATGAAATTCACAGACCATATATTTACTTAAGTACTAAGTTCGAAAATCTATAAATACCCTAACTAAAAATCAAAACCTAATTTATTGCTTCAGATAAAAATCCCAGCCGCTGCATTCCTTTCCCGGAAACCAAATAAATTAGAGCTCCATAAAATTTCTAGGAAATCAATCAAAAATCGATAAATCACTATCGATATATATTTGAGCACCTCTTCTACTGCTCGTCACCCTCATATACGTTTGGTTGGGTTCGATGTTTCTTTCCGTGTTCGACTTACAACGCAGCGAACACTTTTCAGTTCGGGGTCCTCGTTGCAGCGGAAGTAGGGTTCATGCGAGTTGAGGATGGAGGCTCGAGTTGGTTGATTCATACACGGTCATGGAGGAGGAACAACAGGAGCAGGGTACAGAGTTGTTTGGATCGAAGACTGATGGGAGTTGAGGAGAAGCAGGTGAGCATGTATTTGGGGGAAAGGAAGGGAAGTGTGTACTGGAGTTTGATTTTTGGGGTTTGCCTGAACTTTGTTGAGGGTGCAAGTTCACTGGAAAGTAGGTGAGGTTGGCGCTGGAATTGAGGGCATGGAAGCAGGCGGATGTTTTGAAGATGGGGTCAACGGGAGTGGTACGGGTGAATGGTACGAGGAGGCGTTTGATTTCTACCTGAGGGATGCTCAATTTTTCTTTATGAAAATTGTTGTTCAATTGGAGTCTAATTGGGGAAATATTTGGGCTTCAACAGTTGAAGGTTGAGGGGGATCCATCAGTGTATTTCGGGGAGGGGAAAGCCAATTTGAAACTGGCGTGGGTTTTAATTCTCTTCCACTGGAAACAAGAATTGGTTTGTTATTTTTGTTGAGGATGAATGCAATAACGTATGACTGACCGAGGGGATCGAACTGGAAGTTGATCTGGAGATGGACGGTCATTTTGAAGAAGTTAAGCCCAATTGCATTTATATTTTTAGTTAAATTAAATAGTATGTAACTTGTAAAATCCATTTCTCTTACATATTGTATTGGTTTTGTGAATGGTCAGTCACGATGAAATCATTGGAACGTAGGCTGCAAAATGGGTTGAATCTGGAACAGTTTGGAGCTTGCTACAATTTATAGTGAAATAAATTGGTCGATCTGAATCAACGACCGCAAATCGTTATTTAACGGTTAACGCGAAATGTGAGTAAAACTCACCAACTCTAAACAGTTCCATTTTTATAACGTATATTTAGAACTGATAAATAATGACTGATTGTTGTGTGTTAACTGTTTTGGTTGAAATGCTGATTGATTGGTTGGAATTATTGATAACGATATATATAAAATCGTTAATCAAATAATATTATGTTTAACAGAATATTTCATATTGGAATGAAATCGATGTTAATGATATTGTTTAACATCTATGATGCAGGGAAACAGGTCCAACTGGATTCCTAAACATTTATTTTACTGTTTTCATATATGATGATATATGATGTGATATAAAATCTGTTGATGATGATGTGTGCTTAAATGATCTAGATCTTTGTGATTTGGTATTTTAAATACCGTAAGAAGTACTGGCATGTAGAAAGGGGATTTTCAAAGTATATTTTGAAAATAAACTAGTCATATAAAATCAATGGATTTTATATAGAAAAGGAAAAAGGGGTTTTATAAAAGAAAACATTCATAAAATCGAAAGAGTTTAGAAAAAGGAAATATTTATTGAAAATAAATATGATAAAAACGAAAAGGGATTTTTTTATAAAATCAAAAGGGTTTTATAAAGAGAAATATTTATTGGGATAATAAATAGAAGTACAAAGAGATTTATTTATTTGGGAAAATAAATAAGAGTTATAAAGGAAATTATTTGTAGAACAAATAGAAAGAGAAATATTTGTAAAACATTTACAAATAGAATTTAAAAGGAAATATTTGTAAAACATTTACAAATAGATTAAATGGAAATATTTATTTATAGGAAATAAATAGAATGTTATAAATGAGATGTATAATTGCTAAATAAATAAGAAAGATAAAAGAAATATTTATTTGTTAAATAAATAGAATTGAAAAGGGGATAGTTATTTGTTAAGTAAACAAATAGAAAAAAAGGAATAGAATTAAAGGAGTTAA
This sequence comes from Allium sativum, assembly GCA_030737875.1. Lineage (NCBI taxonomy): Eukaryota > Viridiplantae > Streptophyta > Magnoliopsida > Asparagales > Amaryllidaceae > Allium > Allium sativum. The sequence goes on from CM060909.1 coordinate 294,832,416, forward strand.
TCGAATATAATTTATTCGAATAGAGTTAAAGGAGTTATCGAATCTAGTTATTTGAAAGGAGTTAAGTGAAAAGAGTAAAACCATTAGGGTTAACCAGTTAGGTTAGACCGTAGAGTTAAACCAGTTAGAGTTAACCAGATAGAGTTAAATCAGTTAGAGTTAATCAGTTAGAGATAACCAGTTAGAGTTAATCGATAGAGTTAAATCGAACTAGAGTTATTAAATAGAGTTAAATTGAATGTAGTTATTCGAAGAAGTGGGATAATCGAATCAGAAATATTCGAAGTGAGATAATCGAATCAGGGATATTCGAAGTGAGATAATCGAATCAGAAATATTCGAAGTGAGTTGATCGAATCTAGTTATTCGACAGGAGTTAAATCGAATAAGATTTATTCGAAGAAAGAGATCTTCGAATATAAGTATTCGAAAGTAAGAAAATCGAATATAAGTTATTCGGTTAGAGTTAATCCAGTAAGAGTTATTAGGTTGGAGTTATTCAAATAAGAGTTATAGATTAGAGTTAACCGAATAGGAGTAAATAAATTAGTTGTCGTTATATTATTCGAGTTAGGAAATAATAGTCATATTAAAGATAATATAATTCGGATGTAGGAGATTATAACACCAATGTTATAATCACGTAAACTTGTAAAAGAAGGGGGTTCGTAAATAGAATCTGATGGTTCGTAAGGAAGTGTTAAAGGGTTAAAAGATGAACTTACCCTATTTCGAGATTTGAAACGTTGTTTAGTTAAGGTCTGAGAGGTAGTTATACCCCAACTTGATTGACTTCGTTTTTAATTTAGAAATAGTTAAGGTTCGAGAGTGAAAGTGGTTAAGTGAATTTAGCAATTTAGTATAGTGGTTTGATTCGTCATCGCAATATAGTTTTAAACATCTGTTTAAAATCCCAATTAAGAAGTTTTGGAAATGTTTTCCAAACGAGAATCAGAAATGTTTTCTGATAATAGAAAATAAGAATTTAGAATATATGGAAACATGAGATAAGTAAATTAATGAAATAAAGATATAAATGTTGAATGATGATTGATCGGTATAATTTCCTCCTAGAAATAATATCGTTGTTTGCACACATGTTTTTCTTCGATAGTTAACTCACCGACTATCAAAGTTTTTGACCATTTTAACGTTGTTAATATGGGGAGACCGGTTGGATTTTTATCCAATGAACCACTCTGTATTGGCATAAGCGTTGCGGATCATATATGCCAGAGATAATTGAAGATGGAGTAAAGTGCAAGGGCTATTGTATAAGTCTTAGATAACAGTGCCTAAGATGGATGTACTGAATAGTGCCCTCGGTTCATCCTGTTCCTGGATGACTTGTATGGATGAATGTCTGACAGAGTATTTCCAGAAAGGTCACGTACATTGATTTCTTCAACCGTACCAAGAGTGGAAGCGGAGATGGAAACTTGTTTTAGCTGACACGTAATGTATGGTTGTAGACGTCAAATTAGTGATTTTCGATGGATCTGACAATGTGGCATTCAAAGTGAATCTGATGTGATGATAAAGCGTAACCTCAAGCCTCATCATCCGGTAAATGACAGAAATCGGGCAGGCAGGATGGCTATGTAGGTTGCACCTATTAGGGTGTATAATCACCTGATCTAGAGTTTCATTTACTTCTAAAAATCTATCGTTGATGCTGTCCCATTCGGGAAACGGTTGTTGATCCCAACCGTTGGTGATGTACATTCGATACACTCAAGTGAAATGAGTGGTCAGTCATGTGTGGCCGGGTTGCAAGATGTTCTTGTTGAACCCAGTGTATTCCTTTCTAGAGGTACACTAGCGAAAGGTGGTTCCATACCTTGTCATAGTTGGAAATCCATTACCCAATACGTGCTTGCGGTTTTGATCGTATACTATATATGTAGAACGTGAGATGAAAACGTTTCTGCTAGATGATTATTATATTGTGGATGATAGACATTATTATAATATCAAAAGGTTTTTGATATAAAGGTATTTTGGATTCTCATAAGGGAAAAACTCGTTCCGTTATATGGCGTGGTCTTATGAGATATCATTTACCTGCTTGAACTGTTTTAAACCGTTTTACTCATACCAGTCCCATGACTGACCCGGAGTTTATTTTGTTTTTGTTTTCCCTAAACTCTTGGGTGGCCAATTTTGTACGGGCAGTCAAGTAGTCGGGATTTACAGATACTTGAAGAGCTGGAGGCTTCAAGATCGTATAGCTATAGTTTATTTCCGCTGTGTTGTAAGTGTTGTACTATGATAATGTTATTGTATACATATACTGATTTTATTTCAAGGACATGTTATCTATTATATGTTATTCGTTCCGCTGTGAGGTTCGTGTTACTCTGATGTTGTGTTCTTCTTCTTCTTCTATTCTAAGTTTCTATCTTATCTTTCCTCACCCTCTAATTTCTTTCATTAACTATTTGGTTATTTTCGATCCTTGGATGTTCGATATGTGTTGTATATCGGATAACCAAGATCGTCAAAATCCGGGTCGTTACAGTTGGTATCAGAGCTTAAGGTTAAGTGAATTACCTTGGCTCAATGGCGTGACTTAGTAGAGATGGGGTTAGTAATACCCTAGATTGAGTTGAGTGTATATATACGAGTGAGCGTATATGTTATTGATATAAAAATTGTTTTATATTGTGGTGATTTATTGGTTGAGTTATTTATGAGTTCTGGTCGATTAGTTTGATCCACTGTATCGGTAGGAGTTACTAAACACTCGAATACGATGGGTCGTCACGATATGTTTTGAAAAGAGGGTAAATTAAAATAAGTTTACCCAAGGTATATCTTGATATAGAGAAGATATATATATCAAAATTTTAATATAGTGGATATATTGGTTGTTATTATAATCGAGTAAATTATAAATTAAATGGTTATGTAAGTAACCAATCAGAATTCATATAAGTGTAATATATGAAATCGAGATAAATTAAATCTGAATTTAAATCAGAATTGAAACGAAAAGCCTAGAAATTTGGAATAAGTGGTTGTAATGAATTTGAATTAAATATATGAGAATTTTAAAATCCTGGGAGATTTTAAATTGTTTTGAGAATGATATTTTGAAATGAATTTCAAAATGGAAGTGTTTAAATATGGTTTTGAAAGTGATATAGTATTGAACTCACTTCGATAGCTGGGAAATAATTCTGATGATGACTGCGCAGCATCATCAGTGTTCATTTTCGAGTTTGTAAGTGACGGATTACTACCAAAGATTTTGTTTTTAAACTGTTTTTGAGAAAAGCAAGTTATTTTGATTCCTAAAAAGGAAAGTTTGATTTTTGAAAAGAGTAAACTGTTTGAAAACTCCCAGGGAAAGACTGTTTGAATTAAAAACAAATTTAACAGAAATTTGTGAAAGCAAAATTGAATTAAAGTAAAGCCAGTAAAGTGGTAACTGAGATTGAATTAGAATGATATCAAGACAAATTGGATTGTGAGATTCAAATTTGAAGTGTAATGTGATAATCAAGTTAAGAGTTGGGAATCGAGAAGAAACTCGAGTTGAAATGATATTTGGCTCGGATACAAGCGAATGGTTGTGTTGTGGATAAAAGCAGATTGGAATTTGATTGGGACGACCCTTGTATCCGCTGAATTGATAACAGGTGGAAAGGATAAAATGATATGCCGACAAAAGGTACAAGTTTATATTTCTATTGGATATAAGATTTATGAGCTGAATTGGCAAGCCGCTTGACTGTTTGATTTTCTTTTGGGTTGGAGATGGCCCAGAGAGGCGAGTTGGAGTTTGAATTATTGACCAGTACAAAGGAGGTGCTGGCAAAAAATTTCGAAAAGTTAAAGTGTTAGAAAATTTTCAGGATTTTTGAAAATTTTCGTTAGTCAGAACGAATTAATAATTTAATCGAAATTAAATTGGTTCAGTTGAAGTTGAAGTTGAGAAGGTGAACAAATAAATTCTAACCAGTCAATTGGGTTTGTTCTCTACCTTAGCAATTTCGAGGACGAAATTATTTTAAGTGGGGAAGAATGTAATGACCCGCATCTTCAGCAGTATAATAATTAATTTATTTAATTATTGAAATGGTGGTTTAGAGAATTTAATTGTCGTGGAATTAAATAATGGTGAATATTTAATTAAAATAATAAATTAAATAATATATTTAATTATGAAATAATCAGAATTGGCTGAAATGGCGATATGGTGTGAACTGGATCATCTGTGATACTTAATTCAGTTTAGAATTGAATTAGAGTAACGAAATATTTAAAATAACGACAGTTTGAACGTATAAATTAGAATATAATTATAATCGAGCTCGAAATGGCGCGGCAGTTCGCCATTTGGCGAATTGAACTTCAACTGAATGTACAGGGTTCGTTTTAAATCGGATTTCTATGAAACAAGAAAACGTGTGGAGCCGGTGGAGTATATCTTTCTAGTGGAAGAGAAAAAACGGGATTTCATCGTGTAGATTTTGATTTATGTCCAAATCAAATATTCAGAAAAACAGCGGTATATTCGATCGTGGCCATAACAGTTATTTAAAAATATTTGAATATCGGGTTTGAATTTAGACAAGGTTCTTTTGTGACATAACGATAATTTAATTTTTAGAATTTTATTATAATTTTTAATTAATTAAATAAGCAACTTTTTGTTTGAAGTATTTTGCACCCTGTAATCAACATTTTGAGGTTTCACAAAATGAGTTGACCTACCGATATTATTATATTTTTGGGATCGTGAGACGGTGTTAATCACAACGACATTTTTATTTCAGTCCGTAGCACACATACATGAATATAATTGTATATAGTGAAGTAATGTTGTTGTGTTTCCTCTTGTTCAAAGTGTACATAATTTCATGCAAGCTAGTCCTCATCTACCTCAGTAGGCACATGAATGTTACAGTACACCGTTACTTCATATGGAAGTATACAAGCCTATAAGGCCATATACATACATAGGGACACTTTACATGGTTTTACTTTGTTTATATATACCACACTCCATCCTCCTCTACTGGTTCGGGAAAACGAAAGAAGCACGGAAATAAGTACTCAAACAGTAAAGAAAACGTATGACAATCACAGACCATATATTTACTTAAGTACTAAGTTCGAAAATCTATAAATACCCCAACTAAAAATCAAAACCTAATTTATTGCTTCAGATAAAAATCCCAGCCGCTGCATTCCTTTCCCAGAAACCAAATAAATTAGAGCTCCATAAATTTCTAGGAAATCAATCAAAAATCGATAAATCACTATCGATATATATTTGAGCACCTCTTCTACTGCTCGTCACCCTCATATATGTTTGGTTGGGTTCGATGTTTCTTTCCGTGTTCGACTTACAACGCAACGAACAATTTTCAGTTCGGGGTCCTCGTTGCAGCGGAAGTAGGGTTCACGCGAGTTGAGGATGGAGGCTCGAGTTGGTTGATTCGTACACGGTTATGGAGGAGGAACAACAGGAGCTGGGTTTAGAGTTGTTTGGATCGAAAACTAATGGGAGTTGAGGAGAAGCAGGTGAGCACGTATTTGGGGGAAAGGAAGGGCAGCGTGTACTAGAGTTTGTTTTTTGGGGTTTTCCTGAACTTTGTTGAGGGTGCAAGTTCACTGGAAAGTAGGTGAGGTTGGCGCTGGAATTGAGGGCATGGAAGCAGGCGGATGTTTTGAAGATGGGGTCAACGGGAGTGGTACGGGTGAATGGTACGAGGAGGCGTTTGATTTCTACCTGAGGGATGCTCGATTTTTCTTTATGAAAATTGTTGTTCAATTGGAGTCTGATTGGGGAAATTTTTGGGCTTCAACAGTTGAAGGTTGAGGGGGATTCATCAGTGTATTTTGGGGAGGGGAAAGCCATTTTGAAACAGGCGTGGGTTTTAATTCTCTTCCACTGGAAACAAGAATTGGTTTGTTATTTTTGTTGAGGATGAATGCAATAACGTATGACTGACCGAAGGGATCGAACTGGAAGTTGATCTGGAGATGGACATTCATTTTGAAGAAGTTGAGCCCAATTGCATTTATATTTTTAGTTAAATTAAATAGTATGTGACTTGTAAAATCCATTTCTCTTACATATTGTATCGGTTTTGCGAATGGTCAGTCACGATGAAATCATAGGAACATAGGCTGCAAAATGGGTTGAATCTGGAACAGTTTGGAGCTTGCTACAATTTATAGTGAAATAAATTGGTCGATCTGAATCAACGACCGCAAATCGTTATTTAATGGTTAACACGAAATGTGAGTAAAACTCACCAACTCTGAACAGTTCTATTTTTATAATGTATATTTAGAACTGATAAATGATGACTGATTGTTGTGTGTTAACTGTTTGGTTGAAATGCTGATTGATTGGTTGGAATTATTGATAACGATATATATAAAAATCGTTAATCAAATAATATTCTGTTTAACAGAATATTTCATATTGGAATGAAATCGATGTTAATGATATTGTTTAACATCTGTGATGCAGGGAAACAGGTCGGAGAAATCTAAATGGATTCCTCAACATTTATTTTACTGTTTTCATATATGATGATATATGATGTGATATAAAATCTGTTGATGATGATGTGTGTTTAAATGATCTAGATCATTGTGATTTGGTATTTTAAATATCGTAAGAAGTACTGGCATGTAGAAAGGGGATTTTCAAAGTATATTTTGAAAATAAATTAGTCATATAAAATCAGTGGATTTTATATAGAAAAGGAAAAAGGGGCTTTATAAAAGAAAACATTCATAAAATCGAAAGAGTTTGGAAAAAGGAAATATTTATTGAAAATAAATATGATAAAAATGAAAAGGGAATTTTTTATAAAATCAAAAGGGTTTTATAAAGAGAAATATTTATTGGGATAATAAATAGAAGTACAAAGAGATTTATTTATTTGGGAAAATAAATAAGAGTTATAAAGGAAATTATTTGTAAAACAAATAGAAATATTTGTAAAGCATTTACAAATAGAATTTAAAAGGAAATATTTGTAAAACATTTACAAATAGATTAAATGGAAATATTTATTTATAGGAAATAAATAGAATGTTATAAATGAGATATATAATTGTTAAATAAATAGGAAAGATAAAAGAAATATTTATTTGTTAAATAAATAGAATTGAAAAGGGGATAGTTATTTGTTAAGTAATCAAATAGAAAAAAAGGAATAGAATTTAAGGAGTTAATCGAATATAATTTATTCGAATAGAGTTAAAGGAGTTATCGAATCTAGTTATTTGAAAGGAGTTAAGTGAAAAGAGTAAAACCATTAGGGTTAACCAGTTAGGTTAGACCGTAGAGTTAAACCAGTTAGAGTTAACCAGATAGAGTTAAATCAGTTAGAGTTAATCAGTTAGAGATAACCAGTTAGAGTTAATCGATAGAGTTAAATCGAACTAGAGTTATTAAATATTGTTAAATCGAATTTAGTTATTCGAAGAAGTGAGATAATCGAATCAGAAATATTCGAAGTGAGATAATCGAATCAGGGATATTCGAAGTGAGATAATCGAATCAGAAATATTCGAAGTGAGTTGATCGAATCTAGTTATTCGACAGGAGTTAAATCGAATAAGATTTATTCGAAGAAAGAGATCTTCGAATATAAGTATTCGAAAGTAAGCAAATCGAATATAAGTTATTCGGTTAGAGTTAATCCAGTAAGAGTTATTAGGTTGGAGTTATTCAAATAAGAGTTATAGATTAGAGTTAACCGAATAGGAGTAAATAAATTAGTTGTCGTTATATTATTCGAGTTAGGAAATAAGAGTCATATTAAAGATAATATATTTCGGATGTAGGAGATTATAACACCATTGTTTTAATCACGTAAACTTGTAAAAGAAGGGGGTTTGTAAATAGAATCCGAGGGTTCGTAAGGAAGTGTTAAAGGGTTAAAAGATGAACTTACCCTATTTCGAGATTTGAAATGTTGTTTAGTTAAGGTCTGAGAGGTAGTTATACCCCAACTTGATTGACTTCGTTTTTAATTTAGAAATAGTTAAGGTTCGAGAGTGAAAGTGGTTAAGTGAATTTAGTAATTTAGTATAGTGGTTTGAGTTGTCATCGCAATATAGTTTTAAACATCTGTTTAAAATCCCAATTAAGAAGTTTTGGAAATGTTTTCCAAACGAGAATCAGAAATGTTTTCTGATAATAGAAAATAAGAATTTAGAATATATGGAAACAGGAGAAAGGTAAATTAATGAAATAAAGAGATAAATGTTGAATGATGATTGATCGGTATATTTTCCTCCTGGAAATAATATCGTTGTTTGCACACGTGTTTATCTTCGATAGTTAACTCACCGACTATCGAAGTTTTTGACCATTTTAACGTTGTTAATATGGGGAGACCGGTTGGATTTTTATCCAAAGAACCACTCTGTATTGGCATAAGCGATGCGGATCATATATGCCAGAGATAATTGAAGACGGAGTAAAGTGCAAGGGCTATTGTATAAGTCTTAGATAACAGTGCCTAAGATGGATGTACTGAATAGTGCCCTCGGATCATCCTGTTCCTGGATGACTTGTATGGATGAATGTCTGACAGAGTATTTCTAGAAAGGTCACGTACATTGATTTCTTCAACCATACCAAGAGTGGAAGCGGAGAAGGAAACTTCTTTTAGCTGACATGTAATGTATGGTTGTAGACGTCAAATTAGTGATTTTCGATGGATCTGACAATGTGGCATTCGAAGTGAATCTGATGTGATGATAAAGCGTAACCTCAAGCCTTATCATCCGGTAAATGACAGAAATCGGGCAGGCATGATGGTTATGTAGGTCGCCCCTATTATGGTGTATAATCACCTGATCTAGAGTTTCATTTACTTTTAAAAATCTATCGTTGATGCTGTCCCATTCGGGAAACGGTTGTTGATCCCAACCGTTGGTAATGTACATTCGATACACTCAAGCGAAATGAGTGGTCGGTCATGTGTGGCCGGGTTGCAAGATGTTCTTGTTGAACCCAGTGTATTCCTTTCTAGAGGTACACTAGCGAAAGGTGGTTCCATACCTTGTCATAGTTGGAAATCCATTACCCAATACGTGCTTGCGGTTTTGATCGTATACTATATATGTAGAACGTGAGATGAAAGCGTTTCTGGTAGATGATTATTATATTGTGGATGATAGACATTATTATAATATCAAAAGGTTTTTGATATAAAGGTATTTTGGATTCTCATAAGGGAAAAACTCATTCCGTTATACGGTGTGGTCTTATGAGATATCATTTAATTGCTTGAACTGTTTTAAACCGTTTTACTCATACCAGTCCCATGACTGACCCGGAGTTTATTTTGTTTTTGTTTTCCGTAAACTCTTGGGTGCCCAATTTTGTACGGGAAGTCAAGTAGTCGGGATTTACAGATACTTGAAGAGCTGGAGGCTTCAGGATCATATAGCTATAGTTTATTTCCGCTGTGTTGTACTCTGGTAATGTTATTGTATACATATACTGATTTTATTTCAAGGATATGTTATCTATTATATGTTATTCGTTCCGCTGTGACGTTCATGTTACTTTGATGTTGTGTTCTTCTTCTTCTTCTATTCTAAGTTTCTATCTTGTCTTTCCTCACCCTCTAATTTATTTCATTAACTATTTGGTTATTTTCGATCCTTGGATGTTCGATATGTGTTATATATCGGATAACCAAGATCGTCAAAATCCGGGTCGTTACAGTTGGATTCACCGCTTTCCTTCTAAGTTGCTTCGTATCATCCTCGACAACACGAATCGGCTTGCGATTCCCAACCACCTCGGGTTCTACTCCGATATCATCCAACTGATCAGGTGAAATAGTCATATTGGGGTCGTGCACGAATTTCCTTAATTGGGAAACATGAAATACGTTATGAACTCCTGCCATCTTCTCTGGTAATTCAACTTTATATGCCAAATTCCCAACTTACTCGAGAACTAGGAATGAACCAACAAATCTTGGTGTTAACTTGCCTCTCCTACCAAATCGTATCATGCTCTTTAATGGAGAAATCTTGACAAACGCCAAGTCACCAATGGAGAATTTTAAGTCTCTCCTCCTCTTATCGGCATAACTCTTTTGCCTATCTTGGGCAGCCTTCATTCATTGTCGGATAACTTTGATTTTATCTGAGGTTTCTCTTATCACATCTGGCCCAAGCACAAATTTCTCACCCGTTTCTAATCAACATGATGGTGAATTGTATGGTCTTTCGTACAAAGCTTCAAATGCAGCCATACCGATATTGGATTCATAACTATTATTATATGCAGACTCTACCAGATGCAAATGGTCATCCCATGATCCACCAAAATCCAATATGCAAGCTCTCAAGAGATCTTCTAATACTCGATTCACCCTCTCTGTATGACCGTCAGTTTGAGGATGACACGCGGTACTGAGGTGTAGTTTTGACCCTAGAGCCTTTTGTAAGCTCTTCCAAAACCCACTAGTAAACAACGAGTCTCGGTCACTCACAATGCTTTTAGGTACTCCATGAAATCTCACTACCCACTTCATATATAGTTCTGCTAACTTAGATGTTGTTCTATTGGACTTGACGGGTATAAACTTTGCACTCTTAGTCAATCGGTCCACAATCACCCAAATGCTATCATAGCCCGATCTAGTTCTTGGTAACCCATCAATGAAATCCATTGAGACTTGTTCCCATTTCCATTCTGGAATTTCTAATGGTTGCAACAAACCACTAGGCTTCTTTTGCTCAGCTTTAACCAACTGGCAGTTCATGCACTTGGATATAAACTTCCCAACGTCTCTTTTCATCCCTACCCAGTAGTAGGTCTGCCTTATATCTCGATACATTTTGTTACCACCGAGATGGATGGTCAGTTTCAAGTGATGACATTCTCTAAGCACTTCATCCCTCAATCCATTGACGTTGGGCACAACTAGTCTTCCATTCTTTCTAAGCCATCCATCTCCCTATCAATACCCATCTTTAACTTTGAGATGATTTCTAATAAGTTAGGATCGTCCCTTTGACTGGAACCAATCCGCTCAATCAAAGTGGGTCTGATCGTCAAACTTGCTAATACTTCTAGATCCAATTCGCACTTTGGTCTAAAATCATACCCAGCGATGTACTCCAGTTGCTTCCATTCTGGAAACATAGACCCTAAACTGGCATATCTTCTACTTAATGCATCAGCTACCGCATTGCCCTTTCCTGGTGTATATGCGATATCGAAATCGTAGGAAGCCAAGAATTCCAATCATCTTTGCTGTCGGAGATTTAGGTCCTTCTGAGTGAAAAGATACTTTAACGATTTATGATCGGTAAACAACTCGAATCTTTCTCCCAAGAGATAATGTCTCCACATCTTCAATGTGAACACGATTGCTTCCAATTCCAAATCATGGGTAGGATATCTTTTCTCATGCGGTTTCAGTTGCCGACTTGCATAAGCTATAACCCTACCTTCTTGCATTAATACAACACCTAGCCCGGTACCACAGGCATATGTGTATACCGTCATCTCTTCATCCCCTTTAGGAATGACTAACACTGGTGCACATGTCATCTTTTCCTTTAGACTCTTAAATGCATTCTCGCACTTTTCGTCCCAACAAAAGCTTGATTCTTCTTGGTCAACTGAGTCAACGGTGTTGCTATCTTGGAGAAGTCTTGGATAAACTTATGATAATTTCCAGCCAATCCCAAGAAACTTCTTACGTCTGTTGCATTCTTGGGCGTAGACCAATCTTGTACTGTAGCTACCTTCGCAGGGTCCATGGCAATACCATTCTATGAAACAACATGGCCCAAGAATCTCAATTCTCTCCTCCAGAAGTGACACTTAGAAAACTTTGCTTTCAATTGGTGTTTTCTCAACACCTCCATCACTATCCTCAGATGTTCCTTGTGTTCTTCCTCTGTCCTCGAATAAACCAAGATATCGTCTACGAACACAAGCACAAACTTATTCAATTGATCTCGGAATACTATATTCATAAGATCCACAAAATATGCTGGTGCATTGGTCAACCCGAATGGCATGACCAATCAATCATAGAATCCAGACGGCTTCCGAAAGGCCGTCTTAGCAATACTCTTGGCTTCTACCCTAAGCTGATGGAAACCTGTCGTGAGATCTTACTGGGAGAACACCCTCGCGCCACCCAACTGATCAAACAAATCATCTATCCGCGGTAGAGGATACTTATTCTTCCTCGTCACCTTATTCAGCTTACGGTTGTCCACACACAATCGAAGTGTTAATCCCTAAAAATCCATACGCATATTGGGTAAAGGATACAAGGAGGATATCACCAGGGTCTGTCGTGCATGGTGCAATCGCACATATCGAACCCAAGGCAGGTCAAGTCAACTAGTGTGACCGAAGACAACGACATAACATATTATGAGAAGTGCGACCCGATAAAGATAAAGGTCGCATATCCTGAGAACTGCTCAAACACCAAAATGATGCAAGTCGCCCGTTCAACATAAGCGGGAGCGACCTCATAACATAGCCGTAAAGCCTAAACACCGCCATACAAAGGCAGCAAGAAGACGAGCGCCCTTGGACCAAGAAGGACGGTCGCGCAAGGAACAAAGGAGATTCAACTCCAGACCTGCATTTCGCTCTCACAAAATCTCCCAAAGCGCTCACAGGACGCTCACTTACATCTTACCCGCTCAGCTATTCAAGATACTCGTTCCAACGAGCCGTCCGCACATGATAACTGGATACAACTACGGATAGCTAGTTACAGCTAGCCGGTGGCATAGTTGTAATTAATAGAATGAACGATCCACAACCTGGATAAACGGATTCCAGATCATTCACCAAGGGAAGTTCACCTATAAATACACCATGGCTACCAACATAAAAGGGGGAATTGGGCGAAAAAACCACGGAGGGCTGCTCAATTTCATCCTCAATCACAGATTCGGCCATGGCATCGAGTACAGTCTTACGATGAAGGGAAACGAAGACATCCTTCTTCTCAATCATTCATCCATCCTTATTTTCCTCAAATTCTACCACTCTCTTGTATAATTCCTTAGATTGAAATATATAAATGAGGGTATATCGAGTGGATGCAGGAATGTATGAAAAGAGAGAATTGATTACTTTGTAATTCTCATTATAAGACAAGAAATCACCTTCATAGTGGACGTAGGCCTCGTTAACGGCTGAACCACTCTAAATCTCATCTCTACTTTGCTTTTCTTGCATTTTTCACTTTTTATTGTTGATTAAACACGGTTCCAATTGTTTCTTACCAAATTGGTGAAGTACAGTTTAGTACCTTGGGTGTTTAGACCATTTTTGGTGTAAACATTTTGGCGCCCACCTTGGGGCCGTGTTTTGCTTTTTTTCATTTCAGATCTGACGAGATTTTCTGTGAGGCACTGTGCTTACAATCATGAGCACGCTGAGGAGAATCACCGATGAAGTCAACAACCCCAACAACGGCATCAACATCATCACACCGCTAGATAACGACTCCGAGGAAAGGGAGCTGCCAGAAATTAAAGAAACTGTAACCAGGGAAAAATTGGAGGAGGCGATGATAGGATTAACGAGTCAAATAACTATTGCAAGCAATGCAATGATGAAGAAGCTCGAATCAATACTCGCCAATCAAGCCGCTACCGCAAAAGCCGCTCTAAGCGCCACTTGTTCCTCGCTAACTCGAACGAATCGCGAGTCAGAAACAAAGCTCCCCTCTTCAAACTCAAGACAGTAGGATTCCACCTTGAGAGTTGCACGTTGCACCAATCCAAACCAATTCGAGGAGGACGCTCACCACAGGGACCAACTACTAATATCTCAATAATGGGGCATTGAACTAAAGCTCTCATTACTTTACCTTGTCCCCCTGATTTTATCTTGTTGTTAATTTTTTTTAACTTGCTTTATTATTCGCCATGTCCGTATTAAGCAGTGGTTTATTTCCAAAAAAAAAAAAACCTTGTGCATCAGAAATTAATTACGTGCCTACTTGAATAACATACTTATTGGTCTATGCTAAAAGGAGAATAATCTCTTGCATTGTAGGTATAGCAAAAGCAATCCTCCATACACAGCGGGGCTGCAACGAAAAATCCCAGGGAACACACTAAACGAAGCAGTTTGGGAATCACAAACATAAAGCAAGATCAAATGGGAGAAATAGACTGGCCGCCTCAGAGGGAACAAGTTGTTCTAAGACAAACAACAAGACAAAGGAATGCACCTCTCGTTATGGAGTATGCTGAATGCTTGGCAAACACTCATTCAGAGTACTACCACCAGACCTCATTGAAAATATAGGAATATCACCAAATCTGTCCCTCGGATAAAATTGCTAATTCCAAAGAAGTGTTCTCTCAGGTACAGGACATGAATTCCTTAAAACCGGAGTTAAATTCGGCAGCAAGGATTGATGTTCATTCCTAGGAGCCAATACTGAAGAGGAAGCAAAAAAAAGAGGTCCCACGGAAAAAGTCCCACGGTTAAAATTGCCAAGCCCACCGAAGAAGCACCTTCTTAGGTGACCTTCCTAGGTGCTAGACACAAGTTTTCCAACTTGAGAAAAGAAAACTCAATGAGGTAAACCAATGTCTGTGTCCTAAGGTAAGGAAAAAAGTCGGAAAAATCGACATGTCCCGAGACAGAAAAAATTGCCAATCACGGGGGGGGGGGTGCCTTGTTAGGTGAAGGGCACGAAGTTTATCTCTTTGAGTCAAAGCTCAATGAGATAAATTAGTGTCCGCTCCTCGGGATGAAGCATAAAATGGGGAAGGATTAAACATGATGGAAAGACCAGCGCAAAAACAGAAACCCGACCGAAAGGAGGTGGTCATTCTTGTTCTTTGTTGTTAACCAAGTCAAACAAAGCCAAGGATGGATTACAACAGCAGAAATCCTAGCCGAACGGGGGTATCAGAAATCGTAGCCATTTGGGGGTATCCAATCTAGGTCTCTATTTGATCATAATAAGTCGGATCAAATAAGATCGAAATTGGGTCGAAAATTGTAACCCAAGTCCTCCCATGGGGGCACATATCCAAAACCATCCGAAGGGCTCGGGTCACTGAGTTAGTGAGATATGGGATTGGATACATAAAAAAACACACAAACTGAACATACAGATTACATTTAATCATGTTTCCAAATGACTTGGGACGCCAAATCAATGAGGAACAAGATTAAATGTACAACAAGACTAAGTGTACAACAAGATGTCTGCGCCCAATAAGGGTACTTATCCAAAAATGAACTTTAAAGGTTTGAATTAGCAGACCAAATAAAAATGCGAATGCATGCATAATAAGAGATAAACCCCTCAAAGAAGGGGGGAAAAATGGAAATACGATGTCCCAAATTCTAAGCAAACCAGCGATATTAAACGACGAACGACGTAAAAACGTAACCATCGCGCGACTCGTAAAAGCGTAATACGATGCAAACAAATAAAATTATGATAAGTTATAGCATTTCAATGTTAAACGCATGATAACAAAATACAAATTCATCATAATGATACATGGTCGTGAAGTTGGAACTGAAAAATGCAAAACAACAACATTTCATATGGCACTTTTTTCAGGGACATCATGGCCATCATGAACCTCAGAAGTACCTTCATTAGCAACAGAAGATCCCGTCAGAGGAATTTGGGATCCCAAAAATTCATCTCCTGCAAGACTGGAGGCATGAACAGGAACAACATTCTGGATTTCTTTTCCAAGGGATCGAGCTCGTTCGCCAGCCAATATTCTCCTATCTTTTTCCAACGCGTCACGATCTTTTGGCTTAAGAAGGGCTTCTTGTAGAACACTATCAGTAACACCCCATAATTTTAAATATTAAAATTAACAATTTTAAGAATACTTAATTGTTAAAGTGAGAATTAAGGGAAATGGGTTACGCCATTGCGTTCGTCTCGAAATTCTGCTTGGAATAGAGTCTAAGTTTTTGTAAATCGGACTTCGTATGAGGAAGTTATGGCCCTCGGAAGTTTCAGTAATTTAAATAAATAAATAAATAAACAGTTAGATTAAATTCAAAATTCAAATTCAAACGAGGAAGCGGACTGGGTGGGATTTTTCCCGCTCCAGACCAGGTCGACCAGGGGGTCGACCTCCCCTATACAGGTCGACCTGGGGGTCGACCTACCTACCGGGGAAGATCTGAACTGTGACGATCCTGACTTATTGCTGAGTCTTTTCTGACCTGTTGCTGAGTCACTAGGGCATAGGTGGCAATTCTGGATAACTCTATCTAGTATGGACGGTTGTGATTGCTCCTATGATAATCTAACGGCTTATATTGATTTAAACTTCTATATAAGCTCGCATAGACTCAAGCTCTAAACCTAGACTAAATTAGTCTCTTGGCCTCCATGCTGCTGCTACAGTAGTTCTTCCTCTTCTTAAAGCTTAGGAATTGCAAGTCAGAATTCTAATACAAACAACGAACGAATTATTCTCTTCTCTAGTCTTTGTGAGTACAATTTCTTTCACAAAATAATTAATAAATTAATTATGATGAGTTATAATTGGGATTATGAGAACATGCCTGTTGAATCATGTGACGTTACTTAATTTTGTTATCGTCTGTTTGTGAACATATGACAGTTTTGTTAACTTATGTTAGTAGATCTATTTCATATGCCCAATCACATATGCTTAACTTGATTCATTTTATGACATCAGTTTATATGCAAGTCTGTATGTGAATTATACACAATTTTATATGTGGATCAAGTATATATATACATGCGAGTTTATATGTAAAACGTGTGATATTAGTTTACATGTTTAAATTCATGATGTTGGTTCATATGTCTAAACACATATGCTAGATTTGATTCATTTTTGTGATATTAATTTACATGTCTAAATCATATGCAACTGTAAATGTAAATCTTAATTTACATGTCTAAATTATATATGCAAGTTTATATATAAGTTTGGATGTGAATCATATGCTAGTTTATACGTAAGATTGTATGAGAGTCATATGTAGGTCTTAGTTTACATGTCTAAATTGCATATGCAAGTTTAATACAAGTTTGTATGTAGATCATATGCAAGTTTATGCGAAAACCATGTTCATATATGCAAGTTCACCTCTATGTGTATAGATCTATGCAAATTATATCTTATATAATTTGATCCATGTCAGTATGTAGTTTATGCAAATTATGCCTATTGTCTATGCAAGTTATTGATTATGCAAATTTATGATTATGTAATTTATAATCATGCAAATTTTGATCCATGTAAGCCTATTCTTATTTGCAAGTTAGATCTATTTTATGTGTTATGCAAGTCGTGATGTTTCTTTTTTTATGAGTTAGACTATTTGCGGGTCTAACATATTTCATATTAAACGTACGAACGACGTGGGGGCAATGGGAAAATATTAAATATTAATACTGTGAATTGGCATAAAAATGGCTTAAAAGCATATAATAATTTTGAGACATTAATTGGCCTAATTTATATGCATAGAAATTGTGGACATAATTTAGGTGACAATTATTGACATAGATTAATTTGGAAGTTATTGACAATTTAAAATAGGGATATTAATTCAAATTGGGGTTGAATACTAATGTGTAATAATAAATGCCTAAGACACGAGGTTAGACTCGTTTGTGGTATAAGACTGCCCGGACCCGCCCGACACATCTAGCAACCACAAATGGTAGTCTAATGTGAGAGGTCAAAGGCATAAATTAAATGAGTAATAAATGCCTAAGACACGAGGTTAAACTCGTTTGTGGTATAAGACTGCCCGGACCCGCCCGGCACATCCAGCAACCGCAAACGGAAGTCTAATGTGAGAGGTCGTAGGCATAATTAAAAGATGCTTAGACACGAGGTTAAGTCTGGTTTGGGGGTGGAAGTCTGCCCAGAACCGACCGGCATATCCAGCGGTCACAAGCAATCGACTTAATGTGAGAGGTCAGTGCATTAATAATTAATTAATGTTGATCAAAGACGAATATGAATGACAAACAGAAGTTTGGTTGAGCGGAGTAATTCTCTGAGTACCAATCTGATGTCGATTTCGGTCTTCGGGGTTGATACTTAGGGAGTTATTCTCTTAACCAATGTATCTGTGAACTAAGATGTATTAATATAAATTAAGTAAAACATGTTATACGATATATATATATATATATATATATATATGATACGTAATCTGATAAGTAGGTAGGGTTAATACCAGCTTAACCAATAATATAAAAGTGGGTAGGGTTAAGACCAGCTTAACCAATAATATATATTAACCTGATAAGTGGATAGGGTTAAGACAAACTTAACCAATAATACATATTGATCTGATAAGTGGATAGGGTTAAGACCAACTTAACCAATAATATATAAGTGGATAGGGTTAAGACCAGCTTAACTAATAATATATATATATATATATATATATTGATCTGATAAGCAGATAGGGTTAAGACAAGCTTAACCAATAACGCATGTTGATTTGATAAGTGGGTATCATGGGTGACATGTGTGATATAATTATAAACACTTAACCAAACATGTAAGAAGACATGAATAAGAGGGGGTTAAGTGGGAAATCCTAGTGGGGACCAAGCATAGGTGGAAAGCTTGTGTCAAGCGTGGGGACCCTTTTCAACCAGTAACCCATTTAGTATCTAAGGGAGCTCGATCTAGATCGAGGACGGGACACGCTTACTGGGTTTGATTGTAAGAGGTCAAAACGGGCTAGCGGTGGCAACGCAAGTCCAACGGGGTCATGTGCGTGCATGGGCCCGGGATGGTAGGTAAGACGTTGTTGCATCGTGTAGGTACAAGTCGTGCATCTTTAGTGGTATCGGGTTGCCACTTTGGGAAGTGATACACCCCACTATGGGACCAGCATGGGTATCTACGAGTTAGGGAGCCGATCGAATGGGGAAGGTAGTGGGTATGACTAGTGGAGATAGGAGCAGGCGGCACCTATGAAGACAGCTAGGAGTACAACTACCATATTATGAATAAATGTTGTAATTAGAATGGGGAGGGTAATGGGTACAACTAGTGGAGATAGGAGCAAGCGGCACCTATGAAGACAACTAGGGGTACATGAAACTATCATTATTATTATTATTTTGTTCAGTAGGTGCGATCAACTTTTAAGGTGACTAGTATTGGTGCAGTATAGTAATTATCCTATAGTGTTGGAGACGCAATTAACGTTATCTTATTCCTCTTGTTTGTTTTATCTTGCCCATTTGTTTCACAGTCATTCCTTGTTTTACCAGTTTATGCCTTATCCTAATTACTTTAGTAATTATGTTGTTAAAGTTATTGGACTCGCCAGACTTTATGTCTGACCCCCTTTGTTTTCGCCTCTTTTCTTCCTTTCCCCCCAGGTTCTCAGGGTGGGACTAGTGCCAGTGGAGCTTGATTTGGATCTCTTTCTCTCTCTTTTGGAAGTGCTTGAAAGTAAAGTTCAGCCTATCTCTTTTATGGCTATTTATGTTGGGGTTATGCTTTTTACTTTATGTACTCAGAAAACAATTTGTCAAGATGGATATTAAGTGTACTTGATTTTATTGTTGGTTTTGCTGTTGTTGTAACCAAACTATTTCTCCGCTGCAATAAAAGTTGTTTTAAAATTTTCAGGTACCAATATATGTATCTGTTTTGTTATATTCTGTTCTATATACCAATAATACTCCATGAAAGTTAATGCATTCCCTTTGTGAGTGACATTAATGGACGTAGGGTGTTACACTATCCTCCTTATCTTTGGAGTAACTGAGCACCTCCTCCCAGACAAGGGCTAATGTACGGGGAAAGTCCTTGTTCAAATAGCTCAAGCTTCCGCGGGTCATAACACTGAGGGTGTAAAATCGAAACAGGGTCTCTTCAGTTTTTGTTTGGGCTCGTTCAAGATCGTCGGCTAACCTTGCTTTATCTTCTTCTAAAATTTCAAGAGCCTTACTCTAGAAAGCAAGTTTACCTTCGATCACTGCTTTCTCTCGCCGACAAGAGACCATAGCCTGTTGTACGGAAGTTAATTGAGATTCAGCGAACTCAAGGCCAGTTTGAGCCTCGTCAAGTTGTTTCTTGGTGGCTTCAATCTCTTCCTGAAGCCTTTTGATGTCGGCTTTTAAGCTGCTCATCCTGTTGTTCCCATCTTTAAGGAATGCAATTTCGGCCGCTTGACCTTCTATCACACGACTCAGTTCAATCTTATCGTTCTCCAGAAGTTCAATACGTTCAAGATGCTGAGTATTCAACTTCTGAGATTCGAAGCAGAACTTATCTGTGACGGCAAGGAATTTCGCTCGGTCCGAATCAGTCGCTAAACCGATCCAGGCCGCTCGAAACGCCCTATCGTTGAGAACAGGACAAAACAGAACGCATACAGAAGAACTTTTCATTGTATATTACAACAATACATCAGATTACAAGAATATACAGAGTATGAATAAATATTACACAGAAATATCAGAGATTTAAATTACATTTAAATACATAGCAGCGGAAAATAATACAATACACAACTAGAATGAGATATACGGATACAAAGCTTTCCGGATATCGTTCCAGCTGTAAACCAGGATCCTGTGAATATAAATCTGCAAAACCAAAACTACTAGCTCCCCGTGTCAAAATAGGGGCACCCAGAGTTTAGGTTAAAACAATAAACTCCAGGTCAGTCATGTGACTGGTGTGAGAACTAAAACAGTTATAAATCTTTATTTTCAAAGTTAGGTAAATCAAGGGACCACGCCGTATAACACGGAACGGGTTTCCTCCCAAGAATACCAGTGCATAAAACAAACAGCGCAATGCTAAATAAAGAAAAATGAAGCTGTTATAAGACCCAGGTCCCATCACACAATGCAACGCAGTCGAGGATAGGGTTTTCCCTTATAACAGCCAAAGAATGCTTGATACGTTTAAAACAAATCATTTGATACTATTATAAGTGCATAGTGTATAAAACACTTCAAATCATAAGTATCAATCATAGGCGGCATGAATGCCCCATACCACTATGTCGCCATATATAGGTTATACAACCAAAATCGCAAAGTCACGTATTTGGAAATTGGGTTTCTATCTATGAACCGAGGCAAAAGATAGTCCTCAACCGATTCGAGACAATCTAGCCCATGTCTCAGGAACAGAACGCATCGTCCCTTGGAGCGACAGGGCCGGTCCACCGATGTGGATTAAACTTAAACCCTGAACACTACGTTTCCCCGCCCTTTGGGGCGTAAATGAGCCAACCAAATGACTCCATCGGTTCGAGAACGACCGATCAATCTGAGGCGCCTCGCAACAGCAACAACCACATAAGTCAAACTCGTCAGGGCGTGTAAAACCACTGACGCCACTTTTTATCTAGAAGGAAACGCATGCCCTCCCTGAGGTCCGTCTCCCGTTTTTGGTTCATACCTGGTGTGAAACACGCGAGGTAAACGTTACACAAAGCTACGCCACAAAGGCCGTGCTTTGATCATCACCACAAGACTTTGCTTTTCAACAGAAGCCTTGATCATTTGCATCTTAGCATGCCACACAGGCAAACCATCCTATGCAACCGATATCAGTCACACAGAATGAAATCCGATGTCAGACACACAGTCCATTTACAAGTCCGTTCTGGGTCTGAACGAAACCGGAGGCACCTAGTACCCCGCATATCCATCGATCTCCAAGTACGTCTGGACGATCACCAACTGTTTCCATCTTCTTGGGTGTACAGCCCAATCAAGATCATCAGCTATCACCCAAACGACGTGAAGACCTCCGGTCTTCGACCATCGTCTTCATCTTCGACTTATCGTCGTATCAGTTATTCAGAATGGGATAAACCCGGTCTTTCCGAATAACTCGCGTATATTTTAAATAAGTGTTACACAAACACAACATACGCCTCATTCCAATTCATTAGTCACTAACCGTAAATTAATCAAGAGAATAATTCCCCAAATATTAACCCCGAAGGCCGAAACCAACATCAGATCAATATCCAGAAAACCATTCTGCTTGGCTAACCGACAGTCAGTTTCTAAATTTCACGTTCAAATCTAATTAAAGATTTAACTATCGCCTGGAGCAAAACTGGTGATACTCCATTCTCGATCTTTTCAATCTAATTAAAGATTCATTAAAACTCCACTTAGTCTTAATCTTTTGACTGGGTTAAAGAATCAGTGTCATTTAAAAACACGGTTCACGATAAACCCAAAATCACATTCATTAATTATCGGGTTAAAGAACAAGTGTTATTTAAAACACTGTTCACGATAAACCCAAAAAATCAATATCAATTCAATTCCAATTAAATATTATTTAATTGGTACACTTCATTAAATCTAAATAAAAAGATTTAATCTTTTCTCAACTGGGTTCAAGAACAGTGTTAGTGAAGACACCATTCACGACAAACCCAAATCACATTTGATATTCAATATAAGGCTCTGAATAGAAAATATATCGGCTTATATTCAATATCAAATTCTACGATTAACAAATGTCGTATTGGAAATAACGATATAAATATATATATCTTTCAAATTTCCGTAACAACATCCGTATAATCACAAATTCCAACATCGAAATATTCCGAAGACAATTTCGATTCAAATCCACTCCAATGCAATCATTGGAAATTTTGGTTATTTTCAAAACCCTTTTTAAATTCAATTTATTTATTTAAAAATAAATAGAATTATAATTCTAGTTCAAAACTAGTTCATTTCGATAAAAATCTATTTTTATCTTTTCAAATAGGGAGTTTTTCATCCCAATTCTTTCTAAATCATTTCTTATGATTTTACACAAATTATTACTATTTTTAATAATTTTATCAAGGCCCGTACAGTCGATTTCCATCAACGGCCATCGAACTGCACTTACAGCGACCTTTTTCGAATTTGATTTGGACATAATTCCAAATCCAACCGTTAGATTTCAAATTTCTAATATTCGTTAGAAAGCTCTTTTCGATACGAACCCAACGGTTCCGGTTTTAGGAGAATCCGACGGTCGGATCTCCCGTAATGTCCGTTTGAAATAAATGGTCGAAATTCGCGAACTGCCGCGGCGCGGCGCGTTCTATTCAGGCCATTATATTATATATATAATATATACTTCGTCGATTTCTATTTAAAACGAATTATATAAATAGTTTTAAAATTCGTTTCAAAATCTATTTCAACTTCCATCTCAATTCAAAGCAAAATTGAATTCTTCTTTATAAATTCGTTTTAAAATTCATTTCTATTCAATTCGAATTTCAATTCAATTTGAATTCATTTCAATTCGCTTTCAATTCCATTTGAATTCGTTTTCAATTCAATTCATTTCGAAATCGTTTTCAATTCAATTCATTTCGAAATCGTTTTCAATTCATTTTGAATTCGTTTTCAATTCAATTCATTTCGAAATCGTTTTCAATTCAATTCATTTCGAAATCGTTTTCAATTCAATTCATTTCGAAATCGTTTTCAATTCAATTCATTTCGAAATCGTTTTCAATTCATTTTGAATTCGTTTTCAATTCAATTCATTTCGAAATCGTTTTCAATTCAATTCATTTCGAAATCGTTTTCAATTCAATTCATTTCGAAATCGTTTTCAATTCATTTTGAATTCGTTTTCAATTCAATTCATTTCGAAATCGTTTTTTTTAAATCGATATAAATATCGCTCACGTCAAAATGGCGTCAATCTAATCAACACGGCTTCATATATTCCTTTATTTTCAAATATTCTATTTCAAATATTTCTTTTTCAAATATTTCCTTTTCAAATATTTCTTTTTCAAAACTGGAATGAGGCCCAATCAATTACCATATAAAATTAATTATATGGATTTTCATACAACACATGTATATAATAGCATTGAAAATAATCAACCATCAACCAAAGTGCACTACACTGTATAAGCATCAAATATAGATATTCAACGCTTATAACAGCCTGTCAATCAATCGATCGACATATTTAATCAATCAGGATGAGTGAACTTCAAATTTCATCCTAACACCCGTGTGGGGTTTCAAACAATCAAACACTGATTTTTAGTTGTGCAGTTGGGCGATGTGTAAAATTTATCGTCCCAATCAATGTCATTCAAATAAGTGTACATAAACAAACCGTCTGGTTTGTAAATGAATATTTATTTTATTCACTTCACGTTAAAAATTATATTTTTAACGATAAAACATTTTATTTCAACCTTATGAATTTCTATTCAATCCATTTATTCAATAAAATGATATTTTTATTTTTCTAACATATTTTAGAAAATTTCGGCGACATAACGACACGATGCTAGAAACGGGACGAGGCCTAGCCTTATCCCCAGTCTAGTGAAGGCCCACGCCATTCACACATCAATCAAATCATTCAATTTCACTCAAACAATTCAATTCAATCACATAATCAAACTAATCTATGCAACCAAACAAACAAGTCCATGGTTTGTGGACGGTTGTGTCGGGTGCTACTAAACACCGTCTGCATCCTAGTATATATATATATAACTAGAAAATAAATTGAAGAGTGAGAAATTCTCACTTATAGCTGTCCTAGCTCCACGGCTCTTCTTTTGCAGAAGTCTTCGTCGTCTTCGTTGCCCATAGCCACTACATATGTAAAAATCGAATTTTTACTTCGTTATTCAATTTATAAAAATCGAATTTTTTTTAGTTCGCTATTCAATATATAAAAATCGAATTTTTAGTTCGAAGTTCCATATATAAAAACCGATTTTTTATATCGCTATTCAATATATAAAAATCGAATTTTTAGTTCGCTATTCAATATATAAAAATCGAATTTTTAGTTCGAAGTTCCATATATAAAAACCGAATTTTTATATCGCTATTCAATATATAAAAATCGAATTTTTAGTTCGCTATTCAATATATAAAAATCGAATTTTTAGTTCGAAGTTCCATATATAAAAACCGAATTTTTATATCGCTATTCAATATATAAAAATCGAATTTTTAGTTCGCTATTCAATATATAAAAATCGAATTTTTAGTTCGAAGTTCCATATATAAAAACCGAATTTTTATATCGCTATTCAATATATAAAAATCGAATTTTTAGTTCGCTATTCAATATATAAAAATCGAATTTTTAGTTCGAAGTTCCATATATAAAAACCGAATTTTTATATCGCTATTCAATATATAAAAATCGAATTTTTATATTCTCCATTATATTTTCAAAAGTGATGTCTTTTCATTTTCAAATCAAGATTGCTTGTATTTTTGAATCAATGACAATTTCAGTTTCTTTTCTTTTTAACAATGTAAAAAATCAGTTTTTAATCATTTTTAAAAATCTCGTCTTTAACATTTTTAAAAGTCTGTTTTTAATCCTTTTAAAAAATCTCTTCCCCCCCCTTTTTTTTTAATCATTAAAAAAAATTCTGGTTTTTAAACTAAATAAAAATCTGGTTTTTAAACTAAATAAAAATCTGGTTTTTAAACTAAATAAAAATCTGGTTTTTAAACTAAATAAAAATCTGGTTTTTAAACTAAATAAAAATCTGGTTTTTAAACTAAATAAAAATCTGGTTTTTAAACTAAATAAAAATCTGGTTTTTAAACTAAATAAAAATCTGGTTTTTAAACTAAATAAAAATCTGGTTTTAAACTAAATAAAAATTAAGTAAATCAGATCAAGAAAACTCACGTTTTCAAGAAGGGGGAGAGATGGCCGAGGTGGAGGAGCTTGCTGAGCTGCGTCGGAGTCGGAGCATCCACTGGAGGAAGTGGCGGCGGTCCATCGGGGAGGGGAAAAGGAGCGGGACGCGAGGGGGTTCGGGTTCTAGGCGTTCGAATGGAGGAAGAAGGAGGAGAGAGACACGGGGAGAAGAAGAGGAAGGGGGGGGCGGGTTGGTGGTCGGCGACGCCGTCCCGATGGTGGCGCGGCGGAAGAAAGCGGCGGCGGGGTGATTCCGTTCCATTTCCCTTTTTTTTTTTTCACTGAATTTAATCGGGGGGGGGGGGGGGGCCTGGAGTATAAGAGAGAAAGGGGCTTCTTTTTTTTTTATTTATTTAATTATTATTTAATTAATTATTTCAACCTAAAGTTGACTTTTACATATGACCTCGAAACGAGGCCCACCGCCTGTCGTCCATAGCGTTTTACCCCCATTCCGAACACAATGGGAGGTGTATCGTAAGCCGATCCGATTGTTACAATCAGTTTCCTTTGAATTTACATTTAAATCACTATATTGAATTTTAAACGCACATTTCAAATTACCGGGGTCACATACTAACTAGAAAAATTCCAGAAAAATATTTTCTAGCTTCGTATTGACGATACGGTCCTAACAAAACTAGTTTCGTCGAATTCTGAGACCGTTAGAAAAATGGCCAAATTCCAGTCGATTAAAATCAACTGAAACTGGTCAAACGCGTTTTCCTTTGCCACGCTCACATATTGATTCGAAAAATTATGAAATTTGGAATCTAGCAATAACTTGACACTGCGGACCCAACAAAACTGGTTTCGTCGAAATCCGAGGTCGTTTGCAAAATGTCCATTTTTAAGGGCCTGAATTCCATAGCGACTATTCAGAATTTTCAACTGGACATATCTTTTGATTCCCGATATGAAATCTTGATTTTTCGGATTCGTTGGAAAGATATTCACTATTAGATTCCATTATTTTTGGTTTCACTAAAATCCGGATTGTTTTGCACCCGGTACATTCAATTGAAGTTTGAAATCGAATTATCGAACTACCGCGCCATTTTCAATTCTATTTATAATTATATATAAATATTTATATTCTAACGACGACGCGTATAATATATACGTCGAATTATTTTCAAAATAAATTTCACGTCGAAATTATTTAAAATGATCTATTTTAAATATTCAAAATTCGCTATAATTGCCAAAATAAAAATTTTAAACTGGCCCAGATTTTCCGGGTTGTTACAATCTCCCCCACTTAAAACTTTTCGTCCCCGAAAAGGAACAAAGTCGAAAGTGGTTTGATTAATCAACTCTACGTTCGATCTGGCTTCCATTCTCCAACTCTTTAGTTTCTGAGAATTTTCAAAATTTCAAAAATTTGGCTAACACCCTAAATTTTTGAAAAATTTCGCCATAACCTCCCCTGCACCGGGAGCATCGGGGAATTTCAAATAGCTTCCCCGGTCCTTCAGATCTCAAAAAGAAAAAGAAAAAGCCAAGCGGCTAGCCAATAGGCTCACAAAATCATCATCACCCAAACAAAACAGGAAATTATGTAGTAAACATGTACCTATTTGTCGGGCAAACAAATTTTATTCTCTGCTCTAGCCTCCTTGCTATGACCTGTTCAACGATATATATGTATATGCAGTAAATGCAACCAATTTTCAATATAGTTCAATATTCGATCAAATTAGGCATGTTGGTTCAAAATTATCAAACAACTAAACAAACAACACAAACATCAATCTATTTGTGAATTAGAGTTTCAAATTCATAATTTTGATATATATACAAAAATCATGTTTTTGATACCAAATCACAACAATAGGCCCTATCTAATTTTGGTTCTCACACCAGTCTAATGGAAATATATAGAAATCACACCTTCGTCACTCGAAAATAAATGCTGATGATGTTTCGAACCACCATCAGAACATTGTCGGGCTACTAGAGTGCGGTTCTATATCTACCCGGTATATTAAAACTTCGAATATACGTTTGCAAGGCGTATATGCAAATTCTTTATATACTGGACTGTCCAAATCAATATAAATAAATAATCAACTACGAATAATTGATTTAAATTTTCAAACCAAAATTTGTTTTCACTTTAAAAATATACTCTTCACACTCGTTCTAGGATACTACTGATCCCATCTCTAACGAGTCATTCTCATTGGATATTGCTAATCCAATATCTGATGAATTCTTTCGTACGGTTCTAATGTGCCTTGTTCTCTGAGCTTTGTAAACCAAAGCTCTGATACCAAATGTGACGGCAAGGAATTTCGCTCGGTCCGAATCAGTCGCTAAACCGATCCAGGCCGCTCGAAACGCCCTATCGTTGAGAACAGGACAAAACAGAACGCATACAGAAGAACTTTTCATTGTATATTACAACAATACATCAGATTACAAGAATATACAGAGTATGAATAAATATTACACAGAAATATCAGAGATTTAAATTACATTTAAATACATAGCAGCGGAAAATAATACAATACACAACTAGAATGAGATATACGGATACAAAGCTTTCCGGATATCGTTCCAGCTGTAAACCAGGATCCTGTGAATATAAATCTGCAAAACCAAAACTACTAGCTGCCCGTGTCAAAATAGGGGCACCCAGAGTTTAGGTTAAAACAATAAACTCCAGGTCAGTCATGTGACTGGTATGAGAACTAAAACAGTTATAAATCTTTATTTTCAAAGTTAGGTAAATCAAGGGACCACGCCGTATAACACGGAACGGGTTTCCTCCCAAGAATACCAGTGCATAAAACAAACAGCGCAATGCTAAATAAAGAAAAATGAAGCTGTTATAAGACCCAGGTCCCATCACACAATGCAACGCAGTCGAGGATAGGGTTTTCCCTTATAACAGCCAAAGAATGCTTGATACGTTTAAAACAAATCATTTGATACTATTATAAGTGCATAGTGTATAAAACACTTCAAATCATAAGTATCAATCATAGGCGGCATGAATGCCCCATACCACTATGTCGCCATATATAGGTTATACAACCAAAATCGCAAAGTCACGTATTTGGAAATTGGGTTTCTATCTATGAACCGAGGCAAAAGATAGTCCTCAACCGATTCGAGACAATCTAGCCCATGTCTCAGGAACAGAACGCATCGTCCCTTGGAGCGACAGGGCCGGTCCACCGATGTGGATTAAACTTAAACCCTGAACACTACGTTTCCCCGCCCTTTGGGGCGTAAATGAGCCAACCAAATGACTCCATCGGTTCGAGAACGACCGATCAATCTGAGGCGCCTCGCAACAGCAACAACCACATAAGTCAAACTCGTCAGGGCGTGTAAAACCACTGACGCCACTTTTTATCTAGAAGGAAACGCATGCCCTCCCTGAGGTCCGTCTCCCGTTTTTGGTTCATACCTGGTGTGAAACACGCGAGGTAAACGTTACACAAAGCTACGCCACAAAGGCCGTGCTTTGATCATCACCACAAGACTTTGCTTTTCAACAGAAGCCTTGATCATTTGCATCTTAGCATGCCACACAGGCAAACCATCCTATGCAACCGATATCAGTCACACAGAATGAAATCCGATGTCAGACACACAGTCCATTTACAAGTCCGTTCTGGGTCTGAACGAAACCGGAGGCACCTAGTACCCCGCATATCCATCGATCTCCAAGTACGTCTGGACGATCACCAACTGTTTCCATCTTCTTGGGTGTACAGCCCAATCAAGATCATCAGCTATCACCCAAACGACGTGAAGACCTCCGGTCTTCGACCATCGTCTTCATCTTCGACTTATCGTCGTATCAGTTATTCAGAATGGGATAAACCCGGTCTTTCCGAATAACTCGCGTATATTTTAAATAAGTGTTACACAAACACAACATACGCCTCATTCCAATTCATTAGTCACTAACCGTAAATTAATCAAGAGAATAATTCCCCAAATATTAACCCCGAAGGCCGAAACCAACATCAGATCAATATCCAGAAAACCATTCTGCTTGGCTAACCGACAGTCAGTTTCTAAATTTCACGTTCAAATCTAATTAAAGATTTAACTATCGCCTGGAGCAAAACTGGTGATACTCCATTCTCGATCTTTTCAATCTAATTAAAGATTCATTAAAACTCCACTTAGTCTTAATCTTTTGACTGGGTTAAAGAATCAGTGTCATTTAAAAACACGGTTCACGATAAACCCAAAATCACATTCATTAATTATCGGGTTAAAGAACAAGTGTTATTTAAAACACTGTTCACGATAAACCCAAAAAATCAATATCAATTCAATTCCAATTAAATATTATTTAATTGGTACACTTCATTAAATCTAAATAAAAAGATTTAATCTTTTCTCAACTGGGTTCAAGAACAGTGTTAGTGAAGACACCATTCACGACAAACCCAAATCACATTTGATATTCAATATAAGGCTCTGAATAGAAAATATATCGGCTTATATTCAATATCAAATTCTACGATTAACAAATGTCGTATTGGAAATAACGATATAAATATATATATCTTTCAAATTTCCGTAACAACATCCGTATAATCACAAATTCCAACATCGAAATATTCCGAAGACAATTTCGATTCAAATCCACTCCAATGCAATCATTGGAAATTTTGGTTATTTTCAAAACCCTTTTTAAATTCAATTTATTTATTTAAAAATAAATAGAATTATAATTCTAGTTCAAAACTAGTTCATTTCGATAAAAATCTATTTTTATCTTTTCAAATAGGGAGTTTTTCATCCCAATTCTTTCTAAATCATTTCTTATGATTTTACACAAATTATTACTATTTTTAATAATTTTATCAAGGCCCGTACAGTCGATTTCCATCAACGGCCATCGAACTGCACTTACAACGACCTTTTTCGAATTTGATTTGGACATAATTCCAAATCCAACCGTTAGATTTCAAATTTCTAATATTCGTTAGAAAGATCTTTTCGATACGAACCCAACGGTTCCGGTTTTAGGAGAATCCGACGGTCGGATCTCCCATAATGTCCGTTTGAAATAAATGGTCGAAATTCGCGAACTGCCGCGGCGCGGCGCGTTCTATTCAGGCCATTATATTATATATATAATATATATAATATATACTTCGTCGATTTCTATTTAAAACGAATTATATAAATAGTTTTAAAATTCATTTCAAAATCTATTTCAACTTCCATCTCAATTCAAAGCAAAATTGAATTCTTCTTTATAAATTCGTTTTAAAATTCATTTCTATTCAATTCGAATTTCAATTCAATTTGAATTCATTTCAATTCGCTTTCAATTCCATTTGAATTCGTTTTCAATTCAATTCATTTCGAAATCGTTTTCAATTCAATTCATTTCGAAATCGTTTTCAATTCATTTTGAATTCGTTTTCAATTCAATTCATTTCGAAATCGTTTTCAATTCAATTCATTTCGAAATCGTTTTCAATTCAATTCATTTCGAAATCGTTTTCAATTCATTTTGAATTCGTTTTCAATTCAATTCATTTCGAAATCGTTTTCAATTCAATTCATTTTGAAATCGTTTTCAATTCAATTCATTTCGAAATCGTTTTCAATTCATTTTGAATTCGTTTTCAATTCAATTCATTTCGAAATCGTTTTTTTTAAATCGATATAAATATCGCTCACGTCAAAATGGCGTCAATCTAATCAACACGGCTTCATATATTCCTTTATTTTCAAATATTCTATTTCAAATATTTCTTTTTCAAATATTTCCTTTTCAAATATTTCTTTTTCAAAACTGGAATAAGGCCCAATCAATTACCATATAAAATTAATTATATGGATTTTCATACAACACATGTATATAATAGCATTGAAAATAATCAACCATCAACCAAAGTGCACTACACTGTATAAGCATCAAATATAGATATTCAACGCTTATAACAGCCTGTCAATCAATCGATCGACATATTTAATCAATCAGGATGAGTGAACTTCAAATTTCATCCTAACACCCGTGTGGGGTTTCAAACAATCAAACACTGATTTTTAGTTGTGCAGTTGGGCGATGTGTAAAATTTATCGTCCCAATCAATGTCATTCAAATAAGTGTACATAAACAAACCGTCTGGTTTGTAAATGAATATTTATTTTATTCACTTCACGTTAAAAATTATATTTTTAACGATAAAACATTTTATTTCAACCTTATGAATTTCTATTCAATCCATTTATTCAATAAAATGATATTTTTATTTTTCTAACATATTTTAGAAAATTTCGGCGACATAACGGCACGATACTAGAAACGGGACGAGGCCTAGCCTTATCCCCAGTCTAGTGAAGGCCCACGCCATTCACACATCAATCAAATCATTCAATTTCACTCAAACAATTCAATTCAATCACATAATCAAACTAATCTATGCAACCAAACAAACAAGTCCATGGTTTGTGGACGGTTGTGTCGGGTGCTACTAAACACCGTCTGCATCCTAGTATATATATATATAACTAGAAAATAAATTGAAGAGTGAGAAATTCTCACTTATAGCTGTCCTAGCTCCACGGCTCTTCTTTTGCAGAAGTCTTCGTCGTCTTCGTTGCCCATAGCCACTACATATGTAAAAATCGAATTTTTACTTCGTTATTCAATTTATAAAAATCGAATTTTTTTTAGTTCGCTATTCAATATATAAAAATCGAATTTTTAGTTCGAAGTTCCATATATAAAAACCGAATTTTTATATCGCTATTCAATATATAAAAATCGAATTTTTAGTTCGCTATTCAATATATAAAAATCGAATTTTTAGTTCGAAGTTCCATATATAAAAACCGAATTTTTATATCGCTATTCAATATATAAAAATCGAATTTTTAGTTCGCTATTCAATATATAAAAATCGAATTTTTAGTTCGAAGTTCCATATATAAAAACCGAATTTTTATATCGCTATTCAATATATAAAAATCGAATTTTTAGTTCGCTATTCAATATATAAAAATCGAATTTTTAGTTCGAAGTTCCATATATAAAAACCGAATTTTTATATCGCTATTCAATATATAAAAATCGAATTTTTAGTTCGCTATTCAATATATAAAAATCGAATTTTTAGTTCGAAGTTCCATATATAAAAACCGAATTTTTATATCGCTATTCAATATATAAAAATCGAATTTTTATATTCTCCATTATATTTTCAAAAGTGATGTCTTTTCATTTTCAAATCAAGATTGCTTGTATTTTTGAATCAATGACAATTTCAGTTTCTTTTCTTTTTAACAATGTAAAAAATCAGTTTTTAATCATTTTTAAAAATCTCGTCTTTAACATTTTTAAAAGTCTGTTTTTAATCCTTTTAAAAAATCTCTTCCCCCCCTTTTTTTTTTAATCATTAAAAAAAATTCTGGTTTTTAAACTAAATAAAAATCTGGTTTTTAAACTAAATAAAAATCTGGTTTTTAAACTAAATAAAAATCTGGTTTTTAAACTAAATAAAAATCTGGTTTTTAAACTAAATAAAAATCTGGTTTTTAAACTAAATAAAAATCTGGTTTTAAACTAAATAAAAATTAAGTAAATCAGATCAAGAAAACTCACGTTTTCAAGAAGGGGGAGAGATGGCCGAGGTGGAGGAGCTTGCTGAGCTGCGTCGGAGTCGGAGCATCCACTGGAGGAAGTGGCGGCGGTCCATCGGGGAGGGTAAAAGGAGCGGGACGCGAGGGGGTTCGGGTTCTAGGCGTTCGAATGGAGGAAGAAGGAGGAGAGAGACACGGGGAGAAGAAGAGGAAGGGGGGGCGGGTTGGTGGTCGGCGACGCCGTCCCGATG
The DNA here is from genome assembly GCA_030737875.1 of Allium sativum. Taxonomy (NCBI): domain Eukaryota; kingdom Viridiplantae; phylum Streptophyta; class Magnoliopsida; order Asparagales; family Amaryllidaceae; genus Allium; species Allium sativum. The sequence goes on from CM060909.1 coordinate 294,865,934, forward strand.
GTGGCGCGGCGGAAGAAAGCGGCGGCGGGGTGATTCCGTTCCATTTCCCTTTTTTTTTTTTCACTGAATTTAATCGGGGGGGGGGGGGCCTGGAGTATAAGAGAGAAAGGGGCTTCTTTTTTTTTTATTTATTTAATTAATTATTTCAACCTAAAGTTGACTTTTACATATGACCTCGAAACGAGGCCCACCGCCTGTCGTCCATAGCGTTTTACCCCCATTCCGAACACAATGGGAGGTGTATCGTAAGCCGATCCGATTGTTACAATCAGTTTCCTTTGAATTTACATTTAAATCACTATATTGAATTTTAAACGCACATTTCAAATTACCGGGGTCACATACTAACTAGAAAAATTCCAGAAAAATATTTTCTAGCTTCGTATTGACGATACGGTCCTAACAAAACTAGTTTCGTCGAATTCTGAGACCGTTAGAAAAATGGCCAAATTCCAGTCGATTAAAATCAACTGAAACTGGTCAAACGCGTTTTCCTTTGCCACGCTCACATATTGATTCGAAAAATTATGAAATTTGGAATCTAGCAATAACTTGACACTGCGGACCCAACAAAACTGGTTTCGTCGAAATCCGAGGTCGTTTGCAAAATGTCCATTTTTAAGGGCCTGAATTCCATAGCGACTATTCAGAATTTTCAACTGGACATATCTTTTGATTCCCGATATGAAATCTTGATTTTTCGGATTCGTTGGAAAGATATTCACTATTAGATTCCATTATTTTTGGTTTCACTAAAATCCGGATTGTTTTGCACCCGGTACATTCAATTGAAGTTTGAAATCGAATTATCGAACTACCGCGCCATTTTCAATTCTATTTATAATTATATATAAATATTTATATTCTAACGACGACGCGTATAATATATACGTCGAATTATTTTCAAAATAAATTTCACGTCGAAATTATTTAAAATGATCTATTTTAAATATTCAAAATTCGCTATAATTGCCAAAATAAAAATTTTAAACTGGCCCAGATTTTCCGGGTTGTTACATTATCCCAAGACTCAAATCGCTTATTGGAAGTATTTTTGGCTTCATCCAACTGAACTTCAAGCTGACCCACGATAGTGGCAAGCTGGGAGGTCACATAGTTTTTTATGGCACTCAACTCCCTAACGACGCTCTGGTCATCGTACGGAGACAAATCTAAGTCGAGGTCCATTCCCCTCAAGTCCCAGTATCCGAACCTGTCTATCAACTTAGGATTACCAGGGGAAACTCTGTTGGGAGGTCTGTCAAGAATCGCTTGAACCTAGCAAAGAGCAGATGCAGCAGAAATAGAGGATCTAATCAACGGCTTCATAGGGAACGAAGAACTGGGGCATGGAATTTCAACTGGTTTAGAAGACCCATCGAGCCTAGCCTGTCCATTTGTTACCTCCTCTCTTCTCGGTATCCTGGTTTTCTCCCCCAGATACCCAAGAATGATCATGCTTCTTCTTCTTTAGCAAACTCGCCATTGGTGCTTCAAGAGCATCTTGGTTAGAGGATCTGAAGATGGACGGGAACGCTTGAGACAATGAGAAAGGCTAGATTGCAAGATATTCCGTGGATCAACGAGAGCAAATTGCTAAGAGAAATTTTCTGATAAAGGCGACTCCATTCCTGGATCTAAGAAGGAAAAGAAAATATAAGCACCGCGGTTGTAGAAAGATGAGAAAAGAATCCTAAAAGCTTTGCGAGATATCACCTTAACCCAAAAATAAGGGGTTTTTCGTAAAGTTCTCACGGTTAAAAGGTAGCGATCTTACCTTGAACGAGCTCTCCTGCCAAGTCAGGAGGATCAAGTCCTTTGAAAGTCTCTGAACCATCTTCTTCTTGGTCTACTTTAGAAGAGTTCCCTCCGCTTCCCGGGTTTTCTACAGAAGTTTCTACAATTTCATCAAGCCGCTTCGCTTCCCGAACCTGTTCCGGGGCAATCTTCGAAGGAGTCACGTTCACATCTCCTTGAGTGGCTCCCTCTAGCAAAGACCTATCTTCTTCGTGGAAAACCACTGAAGTCTTAGAGCCTTTGTGCTTTGAATGCTTGGATACTACCTTTTTGGCAGGGATCGCTCTGTTACTAGAAGATGCCCGCTGCTCCCTATGACACTAGAACATCCCTTTTCCAAAGATTTCTTGGCAGGGGATTTGCTTATAGCTTTCTTTTTGCCGGGAGCATCCATTGGGAAGGTACGTAGAGATGAAAGCAGGTTGTATTGCCTTAAGAACCCTTCGTTAATCAAGAATTTCCTATTCCACTGCCCCTCGTCGACGGCTAATAACGAGTTGCACAGATCTTGATCAATGGGTATGCTTTGATCGGGAAGCACTGCAATATATCCAAAAGATTTTAGGAAAACCAAAACAAAAGGAAGAAAGAGCGAGCTGAAATTCAAGGAATAAAGATACTTACTGATTGCCTTCCAAAGGCCACAGAAATTATCAGGACGTTGGACAAAGAAGTATTGATTGGGAAATCCTCACACACTGTCCTCTAAACCAGTGATTGTTTTCGAACCCCGGCTTTCCACAAAGACAAATGAGTGACGCTAGCCTCTTGTCCTAAAAGCGTACAATGAGTGTATATCCCTAAACGAAGGAGCCCGATGTTTCTCCCTCATAAAAAGGACATAAAGGCTTTCCAAAATCGCGTAACCATTAGGATGTAACTAATACGGGGCAATGGCCAAGTTTCGGAGAATCATCTCTATATATGGATTAAAGGGAGGAACCGCTTCGCTTTTCAACATGCCACGGGTAACAGCAACATATCCTTTAGGAGGAATTAGGGGTGAGCGTTCGGTCGGTTCAGTGGTTTGGACGTAAAATAACTCAAACCGAATTGAAACCGAAATTTTTACAAACCGAACCGAACCAAACCGAATTAATTTCGGTTAATTCGGTCGGTAACCGATTTAACCGAACTTGACGAATGTATTATTATTTAAATGATGGATTCACTTAAAGTAGAACATAAATTCATGTTTAGACAAATTTTATATAATAAATTTTATGTTTATGATAAAATTTGACCTATTTGCAACAAATATCTTTGTATTATATAACAAAACTAATTTTTTGAACTACCACAATATCGTAAAATTAGGTAATTAATTAAAAGTTCGATTAATTCGGTTAAACCGATAACCAAAAAAATTTATTTTATAAACCGAATTCAAACCAATTTAGTTTTAAAACCGAACCGACCGAAATAAACTGATTTGGTCGGTTAATTCGGTTTGAACCGAATATTGCTCACCCCTAGGAGGAATATCAGCGAACTCCCCTTCAACAGGCAGCTTGGCCTCTTCCTTTTCCGAAATCCCAAATTGCTTGCACAGCTGATGAAACGAACTGGGTGGAAGCTCCGTCGGGTGCCGCTCGGTAGGCGCTTCAGAAAGCGCACGAGGTGACTGGAATTCTTGGGCAGCACCCATCGAAGAATCAACATGGGGCATAGCCGTAACTTGGTCATAACTTTCTTCTCGATCCAACTTTCCAAGATGGTCTGACATGGATAACTCCTTGAAGTTATGAAATTTTAGAAAAGGGAAAACCCTACTTTGAAACCCCAAGATCGCACGATCAAATTCATGCTCCAAAAGTGGGTTAAGATAAAATCAAGAGAGAAATTTGCTTACAGACAAGTGAACAGTTTCAAACCTAGTCAAACAACCCGACCGAATCGATCTCAAGATTGCAGAAACCTTGATGACGGTGCCACACACGAATGCAAATTGGAACAATAAAAGAACTGTGATATTCAGGAATTGCAAAAGGGATCCCAGTGGTAAAGAAAACCGCTTAAAACGACGCCACCATTAAAGCTTTCTTTTTTTTTAAAGAAAATGTACCGAAGTAATATATATGAAGGATAGACAAAAGGGCTGGCAAACCAAAATAGTACTTTCATCCGGTTGCTCAACAGCCCAACAGTCAAATCAATAAGCCTAGCATTCAAGCGAGTAGGGAACCATCCAAAACAAGCGCACACAGACATGCGTGGGAAAACCAATCAAAAGAAAACAAATAAAGGTAAATGAAGAAGATTAAAAGGCATTCATCCAGGAAATTCTCGCCACATCAGCTTAGTGGCTGACTACATAAGAGTGTCTCATCAAGTCCCAACTGGCATCCTGAAATTCAGCTATTCGCGCAGTAATCGAAAAGATACATCGAGCCTCTCACTCACAGGAAAAGACAATACCAATCAACGACGATGAAGTAATCTTAATATTTGGCACGATCGAGCCCTCAACAAGTCAGGACAAACCCATCAACCAATGTGCGATCAAATATGTCGACGTCAGTGATTCCATACAAAAAGAAATCACGGACTTCGAGGGGCAAGTGTTAATCCCTAAAAATCCATACGCCCATTGGGTAAGGGATACGAGGCGGATATCACCAGGGTCGGTCGTGCATGATGCAACCGCACATATCGAACCCAAGGCAGGTCAAGTCAACTAGTGTGACCGAAGACAACGGCATAACATATTATGAGAAGTGCGACCCGATAAAGATAAAGGTCGCATATCCTAAGAACCGCTCAAACACCAAAATGAAGCAAGTCGCCCATTCAACATAAGCGGGAGCGACCTTATAACATAGCCGTAAAGCCTAAACAACGCCATACAAAGGCAGCAAAAAGACGAGCGCCCTTGGACCAAGAAGGACAGTCGTGCAAGGAACAAAGGAAAATCAACTCCAGACCCGCATTTCGCTCTCACAAAATCTCCCAAAGCGCTCACAGGATGCTCGCTTACATCTTACCTGCTCAGCTATTCAAGATACTCGTTCCAACGAGCCGTCCGCACATGATAACTGGATACAACTACGGACAGCTGGCTACAGCTAGCCGGTGGCATAGTTGTAATTAATAGAATGAACGATCCAAAGCTTGGATAAACGGATTCCAGATCATTCACCAAGGGAAGTTCACCTATAAATACACCATGGCTACCAACATAAAGGGGGGAATTGGGAGAAAAAACCACGGAGGGCTGCTGAATTTCATCCTCAATCACAGATTCGGCCATGGCATCGAGTACAGTCTTACGATGAAGGGAAACAAAGACATCCTTCTTCTCAATCATTTATCCATCCTTCTTCTCCTCAAATTCTACCACTCTCTTGTATAATTACTTAGACTTAAATATATAAATGAGGGTATATCGAGTGGATACAGAAATGTATGAAAAGAGAGAGTCGATGTACTTTGTAATTCTCATTATAAGACATGAAATCACCTTCATAGTGGACGTTGGCCTCGTTAATGGCTGAACCACTATAAATCTCATCTCTACTTTACTTTTCTCGCATTTTTCACTTTTTTTTGTTGATTAAACACGGTTCCATTTGTTTCTTACCAAATTAGTGAAGTACGGTTTAGTACCTTGGGTGTTTAGACCATTTTTGGTGTAAACACGAAGGGAACCATCGGCCTTGGTAGCAAACACAACTGGTGCTCCCCACTCAGAAACACTTCTTCTGATAAATCCCTTCTTCAAAAGATCGCTTACTTGCACCTCGAGCTCTCGCTACTCCCTTGGTGCGATACGACGAAGTGGCATCACTATAGGTCTGGCATCTTTCACTAAATCAATACGGAACTCAATCTCTCGGTGTGGTGGAAGTCCGGTCACATCCTCGAAGACGTCCGGATACTGGCTAGCCACGGGCACATCTGACAACTCATCATGCAGGATGTCGAGGGAATTTAGAAAACTAGCCATTACCTCATTACTAGGTAGACCACCAAACACTACCCTCCGCCCATCATCCGCTCTAATTGTCACCAAAAAGCCCTCACAGTCTACCACTACCCCGTACCTTTGGAGCCAATCGACTCCCAAAATAATGCCAAACCCAGTAAAGCCCAAAACAAAGCAATCACAAGAAAACATACATCCATGACTCGATAAGACCACATTACGACAAATCAAGCTAAGGCTAGTTGAACCACCAATCGGGTTCGTCACCGCTAAAGGTCTATCGACTATCTTGGGTTCCAATCCCAACCTATCTACCAGGTCACTAGATATGAAGGAACGAGATTCTCCGGTATCAAACAATACTCGAACAGGAACATCATAAATAGAAAGCATACCTTGAATGACAACATTCTTTCCTTGCTCCGCCGTAGTTGGGGCATTCGACGAAGAAGGAACAACATTGATAGCATATGCTTTCACAATCTGCTTTTCTTTAGGGGGTTGCGGACACTTATTCTTGTGATGTCCCACTTGGCCACAGTTGAAGCACTTCCTGTCCGTTGGCTTTGCTCGAAATTCTTTAGCATAATGGCCCTTCTTGCCACAACTAAAGCACTCAACATATTTCTTACTCTTTTTCTGACCATCCTTAGCTTGGTTCTAACTCTGCTTCCTTTTATTCTGAGAATTATTCTTGACTCCACCGCTTGCTTGCGGTTTTGGCTCCTCTGTAGATGCAACCTCAGTCTTCGACTTAGGGTAAAGACTCTCTGACCTCAATGCTTTCCCCACAATCGATTCAAACGTCTCATCGATGTGGTTAATAAGCCTTTCCCCCAAGTATCCATCCAAACCAATTATGAACTTCTCGTTCTTCTTCTCGACAGTATCGATAAGGGATAATCCATACTTCGATAAAGTATCGAACTCTGAAATGTACTCTGAGACTGCCCTACCATTCTATTTATGTTCCAAGAACTTCCTAAACAATTCTGATGTCTAAGAGCTGGGATAAACTTATCATTGAATCGGGCCATTAACTGATCCCAAGTAACTTGATCCTCAGGAGTAGCTGCCTTAATAGCATTCCACCAATTCATCGCTCGTCCTTGCAGCTGACGGATGTTAGCCTTCTCTTTATCGCATCCTCGATACCCAAATCTTCGAAAATGTGCTCATAGCTATCAAGCCAATCCTAAACTTCTGTAGCCGATTCCGTTTCGTGGAACGGCTTCTCACCAAGGCTAGTGTAATCCTTGCATAGCTTGGCGAAATCGGCCCTAGGCACTTGCACTGCTGCACCACCACCATTTGCAGCATTGGGAACTGCTCCTTGCACATTTCTAAGCATATCTCTCATGAAGCCAGTGAACATCGTCCTCATATCAGGAGCATTCCCATTATTAGCTCCTCTACCAGTACCCCTCGTATATCGGCTCATCGTTCAATCTGTAAGGAGAAAACGATTAACCATCTCTTCAGTGGTGCCAGTGCAGTGCGACTTCATCCTTAAATATACTAATAGTATATATATAGCTTTTGAAAACCAAAATATCACAAATACACACTCTCATATACATACTATCTCTCTTCGGTGTCTTCCCTAGGTTAACTACGCAACCTAGAGCTCTGATACCAAATGTGACGGCCCGCCCCGCACCAGCCGACATTTCCAATGAAAGTACGCTATGCCAATGTCCAACCAGCACGGGATGGTCGTCAAAGAAAGGAAAGAAGGAAATTTGAACTAACAAGGAACCTGTAGTATATCTCACAGCGCATGGAATAAAATATAATAATAACATAACTTGACATAAAACAGGCGAGACAGTGCATAAGCTGAAAACTTAAACCATCGTAGCAGCGGAAAATCCAAAATTACAGCTTATGTTCCACATCATCTTTATTACAACTTCTAAAACTGTCTCTAAAGCAAAATAAGGAAGGTACTCTACTAATGCCCAAAGTAGTGACCAACAGCGACACAGGGAGAATATATATAGAGAATAGTACGTGTAAGTCTCCAGCTCATCTCCGGACAACTACTCGTGCACAACCAGCTTGTCTCTAGTCTGTCCGTTTAAGAGCACCCAGAGTAATAAGAAGAGACATAAAACTCCGGCTCAGAACAAAAGTCTGGTATGAGCGATAAGTAGCAAAACAGAACAATAACAGGTATACTAAACCATACACCTGGACCTGCAACCAAAGAGTTAGCACAACAAGATGTACAATACTCTAAGGTGACACTAACATATGGTGTAAAGATACGGGGGTGGGGGTGTGCATGTCAAAGTGATGTCAAACAATCAAGCATAGCAACCATCCTCACATCTCTCACTCAGTGCGTAAAGTATACGATATCCACCACTTTGAACATCCAAATCCTTGCTATGATCACTCTGCCCCATGGAGCCATGGCGACTCCACTGCACTGATCCATAGCCACTAGTCCTTGCCGTGTCCACTCTGCCCCATGAAGTCATAATGACTCCACTGCACTGGCTCATAGCCATGCCACGATCACTCTGCCCCATGGAGTAATAACTACCCCACTGCACTGATACGTAGCCTAACATACGTCTTGGTGGTGAATCAAAGTTATGGATGTCGATAACCCCTTAGCACATGTCCTGCTGCAAAGCCCAATCATGAAGTTGACTCGTTGGTTCCCAACTGGATCCTGAGTATAATCTTCCCATTTGGACTACCTTTGCATCTCGGGTTTTGGTCATTATCATCCCGTTCGTACTTCAGTTCCATTCAGCTCATTCGCTGTCCAGACTTGAAGATCGGTTTGTGGATTCCCCTAGGCATCGGTTCGTGGCTCGCCTTCCTGTCCTCGGCTCGTGGTGATGCTCCACTCGTGACCCATGGCTCGTGACACCACATTCGGATCATGGGACCCTCTGGTTCATGATAATGGATGCTCCACAGATCGTGGTTCCCTGCTTGGCTTGGCTCGTGATATGTTGTTGGTGACATGCTTGGCTCGTGAGGCTATCTCACGAACGGAGGGCTCGGGTCGTGATGGCTCTTCACAGTCGGGTCGGGTCATGATAGCTATCCACGGTCGGGTCGGGTCTTGATAGCTCGCCCTTCAGCTGATCCGTTCGTGGTACTTGAGCAGGAGTGGGTCGGGTCGTTGCCATCAAGCTTCTTGGTTCCACCAGTGATTCGTGGGAAGGGGGTTCTTCATGAACGGGTCGGGTCGCCCTCCACCGATCCGATCCGGTTCGGGTCAAATTCCTACGACTGTTTTACACCATACGACGATGTTTTTGACTATTCTAACTATTCTAATCAATCACAAAGCATACCATACAATCATAGCAACATATAGAATTGACCACAAACACCAAAACAACAATTTGTTATGTCAAAATGGATCAAATCTACCCAAAACCCATATTTTGCCCTTAAACATGTTTTAGCAAATCTAATGATAGGATTAGCAAAACTTAACCAAATTAACCCAAACTTCTAACAGAAGCCTAAAACGGTGTTTAAGAATTTCTAAACATTTTTCCAGAATTTAATTATGTTTAAATTCGCTAATTAACACTAATTACCCTTAGTTAACCATAATTAGTGTAAAAACAAGGCTAATCACTCACCTTTGCCACAATTAAAACTTTCAGAACTGAAACTCCTCTGTTTTGGGCGAATACCAATGTCTAACAGCAGCTCTAACTCTGAAATGGTGCTATTTCTCCTTGATTAGAGAGCGATTTGGGATGAAATTAGAAGGTGGAGGCCATTGTTAGGGTTTCTAAGAGGTAAATTGCGGCCAGAAAACAGAAATAGAATGAAAACCTAACTCATTTCAGCCTCCCCATAACCCTAGTCCCGAAATGGGTTATGGGCCCATTCACTAATCACCTCATTTGGTCCGGTTAAGCAGTTTTCACCATCTAACCTTATTTCGTCCATATCTCCCAAACAGTAAGTTCGTTTTTCACATATAACCACTCTACGGAAAGGTAAACCATCATCTGGATCTAATGGAAGTGGTTTCAGGTCAAAACTCCTTACCAATCAAAGGTTTTGGCCGAAACAAGATCAACTAGGGGCAAAACGGTCATTTAAAAATCGACAAAAATCATGAACATGGGAAATGACCCCAATAGTCGTCTCCCAAAGTTACATGGCTATACGACTTCGCATGAGAAAGAAATAAATATTCTATGATCCCCTGATGCGTAGAATGCGGTCGTTACAGAAATTGATGAAATATATAATATATATATTATATATAAAATGGCCTGAATAGAACGCGCCACGCCACGACAGTTCGTGGATTTCGACCACTGACTTCGAATAGACATTACGGGAGATCCGACCGTCGGATTCTCCTAAAGCCGAAACCGTTGGGTTCGAATGGAAAAGAGCTTTCCAAAGAATACGAGATATTTGGAATCTAACAGTTGGATTTTGAATTATGTTCAAATCAAATTTGGAAAACGTCGCTGTAAATGCAGTTCGATGGCCGTTTATGGAAATCGACTGTACGGGCCTTGATAAAATTATTTAAAATATCAATAATTTATGTAAAATCATATTAAATGATTTGGAAAGAATTGGGATGAAAATTTCCATATTTGAAAAGATAAAAATATATTTTTATCGAAATGAACTAGTTTTGAAACAGAATAATAAATCCAATATTTTTAAAATAAATAAATTGGATTTGAAATGGTTTTAATAATTACCAGGATTTCCAATATATGAATTGGAATGGATTTGAATCAAAATTATGCTCGGAATATTTCGATATTGGATTTCGTGATTATACGAATATTGTGGAGGAATATGGAAGATATATATATCGTTATTCCAATACTATATTTATTAGTTTCAGAATTTGATATTGAATATAAGCCAATATATTTTCTATTCTGAGCCTTGTATTTAATATCAAATGAGATTTTGGGTTTGTCGTGAATGGTATCTTTAATAATACTGTTCTTAAACCCAATGGAGTTAAGAAAATTAGAAACTGACTAGAGATTAGCTAAGTTAAATGGTTTCCTGGGTATTGATCTGATGTTGGTCTCGGCCTTCGGGGTTAATACTTCGGGAATTGTTCTATTACTAATTTACGGTTAGAGACTGATGTGATTTTGGGTTTGTTGTGAACTATGTTTTTAACGACATTCGTTCTTTAACCCGCTTTACAGTGAAATGTGATTTGGTATTTATAAATCTATTTATTAAGATTTAATGGGAATTTTCCGAAGTAAAGTTTTCCAATTTAATATATTTAATTGGAATTGAATGGAAATTGATCTTTGGGTTTATCGTGAACGGTGTTTTAAATAACACTTGTTCTTTAACCCGATTACCAATGTAATGAGATTTTGGGTTGTTGTGAATGGTATCGTTAATAATACTGTTCTTAGACCCAATAGAGTTAAGAAAATCAGAAACTAACTAGTTATTAGTTAAGTTGAATGGTTTCTTGGGTATTGATCTGATGTTGGTTTCGGCCTTCGGGGTTAATACTTAGGGAATTGTTCACTTGCTAATTTACGGTTAAAGGCTGATGGAATGGAATGTGATTTTGGGTTTATTATGAACCATGTTTTAAATGACATTGGTTCTTTAACCCAGTTAAAGACAGGATATGATTTCCCAAGTTAAACAATCGTTAATATTGATTTTTCGGAAGATTAAAACCAAGTGGAGTTTTAATGCATCTTAATTAGATTGAAATGATATCCAAAGGAAGATTAAAGAATAAATTTAAAGAATTTATATTTGATAAAATTAATGGGAACCTTTCCCAAAGTATGTGAATATTTGAATAAAAGAATATTCAGAATTGGAATGAGGCGTATGTTGTGGTTTATAGCACTTGTTTATTATATACGTGAGTTATTCAGAAAGGCCGGGTTTATACCCATTCTGAATAACTGATTCGACAATATGTCGACAATGAAGACAGTGGTTGAAGACCGGAGGTCTTCATATCGTTTGGATGATTATTGATGTCTTGATTGGGCTGTACACCCAAGCCGAGGTAATAAGTGGTGATCGTCCAGGCGTACTTGGAGATCGACGGATATGTGAGGACCTCTCCCCTGTATTGGACATGTGGGGGAGGAATAAGGTGCCTCCGGTTTCGTTCAGACCCAGAATGGACTTGTAATTGGATTGTGTGTCTGATATTGGATTTTATTCTGTGCTGATTGATTTCTATTAAATATATATCTGTTTGGTGGCGGATAATTTATTCTCTTGCTTAATGCCCTTCTCTGAGACGTACGATCCCGGAGGTTATATATCGATAGATATCAGTCGCATGGCATGAATTGCCTGTGTGGCATGCTGAGATGCAATGATCAAGGCTTTTGTTGAAAAGCAGAGTCTTGTGGTTGATGATCAAAGCACGACTTTAATACAACGTAGCTTTGTGTATTGCGTTAATTCGCGAGCCTCACACCTCGGTATGAGTCAAAACGGGATAAGGACCGCTGGGAGAACACGACGTTTCTTTCTAGCTATAGGTGGTGTCAACGTTTTACTAGCCCTGACATCGTTGATTATTATACCTTTGTGGATGTTGAATGCGAGGCGCCTCAGATATATCGGTCTCTTCGGAGCCGATGGATAAGTCCGATAGGACCGGGAAACGTGTGTTCAGGAATTGCCAATCCACTAACGTATGTGTGGACCGGCCCAGCTGATTCCAAGGGTTCTTTGTAGGGAATCCTGAGGCATTTGTTAGAGTGTCTCGAAGCCGGTGAGGAGCTTGCCCCTTGCCTCGACTCATGACGAAAATCCAATTTCCAATACGTGACATTCAGTTTTATTTGTAGAGCCTAGTATGGCGACATAGTGGGATGGGGCACTATGCCGTTTATGATTGATACGTTTATATTTGAAGTTGTTTTCATACACTTTACATTGTAATAGTATCAAAATGATCTGTTTTAAACGTACCAAGCATGTTTGGCTATTATAAGGTAAAACTCTATCCTTCGGCTTGCGTTGCATTGTGTGATGGGACCTGGGTCTTATAATAGCTCCATTTTTCCAAAAAGCATTGCGCTGTTTATTCTATGAACTAGTATTCTAGGGAGGAAACTCGTTCCATGTTATACGGCGTGGTCCCTTGAATTGCTCTCTTTTAAAGTAAAGTTTTAAATAACTGTTTTAGTTCTCACACCAGTCATATGACTGACCCAGAGTTTATTATTTTAACCTGGTGCCCCTATTTTCCACACGGGCAGCTAGTAGTTTTGGTTTTGCAGATTTATATTCACAGGATCCTAGTTTACAGCTAGAACGATATTCGGAAAGCTCTATATCCGTGTATCTCTTTCAGTTGTGTTTTGTATTATTTTTCCGCTGCTATGTAATGTATTGTAATCTATGATATTTCTCTAATGGTAATATTTATTCATACTCTGTATATTCTTGTATTCTGATGAAATTGTTGTAATAAGCAATGAAATGTTCTTCTGTTTGTGTTCTGATTTGTCGTGTTCTCAAAGTAACTCGTTCTTTCCTTCATGCGGAAGTTTGGGTCGTTTCAGGTGGTATCAGAGCTCGAGAATAAGACATATTAGAACCATACGAAAGAATTCACCAGAGATTGGATTAGCAATATCCAGTGGGAATGACTCGTTAGAGATGGGATCAGTAGTATCCTAGAACGAGTGTGAAGAGTAGTGTTTTCAAAATAAAATAAAAAACAAATATTGTTTTGAAAATTTAAACCTTATTCAACGTATTTGAATGTTTATTTGTATTGAATTTGGACAATCCAATATATAAAGATTTTTCATATACGCCTTGCAAACGTATATTCGAAGTTTTAATATACTGGATAGATATAGAATCACGCTCTAGTCGCCCGTACATGATTCTGGTGATGCCCGGGCAACATCAGTAATTGTGTTCGAGTTTCGAAAGTGGGATTTCTATATGATTCCAATTGACTGGTGTGAGAACCAAAACTAGATAGGGCTTATTGTTGTGATTTGGCATCAAAAATCTGATTTTTGTATATATATCAAAATTATGAATTTGAAAAGATAATCAACTAATTGATTGCTGATTGTTGATTGTGTTATGTGATTATTTATTTAAATCAACATGCAGAAGAAAGGTACATATAACCAAATTGTATCAAACATTGGACTGTATTGAAAATTGTTTGAAATTGCATGCATATACATGTGTATCCATTGAACAGGTCATTGCAAGGAGGCTAGAGCAGAGGAATAAAATTGTATGCCCAAAAAATAGGTACATGTTTATTGTATTTCTTGGGGGTTTTGATGATTTTATGAGCCGATTGGCTGTTTCTTTTTCTTTTTGGATTGGAGAGGCCTGTGTGGCAGTTTGGGGATTTTCCCGATGCTCCCGTACAAGGGAGGTTATGACAAAAAATTTCGAAAATTTAGGGTGTTAGCCAAATTTTTGAAAAATTTGAAAAGTTCTTAGAAACTGAGAAGTTGAAGAACTTAAGCCATAATGAAAAGAATGAAAGTTGAGTTGGATAATAAAACAACTTTCAGCTCCGTTCCTTTTCGAGGACGAAAAGATTTTAAGTGGGGGAGATTGTAATAATCCGGAAAATCCGAACCAACTTAAAATTTTTATTTTGGCAATTTTAGTGAATTTTGAATATTTAAAATAATTTATTTTAAATAATAACGACGAGAAATTTATTTTGAATAGAATTAGAACATATATATTTATTTGAATCGACGTTAGAATATAAATATTTATTTTTAAATATAAAAGGAATTGGAAATGGCGCGGTAGTTTGAAAATTCGATTTCAAATTTCAAATGAGAGTACCGGATTTTAGCAAAACCAAAAATATTAGAATCTGTTTGAAGATATCTTTCCAACGAATCCGAAAAATTGAAATTTCATGGCGGGAATAAAAAGTTATGCCCAGTTGAAAATTCAGAATAGTCGCTACGGAAATATAGCCCTTAAAAATAGCGATTTTGCAAATGACCTCCATTTTCGACGAAACCACTTTTGTTGGATCCGGAATGTCAAATTATTGCTAAATTCCAAAATTCATAATTTTTGGAATTAATATGTGAGCGTGGAAAAAGAAAACGTGTTTTGTCAATTTCAATCAATTTGGATCGACCCGAAAATGGCCATTTTCAAACGGTCTCCAAATTCAACGAAATTAGTTTTGTTAGGACCGTATCGTCAAAACGAAGCTAGAAAATATTTTTCGGGAATTTTTAAAGTCTGTATATGTGCCCAGTTGGAAATGTGCGTTCAAATTCAATATATAGATTTATATTTTGATTTTAACGGAAACCGATCGAAACAGCCAAACTGGCTTACGATACATATCCCATTGTGTTCGGAATGGGGTAATTAGCTAGGGGCAACAGTCGTTGGGTTCGAAACGGGGTTCAGATGAAAAGTCAACTTTTGGAGAATTAAATAAATAATTAATTATATAACTCCCTTTATTCCCTCAGCCCCCATCTTCTCTTTCCCCGTAGATATTTTCAAAATAAAAAGAAAAGAAAGGAAGAAACCGCGATGCCAGATCCACCGCGCCATCGGAGGTCTTCCCCACCTGCTGCCGCTCAGCGCCGCCCTACCCTACCTCCGCCGTGACCCCCCTATGCCTCCCTCTTCTTCGGTTAAACCCCCCTTTCTAGTCAACACTCCGTCGTTGCTCCCCCTAGGCGCGCCGCCAGCGACGCCTACGCCCATCGCCAACCTACCCCATTCCGCCGCCCTTCTCCTGTGCGAGCTCGGAACTCCCGGCTTTCAATTCGAAAGCCCCACCCCCAAATTCCAACGGTGAGTGTTTATTTCTGTTTAATTTCTATTATGTAAAGCTATAATGTTTATATATGAATAGCAACATGAAGTTAGGTTTTTTTTTATATACATAGAGATAAAAGATTGGATTTTTTCTCTAGTAAAGATTAAATTTTTATCTTGGAAGAATTATATTTTTATGTGATAAATAGATTAGATTTTTATTGATGAAAGAAAAGAAAGATTTGATTTTTTATATGTGAATGGAAGGAATAAAAATACGATCTTTAGTTAGATAAAAATTTGATTTTTAGTTATATAAAAATTCGATTTTTATATATGAAGTAGCGTAATAAAAATATAATTTTTATATATATAGAGATAATAAAAATATGATTTTTATATTATAGAGATAATAAAAATTTGACTTTCATATGTATAGCAATATAAAAATGTGATTTTTATATATTCATTAGCGATAGTAAAATGTGATTTTTATCTAGGTGGCATTGTTATAAAAATATAAAATTATTTTTAGAAAGAAAAAAATATAATTTTTAGCCTATGTATGTTATTTATAAAAGAATCATACAAAGGAATAATTATTGATCGGTTAAAAATATAATTTTTAATGTAGGTATACTACATAGATCGACAATCAAAGCATGGCGGAGTGGAACCCCAAGGCGAGAACTTTTCACTTTAATTCTATTTTCTAGTTTGAAATATATACTAGGATGCAGACGGTGCTTAGCAACACCCAACACCCGTCGTCCACAGACCATGGACGAATTGTTTGTTTGATTTAATTGTGTTGTGAAAATTGATTGTAAAGTGGAATGGAATAAAATATTTTATAGTTATGAATATTTTATAGTTAAAATATAATTTTTAACGTGTATATAAATAAAATAAATATTTGTAAATGAATCGGACGATTTGTTTATGTAAACACATTTGACTGATATTGATTGGGACGATAAATTTTACACATCGCTCAACTACACAAATAAAATTCATTATTTTTTGATTGAAACCCCACATAGGTATTGAGATGATATTGGACATACACTAATCACAATATTTAGTTGTATGTCAATTGATTGGTTGACAAGCTGTGTAAGCGTTGAATATTTATATTTAATGCTTATGCAGTGTAGAATGCACTCTGGATGATGGTTGACTGTGTTTGATTGTTGTTGTATACATGTGTGTATGAAATCCATATAAAATAAATTACGTGGTAGTTGACTGTGTCTGATTCCAGTTCAGAAAGAATGAATATTTTAAAATAACGAATATTTTAAAATGATGAATATTTTAAAATAATATTCAGTAAAAGATCAAAATTTGATTTTGATGTCCGATTTGGGATGGACACGAAAATAATTAAATATATAAAGCTGAGTTGATTAGATTGATGCCGTTTTGACGTGAACGATATTTATATCGATTTTATTCTTTTTTAAATGAATATCGAAAAGGAAATGATTTCAAAATTTAATGTTTTGAAAATACTATCATTTATATATCGATGATATGGAATATTCAATTTCGATTTGAAATTGAATATGAAGTTGAAATCGTTTTGAAAATGAATTTAAAACGATTTATAAAATACGTTTTAAAATGGAAATCGACGAAATATATAATATATATATATATATATATATTATATATATAATGGCCTGAATAGAACACGCCGCGCCACGGCAGTTCGTGGATTTTGACCATTGACATCGAACGGACATTACGGGAGATCCGACCATCGGATTCTCCTAAAACTGGAACCGTTGGGTTCGTATTGAAAAGAGATTTCAAAAGAATATGAGAAATTTGAAATCTAGCGGTTGTATTTGGAATTATGTCCAAATCAAATTTGGAAAAGGTCGCTGTAAGTGCAGTTCGATGGCCGTTTATGGAAATCAACTGTACGGGCCTTGATAAAATTATTGAAAATGTCAATAATTTGTGTAAAATCATATTAAATGATTTGGAAAGAATTGGGATGAAAAATTCCATATTTGAAAAGATAAAAATATATTTTTATTGAACTGAACTAGTTTTGAAATAGAATAATAAATCCAATATTTTTAAAATAAATAAATTGGATCTGAAATGGTTTTAAAAATAACCAGGGTTTCCAATATATGAATTGGAATGGATTTGAATCAAAATTATGCTCGGAATATTTCGATATTGGATTTCGTGATTATACGAATATTGTGGAGGAATTTGGAAGATATATATATATATATCGTCATTCCAGTATGATATTTGTTGGTTTCATAATTTGATATTGAATATAAGCCGATATATTTTCTATTCAGAGCCTTGTATTTAATATCAAATGAGATTTTGGGTTTGTCGCGAATGGTATCTTTAATAATACTATTATTAAACCCAATGGAGTTAAGAAAATTAGAAACTGACTGGAGATTAGCTAAGTTGAATGGTTTCCTGGGTATTGATCTGATGTTGGTCTTGGCCTTCGGGGTTAATACTTAGCGAATTGTTCTCTTACTAATTTACGATTAGAGACTGATGTGATTTTGGGTTTGTTGTGAACTGTGCTTTTAACGACATTCATTCTTTAACCCGCTTTACAGTGAAGGAATTTATAAATCTTTTTATTAAGATTTAACGGGAATTTTCCAAAGTAATTTTTCCAATTTAATTGGAATTGAATGGAAATTGATCTTTGGGTTTATCGTGAACGATGTTTTAAATAACACTTGTTCTTTAACCCGATTACCAATGGAATGAGATTTTGGGTTGTCGTGAATGGTATCTTTAATAATACTATTCTTAGACCCAACGGATTTAGGAAAATCAGAAACTAAGTAGAGATTGGTTAAGTTGAATGGTTTCTAGGATATTGATCTGATGTTGGATTCGGTCTTAGGGGTTAATACTTAGGGAATTGTTCACTTGCTAATTTACGGTTAAAGGCTGATGGAATGGAATGTGATTTTGGGTTTATTATGAACCGTGTTTTAAATGACATTGGTTCTTTAACCCAGTTAAAGACAGGATATGATTTCCCAAGTTAAACAATCGTTAATATTGATTTTTCGGAAGATTAAAACCAAGTGGAGTTTTAATGCATCTTTAATTAGATTGAAATGATATCCAAAGGAAGATTAAAGAATAAATTTAAAGAATTTATCTTTGATAAAATTAATGGGAACCTTTCCCAAAGTATGTGAATATTTGAATAAAAGAATATTCAGAATTGGAATGAGGTGAATGTTGTGGTTATAGCACTTGTTTATTATATACGCGAGTTATTAGGAAAGGCCGGGTTTATACCCATTCTGAATAACTGATTTGACGATATGTCGACGATGAAGACAGTGGTTGAAGATCGGAGGTCTTCACATCGTTTGGATGATTACTGATGTTTTGATTGGGCTGTACACCCAAGTCGAGGTAATAAGTGGTGATCGTCCAGGCGTACTTGGAGATCGACGGATATGCGAGGACCTCTCCCCTGTATTGGACATCTGGGGGAGGAATAAGGTGCCTCCGGTTTCGTTCAGACCCAGAACGGGCTTGTAAATGGATTGTATGTCTGACATTGGATTTTATTCTGTGCCGATTGATTTCTATTAAATATATATCTGTTTGGCGGCGAAGAATTTATTCTCTTGCTTAATGCCCTTCTCTGATACGTACGAGCTCAGAGGTTATATATCGATAGATATTAGTCGCATGGCATGAATTGCATGTGTGGCATGCTGAGATGCAGTGATCAAGGCTTTTGTTGAAAAGTTGAGTCTTGTGGTTGATGATCATAGCACGGCTTTAATACAGCGTAGCATTGTGTATTGCGTTAATTCGCGAGCCTCACACCTCGGTATTGAGTCAAAAACAGGATAAACGACGTTTCTTTCTAGCTATGGGTGGTGTCAGCGTTTTACTAGCCCTGACATTGTTGATTATTAATTATACCTTTGTGGATGTTGGAATGCAAGGCGCCTCGGATATATCGGTCTCTTCGGAGCCAATGGATAGGTCCGATAGGACCAGGAAACGTGTGTTCGGGAATTTCCAATCCATTAACGTAAGTGTGGACCGGCCCAGCCGATTCCAAGGGTTCTCTACGAGGAATCCTGAGGCATTTGCTAGAGTGTCTCGACGTCGGTGAGGAGCTTGCCCCTTGCCTCAACTCATGACGGAAATCCAATTTCCAATACACGACATTCAGTTTTATTTGTAGAGCCTAGTATGGCGACATAGTGGGATGGGGCACTATGCCGTCTATGATTGATACATTTATATTTGAAGTTGTTTTCATACACTTTACATTATAATAGTATCAAAATGATTTGTTTTAAACGTACCAAGCTTGTTTGGCTATTATAAGGTAAAAATCTATCCTTCGGCTTGCGTTGCATTGTGTGATGGGACCTGAGTCTTATAATAGCTTCGTTTTTTCAAACAGCATTGCGCTGTTTATTCTATGCACTAGTATTCTTGGGAGGAAACCTGTTCCGTGTTGTACGACGTGGTCCCTTGAATTACTCTCTTTTAAAGTAAAGTTTTAAATAATTATTTTAGTTATCACACCAGTTGTAAAGACCCGTAAATTCCTGCCCTTTGAATCGACCATAAACCACACAGGTCTGAACCAAAAGTTGAAAATTCACGAATACTTTAACTTTGGGCATACAGCACATCAGAACAAATAACAGAAGACTTTTATAAACATTATAGTAATGTTACATCAGAGTACAGAATATTTCAGAGTACATCGATAAATAATAATAAAGTGGAAGATTTAATTACAATAAATGTAAAACACTGCAGCGGAAACAAATAAACTAATACAGCGGAAGGCTATCATGCTCTGGACACAGCTTTAAGCTTCGATCCAGAATCCTGCTCAATATATCTACAAACTAAGCTACTCGACTGCCCGTGTGGAAAGGAGGGCACCCGAGTTTGCAAAGTGAAACAAACTACAGATCAGTCATGGGACTGGTATGAGAAATCTTTATTTAACTTATCTAATAATAAGGCTAATCACAGGACCACGCCGCTGACGCTGAACGGGTTTACTCCATTGGATTGCCAGTGCATAAATAAAGTAAATCGTTAAACAATGCTTTGCTTTTTAGAAAAATGAAAACATTATAAGACTCAAGTCCCATCACACAATGCAACGCAAAACAGAGGATAGAGTTTTACCTTATAATGGTCAAAAATGCTTGATACAATAAAACGGATTTGATATTATTGTTAGTGTGTATGTTTCAAAAACATTTCAACATTAATATATCAATCATAAACGGCATAGCTACCATATACTATGTCGCCATACTAATTATACAATCAAAACCGCATGGGTCGTATTGGAAGTTGGATTTCCATCATGAACCAAGGCAAGAGATAGTCCTTACCGAATTCGAGACACTCTAGCCCGTGCCTCAGTATACAGTCGCAACCGCACCTGGATCTTCAGGGCTGGTCCACCAAAGTGCAATGGTTGGATTAATAATGCTTGAACAATGCGTTTCCCCGCCCTATGGGGGCATAAGTAGAGCCACTAGGGACTCAAATAACTGAGGCGCCTCATTCCATCATCCACATAAGTAAAAATGTCAGGACTTGTAAAACCCATGACACCACATCTAGCTAGAAAGAAACGTATGTCCTCCCTGCAGTCCTTACTCCCGTTTCTGGTTCATACCGGGGTGTGAGGCTCGCGAAGTAATGCAATACCCAAAGCTATGCAATTTAAAGCTGTGCTTTGATCATCAACCACAAGGCCCTGCTTTTCAACAAAAGCCTTGATAATTTGCATCTTAGCATGCCTCATTGTCAATCTATATCATACCATTGATTTCTACCAACATATAACCTCTAAGCTCATACGTCTCAGAGAAGGGTGTTAAGCAAGAGAATAAATTATCCGCCACCACAGATATATATTTAGCAGAGATCAACGAATACATCATAAAGGAATATAACGTCAGACATACATCCATATACAAGTCCGTTCTGGGTCTGAACAAAACCGGAGACACCTTATCCCAATACAGGAGAGAGGTCCTCGCATATCCATCGATCTCCAAGTACGTCTGGATGATCACCACTTATTACCTTGTCTTCGGTGGCCGCCCAAATCAAGACATCAGTAACCATCCAAACGATGTGAAGACCTTCGGTCTTCAACCACCGTCTTCATCTTCGACTTTTGATCGTCGTAGTAATTATTCAGAATGGGTTAAACCCAGTCTTTTCGAATAACTCGCGTATTTTATAATCAATGATAAAGTGCTATTAAAACACATCATATGCCTCATTCCAATTTAGAATAGTCTTTTAATAAAATATTCACATTATTAGGGAAAGATTCCCATTAATTTTATCAAAGATAAATCCTTTAAAATTTATCCCTTAATCTTCTTATTAAAGATTCATTACACCAATTTGGTTTTAATATCAAAATCATTATTTAATGACTATTCAACTTTAAGAAATTAATCTTGTCTTTAACTGGGTTAAAGAACCAATGTCATTTTAAAACACAGCTCACGATAAATCCAAATCACATCTTCCATAAAAATATGGAATTTTCACAGAAATCAAATCAATATATAATCGATATAAATTTCCGTATCAGACTAATAATATAAATGGAATAACGGCAAAGCCTTTTAAATTCCATATACAGTAACAGTCTTCTTTTACAGAATCTCATCTCGATTATTATTAAATCGAATTCCATTCAATTCCAATTTAATATACTAAATTGGAAAACTTTACTTTTTGGAAAATTTCTAACTAAATCTTAATAAAAGATTTATAATTTCCAAATTATATTTTCACTGTTAATTGAGTTAAAGAACAAATGTCATTTAAAACATAGCTCACAATAAACCCAATTTACATTTCATTTTATTCCAATTATTAAATATGACTGGAAATTCTAATAATCTTTAATAAAGGATTTATTCTTTTCATACGGGGTTTAAGAACAGTGTTATTTAAGACACCATTCACTACAAACCCAAAAATCCAATTTATTTTATTTAATTCCAATTTTTTCATTTAATTTCAATTTATTTACTTAATTGGAAAAATTCAATAATCTTAATTTAAAAGATTAATTCTAGTTAATAACTAGCTCATATCGGTAAAAATATATTTTTTATCTTTTCAAATATGGAGTTTTTCATCCAAAATATTTCCAAACAATTTATTATGATTTTACATAATTTTTCCATATTTTTATTAATTTTATTAAGGCCCGTACAGTCGGTTTCCAATAACGACCACCGAACTGCATCCATAGCGACCTTTTCGAAAATTGATTTGGACATAATTCCAAATCTAACCGTAAGATTTTAAAACTCTTATATTCATTGGAAAGCTCTTTTCGATATGAACCCAACGGTTCCGGTTTTAGGAGAATCCGACGGTCAGATCTCCCGTTGCATCAATTTGAAGTTAATGGTCGAAATTCGCAAACGGTCGTTGCGCGACGCATTCTATTCAGGCCATTATATATATAATATATTATATATCATTGATTTCCTTTTTAAAACGTATTTTATAAAATAATTATATATTTATTTTAAAATGATTTTTAACTCGTTTCAAATTTTAAAGAAAAATTGAATATTCTATATTTTTATCATATTAAAATAATAATATCTCAAAATATTAAATTTTGAAATCATTTCTTTTCAATATTCATTTTAAAATGAAATAAATCGATCGATAAACCCGTTCGGGTTAAAAATAGCGTTCCCATATAACACGGCTTCATATTTCAATATTTTTATTCTTCATTTAATATTATTCTAAAATCTTCATTATTTTAAAATATTCTTTATCTACAAGATTCTTTAATTTAAAAATATTTCTTTATATAAAGATGTTCTTTATTTTGAAATATTGTTTTATTAAAAATATTCTGAATCGGAACGCGACTCAATCAATTACCATATGAATTCGGTCATATGGATTTCATACATTGCATATGTATATAAAAGTAATGATAAATAATTATTAAACAATCCATTCACATCTAAAGTGAAATTTATAACTGTGTGTGCATTAAATAACGCTCATCACAGACTGTCAATCCATCGATTAACATACAGTTAAATATTGGGACTAGTGTATGTCAAGTATCATCCCAACACCCGTGTGGGGTTTTCAAAAAACTACATTTTATCTAAATAAATCATTGGTTAACAAATTTAACCAATTCTGATGTCGAACAAAAAGAATATTTTATTCGCATTACATTTTTTATGATTCTAATGGCTAACAAAAGAATATTTTATTCGCCTTACATTTTCTATGATTCTAATGGAAAACAAAAAGAATATTTTATTCGCCTTACATTTTCTATTTTAAACACGGTGAATAAAAAGAAATACTTTTATTTATATTACATGTTTCATATTTTTAGCGACGAAATAAAAGACAATGTTGTTTTGTCGACAATTCTTATTTCAACATAAATGATAATGTTACTTTTGTTTGTCGACAATTCTAATTTCAACTTAAATGAAAATGATACTTTTGTTTGTCGACAATTTCCATTTAACAAAAGTGGCAATTTTCGATGCCAATTTTAGATTTGACAAAAGTGACAAATTTATATCTAAATAAACATTTCTAGCTTCAATGTTATTTTTAATCTAAATAAACGCCTCTAATGAAGATGACAATTTTTATTCTCTTGCAACATTTTTTAACAAAAATGTTATTTTATACTCATGCAACATTTTATAACAAAAATGTATTTTATTCTCATACAACATTCCATAACAAAAATGTATTTTATTTTCATACAACATTTCATACTAATATGTTATTTTTATCCAATGTAACATTTTATACTCTAAATGACATGTTTAATCTAGTGTATCATTTTAATAATAAGAATGTTATTTTTCCTTATGTAACAATTTACAACAAAATGTTTATTTACATTTTGTATACAAATCTAACATAATATGAAAATAAGATGTTTATTTTCATTTTGTATACAAAATCTAATGTAACTTTTCTTAACAAAAATGTTATTTTAATCTTCCTCAACAAAATGTTATTTTAATCTAATGGCACATTTTATAATAAAAAATGTTATTTTCTCCAATGTCACATTTTATAACAAAAATGCTATTCTATTTCTAATGCACATTTTATTCTATTCTTTCATTTGCATCAAAAATGTAAGTGAAAAATATAACCTGTATTCTATTCTTTTATTTGCATCAAAATTGCAAATGAAAAATGTAACTTCTTAAACTAGGCTTTTATCTGCATCTAAAATGCAAACAAAAAGGTAACCTTTTTAATTCATATTTTATTTGCATCAAAGAATGCAAATAAAAATTCAACTTTTAATTTCATGTTTTATTTGCATCGAAGAATGCAACTTTTAATTCAATGTTTTATTTGCATCAAAGAATGCAACTTTTAATTCAATGTTTTATCTACATCTAAAATGCAGACAAAAAGGTAACCTTTTTAATTCATGTTTTATTTGCATCAAAGAATGCAAATAAAAATTCAACTTTTAATTCCATATTTTATTTGCATCGAAGAATGCAACTTTTAATTCAATGTTTTATTTGCATCAAAGAATGCAACTTTTAATTCAATGTTTTATTTGCATCAAAGAATGCAACTAAAATTTTAACTTTTTATTCAATGTTGTTATTGAATAAAAAACTCTAATTCAAATAAACAAAAATTATATTTCTTTATTGAATTGACAATTCTATTCCAATTCAATAATATAAACAAAGATGATGTATTTTTTTTTCATTTTTTCATTGAATTGACAATTCTATTCAATTCAATAGATATGACCAAAATGATATTTTAATTGAATTGACAAGCAAATTCAATTCAATCAATATAACCAAAATGATATTTTAATTGAATTGACAAACAAATTCAATTTAATCAATATAAACAAAAAGATATTTCATTTTGTTTAATATTTATGATTTACAAAATATTGGCAAAGAAAATGATTTATTTTAATTTAACCGACATATGCAAATCAAAGATCTATCATACATACATACAAAATAAACAGATCAATCATCCAAAATTTCATCTCATCGCATAACTAATTCATTAACATACATACAATTATTTAACAACGAGAAAAGTAATTAAATTGATTAATTATTTAAAATCAGAAATCTCACATTGATTTTATTCTGAATTTCCAATTGTCTACATTTCAGATCTGGTCAGTTTCATGTTCTAGATCTCGATTTTATGGTTCCAATGGTTCCAACCTCGTCAAATTCCGTCGTTGTTTGAAGAAGATACAAACATTTATATATTAATCACTTTAATCAAATAATTAAACATTAATTTAAAATTCTACATTGTTAAGGGATAAATCCCTTTCTTCCTTAACTATTCCAAGTACCGCATAAAACTGAACCTGTTCCTCCTTTACAAACCTCACCGTCGCTCATCCATTCCTCCACCAGCCATCGATCGACCTGTGCCCCGACGACCCTCTACCGACGAGACACCACCGCCCTCTATACCGTTCAACTCGAACACGCCTAGCTCCTCGAAAATCACGCCAAACTCACCGGCTTTGAACGCCTAAAACACAAACAACGGTCCACTAAAACCAATCTTAACCGTATGAATTTACAGAGCTCGAAAATCTCCATGATATTCTCTTCGAAACCATATATTAATTCGAAATGTATTGAGGGGGATTATGGATTTCGGTTTGGAGTGATTAGGGCCATTGGTTTCCTCTGGCGGCGGCTTGTATTATGTTTTAGGGTTTAGTGATGTAGTGTATTTATAATATAATATTAATAAAATTTTCTAGTTCGAAAAAAAAACCCTAATTCTCGACAACTCAAAATTCAGCCCAATGAGTGTTGCTCCCAGGAAAATACCCCCGTCCCGGACCCATGGACTAGGTCCCGTCAGCCCGTTTGATCGTCTCAGCCCTCTTTTCTTTATTTTAAAATATAAATCATTTATTTATTAAATTTAATCGTACATTTTAATTTACCGGGGCCACATATTAACTCTAAAAATTTCAAAAAAATTATTTCTAGTTATGTTTTGATGATACGGTCCTAACAAGACTAATTTCATAGAATTCTGAGACCGTTTGAAAAATGGCCATTTTCTGGTCGATCCAATTTGACTGAAATTGATAAAACACGTTTTCCTTTGCCACGCTCACATATTAATTCGAAAAATTATGAAAATTGAAACCTAGCAATAATTTGACATTCCGGTTCCAACAAAAGTGGTTTCGTCGAAAACGGAGGTCGTTTGAAAAATGACTATTTTTAAGGCCAATATATTTAATTAATATATATATATAAACTCTACAGCGACTTTTCTAAATTTTAATCTGGGCATAACTTTTGATTTATAATATGAAATTTCAGTTTTTCAGATTTGTTAGATTAAACAGATTTAAATATTTCTTGTTTCACTAAAATCCGATTTATTTTACATCCTGTACAGTCAGTCAAAGTTCAAAATCAAATTTTCAAACTACCGCACTATTTCTAACTCCTTTTATAATTAAATAAAATTTATTCGTTTAACTTCGATTTAAATAAATTTTCCATTGCTATTATTTAAAATAAATTATTTTAACTATTAAAATTATATTAAAATTTCTAAAATAATTTTTTTAAATTGGTTTAGAATTTCCGGGTTGTTACAATCTCCCCCACTCAAAATCTTTTCGTCCTCGAAAAGGAACGGAGCTAAAAGTTGTTAAATTAACTAATTTGATTTTTATTCTTTTTATTGGTTTTAATAATTTTATAAGTTGATTAACTTTTCAAATATATATAATTTTTATAAATTCAAAAATCGAGTTTTCTAAAATCAGATTATAGGTATAATCACAAATACGTTAATTATATACTTGTCACTCTCAACTCATTCTAAGGCAGTTCTAACCCCATCTCTAATGGGTTTTCTCATTCTAGGATACTGCTGATCCTATCTCTAATGAGTATTCTTATTGGATATTAATATTACTTATCCATTCTCTAATGAGTCCTTTGTTCAGTTCTAACAAGTTGTACCCCAAAGATTTGAGCTAACCAGAGCTCTGATACCAACTGTAAAGACCTGTAAATTCCCGCCCTTTGAATCGACCATAAACCACACAGGTCTGATCCAAAAGTTGAAAATTCACGAATATTTTAACTTTGGACATATAACACATCATAACAAATAAGAGAAGACTTTTATAAACATTATAATAATGATGCATCAGAGTACAAAATATATCAGAGTACATCGATAAATAATAATACAGCGGAAGATTTAATTATAATAAATGTAATACACTACAGTGGAAAACAAATAAACTAATACAGCGGAAGGCTATCATGCTCTGGACACAGCTTTAAGCTTCGATCCAGAATCCTGCTCAATATATCTGCAAACTAAGCTACTCGACTGCCCGTGTGGAAAAGAGGGCACCCGAGTTTGTAAAGTGAAACAAACTACAGGTCAGTCATGGGACTGGAGGAGAAATCTTTAACTTTTGTAATAATAAGGCTAATCACAGGACCACGCCGCTAACACGGAACGGGTTTACTCCATTGGATTGACAGTGCATAAATAAAGTAAATCGTTAAACAACGCTATGCTTTTTAGAAAAATGAAAACATTATAAGACTCAAGTCCCATCACACAATGCAACGTAAACCGGAGGATAGAGTTTTACCTTATAATGGTAAAAAATGCTTGATATGATAAAACGGATTTGATATTATTGTTAGTGTGTATGTTTCAAAAACATTTCAATCATAATATATCAATCATAGACGACATAGCTACCATATACTATGTTGCCATACTGGTTATACAATCAAAACCGCATGGGTCATATTGGAAGTTGGATTTCCATCATTAACCAAGGCAAAAGATAGTCCTTACCGAATACGAGACACTCTATCCCGTGCCTCAAGATACAGTCGCAACCGCACCTGGATCTTCAGGGCCGGTCCACCAAAGTGCAATGGTTGGATTAATAATGCCTGAACAATACGTTTCCCCGCCCTATGGGACGTAAACAGAGCCACTAGGGACCCAAATAACCGAGGCGCCTCATTCCATCATCCACATAAGTAAAAAATGTCAGGCCTTGTAAAAACCATGACACCACTTCTAGCTAGAAAGAAACGTATGTCCTCCCTGTAGTCCTTACTACCGTTTCTGGTTCATACCGGGGTGTGAGGCTCGCGAAGTAACGCAATACCCAAAGCTATGCTATTTAAAGCCGTGCTTTGATCATCAACCACAAGGCCCTGCTTTTCAACAAAAGCCTTGATCATTTGCATCTTAGCATGCCACATTGTCAATCCATACCATACCATTGATTTCTACCAACATATAACCTCTAAGCTCGTACGTCTCAGAGAAGGGTGTTAAGCAAGAAAATAAATTCTCCGTCGCCCTAGATATATATTTAGCAGAGATCAACGAATAAAGCATAAAGGAATACAATGTCAGACATACATCCATTTACTAGTCCGTTCTGGGTATGAACGAAACTGGAGACACCTTATCCCAATACAGGAGAGAGGTCCTCGCATATCCATCGATCTCCAAGTACGTCTGGATGATCACCACTTATTACCTTGTCTTGGGTGGCCACCCAAATCAAGACACCAGTAACCATCCAAACGATGTGAAGACCTCCGGTCTTCAACCACCATCTTCATCTTCGACTTTTGATCGTCGTAGTAATTATTCAGAATGGGTTAAACCCGGTCTTTCCGAATAACCCGCGTATTTTATAATCAAAGATAAAGTGCTATAAAAACACATCATACGCCTCATTCCAATTCAGAATATTCTTTTAATAAAATATTCACATTATTAGGGAAAAATTCCCATTAATTTTATCAATGATAAATCCTTAAAAATTTATCCCTTAATCTTCTTTTTAAAGATTCATTAAAACACCAATTTGGTTTTAATATCAAAATCATTATTTAATGACTATTCAACTTTAAGAAATTAATCTTGTCTTTAACTGGGTTAAAGAATCAATGTCATTTTAAAACACAGCTTACAATAAACCCAAATCACATCTTCCATTAAATATGGAATTTTCACAGAAATCAAATCAATATATAATCGATATAAATTTCCGTTTCAGACTAATAATATAAATGGAATAACGGCAAAGTCTTTTAAATTCCATATATAGTAACGGTCTTCTTTTACAGAATCTCATCTCGATTATTATTAAATCGAATTCCATTCAATTCCAATTTAATATATTAAATTGGAAAACTTTACTTTTTGGAAAATTTCTAATTAAATCTTAATAAAAGATTTATAATTTCCAAATTATATTTTCACTGTTAATTGAGTTATAGAACAAATGTCATTTAAAACAAAGTTCACAATAAACCCAATTTACATTTCATTTTATTCCAATTATTAAATATAACTAAAAATTCTAATAATCTTTAATAAAGGATTTATTCTTTTCATACGGGGTTTAAGAATAGTGTTATTTAAGACACCATTCAAAACAAACCCGAAAATCCAATTTATTTTATTTAATTCCAATTTGTTCATTTAATTCCAATTTATTTACTTAATTGGAAAACTTCAATAATCTTAATTTAAAAGATTAATTCTAGTTAATAACTAGCTCATATCGATAAAAATATATTTTTTATCTTTTCAAATATGGAATTTTTCATCCAAAATCTTTCCAAACCATTTATTATGATTTTTCATAATTTTTCCATATTTTATTAATTTTATTAAGGCTCATACAGTCGGTTTCCAATAACGGTCACCGAACTGCATCAATAGCGACCTTTTCCAAATTTTAAACTGGGCATAACTTTTGATTTATAGTATGAAATTTCAGTTTTTCAGATTCGTTAGAAAGATATAATTAAACAGATTTAAATATTTCTTGTTTCACTGAAATCCGATTTATTTTGCATCCTGTACAGTCAGTTAAAGTTCAAAATCAAATTTTCAAACTACCGCACTATTTCTAACTCCTTTTATAATTAAATAAAATTTATTCGTTTAACTTCGATTTAAATAAATTTTCCATCGTTATTATTTAAAATAAATTATTTTAACTATTAAAATTCCATTAAAATTTCTAAAATAAAACTTTTTAATTGGTTCAAAATTTCCGGGTTGTTACACCAGTCACATGACTGACCTGGAGTTTATTGTTTTAACCGAAACTCTGGGTTCCCCTATTTTCCACACAGGCAGCTAATAGTTTTGGTTTTGCAGATTTATATTCACAGGATCCTGGTTTACAGCTGGAACGATATTCGGAAAGCTCTGTATCTGTGTATCTCTTTTAGTTGTGTTTTGTATTATTTTTCCGCTGCTATGTAATGTATTGTAATCTCTGATATTTTTCAAATGTGTAATATTTATTCATACTCTGTATATTCTTGTATTCTGATGAAATTGTTGTAATAAGTAATGAAATGTTCTTCTGTTTATGTTCTGATTTGTTGTATTCTCAAAGCAACTCGTTCTTTTCTTCATGGGGAAGTTCAGGTCATTTCAAACTCCCACAAGCACATAACGCAAATTAAAATTATAACATATATACAATAAAATCAACACGAAGCTAAGCACATACAAAACCACATACACATAAATATTTTTTTTTTCAAAACTAATAAGTTTTAAAACAACTCACACCAAACAATATATATATACACACATACACACACCTTTCAAACTAATATATATGTATACATATGTTCTCTAAATAAACAAATTTTCGAATAACTCACTCCAGCACAACACCATAAATATACACACACAGGCATCCATGAAAAAAACAACTCACCCACACCCGCACAAGAACACGCACACACACACTGATTCAAATGGGAAAATATTCCCAAACTCACGCCATGCAAAACAGAAAGAATCACACTCACACGCAAGTATCACAGCAGAACGGATGAGTTGGTCAACTGGGCCATAGACGTGGTTGGGCTAGCGAAGGCAACAATAGCAGGCAATGTTTGGGTGAAGCGCTAGTAAGGTGGCACGGTTGGAGTAGGGCAGCTGACGAGGCTATGAGATGAAGGGAAGTTCCAGGTTTTTCCCCTCTTTTTGTTGGATGTCTTCGCAGAAAGGAAGTTGGTGAGAGACAAAAATGATGAAGGTACATATATGCAGTGGCAAGATGATGGAAGAACACAGTGTTTTACGGAAGGAATGATTTTTTTTAGAGAGAGGACAAAGAGAGTGGAGAAAAATGGAAAAGTAGAAGATGGAAAATGCAAATAAGTAGAAGAGAAACGAAGAGAGAGGAAAATAATAGGTTTGTGGGCAAACTCATGTACATGCAATAAAAAGGGAATGATTTTGGAATTGGAAAAGTTGCGTTTGAAATTACAAAAAAAAAAGAAACGAAAGTATGCTTTGGAAAATTAGCAGAGGAACTAAATGTTTGGCATTATTAAAGGCAGTGATTTAGTGTATGATTTGGAAATTTTCCATTGTAGTAAATGAACAATTTCAAAAATGGAACGGTGCTTTTAAAATGAACGTGCGAAAGTTTAGGCAATTAAAAATTGGAATGGTTTAAATTTTGAAACAACGAGCATACAAGGAAAACATAATACTAAGGAACAGATGTTGAACATTAAAAAGGTAATCAATGCTTGCAAATAAAAGGAAATACAAATTTTTTTAATTCAGAGGACGAATGGCTCGGCAATAAATAAATAAACAATCAAACGTTTTGAAATTCAAAATGCACAAGATTGTTTTGGAAATAGAAACTTGCCATTGGAACGTAAATGAACGAATGGAAATAGGGAACCAAAAGGAATGAAGTAAATGGAAGGAATTGAACGTTTAATTTCTTTGAAATTAACAGCCAGGTAAGGAAAGGAATAATATCGAGCATTGTTATTGACACTCCAAATATGGTTAAGTGGAGGTTAAATTTTAAAAACACTCCAATCATAAAAAAAAATGTTAGGGGGAGTCACATACTTAATTTTTTATGTTCCCTTTTTACCCTGGAAAAAGCATCAATTAACATCGCAAATCCTAATCAATTTCCAATGCAAAAAAAAAAAATCTCGAAATTATTTGAAGAAAAAAAAAACAATCGTTTTAGAAAAATATTGTGCAAATGAAGAACGTAAAACAAATAAGATTATTGATAATTTTACATATGACAAATGAAATTATTTTAAAAAAGCGATCGACAAATGAGAAATGGAATTATTTAAAAAAAACCGATCTACAAATGAGATTATTGAAATTTTGTATAAAAATATGATGTGGTTCGACTAATATACCGTATAATTTTTTTTTAAATTAACAACTTAAAAAGGGATCATTGTAAAGAAGGCTAATTTGGTAAAATAATTTTTTTTGTTAAGGGGGTGCTTTTTGCATTGATACTCCCTTTAATAAATTCTTTTTTCTTTTTAAATTGACCCCCCCTAACAATACTTGGAGTGTCAATAACAATCCCCACAATATCAAGGAATTTACATTTAACTTTAAAATATAAACAGTGTTAGCAAATAAAGGAAACAATATAATTACTTTTGCAAATCAAATAAATTATAGATGAAATAAAAGGAAAAAAATCCAAACAAATAAAATAAGTAAAACAAAATTTAAATTAAATCATTAAATAAAATATACTTAAAATTGAGGTTGTTACATATACAAGGAAAAAACGCTTCTTCTACATGAAGGGTAATTGAAAGTTATCACATAGAATATTGGGTCACCTGCAACATAATATTAATGTAAGGGAATTCGCTTCGATCCTTAAGTGTTAGCTTTGAGGTAAACACACTACAAAAAAGTAGACCTATTACAACATCGGTCTTACAATGGGCATAAAATGACCTTTGTAAAAAAATGATATTACAACGGTCAATTGCTGAACGCTGTAATAGTTATACTGGACAGCAGTATTCTTACAACATATCTTTTTTAGTGAGTTGTAATAGGTCCATATTACAATGGTCTTACTTTGACCGCTGTAATAGATGGCAATATAACAATGTCCTTTCCCTGCCCACTGTAATAGATATGGATTTTACAATAGGAACTTGTATATTACAACAGCCTTTAAATGACCGTTGTTAAATCTCTTACTATAATTTTAACCATTAGTTATATTACATTGATATATATTTAGTGATGTTATATTAATTAGTCATGATATTAAATATCACTAATTTGATAATATTTATCTTAACTATATTGAAAAATAATGTTCAAAATTAAGAGTTAACAATATATACATATCACTTATTAACATTTGATAATTAACATTAAATTATATCGAATTAATTATAATAATTATTTTTTACTAGTTAATAGTTACAATAAATAATTAGTTTTTAGGATTATTTTCATTAGTGTAAATTTTTCTTTAATTAATAGTTTCATTTATTATTAATGTATTAATTAATTATACATAATAAGTAATAATTAATTAGAAAATTAATTTTATCCAAATAGAAATTGGGTATATAAGAATTACGCTAAAGCCAACAAACACTAACTAATTCTATATATAGCTTACTAGTCGTAAAAAATATATAAACTTTTGAGAACTCTTAACCGCTTATCAGGGTTGATCATAGGAGTTTTGGCGCCTAAAGCAAAAACAAGGCTTTTATACAAAAAATAATGTTATACATTATTGTTAATTAAATCATCAAAGTAATTTATACTGCTAGTAAGTAATGAGAATGAAATTAAGGATAAATATAACTTTTTCATAGTGATAATTCAGTTATATAACAAACTTAATATTATTTATTTATCGACATTTTCCAAACATTTGACATTCAGAATTCCTTTAACATGAAAAGCAAGTTTTTTTTCCTAAGTTCTTTTCCAATTTTTGTGCAAAATCATCAAAAGTATAAATGAATTCACTTCCAATGGTTTTTTTTCTTTTAGCTTCTGAGTCTTTTGAGACCTTTAAGTCTAACAACAAACCGTTCAGATGCATCAAACCAAGTACCAGACAAACGCAAACCCCTTTCAAACTTTGCCTTGATTTCTCTTGAAAACACGAAAAACTACATCCATTAATTAGTACTTTTTGAAAACAACAACATTAGCTTTGTTGACACCGTAGTTGTTAGTATGTAATTTATATTTAAAATTGAAAAAAAATCTCATTAAAACCAACATATTATCAAAAAATCAAAATTGAAAACTTACTAATTATATCTATAGTTGTTTGCATTTTTGTTTGATGTCATCAGTAGTAAATTTATTTAATAGGGTAATTTATCTATTAAAGATTTTAATTAGCTATTTTTTATATACAAGGAATTTTCAATGTAGGAGTTTGAAATAAGATTGGTATACAAACCGATTGGTGCAAAATTTGGCAAACGTCTAATTCTCAAGGGTTGTTTAATACGCCTCATAATCTCCTTAAATCATTTGCAAACGGATAATTTTCTCAATCGTTCTCCCTACATGTAGGGCAAACGAAATCGTCTTCGAACAAAAATCTAGGGCAAATCCAGTATTCTGTTAATCTCAGTCCCTCCAGTTCGATTGGTGTTCTAATCTACGCGAATAGGTATGATTTCTACTTTCTTTTATTTGTAGTTCTAATTTCAGTTTGATTGTTGTACGGAAAAACTAATATTCAGTTCGATTGTTCTCCAGATCATTCTCCAATCCATCCGAGATGCTTGCCTACGAAGTCGAGTGTCAAATCGGTTGAATTCAGGGATCAAATCGTTGAAGAGCGAACAGGTATGATTTCTACTCTTTTTTTATTGTAATTCTTGTGTGTTTCAAACATCTTCCTGCAAGTAATATCTACCATTTAAATTTGTTAGTATCTTAATAACGTTGATTCTCTACTAAATATTTAATTGCGGTTAATATAGGTGTATCGGATTATTTACATGTATAAATATTCTCTGCA
Organism: Allium sativum; assembly: GCA_030737875.1. Classification (NCBI taxonomy): domain Eukaryota; kingdom Viridiplantae; phylum Streptophyta; class Magnoliopsida; order Asparagales; family Amaryllidaceae; genus Allium; species Allium sativum. Next base: position 294,901,366 of record CM060909.1, read on the forward strand.
AGTGTTGCATGTGTCAATTTTCTACAAGTGTTGCATGTGTAATATTTATTGCATTGAGTATGATTACTAAATATAGTTTTGGATATTTAACTTTCACTTCTTACACATGATTACTAAATATAGTTCTAGAGATTGAATTTCCATATTTCCAAGAAAAAGTAGCAAGCAATTTACTCCATTATATGTGATATTGTATGAGAAGCTTGTTATTTTAGAAATAATTTCTATATCATACTTCTAAGGTTCAAAGTTATACCATTGAACCCATATTAAAATGAAGGCTAAATAATATTTATCCAATTTCATCCTGAATAATGAAGGCTGAATATTGTTGAACCCATACTAAAAAGTATTAGAATAATAAATAGGTATTTCATCCTTGATATCCTTTTTTTAAGTAAATCAAGTTTGTTACTGGTGTGTATTTGCATCATGCTTATCTACAAGGCTTGATGAAAAATAAGCAACTGTTATTTCTACAAATTACTGAAGTATTGCTCAAACTCTATACACCTGAATTTGCAACGTTCATTATATTTGCCTTCAATTTGTTTATTAAAGCAATAAACAACATTTGACGTAATTTTGGGTTGGACCATCCTTTATTTGAGTTGGAATGCACATAGTTTTGATCTTTTGTCGATAGGATCTTTAATTGCTTAGGTTACAGTATTATGCCCAAAGATATAGTAGTTGTTACATTTTGGTAGTATGTAGACCTTCATTGCTTAGGTTGAAATAATATCCAGTGTAGTCAAGGCACTCGCCTAGGCGCCAGCCTAGGGCTTTTCTGACAATCGAGGTGCCAGCCATGCTAGAGGCGCCAGAAAAGCTCTCGAGGGCTGGGCAAAGCGCTAAAACGGTGCTGAGCTAGAAAAGCGCGCTTCAGTTAGGTTTTTTCCCTATTTCTTTTTCTGACCCAAATCGAGCCCACTTCGAAACATATTAGGGTTAACCGGCTAGGTCCTTTTCATACATCGAAGAAAAAAAAGAGCGACGATCAAAGACGACATCGAACATTAAGCAAGTCAACTGCAAGTTGATTCTTCTGTAAGATTTTTTTTTCATTTCTTTGAACAACAGCTTTTTTTGTTAAATAGGAGTAAGTGCCATGTTTTTTTTTTTTGAAGAATTACGGTTTTTTCAAACAAATGCGGTTTTTTTTAACTTTTGAACAAATGCAGTTTTTTTTTAAAAAATGCTATTTTTTTATGTTTTAACAAATGTACTTTTTTAAAAAAAATCAATGTTGTTTTTTTATAAAACAAGTGCAGTGCAATTTTTGTTAAGTGCGGTTTTTTAAGTGCAGTTTTCAATTTCCATTTTTTAAGTGCAGTTTTTTTGCTGTAAAACAACAGAAGTCACACTCAAGGTATAAGGGACAACTTTAGGAATCAAAATGCAGTCTTCCATATCTTCAGTTCTAACAAAAACAAACCATTTGTCATATTATAAATTTCAAATCCCTTTTTGGCATTCAAGTCAATAATACATATCTTTTGAAATGAAAATAGCATGCCTTAAATCCAAATAGTGGAACAACTAATAAGTACCTCATTTACTTTTGATGTGGTATCGTTCTAGTAAGAGGGTTTTCGTTTTGTTATTACGTTGATAATAAGTTACTTGTCAATATAATTCTTATATGATTATGAAGTGTTTAATTCCACTTAGATGGGTACATAGAATTTAATAATCAAATTTTCCAATGAATTCCACACATATGCATAACTACTATTTTTTTCTCATTAAGGAACGTATATGACTTTGTTAATGATAAATGATGGTGGTTAGTTCATACGCTTCCAGGATATTTTTAAGCAATGTTATACTTAAGGCTTTGTACGAAAGGTCCATATTCTAAATTAAAATGAGGCATTTTTCAATATATCCTAGTTTTTAAAACTTATTATATAAATTATCATGTTTGTAAACTAATAATAAACATAATCTGCTTTGACCAACATAGTGTTGACTGCTGAGTTGGCAAGAACACATTGGTTTTACTTGAAATTACACTAGTTTATCCTTTTTGTATATTTGCAGTGTACACCGCATCATGACTAGCAATAGCGTTATTTTAGTCATGCAAACTTATAAAACCTTAAACCGCCTTCTTCCTTAAGCTTGAACACCTTTGCCTAGCTTGATTGATGAGTTTTCCCTGCCGAGAAGGCATTGAATTGCCTATAAGGCAGCAACACAAGCCATTGCAAGCAGCACTGAGAGGCTCCAGCAAATGGCATTGTGTTGCAAGGTAGCAAATGGAATGAGTTTTCTAAGATAGGCATAACGTCTTTTCTTTAGGTTCTGACATCACAGGATTGTCAAGATGGACAAAAGACGGATCCACCTACCAAGGTTTTGTCATTTTGATTTTCAATTTTATACGTGTTACTATTAGGGTTGATTATCAATCTCTTTATGTGTCATAGAATGTCTGAAGAATATAGGCAAGCTGTTCGGAAGTTTGTATATGAGCATGCAGAACGGAAGGGAAATCCAGAAAAAATTAATTGCCCTTATATAAAATGTAGGAATCTTATCCGCCAATCGCTTGGGGATGTTGTATCACATTTGGTTTATTTTGGAATTGACCCAACATATGATGTATGGATTTTTCACGGGGAGGCACGCCCTTCAGAGAGTGAAGGAGATGAAGTGACAGTCACATATATAATATATTTAGACATACAAGTATGTGATGACGAGATGCAAGATCGTGCTAACGTAGAACATGGGGTGGAGTCTAATGTAAGACATGATGTGGATTCTAATGTAAGACATAGAGTAGAGTCTAATGTAAGACATAAGGTGGAGATTAAGGAGATTATAAACAATTCTGAAATTCCTTTACACCCTAGTTGTGCAAACCACACAAAGTTGTCGGCTACAATACTTCTTTACAAGCACAAAGCTCGAAATGGTATATCTGATACAACATTTATGGAACTTCTTAAACTTCTAAGAGATATGCTGCCTATGGAAAACACACTTCCTGATTCGACATATGCAACAAAGAAGATGCTGAAATCATTTGGTTTAGGCTATAGACAAATACATGCATGTGTAAATGGTTGTTGTCTTTTTAGGAAGAGCTCGCACATAGTGATTGTTGTCCGAAATGTGGAAAATCTCGTTGGAAAACAAAACAAAGGAAGATGGAAAGCAAGCCAAAGTAGCTGCAAAGGTCTTGAGATATTTTCCAATAATACCAAGACTAAAATGAATGTTTATGTCCGTAGAAACATTAGAGTAATTAAGATGGCATATCAATCATAAGAGTGAAGATGGTAAAATACGTCATCCAGTAGATTCTTCTCAGCGGGATACAATTGACAAGACATATCCTTCCTTTGCATCTGATCTATGAAATTTAAGGCTTGGCCTTGCATGTGATGGCTTTAATCCCTTTGGGGATTGGAACAGTAAGTATAGTTGTTAGCCAGTGTTTCTTGTTGCGTACAACTTTGCTCTGTGGCTTTGTATGCACAAAGATAATATGATGTTATCTTTATTAATTCGTGGGCCACGACAACCAGGGAATGATATTGATGTGTATCTACAACCACTTATTGTTGATTTGAAGAAATTATGGAATAAAGAGGTAAAGGCATATGATGCATACACTCGCAATGAATTTAGATTAAATGACACATATCATCATTAAGACGTAAAGAGCAACACATACACCAAACTATCATTGAAATGCACCAAATACTGCATAATAAACTCATAACAGTTTAACTCTATTAAAGTGATCACAAATCTCAAATTCTCGAATTAGCCGTAAGGCTATAATGGAAATTCATCACAATATATCACCAAAGGTGGATCCAAAACATCACAAGCACCAAAATCACCAAAGCCACAGAATGGTTTAAAAATATCAGAAATTATCACATGTGCATTACAAATGATCTCCCCTAGAGCTTATGCCAGGTAGTATACACGTATTTAGGTGTCGATCACTATGACCCCCCTAACCAAGTGTATTGTAACAACCTGCATTTTACATATTGGAGAATCGTAAAATATTTTTATTTTATTCCCTGAGGGTTGCATTATGCTCATATTTTAATATGTTGCTTATGGGATGTGAGACATGTCTGTAATTTTTACCAATTTTGTTTGTGACCATTTTGCCCATGTTAGTCTTGTACAGGGAATAACTTTTAACTCAAATCGAATCAGGTACTAAGACCAGTCTCATTGTAAAGAAAATGATGTTTCTCATTTCGTAGAGTGGTTACATTAAAAATTTGATTCAGCGGTTTGGGAGGAATCATTGTTTTTTTATTTTACAGTTTGCTGTCCAGGTTTGTAAGCCATAATGGGCTGATTTGGAGAGGCCCATTAGGGGGCTGGTGGAAGGATATAAATAGAGGGTATGAGGAATAGAGAATAGTTTACTTTCTCCATTCTCTCATTTGGGTGAGCTTCCTTGTTCAACCAACTACACCTTTCCACCATTAGAATTAAGATCTACATAAGAGAATCAAAGATGTACATCGTCTGAAGCTAGATTTACATCAATCTAAGAGTTCAGAGCAAATTCTTCGTTGTCCGGAATGGAGATTTCATAGTTTTGAGTTGTTTTTAAGAATTGGTGAGTGATATGTATCTTTCACACGGATTCAATCATGTATATGGGTTGTATGATCATAATTTCATCATTTTGAGTCATTTTCACTTAGATCTACATCATGGTAAGTCTATTTTCAAATGAATCGCTATAGGATCTAATCTAACAGCTTAAAACCGGTAATTTCCATATAGTTTCATTTGTTTATGCAAGTTAGATCTGTAACACCCTGTATTTTCTATGTTTATTAAAGTAACGAATTAAAGAATACTTAATTATAAAAACAAGAATTAAGGGGAAAAGGTTACGCCATTGCGTTCGTCTCGGAATTCTGCTTGAGATAGAGTCCGAGTTTGCGTGAATCAGACTATGTATGAAGAAGTTATGGAGTTTAGAAAATTTTATAATTAAACAATTAAATCAAAAACAGTTTGAATTTTGAAAATCACGTGAATCAGCTGGGCGGGAAAATTCCCGCCTATAGGGGTCGACTCCTCCCCGGGGGGGGGGGTCGATATAGGTGTCGACCCTCCAAGAGGGGTGTCGACCCCCTCGCCCAGATCCAAACAGTGACGATTTTATGATCTGTTGCTAAGTCACTAGGGCATAGGTGGCAATTTCTGGATAGCTCTATCTAGTCTGGACGGTTCTGATTGCTCCTAGGTTTATCTAACGGCTCACATAAGTCTAAACCTCTATAAAAGCAACCATAATCCTTAACCCTAAACCACACAATTTCATTCCAAGGAGCCACCATGCTGTCCATGGTCAACCTAACATAGCCACCTTTCTTCTCCAACTAGGAAGAAAACTAGAAAGCAAGTTAGAAGCTATGAATCAAATCTAATTTAGAGAATCGATAGTCTACGTCAAGGGATTGCTTTTCAGTTTCAGAAAATAGATCCCAGAAAACAAGATTTTTCTTTGTTTGTAAGTCCTATTATTATTTAGATGTGAACAATTAAAAGTTATGATTTGTAATAAAGTGAAAACTAGATTTGTGCCTAAGTTGTAAGATAATGGTGATGTTGATTCATGTCTATTCTTGAAACAATTCTATCATATATGCCTATGAGACTATATTGGTTTATTGGACTTATTATGTTGTATGTCAAACCAATCATGTATTATATAAATTTGGTGACTCTTTTATGTTATGTTACGCGCAAGTTTTTAGGCTAAGTCATATATTCCTATTATGTTTAGATCTACATTCTCATATGTTTAGATCTATGTTTGATCCAACTCAAATAAAAGTTTACATTTACATGCCTAATTGGATTTATGTAATTCTATATAAGTCCCCGTTTATATGCTTAAGATTCATGTTAATTGGATCCAAAATGCAAGTTTACATTTACATGCCTAGTTGGATTTGTTTAATTCTATGCAAGTCCCCATTCATATGCTTGAGACTCATGTTAATTGGATCCAAAAATGCAAGTTCGTTGTTTTATGCCAAATTTATATGACACATGGTTAGTTAGATCCTTATTATTTTATGTTGTAGGAATGGTACATGCTTCTTTCTTTCCCTTTTTGTATATAAGTTAGGCTAAGTTGCGAGCCTAACATTCTATGTGAATTTTGCGAACGTATAACGGGGGTAACGTTGGGAAAAACCTTAAATTTCAAATTATTGGCATTGTTTGGCTCATAATCATATAAATGATTAGTGGCATAAATTGGTATAATTTATATACCTAAAAATTATGAACAAGATTTAGTGGGTAAATGGGGCATGACTGAAATGTCAATAATTGCGGATAATTTACATATAAATATGAAGGGTAAATATGTAAATTAAGTAAAAGACGAATATGCCTAACCCTAGGTTGGATTGAGTTATGGTGTAAGACTTCCCGGAACTGCCCGGCACATCTAGCAACCGTAACAATATAGATCTAATGTGAGAGGTTAGTGCATCAAGCCCAAAAGAACCCGAGGTTAAATTGAGTTGCAGTGTAAGACTTCCCGGAACCGACCGGCACATCCAGCGACCACAATAATACATACCTAATGTGAGTGGTTGGTGCTTTAATGAATGAATTAAAGCTATGACAAGAATGGTAGGGTTAAGTTAATTAAGGCAACACTTAACCAATACAACATGTTAACTAAACTGATGGGTGGGGTTAGGTTAATTTGAGAACACTTAACCATTTTAACATGTTGATTAGGAAACCCTAGTAACGGGGACCCATTTCAGCAGTAACCCACATAGATGTATCATAGTACCATGAACTAGGCAGGGTGGGGCACGATTACTGGGCTGATTATATGCGGTCAAAACAAGGCGGATGGTGCGTCAATTTAGGTTCTGACGGAGTGCGGGCGTGCACGTACTCCGAAGTGGAAAAAAACAGGCACTGGGCATCAGTAGTTATACACTGTGCATCTTGAATTGTGTCGGGTTGCCACCATAGGATTTGATACACCCCATGGTGGGACCAGCACAGGTATCTACAATCAAGCGGGGCCGAATAACACAAGTGATAAACGTATACGAGTAGGAGCCGATTGATAAAGGTGATCATTTATCTTGAACACATGGTGCTAGTTGAAACACTTGTAAGTGGGTGCAGAGAAATAGTAATGAATGCGATAGCATATTCAGTCTTATTATCTTATTTCTAGGGTGCTGTCGTAGGATCAGTTTATTCATGTCATGATCCTTTTTCCTATTTACATGCTAAATAATCACTGGACTTACCAGATTCATGTCTGACCCATTTTCTTTCGTCTTCTTTTCTTCCGTTCCCCCCTCCCAAGTCCGCAGGGAGGGAATACTTCAGCTTAGTCTGGACCATTTCCAGCTTGAAGAGAGTAGATGCATTGCTCAGATTCTCTTTCCTTGGGCTATGGCTTTGGATACACTCCTATTGAGGATTTATGTTGTCTTACTGTTATTTCATGCTTCTTTATGTTTTAATCAAGACAGAGATTTTGTTGTAATAATTTGGAAGTTGGTTTGAGACAGTTGTTGTAATGTTTTAACTGAACCACGTACTTATGAAATAAATTTAGTTTTTCCGCTGTTTATATGTCTGTCTTGTAAATTATCTGTATCTTTTACCTATAACGCTCCACCGAAGTTAAGGCATTCCCTTTGTGAGTGAACTTAACGAAGGTGGGGTGTTTCACTTGGTATCAGAGCTGATGGTTGCTAGATCAAATAAAAATTTTGGAAACTAATTTTCAAAAAGAAGTTTAAGGAAGCATTTTCAAGAAAAAGTGTTGTTTTTATTTTAAACGGCATAATCCCCCAAAGCCATATGCACTATCTTTATATCCTTTGTTTTGAATCTTTTCTTTTTCGTTTCAGCATGTCTGGGGATCTTAACCTTCCAGAGGACGTACCGATACCTGGATAGTTTAAAAGGTACCTAGAGGCTAGGGCTAATGATGCAGGCCCAGCAGACGTTCCTCCTCCCCCAGTTGCAGCTGTTCCTCCTCCTCCTCCTCCTCGTGCAAATGCTTTCTCAAAGATATGTAGAGATTTTCGAGCCATGGGTGGAAAGAACTTTAATGGGACTGAGTCATTTGTAGAAGCAAGAAACTGGCTCAAAGAAACCGAGGACTTGTTTGTTATCTTCAAAGTGGACGATAGGCAGAAGATACAGTTGGTTGTATGGTTATTTAAAGACGAAGCCTCTTATTGGTGGGAAGTTACTAATGCTGAGAGACCAGTTGAAACTTGGGAGGATTTCAGAATGAGGTTTGAAATGAAATTCCTCTCACAAGCTGAACGAAGCCTACATATGGAGAAGTTCTTAGCTCTCAAACAGGGAAGTATGTCGGTCAAGGAATACGTCAACAAATTCAACCAGCTGGCTAGATTCGGACTGGAGTTAGTGAACACTCCCCATAAGAAGGGTGTCCATTTTGTTAAAGGGTTGAATGAGCCACTGCACAGCCTAGCTATGTCCCATATACCTATGGGTGTGACTTATGAGAGACTGGTGGACATGGCACTATTACAGGAGGAAGACAAGGATGGCAAGAAAGAGGCAAAGGAGGAAGTACCTCAAGATAAGAAAGTGGAGGGATCACAGAATAAAAAGACAGATTCAAAGAAGGGCAGGAAGAACAACAAAACCCGTGACAAGAGGAAGTGTAATTTTTGTGGCATTCCTGGACATCTGATTAAGGACTGCAGAAAGAAAAAGAGGAAGATGGGTGGTTGTTTTCACTGCAGCGAGACAGGACACATGGCTAAGGACTACCCAAGAAAGCAAGGACAACGGCAGAGGACTGGATCTACTTTTGGAGGGCAGGTTCACGCTCTCATAGCACCTCCGCAAGAATGAGATAGAAATATTTCTATTGAGAGTTTAGTTTATCTTTTTGATCATCCTGTTCGTACACTCTTTAATTCTGGCGCATCGCACTCTTTTATATCTACTGCTTTAGTTGAACGTCTGTACCTAGACACCAGTAGAGTAGAGGATCCCTTGGTTGTTTCAAATCCACTTGGGGGATCGGCTTATTTGTGAATGATTTGTTTGGATTTGGAAATTTCTATACTAAGCGTTGGCTTTAGATGTAATGCCTATGTTTTGGGCTTCACGGGATATGGGTTGATTCTAGGCATGGATTGGTTATCCAGTAATGGCGCCATCCTCGATTGTGAAAAGAGAGTGGTTAGACTTATGACTAGCCACGGTAACACTCCCGAAATATCTTGTAATCCCATGAATTCTATTATGCTTAGCTACCTATAATCTCTTGATGTGTCTGTTGAAAACTTGCAGTCTGTTAGAGTAGTCCGTGAATACTCAGATGTATTTGAAGAGGTGAAGGGCTTACCTCCTGTAACACCCCACGTCCATTAATGTCACTCAAATTAATTATATGCCTTTTAAGGCCATTATATGCTAATTCACAATTTATGTATATTCAATATTATCCCATCATCCCCACGCTATTCGTACGTTTTCATATGACATATGTTAGACTCGCAAATAGTCTAACTTATAAAAAGAAAAACAACATCACATAACACATAAAATAGATCTAAGGATCATGACATAAGATTACATAGCAAATAACTTGCATATGAATTTCATTCAAACTAGCATATGATACAAAACTAGCATAGGTAATGGGCATAAACTTGCATAACTTATGTACTGCTATAAATCCAAACATAAAGGTGTGAACTTGCATATGGATCTAAACATAAAGGTGTGAACTTGCATATGGATCTAAACATAAAGGTGTGAAACTGCATATGGATCTAAACATAAAGATGTAAACTTGCATATAGATCTAAACATAAAGGTGTAATCTTGCATATAGATCTAAACATGTAGATTAATGTCACATAAACTAGCATATGCATATACATGTTTCACATTTATTTTAACAACCCAAACTTGCATAAGATTCATACATGTATATATGATCCAATCATCACAAATTTACATAAGATATATGATTCAACTTGTATAAGATATATGATTCAACTTGCATAAGATTCACATATGATCCAACTTGCATAAAATTCACATAAGAACTAACATATGATCCAACACCACAAACATACATATAGTTTACATCACATGATTCAAAATCATATTCTCATAATCCCAATTATATCTTATCATAATTAAATTAATTAATTATTTTGTGAAAGCTATCATACTCGCAATTAAAAAGAATAGTCTTGTCTTTCTGGGATCTGTATTCTGAAACTGAATTGCTCGCCTTTGATGTATACTTAGTTGTTATTTAGATTAGATTTGATTTTGATTCAAGCCTCTATCTTGCTTTAGGGTTGAAAGTGTATGGCGTCTACTCTAGGTTCTCCATTGACGGCATGGCGGCTCTTGTTATGAATTTATGTGATTAGGGTTGAGAGTTTAGGGGTGTTTTTATAGAAGATTAATTGATTAAGAGCCGTCAGATTAACCTAGAATCAATCAAGACCATCCAGTCAAGATAGAATGACACCTCAGCCCTAATGACTCAGCACTGAGTCAAAAATTCGTCATCTTTCAGATCTGCCGGGGGGGGGGGGGTCGACACTAAGGTCGACCTTTATAGGGGAAGTTAACACTAGGGTCGACCCCCTGGTCGACCTGGTCCCTGTTTTGAATTCAAATTTTGAATTCCTGAACCCGATCTGTTTTTAATTTAATTAATTTCTGAAACTTTGGAAGGCCATAACTCCTTCATACGAAGTCCAATTCACACAAACTCGGAATCTATCTTAAGCAGAATTCCAAGGCGAACGCAATGGCGCAACCCATTTCCCTTAATTCGCACATTTGAAATTAAGTATTCTTTAATTTGTTAACTTTAATATTTAAAATTACGGGGTGTTACATTCTCCCATCCTTAAAGGATTTCACCCCCGAAATCTCTAAGTTAAGGAGAATGCATATCCTTACATCCAAGCATCCATCTAATCAACCATCAAACACACGCATCCGTTGTCCTTAAAATGATTTCTAATGTTGTATGAACATACGCAAGAAGTGTGTGTATATGTTCCTTATCTAATGCAAAATCAGGCGGTCTACTGATTCAGTTGACCTCCTTAATGCAAATCATGATAGTGCCATGCGTCCATTATGTATGCGAAAGAATCTTATTGATACATATTATTTCTACATGTGTGCACAACCATTCATCAAAATGCAACATCCATATGATAACACAATCATTATACATCCATTAGTTTAGATATGCACACACATTTATATGCGGTATGAAGGTTGATCTAGTGCCTAAGGTGTGTGTGTACATGCATCCACGAGCAACCACTAGCAACCACTTGCATCCATTTGCATCCACCAAACATAACATGTCTCAAACACATGTTTGCAACCATAAGGTTCTTCCTAACTAAAGATCGAAGATGTCGTCGCAAAGATAATTCTAAAAGATAGGACAAGTATCAACAAAGCAGTAGAAAAAGGAGAAAATAAAACATACCCTCAAAAAGGAAAGGGTACAACGTACGCATCTTATCTTCCGTCTCCCAAGTCGCGTCTCTTTGATCATCTCCCCATTGCACTTTGACCAACTTGACCTCTTTGTTGCGAAGCTTTTTGACCTCTAATCCGAGAATGCATGTAGGAGCTCATCTGATCGTGGCATTGCGCTCTACTTCCACTTCTTCGAGCATGCTCGGCTCTACCACTTCCGCCGTATCGTGTAAACACTTACGCAAATGTGAAACGTGAAACACGTCATGAACTCCGCTGAGCTTCTCTAGTAACTTTACTCTATACACCATCTGCCCAATCCTCTCCGTAATTGGAAAGGGTCCTACGAACCTTGGTGCCAACTTCCCTACTGATCCAAAACGGACTACGTTTCTCAACGGTGACACCTTAATAAAAACCATGTCCCCAACATTGAACTCAAGATCAGTTCGTCTCCTATCAGCATATGACTTTTGTCGGTCCTGCGCCGTCTTCATTCGTCGTCGAATCAGGTCTATCTTCTTCGATGTCTCCCTAATCATGTCGGTTACAAGCAAAACCTTGTCCGTGGATTCCCACCAACAAGTAGGTGATCGGCATGGTCGTCCATAAAGAGCCTCAAAAGGCGCCATGCCAATGCTAGCCTGAAAACTACTATTATAGGCGAACTCCACTAGTGGAAGGTGTTCTTCCCATGTTCCTCCAAAGTCTAGGATGCATAGCCTCAGAAGGTCTTCTAGAATTCGATTTACTCTCTCGGTCTGGCCGTCCGTCTGAGAGTGATAAGCGGTACTTAAGCATAATTGCGTTCCAACCGCCTCTTATAAGCTCTTCCAAAATTCGCTTGTGAAAATGGGATCTCCATTGCTCACAATGCTGGAGGGTATGCCGTGCAAACGAACTATCTCTCGAAGGTAAAAAGATGCTAACCATGCGGCGGTCCTTCTACTTTTAACGGGAATAAAATGGGCACTTTTAGTAAGTCTGTCTACAATTACCCAAATCCCCGTATTACCCTTCCTCGATCTTGGTAACCCATCTATAAAATCCATGGAAACACTTTCCCATTTCCAAAGCGGAATCTCTAAGGGATGGATCAAACCTCCGGGCTTCTTTTGCTCTGCCTTGACTTGCTGGCACACTAAGCATCTAGCCACGAACTCAGCCACGTCCTTCTTCATTCCGGCCCAAAAGAAAACTCGCTTCATATCCCTATACATCTTATCACCACCGGGATGTATGGTCATCTTAGAGCGATGTGAGTTTTCAAGAATTGCCTTCTTCCAACTCTCATCTTGTGGTACGCAAAGTCTCCCATCTCTACGTAGCAAACCTCTCTCGTCTATAGCATATCTATCAAGATGTCTTGAGGACTCCCCTCCTATAAGCTTGCCTACTATCTCAACCAATTGTGGGTCGTTTCGTTGTGCCTCTCCAACTCGACCCAAAAGTGTAGGTTGCACCTCTAATGATGCCAACAATCCAGGTACATAATCGATAGAGGGTCTAAAGTCAAAAGTAGTTATATATACTCAAAACTCTACCGCTCTACGAACAAAGGACTTAAAGTTAACTTCTTTCTACTTAAGGCGTCGGCTACAACGTTACCCTTGCCAGGGGTATATGCGATCTAAAAATCATAGGATGCCAAAAACTCCATCCATCTCTGTTGCCTCAAGTTTAGGTCCTTCTGAGAGAATAAGTACTTTAGCGACTTATAGTCCGTATATGTAATAACCCGGAAATTCTGAACCAGTTTAAAAATTTTATTTTGGCAATTTTGGCGAATTTTGAACATTTAAAATGAATTATTTTAAATAATATCGACGAGAAATTTATTTTGAATATAATTCGAACGTATATATTATATACGACGTCGTTAGAATATATATAATTATTTATAATTATAGATGGAATTGAAAATGACGCGGTAGTTCAATAATTCGATTTCAAACTTCAATTGAATGTACCGGGTGCAAGACAATCCGGATTTTAGTGAAACCAAAAATAATAGGATCTATTTGATAATATCTTTCCAATGAATCCGAAAAATCGAAATTTCATAGCGGGAATCAAAAGATATGTCCAGTTGAAAATTCTGAATAATCGCTATGGAATTCAGGCCCTTAAAAATAGCCATTTTGCAAACGACCTCGGAATTCGACGAAACAACTTTTATTGGATCCGTGATGTCAAATTATTGCTAGATTCCAAATTTCATAATTTTTCGAATTAATATGTGAGCATGGCAAAGGAAAACGCGTTTGACCAGTTTCAGTTGATTTTAATCGATTGGAAAATGGCCATTTTTCCAATGGTCTCAGAATTCGACGAAACTAGTTTTGTTAGGACCGTATCGTCAATACGAAGCTAGAAAATATTTTTCTGGGATTTATAGAGTTCGTATGTGACCCCGGTAAATTGAAATGCGCGTTTAAATTCAATATATAGAGTTATATGTTGATTTTGACGAAAACTGATCGAAACAGTCGAATCAGCTTATGGTACATATCCCATTGTGTTCGGAATGGGGGTGAAACGCTGTGGACGAAAGGCGGTGGGCCTCGTTTAGGGGTCGTATGTAAAAGTCAACTTTTTTTGAAAAAAAATAATTAAATAAAAAATTAAAACCCTCTTCCCTTTTATCTTCTTCAGATCGCCCCCCCCCCCTTCATTTATAAATCGCGCGATAAAAAAAAAAGAGGAGATCAAGGAAGGCGACGGAGCCTCCATGGCGCCGCCGCGCGAGGCACCCCCCCATCCTCTGCTGCGCCGCCCTCCTTCTTCCTCCTCCTCCCCTGCTCCTTCCTGACGCGAAAACCCACCCCCAATCCGAGCCCAGACCCCACCGCACCCCCCTAAGGCCACCGCACCTCCTTCTGACCCGCCGCCCCTCCCTCCCCCTTCCCTTTCCTCTTCTGCGACAGTCAACCCCCCCCCCCCCTCCGACAGTGAACGCTGCTCTTCTCCCTTCTATTTCTATGTAAGTTTTTATTTTATTTTTCTATTTTCAGTTATCATTTTATTTGATTTTAAAACTGAATTTATTCGATAGGAAAATTAGAGATAGAATTTTTATTCGATCAGAGAGTTAAAGATACGATTTTTATATGAATGACATAATAAAAATATGATTTTTATTATATAGGAAGGTTAAAAATAGGATTTTTATATTATATAGATAATAAAAATTCGATCTTTATATGGTAGGATATGAAAAGGCGAAATCTTTAAATTTGAAAAGGCGAAATCTTTATATTTGAAAAGGCGAAATTTTTATATTTGAAAAGGCGAAATCTTTAAATTTGAAAAGGCGAGATTTTTATATATTGAATAGAAGAGTAAAAATTCGATTTTTATATATTGAAAAGCGAAGTAAAAATTCGATTTTTATATATTGAATAGCGAAGTAAAAATTCGATTTTTACATATGTAGAGAACGGGCAACGAAGGTGACAAAAGGCGAGAACGACGAAGATTTCTATAAAAAGAAGCGTCGTGGAGTTGGAATAGCTTTTGGTGAGAACTTCTCACTCTAAAATTTCTTTTTCTAGTTATATATATATATATATATACATACTAGGATGCAGACGGTGTTTAGTAGCACCCGACACCCGTCATCCACAGACCATGGATGGCTTGTTTGTTTGATTGATGTGTTATGAAAATTGATTGTGTTGTGGAATGATTGAAAAATAAAATATTCTTGTGTTGAAAGGATATAAAATATTTATATAGTTAAAAATATTTTATCGTTAAAATATAATTTTTAACGTGAATGTGAATAAATAAATATTTATAAACAAATCGGCCGATTTGTTTATATACACTGATTTGACTGATATTGATTGGGACGATAAATTTTACACATCGCCCAACTGCACAAATAAAATCTGTGTTTGTTGATTTGAAACCCCACACGGGTATTGGGATAATATACGACATACACTAATCCCAATAATTAGTTGTATGTCGATCGATTGATCGACAGGCTGTTATAAGCGTTAGATATCTATATTTGATGCTTATACAGTGTAGTGCACTTTGGATGATGGTTAATTATTTATCGTTGCTATTATATACATGTGTTGTATGGAATCCATATAATTAACTTTATATGGTAATTGATTGGGCCTCATTCCAATCGGGAAAATAAAGAGTATTATAAAATAAAGGTTCATGTGTTGACAGTACTCATCCGTTGAGATTAGTCATGTGCTGAACGAAATATTTTAACAATAAAATTTACAACTTTATCAAATATGTAAATTTGATTTGAAATCAAACGATAGATACCATAATTTTTATAAAATATATTAAATAACAAAAAGAGTCACACGTGGACAGTACTCATTCGTTGAGATTAGTCATGTGTTGACAAAAATATAGATTCACGTATTGAATAGGATAAATATTCATTTGTTGAATAGGATAACGGAATTATTGAAATATATAAAGCCGTATTAATTAGAGATACGCTATTTTGACGCGAACGATATTTATATCGATTATATTCGTTTTTATAATTCGAATTGAATATATAACGAATTCGAATTGAAAATAAAACCAATTTGAATTGAATCGAATAGAAACCCAAATTGAATTGAATCGAATAGAAACCCAATTTGAATTGAATCGAATAGAAAACCAATTTGAATTGAATCGAATAGAAAACCAATTTGAATTGAATCGAATAGAAAACCAATTTGAATTGAATCGAATAGAAAACCAATTTGAATTGAATCGAATAGAAAACCAATTTGAATTGAATCGAACAGAAAACCAATTTGAATTGAATCGAACAGAAAACCAATTTGAATTGAATCGAACAGAAAACCAATTTGGATTGAATCGAATAGAAAACCAATTTGAATTGAATCGAATAGAAAACCAATTTGAATTGAATCGAATAGAAAACCAATTTGAATTGAATCGAATAGAAAATGATTTGAATTGAATAGAATTGAAAATGATTTGAATTGAATAGAATAGAAAATGAATTTGAAATTTGAATTGAATTGAAATGAATTTTAAAACGAATTTATAAGGAAAAATTCAATATTGATTTGAATTTGAAATAAAGGTTGAAATTGTTTTTGAAACGAATTCAAAACTATTTATAAAATTTGTTTTAAATATAAATTGACGAAATATATATATATATATATATTATATATAATATAATGGCCTGAATAGAACGCGTCGCGCCGCGGCAGTTCGCGAATTTCGACCATTGACTTCGAACGGACATTACGGAAGATCCGACCGTCGGATTCTCCTAAAACCGGAACCGTTGGGTTCGTATCGAAAAGAGCTTTCTAACGAATATTAGAAATTTGAAATCTAACGGTTGGATTTGGAGATACATCCAAATCAAATTCAGAAAAGGTCGCTGTAAGTGCAGTTCGATGGCCGTTGTTGGAAATCGACTGTACGGGCCTTGATAAAATTATTAAAAATAGTAATAATTTGTGTAAAATCATAAGAAATGATTTGGGAAAAACTGGGATGAAAAACTCCATATTTGAAAGGATAAAAATAGACTTTTATCGAAATGAACTAGTTTTGAACTAAAATTAAAACCCATTTATTTTTAAATAAATAAATTGGATTTGAAATGGGTTATAAATAGAATTGATTTGTGGGTTTATCGTGAAGGGTGTTTTACATGACACTTGTTTTTTAACCCGATAAATAAATAGAATGTGATTTGGGTTTGTCGTGAACTGTGTTTTAAAGGACATTAGTTCTTTAACCCAGTAAAAGGAGTTTTAATGAATCTGTAATTAGATTGAAATGTGAATTGATAATTTAAATTATCAAATATAGAAGGTGAGCGAGAACGGAGTATCACCAGTTTTGCTCCAAAGCGATAGTTAAATCTTTAAATAGATCTGAACGTGAAATGGTAATTAATTTTACCGATAACACCGTGGTGTTAGATATGGAGTATTACTAGTTTTGCTTCATGGGATGAATAGGTTGGGATTGGGAAATAAAATAAATAATTACTTCGGAGTGGTTCGCTAATCTCGACTAGTTTGGAAAACCATAATTTGGTTTGAAATGACATCCAAAGGAAGATTAAAGGATAAATTTTAAAGAATTTATCTGGGATAAAATTAATGGGAACCTTTCCCTAAGAATTGAAATTTAGAAACTAGCTGAAGGTTAGTTAACAAGAATGGTTTCCTGGCTATTGATATGATGTTGGTTTCGGCGTTCGGGGTTAATATTTGGGGAATTGCTCTCTTACTGATTTACGGTTAGTGACTAATGAATTGGAATGAGACGTATGTTGTGTTTGTGTTACATTTGTTTTTAATATACGCGGGTTGTTCGGAAAGGCCGGGTTTATACCCATTCTGAATAACCGATTCGACGATATGTCGAAGATGAAGATGGTGGTCGAAGACCGGAAGTCTTCACATCGTTTGGATAATTACTGACGATCCTGATTGGGCTGTACACCCAAGAGGATGGAAATAGTTGGTGGTCGTCCATACGTACTTGGAGATGGATGGATATGCGAGGAAAGTGCCTCCGGTTTCGTTTAGATCCAGAACGAACTTGTAAATGGATTGTGTGTCTGACATTGGATTTAATTCTGTGTTGATCGATCTCTATTAAATATACATCTGTTTGGCGGCGGAGAATTTATTCTCTTGCTTAACGCCCTTCTCTGAGACGTACGAGCTCAGAGGTTGTATATCGATGGACATCAGTCGCATGGAGTAAATTGCCTGTGTGGCACGCTGAGTTGCATGGATCAAGACTTCTGTTGAAAAGCAAAGTCTTGTGGTTGATGATCAAAGCACGGCCTACGTTTCAGCTTTGTGTATAGCGTGGATTCGCGAGCCTCACACCTCGGTATGAGTCAAAAACGGGATATGGACTGCAGGGAGAGCACGACGTTTCTTTCTAGCTTTGGTGGTGTCAGTGACTTACCAGCCCTGACATTTATATACTTTTCACCTATGTGGTTGTTGGATGAGGCGCCTCGATTTTAGGTCTATAAGGACCGGGAAACGTGTGTTCAGGAATAACTAATCCTCAAACGTAAGAGAGGACCGACCCTGAAGCATCCAGGGTTACCCAGAGTGTGTAGTCCTGAGGCATTTGCTAGAATGTCTCGAAAGCGGAGAGGAGCTTGCCCCTTGCCTCGACTCATGACGGAAATCCAATTTCCAATACGTGTATTTCAGCTTCATTTGTAGAGCCTAGTATGGCGACATAGTGGTATGGGGCACTTATGCCGTCTATGATTTATATTTATGATTGAAATTGTTTTGACACTATACACTTACAATAGTATCAAATGATTTGTTTTAAACGTACCAAGCATGTTTGGCTGTTATAAGGTAAAACCCTATCCTCCGGCTTGCGTTACATTGTGTGATGGGACCTGGGTCTTATAATAGCTTCATTTTTCGAAAAAGCATTGCGCTGTTTATTCTATGCACTGGTATTCTTGGGAGGAAACCCGTTCCGTGTTATACGGCGTAGTCCCTTGAATTACTCTCTTTTAAAGTAAAGCTTTAAATAACTGTTTTAGTTCTCACACCAGTCACATGACTGACCTGGAGTTTATTGTTTTAACCTAAACTCTGGGTGCCCTCATTTTCGACACGGGCAGCTAGTAGTTTTGGTTTTGCAGATTTATATTCACAGGATCCTGGTTTACAGCTGGAATGATATCCGGAAAGCTCTGTATCCATATATCACCTTCAGTTGTGCTTTGTATTATTTTCCGCTGCTATGTAATTTATTGTAATCTCTGATATTTATCGAATGTAATTTATTCAATTATACTCTGTATATTCTTGTATCTGATGGGATTGTTGTAATAACAATGAAATGTTCTTCCGTCTGCGTTCTATTTTGTCTTGTACTCAACGCTATCCGCGCTTTCCTCCACGGGGAAGTTCAGGTCGTGTCAGTTTGGTATCAGAGCTTTGGTTTACAGAGCTCGAGAACGAGACACATTAGAACCATACGAAAGAATTCATCAGATATTGGATTAGTAATATCCAATTAGAATGACTCGTTAGAGATAGGATCAGTAGTATCCTAGAACGAGTGTGAAGAGTATATTTTTCAAATGAAAACAAATTTTGTTTTGAAATTTAAACCATTTTATACGTATTTGAATATTTTATTTGTATAGAATTTGGACAATCCAATATATAAAGATTTTGCATATACGCGTCATGAACGTATATTCGAAGTTTTAATATACTGGATAGATATAGAATCACATTCTAGTCCCCGAAGATGGTACTGATAATTATCATGACATCATCAGTATTTATGTTCGTGTTTCGAAGGTGTGATATCTATATATTTCCATTAGATTGGTGTGAGAACCAAAACTTACATAGATTTATTTGTTGTGAATTGGCATCAAAAACATGATTTTCTGTATATATATCAAAATTATGAATTTGAAACGTTAAATTCACTAATTGATTGATGTTTGTGTTGTTTGTTTAGTTGTTTGATAATTTTGAACCATTATGCCTAATAGAATCAAATATTGAACTGTATTGAAAATTGGTCGCATTTGCTTGCATATACATATACTTACATTGAACAGGTCATAGCAAGGAGGCTAGAGCAGAGAATAAAATTTGTTTGCCCGACAAATAAGTACATGTTTACTATAATTTACTGTTTTGTTTGGGTGATGATGATTTTATGAGCCGATTGGCTAGCCGCTTGGCTTTTTCTTTTTCTTTTTGAGATCAGAAGGCCTGTATGGCAATTTCAGGATTTTCCCATGGCTGCCGGTGCAGGGGAGGTTATGGCGAAATTTTTCGAAAATTCCGGGTGTTAGGCAAATTTTTGAAGAATTTGAAAATTCTCAGAAACTGAAAAGTTGGAGAATGGAAGCCAGATCGAACGTAGAGTTAATTAATCAAACCACTTTCGACTTTGTTCCTTTTCGGGGACGAAAAGTTTTAAGTGGGGGAGATTGTAATAACCCGGAAATTTTGAACCAGTTAAAAAATTTTATTTTGGCAATTTTAGCGAATTTTGAACATTTAAAATGAATTATTTTAAATAATATCGACGAGAAATTTATTTTGAATATAATTCGAACGTATATATTATATACGACGTCGTTAGAATATATATAATTATTTATAATTATAAATGGAATTGAAAATGACGCGGTAGTTCGATAATTCGATTTCAAACTTCAATTGAATGTACCGGGTGCAAGATAAACCAGATTTTAGTGAAACCAAAAATAATAGGATCTATTTGATAATATCTTTCCAACGAATCCGAAAAATCGAAATTTCATAGCGGGGATCAAAAGATATGTCCAGTTGAAAATTCTGAATAGTCGCTATGGAATTCAGGCCCTTAAAAATAGCCATTTTGCAAACGACCTCGGAATTCGACGAAACAACTTTTGTTGGATCCGTGATGTCAAATTATTGCTAGATTCCAAACTTCATAATTTTTCGAATCAATATGTGAGCATGGCAAAGGAAAACGCGTTTGACCAGTTTTAGTTGATTTTAATCGACTGGAAAATGGCCATTTTTCCAACGGTCTCAGAATTCGACGAAACTAGTTTTGTTAGGACCGTATCGTCAATACGAAGCTAGAAAATATTTTTCTGGGATTTATAGAGTTCGTATGTGACCCCGGTAAATTGAAATGCACGTTCAAATTCAATATAAAGAGTTATGTGTTGATTTTGACGAAAACTGATCGAAACAGTCGAATCAGCTTATGGTACATATCCCATTGTGTTCGAAATGGGGGTGAAACGCTATGGACGACAGGCGGTGGGCCTCGTTTAGGGGTCGTATGTAAATGTCAACTTTTTTTGAAAAAAAATAATTAAATAAAAAATTAAAACCCTCTTCCCCTTTATCTTCTTCAGATCCCCCCTATGTTCATTTATAAATCGAACAATAAAAAAAAAGAGGAGATCGAGGAGGGCGACGGAGCCTCCATCGCGCCGCCGCGCGAGGCACCCCCCCTATCCTCTGCTGCGCCGCCCTCCTTCTTCCTCCTCCTCCCCTGCTCCTTCCTGACGCGAAGACCCACCCCCAATCCGAGCCTAGACCCCACCGCACCCCCCCCTAAGGCCACCGCACCTCCCTCTGACCCGCCCCCCTCTCTCCTCCCTCCCCCTTCCCTTTCCTCTTCTGCGACAGTCAACCCCCCCCCCTCCGACAGTGAACGCTGATCTTATCCCTTCTATTTCTATGTAAGTTTTTATTTTATTTTTCCATTTTTAGTTATCATTTTATTTGATTTTAAAACTGAAATTATTCGATAGGAAAATTAGAGATAGAATTTCTATTCGATCGGAGAGTTAAAGATATGATTTTTATATGAATGACATAATAAAAATATGATTTTTATTATATAGGAAGGTTAAAAATAGGATTTTTATATTATATAGAAATAAAAATTCGATCTTTATATGGTAGGATATGAAAAGGCGAAATTTTTAAATTTGAAAAGGCGAAATCTTTATATTTGAAAAGGCGAAATCTTTATATTTGAAAAGGCGAAATCTTTAAATTTGAAAAGGCGAGATTTTTATATATTGAATAGAAGAGTAAAAATTCGATTTTTATATATTGAATAGCGAAGTAAAAATTCGATTTATATATATTGAATAGCGAAGTAAAAATTCGATTTTTACATATGTAGAGAATACGGGCAACGAAGGTGACAAAAGGCGAGAACGACGAAGATTTCTATAAAAAGAAGCGTCGTGGAGTTGGAATAGCTTTTGGTGAGAACTTCTCACTCTAAAATTTCTTTTTCTAGTTATATATATATATACATACTAGGATGCAGACGGTGTTTAGTAGCACCCGACACCCGTCATCCACAGACCATGGATGGCTTGTTTGTTTGATTGATGTGTTATGAAAATTGATTGTGTTGTGGAATGATTGAAAAATAAAATATTCTTGTGTTGAAAGGATATAAAATATTTATATAGTTAAAAATATTTTATCGTTAAAATATAATTTTTAACGTGAATGTGAATAAATAAATATTTATAAACAAATCGGCCGATTTGTTTATATACACTGATTTGACTGATATTGATTGGAACGATAAATTTTACACATCGCTCAACTGCACAAATAAAATCTGTGTTTGTTGATTTGAAACCCCACACGGGTATTGGGATAATATACGACATGCACTAATCCCAATAATTAGTTGTATGTCGATCGATTGATCGACAGGCTGTTATAAGCGTTAGATTTCTATATTTGATGCTTATACAGTGTAGTGCACTTTGGATGATGGTTAATTATTTATCGTTGCTATTATATACATGTGTTGTATGGAATCCATATAATTAACTTTATATGGTAATTGATTGGGCCTCATTCCAATCGGGAAAATAAAGAGTATTATAAAATAAAGGTTCATGTGTTGACAGTACACATCCGTTGAGATTAGTCATGCGTTGAACGAAATATTTTAACAATAAAATTTACATCTTTATCAAATAAATAAATTTGATTTGAAATCAAACGATAGATACCATAATTTTTATAAAATATATTAAATAACAAAAAGAGTCACACGTGGACAGTACTCATTCGTTGAGATTAGTCGTGTGTTGACAAAAATATAGATTCACGTATTGAATAGGATAAATATTCATTTGTTGAATAGGATAACGGAATTATTGAAATATATAAAGCCGTATTAATTAGAGATACGCTATTTTGACGCGAACGATATTTATATCGATTATATTCATTTTTATAATTCGAATTGAATATATAACGAATTCGAATTGAAAATAAACCCAATTTGAATTGAATCGAATAGAAAACCAATTTGAATTGAATCGAATAGAAAACCAATTTGAATTGAATCGAATAGAAAACCAATTTGAATTGAATCGAATAGAAAACCAATTTGAATTGAATCGAATAGAAAACCAATTTGAATTGAATCGAATAGAAAATGATTTGAATTGAATAGAATGGAAAATGATTTGAATTGAATAGAATAGAAAATGAATTTGAAATTTGAATTGAATTGAAATGAATTTTAAAACGAATTTATAAGGAAAAATTCAATTTTGATTTGAATTTGAAATAAAGGTTGAAATTGTTTTTGAAACGAATTCAAAACTATTTATAAAATTCATTTTAAATAGAAATCGACGAAATATATATTATATATATAATATAATGGCCTGAATAGAACGCGCCGCGCCGCGGCAGTTCGCGAATTTCGACCATTGACTTCGAACGGACATTACGGGAGATCCGACCGTCGGATTCTCCTAAAACCGGAACCGTTGGGTTCGTATCGAAAAGAGCTTTCTAACGAATATTAGAAATTTGAAATCTAATGGTTGGATTTGGAGATACATCCAAATCAAATTCAGAAAAGGTCGCTGTAAGTGCAGTTCGATGGCCGTTGTTGGAAATCGACTGTACGGGCCTTGATAAAATTATAAAAAATAGTAATAATTTGTGTAAAATCATAAGAAATGATTTGGGAAAAATTGGGATGTAAAACTCCATATTTGAAAGGATAAAATAGACTTTTATCGAAATGAACTAGTTTTGAACTAAAATTAAAACCCATTTATTTTTAAATAAATAAATTGGATTTGAAATGGGTTATAAATAGAATTGATTTGTGGGATTATCGTGAAGGGTGTTTTACATGACACTTTTTCTTTAACCCGATAAATAAATAGAATGTGATTTGGGTTTGTCGTGAACTGTGTTTTAAAGGACATTAGTTCTTTAACCCAGTAAAAGGAGTTTTAATGAATCTGTAATTAGATTGAAATGTGAATTGATAATTTAAATTATCAATTATAGAAGGTGAGCGAGAACGGAGTATCACCAGTTTTGCTCCAAAGCGATAGTTAAATCTTTAATTAGATCTGAACGTGAAATGGTAATTAATTTTACCGATAACACCGTGGTGTTAGATATGGAGTATTACCAGTTTTGCTTCATGGGATGAATAGGTTGGGATTGGGAAATAAAATAAATAATTACTTCGGAGTGGTTCACTAATCTCGACTAGTTTGGAAAACCATAATTTGGTTTGAAATGACATCCAAAGGAAGATTAAAGGATAAATTTTAAAGAATTTATCTGGGATAAAATTAATGGGAACCTTTCCCTAAGAATTGAAATTTAGAAACTAGCTGAAGGTTAGTTAAGAAGAATGGTTTCCTGGGTATTGATCTGATGTTGGTTTCGGCGTTCGGGGTTAATATTTGGGGAATTGCTCTCTTACTGATTTACGGTTAGTGACTAATGAATTGGAATGAGGCGTATGTTGTGTTTGTGTAACATTTGTTTTTAATATACGCGGGTTGTTCGGAAAGGCCGGGTTTATACCCATTCTGAATAACCGATTCGACGATATGTCGAAGATGAAGACGGTGGTCGAAGACCGGAAGTCTTCACATCGTTTGGATAATTACTGACGATCCTGATTGGGCTGTACACCCAAGAGGATGGAAATAGTTTGAGGTCGTCCATACGTACTTGGAGATGGATGGATATGCGAGGAAAGTGCCTCCGGTTTCGTTCAGACCCAGAACGAACTTGTAAATGGATTGTGTGTCTGACATTGGATTTTTTTCTGTGTTGATTGATTTCTGTTAAATATATATCTGTTTGGCGGCGGAGAATTTATTCTCTTGCATAACGCCCTTCTCTGAGACGTACGAGCTTAGAGGTTATATATCGATAGATATCAATCGCATGGCATGAATTGCCTGTGTGGCACGCTGAGTTGCATGGATCAAGGCTTCTGTTGAAAAGCAAAGACTTGTGGTTGATGATCAAAGCACGGCCTACGTGGCAGCTTTGTGTATAGCGTGGATTCGCGAGCCTCACACCTCGGTATGAGTCAAAAACGGGATAAGGACTGCAGGGAGAGCACGACGTTTCTTTCTAGCTTTGGTGGTGTCAGTGACTTACCAGCCCTGACATTTATATACTTTTCACCTATGTGGTTGTTGGATGAGGCGCCTCGATTTTAGGTCTGTAAGGACCGGGAAACGTGTGTTCAGGAATAACTAATCCTTAAATGTAAGAAAGGACCGGCCCTGAAGCATCCAGGGTTACCCAGAGTGTGTAGTCCTGAGGCATTTGCTAGAATGTCTCGAAAGCGGAGAGGAGCTTGCCCCTTGCCTCGACTCATGACGGAAATCCAATTTCCAATACGTGTATTTCGGCTTTATTTGTAGAGCCTAGTATGGCGACATAGTGGTATGGGGCACTTATGCCGTCTATGATTTATATTTATGATTGAAATTGTTTTGATACTATACACTTACAATAGTATCAAATGATTTGTTTTAAACGTACCAAGCATGTTTGGCTGTTATAAGGTAAAACCCTATCCTCCGGCTTGCGTTGCATTGTGTGATGGGACCTGGGTCTTATAATAGCTTCATTTTTCGAAAAAGCATTGCGCTGTTTATTCTATGCACTGGTATTCTTGGGAGGAAACCCGTTCCGTGTTATACGGCGTGGTCCCTTGAATTACTCTCTTTTAAAGTAAAGCTTTAAATAACTGTTTTAGTTCTCACACCAGTCACATGACTGACCTGGAGTTTATTGTTTTAACCTAAACTCTGGGTGCCCTCATTTTCGACACGGGCAGCTAGTAGTTTTGGTTTTGCAGATTTATATTCACAGGATCCTGGTTTACAGCTGGAATGATATCCGGAAAGCTCTGTATCCGTATATCACCTTCAGTTGTGCTTTGTATTATTTTCCACTGCTATGTAATTTATTGTAATCTCTGATATTTATCGAATGTAATTTATTCAATTATACTCTGTATATTCTTGTATCTGATGGGATTGTTGTAATAACAATGAAATGTTCTTCCGTCTGTGTTCTATTTTGTCTTGTACTCAACGCTATCCACGCTTTCCTCCATGGGGAAGTTCGGGTCGTGCCAGTATACAACTTAAACCTTTCTCCAAGCAAATAATGATGCCGTGACTTAAGTGCAAAAACTATGGCTGCCAACTCTAAGTCGTGGGTAGGGTAATTTTTCTCGTGGGCTTTCAACTGTCTTCCACCATAGCATATCACCCTTCCCTCTTGCATTAAAACTGCGCCAAGCCCTGTCCCGCAAGCATCGGTATATACAGTGAATGTCTTACTCCCGTCTAGCAAAACTAAAACTGGAGTTGTCGTCAAAGCCCTCTTCAGACGTTGGAAAGCATCGTCACAGTCAACGTCCCAAGCAAAAGTCAAATTCTTCTTTGTTAATCGAGTGAGAGGGGCTGATATCTTCGCGAAGTCCTTAATGAACTTCCTATAATAACCAGCCAGACCTAAAAAGCTTCTTACTTCTGTTGCGTTCTTAGGAGTTTTCCAATCTTGGATTGCAACTACCTTGGCGGGATCCACAGTTATCCCTCCCTTAGAGACCACGTGTCCCAAGAACCTCACTTCTTTTCTCCAAAAATGGCACTTGGAGAACTTAGCTTTAAGTTGATGAGCTCGTAGGGTCTCTAAGACTTCCCTAAGATGTAGGGCATGCTCTTCTTCATTTTTAGAGAAAACCAGAATATCATACACAAAGACTACCACAACCTTGTTTAGAAACTCCCTAAACACCATACTCATTAAGTCAACAAAGTATGCGGTTGCATTCGTCAAACCAAAAGGCATGACGAGCCACTCAAAGAAACCGTCAGGAGTTCTAAATGCAGTCTTATCGATGCTATCTTTAGCCACCCTTAGCTGATGAAACCCTGTAGCTAAATCCAGTTGCGAGAAAACTGAAGCACCCACCAACTGATCGAATAAATCATCTATCCTTGGCAATGGGTGTCTGTTCTTCTTTGTTAGCTTATTCAGCTCTCTATAGTCCACGCACAATCTAAGTCATCAGCTTTCGTAGCAAAAACGACTGAAGCACCCCACTCCGAAATACTTCTTCTTATGAACCCCTTCTCAAGCAATTCTTTCACTTGCTCACTGAGTTTTCTTCTCTCTCTCTCTGAGCCATGTGGCGCACTGGTAATGCAACTGGCTTTGCATTATCTACTAAGTATATTCGAAAGTCTATCTCATGCCTCGGGGGTAAACCTCGAACCTCATCGAAGACGTCACTATATTCACGGACCACACGAACAGATTTCAAATCATCATTGGATGCATCAAGGGATTCTAGGTAGCTAAGCATTACCGGACCTCTAGGATCACAAGAAATATCAAGGGTCTTTCCACAACGAGTCAACAATCTAACTACCCTTCTTTCACAATTTAGGATGGCCCCATATCTAGTTAGCCAATCCATACCTAGAATCAAGCCGTAGCCCATGAAGCAAGAACGAAGGCGTTGCATTCAAACCCAATGACCAAGATAGACACTCTCAAATCCCGACAAATCATTGAAAGATGAGCCGAACCATTAATAGGATTCCAGACTACTATGGGATCCGTAACTAGACTAGTATTTGGTGCAGTGATTCAACTAACGAAGCAGGTATAAACGAGCGTGAAGTGCCAGAATTCAAACAAGGTTCGAACAGGATGATCAAAAAGAAAAACCAAACTTCCAACCAAGATATATTTCTACCTCTATCAGGTATGCCAGTCGTGAGGGAACACATCTGCCCTCCAGAAGATCCTGTACCTTGTCCTTACCTTTGCCTTTTGCTTTTTTGGACGATCCTAATAAGATGTCCTGCTTCTCCGTAGCGATAACAACTTGTCTTCATCTTCTTTCTAACGTCTTTATTTAAGTAGTCAGGTATTTCACAAGTGTGGCCCTTCCTTTTCTCTTGGCCCCTTGTTATCCTTATCGCCTTTCTTTGGATCTACTTTATCGTGTGTCCTTTCCATGTCTCTCCTGCACATTCTATGTTCGTGGCCTCCTACCAAATGAGGCTTCGTTCTTCATTAACCAAGCAGCTAATTGAACCTTCCTCCCACTGTTTACCTTAAAGGTACCAACAAGTCCTCCACTTCCTTCTAGCTTTGACAGACGTCCCATTCCCATCAAGCGGTTTTCCATCCATTGTACGGAAGTTCTTACACATCTTAGAAAAAGCGTCTATATGTGGAGGAAGAAATTCAAAAATGAAAGAGGAAAAGATTCAAAACGGAGAATCGAAGGAAAGATATATGGCTCTTGGGGGTTATGTTTTTCAAAATAAACTTTTCTCTTGAAAATACTCTCCTTAAAACATACTTTTGAAAGTATTTCTTTATAAAACGCTTTTGAAAAACAGTTTTTCAAAATTCATATCTGTTCTGGTAACCTTCAGCTCTGATACCACGTGTAACACCCCACGTCCATTAATGTCACTCAAATTAATTATATGCCTTTTAAGGCCATTATATGCCAATTCACAATTTATGTATATTCAATATTATCCCATCATCCCCATGCTATTGTACGTTTTCATATGACATATGTTAGACTCGCAAATAGTCTAACTTATAAAAAGAAAAACAACATCACATAACACATAAAATAGATCTAAGGATCATGACATAAGATTACATAGCCAATAACTTGCATATGAATTTCATTCAAACTAGCATATGATACAAAACTAGCATAGGTAATGGGCATAAACTTGCATAACTTATGTACTGCTATAAATCCAAACATAAAGGTGTGAACTTGCATATGGATCTAAACATAAAGGTGTGAACTTACATATGGATCTAAACATAAAGGTGTGAACTTGCATATGGATCTAAACATAAAGATGTGAACTTGCATATGGATCTAAACATAAAGATGTAAACTTGCATATAGATCTAAACATAAAGGTGTAATCTTGCATATAGATCTAAACATGTAGATTAATGTCACATAAACTAGCATATGCATATACATGTTTCACATATATTTTTACAATCCAAACTTGCATAAGATTCATACATGTATATATGATCCAATCATCACAAATTTACATAAGATATATGATTCAACTTGCATAAGATTCGCATATGATCCAATTGCATAAAATTCACATAAGAACTAACATATGATCCAACACCACAAACATACATATAATTTACATCACATGATTCAAAATCATATTCTCATAATCCCAATTATATCTTATCATTATTAAATTAATTAATTATTTTGTGAAAGCTATCATACTCACAATTAAAAAGAATAGTCTTGTCTTTCTGGGATCTGTATTCTGAAACTGAATTGCTCGCCTTTGATGTAGACTTAATTGTTATTTAGATTTGATTTTGATTCAAGCCTCTATCTTGCTTTAGGGTTGAAAGTGTATGGCGGCTACTCTAGGTTCTCCATTGACGGCATGGCGGCTTTTGTTATGAATTTATGTGATTAGGGCTTAGAGTTTAGGGGTGTTTTTATAGAAGATTGATTGATTAAGAGTCGTCAGATTAACCTAGAATCAATCAAGACCATCCAGTCAAGAAAGAATGACACCTGTATAGGGGTTGTCAACACTAGGGTCGACCCCCTGGTCGACCTGGTCCCTGTTTTAAATTCAAATTTTGAATTCCTGAACCTGAGCTGTTTTTAATTTAATTAATTTCTGAAACTTCAGAAGGCCATAACTCCTTCATACGAAGTCCAATTCACACAAACTCGGACTCTATCTCAAGCAAAATTCCGAGACGAACGCAATGGCACAACCCGTTTCCCTTAATTCGCACATTTGAAATTAAGTATTCTTTAATTTGTTAACTTTAATATTTGAAATTATGGGGTGTTACAACTTCGAAGCGGGGGATAGACTTCCACATATACCTTGTTGATAATGCAAAACCCGTAGCTCTACCCGTTAGACACATGGCTCCAAGGGAGAGGAAAGAGCTTAGAAAGCAAGTTAAAGAGCTACTCGAAAAGGGGTTTATAAGGCGGAGTATTTCTGAATGGGGTGCTCCAGTAGTGTTCGCAACCAAAGCAGATGGTTCACTTCGCCTATGCGTTGACTATAGGGAGCTAAACAAGCTGACCAAGAAGAATTGACACCCACTTCCAAGGATATACGACTTGTTTGATCAGCTTGTAGGTGCATCGGTTTTCTCCCAACTAGATCTGGCTACCGGGTTTCATCAGCTAAGAGTGGCTGAAGACGGCATTGATAAGACCGCGTTCAGAACCCCGGATGGTTTCTTCGAGTGGCTTGTCATGCCTTTCGGTTTGACAAATGCACCCGCTTATTTCGTTGACTTGATAAGCAGGATGTTCAGGGAGTTTCTTAATAAGTTTGTGGTGGTATTCGTAGATGACATTTTGATTTTCTCGAAGAATGAAGAAGAGCATGCTTTGCATTTAAGGGAAGTCATGGATACTCTTCGTGCACATCAGCTGAAAGCCAAATTCTCCAAATGCCATTTCTGGAGAGAAGAAGTAAGGTTTCTTGGACATGTGGTGTCCAAAGAAGGAATAGCTGTGGACCCCGCAAAAGTAGTTGCGGTGCAAGATTGGAAGGTTCCACGGAATGCAACTGAAGTCCTAAGCTTTCTCGGGCTAGCGGGCTTTTACCGAAAATTCATTAAAGACTTTACGAAAATCTCAGCCCCACTCACAAGATTGACAAAGAAGAACCTAACTTTCGTTTGGGATTTGGGTTGCAATGTTGCTTTCCAACGTTTGAAAAGGGCTCTAACAACAGCCACAGTTCTGACATTGCCTAATGGGAGCAAAATGTTTACCATATATACAGACGCATGCGGTATAGGATTAGGCGATATTTTGATGCAAGAAGGCAAGGTAGTTTGTTATGGGGGAAGGCAGTTGAAGGTACATAAGAAGAACTACCCAACTCATGATTTGGAGCTAGCTTCCATTGTTTTCACTCTTAAGTCATGGCGTCATTATCTACTAGGAGAAAGGTTTGAATTGTTTACTGATCATAAACCATTAAAGTACCTTTTCTCACAGAAAGATCTTAACTTAAGACAACAAAGGTGGATGGAATTTCTTGCCTCATATGATTTTGAGATTTCATATACTCCTGGAAAGGGCAATGTGGTAGCAGACACCTTGAGTAGAAAGAAGCTGACCTTAAGTCCTCTCTTTGTAGAAAGGCAAAGCTTGGAGTACATAGCAAACTTTGACTTTGGACCCTCCTCTGAACTTGTACCTGGTTTGTTAGCATCGCTAGAGGTGCGGCCTACTCTTTTGGACTCAATAGGAACTGCGCAACGAGAAGACCCTCAGCTAGTTGATATAATGGATAAGCTAATTAAGGGTGAGACTTCTAGTCACCTCAATAGATACTCCATCGATGATAAGGGTTGGTTGAGATGGGATGGAAGGCTATGCATCCCACAAATAAGGGATTTGGTGAAGACGGTTCTCGAAGAAGCACACCATTCTAAGCTGACCATACACCCATCTGGAGACAAGATGTATAAAGACATAAAAAGGGTTTTCTTTTGGAATGTCATGAAGAGGGATGTAGCTGAGTTCGTCGCTAAGTGCTTGATATGCCAGCAAGTCAAAGCGGAGCAGAAGAAGCCTGATGGTCTGCTTCATCCTCTAGAGGTCCCACAATGGAAATGGTATAACATTTCGATGGACTTTGTTGATGGGTTGCCTAGGTCAAGAAGGGGCAATACCAATATTTGGGTAATAGTGGACATGCTCACTAAAAGCGCTCACTTTATACCTGTTAAGAGTAAAGGACTGCCTTGTCCTTGGCATCCATTTATTTTATGGAGATAGTTCGACTCCATGGGATAACCTCCAGCATAGTGAGTGATCAAGATCCTATCTTTACGAGCTTGAGTTTGAGTTTGGAGATAGGGTGTTCCTTAAAGTATCTCCTTTGAGGAATGTCATTCGCTTTGGGTCCGTAGGAAAGTTGGCACCAAGATTTATAGGGCTATTTCCTATCATTGAAAGGGTTGGGACGATAGCTTACAAAGTAGAGCTACCCGAAAGATTGGCTGGAGTTCATAACGTTTTTCATGTTTCTCAACTTTGAAAGTGCTTACATGAGTCTGCCGAAGTTGTGGAGCCAAGTATACTAGAGGAAGTAGAAGTGGAACGAGAAGCAACTGTAAGAAGAGTTCTAACTCTAATCTTGGGTACGGAAGTCAAAAAGCTACGCAACCGTGAAGTCAAGCTGGTTAAAGTTCAATGGAGTGACGCTGAGGAAGAGGCGACTTGGGAGACTGAGGACAAGATACGCGCAGCCTACCCTTTTCTTTTTGAGGGTACATCCTTGATCTCTTTTTCCATAAGTTTATACATGCCTGTATCTATCTTTTAAGTATATCTCCTCGGTCTTATTCTTGATCCTTAGGTAGAAACATGTATTTCAAACATGTTATGGTTGATGGTTACAAGTGGTTGCTAGTGGTTGCTCATGGATGCATATACATACACACATTAGGTACTAGATCGGCTCAATAACTTTCATATTGCATATGCATATATGTATTTGAATATGGATTGAAACCTGGTGTGTTATCATATGGACGTTGCATTTGTATGAATGATTGTGCACTCAAGAAGAAAGTATGATTAGGAATAATTGCATGCATAATGGACTCATGGCACTGACATAATTTGCATTAAGGAGGTCAACTGAATCAGTAGACCGCCTGATTTTGCATTAGATAAGGACATATATACACACACTATGCATACAATCATGAAAGCATTAGAAATATTTTAAGGAAAATGGATGCTGGTGTTTGATGGTTGAGTAGATGGATGATTGGATGGCAGGATATACATTCTTCGTGACTTGAAGATTTCGGAGACGAAATCCTTTAAGGAGGGGAAAATGTAACACCATATATTTACTATGTTTATTAAAGTAAAGAATTAAAGAATACTTAATTTTAAAAGCAATAATTAAGGGAAACAGGTTAAGCCATTGCGTTCGTCTTGGAATTCTGCTTGAGACAGAGTCCGAGTTTGCGTGAATCGGACTCCGTATGAAGAAGTTATAGAGTTTAGAAGATTTCATGTTTAAACAGAAAATTTTATAATTAAATAATTATATCAAAAATAGTTTGAATTTTGAAAATCACGTGAATCAGCTGGGCGGGAAAATTCCCGCCCATAGGGGTCGACTCCCCCCGGGAAGGGGGGTGGACATAGGTGTCGACCCCCCAAGAGGGGTGTCGACTGGGGTGTTGACCCCCCTATAGGGGTCAACCCCCTCGCCCAGATCTAAACAGTGACGATTTTCTGATTTATTGCTGAGTCATTAGGGCATAGGTGGCAATTTCTGGATAGCTCTATTTAGTCTGGACGGTTCTGATTGCTCATAGGTTGATCTAACGGCTCACATAAGTCTAAACCTCTATAGAAGCAACCACAATCCTTAACCCTAAACCACACAATTTCATTCCAAGGAGCCACGATGTTGTCCATGGTCAACCTAGCATAGCCACCTTTCTTCTCCAACTAGGAAGCAAACTAGAAAGCAAGTTAGAAGCTACGAATCAAATCTAATTTAGAGAATCGATAGTCTACGTCAAGGGATTGCTTTTTAGTTTCAGAAAACAGATCCTAGAAAACAAGATTTTTCTTTGTTTTAAGTCCTGTTATTATTTAGATGTGAACAATTAAAAGTTATGATTTGTAATAAATTGAAAACTAGAGTTGTGCCTAAGTTGTAAGACAATGGAGATGCTGATTCATGTCTATTCTTGTAACGATACTATCATATATGCCTATGAGACTATTGTGGTTTATTGGACTTATTATGTTGTATGCCAAACCAATCGTGTATTATATAAATTTGGTGACTCTTTCATGTTAGGTTACACGCAAGTTTTTAGGCTAAGTCATATATGCGTTTTATGTTTAGATCTACATTCTCATACGTTTAGATCTATGTTTGATCCAACTCAAATAAAAGTTTACATTTACATGTCTAATTGGACTTTATGTAATTCTATATAAGTCCCGTTTATATGCTTAAGATTCATGTAAATTGTATCCAAAATGCACCCTAGTTGGATTTGTGTAATTCTGTGTAAGTCCCCGTTCATATGCTTGAGACTCATGTTAATTGGATCCAAAAATGCAAGTTCATTGTTTTATGCCAAATCTATATGACACATGTTTAGTTAGATCCTTATTATTTTATGTTGTAGGAATGGTACATGCTCCTTTCTTTCCCCTTTTGTATATAAGTTAGGCTAAGTTTCGAGCTTAACATTCTATGTGAATTTTGCGAACGTATAACGGGGGTAACGTTGGGAAAAATCTTAAATTTCAAATTATTGGCATAGTTTGGCTCGTAATCACTTAAATGATTAGTGGCATAAATTGGTATAATTTATATACCTAAAAATTATGAACAAGATTTAGTAGGTAAATGGGGCATGACTGGAATGGCAATAATTATGGATAATTTACATATAAATATGAAGGGTAAATATGTAAATTAAGTAAAAGACGAATATGCCTAACCCGAGGTTGGATTGAGTTATGGTGTAACACTTCCCGGAACCGCCCGACACATCCAACAACTGTAACAATATAGATCTAATGTGAGAGGTTACCGCATCAAGCCGAAAAGAACCCGAGGTTAGATTGAGTTGCGGTGTAAGACTGCCCGGAACCGACCGGCACATCCAGCGACTGCAATAATACATATCTAATGTGAGTGGTTGGTGCTTTAATGAATGAATTAAAGCTAAGACAGGAATGGTAGGGTTAAGTTAATTAAGGCAACACTTAACCAATACAACATGTTAACTAAACTGATGGGTGGGGTTAGATTAATTTGAGAACACTTAACCATTTTAACATGTTGATTAGGAAACCCTAGTAACGGGGACCCATTTCACCAGTAACCCACATAGATGTATCATGGTACCCTGAACTAGGCAGGGTGGAGTACGATTACTGGGCTGATTATAAGCGGTCAAAACAAGGCGGGTAGTGCGTCAGTGTAGGTTCCGACGGAGTGTGGGCGTGCACGTACTCCGGAGTGGGAAAAAACAGGCACTGGGCATCAGCAGTTATACACTGTGCATCTTGAATTGTGTCGGGTTGCCACCATAAGATTTGATACACCCCATGGTGGGACTAGCACAGGTATCTACAATCAAGCGGGGCCGAATGACACAAGTGGTAAACGTGTATGAGTAGGAGGCGATCGATAAAGGGGATCATTTATCTTGAACACATGGTGCTAGTTGAAACACTTGTAAGTGGGTGCAGAGAAATAGTAATGAGTGCGATAGCATATTCAGTCTTATTATCTTATTTCTAGGGTGCTGTCCTAGGATTAGTTTATTCACGTCATGATCCTTTTTCCTGTTTACATGCTAAATAATCACTGGACTTACCAGACTCATGTCTGACCCATTTTCTTTCGTCTTCTTTTCTTCTGTCCCCTCCCAGGTCCGTAGGGAGGGAATACTTCAGCTTAGTCTGGACCATTTCCAGCTTGAAGAGCGTAGATGTATTGCTTGGATTCTCTTTCCTTGGGCTATGGCTTTGGATACACTCCTATTGGGGATTTATGCTACCTTACTGTTATTTCATGCTTCTTTATGTTTTAATCAAGACAGAGATTTTGTTGTAATAATTTGGAAGTTGGTTTGAGACAGTTGTTGTAATGTTTTAACTGAACCACGTACTTATGAAATAAATTTAGTTTTTCCGTTGTTCATATATCTGTCTTGTAAATTATCTGTATCTTTTACCTATAATGCTCCACTGAAGTTAAGGCATTCCCTTTGTGAGTGACCTTAATGAAGGTGGGGTGTTTCAAGATCCACAATTTTAGTTCATACATTCATTAATCATGATTTTGGTGAATTTTACATAATTATTGATGATAATTGTCATTTTCAAGTCGTTAGTGATTTCATAACATGTTTGTGGTTGAATTGGATGTATTGAATGAGTTAATTTCATCAATATAGTCGATTGGCGATGTTTTGGTCTAGTTTGGAGATGGATTAGATTTGTTTGGGTTCTGGATCGGTCAGACTGGACGGATCGGTCGGACTGGATGGGTCGGTCGGACTGGAGGGGCTGGTCGTATTTGATGGCTCGGTCAGATTGGATGGACTAGTCAAATTGGATGGATCAGTCGGATTGGAGTATGATGGGTCGGTCTGCTTTTCTTCATGATGGTTCGACATGTCCGATCCATAGTGGATCGGCATGTACTCAAGGTTATGGAAGCACTTAGAAACGTTATGGTTAATGGCATAAATGCTATGGTTCGTTTCCGTAGTGAATGGATGAAACGATATGGATTGTATTGGACCTATTGATGTTGTTTGGTTCAGTGATGTTGTGACTTCGATATATATCCAGGTGGGAATGTTCGAAGTGATGTGATGTGTTCGTTGACCGTCGTAATGCAGTGAATGTGAAGAAAACTCAAAGGTTGTGAGTTAGTGGATGAGAAGGTTGCTTGAGCTATGGTAAATCATCGGGATAGATGATTAGGGATATCGAAGGCCAAGAAATTATCATTGTCGTAGGTTCTAGCAAACTCGAAGCAGGTGTACAATGGGAGCACCCAAAAGATTGGAAGGTTGTTGGCCGAGTACCTTGGGAGGTTGTGAAGGGCCTAATTGTCAAGGTTGGAAAAAACATGCGTTTTGTTGTATGGCGTATGGAGTTTTTGCTAGAATCAGGGTTACCATTAGCCCTTGACATATGGCAAGGTTGGTTGTCCTAAGACTAATGATAGTTTCAAAGCAACGAAGGGCAGTGATAGCCAGGTCTTGGATGTTTGATTGTTTGTTTGTACCATCTCACGTGGATTGTCTGAAGTCGAAGGAGGTGTTTCTCAGTTACTTGTCTGATATTGGTTTAGGCCTCTAGGTCTTGTGCTTGACAGATATTGAGCTCGATCAGGATGGTTTACATGAGATATAACTAGTTACTATGTTTCTATTGAGTGATAATTATTTGACATTATTTGGTTACTTCTGTAACACCCCACATCCATTAAGGTCACTCACAAAGGGAATGCCTTAACTTCAATGGAGCATTATGGGTACTGGAACAGAAATATTACAAGACAGACATATATAAAACAGCGGAAAGTAAAGTGGAAGTACTTAAAATCATTTATTGAATATGATTGTTTACAATAAAAGCCCATCAACTTCCAATACCCAATTACATAGTTAAAATATCTGTCTTGCTCAAAAACAAAGAAGCATAAAAACAAATTGTAGTATTTCCCAATAAAGCAAAGCAAGCCATAGCCAAGAGAAATCCAAGCCATACATGAAAGAGCCTTGGAGCTTGGTAAGATCCGAACTAAGCTGTATACCCACCCTGCGAACCTGGAGGGGGGGGGGAACGGAAGAAAAAGAGGCGTAACAAAACGGGTCAGTCATAAAGACTGAGTAAGTCCTAGTGACTTTCAGCACAAAAATAGTTAAGGATAATATGGCATGAGTAAACTGAAAGTAAACATAAGCATGATGAAAAGATAAGCAACAGGCAAGATAACTAAGATGTGATTTTTGTCAAGAAACATCGCAAGGTTCGCATTCAAGATAAACTAAGTATAATTTCGTAAGATTCCTATCAAACATATCACGATTCCTCTGCTTTGCCATTAAAAGATTTCTGTGATATCTATTTGCTCTGCACCACCTAACTAGCATCCTCACAAGTGTCTTACAAGGAATGATCTGTATTCTTACTAGTACTCCAACTAGTGTCCTATGTAACAAGGATCCTTACCCCTACTAGTGTCCCAACTAGTAGCCCGTGTTATATAATAAGGTGATCCTGCCTACTGAACATAAGTGATAATAATAATGGTAGTTTCGTGTACCCCTAGCTGCTGTCATAGGTGTCGCCTGCTCCTATCTCCACTAGTGGTACCCCCTACCCTCCCCATTCTAATTACAATATTCATAATATGGTAGTTGTACTCCTAGATGCTGTCATAGTTGCCGCCTGCTCCTATCTCCACTAGTCGTACCCACTACCATCCCCATTCGATCGGCTCCCTAACTCGTAGATACCTGTGCTGGCCCCATAGTGGGGTATATCACTCCCCAAAGTGGCAACCCGATACAACAGAGATGCACGGCTTATACCTACACGATGCAACAACGTCTTACCTACCAGCCCGGGTCCACACACGCATATGAAACCCGTTGGACTTGCGTTGCCACCGCTAACCCGTTTTGACCTCTAACAATCAAACCCAGTATGCGTGTCCCGTCCTCGACATGGGTCGAGCTCACAAAGATACGTAATGGGCTACTGGTCTGAAAAGGGTCCCCTTTTCTCGACGCAAGCTTCCCACCTACGCTTGGTCCCCTCTAGTAGTTCTTACTTAACCCCTTCTTATTCATGTCCACTTACATGCTCAAATTTTGGTTAAGTATTCACCAGTTATGTCTTACATGTTACCCATATCCCCCACTTAACCCTACATCATCCTCATGTCTTAATACATGCTTTATCTTGGTTAAGTGCTTATAGGTTATATTTTGCATGTCATTCATATTATCCCCAATGTCTGGGTTTAACCAAGCGCCTTGGCTTTATCTGCCATTAGACCCTATGTCTATCCATTAATTATGCGCTTGTGCTACCTCATCAGTCTTATCATTTAACTTGGTTATTTCCATTCATACCAACCTTCAACTTTGCTTATTAATTTAATTCTTAACTTGCACTATATTAAGTCCATTAATAAGCCCACAACATGTTATTCCTATGATTCATACATTAACCCCCGTTATGGTACAATAACATGTTCTTGTTCAGTCTTTACAACCAAGTACCCCTTAACTTACAAACTCACTGAAGAGAGAGAATAATTCCCTAAATACCAACCCCGAAGACCGGAATCAACATCAGATTGATACTCAGAGGATTATCCAACCTAACCAATGTTTTGTTCCTTTTTATAATATAACTTATGTCGCCTTCAATTGTAAATTCATTCTTGTCTTTACATATTGCTTTATCTACAATGAAGTACATCTTTCCTTATTACATAAGTTATCTCATCTTATCTATTGTTCCGCCTAACTTACTTTATTCCATAAGTTATCATTCCCACTTAGGCATTAATTATGATTTACTTAACTCAACCATTCATGTCATAACAGTTAAGTGTCATTAGCCTGGTCATATGACTTAACCCACCCATTCATACCATATTGGTTAAGTGTTCTTAGTTTACTTAACCCTACCCACTGGTCTAATTACCATGTTATGTTGGTTAAGTATTACTATTCGTATTTCCACATGTCACCCACTTTACCCCCATGTCCCACCACATGTTTATCTGGTTAAGTATTTCTTAATTCATTAAGGCCGTAACCCTATAAAGACCTCTCACATTAGACTGACATTTATGGCAGCTGGATTTGTCGGGTGGGTCCGGGCAGTCTTACACCATAAAAGAATCTAACCTCGTGTCATTACAACTGTTACGCTTTTAATTTGGGCCTAAGACCTCTCACATTGGGCTACCATTTGTGACTACTGGATTTGCCGGGCGGGTCCGGGCAGTTTTACATCACAAATGAGTCCAACCTCGTGTCCTAAGCATTGATTATCACTTATAATCATTTACCCCAGTCTTAATAATTTCCCTATTCAAATTATTAATTAATTCCTAATTTAACGATGTCCATAATTGACTCAATTATGTTCGTCAATTAATGGTATGCAAAAATCATACCAATTTTACCACAATTTATCTTATGCCATTAAAGGCAACTTACCCCCAATTTATTTTTATCCCTCCTTTAAGGCTATTACATTCCAACTACCCAAAACCCACTTAGGCGTGTTCATATTAGCCCCTTTTCAAGACATAAATTATCATATGTGTTTCAACTACAAATCTCACCTAATCAACATATGCCCAAGTTCTAGATTACATGTCCGTTTTACATATGCCTAATTCATACCAAATTTACACATGTTCAGTTCATGCCATTTTATATGTATGCCCAATTTATGCCAATTTACACCTATCAAGTTCTAGCCAAATTACATATGCCAATCCCAATTCTTGCAATTACCATTTTAATGGCGATACCCCAATTATCAAATTTCATATTAATGGCAATAATACCCATATATCCAATTTTCATGTTATGCCATCAATTCCACCAATCGCATATATTCAAATAGGTAATATTCCCATACTTTTCCCCGTATTCAATCGTACGCAAAATCGCGTTTTAGGCCTAGATCCGAAATTGATCTAGGTTCATCAAAATAAAATAAATAGGGGAAAGGTACAATTTTGCAATAAAACAAGATCAGAGAGAAAACAACATAAATCATCATGATAGGCATAAAGATTAGATCTTGATAATAATATCAACATGAATCCAAGAAAATGATTTACAACGACTGAATAGAGCATGAACTAGACATAAGAATGGAGGTGAACAAGTCTCAAAACTCAAGGTTCAAAGATAAACAGGAATAGATCTGAATTGATAAACATGCTTATATCCAATTACACTTTATTCCATAGCCATATTAAAATTAAGTATTTTAATCTAAAAAGTAACTAGAACTTACTTAGCATGGCTAGCGAATTTAAGAACTGAAATCAATGTTGAAACGTTGTAGAGTTGTTAATTCATCTCCTTGAATTGTTGTAGAAGTCTTCATCTTTGCATTGGATTGCGTATGAAAGCTTAAGA
Organism: Allium sativum; assembly: GCA_030737875.1. Lineage (NCBI taxonomy): Eukaryota > Viridiplantae > Streptophyta > Magnoliopsida > Asparagales > Amaryllidaceae > Allium > Allium sativum. The sequence goes on from CM060909.1 coordinate 294,942,492, forward strand.
AGAAGATTAGAGACGGCGGCCATGACCAAGAGGGATTTTAGTAGTATAATGGTGGCTAGACATGTTGTAGTGAATTAGGGTTAGGCCTTAGGTTGTATTTATAGATGTAGGAACTCATTTAGGCCCTTAGATCATCCCTAGAGTCAATCCGGACCATCAAAACTCATCCCGGACCTCAAAAATGGGTTCTGGGCCACACCAGGCCGACCAGGTCGACCTGTACAGGGGGGAGGTCGACACTACAGTCGACCTGGGGGGGGAAGTCGACTGTGCAGTCGACACTACAGTCGACCTGGAGTCAGTCTGCCTGAAAGTCTGCTGAAACTTGTACAGGCCATAACTTGGTCATACAGACTCCGATATTTGAAAACTCGGACTCTATTTCATGTAAAATTTCGAGACGAACGCAATGGAGCAACCCATTTCCCTTGATTCTTATTTTAAAATTTAATTCTGTCTTGATTTATGATTTTAATATGTTATTAAAATTCGGGTTGTTACATTCTCCCCTCCTTAAAGGATTTCGTCCCCGAAATCTTCAAGTTAAGAAGAATGTGCCCTACATCCATCATTCATCTACTCAAAACATCACCCACTAGCAATCATTGTCCTTAAAAGATTTCTAATGTTGTATGAACATATGCAAGAAGTGTGTGTATATGTTCCTTGTCTAATGCAAATGATCAGGCCTGATTGATCTTCTAGATGCAAAATATGTTTAGTGCCATGAGTCCAACATGTATGCAAATAGTCCTAGTCACATAAACACTATATGTGTGCACAAACATCCATCCATCCATATGCAACATCCGTATGATAACACATTCAATTTCATCCACAAACAAGTGTAAACACTCATGCATATGCAATATGAAAGGTGACTGAGCCGATCTAGTGCCTAATGTGCGTGTATATGCATCCACGAGCAACCACTAGCAACCACTTGCAACCATCAATCATAACATGTCTCAAACACATGTTTACACCCAACTGTTCCTACCTAAAGATATAGTTGAATGATAGAAGCAAGTAAAAACTCTGCGCCCATCAAAGCTAGAAATCTACGTCACATATATACTGATTAGGAGAAGAATTCCCTAAGCACCAGCCCCGAAGACTGAAATCAACATCAGACTGACACCCAAAGAAATTCTCAACCCAACTAATATATATGTGATTCTAGGAAACTAAGCATGATGGACTCCTTTTAGGTCACAAGAAATCCCTTCCTAAAACCAACCCATATCCTATAAAACCCAAAAGGTTTAATCAACCCAGCGGACACCCTCAAGCCCCAACATGTAAAACTAACAGATGAGTCATACTCCCTATGGGGTTTGCAACAGAAATTGGATTGAGAATAGGACCGAGAGGATATACACAAAAGATAGCATGCAAGTAAGCTCTACAGGAAAAAGGAATCAAGAATATATTCTTAAAAAGAGATGTGATGCTTGAATCTAGTCTTCAATCTTCTAAGTCGCATTTCCTTGAGCTTAACTCTATTGTGTTTTGACCATCTTTAACTTCACAATTTCATAGCTCCTTTATTCTTATTTCCAAAATACGAGTTGGAACTCATTTCACTATTGCCTCTCGTTCCACTTTCACTTATTCTCCCTCTAGTATACTCGGTCTCAAACATAACTGTGTACTGAGGGTTCCATGTAAGCTCTCCAAAATTCACTAGTGAATCTTGGATCTCGTTCACTTACTAGAAGGTATTCCACATAGATGAATTATCTCTTGAAAATAAACAAATGTCAACCATGTTGCTAAATGTTCTTACTAAGGCGATTTTCTACATCACATGCATAAGTGAAATGAACCATCCGCCTTAGTGGCGAACACTACTCGAGCGGATCAATAAATGTATCTAGAGATTCTAGGTAACTAAGCATGGCAAAAACCCTAAGGGTTACACTAGACTTCGAGGGCATTACCGAGGCAAGTCAAGAGTCTAACTACCCTCCTTTCAAAACCGAGAATGGCACCCTTATTGGATAACCACTCCATCCCTAGAATCCACTTCTAGCCAAAAAATCATAAGTATTCCTTCTAAGCTCAATACCTAGTATAGAGATTCTCAAATCCAAACAAATCATGAATAAATGAGCCAATTCCCCAACAGGATTTGAGACAAAAATTGGGATCCTCCAATACGCTAGTACTAAGGTGCAGAGACTCAATTATTGAAGCAGAATTAAAAGGATGCGATGTACAAAAACAAAGTTCTAGCAGGATGATAGAAAAGAAAAGCTAAACCTTTAACAGAAACGTTACCACCTCCCTTGGGTACGCTAGTAGTGAGAGCATACAATTTCCCTCTCGACGATCTTGTCATTTGCCCTTGTCCTTGTCGTACAATACTTAACTACACTCCCTCCTTACCATACTAAAGATACTCTCTCTTGTCATGGATTTCACTATTCTTTCACTTTGGCCTCTTTCCTTTCACCTTTTTCCTCCTTCGTGGATTAAGCTATAACAACTAGTCTCTTGTTCTTACTGTACTTGTATAGTTTGTTGACAAGTCCTTCGAAGCTACCTCCAACGCACGGCAACTCTACACAACTTGAAATAAGATTAGACGCATATGCGGCTACAGATGGAGGTTGGGCACTTCTTTTCCCTCCGACATATATCGGATGCCTACGAAATTATGGTGAAAAGAGAGAGAGGAGAGATTTCAAGAGGGAATCAAAAGATAGTGCATATGGCTTTGGGGAATATGCCTTTTAATCAAAACAAAATTTTCTTGAAAATTTGCTTCTTTGTAAATGTTTTGAAAACTAGTTCAGAAGGTTTTTGAAAACTTTTGCCCAGTCTGGTTACCTCGCTCTGATACCAAATGTAACACCCCACATCCATTAAGGTCACTCACAAAGGGAATGCCTTAACATCAATGGAGCATTATGGGTACTGGAACAGAAATATTACAAGACAGACATATATAAAACAGCGGAAAGTAAAGTGGAAGTACTTAAAATCATTTATTGAATATGATTGTTTACAATAAAAGCCCATCAACTTCCAATACCCAATTACATAGTTAAAATATCTGTCTTGCTCAAAAACAAAGAAGCATAAAAACAAATTGTAGTATTCCCCAATAAAGCAAAGCAAGCCATATCCAAGAGAAATCCAAGCCATACATGAAAGAGCCTTGGAGCTTGGTAAGATCCGAACTAAGCTGTATTCCCAACCTGCGAACCTGGGGGGGGGGGGGGGGGCGGAAGAAAAATAGGCGAAACAAAACGGGTCAGTCATAAAGACTGAGTAAGTCCTAGTGACTTTCAGCACAAAAATAGTTAAGGATAATATGGCATGAGTAAACTGAAAGTAAACATAAGCATGATGACAAGATAAGTAATAGGCAAGATAACTAAGATGTGATTTTTGTCAAGTAACATCGCAAGGTTCGCATTCAAGATAAATTAAGTATAATTTCGTAAGATTCCTATCAAACATATCACGATTCCTCTGCTTCGCCATTAAAAGATTTCTGTGATATCTATTTGCTCTGCACCACCTAACTAGCATCCTTACAAGTGGCTTACAAGGAATGATCCGTATTCTTACTAGTACTCCAACTAGTGTCCTATGTAACAAGGATCCTTACCCCCTACTAGTGTCCCAACTAGTAGCCCGTGTTATATAATAAGGTGATCCTGCCTACCGAACATAAGTGATAATAATAATGGTAGTTTCATATACCCCTAGCTGTTGTCATAGGTGCCGCCTGCTCCTATCTCCACTAGTGGTACCCCCTACCCTCCCCATTCTAATTACAATATTCATAATATGGTAGTTGTACTCCCAGCTGCTGTCATAGGTGCCGCCTGCTCCTATCTCCACTAGTCGTACCCACTACCCTCCCCATTTGATCGGCTCCCTAACTCGTTGATACTCGTGCTGGCCCCACAGTGGGGTGTATCACTCCCCAAAGTGGCAACCCAATACAACAGAGATGCACGTCTTATACCTACACGATGCAACAACGTCTTACCTACCAGCCCAGGTCCACACACGCATATGAAACCCGTTGGACTTGCGTTGCCACCGCTAACCCGTTTTGACCTCTTACAATCAAACCCAGTATGCGTGTCCCGTCCTCAACATGGGTCGAGCTCACAAAGATACGTAATGGGCTACTGGTCTGAAAAGGGTCCCCTTTTCTCGACGCAAGCTTCCCACCTATGCTTGGTCCCCTCTAGTAATTCTTACTTAACCCCTTCTTATTCATGTCCACTTACATGCTCAAATTTTGATTAAGTATTCACCAGTTATGTCTTACATGTTACCCATATCCCCCACTTAACCCCTACATCATCCTCATGTCTTAATACATGCTTTATCTTGGTTAAGTGCTTATAGGTTATATTTTACATGTCATTCATATTATCCCCAACGTCTGGGTTTAACCAAGCGCCTTGGCTTTATCTGCCATTAGACCCTATGTCTATCCATTAATTATGCGCTTATGCTACCTCATCAGTCTTATCATTTAACTTGGTTATTTCCATTCATACCAACCTTCAACTTTGCTTATTAATTCAATTCTTAACTTACACTATATTAAGTCCATTAATAAGCCCACAACATGTTATTCCTATGATTCATACATTAACCCCCGTTATGGTACAATAACATGTTCTTGTTCAATCTTTACTACCAAGTACCCCTTAACTTACAAACTCACTGGAGAGAGAGAATAATTCCCTAAATACCAACCCCGAAGACCGGAATCAACATCAGATTGATACTCAGAGGATTATCCAACCTAACCAATGTTTTATTCCTTTTTATAATATAACTTATGACGCCTTCAATTGTAAATTCATTCTTGTCTTTACATATTGCTTTATCTAAAATGAAGCACATCTTTCCTTATTACATAAGTTATCTCATCTTATCTATTGTTTCGCCTAACTTACTTTATTCCGTAAGTTATCATTCCCACTTAGGCATTAATTAAGATATACTTAACTCAACCATTCATGTCATAACAGTTAAGTGTCATTAGCCTGGTCATAATACTTAACCCACCCATTCATACCATATTGGTTAAGTGTTCTTAGTTTACTTAACCCTACCCACTGGTCTAATTACCATGTTATGTTGGTTAAGTATTACTATTTGTATTTCCACATGTCACCCACATGTCACCCACTTAACCCCCATGTCCCACCATATGTTTATCTGGTTAAGTATTTCTTAATTCATTAAGGCCATAACCCTATAAAGACCTCTCACTTTAGACTGACATTTGTGGCAGCTGGATTTGCCGGGCGGGTCCGGGCAGTCTTACACCATAAAAGATTCAAACCTTGTGTCTTTACAACTGTTATGCTTTTAATTTGGGCCTAGGACCTCTCACATTGGGCTACCATTTGTGACTACTGGATTTGCCAGGTGGATCCGGGCAGTTTTACGTCACAAATGAGTCCAACCTCGTGTCCTAAGCATTGATTATCACTTATAATCATTTACCCCAGTCTTAATAATTTCCCTATTCAAATTAATAATTAATTCCTAATTTAACGATGTCCATAATTGACTCAATTATGTTCATCCATTAATGGTATGCAAAAATCATACCAATTTACCACAATTTATCTTATGCCATTAAAGGCAACTTACCCCAATTTATATTTATCCCTCCTTTAAGGCTATTACATTCCAAGTACCCAAAACCCACTTAGACGTGTTCATATTAGCCCCTTTTCAAGACATAAATTATCATATGTGTTTCAACTACAAATCTTACCTAATCAACATATGCCCAAGTTCTAGATTACATGTCCGTTTTACATATGCCTAATTCATACCAAATTTACACATGTTCAGTTCATGCCATTTTATATGTATGCCCAATTTATGCCAATTTACACCTATCAACTTCTAGCCAAATTACATATGCCAATCCCAATTCTTGCAATTACCATTTTAATGGCGATACCCCAATTATCAAATTTCATATTAATGGCAATAATACCCATATATCCAATTTTCATGTTATGCCATCAATTCCACCAATTGCATATATCCAAATAGGTAATATTCCCATACTTTTCCCCGTATTCAATCGTACGCAAAATCGTGTTTTAGGCCTAGATCCGAAATTGATCTAGGTTCATCAAAAGAAAATAAATAGGGGAAAGGTACAATTTTGCAATAAAACAAGATCAGAGAGAAAACAACATAAATCATCATGATAGGCATAAAGATTAGATCTTGATAATAATATCAACATGAATCCAAGAAACTGATTTACAACGACTGAATAGAGCATGAACTAGACATAAGAATGGAGGTGAACAAGTCTCAAAACTCAAGGTTCAAAGATAAATAGGAATAGATCTGAATTGATAAACATGCTTATATCCAATTACACTTTATTCCATAGCCATATTAAAATTAAGTATTTTAATCTAAAAAGTAACTAGAACTTACTTAACATGGCTAGCGAATTTAAGAACTGAAATCAATGTTGAAACGTTGTAGAGTTGTTAATTCATCTCCTTGAATTGTTGTAGAAGTCTTCATCTTTGCATTGGATTGCGTATGAAAGCTTAAGAAGAAGAATAGAGACGGCGGCCATGACCAAGAGGGATTTTAGTAGTATAATGGTGGCTAGACATGTTGTAGTGAATTAGGGTTAGGCCTTAGGTTGTATTTATAGATGTAGGAACTCATTTAGGCCCTTAGATCATCCCTAGAGTCAATCCGGACCATCAAAACTCATCCCGGGCCTCAAAAATGGGTTCTAGGCCACACCAGGCCGACTAGGTCGACCTGTACAGGGGGGAGGTCGACACTACAGTCGACCTGGGGGGAGGGGGAAGTCGACTGTGCAGTCGACACAACAGTCGACCTGGGGTCAGTCTGCCTGAAAGTCTGCTGAAACTTGTACAGGCCATAACTTTGTCATACGGACTCCAATTTTCGAAAACTCGGACTCTATTTCATGTAAAATTTCGAGACGAACGCAATGGCGCAACCCATTTCCCTTGATTCTTATTTGAAAATTTAATTCTGTCTTGATTTATGATTTTAATATGTTATTAAAATTCGGGTTGTTACAACTTCTGGTTGCCATGATTGAATTGTTGTTCCATGATTGATGGATCGTAAAGGCTATCACTATTATGTGTGGGGAAGGGCAGTGACCAAGGTTTTATGTTTTCCTCTTATCACCTTGGGCTGTTTGTAACACCCCATAATTTAAAAAGACATTAAAATGGTAAACTAAAGAATAATTAATTAAATAATGGTGAATTAAGTAGAATGGACTGCGCCATTGCGTCCGTCTTGGAATTTTGGTCAGGATAGACACAAGGTTTGCGTAAAATGGACATCATATGAGAAAGTTATTAAGGTTAGAAGTTTGTATACGTATAAGAGAAATATATGTAAACAAACATTATCCAGAATCCAAAATATTTCAAAAACCAAAGGCAGGAAGGCGCAGGAATTCGGCCCGTTGGGGGTCGACCCTGTGCCCTATGCGTGTCGACCCATGGGCCGACCCCACAACAGGGGTGTCAGCCCCGGGATCTAACCCCCTGGACGAATCTGGACCCGCTGTGTGTCCTAGTTCATTGGCTGATGGCTACATAAAAGACCTTAATCCCATTGTTTTATTCATTTAAATCAATGGCGACAACGAAATGCTGCCCCAACTCAGTTTGATCTAGCCTATTCTTCTTCATCAACAAGTTATATGTATTCAAGGATCTGTGCTACAACATCTACAATCAATCCTCTGTTCTTTAGATCCAGTCACAGTGAGTTTATGCTTCTTTTAGATATATAAACACCTAAAACGTAATCTTGACATGTTTATAAGTTTGGATCTAAGTCTATGCCTGTTAGTCACTTGAATCATAACAGATCTGCCATTACTTGTATACCTAACTTAGCGCTTAGATCTCATATGCCTGTTCATGATATCCCTATTCTGTTAGTTTGACTAATCATGTCATTGTACACCTATTCTATTAGTATGACAAATTTTATCATCTTGTGCCAGTTTTATTTACTATGCCTATTCTTTTTCTCTTCTCTCCCTTTTTCCCTTTTTGTTTTTATAGCCAGGCTACCATTGAGCCTAAGCATATCGCTGAAATACGCGAATGCATGAAATCTGGAATGATTGGGAATGATTAATTTGGGGCATAATTCATATTGTAAAACATGATTGGAAATTTTGGACATAATTTGTAACTTGAGCCAAAACTTGGGGTTTGGGGGCATAGTCTATATCTTGATCTAAACCTTAATCTAGGGCATAACTTGTATCGTAGATCTGATTTAAGGCATAATAAACATGGTAATTGGTTAGTAATGGAAATGCCTAGATCTACAGTAATTAGAATCTGTAACCGCGCATAGACACGAGGGTAGATTACACTTGTGGTAGAAGCCTGCCCGGAACTGCCCGGCATATCCAACGTCCGCAAGTGGTGAATCTAATGTGAGGATCTAAGTGCATAAACATACACGTAACGGTGCTAAGACACGAGGTTACGTCGGACTTGTGGAAGAAGTCTGCCCGGACCCAACCGGCATATCTAGCACCTACAAGTGGTAGACATAATATGGGAGGTCTAGCACATTAATAACCATAAATGAATGAATGGTAATACTTAACTGGTTTGAATCTGTGAGGGTTACATGAACCTATCAACTTAAGTAGGGGTTAAGTGAACTTGCTTGAATCAGTGGGAGGGTTAATTTAATCTTGTTAAATATGTGGGGACGGGTTATATGTATAAACCTGACAAACTTAACCTATTGGGGTTATGCAATCTTGTTAAACTGGTAGGCATAACCTGTTCAAATCCTAGTAGTGGGATGCAAGCCTAGGGTGAAGCTTGTATCATCCGGTGTGTGGGGCCCGTATCTATCAGTAACCTTTACTGGTATCAAACGGAAAACCCCAAACTAGGTCAGGGTCAGGTCACGCTTACTGAGCCGATTGTAAGAGGTCACTTGAGTGAGGGTGTTGACGGCGCGCTCCATCGGAGTCATGTGCATGCATGGGTCTGCTTTCTCAGGAAGACAAGACGTTGTGACATTAGTAGATATAGTTGTGCACATCCTAAAAATATCGGGTTGCCGCTTTAGGAAGTGATACATCCTACTGTGGGGCCAGCACAGGGTATCTACGAGTTAGGGAGCTGATCGATTGGGGGTAGTTATTAGGGTAGATCTAGTCTTGCTTGTTTAGGAGCCCGTTATTATCGTTGGGGGTAACGCCCGTTATTATCATTGGGCTACATGTTATTGTATGGGGTAAAACCTCTCACTAGAAGTACACCTACGTCTACCATCTTGTACTTGTTGGGATAATCTTGTTCGTTTTATACTAGTATTGGTGCAGAGAAAAGTATTAGAGAAGTGCAATGCATGTTCTATTCTGTTTATCATGTTTACCTTATTATACCTGCCTTATGACACTGTTATCTATCTCATCCAGTTATATGCCTGTCATGATGCTTTTACTTATTTATATGCTAAAGGTAACTGGACTCGCCAGACTTTATGTCTGACCCATTTTGTTTCCTCTTCTCTCTCTTCCGCTTCCCCCCAGGTTCTCAGGGTGGGAATACTCAAGCTTGATCAGGATTCTTCTTTCATTCTGTTTGGAACTGCTTAGATGTACTGCTTGATTTCGTGTCTCCTCTACTATGGCTATATTTTGGGGATTATGTCCTTTTTATGTATTATTGTACTCTGATGAGGATTTTTGTATAAGACAGAAATTTTATGTTTTCAGTATTCCAGACTTATTATGTAATTGGGTTGGAACCACGAAGCTTTTCTATTTAATAAAGTTTTAATTCCGCTGTTATTTTATATCTGTCTTGTAATGTTTCTATTTCTATTTACCTATAACGCTTCATGAAACTTAATGCATTCTGATAAAGAGTGACATTAACGGATGCGGGGTGCCCCATTTGGTATCAAAGCTGAAGGTTACTAGATCGGATAAAAGATTTTGAAAATTGTTTTCAAAAGGTTTCAAAACAAAGCGTTTTCAAAAGAAAAGTCTATTTTGAAAAAACGTATTTCCCAAAGCCATATGAAATATCTTTCGACTCCCTATTTGAATCCCTTTTTCCTTTTCTTTTCAGCATGTCTGGGGAACCTAATATTCCTGAGGGCATTTGGATACCAGCTCGGTTTCGTAGGTATCCAGAGGCTACGGCACCTACCAAAGGCCAAGCAGACACCCCACCCCCAGCTGCAGCCGTTGTTCCTCCACCTTCTCCTCCACGTGCTGATAATTTCTATAAGATATGCAAATATTTTTGGGCTATAGGCGGGAAGCCATTCCGAGGAACTGATACTTTCCTAGAGGCAAGGAATTGACTTAAAGAGACGAAGGATTTGTTTGGAATTTTCGAAGTTGATGACCATAGAAAAATTCAGTTGGCTGTTTGACAACTTAAAGACGAGGCCTCATTCTGGCAGGAAGTGACGCAAGCAGGGCGTCCAGTGGAGACTTAGGATAATTTCTGGCAAATATTCGAAATAAAGTTTCTTTCTCAAGCCGAGCAAAGTATGCAAATGGAAAGGTTTTTAGCGCTTAAGCAAGGAAGCATGTCTGTTAGAGAGTATGTTAATAAATTAATCAATTGGTAAGGTTTGGTTTGGAACTAGTAGATATCCCGCACAAGAAAGTTTTGAGGTTTGATAGTCGATTGAATGAACCCCTCCATGGGTTGGCTATGTCTCATATTGCGATGGGAGCAACTTTTGAGAAACTCATTGATATGGCATTAATGCACGAAGAAGATAAAGGTGGAAAGAAAGAGGCTAAGGTTGAGGAGACACAAAGCATGGCCCAATAAAGAACAACAACAGCAACAAAAGAAGGGCGGTAAGAACGGAAAAGCTCGAGATAAGAGGAAATGTCATCATTGCGGACGCGATGGTCATTTGATCAAGGATTGCAAGAAAAGAAAGAACGATTGTTTCCATTATGGAGAGGTCAGACATCTTGTTAAGGATTGCCCGAGAAAGCAAGGGCAGGGCCAAATGGCAGGATCGTCTGGAGGGCAGGTGCATGCTCTCGTCACTTGTGCGTCAGGTAGAGGTAGGAAAGTTTCCGTTGAAGTTTTGATTTCTCTTTCCAATCATCGAGTTATAACTCTTTTGTATTATGGTGCTTCGCATTCTTTTATACCAGATTCTGTGGTTGAGTCTATGCACCTTAGTACTAGTATGGTTTTGGATCCCGTTGTTGTCTCAAACCCCATTGGGGGTACGGCTCATCTATCTATGATTTGTCAGGGTTTGAGCATATCCATGTTAAGTGTCGAGTTCGAGTGCAACGCATATGTGCATGGTTCCTTGGGATATGGTTTTATTGTAGGGATGGATTGGCTAGCCATGTATTGTGTCGTTCTGGATTGTGAGAGGAGGGTTTAGACTTATGACTTGCCATGGGAGGACCCTCGAGATTTCTTGTGACCCTAAGGGGTATGTTATGCTTAGTTTCCTAGAATCGCTTGGTGCATCTATCGAGGATTTGCGATCTGTACCAGTAGTCTGTGAGTATCCTGGTGTTTTTGAGGAGGTTTGAGGCTTACCTCCGAAGCGCGAGATTGATTTCCGTATATACTTAGTGGACAATGCAAAGATAGTTGCATTGCCTGTGCTCCACATGGCTCCAAGGGAAAAGAGGGAGCTCAAAAAGCAAGTAGGGAAGCTACTTAAGAAAGGTTTTATTAGGCGAAGCATATCTGAATGGGGTGCTCTAGTGGTATTCGCCACTAAGGCGTATGGTTTGCTTCGCTTATGTGTGGATTATAGAGAGTTGAATAATCTCACTAAGAAGAATAGGCACCCACTTCCAAGGATAAATGATTTGTTTGACCAGCTTGTTGGTGCATCTGTTTTCACTCAGTTAGACTTGGCATCAGTAGAGGGTGGCCGAGGACAGTATAGAAAAACCCGCTTTTAGAACTCCGGATGGTTTCTTCGAGTGGCTAGTCATGCCTGTTGGGTTGACAAATGTACCTTCCTATTTCGTTGATCTGATGAGTAGGGTGTTTCGGGAGTTTCTAAATAAGTCCATTGTGGTCTTTGTTGATGACATCTTGATTTTCTCGAAGAGCATGCCCTGCATTTGAGGGAGGTTTTGAAAACTCTCCGTGCGCACCAGCTTAAGGACAAATTCTCCAAATGTCATTTTTGGAGAAAAGAAGTGAGATTTCTAGGGCATGTGGTCCCTAAAGACGGTATAGCAGTAGATCCTGTGAAGGTAGTTGCAGTTCAAGATTGGCAAATCCCAAAGAATGCAATGGAGGTGAGGAGTTTTCTTGGTTTAGCGGGATATTATAGGAAGTTCATTAAGGACTTCGCAAAGATATCAGCCCCACTCACAAGACCGCCGAAGAAGAATCTGACATTTTGTTAGAATATAGACTGTGAGGATGCTTTCCAGCGATTGAAGAGGGCTCTGACAACTGCCTTAGTCTTGACCTTTCCTGACGGAACTAAGTATTCATAGTATACACTGATGCATGTGGTACAGGGCTTGGTGCAGTTCTGATGCAAGAGGGATAGGTAGTATGTTATGGAGGTAGACAGCTAAGAGTTCATGAGAAGAACTACCCTACTCATGACTTAGAGTTAGCTACCATAGTATTCGCGCTTAAGACTTGGCGCCATTATCTACTAGGAGAGAAGTTCGCGTTGTACACCGATCATAAATCTCTCAAGTACTTGTTCTCGCAGAAGGATCCTAATTTAAGGCAACAAAGATGGATGGAGTTCCTAGCGTCCTATGACTTTGAGATCGCTTATACCCTTGGCAAGGGTAATGTGGTGGCAGATGAATTACGTAGGCAGAGGATGACTTTGAGTCCTTTGTTTGTGGAAAGGAAAAGCTTGGAGTTTATATTGACTTTTGATTTTAGACCCTCCACCGAGTTTACACCTGGTTTATTGGCAGAAGTGCGACCTACTCTGTTGGACCAGATAGGAACTTCGCAGCGAGAGGACACACAGCTACCATATATCTTGGATAGTCTCGGTAGAGGGGAGACTTCTAGTCACCTCAATAGATATTCCACGAATGATAGAAGATGGTTGCGACGAGATGGAAGGCTCTGTGTTCCCCGAGTTGGGAGTTTGTTGAAGACAGTCCTTGAGGAAGCCCATCGTTCTAAGATGACTATTCATCCCGGTGGTAATAAGATGTATAAGGATATGAAGAGGGTTTTCTTTTGGGCTGGAATGAAGAAAGATGTAGCAGAATTTGTTTCTCGATGTTTGATTTCCAGCAAGTCAAAACTGAGCAAAGAAGCCCAGTGGTTTACTTCATCCTTTGGAAGTCCCACAGTGGAAGTGAGAGAGTGTCTCTATGGATTTCATTAATGGTTTGCCTAGATCAAGGAAAGGCAACACTTGTATTTGGGTTGTGGTTAACAGGATTACTAAGTGCGCTCATTTCATCCCTGTTAAGAGTAAGAGGACAGCAGCATGGTTGGCAGAAGTTTATCTTTATGAGATAATCCATCTGCATGGAGTACCTTCTAGTATTGTGAGTGATCGTAACGCCATATTCACTAGTGAGTTTTGGAGGAGCTTGCAAGAAGCATTAGGTACACAGTTGTGTTTGAGCATCGCTTATCACCCTCAGACCACTGGACAGACGGAGAGGGTGAATAGAGTTCTTGAGGATCTTTTAATACTGTGTATCCTGGACTTTGGAGGGACTTGGGAAGAGCATCTTCCTTTAGTAGAGTACGCCTACAACAACAGTTACCAGGCTAGTATTGGCATGCCACCCTCTGAAGAATTGCACAGATGACCTTGTAGATCACCGACTTGTTGGTGGGAGTCTATAAAAAGGTTTCTACTTGGACCTGAGATGATTAGGGAAACTTCAGAGAAGATTGATCTTATTCGTAGGCGTATGAAGACAGCTCAGAACAGGCAGAAGTCCTACGTAGATAGGAGAAGGACTGACATTTAGTTTGAGGTAGGAGACATGGTTTTCATCAAGGTATCACCTTTGAGGAATGTGGTTCGTTTTGGATCTATAAGGAGATTAGCACCAAGGTTTGTAGGGCCATTTCCCGTAACAGAAAGGATTGGCCAAATGGCCTATAGAGTAAAGCTACCAGAGAGACTATCCGGTAATTACAATCTTTTCCACGATTCTCATTTACGGAAGTGCTTGCATGTTACCACAGAAGTAGTTGAGCCGAGAATGCTTGAGGAAGTAGAGGTGGAACGCGAGGCGATAGTTAGACGAGTTCCTACTCGTATTCTTGGATCAGAAGTTAAGAAGCTACGCAACCGAGAGGTCGAGTTGATGAAAGTTCAATGGGGAGATGACCAAGAGGATGCAACTTGGGAGACTGAAGACAAGATTCGCGCTTCGTACCCTTTTCTTTTCAAGGGTATGTTCTTAACTTCCTTTCCAAAGTTTTATTTGTGCTTGTTTCTATCGTTTAAGTATATCCTATCGATCGAATCTTCGACCTTTAGGTAGGAACCCCATGGATGTAAACATGTGTTTGAGACATGTTATGTTTAATGGATGTGAGTGGATGTAAGTGTTTGCTAGTGGTTGCTCGTTGATGCATATACACACACATTAGGCACTAGATCGGCTCAATCACTTTCACACTGCATATGGTTGTGTGTGCATTTTTGTTTTTATGGATGTAAATGGGTGTACCATCATATGAATGATTGCATTTGGATAAATGATTGTGCACATATAAAGCTTACATGTTATAGTAGGATTATTTGCATACATGTTGGATTCATGGCACTAACATACATTGCATTAAGGAGGCTAATTGAATCAGTAGACCGTCTGGTCTTTCACATTAGTATAGGGACATATACACACACCTTTGCATATGTTCATATAAGCATTAGAAATCTTTTAAGGACAATGGATGCCTCTGATTGGTGGATGAGTAGATGGATGTTGGATGTTAGGATATACATTCTTCTTGACTTAGAGATTTCGGGGACGAAATCCTTTAAGTAGGGGAGAATGTAACACCCCGTAATTTTAAAAGATATTAAAATGATAAACTAAAGAATACTTAATTAAATAATAGGGAATTAAATAGAATGGATTGCATTGTTACGTTCGTCTCGTAATTTTGGTTTGGATAGACACCAAGTTTGCATAAAACGGACTTCGTATGAGAAAGTTAATAAGGTTAGAAGTTTGTACACGTATAGGAGAAATATATGTAAACAAACATTATCCAGAATTCAAAATATTTAGAAAGCCAAAGGTGGGAAGGCACGGGAATTCGGCTTGTTGGGGGTCGACCCCATGCCCTATGGGTGTCGACTCATGGGTCGACCCCACAACAGGGGGTGTCGACCCCCCTAGACGAATCTGGACATGCTTTGTGTCCTGCTTCGTTGGCTGATGACTATATAAAGGACTTTAATCCCATTGTTTTATTCACCTAAATCAACGGCGACAACGAATTATTGCCCCAACTCAGTTTGATCTAGCTTATTCTTCTTCATCAATAAGTTATACGTATACAGGGATCTGTACTACAACATCTATAATCAATCCTCTGTTCTTTAGATCCAGTCACAGTGAGTTTATGTTGCTTTTATATATAAACACCTAAAATGTAATCTTGACATGTTTATAAGTTTGGATCTAAGTCTATGCCTGTTAGTAACCTGAATCATAACAGATTAGCCATTACTTGTATACCTAACTTACTACTTAGATCTCATATGCCTGTTCATAATATCCCTATTATGTTAGTTTGCCTAATCATGTCATTGTATGCCTATTCTGTTAGTATAACCAATTCTATCATCTTATGCCAGTTTTATTTACTATGCCTATTCTTACTCCCTTATCTCCATTTTTCCCTTTTTGTTTTTATAGCCAGGCTACCTTCGAGCCTAGGCATATCACTGAAATACGCGAAAGCACGAAATTGGGAATGATTGGGAATGACTAATTTAGGGCATAGTTCATATTGTAAAACATGATTGGAAATTTTAGGGAAAATTTGTATCTTGAGCCAAAATTTGGGATTTGGGGGCATAATCTATATATTGATCTAAACCTTAATTTGGGGCATAACTTGTATCGTAGATCAGACGGGGATTTGGGGCATAATAAACATGGTGATTGGTTAGTAATGGAAATGCCTAGATCTACAGTAATTAGAATTTGTAACCACACTTAGACACGAGGTTAAATTACACTTGTGGTAGAAGCCTTCCCGGAACCGCCCGGCATATCTAGCGTCCACAAGTGGTGAATCTAATGTGAGGGGTGTAAGTGCATAAATGTACACGTAACGGTGCTAAGACACCAGGTTAAGTGCGACTTGCGGAAGAAGTCTGCCCGGACCCAACCGGCATATCCAACATCCACAAGTGGTAGACCTAATGTGCGAGGTCTAGCGCATTAATAACCGTAAATGAATGAATGGTAATACTTAATCGGTTTGAATCTGTGAGGGTTACATGAACCTATCAACTTAAGTAGGGGTTAAGTAAACTTGCTTGAATTAGTGGGAGAGTTAAGTTAATCTTGTTAAATATGAGGGGACAGGTTATACATATAAACCCAGCAAACTTAACCTGTTGGGGTTATGTAATCTTGTTAAACTGGTAGGTATAACCTGTTGAAATCCTAGTAGTGAGGTTGAACGCCTAGAGGGAAGCTTGTATCATCTGGTGTGTGGGACCCGTATCAGTCAGTAACCTATATTAAGTATCAAATGGAAAACCCCAAACTAGGTCGGGTTCAGGGCACGCTTACTGAGCTGATTATAAGTGGTCACTTGAGTAAGGGTGTTGAAGGCGTGTTCCATCGGAGTCATGTGCATGCATGGGTCCGCTTGCTCGGGAAGATAAGACACTGTGACATCAGTAGATATAGTTGTGCACATCCTGAAGATAACGGGTTGTCGCTTTAGGAAGTGATACATCCTACTGTGGGGCCAGCACAGGGTATCTACGAGTTAGGGAGCCGATCGATTGGGGGTAGTGATTAGGGTACATCTAGTCTTGGTTGTTTAGGAGCCCGTTATTATCGTTGGGGGTAACACCTATCAGTTCTGTTGGGCTACCTGTTATTGTATGGGGTAAAACCTCTCACTAGAAGTACACCTACGTCTACCATCTTGTACTTGTTGGGATCATCTTGTTCTTGTTATACCAGCATTGTGCAGAGAAAGTATTAGAGAAGCGCAATGCATTTTATGTTCTGTTTATCCTGTTTACCTTGTTATACCTGCCTTATGACACTGTTATCTATCTCATCCAGTTATATGCCTGTCATTATGCTTTTACTTATTTATATGCTAAAAGTAACTAGACTCGCCAGACTTTATGTCTGACCCATTTTGTTTCCTCTTCTCTCTCTTCCATTTCCTGTAACACTCTGTAATTTTAACAACACTTAAGTTGATAAATTAAAGAATAATTAAATAAATATACAGAATTAAGTGAAACGGACTGTGCCATTGCATTCGTTTGGAAATTCTGGTCAAAATAGACACCTGGTTTGCGTAAAATGGACACTGTATGAAGACGTTATTATGGTTTGAAGTTTATATATGCATAAGATGAATATATATGAATAAAATAAGCCCAAAATTCAAAACAGTTCAAAATTCGAGCAGAAGGGGGGAAGCATAAAATTTCCGCCCAAGGGTGTCGACCCCATAAGGGGGGTGTCGACCCATGGGTCGACCCCAAAAGGAGGGGGTCGACCCCCCGCCAGATCCGAGGCAGAATTCATTTTTCTGAATGTGGACTCCTTTCTTGACCAGATTCGTTGATTTTAGGCTGTAAATAAGACCCTATACCCATTGTTTTATTCATGCTAAATCAATGGATTACTAGATGCTGCCTCTGCCTAGATTATTTCTTCTTCAACAATCAACTAGAGTTATTCAAGTTTAGAGATTTGTCATTCAACATCTGCAATCCCTCTTCTATTTCTTAGATCCAATCACAGTGAGTCTGTGTTAATTTTAGATTTAAATACTTAAAGGTTAATCTTGACATGACTATAACCTGGATCTAAGCCTATGACTATTTGAATCGTATCAGATCTGCCATAAATTGTGTATTTAAGTTATTCTGACATGACTATGAACTAGATCTAAGCCTATACCTATTTATCATGTCAGATCTGCCATTGTTAGTTAATCTAATTCACTAATTAGATCTCATTCTGCATGTTTACGATGTCCTTATTATGTTAGAATCAGTTCTACTATCACGTGTTCATCAGATCTGCTCCTATATACCTATCTTGTCATTATGCCCAACTTTGTCACTGTATGTTTATTAGTTGCTATGCCTAATTCTGTAAATATATGTCAATCTTGTTATTATGATCATTTCTGTCCTCTTCCCTTTTTCTTTTCCCTTTTATTTTTATATAGCCAGGCTACCTTCAAGCTTAGGCATACCACTTAAATACACGAATGCGTTAAATTGGAAACGAGGGGGAAACGTTAAAATTAGGGCATAACTTGTATTGGGAAATTTGGGCATAAATTGAATGTAATACGTGAATGTGGATATGGGGCATAAACCACAATCGTGATTAAAAACCTTATTTTGGGGGCATATGGTTCATTATGAACATGACTTGGGAAAGGAGCATGAAAACCTATAATGACATAGGAATAATTGGTCAATAATTGAAATGCCTAGAATTACAGTAATTAGAAACTGTAACCACGCTTTGACACGAGGTTAGATTACACTTATGGTGGAAGTTTGCCAGAAACCAACTGACATATCCAGCGACCACAAGTGGTGAATCTAATGTGAGGGATCTAAGTGCGTAAATACGAAACATGCTAAGACATGAGGTTAAGTCCGACTTATGGAAGAAGTCTGCCCGGAACCGCCCAACATATCCAGCATCCACAAGTGGGTTGATTGTAAGAGATCCAAACGAAGGTGTGGTGTGGGTGGCACGTTCCGATGGGGTCATGTGCGTGCAAGGGTCTGGCAGGGGAGGTTTAGATGCCATGGCATCATTAGATAAGGTTGTGCACATCCTGAAAACGAAGGGCTGCCACTTTAGGAAGTGATACATCCTATTGTGGAGCCAAACTAGGGTATCTACAGAGTTGAGTGTCAATCGATTGGAGTAGTAATTAGGGTACATCCATACTCTGGTATGTTTAAGAGCCCGTTATTACCCTTAGGGGTAACACCGGTATGTTGGGCTGCATGATCGTATAGGGTTAAACCTCTCGCTAGAAGTACGCCTAAGTCTACCATCTTATAGTTGTTGGGATCATCTCATTCTGGTTATACTAGTATTGGTGCAGAGAGAAAGAGAAAGTGCTAGAGAAGCGCAGTATGCTCTATCAGGTATATCTTGTTTACCTTGTCATACCTGCCTTATGATGTATTCTCTCTTATCCACTTATATGCCTGTCATGACACTTTTACTTATTTATATGCTAAAAGTATCTGGACTCGCTAGAATTTATGTTTGACCTATTTTGTTTCCTCTTCTATCTCTTCTGTCTCCCCCCAGGTTCTCAGGGTGGGAATACTCTAGCTTGATCAGGACTCTGCTTTCATCTTGCTTGGAGCTGTTTTAGATGTACGGCTTGATTTCATATCTCTCTACTATGGCTATCTTTTGGGGATTATGCTTCTTTTATTATTGTACTCTGATGTTTTAAGTACAAGACAAAAGTTTTAATGATGTACTGGGTTTTATGCATTTCAGACATATGATGTAATCATGTTTTGAACTACAATGTTTTCTACTTAATAAAATTTTAAATTTCGCTGCTATTTTATATCTGTCTTGTAATGTTTCTGTTTCTGTTTACCCATAATGCTTCACGAAACTTAATGCATTCTCTTAATGAGTGACATTAACGGACGTGGGGTGTCACACTTGGTATCAGAGCTGAAGATTACCAGATCGGATAAAAGATTTTGAAAATTATATTCAAAAAGGTTTTAAAAGAAAGCATTTTCAAAAGAAAAAGTCTATTTTAAAAACATAATCCCTAAAGTCATATGTAATATCTTTCGATTCTCTACCTGAATCCCTTTTCTTTTCTTTCCAGCATGTCTGGGGAACCTAATATTCCTGAGGGTATTACGATACCAGGCTGGTTCCGTAGGTATCTAGAGGCCACGACGCCTGCCGATGATCCAGTAAACGTTCCTCCCCCAGCTGCACTCGTTGTTCCTCATCCTCCTCCTCTGCGAGCAGATAATTTCTCTAAGATCTACAAATATTTTTGTGCTATGGGTGGAAAGCCATTCCGAGGAACCGAAACTTTTGTAGAGGCAAGGAACTGGCTTGACGAGACGGAGGACTTGTTTGGAATTTTTGAAGCTGACGATCGTAGGAAGACTCAGTTAGCCACTTGGCTACTGAAAGATGAGGCTTCATTCTGGTGGGAAGTGACGCAAGCAGGGCGTCCAATGGAGACTTGGGATGATTTTTTGCAGAGGTTTGAAATGAAGTTTCTTTCTCAAACTGAGAAGAGTATGCAAATGGAAAGGTTTCTGACACTCAAGAAAGGAGGCATGACTGTCAAAGAGTATGTTAACAAATTCAATCAAATGACGAGGTTTGGGTTGGAGCTAGTGGATACTCCGCATAAGAAAGCTTTGCGGTTTGCTAGAGGATTGAATGAACCCCTCTATGGGTTAGATATGTCTCATATTCCAATGGTAGCAACTTTTGAGAGGCTTGTTGATATGGCATTGATGCATGAGGAAGACAAGGGCGACAAGAAAGAAACTAAGGTGGAGGAAATACAAAGTAAAAAAGTATGGTCAAAGAAAGGACAACAGCAACAACAAAAGAAGGGCGGAAAGAATGACAAGGCTAAGGATAAGAGGAAGCGCCATAATTGCGGATGCGAAGGTCATTTGATCAAGTACTCCAAAAGAAGGAAGAATGCTTTTTTCAATTGTGGAGAGGTCATACACTTCTCTAAGGAGTGCCCAAAGAAGCAAGGACAAGGTCAAAGAGAAGGAGCTTCAGGAGGGCAGGTGCATGCACTCGTGACTAGTGCTCCCGATAGAGGTAGGAAAGTTTCCGTGAAGGTTTGATTTCTCTTTCTAATCATCCTATTAGAACTCTTTTTGATTCGAGCGCTTCACATTCTTTTATATCTGATTCTGTGGCTGAGTCTCTACACCTTAGTATTAGTATGGCAGTGGATCCTGTTATCTCAAACCCCATTGGTGGTATGGCTCATTTATCTATGATTTGTCAGGGTTTGAGAATATCAGTGTTAGGCGTCGAATTTGAATGCGACACATGTGCTTGGTTTCATGGGCTATGGATTGATTCTAGGGATGGATGGGCTAGCCATATATGGTGCCATTTCGGGATGTGAGAGGAGGGTCGTTAGACTTTTGACTTGCCACGGGGGGACCCTCAAGATTTCTTGTGATCCAAAGGGGTCTGTCATGCTTAGTTTACTAGAGTCACTTGATGCATCTATTGATGATCAACGATCAGTACTAGTATTCCGTGAGTATCCTGATGTTTTTGATGAGGTTCGGGGATTACCTCTGAGGCGCAAGATTGATTTTCGTATGTACTTTGTGGACAATGCAAAGCCAGTTGCATTGCATGTGCGCCATATGGCTCCAAGGGAAACGAGGGAGCTAAGCAAACAAGTAGGGGAGCTACTTGAGAAAGGGTTTATTAAGCGAAGCATATCTGAAAGCGGTGCTTCAGTGGTATTTGCAACTAAGGCGGAAGGTTCGCTTTGCTTATGTGTAGATTATAGAGAGTTGAATAAACTCACCAAGAAGAATAGGCACCCACTCCCGAGGATAGATGATCTGTTTGACCAGCTTGTTGGTGCATCAGTTTTCTCTCAGTTAGACTTGGCCTTGGGGTTTCATCAATTGAGGGTGGCCGAGGACAGTATAGACAAGACTGCTTATAGGACTCCAAATGGTCTCTATGAATGGCTCGTTATGCCTTTTGGGTTGACGAATGCACCCGCCTATTTTGTTGATCTGATGAGTAGGGTGTTTTGAGAGTTCCTAAATAAATTTGTTGTGGTCTTTGTTGATGACATCTTAATTTTCTCAAAGAGCGAGGAAGAGCATGCCTTACATATAAGGAAAGTTTTGAAAACTCTGCATGCGCATCAGCTTAAGGAGAAATTCTCCAAATTCTATTTTTGGAGAAAAGAGGTGAGATTTCTAGGGCATGTGAGATGGGATAGCAGTAGATCCCGCAAAGGTAGTTGCAGTTCAAGATTGGCAAATCCCAAAGAATGCAACGAAGGTGAGAAGTTTTCTTGGATTGGCAGGCCATTATTGGAAGTTCATTAAGGACTTCATATAGATATCAGCGCCACTCACCAGGCCGACGAAGAAGAATCTGACGTTTTCGTGGGATATAGATTGTGATGTTGCTTTCCAACGACTGAAGAGGGCTCTGACAATAGCCCCAGTCTTTACCTTGCCCGATGGGAACAAAGTGTCTACAGTATACATTGATGCATGTGGTACGGGGCTTGGTGCGTTTCTGATGCATGAAGGAAGGACAGTATGTTATGGGGGTAGACAACCAAGAGTTCATGAGAAGAACTACCTTACCCATGATTTAGAGCTAGCTGCCATAGTATTCGCGCTTAAGACTTGGCGCCATTATTTTCTTAGATAGAAGTTCGAGTTGTACACCGATCATAAATCTCTCAAGTACTTGTTCTCGCGGAAGGATCATAATTTAAGGCAACAAAGGTGGATGGAGTTCCTAACATCTTATGACTTCGAGATTGCTTATACCCCTGGTGATGGTAATTTTGTGGCAGACGCACTGAGTAGGCAGAGGATGGCCTTCTGTTTGTGGAGTGGAAAAGCTTGGAGTTTATATCGACCTTTGACTGTAGACCCTCCACCAAGTTTTTTCCTGGCTTATTTGCATCACTGGAGGTGCGACCTACTCTTATGGATCAGATAGGAGCTTCGCAGTGAGAGGATCCACAGATTTAAGACATCTTGGATAGGCTCGGTAAAGGGGAGACTTCTGGTCACATCAATACATATCCCATAGACCATAGAGGGTGGTTGCGACGAGATGGAAGGCTTTGTGTTCCCCAAGTTGGGAGTTTGTTGAAGACAATCCTAAAGGAAGCCCATTATTCTAGGATGACTATTTATCCAGGCAGTGATAAGATGTATAGAGATACAAAGAGGGTTTTCTTTGGAGCTGGGATGAAGAAAGATGTGGCTGAGTTTGTTTCTCAATGTTTGATTTTCCAGCAAGTAAAAGCTGAGCAAAAGCAGTGGCTTATTTCATCCTTTGGAGGTCGCACAGTGGAAGTAGGTGAGCGTCTCTATGGATTTTATAGATGGTTTGCCTAGATCGAAGAAAGGAAACACCATTATTTGGGTTGTAGTAGACAAACTTACTAAAAGTGCTTAATTCATTCCAGTTAAGAGTAAGAGGACGACAACATGGTTGGTAGCAATTTACGTTCGTGAGATATTCCGTCTTCATGGAGTACCTTCCAGTATCGTAAGTGATCGTGACCCTATTTTCACTAGTGAATTTTGGAGAAGCATGCAAGAAGCATTAGGTACACAGTTATGTTTGAGCACCACTTATCACCCTCAGACCGATGAACAGACGGAAATGATAAATAGAGTTCTTGAGGATCATTTAAGACTGTGTATCCTAGACTTCGGAGGGATTCGGGTAGAGCACCTTCCTTTAGTAGAGTTTGCATACAACAACAATTATCAAGCTAGTATTGGCATGGAACCCTTCGAAGCATTATACAGACGACCTTGTAGGTCACCAACTTGTTGGTGGTAGTCTACAGAAAGACTTCTACTTGGACCAGATATGGTTAGTGAAACTTCGAAA
Source organism: Allium sativum (assembly GCA_030737875.1). Taxonomy (NCBI): domain Eukaryota; kingdom Viridiplantae; phylum Streptophyta; class Magnoliopsida; order Asparagales; family Amaryllidaceae; genus Allium; species Allium sativum. The sequence continues at coordinate 294,966,370 of CM060909.1, forward strand.
AAAATTGATCTTATTAGATGGCGAATGAAGACTGCTCAGGATAGGCAGAAGTCCTACGCAGATAGGAGAAGAACTGACATTGAATTTGAGGTGGGAGATATGGTTTTCATTAAGGTATCACCATTAAGGAATGCAGTTTTCTTTGGATCTGTAGGGAAATTGGCCCTAAGATTTGTAGGGTCATTTCCCATAACAGAAAGGATTGGCCAAATGGCCTATAGAGTAAAGCTACCAGAAAGTCTATCTGGTGTTCATGATGTTTTCCACGTTTCTCATTTGCGGAAGTGCTTGCATGATACCGCAGAAGTAGTGGAGTCGAGTACGCTTGAGGAAGTAGAGGTGAAACGGGAGGCGACAGTTAGACAAGTTCCTACCCGTATTCTTGTATCAGAAGTTAAGAAACTACGCAACAGAGAAGTCAAGTTGATGAAAGTACAATGGGAAGACAACCAAGAGGATGCAACTTGGGAGACCGAAGACAAGGTTCGCACTTCGTACCCTTTTCTTTTCAAGGGTATGTTCTTAACTTCCTTTCCAAAGCTTTTATTCATGCTTGTTTCTATCATTTAAGTATATCCTATCAATCGAATCTTCAACCTTTAGGTAGGAGTCCCATGAATGTAAACATGTGTTTGAGACATGTTATGTTTGATGGATACAAGTGGATGCAAGTGTTTGCTAGTGGTTGCTCGTGGATGCATATACACACACATTAGGCACTAGACCGACTCAATCACTCTCATATTGCATATGGATGTATGTGCATTTTTCTTCTTTTTATGGATGCAAATGGATGTATCACCATATGGATGTTGCATTTGAATGAATGATTGTGCACACATATAGGACTTACATGTTATAATTAGATTATTTGCATACAAGATGGATTCATGGCACAAACATACATCGCATTAAGGAGGTCAACTGAATCAGTAGAACACCTGATCTTTCGCATTAGTATAAGGACATATACACACACCTTTGCATATGTTCATATAAGCATTAGAAATCTTTTAAGGACAATGGATGCCTGTGATTGGTGGATGAGTAGATGGATGTAGATGTTAGGATATACATTCTTCTTAACTTGGAGATTTCGAGGACGAAATCCTTTGAGTAGAGGAGAATGTAACACCCCGTAATTTTAACAATACTTAGGATGATAAATTAAATAATAATTAAATAAATATTCAGAATTAAGTGAAATGGACTGCGCCATTGCGTTCGTCTCAGAATTCTGGTCAAAATAGACATCTGGTTTGCATAAAACGGACACCGTATGAAGAAGTTATTAAGTTAGCATAAGAAGAATATATATGAGTAAAATAAGCCCAGAATTCAAAACAGTTCAAAATTCGAGCAGAAGGGGGGAAGAAGAAAAATTCCCGCCCACGGGTGTCGACCCCTGGGTCGACCCCATAAGGGGGTGTCGACCCATGGGTCGACGGCATAAGGAGGGGGTCGACCACCCCGCTAGATCCGAGGCAGAATTCATTTTTCTGAATATGGACTCCTTTCTTGACTAGATTCGTTGATTCTAGACTATAAATAAGACCTTATACCCATTGTTTTATTTACTCTAAATCAATGGAGAACTAGATGCTGCCTCTGCCCAGATTAAATCAAGTCTTTTCTTCTTCAACAATCAACTAGAGTTATTCAAGTTTAGAGATATGTGATTCAACATCTGCAATCCCTCTTCTATTTCTTTGATCCATTCACAGTGAGTCTATGTTAATTTCAGATCTAAATACTTAAAAGTTAGTCTTGACATGACTATAACTTGGGTCTAAGATTGTGACTATTTGAATCATATCAGATCTGCCATAACCTGTGTATTTAAGTTATTCTGACATGACTATGAACTAGATCTAAGCCTATACCTATTTATCATGTCAGATCTTCCATTGTTAGTTGATCTAATTCACTAATTAGATCTCATTATGCTTGTTTATAATGTCCTTATTGTGTTAGAATCAGTTCTACTATCACATGTTCATCAGATCTGTTCCTATATACCTATCTTGTCATTATGCCCAACTTTGCCACTATATGTTTATTAGTTGCTATGCCTAATTTTGCCATTATATGTCAATATTGTTATTATGATCATTTCTGTCCTCTTCCCTTCTTCTTTTCCCTTTTATTTTTATATAGCTAGGCTACCTTCGAGCCTAGGCATACCGCTGAAATACTCGAATGCATTAAATTGGGAACGAGGGGGAAACGTTAAAATTGGGCCACAACTTGTATTAGGAAATTTGGGCATAAATTGAATGTAATACATGAATTTGGATTTGGGGCATAAACCACAATCGTGATTAAAAACCATAATTTGGGGATATGGTTCATTATGAACATGACCTGGGAAAGGTGCATGAAAACCTATAATGACATAGGAATAATTGGTTAATAATTAAAATGCCTAGAATTATAGTAATTAGAAACTGTAACCGCGCTTAGACAAGAGGTTAGATTACACTTGTGGTGGAAGTATGCCCGAAACCAACCGGCATATCCAGTGACCACAAGTTGTAACGGCTCGGATTTTGCCCGGACCCAATCGATCGCAAAATCGACTAAGACCGTTCGAAACCCGAATACGTTAACTTTGGGAATACAACAACAGACTTTTATAAACATTACAATAATGTTACATCAGAGTACAGAACATATCAGAGTACATTGAATCAAATTACAACGGAAGATAAATTTCAATAAATTAAATACAATAAATAGCGGAAGACTTCTATGCTCTGGACACAGCTTTAGGCTTCGATCCAGAATCCTGCTCAAGAGATAAATATCTGCAAAAAGCTACTCAACTGCCCGTGTGGAAAAGAGGGCACCCGAGTTTGCAAAGTGAAACAAACTACGAGCCAGTCATGGGACTGGTGTGAGAATTCATAACTAATATAACTAATAGCAATAAGGCAAATCCAAGGACCACGCCGCTAACGCGGAACGGGTTTTATTCCACTGGATTGCCGGTGCATAAATTAAAGTAAATCGTTAAACAACGCAATGTTTTTTAGAAAAATGGAATCATCATAAGACTCAAGTCCCGTCACACAAGGCAACGCAAACCAAAGGATAAAGTTTTACCTTATGATGATTAAACATGCTTGGTATGATAAAAAGAATTTGATATTATTATTAGTGTATATATGTTTCAAAAACATTTCAAAGTAGATGTATCAATCCTAGGAAACACAGCTACCATATACTATGCCTCCATACTAGTAATACAATCAAGTCTGTAGGGTCTTATTGGAAATTGGGTTTCCATCATGAGTCAAGGCTAGGAACGATCTCCTTACCGATTCGAGACACTCTAGCTAATGTCTCAGGATCCCCCGTAGTGAACCCTTGGATCCTGCAGGACCGGTCCACATATACGATTTTGTGGATTGGCAATTCCTGAACACACGTTTCCCGGTCCTATAGGACCTAATATCCGAGGCACCTCATTCCATCATCCACATAAGTAAAATGTCGGGCCGTGTAAACCCCAAACACCACTTCTAGCTAGAAAGAAACGTGCTGCTCTCCCTGCGTTTCCTTGATCTGTTTTAGACTCAACCGGGTTGTGAGGCTCGTGAAGCTACGTTATACACAAAGCTACACCTAAACAGGCCATGCTCTGATCATCAACCACAAAGCCTGCTTTTCAACAAAAGCCTTGATCATTTGCATCTTGGCGTGCCACATTGACAATTCACGCCATGCGATCGACAACCATCAATATATAAGAGGGTGTTAAGCAAGAGAATAAATTCTCCACCACCAAACAATTATATATCAAATAGAAATCAATTTAAATACATGAAGTGAATTTCAACGTCGGACACACATCCATTTACAAGTCCATTCTGGGTCTGAACGAAACTGGAGGCACCTTATTCCTCGCATATCCGAATAATCAACAAGTACGTCTGGACGGCCACCATTGTAGCCCCTTCAAGGTAGCTACTCCAATCATGGGCGTCAATGGTAACTCATCCATTCGACATGAAGATCGTCGGTCTTGTACCGTCTTCAACTCTTCGACTTAGATCGACGTGTAATCATTTGAAATGAGATTGAACTCGGACTTTTCAAATGATCCTCGCATATATATATTTTTTAAAATCATTTCACATCGTTATTAGTATCTAATAACGATCTATCACTATTTTTATATAAATAAAAATAGCCCAAATTAATTTAACAACACTTTGGGTCAATAGGCGACCTTGGCGCTGTTTTCACCCAAATTTATTTTACACATTTCTCTAAATCTAACCGTTGGATTTTAACACAATTCATATTGTTGGAAAGATCTTCCCAAGGAGAACCTAATGGTTTCAGTTTTGGGAAAATCCGACGGTCGGATATTTCAGTATAATAATTTAAAGACACGATTTCAAACGCGAACTACCACGCTCGATTCGTTTGATTTTAATTTCTATATATATAATTGTATATGATTCCTTCATCCATTTCATTATTGTGATTATCATAACAAGTAAAGAACACTTGGTTTCATAACATTTTGATATATAACAAAACACACAATAATATTTATTTTATTTTAATTCACATACACATCCTAGACATAACAATGTATATTTTTCTTTTACCCTCCAATTCACACAAAAACGTATTTTTCGTGTATCATTCCAATTTAACAAAAATGAAGATTTTTGTGTCATTTAAATTTTCTAGCAAAAATGTAAAATATTTTGGTGTCAACCTCAATTCTACAAAAATGAATATATATTTTTTTTGTTTAATTTCAATGTAACAAATATAATAACTTTGTTATTCTTTCAACGCCAAGCAAAAATAATAATTTTGTTATATCTTTCAATGCAAAACTAAAATGATAATTTTGTGTCAATTTTTCTTTACAAGCAAAATGATAATCTTGTGTTTTAATCTTTTCACATGAAAATGTAAATTTCATACCTTTACTCTTTTTAATGAAAATCCAATTACATAAAAATGTAATTTTCTTCTTAATTCTTTTAATGAAAATATATTTACATTAAAATGTAAATTTCACTTCTAAATTCTTTTAATGAAAATCTATTTACATTAAAATGTAAATTTCACTTACTTTAAATCTAATTACATGAAAATGTAATTTTCTTCTTTAAATGCTATTTACATGAAAATATCAATTTTCTCTCTAATTTTTTTTACATGAAAATGTAACTTTTCTCTTTAATTCTTTTTTTTCATGAAAATGTAACTTTTCTCTTTAATCTTAATATATGAAAATGTAAATTTTCTTACTTTAAATCTTATCCACATTAAAAATGTAAATTTTTCTTCTTTACCTTATTCACATTAAAAATGTAAACTTTTTTTTTCTTATACACATTAAAAATGTAAACTTTTCTTTTTACATTAAAAATGTAACCTTTCTTTTTAGTCTAACTTTTCGTTTACATTAAAAATGTAACTTTTATTTCTTTATTCTTTTATTTACATAGAAATGTAAATTATATTTCAATGTTGCACTTCATTCTTTATTCTTTTAATTCTATTCTTATGATTTCATGGGAAATCCATTCTTTTAATTACATTAAAAATGTAATAATTTATAATGCCAAAATCTTCTTTTTAAATTACATTAAAAATGTAATTGGCATTATAATGTAAAATTCTTCTCTTTTAATTACAATGTAAAATCTTCTTTTTAATTACATTAAAATTGTAATCAACATTATAATGTAAAATTCCTATCTTTTCACTTGTCTTTTAATTTACAATATAAAACCCTGCTCTTTAATTACATCAAAAATGTAAGTAACATTACACGTCAAATTTTGTCTTTTAGTTTGCAATGTAAAATCCTACTTTTTAGTTACATTAAAAATGTAATTAATATTACATGACAAATCTTGCTTTTTTAATTTGCAATGTAAAATTCTACCTTTTAAGTTACATTAAAAATGTGATTTTAATTACACCGTCAAATTTTACTTTTTAATTACATTAAAAAGGTAATTTTATTAACAGTGCAAATTCTTCTTCTACAATTACATATAAAAATGTAATTTTATTTTACATGTAAAAACATATTCTTTAATTACATATAACAATGCAATTTTTTATTTTAAATGCAAATTCTCCTTCTTTAATTAATATAAAAATGTAATTTTGATTAAAATGCAAATTCTTGCTTTTTTTTCCTTTTTTTTTCAACCAAATGTAAATTCCATTAATTTACAAACAAAGGTATTCATTTTCTGTGCTGGTAATTTTCATCCAAACAATAACAAACTGCATGAATGTGTCAATATCATAATAACATAACATTGATTTACATGTCGGTGACAATTTCATCCTAACATTAACGAACAAATGTACATTTCTAATCTATTCTATATATACGATAAAAATGTAAATTTTATCGTTAACATGTTTTCAGTACAAATAATGATCATCTTATTATATATTACATAAAAATGTGTATTTCTATGCTAATATGTTTTCAGCACAAATAAGTGAACATTTTGATCTAATTTAACATTTCTAACACAAATGACATTTCTTTTTATTTTAACATGAAATCACTAACTATAATGACATTTTTATTCTAAATAAATGGCGTTTCCTGATAAATGACATTTTCATTTCTACTTGACATTTTCATTTCTACTTGACATTTTCTAATAAATGACATTTCCATTTTAACCGTTCTAGTTCAATAAAAGTGGTTACTTTATCTTATCAATTTTGTTTCAATAAAAATGTCATTTTTATTTCATACAAATCTAATTTAATAAAAATGGTCCTTTTCATTTCTGTTGAAAATCCTAATTCAACAAAATGAAAGGAAATCATATTTATGTTTGATGAGTTTGATTTTGACAAAAATGTGAATTTTGTTTCAACAAATTGATTTTGACAACAATGACCATTATGTTTTAACCAATTTACCTTGACAAAAATAACAAATTTGTTTTAACAAATTTATTTTGACAAAAATAACAAATTTGTTTTAGCAAATTTATTTAACAAAAATCTATATTTTTGTTTTCAACAATTTTTATTACAACACGATATCATCCAATTAACAGATCTATACAACACATCAATCATAGAATCAAATCACGTCACATAACAAATAGAATTTTACCGCAGAGTGATGATAACACAAACATAAATAATTTTAATTATTTAAGAAGAAATAAAATAGAATTTCTCACATCGTTTTGAATTTCTGCGCCGTTCAGATCCAAAAATTGGCCAAATTTCGACTTGCTCAGAATCAGGTCTAGTCAGTTTCATCGCGAAGGTCTTGGTCTTACGATCGTGGCGCACCTGAAATCGTTCAGTTTCGAGTTCGTACGCATTAGTTGTGATTAAATTAAGATCGGTCAAATTTGAATTAAAGTAATTAGATAATTAAAGGTTGAAAAAGTCAACCTTCCTCCTTGTTTCAAACCAAGCCGTTATATGAACCCATAGGCTTCCAAACTAGGGTTGAAAATAACTCGAGATTGGTGAGGCTTGAAGACGATCAGAAGGTGGCATATCTGAGAGGGGAGTGAGGGGTGTCGGCGCGATAAGAGGGGGAGGCGCGGTGGGGGCTGTTTGGCCACGGGCGGGGGGGAATTCTGGGCCAAAATACTTCATTAAATCTCATCATGTCCGTATCAAATCGAAGAGGAAGAAGAGTTCTACAATAAGTTCTAAAGGAGGGAGTGATTTCATTGAATGGATTGTGAGATCTTAATGGAAGAAAATCAGGCATTTCTGGCCATAGAGAAATAGGGTGGCGGCTGAGTTGTTTAGGGGATTAGGGTTGGGGTTCTAATTTGTCTTAATATTTATATTATTATATTCACTAATTACCCAATTAAGGCCCGTTTATCAACTTTTTCTGATTTTAGCCCAACGACTGTCGTTCTTACCTATTAACCCCTATTCCGGGCTCATCTAGCTATGTCCCGCAGGCCTAAACGACTATCTTGACCCAGTTTTCTTTAATTTAAAATATTTACTTTTATTTTTAATTCAACCGTACGAATAAATTCACTGGGGCCACAAATTAACTTCGAAAAACCCCGAAAAATATATTTAGCTATTTTTTGACGCTGCGGACGTAGGAAAATTAATTTCGTTCAATTATAAGCCCGTTTGAAAAATGGCCTTTTCAAGTTGATTAAATTTAACCGAAATTGACAAAACAGAAATCTTTTCGCCACGGTCACAAATTAATTCGAAAAATTATGAAAAATTAAACTTAACCATATTTTGACATTCTGAATCCAACAAATGTGGTTTCATCGAAAACAGAGGTCGTTTGTAAAATGACTATTTTCAAGGCCTATATATTACATATTAAAATACATTTTTAAACATATAATTTCCGAAACTCGAAATATATAAGTGTTTATACTTTTTAAATGCAGAAACATCGTTCTGAACTCAATGGAAGTGGTTTCGAGTCCAAATTCCTTCGTATGCAAAAAGTAGCATTTTTGACCTTTATATATATTATATATATAAATTTCATAGCGACCTTTCTAAATTTTAAACTGGGCATAACTTTTGATTCCTGCTATGAAATTTCCATTTTTCAGATTCGTTAGAAAGATATTTTTAAATAGATTCTAATATTTTTGGTTTCACTAAAATTCGTTAAATTTTGCATCCTGTACGGTCAGTCAAAGTTCAAGTTTAACTTTTCAAACTACCGCGCTATTTCTAACTCCTTTTATAATTAAAATTAGATTATTTATTCTAACTTTGATTTAAATAAATTTTTAATCATTATTATTTTAAATATCAAAACCCATTAAAATTAGTTAAAATAAATTTTTAAATTTACCCCAAAATTCAGGGTTGTTACACAAGTGGTGAATCCAATGTGAGGGGTCTAAGTGCATAAACAAGAAACGTGCTAAGACACGAGGTTAAGTCCAACTTGTGGAAGAAGTCTGCCCAGAACCACCCTGCATATCCAGCATCCACAAGTTATAGGTTTAATGTGGGAGGTCTAGTTAGGGCTGTAAATTTTGTCCGAATGTCCGATGTCCGCTCGTGTCCGTGACCGAAATATGTCCGTCCGAGTCCGTCCGATTTTCATTTAGGACACGAGTTAGGACAACAAAATTTGTACGAGAAAAAATCATGTCCGGTCTGGGCTCGTCCGAATTCGTCCGAATTACTTGCAATTCGACATATAGTCGAAAGAAAATCTAGCAAAATGTACAAAATGTGATATAAATAGCCGTGTCCGACCGAGTCCGATCTGTCCGATCATGTTCGTGTCCGACCGATTTTATTTAGGACACGAATTAGGACAACGAAATTTGTCCGAGAAATTTTTTGGTCCGGTCCGTGTTCGGTCCGATTTTTTTTAGGACAGAAACTGGACACACCTCCGTCCGGTCCGGTCCGACCGATTTACACCCCTAGGTCTAGTGCATTATAATTACAAATGAATATGGTAATAAACTTGAATACTTAGCATAGTATAATCCATAAGGATTGTATATGTTAACTTGAGTAGCGGTTAAGTAAAATTGTATGAAACAATGGGAGGGTTAAGTATATCTTGGGTTGGTAGGTTATATTTATATATAGGTTCACAAACTTAACCTATGGGGTTATGCAATCTTTTACTCTGGTATGGCATAACCTGTGGAAAACCTAGTGGGGATACAAGCGTAGGGGGAAGCTTGTATCATCTTGTGTGTGGGACCTGTTTCAGTCAGTAACCCATATATAAGTATCAAACGAGTAATCCGAACTAGGTCGGAGTCGGGGCACGCTTACTGGGCTGATTGTAAGAGATCTAAACGAAGGGGTGGTGTGGGCTGCGCGTTCTGACAGGGTCATGTACGTGCATGGGTCCGGCAGAGGAGGTTTAAACGCCCTTACATCAGTAGATATTGTTGTGCACATCATGAAAACGAAGGGTTACCACTTTACGAAGTGATACATCCTACTGTGGGGCCAGCACAAGTTATCTACGGAGTAGGGAGCCGATCGATTGGAGTAGTAATTAGGGTACATCTAGACTATGGTATGTTTAGGAGCCCGTTATTATCCTTAGGGGTAACTCCGGTATGTTGGGTTGCCCGTTGATTGTACGGAGTTAAGCCTCTCACTAGAAGTACGCCTAAGTCTACCATCTTATAGTTGTTGGGATCATCTCATTCTGGTTATACTAGTATTGGTGTAGAGAGAAAGAGAAAGTACTAGAGAAGCGCAATATGCTCTATCATGTTTATCATGTTTACCTTGTCATACCCGCCTTTTATGATGTTATCTTTCTTATTTACTTTATATGCATATCATGACACTTTTACTTATTTATATGCTAAAAGTAACTAGACTTGCCAGACTTTATGTCTGACCTATTTTGTTTCCTTTTTTTTCTCTTCCGTTTCCCTCCAGGTTCTCAGGGTGGGATTACTCAAGCTTGAACAGGACTCTGCTTTCTTCTTGCCTGGAGCTGTTTTAAATGTACGACTTGATTTCATATCTCTCTATTATGGCTATGTTTTGGGGATTATGCTTCTTTTATCATTGCACTCTGATGTTTTAAGTACAAGACAGAATTTTTAATGATGTACTAGGTTTTATGCATTTCATACATATGACGTAACCATGTTTTGAACTACGATGTTTTCTGCTTAATAAAATTTTAAATTCTGCTGCTATTTTATATCTGTCTTGTAATGCTATTGTTTCTGTTTACCTATAATGCTTCACGAAACTTAACGCATTCTCTTAATGAGTGACATTAACGGACATGGGATGTCACACTTCCCCCTAAGGTTCTCAGGGTGGGAATACTCAAGCTTGATCAGGATTCTTCTTTCATTCCACTTGGAGTTGCTTAGATGTACTGCTTGTTTTCGTATCTCCTCTATTATGGCTATATTTTGGGGATTATGCCCTTTTTATGTATTATTGTACTCTGATGATTTTTGTGCAAGACATAAGTTTTATGTTTTTAGTATTCCAGACTTATTATGTACTTGGGTTGGAACCATGAAGCTTTTCTGTTTAATAAAGTTTTAATTCTGTTGTTATTTTATATCTGTCTTGTAATGTTTCTGTTTCTGTTTACCTATAATGCTTCATAAAACTTAATGCATTTTGATAAAGAGTGACATTAAAGGACGTGGGGTGTCACACTGTTCATCCGATTTTTGATGGGCAGACTATGTGGCAGGTGATAGGTGATACCTTAGTGAGGATGATGATGCTGATCGATGGCGAGCTGGAGGCTTACGTACCAGTTTTATTACTATCTAGTATTTCTGTTTTCGTTGTTTGTGTTACTCTATGGGTGATTGTAGTTAGGCTTCATTTACATACTTTGATTTTTCCTATGATGTATGGATGATCTTTCAGGATGTTGTGAAAGTTTCAAAAAGTTCATTATATGATGCTTCACTATTTCTGCCTGTTGTATATGTTCTATTTATATTTAATCCTTACGCTGTGAGTCCTACGGCAGGTTCCGCTTGTGTTTTATATCTTGATGATCGTCCATAGCTCCCTGGCACGTCTTGCGCATTATTCCTCTTGTTAAGTGCAGGGGTTATGGGTGGTCGTCACATCTATCTTGACCCCGCGGTCAAGTAATACGTGTATGAGACTCCTCCCGAGTCTAGCTTCTCCCAGAAGTGAGTACTAGCACTCTCAAACAACAAAGAATGTGTCACAAACTATCAAACAATAATCCGAATAATGAAATAGTGCATCCCATACCATCATTTTCACTACTCAATTTACTAAAAGCTATCCCGCTTCATAGTAGAAAAAATATAATAGCTTCGATTGACGAGCTAGGAATTCATCGATATAATTAATCTACGTGTCCCATACCACACAACTAGTTAAATTGTTTAAATCACCTCCTCTCTTTCTTGAAGGGTGCCAAAACATGTGATTTATGTACAAAAAAAATTTGATTTAAGCAAACTAGTTTTATAAAATGATTTAGAAAGCAATTTGATTATTTCTTTAAAAATATTTTTATGCTTAGAAAATATTTTTTTTTACTATTATTGCCTTGAGATGATTTAGTTATAAAACTAAAACATAGAAAATATTGTTGTCTCAAATCTAAACATATATTCTTATTTATAAAGAAAATTCCTTTTCGAAACCATTATAAAAACGTGCAAGGTGTCACCAAGAAACACACGAATTTCACAAAGAATCGACACTTGAAAACAACATGAAACTCATGAATCCAAACTATGAATTTGATATACTTTTGGCTTGTCCTAGAGTAGGATCAAAGCCTCATCAAATCATTACCAAATTTATCTCAATAATCATCAACTACCCAAAAGAATTCACATACAAAAGGACACAAGAAGACATAGCATGGCAGGAAGTTTCTTGCGCAAGTTCCACTGCTCGTGTCGACATAGCCAATCACTCTGTCGACACTGGTCTTACATGTGTCGACACAGTTTGCAAATTTGTTATCGACAAGTTTACCTGTGACAAAGTCTGTAGCGACCCAAATTTCCGGTACCTTTTAGGATGACCAAACAACACCAGTCCAACCCAAATTGTACTGGAAACCCAGATGCCAATAGAAAGAAATTAGAGGATGAGATAAGAGAGAAAGAAATATTAGAATAGAAGAAATAATAAGAAAAAAATAAAATAGAATCAGAGTCTCACAATTCAGCGGAACAAATATAATATAGAAATAACTTTTATTGAGAGCTTATAAAATACTTACAATCATCAGAGTACATCAATACATCTGGACAGTTATAATAACCTGTTCTTATATACACCACACAGCGGAATAATTACCAATACGTCTGAACTCCTACAGCACGTCTTCTGAACTTCGTAGTGTCCAACAACCTGAACCTGTACAACCCGGGCTAACCTGAGCATTACAAATACCGGGTCAGTCTGGTGAAACAGAGTGAGAAATCCACTAAGTTTATATAACATCCATATTGATTTAAAGTCAAAAATCCTTTTGAAAGAAAAGGATAATAGTAAGACCAGCCCACACATAAACACGGATGGTTTTTACCTTACTATAACCCAAAACATTTTGAAATCATATGTTATTTTGATATTATACTAGTGTCTAAATACAAATAATAACAATCTAGCAGAACGCTTGCATCTCACGTTCCACATATATAGTATACAATCAAAACCGCAGGCGCTTATTGGAGATTGGATTCCGACTATGACAAGGTATGGAACCACCGACGATGGTGTATGTCTAGAGGCGAATACACTGGATTCAACAAGAATGTCTTGCAACCCGGCCCACACATGACCGACCACTCATTTCGCTTGAGTGTATCGAATGTATATCACCAACGGTTGGGATCAGCAACCGTTTCCCGAAAAGGGAAAGCATCGAAATAGATTAAAGAATGAAATGAATTTTCTCTAGATAGGTGAATATACACCCTAATGGGAGTGACCCACATAGCCATGCTGCCTGCCCGATTTTTGTCATTTCCCGGCTATGAGGCTTGAGGTTAGAATCGTCTTCTTGATTATTTGGCCGTCATTCACTTTGAATGCCACATCGTCAGATCCGTTTAATCACTAATTGACGACCTCAAAAATACACTAGGTACATTTGAAGAAATCAATGAATGTGACTCTTTGGAAGTACTCTGTCAGACACTCGTCCATACAAGTTATCCAGGAACAGGACGAACCGAAGGCACCCTCCTATCACATCCTAGGAATCACTTATTATGGATTGGTAGCGAGTGGTCCTTGCAAATCCATATATTTCAACCACGATAGAATCACAGTTTATAAACCTCTGGTAGCTAGCCAGAGGAATTCAACAGCAATCCTTCCGCTTATGAAGATCCATGGTCTTCAATGCTCCATCTCGACCATCTTCTGAACATCTTCAACGTTAACGTATTTGTTGGTTGTAATGGTTTTCGAATATAAATTCGATCCCGGTCTTTCCGTACCAACAATCGACTTGCCAGATTTTGATAGTCGGTGTTTTAACTATCAGAATAAACAACCATCATCCATAGAGAAAAATGGATTCACTGGTCCAGTATACAGCGTCAGTAGGCCTCTTTAGTTAAACAGTCGTTAGTTTGATTTCTAAAAAACTTTCGACATTTGGATTACCGCCTTTCCAATTTTTATTCAACTTATAATAAGTTTAAATAGGTTTAATTCAAATTAACGAAGTAAATGATTTCGGAATTATTCTCCAAATATAATCAATGATATTTTCTGAAATAGAAAATGGACAATATAAGTTGGAAATCTTATTTGCATATTTTATCTTGTTATATTCATACAAGTAATGGTGCTTAACATTTGAAATTTTCATTTCAAACATACTTTTAATTTACATAAGTATAGAATTTCATAGACTTATAAATAAAACGATAATTTCCAAAGTGTGACAAAGGTTATAAATTGCAAATAAACATCGTATAAACAAACTTACAAACAGAGTAAAATACCGTGTGCGACGCACACGCTTTAATTGTTCATTTACAAAGGACAGTCACAATTGAATAATTTACTGTGTGCGATGCACACAATTTAGTTGTTCGTTTATAAAATATAACAAAAGCTTTGGGTTTAAACAATATAGTCATATACCCTTCCTGTTGGTTAAAGATCATAGTATAGAAAATAGATTATACTCATTCACTTATTCCCAGAAAACTTAAAATCCTTCGAATTATCGTTCATGATATTCTTTATGGAAATACTTATTTTAATCACTTCCACTATCCTCGTTTCTAAACTAATATCATCCTTGGATAATCATGAAGTCGTTACAAGTTGGGTTATTTTATTTACCTCTCAGACCTTGAGACGACAACACTCTCATCTTCGGAATAGATAGAAGCTTATCAACGAAGTCTCATTCTATCATTTTCCCCAACACTTATATTCAGTTTAGAATCCCTTTTTAAACAACCACTTATCTTCGTTCTGTTCAAACATCTCCTTTCACCTTTGAAATATTCATCCCTAGATCTTTGTCGTGTGATTCTCACTTTTATAACCAAGTTTAACCCACTAAGGTTTCCGTTTGAATTCAAATTACATCAATCTTGTTTAACACTTTCCTTTCAAAAATCCAACTTATATTAATATGAGAACACTTATTAAAAATCATTTTTAATTATAACAAGGTTTTACTCAACTAATTTCCTTTATCACCATTTCTATTTCAACCTGGTTCCTTTCAAACATTATTCGCTTTAAAAGTTAATATTATCCTTCTTATAGAAGTCTGGACTTGATTCAAACCAAGTTGGTTTCATTTGAAAACATTAGTATATATTCAAACCTTGTCTACCGAGTTACCTTATGAATTCATATTCATATTACATTTAAAAAAAACTCAATTATAGATCAACCTCTCGTTAATAGTACAACATACTTTAAATCAAATAGTTTGCTTTATTAAAATAATTACCCTTTCTTAAAAGGTGATTTTAAAATGATATTTAACTTCAATAATAATTAACAACCCAATAATGGTTTTAAATAATCAATTCTCGTGCAAATAGTCAACTTGGTCATTTCAAACAAGATTGCTTTGTTACCCATTTCTACTTGGTTATTTCCTTTAAATTAATAAATAAAATTAATTTAAATAAATCTCATTTGATTTAATTAAAAATCTAATAAAATAATCTCACTTAATTGTTTATTGAAAACAATTAATTCAAATCTTAACCATTTGGTTAATTGCTCTTCATTTTCTTACTGAACTCATTAACACCCGAATCTCCTTTTATATACTCGCTGTATGATTACAAGATAAAATACTTATTTATTTTCTTTAATAACTTCATTTAAAAATAATCTATATAAAATAGATTTTCAAAACCTGTCTTGAGTGATAAAACAAATTTTATAACTTTATTTCTATTAATTTGCCTAAACGTAATTAAATCTCTATACATCGATTCTTTTACAGGCCATCTGCTGTTACTTAACCAATATCACCCATTGGTTGATATCAAACAAATGTAGGGTTTGGGTTCAACAATCAACAATCTATCAGATTAACAGTTCATATAATATGAAAGTAAACAACATGTTTGAGGGATCTGGTTGGATCCCTCCAATCTGTCCTTCCCTGCATCACAATGGGTTACCTCAAATTATATATGATACATATTACGATAAACAGAAACAAAACAATTTCTAATAACAGTCAACAAACAATTTATACCATCATTCAATCATCAAATGATTTATTTAATTTTTATAAACATAACCCATAAGGTAAGTTACCTTGTTTGGGTATAATCGTTAAAATAATAAGTCATTCGATCAAATTGAACAAACGCTCAATTTAATTCATGAATATTAAATAATATTCAACATACAAACAAATAGTCATCCAATCATCAACCATTATCAAATATTGCATACAAAATAAAAACCCGTTTTATATAAAATATAAACGGGGTAAACTGAGTGAGTTGAACTCACCGAATTCCATTTGTCGCTTAAGCGGTTCAGTTCTAGTTAAATTAAGCAGACGCTTAATTTAACTAGAAATTCCAGTAGCTTCCAACACCGTTCTAACTGTTTCCAGAATGTAGCGTTCATAGTCGTGATTCCATCCAAAGAAATCTATTTCGCCCAATTCTGTTTACGCAACAAAAAGTTATTATTATAATAAGTCTACGAATTTAATTAAACTAACTACTTTTTAATTATAATTTAATTAATTAAGTTGGTTTCAACATATAATTGTGCCATGTTATTATTTTATTACTTTAACTTAATCACTTCCATATTTCCATGCTTGCTACCTTGCACGTACAAGTATTTAGTTCTAAATCATTCATCGATATAACTGTAACAAGAGTGACTTGTAACATGACGCACGGTGCATACCCTCTACATACTATGGGCTCGGTAGTTCAACGGTATAACACTTATGTTGTATTGGTATAAGATAATTCATAAACAACTACATATTTCCATTATTGAATTGCATGGGATCAGTGGTTAATACTTTGAAGCTTAACAATCTAGGCATGCACGTTAGTCTCTCTTTCACCGTATAAATAGTTCAATCTATTATAGTGATGATTACTGGAGTCTAAACTTTTGTCTGATAGAAGCTAAGGTTGGTGCGTACACCAATACTGTTAGTGTATTTGCTTGACATTTGAAAATTATTATAGGAGCTAAACCTTCTATTTATATAAATTTATATTATAATTATCAGAGGGACTTACGTTTCAATCCGAGCCCGATATCTCCCAAGGTACACACAGCCCATTATCACTATTCTTCTTCCACTATATTTCCTGTTTCTGAAACTTTCAAAAGTCTGCTTCCTTCACTTATGAACACTCCATCCACACATACAACTTCCTTCCAACTGTCCCACTTCCATTCCTGCATGCGCCTCCTTCCAGTTTCACTCCCCCACTTTCTTCTCACTAGTATTCTCAAATCAACCTAGTTTATTTCCATCGCAATTCGCACCAACTTTGAAGACCTCCCCACGTTGCAAACTAAACCATGCACTCCTTACACCACATATACCCCTTACGCACCATTTCCTTCCCGCTGTTTCATCTTTCGTTTTCCTTTTTTCTTAAATCGCCTGTCCCTTATTTTATTCTACAATAGCCGCAAGTCCTCAGTTCCATCCCCTGCAGCATTGCTCCACACCACTAGTTGAGCGTGGACACCGGACGCCTGCGCAACCCTCAGCTCGACACACACCACTCCTCCCCGTACGAAGCTACACTGACTCCTAACCATGTTGTGTACAGCCAACTACTCCACCTTCCTATCTGAAACTGCCACCATCGAGACTGCTGTTTTTATATTTCCAGTCCATGCACTGGTTTCCTTATTCGAAAATTGCTGCTTCGTCGGTTTTTTTTAATTTTATGCGTTCATTTTTGAATGGAGCTTCGAATTTTATCTGGGATGTTGAAAAGAAGAAGAAAGGGTCCGATTTATATAGGGAGGAGAAGACGTGGTGCTCATGGTTACGTGGGAAGCACGATAAACAAAGTTTGGGTGCCAAGAAAATAAATTGCATTGTTTATTCTTTACTTTATGGGCACGGTTCTATTTTTAGCTATGAAAAGAGAAATTTAAGCGCGTGAATAACATGCTGGGAAAGGATAAAGAACAGAGTGTCCTCCCTTTTTCATTTAATTTAGAGTTAGAGTTGGTTTATTTTTTTATTATTTTGTTTTTATCCGACTAATTTATTTCTCCATTGATCGTTGTTGAGTAATTAATATCAGTATTGCTATAACGAATTTCAACTGCAAATGGAAACGAATGTGATGCTTTGTTTTGGTGTTGCGATACCAATGAAACTCGTTTTGTTGAAAACCGACTTCGTTTACAAAAACGACATTATTTAAATTTATCGGTTTGCCTTTAAATTTCATCTACTGACAAAACAACTCCAATTGGCTTCAAACTGGAAACCTAATAATAATTAGCGATACATATTCCAATATAATATTTAAAATAGATTTAAATATTCAAATTTAAATGGCAGAAAAATCAAGGACGTTACATTCTTCCCCCCTTAAAAGAATTTCGTCCCCGAAATTACAAGTTAAGAAGAATGATCTGAATGCAATTATTTTAAATAAATAATTTTGAATTATGATCAAAACGAATTCAGATTCTTAAAATTTCGCCTGCACTTCCTCTGCACGGCTCGATCAGAAAAACTACAACTGCCATTTTAGGCCTCAGTTTCACCAAAAGAAAAACCAAAAACCAAATGGCTACCCAACGCTGGGGAGTAAATCAATCGTTCCAATCCATATATTAAGGTTTTCCTACTTGTTAGGCGAATCAATTTCAATCCTGCAGCAAATCAACAAACTTCTCTTCGTCTGTACTTCCAATCTGTATGACCAAATCATCACCCTAAGCTTTCGAAATCTGCACTAAACTCTACTCACAATGCAACATTACAATCCAGGGTTAAAATAATTTAATTCATTCCATAACCGATTTTATTTCCAATTTATTTTATTGGAATTTAGTTTTGATCCATTCAATTCCTTATCGACTCATTGAATTTGATTAAACCAACTAAGATTCAATAAATCAAACAGTTCACAATCAAACCAACTTATATTATATTTACTGGTCTGTATTCACTTTGGTTTATCATACATTAATATAAATCGATTTATATTCGATTGATTTCCGTTCGATTTCCAATTGGTTTCCAAATACCAAATTTATTTATTTCAACTTCATTTCTCAGATTTATTCTACTTAACCAGTTTAAGTTTTATTTTTTTACCCAATTCAATCTACTAATTGATTTTCCTAATCAATTCACCTCTATTTCAGAATCCAATTTCTGACTTTATTTTAATATCAACCAAATCAATCAAAACAATCAAACAACCAACATTACTATATTATAGAAAATTATATCCCTTTTTCTATAAAAATATAATTTGGGCAAAATTATTTTATTTACCCACTTTATAAAACAATATTGTATAAGCTGCTAGTTCAAAAATTGAACTAACTGAATAACACGATATAAAACATTTTATATAAATTTACATATACGCTCTCTCGTATATGCAATCAACTCAATCTAGGGTATTCCTAACACTATCTCTATCGAGTTATCCCACAGAGCCAAGGTTACTACCCAACCATTAGCTCTGATACCAAATGTAGCGACCCAAATTTCTGGTACCTTTTAGGCTGACCAAACAACACCAGTCCAACCCAAATTGTATTGGAAACCCAGATGCCAATAGAAAGAAATTAGAGGATGATATAAGAGAGAATGAAATATTAGAATATAAGAAATAATAAAAAGAAAATACAACAGAATCAGAGTCTCACAATTCAGCGGAACAAATATAATATAGAAATAACATTTATTGAGAGCTTATAAAATACTTACAATCATTAGAGTACATCAATACATCTGGACAATTATAATAACCTGTCCTTATATACACCACACAACGGAATAATTACCAATACGTCTGAACTCCTACAGTACGTCTTCTGAATTTCGTAGTGTCCAACAACCTGAACCTGTACAACCCGAGCTAACCCGAGCATTACAAATACCGGGTCAGTCTGGTGAACCAGAGTGAGAAACCCACTAAGTTTATATAACATCCATATTAATTTAAAGTCAAAAATCCTTTTGAAAGAAAAGGATAATAGTAAGACCAGCCCACACATAAACACGGATGGTTTTTACCTTACTATAACCCAAAACATTTTGAAATCATATATTATTTTGATATTATACTAGTGTCTAAATACAAATAAATAACAATCTAGCGGAACACTTGCATCTCACGTTCCACATATATAGTATACAATCAAAACCGCAAGCGCTTATTGGAGATTGGATTCCGACTATGACAAGGTATGGAACCACCAGCCGATAGTGTATCTCTAGAGGAGAATACACTTGATTCAACCAGAGCGTCTTGCAACCCGGCCCACACATGACCGACCACTCACTTCGCTTAAGTGTATCGAATGTATATCACCAACGGTTGGGATCAGCAACTGTTTCCCGAAAAGGGACAGCATCGAAATAGATTAAAGAATGAAATGGATTTTCTCTAGATAGGTGATTATACACCCTAATGGGAGCGACCCACATAGCCATGTTGCCTGCCTGATTTTTGTCATTTCCCGGTTGTGAGGCTTGAGGTTAGAATCGTCTTCTTGATTATTTGGCCATCATTCACTTTGAATGCCACATCGTCAAATCCGTTTAATCACTAATTGACGACCTCAAAAATACACTAGGCACATATGAAGAAATCAATGTACGTGACTCTTTGGAAATACTCTGTCAGACACTCGTCCATACAAGTTATCCAGGAACAGGATGAACCGAAGGCACCCTCCTATCACATCCTAGGAATCACCTATGGATTGGTAGCGAGTGGTCCTTGCAAATCCATATATTTCAACCACGATAGAATCACAGTTTATAAACCTCTGGTAGCTAGCCAGAGGAATTCAACAGCAATCCTTCCGCTTATGAAGATCCATGGTCTTCAATGCTCCATCTCGACCATCTTCTGAACATCTTCAACTTTAACGTATTTGTTGGTCGGAATGGTTTTCGAATATAAATTCGATCCCGGTGTTTCCGTACCAACAATCGACTTGCCAGATTTTGATAGTCGGTGTTTTAACTATCAGAATAAACAACCATCATCCATAGAGAAAAATGGATTCAATAGTCCAGTATACAGCGTCAGTTGGCCTCTTTAGTTAAACAGTCGTTAATTTGATTTCTAAAAAAAACTTTCGACATTTGGATTACCGCCTTTCCAATTTTTATTCAACTTATAATAAGTTTAAATAGGTTTAATTCAAATTAACGAAGTAAATGATTTCGGAATTATTCCCCAAATATAATCAATGATATTTTCTGAAATAGAAAATGGACAATATAAGTTGGAAATCTTATTTGCATATTTTATCTTGTTATATTCATACAAGTAATGGCGCTTAACATTTGAAATTTTCATTTCAAACATACTTTTAATTCACATAAGTATAGAATTGCATAGACTTATAAATAAAACGATAATTTCCAAAGTGTGACAAAGGTTATAAATTGCAAATAAACATCGTATAAACAAACTTACAAACGGAGTAAAATACCGTGTGCGATGCATACGCTTTAATTGTTCATTTACAAAGGATAGTCACAACTGAATAATTTACCGTGTGCGACGCACACAATTTAGTTGTTCGTTTATAAAATATAACAAAACCTTTGGGTTTAAACAATATAGTCATATACCCTTCCTGTTGGTTAAAGATCATAGTATAGAAAATAGATTATACTCATTCACTTATTCCCAGAAAACTTAAAATCCTTCGAATTATCGTTCATGATATTCTTTATGGAAATACTTATTTTAATCACTTCCACTATCCTCGTTTCTAAACTAATATCATCCTTGGATAATCATGAAGTCGTTACAAGTTGGGTTATTTTATTTACCTCTCAGACCTTGAGACGACAACACTCTCATCTTCGGAATAGATAGAAGCTTATCAACGAAGTCTCATTCTATCATTTTCCCCAACACTTATATTCAGTTTAGAATCCCTTTTTAAACAACCACTTATCTTTGTTCTGTTCAAACATCTCCTTTCACCTTTGAAATATTCATCCCTAGATCTTTGCCGTTTGATTCTCACTTTTATAACCAAGTTTAACCCACTAAGGTTTCCGTTTGAATTCAAATTACATCAATCTTGTTTAACACTTTCCTTTCAAAAATCCAACTTATATAAATATGAGAACACTTATTAAAAATCATTTTTAATTATAACAAGGTTTTACTTAACTAATTTCCTTTATCACCATTTCTATTTCAACCTGGTTCCTTTCAAACATTATTCGCTTTAAAAGTTAACATTATCCTTCTTATAGAAGTTTGGACTTGATTCAAACCAAGTTGGTTTCATTTGAAAACATTATTATATATTCAAACCTTGTCTACCAAGTTACCTTATGAATTCATATTCATATTACATTTAAAAAAATCTCAATTATAGATCAACCTCTCGTTAATAGTCTAGCATACTTTAAATCAAATAGTTTACTTTATTAAAATAATTACTCTTTCTTAAAAGGTGATTTTAAAATGATATTTAACTTCAATAATAGTTAACAACCCAATAATGGTTTTAAATAATCAATTCTCGTGCAAATAGTCAACTTGGTCATTTCAAACAAGATTGCTTTGTTACCCATTTCTACTTGGTTATTTCCTTTAAATTAATAAATAAAATTAATTTAAATAAATCTCATTTGATTTAATTAAAAATCTAATAAAATAATCTCACTTAATTGTTTATTGAAAACAATTAATTCAAATCTTAACCATTTGGTTAATTGCTCTTCATTTTCTTACTGAACTCATTAACACCCGAATCTCCTTTTATGTACTCGCTGTATAATTACAAGAAAAAATACTTATTTATTTTCTTTAATAACTTCATTTAAAAATAATCTATATAAAATAGATTTTCAAAACCTATCTTGAGTGATAAAACAAATTTTATAACTTTATTTCTTTTAATTTGCCTGACGGTAATTAAATCTCTATAAATCGATTCATTTACAGGCCAACTGTTGTTACTCAACCAATATCTCCCAATGGTTGATATCAAACAACTGTTGGGTTTTGGTTCAACAATAAACAATCAATCAGATTAACAATTCATATAATATGAAAGTAAACAACATATTTGAGGGATCCGGTTGGATCCCTCTAACCTGTCCTTTCCTGCATCACAATGGGTTACCTCAAATTATATATGATACATATTACGATAAACAAAAAAAACAATTTCTAATAACAGTCAACAAATAATTTATACCATCCATTCAATCATCAAATTATTTATTTAATTTTTATAAACATAACCCATAAGGTAATTTACCTTGTTCGGGTATAATAGTTAAAATAACAATTAATTCGATTAAATTGAACAAACGCTTAATTTAATTCATGAATATTAAATAATATTCAACATACAAACAAATAGTCATCCAATCATCAACCATTAGCAAATATTGCATACAAAATAAAAACCCAGTTTATATAAAATATAAACGGGGTAAACCGAGTGAGTTGAACTCACTGAATTCCATTTGTCGCTTAAGCGATTCAGTTCTAGTTAAATTAAGCAGACGCTTAATTTAACTAGAAATTTCAGTAGCTTCCAACAATGTTCTAACTGTTTCCAGAATGTAGCGTTCATAGTTGTGATTCCATCCAAAGCAATCAATTTCGCCCAATTCTGTTTACGCAACAAAAAGTTATTATTATAATAGGCCTACGAATTTAATTAAACTAACCACTTTTTAATTATAATTTAATTAATTAAGTTGGTTTCAACATATAATTGTGCCATGTTATTATTTTATTACTTTAACTTAATCACTTCCATATTTCCATGCTTGCTACCTTGCATGTACAGGTCTTTAGTTCTAAATCATTCATCGATATAACTGTAATAAGAGTGACTTGTAATATGACGCACGGTGCATACCCTCTACATACTATGGGCTCGGTTGTTCAACGGTATAACACTTATGTTGTATTGGTATAAGATAATTCATAAACAACTACATATTTCCATTATTGAATTGCATGGGATCAGTGGTTAATACTTTGAAGTTTAACAATCTAGGCATGAACGTTAGTCTCTCTTTCACTGTATAAATAGTTCAATCTATTATAGTGATGATAACTGGAGTCTAAACTTTTGTTTGCTAGAAGCTAAGGTTGGTTCGTACACCAATACCGTTAGTGTATTTTCTTGACATTTGAAAATTAGTATAGGATCTAAACCTTCTATTTATATAAATTCAGATTATAATTATCATAGGAACTTACGTTTCAATCCGAGCCCGATATCTCCTAAGGTACACGCAGCCCATTATCACTATTCTTCTTCCACTATATTTCCTTTTTCTGAAACTTTCAAAAGTCTGCTTCCTTCACTTCTGAACACTCCATCCACGCATACAACTTCCTTCCAATTGTCCCACTTCCATTCCCATACACAACTAATTTATTCAATGCATGCGCCTCCTTCCAGTTTCACTCCCCCACTTTCTTCTCACCAGTATTCTCAAATCAACCCAGTTTATTTCCATCGCAATTTGCAACAACTTTGAAGACCTCCCCACGTTGCAAACTAAACCATGCACTCCTTCCACCACATATACCCCTCACGCACCATTTCCTTCCCACTGTTTCATCTTTCGTTTTCCTTTTTTCTTAAATTGTCTGTCCCTTATTTTCTTCTACAGTAGCCGCAAGTCCTCAGTTTCGTCCCCTGCAGCATTGCTCCACACCGCTAGCTGAGCGCGGACACCTGACGCCTGCGTAACCCTCAGCTCGACACACACCACTCCTCCCCGTACGAAGCTACACTGACTCCTAACCATGCTGCGGACAACCAACTACTCCACCTTCTTGTTCGAGACCGCCACCATCGAGACTGCTGTTTTTATATTTCCAGTCCATGCACTGGTTTCCTCATTCGATAATTGCTGCTTCGTCGTTTTTTTTAGGCGTTCATTTTCGAATGGAGCTTCGGATTTTATCTGGGATGTTGAAACGAAGAAGAAAGGGTCCAATTTATATAGGGAGGAGAAGACGTGGTGCTCATGGTTACGTGGGAAGCACGGTAAACAAAGTTTGGGTGCCAAGAAAATAAATTGCATTGTTTATTCTTTACTTTACAGGCACGGTTCTATTTTTAGCTGTGAAAAGAGAAATTTAAGCACGTGAATAGCACGCTGGGAAAGGATAAAGAACAGAGTGTCCTCCCTTTTTCATTTAATTTAGAGTCAGAGTAGGTCTATTTTTTTATTATTTTGTTTTTATCCGACTAGTTTATTTCTCCGTTGATCGTTGTTGGGTGGTTAATATCAGTATCGCTATAACGAATTTCAACTGCAAATGGAAACGAACATGATGCTATGTTTTGGTGTTGCGATACCAATGAAACTCGTTTTGTTGAAAACTGACTTCGTTTACAAAAATGACATTATTTAAATTTATCGGTTTGCCTTTAAATTAAATCTACCGACAAAACAACTCCAATTGGCTTCAAACTGGAAACCTAACAATAATTTGCGATACGTATTCCAATATAATATTTAAAATAGATTTAAATATTCAAATTTAATTGGCAGAAAAATCTGGGACGTTACAAAGTCAATCTCAGGCCATTTTTTGGCCATGCAATAGATAAAATTTCACATCCAGACTTTCCAGATTTCAAGCCCGACATTCAAATAACGCAAGGCGACAAAAATCACACAAAAAGATATGAATAAGAAAGATATTTTTCCCAAAGTAAGGCCAACAAAAATTTCAGAACCTGAAATTCTTAGAGAAGAAAAATATGAGTTTTATAGTAACAAACTCATTTAAACAACAAGCTTTAGGTACAACAAACTAGTTCCAACAAGATAAGTGAGCTTACTCATCTTAGCAGCGAATTAATAGATTTCTAGCAAGAATTTTTTGAAGATGATAACTTTTTGGCCTCAAATGCTTGGTTTTTTTTGTCCTGAAAGTGATGTTACTATAACATGCATTTTTCAAAGAATTGAGAACAACAACAAATAACAGGATTAGAGATGAAATAGTTTCCTTGATTTCGTGAAGAATATTTATAGGGATTTGTAGGTTTTCTATTTCTCTTATTTTGATTTAAGTTTCTAAGATTTTAATTTGATTTGGAGGAGGATTTAGACCATTTTCTTTTACTATTAGTTGAGAGGAGGAAGAAGTCTTCTCTTCCTTACTATGAAAATGAACTATATAAAGAATATTTTGCTTCTCCATACTTTTCCTTGGCTAACTAGGGGATTAGAGTGAAATTAAGCCCAATTTGCCTATTAACACCCAACTTAGGATAAATTAGAGTGATTAACACAATCTAGTCCTTCTTTCCTTAACTATCTACATGTTTCAAACACAAAAAAAATCAAGCTACAACACATACAAATTTATTTAACTTCCTTGTATAAATTTTCAACCATATTTTACAAGTTAAAGATATAACATTTTAAACCACATTTTGAACATTCACACAATAAATCTTCATATGCTGCAGAAACCACGTTTTTTCGGCAAGGTTGACTGGTTTTTATAGTGGCTACAACCACTTTCCATTACAATAAATAATGGATACAAGAATACAAGAGTTATGAAAATTTCCTAACTACCAAAGCTGGTTTGAAGTGCCAAGACACAAACAAAATATAGGACCGAAGCGGAATGCTCCAGCTGGTTTGAAGGTAGAAACAACTAAATTTCGTAACAACTAAAGCTGGTTTGAAGTGAACATCCCTTGTCCTAACATGATGATATACATGGCCCTAGCTCTTAAAAATAAAGACTGGGTCAGAGGTAAAACCGACTGAATCAGTGTCATAGATAATGTCCTTTCCCATGTATCATCTGTGAATACTTTCATGTCCGCTTCATCTTCAAGACCCTATAACCAAGATATGCTCTTCACTATCAATACGGTAGAAAAGTTACCTACACTCACCATCCTCGTTAGATACGAAAGCATAAAAGTGTTCCTGCTTAGGAAAGATTCTCATTTTAGAGGGTTCATGACACTGGGATTGCTCATGCGAAGTCCATTTCACAGAAGGGCAACAGATGGGGGAAAATTAGGCAAAGAAATGTTGGGATTACAAGGAATTCCGAGCATAAACACCTGATAAAAAACCGGAACATCTGCCTTCGGAGACAGAGCAATATCAATAGGAAAGTAAGATGCAACCGCAGTAATTGAAGTAGCATCAAGAAGAGCAAAAATACCCGCACAAGTAGAGGCCTAAGAGAAGGGCAAAGAAGTCACTTTCGGGGCCCGAACTTGAAGAGAAGGACAAATAAGTGGCAGCTTAACTAGAACGGGGGCATTTTTTGAAATCTTGCAATTTTCAGAGACTTGACCAAAATATTGGCAAATAATAAAGATTTCGTGCTCCAGTTGTATGAGACATCAACGAAGGATTCATAACTGTCAAGGCTAACCTTAAGATAATTAGGGAGTAACTTATCTGGAGTTATTTCGATCGAAGCACGAGCATAGACATAACATTCCCTATTCACATTGGAAGCATCAAAGCACCTAAGTTTGCCAATATGATTCGACAACTAATTAATTCCAACAATGGTCTGAATGACCATAGGAATGTGAGTGAGATTGGCCCAATTGGAATAGACAAAATTCGTTATCGAGCTTTTCCCGTAGATAGGTTCCAGGATGAAACACCCCACCTCCGTTAATGTCACTCACAAAAGGGAATGCATTAACTTTGGTGAAGCATTATAGGTAAAAGATACAGATAATTTACAAGACAGACATATAAACAGCGGAAAAACTTGAATTATTTCATAAGCAATGTGGTCTAGTCAAAACATTACAACCATTATCTCAAAACCCAACTTCCAAGTTATTACAATAAAACTTTTGTCTTGATTAAAAACTCAAAATACATAAAGAAGCGTAAAGCAATAGTAAAGCGGCATAAATCCCCAATAAAAGTGTAACCACAGCCATAGCCCAAGAAAAGAGAATCCAAGCAATACATCTACTCTCTTCAAGCTGGAAAAGGTCTGAACTAAGCTGAAGTATTCTCTCCATGTGGACCTGGAGGGGAAGGGAAACGGAAGAAAAGGAGACGAAAGAAAACGGGTCAGACATAAGTCTGGTAAGTCCAGTGATTCTTCAGCATGTAAACAAGAAAAAGGATCATGACATGAATAAACTGAATATAGGACAATACCATAGTGACAAGATAACATAAGGTAAGATAAGACAAGATAAACTGAATATGCTATCACACTCATTTCCATTTCTTTGCACCTACTAACAAATGTTTCAACTGGCATCATGTATTCATAATAAAATGATCCCTTTATCAATCGGCTCCAACTCGCATGCATTTATTACTTGTATCATTCAGCCCTTCTTGTTTGTAGATACCTGTGCTGGTCCCACCATGGGGTGTATCAGTCCCTATGGTGGAAACTCGACACAATTCAAGATGCACAGTGTATAACTACTGATGGCTAGTGCCTGATTTTTCCACTCTGGAGTACGTGCACGCCCGAACTCCGTCAGAACCTACACTATTGCACCACCCGCCGCTATTTTGACCGCTTATAATCAGCCCAGTAATCGTGCCCACCCTGCATAGTTCAGGGTACCATGATACATCTATGTGGGTTACTGCTGAAATGGGTCCCCATTACTAGGGTTTCCTAATCAACATGTTATAATGGTTAAGTGTTCTCCATGTAACCTAAACCCACCCATATGTTTAATTAACATGCTGTATTGGTTAAGTGTTGCCTAAGTTAACTTAACCCAACCATTCTTAGCATGTCCGTTCATTAGCATTAATTCACTCATTAATGCCTCAACATCTCACATTAGAACTGTTGTTTGCGGTTGCTGGATGTGTCAGGCGGTTCCGGGCAGATTTCTACCACAAACTCATTCAAACCTCGGGTTTTAGGCTTAATGCGCTAACCTCTCACATTAGATCTGTTGTTGCGGTCGGTGGATGTGTCGGGCGGTTCCGGGCGGTCTTACACCGCAACTCAATCTAACCTCGTGTTAGGCATGTTCATCTTTTAGCCAAATTACATATTTATCATACATGCCCAAATCTAGATTTTTATATGCTAATTACCCACAATTGTAGTCAATTCAAGTTATGCCACATTTACTTGTTATGCCCAAAATTAATCAATTAAGTTATACTCAATTTTCCCGGGTTTCAATTGTACGTACAATAAGATTCTATCTAGGTTCCGAATGAACCTAATATTCATAAAATAAAACAAAAGGGGGAATAGAGAAGGAATACAAGAATTGACATAAGAAACAAAATATGCATGTAAAGGTGTACCCAAATCCAAGAATCATGTTTCCAATAAGCATGTTGTACATTAACAATAAGTATGGCCAAACTGAGCAAGCTACATCATAGGCATAAATATTCGATAGAATTGAATATAAGAGAATCACCAATTTGGTGTACAACATGATAGGTTCCATTGTTTCAATCACAACGGTCTCATAAGCATAGGTAATTCAGATTTGACAAAGGATAAACATGAATCAGAATTGATTATTTCACAATTAGGCATAGTGATGTACAACATGATAGGTTCAATTGTTCTAATCACAACAGTCTCATAAGCAAAAGGATAAGCATGAATCAGAATTGATTTTCCCACAATTAGGCATAGTTTCAGATCCGATTATTACAGTCATGATTTTTTTTAGGTGCTAAAATCTGAATAATAACTTAACTTACAGTGAAAGGATTAGAAAAGTGAATTAGTTGACGTTGTAGCATGTGACACCCCATCTCCGTTAAGGTCACTCACAAAGGGAATGCCTTAATTTTGGTGGAGCGTTTATTGTGTATAGAATAGAAAAGTAAACAAGACAGATAAATATATTGGTACTTGGAAAGTAAAAACAACTTTTACTGCAGCGGAGAAATAGTTTGGTTACATCACATCAAAAACCAACTACAAAACCAATTACACTTATTATCCATCTTGACAAATAAGTTCTGAGTACATAAAATAAAAGACATAACCCCAACATAAAATAGCCATAAATAAGATAGGCTGAACTTTACTTCAGCAATCCAAGCAACTTCCAAAAGAAAAGGATAAAGCTGTCAAAATCAAGCTCCACTAGTACTAGTCCCACCCTGAGCACCTTGGGGGGGGGGAAGGAAGAAAAGAGGTGGAAACAAAGGGGGTCAGACATAAAGTCTGGCGAGTGCAATAACTTTAACAATATAATCATTAAAGTAACTAGGATAAGGCATAAGCTGGTAAATAAGGAAATGACTGTGAACAAATGGGCATGACAGAGAAAACAAAGGAAATGAGATGAATAAAGATAACGTTAAAGGCACACCTAATCACTATAAGATAATTACTACATTGCACCACACCAAACACCCTAAAAGTTGATCCCCTCCTACTAAACTTAGTAATCATAATAGTAGTTTCATGTACCCCTAGCTGTCTACATAGGTGCCGCCTGCCCCTATCTCCACTAGGTGTACCCACTACCCCCATGCGATCGGCTTCCTAACTCATAGATACCCATGCTGGTCCCATAGTGGGGTGTATCATTCCCCAAAGTGACAACCCGATACCACTAAAGATGCACGTCTTTTACCTGCACGATGCAACAACGTCTTACCTACCAGCCTGGGCCCACACACGCACATGACCCCATTGGACTTGTGTTGCCACCGCTAACCCGTTTTGACCTCTTACAATCAAACCCAGTACGCGTGTCCCGTCCTCGACTTGGGTTGAGCCCACAAAGATGCTTAATGGGTTACTAGTCTGATAAGGGCCCTCATGCCTGACACAAGCTTCCCACCTATGCTTGGTCCCCTCTAGTAGATCCCACTTAACCCCTTCTTATTCATGTCTTCTTACATGTTTCAACTTGGTTAAGTGTTTCTAATTGTATTTCACAAGCCACCCAAGGCCACCCACTTAACCCCCATGCCCCACCACATGTTTATCTGGTTAAGTGTTACTTAATTCATTAGGACCGTAACCTTGTAAAGACCTCCCACATTAGACTGACATTTGCGGTTGCTGGATTTGCCGGGAGGGTCCGTGCAGTCTTATACCGCAAAACAATCTAGCCTCGTGTTTTTACAATCTACGCATTTAATTTGTGCCTTTGACCTCTTGCATTAGACAACCTTTTGTGGCTGTTGGATTTGCCGGGCGGGTCCGGGCAGTCTTACACCACAAACGAGTCTAACTTCGTGTCTTAGGCAATTAATTAATACATATCTTTATTTAACCCTAAAGTGGATTAATATCCCTATTCAAATCTGTCAATAAATTCCAAATATACTTATGTCCATAATTGCCACCTAAATTATGTCCATTTATTTCAGGTATACAAATTATACCAATTATTGCCTCAAATTAATTGTATGCCTTTTAAGGCCATTACATGCCAATTCTCAATATGTGTATATTCAATATTACCCCCATAGTCTCCACGTCGTTCGTTCACTTATCATGACAGATATATATATATATATATATATATATATATATTAAACTATTTTTTAGTATAACAGATAAAAGGGAAGAAACATCGCAAATTTGCATAACACACAAAATGGATCTAACCTGCAAATAAGGATTACAACATAACTTGCATAAACTTTGTATTGTCATGAATCTAAACATAGACCTAAAGGTGTGAACTTGCATGTATGAATATAGTTTTTACCCAAACTTGCATAGGCCATAGTCACAAACTTGCATAAAACTATGTATGTCATAGATCTAAACATAAAGGTGTAAACTTGCATATATGTGAATCCAATTACTACCTAAACTTGCATATAGTCATTTTACTTGGTTCACATGTAAAATTGTGTACAATTCACATAGAAACAAGCATATAATCTACACCCAAACTTGCATTGGCCATAGTCACAAATTTGCATAAAACTATGCATGTCATAGATCTAAACATAAAGGTGTAAACTTGCATATATGTGAATCCAATTACTACCTAAACTTGCATATAAAATGATGTCAGACATGAATCAAGTTGAACATAGGTGATTGGGCATATAAAAAGGGATCCACAACAAAAACTATCATTATGAACAACTAGCATATATTCACAAAATATCACATTTTTCCAATGATTCACAAACATAGCCATATAACCCAAATTATAACTCAACCTAATTAACTTGTTAATTATCTTATTAAAGAAATCGAACTCACAACTCAAAGAAGGTCTTGAGTTCTAGGATCTGTGTTCTGTAGTTGAATTAGCTTGCCTTTGAAGTAGACAAATTCGTTGTTGTTGTTATAGACTTAAGTTGAATTGAGTTGATTAGATTTACTTTGCTTCTAGTTGGTGGCGGCTACTCTAGGTTGCGGGGTGATAGCATGACGGCCATGATTCTAATTTTTGATTAGGTTTAGGGTTTGAGTCTACATGTGTTTATATAGAAATTAGGATTAATTTAGGCCATCCGATCAACCTGGAAGCAACCTGAACCATCCAAAAAGCCAACTCAGCCCTAATGACTCAGCAGCAGCTCAGAATTGGGTTTAATTCAAATCTGCCCGAGGGGGGTAGGTCGACCCCCGGGTCGACCTATAGGGTAGGTCGACACTAAGGTCGACCTGGCCTAGGGTGGGAAATTTCCTGCCCTACCCGGTTCTGAGTCTGAATTCGTTTTTGAATTTAAATTTGAATTTCTGGAAACTTCCGACAGCCATAACTTCTTCATACGAAGTCCAATTTACGCAAACTGAGACTCTATCTCAACCAGAATTCTGAGACGAACACAATGGTGTAACCCGTTTCCCTTGATTCTCACATTTAAGATTAATTATTCCTCAGTTTGTTAGTTTAATGTTAACAGAAAACACGGGGTGTTACATTCTCCCCTCCTTAAAGGATTTCGACCTCGAAATCTTCAAGTCACGAAGAATACATATCCTACCATCCAATTGTCCATCTACTCAACCATCTAACACAAGCATCCATTGTCCTTAAAAGACTTCTAATGCTTTCATGTTTATATGCACAATGTGTGTACATGTCCGTATCTAATGCAAAATCAGGCGTTCTACTGATTCAGTTGACCTCCTTAATGCAAATCATGATAGTGCCATGCGTCCATTATGTATGCAAAAGATCCCTAATGATACATATTATTTCTACATGCGTGCAAAACCATTCATCCAAATGCAAAATCCATATGATAACACAACCATTATACATCCATTAACCTAAATAAGCATACATTCATATGCAGTATGAAAGTGATTGAGCCGATCTAGTGCCTAATGTGTGTATATGCATCCACGAGCAACCACTAGCAAACACTTGCATCCACTAGCATCCATCAATCATAACATGTTTCAAATACATGTTTACATCCATTGGTATCTACCTAAGGATAAAGAATATGACCGAGGAGATACACTAAAAAGGTAGATACAAGCTCGAATAAACTTAAGGAAAAAGAGATCAAAGATGTACCCTCAAAAAGAAAAGGGTAGGCTGCACGTATTTTGGCCTCAGTCTCCCAAGTCGCGTCTTCCTCGGCGTCGCTCCATTGAACTTTGACAAGCTTGACTTCACGGTTGCGTAGCTTTTTGACTTCCATCCCCAAGACACGAGTTGGAACTCTCCTCACAGTCGCTTCTCGTTCCACTTCGACTTCCTCTAGTATGCTTGCCTCCACAACTTTTGCTGACTCATGTAAGCACTTTCGTAGCTGAGAGACATGAAAAACATTATGAACTCCAGCCAGTCTTTCAGGTAGCTCTACTCTGTAGGCCATCGTCCCAATCCTTTCGATGATAGGAAATGGTCCTACAAATCTTGGTGCCAACTTTCCTACGGACCCAAAGCGAATGACATTCCTCAAAGGAGATACTTTAAGGAACACCTTATCCCTAACCTCAAACTCAAGGTCGGTCCTTCTCTTGTCTGCGTAGGATTTCTGTCTATCTTGGGCAGTCTTCATTCTCCTTCGTATCAAGTCCACTTTCTCTGAAGTCTCTCTAATCATGTCCGGCCTAAGTATAGGTTTATCTATGGACTCCCACCAACAAGTTGGTGATCGACATGGCCTTCCATATAAAGCTTCGAAGGGTGCCATGCCTATAGTGGCTTGGTAGATATTGTTATAAGTGAATTCCACCAAAGGGAGATGATCCTCCCAAGATCCTCCAAAGTCAAGAATGCACAGTCTCAAAAGATCTTCCAGTACTCTGTTCACCCTTTCTGTCTGACCATCGGTTTGAGGGTGATAGGCTGTGCTTAAACATAGCTGTATGCCTACAGCCTCTTGCAAACTCCTCCAGAACTCGCTTGTAAAGATAGGGTCTCGATCACTCACTATGCTGGAGGGTATCCCATGGAGTCGAACTATCTCCTTAAGATAAATGGAGGCTAAAGACGAGGCGGTCCCTCCTACTCTTGACAGGTATAAAATGAGCGCTTTTCGTGAGCCTGTCCACAATTACCCAAATTCCGGTATTGACCCTTCTTGACCTAGGCAACCCATTAACAAAGTCCATCGAGATGCTTTCCCATTTCCATTGCGGAACTTCTAGAGGATGAAGCAAACCACCAGGCTTCTTTTGCTCCGCCTTGACTTGCTGGCATATCATGCATTTAGAGACAAATTCAGCTACATCCCTCTTCGTGCCATTCCAAAAGAAAACTCTTTTGATATCTTTATACATCGTGTCTCCACCGGGGTGTATGGTCATCTTGGAATGGTGTGCTTCTTTCAGAACCATCTTCACCAAATCTCTTGCTTGTGGGACGCATAGTCTTCCATCCCGTCTCAACTAACCCTTATCATCGATTGAGTATCTATTGAGGTGACTAGAAGTCTCTCCCCTAATCAGCTTATCTATCACATCAACTAGCTGAGGGTCTTCACGTTGCGCGGTTCCTATTGAGTCCAACAAAGTAGGCCGCACCTCTTACATTGCCATCAAGCCAGTCACATAATCAACAGAGGGTCTAAAATCAAAATTTTCTATGTACTCCAAACTTTGCCTTTCTACAAAGAGAGGACTTAAGGTCAGCATCTTTCTACTTAAGGCGTCTGCTACTACATTGCCCTTGTCAGGAGTATAGGAAATCTCAAAGTCGTATGAGGCAAGAAACTCCATCCATCTTTGTTGCCTTAGATTGAGGTCTTTCTGCGAGAAAAGGTACTTCAACGATTTATGGTCAGTATACAATTCAAATTTCTCACCTAAGAGATAGTGGCTCCAAGGCTTAAGCGCAAAAACGATGGCTGCTAACTCTAGATCGTGGGTTGGGTAGTTTTTCTCATGCACTTTCAACTGCCTTCCACCATAAGCTACTACCTTCCCCTCTTGCATCAAAACAGTGCCTAGTCCCGTACCACATGCATCTGTGTATACCGTAAACATCTTGCTCCCATCTGGTAATGTCAAAACTGGGGTTGTTGTTAGAGCCCTCTTCAACCATTGGAAAGCGACTTCGCAATCCAAATCCCAAGTGAAAGTCAGGTTCTTCTTCGTTAACCTTGTAAGTGGAGCTGAGATTTTCGTAAAGTCTTTAATGAACTTGCGATAAAAGTCTGCTAGTCCAAGAAACCTTTGGACTTCGGTTGCATTCTTTGGAACCTTCCAATCCTGGAACGCAACTACTTTTGCGGGGTCCACAGCTAACCCTTCTTTGGACACCACATGCCCAAGAAATCTTACTTCTCTCCAGAAGTGGCACTTGGAGAAATTTGCTTTCAACTGATGTGCACGGAGAGTATCCATGACTTCCCTTAAATGTAAAGCATGCTCTTCCTCATTCTTCGAGAAAATTAGAATATCATCTAAGAAGACCACCACAAATTTATTGAGAAATTCCCGGAACACTCTACTCATCAAATCGATGAAATAAGTAGGTGCGTTTGTCAAGCCGAAAGGCAAGACAAGCCATTCGAAGAAACCGTCCGGGGTTCTAAACGCGGTCTTATCAATGCTATCTTCAGCCACTCTTAGCTGATGAAATCCGGTAGCCAGATCTAATTGGGAGAAAACTGTTGCACCTACAAGCTGATCGAACAAATCATCTATTCTTGGCAGTGGGTGCCTATTCTTCTTGGTCAACTTGTTTAGCTCCCTATAATCAACGCATAGGCGAAGTGAACCATCCTCTTTGGTTGCGAACACCACTGGAGCTCCCCATTCAGAAATTCTCTGCCTTATAAACCCTTTTCTAGCAGCTCCTTAACTTGCTTGCTAAGCTCCTTTCTCTCCCTTGGAGCCATGTGTCTAATGGGTAAAGCAACGGGTTTTGCGTTATCAACTAGGTATATGCGGAAGTCTATCTCCCGCTTAGGAGGCAAGCCCTTTACTTCATCAAAGACAACCGAGTATTCACGGACCACTCTAATAGACTGCAAATTCTCAACAGACGCGTCAAGCGATTCTAGATAACTTAGCATAACAGGATTCATGGGATTACAAGAGATTTCGAGAGTGTTACCCAAGCGAGTCATAAGCCTAACCTCTCTCTTTTCACAATCTAGGACGACTCCATTACCGGATAAACCAATCCATGCCCAGAATTGACCCACAGCCCGTGAAGTCCAAAACATAAGTATCACATCTAAACCCTACGCTAAGTATAGAAATTTCCAAATCCAAACAAATCATCGACAAATAGGCTGAGCCCCCAATTGGATTTGAAACAACTAAGGGATCCTCTACTATACTGGTGTTTAGGTGTAGTGACTCAACTAAAGCAGTAGATATAAAAGAGTGCGATGCACCAGAATCAAAGAGTGTGCGAACAGGATGATCAAAAAGATAAACTAAACTTTTAACGGAAATCGCTCTACCTCGTTCTTGCTGTGGTGGGGCCATGAGAGCCTAGACCTACCCCCTTGCCTTCCCTGTTGCCATGAGAGCCTGAACCTGCCCTCCAGAGATAGACCCTGCCCTCTGCCCTTTCTTTGGGCAGTCCTTAATTAGATGTCCTGCCTCGCCACAGTGGAAACAACCAGTCTTCTTTTTCTTCCTACAATCTTTGCTCAGATGGCCTGGCGTCCCACAGTTAAAGCATCTTTTCTTTCCCTTGCCATTGTTGTCTTTACCACCCTTCTTGTTCTGTTGTTGTGGTTTCTTTTGATCCCCTTTCTTCTTAGGTGCCTTATTAGGATTGGCGCCTTTCTTCTCTTCATGCATAAGCGCCATGTCAACCAGTCTCTCAAAGGTGACCCCCATAGGGATGTGGGTCATAGCTAACCCATGCAGCGGCTCGTTCAAACCCTTAACAAATCTCAGGGCCTTCTTTTCGGGTGTATTCACCAAGTCCAAGCCAAATCCGATTTCCCTGCCTCAATGCCAAAAACCTTTCCATGTATAGATTCTCTTCGGCCCGTGAGAGAAACTTTGCCTCAAACCTACGCCTGAAATCCGGCCATGTCTCAACTGGACGCTCTCCATTAGTGACCTCCCACCAAAACGAGGCCTCATCCTTCATCAATCAGGCAGCTAATTGGACCTTTCTTTCATCTTCTACCTCAAAGATTCCAGACAATTCTTCCACCTCCTTTAGCCAATTTTGAGCTTCAACAAACATCTCCGACCCGTGAAAAGATTTTCCGCCATTGCCCGAAAATCCTTGCATATCATTGCGAAAGTATCAACACGAGGAGGGGGAGGAGGAGGAGGAGGAACGGGTGCAGTTCGGGGAGGTGGAACATTTGCTGGGCCCGCGGTGGTGGCCCTAGCCTCCAAATACCTTCTAAACCATCCTGATATTGGTGCACCCTCCGGAAGGTTAAGATCCCCAGACATGCTGAAACGAAAAAAAAAAGATTCAAAACAAAAGAATCGAAGGAAAGATATATGGCTCTTGTGGGTTATGTTTTTAAAATAAACTTTTCTCTTCAAAATACTCTCCTTAAAACATATTTTTGAAAGTATCCTTTATGAAAATGCTTTTTGAAAAATAGTTTTTCAAAATATCTTATCTGTTCTGGTAACCTTGAGCTCTGATACCACTTGTGACACCCCATCTCCATTAAGGTCACTCACAAAGGGAATGCCTTAATTTTGGTGGAGCGTTTATTGTGTATAGAACAGAAAAGTAAACAAGACAGATAAAGATATTGGTACATGGAAAGTAAAAACAACTTTTATTGCAGCGGAGAAATAGTTTGGTAACATTACATCAAAAACCAACTACAAAACTAATTACACTTATTATCCATCTTGACAAATAAGTTCTGAGTACATAAAGTAAAAGACATAACCCCAACATAAAATAGCCATAAATAAGATAGGCTGAACTTTACTTCAGCAATCCAAGCAACTTCCAAAAGAAAGAGATAAAGTTGTCCAAATCAAGCTCCACTAGTACTAGTCCCATCCTGAGCACCTTGGGGGGGGGGGAAGGAAGAAAAGAGGTGGAAACAAAGGGGGTCAAACATAAAGTCTGGCGAGTGCAATAGCTTTAACAATATAATCATTAAAGTTACTAGGATAAGGCATAAGCTGGTAAATAAGGAAATGACTGTGAACAAATGGGCATGACAGAGCAAACAAAGGAAATGAGATGAACAAAGATAACGTTAAAGGCGCACCTAATCACTATAAGATAATTACTACATTGCACCACACCAAACACCCTAAAAGTTGATCCCCGCCTACTAAACTTACTAATCATAATAGTAGTTTCGTGTAACCCTAGCCGTCTACATAGGTGTCGCCTGCCCCTATCTCCACTAGGTGTACCCACTAGCCACATGCGATCGGCTTCCTAACTCGTAGATACCCGTGCTGGTCCCACAGTGGGGTGTATCATTCCCCAAAGTGACAACCCGATACCACTAAAGATGCACAGCTTATACCTACACGATGCAACAACGTCTTACCTACCAACCCGGGCCCACACACGCACATGACCCCGTTGGACTTGCGTTGCCACCGCTAACCCGTTTTGACCTCTTACAATCAAACCCAGTACGCGTGTCCCGTCCTCGACTTGGGTCGAGCCCAAAAAGATACTTAATGGGTTACTGGTCTAATAAGGGTCCCCATGCCTAACACAAGCTTCCCACCTGTGCTTGGTCCTCTCTAGTAGATCCCACTTAACCCCTTCTTATTCATGTCTTCTTACATGTTTCAACTTGGTTAAGTGTTTCTAATCATATTTCACAAGCCACCCAAGGCCACCCACTTAACCCCCATGCCCCACCACATGTTTACCTGGTTAAGTGTTACTTAATTCATTAGCACCGTAACCTTGTAAAGACCTCCCACATTAGACTAACATTTGCGGTTGCTGGATTTGACGGACGGATCCGGCCAGTCTTATACCGCAAAAGAGCCTAACCTTGTGTCTTTACAATCGTTACGCATTTAATTCGTGCCTTTGACCTCTCACATTAGACTACCTTTTGTGGTTGCTGGATTTGCTGGGTGGGTCCGGGCAGTCTTACACCACAAACGAGTCTAACCTCGTGTCTCAGGCAGTTAATTATTACATATCTTTATTTAACCCCAAAGTGGATTAATATCCTTATTCAAGTTTGTCAATAAATTCCAAATATACTTATGTCCATAATTTCCACCTAAATTATGTCCATTTATTTTAGGTATACAAATTATACCCATTATTGCCTCAAATTAATTGTTTGCCTTTTAAGGCCATTACATGCCAATTCTCAATATGGGTATATTTTGTATTACCTCCATCGTCCCCACGTCGTTCGTTCGCTTATCATGACATATATATATATATAATAGACTAGTAATTAGTCTAGCACATAAAAGGGAAGAAACATCGCAAATTTGCATAACACACAAAATGGATCTAACTTGCAAATAAGGATTACAACATAACTTGCATAAACTTTGTATGTCATGAATCTAAACATAGACCTAATGGTGTGAACTTGCATGTATGAATATAGTTTTCACCCAAACTTGCATAGGCCATAGTCACAAACTTGCACAAAACTATGTATGTCATAGATCTAAACATAAAGGTGTAACTTGCATATATGTGAATCCCATTACTACCTAAACTTGCATATAAAATGATGTCAGACATGAATCAAGTTGAACATAGGTGATTGGGCATATAAAAACGGATCCACAACAAAAACTATAATTATGAACAACTAGCATATATTCACAAAATATCACAATTTTCCAATGATTCACAAACATAGCCATATAACCCAAATTATAACTCAACCTAATTAACTTGTTAATTATCTTATTAAAGAAATCGAACTCACAACTCAAAGAAGGTCTTGAGTTCTGGGATATGTGTTCTGTAGTTGAATTAGCTCACCTTTGAAGTAGACAAATTCGTTGTTGTTGTTATAGACTTGAGTTGAATTGAGTTGATTAGCTTTACTTTGCTTCTAGTTGGTGGCGGCTACTCTAGGTTGCGGGTTGATAGTATGACGGCCATGGTTCTAATTTTTGATTAGGTTTAGGGTTTGAGTCTACATGTGTTTATATAGAGATTAGGATTAATTTAGGCCATCCGATCTACCTAGAAGCAACCTGAACCATCCAAAAAGCCAACTCAGCCCTAATGACTCGGCCGCAGCTCAGAATTGGGTTTAATTCAAATCTGCCCGAGGGGGGTAGGTCGACCCCCAGGTCGACCTATAAGGTAGGTCGACACTAAGGTCTACCCCCTGGTCGACCTAGCCTGGGGCGGGAAATTTCCCGCCCTGCCCGGTTCTGAGTCTGAATTCGTTTTTGAATTTAAATTTGAATTTCTGGAAACTTCCGACAGCCATAACTTCTTCATACGAAGTCCAATTTACGCAAACTCGGACTCTATCTCAACCAAGATTCCGAGACGAACACAATGGCGTAACCCGTTTCCCTTGATTCTCACATTTAAGATTAAGTATTCCTAAATTCGTTAGTTTAATGTTAACAGAAAACACGGGGTGTTACATAGTGATTCTAATTTTTCTTTGTTGACTGAAGAAGAAAACCTCTACTTTGATTTGAAGCTCTCTCTCTCTGATTTGATTTCTAGTTTGGGGAAGATGGAGGCTAGGCTAGTTTAGAGAGGGACAGCATGGTGGCATGATAGAATAGGATTATGAGGTTTAGGGTTAAGGTTTGATGTGATTATATAGGAGTATAGGATTGGTTTGAGCCTTTAGATCAACATAGGATCCATCCAGACTATCCAGTCCAAGAAAATGTGTCATCAGGCCAATCAGAAGTTGCCACGTAGCCCTACGACTCAGAAAATCGTCAATGTCCAGAACAGTCAGCAGGGGTCGACCCCTATAGGGGGGGTCGACACCCATGTCGACACCCCTATAGGGGGTTGACTCCCATGTCGACACCTCTATAGGGGGGTCGACTCCCATGTCGACACCACCTGGGGGTCGACACACCTGAGCGGGAGATTTCCCGCTCAGCTGCTTTCCTAAATTTTGAATTTCGAATATATTTTGATTATTTAATTATTAATTTAATTTAATTTCCGCTTACACTTGAAATTTTCTAACCTCCATAGCTTCCTCATACAGAGTCCAATTCACGCAAACTCGGGCTCTATCTCAAGCAGAATTCCGAGACGAACGCAATGGCATAACCCGTTTCGCCTAATTCTTCTTCTAAAAATTAAGTGTACTTAAATATGTTAATTTTAATATTCATAAAAAATACGGGGTGTTACATTCTCCCCTCCTTAAAGGATTTCGTCCCCGAAATCTCTGTGTTAAGAAGAATGTATCCTAACATTCAACATCCATCTACTCAACCATCAATCACAGGCATCCACTGTCCTTAAAAATGATTTCTAATGCTTTCATGATCAAATGCATAGTGTGTATATGTACTTATCTAATTCAAAAGCAGGCGGTCTACTGATTCAGTTGACCTTCTTAATGCAAATTATATCAGTGTCATGACTCCATCATGTATGCAATTATTCCTAATCGTACCTTATAACTTCTACATGAGTACATAATCATTCATACAAATGCAACATCCATATGATAACACATCAAGTTTCAATCCATATACAAACACATATAAGCATATGCAACATGAAAGTGACTGAGCCGATCTAGTACCTAATGTGTGTGTATATGCATCCATGATCAACCACTAGCAACCACTTGCAACCATCAATCATAGCATGTTTCAAATACATGTTTACATCCATTGGTTTCTACCAAAGGATTAAGAATAGGACCGAGGAGATGTACTTAAAAGATAGATACAAGCATGCATAAACTTAAGGAAAAAGAGATCAAGGATGTACCCTCAAAAAGATAAGGGTAGGCTGCGCGTATCTTGTCTTCAGCCTCCCAAGTCGCGTCTTCCTCAGTGTCAATCCATTGTACTTTTACTAGCTTGACCTCACGATTGCGTAGGTTTTTAACTTCTGTTCCCAAGATACGAGTTGGAACTCTTCGCACCGTCACTTCTCGTTCCATTTCTACTTCCTCTAGTATGCTTGGCTCCACAACTTCCATAGACTCGTATAAGCACTTTCGTAGATGAGAAACATGAAAAACATTATGAACTCCTGCCAGTCTTTCGGGTAGCTCTACTCTATACGCCATCGTCCTAATCCTCTCAATGATAGGAAATGGCCCGACAAACCTTGGTGCCAATTCCCCTACGGATCCAAAGCGAATGACATTCCTCAAAGGAGATACTTCAAGGAAAACCCTGTCTCCAACCTCAAACTCAAGGTTTGTCCTTCTTTTATCCACGTAGGATTTCTGTCTATCTTGTGCGGTCTTCATTCGTCTTCATATCAAGTCCACCTTCTCTGATGTTTCTCTGATCATGTCGGGCCCAAGTATAAGCTTGTCTGTAGACTCCCACCAACAAGTTGGTGATCGGCATGGTCTTCCATATAAAGCCTCAAAGGGTGCCAAGCCTATGGTGGCTTGGTAGCTATTGTTGTAGGCGAACTCCACCAAAGGAAGATGATCCTCCCATGTTCCTCCAAAATCAAGAATGCACAATCTCAAGAGATCTTCTAACACTCTGTTTACCCTTTCCGTCTGACCATCGGTTTGAGGGTGATAGGAAGTGCTTAAGCATAGCTGTGTGCCTACAACCTCTTGCAAACTCTTCCAAAACTCACTTGTAAAGATAGGATCTCGATCACTTACTATGCTCTAGGGTATCCCATGCAGTCGAACTACCTCTTTAAGATAAATGGATGCTAACGATTAGGCAGTCCTCCTACTTTTAACAGGTATAAAGTGAGCGCTTTTAGTGAGCCTGTCAACTATTACCCAAACACTGGTATTGCCCCTTCTTGACCTAAGCAACCCATCTATAAAGTCCATCGAAATGCTATCCCATTTCCACCGTGGGACCTCTAGGGGATGAAGCAGACCACCAGGCTTCTTCTGCTTTGACTTGCTAGCATATCAAGCATTTAGAGACAAATTCAGCTACATCCTTCTTCATGCCATTCCAAAAGAAAACCATTTTTATGTCTTTATACATCTTGTCTCCACCTGGGTGTATAGTCAACTTAGAATGGTGTGCTTCTTCAAGAACTATCTCCACCGAATCCCTTGCTTATGGGACACACAGTCTTCCGTCCAATCTCAACCAACCCTTGTCATCGATGGAGTATCTACTGAGGTGACTAGAAGTCTCACCTTTAATTAACTTATCCATCATATCAACTATCTGAAGGTCTTCACATTGCGCGGTTCCTACTGAGTCCAAAAGCATAGGCCGCACCTCTAGCGTTGCTAACAAACCAGGTACAAACTCAAAAGAGGGTCTAAAGTCAAAGGTTGCTATGTACTTCAAGTTTTTCCTTTCCACAAAAAGAGGACTTAAGGTCAGCTTTTTCCTACTCAAGGCGTCTGCTGCCACATTGCCCTTGCCAGGGGTATAAGCAATCTCAAAATTGTATGAGGCAAGAAACTCCATCCACCTTTGTTGTCTTAAGTTAAGATCTTTTTGTAAGGAAAGGTACTTTAATGATTTATGGTCAGTAAACAATTCAAACCTTTCTCCTAGTAGGTAATGATGAGCGAAAACAATGGCAGCTAGCT
This sequence comes from Allium sativum, assembly GCA_030737875.1. Classification (NCBI taxonomy): domain Eukaryota; kingdom Viridiplantae; phylum Streptophyta; class Magnoliopsida; order Asparagales; family Amaryllidaceae; genus Allium; species Allium sativum. The sequence continues at coordinate 295,010,540 of CM060909.1, forward strand.
CTAAATCATGAGTTGGGTAGTTCTTCTCATGTACCTTCAACTGCTTTCCCCCATAACAAACTACCTTGCCTTCTTGCATCAAGACAACGCCTAATCCTGTACCGCATGCATCTGTGTATACTGTAAACATCTTACTCCCATCAGGCAATGTCAGAACTGGGGCTGTTGTCAGAGCCCATTTTAATCGTTGGAAAGCGACATCACAATACAAATCCCAGGCAAAAGTTAGGTTCTTCTTCGTCAATCTTGTAAGTGGGGCTGATATCTTCGCAAAGTCCTTAATGAACTTTCTGTAATATCCCGCTAGTCCGAGAAAACTTCGTACTTCGGTTGCATTCCTTGGAATCTTCCAATCTTGCACCGCAACTACTTTTATGGGATCCACTGCTATCCCCTCTTTGGACACCACATGTCGAGGAAATCTTACTTCTTCTCTCCAAAAATGGCATTTGGAGAATTTTGCTTTCAGCTGATGTGCTCGAAGAGTATCCATAACTTCCCTTAAATGCAAAGCATGTTCTTCCTCACTTTTTGAGAAGATCAAAATGTCGTCCATGAAGACCACTACAAATTTATTAAGGAACTCCCTGAACACCCTACTCATCAAGTCTACGAAATAGGAGGGTGCATTTGTCAAGCCAAAAGGCATGACAAGCCATTCGAAGAAACCATCCAGGGTCCTGAACGCGGTCTTATCTATGTTGTCTTCAGCAACTCTTAGCTGATATGGAATCCAATGGCCAGATCTAGTTAGGAGAAAACTGATGCACCTACAAGCTGGTCGAACAAGTCGTCTATTCTTGACAGTGGGTGCCTATTCTTCTTGATCAGCTTGTTTAGCTCCCTATAATCCATGCATAGGTGAAGTGAACCGTCCGCTTTGGTTGCGAACACTACTGGAGCGCCCCATTTAGAAATACTCCGCCTTATGAACCCCTTTTCGAGCAGCTCTTTAACTTGCTTGCTGAGCTCCTTCTTTTCCCTTAGAGCCATGTGCTAACGGGTAAAGCAACGGGTTTTGCATTATCAACCAGGTATGTGCGAAAGTTTATCTCTCGCTTTGCAGGTAAACTCGTCACCTCTTCAAAGACATCTGAGTATTCACGGACTGCTCTAACAGATTGCAAGTTTTCAACAGACGCATCAAGAGATTCTAGGTAGCTAATCATAACAAAATTCATGGGATTACAAGAGATTTCGAGAGTATTACCGAGGCGAGTCATAAGTCTAACCACTCTCTTTTCAGAATCGAGGATGGCACCATTAATGGATAACCAATCCATGCTTAGAATTAACCCATAGCCTGTGAAACCCAAAACATAAGCATTACATCTAAACCCAACGCTTAGTATAGAAATTTCCAAATCCAAACAAATCATTGACAAATAAGCCGAACTCCTAATTGGATTTAAAACAACCATGGGATCCTCTACTATACTGGTATCTAGGTGCAGAGATTCAACTAAAGCAGTAAATATAAAACAGTGCGATGCGCCAGAATCAAAAAGAGTATGAACAAGATGATCAGAAAGATAAACTAAACTCTCAACAGAAACATTTCTACCACTTTCTTGTGAAGGTGCAATGAGAGCGTGAATCTGCCCTCCAGAAGTAGATCCAGTCCTCTGCCCTTGCCCTTGCCTTCTTGGGCAATCCTTAGCCATATGTCATGTCTCGCCGCGTTGGAAACAACCACTCATCTTCCTCTTCCTCTTTCTGTAGTCCTTAATTAGATGTCCAGGTATGTCACAAAAGTTACACTTCCTCTTGTCACGGGGTTTGTTATTCTTCCCGCCCTTCTTAGAATCCGTCTTATTATTCTGCGGTCCCTTCACTTTCTTGTCTAGAGGTCCTTCCACCTTTGTCTCTTTCTTCTCATCCTTGTCTTCCCCCTGTAACAGTGCCATATCCACCAGTCTCTCATAAGTCGCACCCATAGGTATATGGGACATAGCTAGGCTGTGCAGTGGCTCATTCAACCCTTTAACAAAACAGAGAGCCTTTTTGTGTGGAGTGTTTACCAACTCCAGTCCGAATCTAGCCAGCTGGTTGAATTGGTTGACGTATTCCTTAACTGATAGGCTTCTCTGTTTGAATGCTAAGAACTTCTCCATCGGTAGGCTTCGTTCAGCTTGCGAGAGGAACTTCATTTCAAACCTCATTCTGAAATCCTCCTAAGTCTCAACTGGTCTTTCAGCATTAGTAACTTCCCACCAGAAAGAGGCTTCGTCCTTAAGTAACCACATAGCTAATTGTATCTTCTGCCTATCGTCCACTTCGAAGATAACAAACAAATCTTCTGTTTCCTTGAGCCAGTTTCTTGCTTCCATGAATGATTCAGTCCTATTAAAGTTCTTTCCGCCCATAGCTCGAAAGTCTCTACATATCTTCGAAAAAGCATTCACATGCGCAGGAGGAGGAGGAGGAGGAACGGCTGCAGCTGGGGGAGGAGGAACGTCTGCTGGGCCTACGGCATCAGCCCTAGCCTCCAGATACATTCTGAACCAGCCGGGGATCTATACGCCCTCGGGAAGATTAAGATCTCCAGACATACTGAAACGAAAAGAAAAGGTTCAAAACAAAGGATAGAAAGATAGTGCGTATGGCTTTGGGGAATATGCCTTTAAAATAAAACAACACTTTTCTTGAAAATGCTTCTTTAAAACTTCCTTTTTGAAAAATAGTTTTCAAGAATTTTAATCTGATCTGGTAACCATCAGGTCTGATACTAAGTGAAACACCCCACCTCCGTTAAGGTCACTCACAAAGGGAATGCATTAACTTCGGTGAAACATTATAGGTAAAAGATACAAATAATTTACAAGACAGACATATAAACAGCGGAAAAACTGGAATTATTTCATAAGCAACGTGGTCTAGTCAAAACATTACAACCATTGTCTCAAAACCCAACTTCCAAGTTATTACAATAAAACTTCTGTCTTGATTAAAAACTCAAAATACATAAAGAAGCAAAAGCAGTAGTAAAGCGGCATAAATCCCCAACAAAAGTGTAACCACGGCCATAGCCCAAGAAAAGAGAATCCAAGCAATACGTCTACTCTCTTCAAGCTGGAAAAGGTCTGAAATAAGTTGAAGTATTCCCTCCCTACGGACCTTGGGAGGGGGGAACGGAAGAAAAGAAGACGAAAGAAAACGGGTCAGACATAAGTCTGGTAAATCCAGTGATTCTTCAGCATGTAAACAAGAAAAAGGATCATGACATGAATAAACTGAATATAGGACAATACCATAGTGACAAGATAACATAAGGTAAGATAAGACAAGATAAACTGAATATGCTATCGCACTCAATTCCATTTCTCTGCACCTACTAACAAATGTTTCAATTGGCATCATGTATTCATAATAAAATGATCCCTTTATCAATCGGATCCTACTCGCATGCATTTATTACTTGTGTCATTCGGCCCTGCTTTTTTGTAGAAACCTGTGCTGGTCCCACCATGGGGTGCATCAGTCCCTATGGTGGCAACCCGACACAATTCAAGATGCACAGTGTATAACTACTGATGCCCAGTGCCTGATTTTTCCACTCCGGAGTACGTGCATGCCCGAACTCCATCGGAACCTACATTGACGCACCACTCGCGCTATTTTGACCACTTATAATCAGCCCAGTAATTGTGCCCCACCCTGCCTAGTCCAGGGTACCATGATACATCTATGTGGGTTACTGCTGAAATGGGTCCCCGATACTAGGGTTTCCTAATCAACAGGTTATAATGGTTAAGTATTCTCCATGTAACCTAACCCCACTCATTTGTTTAATTAACATGTTGTATTGGTTAAGTGTTGCCTAAGTTAACTTAACCCTACCATTCTTAGCATGTCCGTTTATTAGCATTGATTCATTCATTAATACCTCAACCTCTCACATTAGAGCTGTTGTTTGCGGTTGCTGGATGTGCCGGGCGGTTCCGGTCAGACTTCTACCGCAAACTCATTCAAACCTCGGTTTTTAGGCTTAATGCACTAACCTCTCACATTAGATCCGTTGTTGCGGTCGCTGGATGTGCCGGGCGGTTCTGGGCAGTCTTACACTGTAACTCAATCTAACCTCGTGTTAGGCATGTTCATCTTTTAGCCAAATTACATATTTATCATACATGCCCAAATATAGACTTTTATGTGCCAATTACCCACAATTGTAGTCAATTCAAGTTATGCTACATTTACTTGTTATGCCCAAAATTACTCAATTAAGTTATACCCAATTTCCCCGCGTTTCAATCGTACATACAACAAGATTCAATCTAGGTTCCAAATGAACCTAGTATTCATAAAATAAAACAAAAAAGGGAATAGAGAAGGAACACAAGAATTGACATAAGAAACAAAATAGGCATGTAAAGGTGTACCCAAATCCAAGAATCATGTTTCCAATAGGCATGTTGTACATTAAAAATAAGTATGGCTAAACTGAGCAAGTTACATCATAGGCATAAAGATTCAATATAATTGAATATAAGAGAATCACCAATTTGGTGTACAACATGATAGGTTCCATTGTTTCAATCACAACGGTCTCATAAGCATAGGTAAATCAGATTTGACAAAGGACAAACATGAATCAGAATTGATTATCTCACAATTAGGCATAGTGGTGTACAACATGATAGGTTCCATTGTTCCAATCACAACAGTCTCGTAAGTAAAAGGATAAGCCTGAATCAGAATTGATTATCCCACAATTAGGCATAGTTCCAGATCCGATTATTACAGTCATGATTTCTATTAGGTGTTCAAATTTGAATAATAACTAAACTTACAGTGAAAGGATTAGAAAAGTGAATTAGTTGACGTTGTAGCAATTCTAATATTTATTTGTTGATTGAAGAAGAAAACCTCTACTTTGATTTGAAGCTCTCTCTCTCTAATTTGATTTCTAGTTTGCAGAAGACGGAGGCTAGGCTAGTTTAGAGAGGGACAACATGGTGGCATGATATAATAGGATTATGAGGTTTAGGGTTAAGGTTTGATGTGATTATATAAGAGTATAGGATTGGTTTGAGCCTTTAGATCAACATAGGATCCATCTAGACCATCCAGTCTATGAAAATGTATCATCAGGCCAATCAGAAGTCGCCACGTAACCCTACGACTCAGAAAATCGTCATTGTCCAAAACAGTCAGCAGGGGTCGACCCCTATAGGGGGGTCGACACCCATGTCGACTCCCATGTCGACACCCCCTGGGGGAGGGGGGTCGACACCCCTGAGTAGGAGATTTCCCGCTCAGCTGCTTTCCTAAATTTTGAATTTTGAATCTGTTTTGATTATGTAATTATTATTTTAATTTAATTTGCGCTTACACTTGAAATCTTCTAACCTCCATAATTTCCTCATACGGAGTACGATTCACGTAAACTCGAACTCTATCTCAAGTAGAATTTCGAGACGAACGCAATGGCATAACCCGTTTCACCTAATTCTTCTTCTAAAAATTAAGTGTTCTTAAATATGTTAATTTTAATATTCATATAAAATACGGGGTGTTACATAGGAGGTGGTAATAAATGGCTTTCCATTGATGATGGAGGGATCCAAATCTAACACGCATCTTCTCTCATCCATTATCGAGAATTTAAAATAGATTAAGCCATCAAAATGAAAATCAGACAGACCCCGTTAAGACTCCGTCTGCTTCGATAATGCTCGATATCCTCTAAGTAAGAGGCTCCGGAATCAAGGAAAAATCCAACTGAAAAATCCTTCCATCGATCAATACCCTCTTGAATAATATCATGCGGATGAGTATCGCTGGTATCCATGAAATCTTGTGGATAATAGATGCCTGTTGCGTAAGGCAGCGAATTGAAGGGTGAAGTTCACTTTTTCGTAGATAGTTTGTAAGTAAAATTTATACAAATAGGTTCTGTGCATCGAGCAAATGACCAGTACGTGAAAGTGGCAACAACATTAGAAGGCACTTCTATATAATAAACTCGACTAACATCCTCAAGATCACCCAAACTTTCATGAACTATCATTTGTTTACCCTAAAAACCAACTTTGGTTTGAAAAATTGAACCGGAACTCCAATTAAATAGAGCTTTACCTGCTTGAAAATCTTCACAGTACCCAAATGAGGAGAGAGGAACAGATCACTAGATCTAACAACACCAGATGATGGAAAAGAATCACTTGGGAGTGCAAAAAAAAGAATCTGCTTCATCGCAAAAAGTGGCAACACTTGTGGATCTGGAACAACCATTGAGGATAGAAGCCATGTCCTCAGAAGGCGCAGAGAAGGTCCTACCCGACTTAGTTGCACTAGCTTCGCCAGGATGTAGCGAAGAGTCGATTTTGCTTTTGGATTTCGCCATGGAAGAGACGTAGGCACATGAGGAGGAAGATGACAGGAGGATAAAATGTGAATCGAAATACGCATAGAATGGATGGACGAGAATTCGAAATGGTAGAGGAGAAAACCAACGGAAATCGCCTAATTTACCCTGTTATAACATTATCTACATTTCCAAACATGTGTATTTTTACAATTCTACTTACAACGCCTACATTTTTAGTTCTAATTTATATAAATTATACCCTCATGTTAAAATAAATTTCAAATCTTATTTAGATTATTTTAGCATACTGAAATATTGGTTTTTAACCAAGATTTTTATTCCTATCATTCATTTTTAAGTCAGTTAAGCTAGAAATGTAACAGTAAAAGTTCATTATTTGCTTCAACTTTAAAATTTAATGCACAAGTACATGTAAATCTTTCGAACACTTAAAATTTTACTTTGTATAGCTTACAAAAATTTATTTTGTGATTATTGAATTTTATTACGCAACTTAACAACTAAAAATTCTCTTTTGGTTTACCCAACCATATTATCTAATTATCTAATTTTTCCACAAAATAATTTTCAAACTTATTAAATTATCAAACCATGATCTTAAGAATATTAATTACTCCATATTACTGTTATTTTCAATGATTAGATACTTGATATTGGATTGTATTGCATCTTAAAGCAATTAGTATACGATTCAATCTAGTTTTATATTTTTAACTCCCAAAAATCCTCAACTTACACAACTCAAGGATTTATACGAGTTAACCTCCCCAAATCAAGACTAATTCTACATAATCACCATTTTAATCATCTATAAGGAATTACAAGAAATTTGGATTGTTACAGACTTCCCTCTTATAAAATTACGTTTTCGTAATAATTTCCTTATGGAAAAGTCATATCAACTAATATATTTCATCAACACAAAGGATAAGCAACAAAAACATAAGCTTGACTTTAGAAATTTCTCACCCTCATGATCCGAAGACAAGAAATCGGGATATACATGCTCAATGAACTCTCTAGTTTTCCAAGTACAATCATTGGGATTATTCTACCACTGGATCTTTAATAGTGACACATTCTTGTTCTGAAGGAATTTAACCTACGAACCAAGAACACACATGGGGTGTTGCACAAATGATAGATTGGGTGAGACCTCAAACTTCTCAGGAACATGCGAATTAAGCATTAAATCAGAGTCTCATATACACTTACTTAGCTAAGAGATGTGGAATACGTCATAAGCTCCTGAAAATTGATCTAAAAGTGCTACTCTATAAGCCGTAGGACCGATGCGCTCCGTAATAGGGAATAAACCTATATAACGAGGATCCAACTTCCATGTCTAGGTGTACCAACCTCTTTAATGGAGATGCACGAATATAGACTGAATCGCCTATAGAGAACTCAAGCGGTTTCCTATGGTTTTTCACGTAGAATTTTTGGAGACTCTGAGCTTTTTTATCCTTTCTCGAACAAGAGTGATTTTCTTTGATGCTTCATGAACAGAATCGAGGCCGAGAATGTATTTCTTCTAGAACTCAAGCCAACAAGATGGAGAACGACACGGTCTGTCATATAAATCCTCAAATAGATCTTACCGATGGAAGATTGGTAGCTATTATTATATAGGAGCTCAACTAATGGGATATGATCCTCCCAGCTACCCCAAAAAAAATTAAAGAATACAGGCTCGTAGAAGATCCTACAAAATACGATTCACCTGCTTAGTCTATCTATAGGTCTGAGAGTGGTAAGCAGTGCTGAAATTTACCTTTGTACCCAAAGCTAACTAAAGGTTCTTCGAGAAATAGCTTGTAAAGAGTGGATCACGATCAAAAATAATAAACCTTGGAATACCGTGAAATCGCACAGTTTCCTTAATATAGAGCTTCAAAAGAGATGTCTTGTTTGAATGCGATAGGAAGAAAATGTACAGACTTGATAAGTTGGTCCACAATCACCCAAATACTACTATGGCCCGACTTCGAACGAGGTAGTCATCAACGAAATCTATAGAGATTTGGTCCCACTTACACGTTGGGACCTTAAGATGTTGCAAACCACTAGGTCGTTGATGCTCGACTTTCATGAGCTGACAAGTCATGCAGTTTCTTACATAACTTGCAATGTCCTACTTCCAACCATCCCAAGAATACAAGCGATGCATATCAGCATGCATCTTGTTGTTTCCATAATGAATGGTATACTTAGTGCGATGACACTCGGATAAAATGTCTCGCATAAGCTCTGGAATAGAAAGAACTACTAGTTTACCCTTATTGCATAGAAAACCATGGCTATCAACATTGAAATCCCTTATAACCATGTCATCACGGTATTCAGACTTACATTACTGAATAAGAGAAGAGATGTTGGAATATTTCCATTGAGCCTTGGCAACTCGATCTAAAAGATATGGTAGACCTTCCAAGCTACTTAACACAATAGAAGAATATGATGTAGAAGCACGATCATGAATGTCACATAAAGATAAAATCTCAAGGTCTTTCCATTTGGCAATCAACATGAAAACAATAGCTGAGTGCTTATAGATCTAGGCGTCAATAACTCAATTACCCTTCCCCGAGGTATACTGGATATGAATTTGAGCCAACATTGTTGTCGTACATTGAGCTTCTTGTGAATAAGTAGATACTTAAGCGACTTATGACCTGTATAAAGAATAAAGTGCTTGCCCAAGAGATGATGTCGCCAAATCTTCAAGGCAAAAACAATAATTGCAAGCTCCAAATTGTGGGTCGCGTACCGAACCATGTACGGACGTAATTGTCTAGAAGATCAACCGTCCTATCCCTCTACATAAGAACGGCTCCAAGACTATTATGACTAGCATCAGTATACACAACAAGATCCTGGTTCACTTCATGAACTACCAAAATAAGTGCATGAGTAAGAAGTTCCTTCAACTACTGAAAGGATGCTTCACAATGATCGGACCAAACAAAACAAACATCTTTTTGAGTAAGACTAGTGAGAGGGAGCAAAATGTGGGAAAAATCATGAATGAATCAATAGTAATAACCTGCTAATCCTAGAAAGCTATAGATCTCAGTGACACTCTTAGGCCTTTCCCAATTTTTTATGGCCTCGATCTTAGACGAATCGACTGAAATGCCATCACTAGATGTAACATGTCCTAAGAACTTCACTTTCTTCTCCTAGAAATGACACTTAGATAATTTCACTTTGAGATGATGATGGCAAAGAGTACTCAAAATGATCCTTAAATGATGTGCATGCTTAACTTCGAACTTAGAATATATAAGCATATGCTCAAATGGTGAGAGGAATATTGTCCTCTGAACTCAAATGTGATGAAAGATGGTGGCAAGGTCTAATTGAGAAAAGACATTTGCTCTACTCAACTAGTTGAACATGTCGTTGGTTCTGGTTAAGGGATAATGGTTCTTAATCGTTAACTCGATAAGTTTGAGGTAATCCACGCATAGCCTAAGTGTTCCATCAGATTTCTTTATGAATACCACTACGACACCGGTGATGAACTAGAATTAATGAACAGCTTTGACTCAATCTTGAGAAGTATTTTTTCAGTTTATCATTTTCTTTGGTCGACAAACGAGTCAAAGATCGACTAACAGGCTATGCACTAGGAATTAAGTCGATGCGAAACTCGATAGTCTGTTTGGGTAGCGGTCCTAAAACTGGCTCAAAGATGTCTGGAAAATCACACATCACTAGGATATGAGACACATCATCACTATTGTAGTCTTTAAACTCAAAAGAATATAACAACCCTTTGGTTTCGTGATCGATGTCCCGAAAAATAAATGACAACTGAATAGGCTGGTTGGGATCTCTCAAGTACAAAGTCCTCCCTGCAAAAACAATTCTTACCTCATATCGCATTAGCAGGTCCATACCAAAAATCTTACAAAAACCAAGCTAGTGGGCCACATGATGATTCATACAAAAAAGAAAAACAGAAATAAATCAATACCTTCGCACATCAAATTAAGAGTTATGGACCTACGAATCAGATTCGTTATCCACAAAGAAGTCATCATGCATTCAATATCCAAGGAAAAAGCATCAATGAGCTCTTTAAATACGAATGAATGCGACATACCTGTATCAAAAAGAACCCAAATAGAACGACCACGAAATAATAAGGATCCTTCGAGGATAGAAGCAGTATCTCTAGGCAGAGAAGAACACTTGAACCTTCCCCAAGTTAAGCTTTCCGAATTTGTTGGACTTGGGAGCTATAGGACAAAAATTAGACCAAATCCCCTCCTTTTTGCAATAACGGCAAATGCGAGGCTTAGGGCACTCTTGAATAAGATGATCACTAGCACCATAGTTGTAACATCCCCTCTTAGGAGAAGGTGCTACACCAGGTTGAGAACTGAAACTCAATGTAACGACCCACAATTTCCGTACAGTTTAAGCTAACATCTGACAACCCATGTCAACTCAAATTGCATAGAAAAAACATATAGTTAAGGAAAATAAATTAGAGGGTGAGAGAATAAAGAAAGAAATATTAGAATAGAAGAATAAGAAGATCAGAGTCTCACAGTGGAATGGACAATATATAATATATCAAAATGCTTTATAAAAAGAAACTGTATATATATATATATGATAATAACATCAGAGTATACATTCACATCAATCAATACACATAGCGGAAATAACTAATACTAGTAATATGGGTATACGTCTTGACTCCAGCTCCTCTTCTAAAGCTCCAAGTGATACCTAACCTGATAATATACTCGATCTGACCCGAGCACATTTGAAGCAAAGAAAAATTCACCGTGATAAGTCTGTAATGCTTTTCAGTGATAAATTCACATGACAAATAACTTGCTTAACTTTAGAAATCCATTTTGAATGAAAAGGATAATCGTAAGACTATTCCATACATAAACATGAACGGTTTTTACCTTACGATAACCCAAAACATTTTTGATGTATCAAAATCCAGTGATATTATAATAGTGTCCATCAAATCAAAAATAAATAACCATCTAGCGGAATGCTTGCATCTCATGCTTTACATATTCATTTATAATCAAAAACCGCAAGGTGTTTATTGGAGATTGGATTTCCAACATGATAAGATATGGGACCACCTTCCGATCAGTGTACTCTAGAGGGGATACACTAGGGTTCGACAAGAACATCTTGCAACCTGGCCACACATGACCGGTCACTCATTCAATTTGAGTGTACCGAATGTATTATCACCTAGGGTTGTTGGTTGTCCAACAATATTCCGCAAGATACAGATTCGATAGAAGAGATGAAAAAGAATTTTATCTAGATGGTGATAATACACCCTACTTGGGTGTGACCCAACTAGCCATGCTGCCTGCCCGATTTTTGTCATTTCCTAGTTGTGAGACTTGAGGGTATGTTTACCTTTATAGAGAACATCTCATAACTTTAAATGTCACATTGTCAGATCTATGAAATCACTAACTAACGTCCACAAATATACTCTAAGTGTTAAGCATAGAGAATTTCTCTACCATTAAACTTGGTACATTTGTAAATATCAATATACGTGAGTTTCGGGAAATACTCAGTCAGACATTCGTCCATACAAGTCATCCAGGAACAGGATGAACCGTAGGCACCCTCCTACCACATCCTAGGAATCATCCTATAGATCAGTAGCGCGTGTAACACCCTATGTCCATTAATGTCACTCACTAAGGGAATGCATTAAATTTCATGGAGTATTATAAGGGTATAGAACAAAATATCACAAGACAGATATATAAAATAGTACTTAAGAAAATTCAAAATTTATTCATTGCAGCAGAAAAGAAAAACATGTTTGGTTACAACATCAAAACTACATAATAGAGTCAAGTACATAAATACCCATCTTGAACAAATTTATTATCAGAGTACATAAAAGTAAAATCATAATCTCACTCCAAATAGCCATAATGGAAAAGAGATAAAGCTGAGCATTACTCTCAACACTTCTAAGTACTTCAAGAAGAAAGAAATCCAAGTCAAGCTCCACTAGCCCACCCTGAGCACCTGGGGGGGAGGGGGGAAGGAAAGAAAAGAGGCGAAACAAAACAGGTCAGACGTAAAGTATGGTGAGTCCGGTGACTTTAACTATATAATTAGTAAAGTAATAGGATAAGGACATAAACTGGATATAAGAAATGACTGTAACATAAGCAAGAATGACAAGGTGAATAGGATATAACGTTGATTGCGCTTCTAATCACTATAAGATAATTCCTACACCGCACCAATGCTAATTACACCGCACCATTACTAGTCCCAAACTGAAAGTTAATCCCACTTACTTATCGTAATAATAATAATGGTAGTTTCGTGTACTCGTAGCTGCTGTCATAGGTGTCGCCTGCTCCTATCTCCACTAGTTGTACCCACTACCCTCCCCATTCGGTCGGCTCCATAACTCGTAGATACCTATGCTGGTCCCATAGTAGGGTGTATCACTCCCTAATGTGGCAACCCGATACTACTAAAAATGCACGGCTTATACCTACACGATGCAACAACGTCTTACCTACCAGCCCGGACTCACGCACGCACATGACTCTGTTGGACTTGCGTTGCCACCGCTAACTCTTTATTGACCTCTTACAATCAAACCTAGTAAGCATGTCCCATCCTCGACCTGGTTCGAGCTCACATAGATACAGAATGGGTTACGGGTTGAAATGGGTCCACGCACTTGACACAAGCTTCCCTCCTAAGCTTGGTCCCCACTAGGAATTCCCACTTAACCCCTTCTTATTCCCATGTCTTCTTACATGTTTCACCATGGTTAAGTGCTTCAAATTATATTTCACATGTCACCCATGTCACCCACTTAACCCCCCATGTCTTACTACATGTCTTATCTTGGTTAAGTGTTTATTAATTCATTATAACCGTAATCTTGCAAGACCTCCCACATTAGATTGTCGTCTTGCGGTTGCTGGATATGTCGGGCGGTTCCGGGCAGTCTTATACCGCAATCTGAATCTAACCTCATGTCTTCGCACTATTACGCATCTAATTTGTGCCTTTGACCTCTCACATTAGATTACCAAATTGCGGTTGTTGGATGTGCCGGGCAGTTCCGGGCAGTCTTATACCGCAATTCGAATCTAACCTCATGTCTTAGGCGTTCATTATCACTTTCTCAATTCATGTCCCCAATTTCAAATCTTGGATTATAATATATACCCATAATTTCCAATCTAAATTATGTTCATCATTTTAATCCAAATTTATGTCCATAATCTCATGTAAACAAATTGTACCAATTCATGCCCCAAATCAATTACATGATTTCAAGTCTTTTTATGCCAAACTGCATATTATTCAATAATTTCCCCAAACTTTTCCCATAACGTTCCCACGTCATTCGTATAATAATATGTTAGGCTTGTAATTAGCCTAACCTCATAGAAAGGAAAAGAAGAAAAGAGGGGAAGAGAACCATGACATCAAAACTGGCATAAAAATAAGCATAAGAAGTATGAACTGTCATAGAACAACAAAATAGATCTAATTAGGCATATGAACTGGCATAGAGCAACAAAATAGATCTAATTATCATATGGAACATAAACTGTCATAGGACAATAAGGTAGATCCAATTAGCATTTTGAACATAAACTGGCATAGAACAATAAGACAGATCCAGTAAGGCATATGGAACATGAACTTTAGGTATGAATCTAAAAGATAAGAATTCACCAAACAGGATATGATTCGTCTTACAGGCATGTTCATATAGTCCAATTCACAAACTTATCATAATTACTTTTAATTAATTATAAGTGAAAGTAACGTGGACTCACAGTGGTAGAAGAGAAAATATATCTGAATTCTGTATTCTGAATTTGATTAGCTAAACCGTTGTTGTAGAATTTGATTCTTATCTTCCAATATGAATACTCTATTTCAATTTGCTTTAGTGTAGAAGAATGACTAGTTTAGGTTATGGCAGCATGGAGGCGCCATGGATTTGTTTAATGAAATTAGGGTTAGGTCTAGGTGTGTTTATATCGGTGTATTAGGTGAATTATGGCCTTTAGATTAGGTTAGGATCCATCTAAACCATCTGAACCAGAAAAACACATCACCCAGCCAATCAGAGAACGCCACATAAGCCCTAATTCTCCAAAATTCATCACTGCCCAGATCTAGCCAACAGGGTCGACCCCTACAGGGGGGTCGACACCTATGTCGACTCCCCTGGGGGTGCGAAACCCTAGTGCAGGATAATTCCCGCCCATTCCGCTTCTTCTGATTTGAATTTCGAAATTGATTTTAATTATTATTTTAATTCTGGTTTAAACTGAAATCTTCTAAGCTCCATAACTTCATCATAATATATCTGTTTTACGCAAACTCGGACTCTATCTCAAGTAGAATTCCGAGATGAACACAATGGCGCAACTCGTTTCCCTTAATTATTCTTATAAAAATTAAGTTTTCTTTAATTTGTCAATTTTAATATTATAAAATTACAGGGTGTTACATTCTCCCCTCCTTAAAGGATTTAGTCCCCGAAATCTCCAAGTTAAGAAGAATGTATCCTACCATCCAATAATCCATCTACTCATCCATCATCCATAAGCATCTATTGTTCTTAAAAGATTTCTAATGCTATATAAACATATACAAAAGTGTGGTGTATCTATATATTTCCATTGACTGGTGAACAAAACTAGATAGGGTTTATTGCTGTGATTTGCACTGAAAATATGATTTTTGACCATATATAAAAGTTATATATATTTGAAAAGGTAATCACTCAACTGATTGCTGTTTGTGATGTTTGATAATTAGTTTAACTAATTAAAATATTGGAATAATAATTAATTTAACCAATATGAGAAAGAATGATAAATTTAGCTAAATCGAATTTAATATCGAACTGAATTGGAAATTGATTAGAATTGAAAGTTGAGTAGGTTAGTTAAACAACTTTCAGCTCCATTCCTTTTCGAGGACGAAAAGATTTTAAGTGGGGAAGATTGTAACAACCCAGAATTTCAAAGCAAATTTAAAATTTTGTTTTTGATTGATTTAATGAATTTTGGATATTTAAAATGATTTATTTTAAATAATAACGACTGAAAATTTATTTTAATCGAAGTTAGAATTTATAAATTAATATTAATTATATTACGAGCCTGAAATGGCGCGGTAGTTTGAAATTTCAGTTTTAAACTTTGAATAAATATATAAAATTCATTATCAGTCAGAACTGGACGAAAAAAGAAACGCTAGGATTGTATTGACGATATCTTTCTAATGAATATAAGAAATTGAGATTTCAATTTATAAATTGTAAGTTATGACAAAATTAAAATTTCAGAAAAAACGCTATGGAATTTATATATATAATATATATGGCCCAAAAAGGTACTTTTCACATACAAATAAATTTGGACTCGAAACCACTTCCGTTGAGTTCAAAATGACGTCTCTGAATTCGAAAAGTATAAATACTGATATATTTCGAGATTTGAAATTTATTTATATAAATATATATTTTTAATTTAATATATATACGCCTTAAAAAGTGAAAATTTTCAAACGACCTCCGAATTCAACGAAATCACTTTCTATGAATCCAGAATATTAAATTATTGCTAGATTCCAAAATTCGTAATTTTTGGGGTCAATATGTGGTCGTAATTGATTTTACAGTGTGAAGACAGTCAATTATCTGACTTTAAAAATTAACTATTTGTGCATACGGACTTAGAATTCAATGAGACCAGTTGCTTTGGATCTGTAATGTCAAGGAGTAGTTGTGTTTCAATTTTCATCGAGAATGGAATCTGTAGGTGACCACGCGGATTTTTAAACCATGAAAAGGACCAAAATTGAATAAATTAATTTGCATAAGGAGGGGAAAATATTGTAATTAAGCATAATTAAACATACAAGGGGTTTTAATAAAATTCCTCACTACTATAAAATATCCTAAACTCTCTCCTAACCCTAATCTCATCCTCCTTTTCCATGGCGGCAGCTCTCTTCCTCTTCAATAATATTTGCAAAAAGGACACTAAAACTAAATAATTTATATCTCTCAATCCGTACACAATTAGACAAAACTGTTTTTGGGTATTGTAGATCTTCATCATCTCTACCTCCCACAAAAATTTCACGACCTATCGTCGCATGGATTCGCCAGGATCTAGCTTTTAAGGCAGAAAATTAATTTCGAAATTATGGGTTTTCCGATCAAACGAACCAGAATTAGGTCGAGCCGTTTGTAGGGAAGGTAGAGTGGAAGCATACGAAGGTTTTGGCGGTGGTAGCATGATCTCAGGTGGTCGGAGTTGGCCGTAATGTCAAGTTCGTCGGAGGGGTGCTGGAAAATGAGGCAGTCTTGAAAATGAGCAATTTCTCGCCAATCCGTGCATTTTCAGGCGAAGTGACCAAAAGAGAAGTTGTTCGGGAGGTCGAGACCAAGCTACTGTAAAAATTTGGGGGCATTTGGGCACCGAGACGGCAGCAGCACCCATATGAACGAAAACTGCAGATTTTCGTTTAACGTCAAATCGTGGGGCCCAGGTGGCGAACTGGAGGGGGGACCACCGAACGTGGAAAGAGGGAGAGAAGCCGGAGAGAATGGCGCTAGTTTCGTGCAATTCCGACTTACGGTTTGGCCGTGGCGAGCATGTAAAGTTGATGGTGTCGTTTGGAGAAGAAGGTGAATAATGATCTTAGTATATAAATAATATTTCATGTTCGTATATTAATATCTTTTTGTCACGAATTCCAATTTGCATGTAACTCGATCCACCGCGATCGTGGCTTCGAGACCTTCGCGTGAGCACCAATTTTGTCCAATTTGGATCAAGTTAGAATTTGAGGTAAAAATAACAATTTAATTAATTATTTAAATTGTTTTAAACTTCGCAAATTAATAACTTTTTGCTACGAACTCAGAATCGCGCGAAACTGGATCCGCTGTGATCGTTGAGTCGAGAGCTTCGCGTGGACACCAATTTTGTCAAATTTGGAGAAAGTTAGATTTTGGGCCAAAATTAGATCCGAACCGTCATTAAAGACCAACGGGGTGAAAACCAAGGTGAGAACTCTTTCTCACTTAACCCTTTTGCACAGTTATTTATTTTTTATAACTGAAAGTATATGAATTGTCTATAATTGTAATATTTGTTTGGATGAATTGTTGTGTTGTTATGTGATGTTATGATCTGATCGAGTCTTGCAATATTTAACATGTTAAAATAATGTTATTATATTTATGAAAATTTAAATATGATTACACTTCCATTTACAAGTTATCCGACTTGTTTTTGTGATTGGGACAATAATTTTTACACATCGCCCAAGTGCATAAATAATTTATTATATATGTGTTGGTTGAAACCCCACAGGGGTCATGGGATGATATTTTGATCACACACCTCCCTTGTGATTAGTTGTAGAATGCACTCTGGTTGTTATTTGGATGTTTAGTGATTATATATCATGATTATAGAATACATGCGATGTATGAAACCCATATAACTAAAATTATATGGTAATTGATTGGGTCTCCTTCCAATTTAGAAATAAACGATTATTTTAAAATAAAAAGTTATTCTTTTTTTTGTATGTAGGAACGTAAAAATTATCAGAATTTGTTTTACAATAAAAATTTATCTTTTTATTTTTATGTAAGAACATATGAATCATTAAAAATATGTTTTAGAATAAAAATTATTCTTTTATTTACAGTTAGGAATGTGTAAATTGACATATTTTGATTAACAATAAAATAAATCTTTTTATTGTTATGAAAGAACATTGATAATGTAAAAGGACATTTTTATATAAAAAGATTGTATTTTTATTAAATTTTGTTTTCAATAAAAAGATTAGATTAAAAAGATTGTATTTTTATTAAAGTTTGTTTTCAATAAAAAGATTAGATAAAAAGATTGTATTTTTATTGAAGTTTATTTTCAACAAAAAGATTAGATTAAAAAGATTGTATTTTTATTGAAGTTTCGTTTCAATAAAAAGATTAGAATAGAAAGAATACATTTTTATTGTCATTTTGTTACAATAAAAAGATTAGAATAGAAAGAATACATTTTTGTTGTCATTTTGTTACAATAAAAAGATTAGAATAGAAAGAATACATTTTTATTGCCATTTTGTTACAATAAAAAGATTAGAATAGAAAGAATACATTTTTGTTGTCATTTTGTTACAATAAAAAGATTAGAATAGAAAGAATACATTTTTATTATCATTTTGTTACAATAAAAAGATTAGAATAGAAAGAATACATTTTTATTGTCATTTTGTTATAATAAAAAGATTAGAATAGAAAGAATACATTTTTATTGTCATTTTGTTACAATAAAAGATTAGAATAAAAAGAACGTATTTGTATTGTCATTTTTGTTTTCAATAAAAAGATTAAATAAGAAAAATCATTTTATTATTGTTCTGTTATATTAGTAACATTAGAAAATAAAGATTACATCTTTAATGTAGTTTTGTTTCATTAAAAATACCAGATATTAAAAAAAATACATTATTATTATATCATGTTTTATTAAAGGGATTTGACAATAAAAATTACATTTTTATTATATCATGTTTTCATTAAAAAGATTTGACAATAAAAATTACATTTTTATTGAATCATGTTTTTAAATAAAAGATTAGACAATGAAAATCATATTTTCATTGTATGTTTGTCTCATTAAAATGAGACATGTTTTAAAATAAAAGATTTGCCAATGGAAATTACATTTTCATTGTATGTTTGTTGCATTAAAGAGAATTAGATATTAAAATATGATTTATCATCGAATTGTCACTTTTATCATGTTAGTTAGGATTAAAAGAATCATATGTTAAAAAATATAATTTCTAACATGAATATGGATTGGACTAAATTTGCATGTAATTGATGGAATGGTGTCTAATGACACTGTTCTTAAACCTATTTGAGAAAGGAATAAATCTTTTAATTAAGATTTAAATGATAATTTTCCAACTAACAAACATAATTGAAATTAAAAGGAAATTCATTTTGGGTTGATTGTGAACAATGTTTTAAACAACATTAGTTCTTAAAACCCGATTAATAGTGAAGTTATGGTTTGTAATTTATTAATCTTTTAATAAAGATTTAATAGAATTTTCTAAAGAGAAGTTTTCCAATTTAATATATTAAATTGGAATTGAACGGAATAGGATTTTGGGTTTATCGTGAAAAATGTTTTAAATGACATTAGTTCTTTAACCCAGTTAAAGATAAGATTAATTTCTTAAATTTGAATAACCATAAAGCAATGATTTTGATCTTAAAACCAAATTTGAGTTTTTATAAATTTTAATTAGATTGAAATGAGAATGAGATAACTAAATTTATCGAATTCTTGAAATGATCAAGAATGGAGTACCACCAGTTTTACTCCAGACAATAGTAAAATCTTTAATTAGATTTGAACGTGGAATGGTAATTAAATTTACCGATAACACAGTGGGCGTTAGATATGTAGTACTGCCAGTTTTTCTCCATAGGATGAATAGGTTGGGATTAGGTTTGATAAATAAAGGATTACTTCAGTAAGATTCGCTAATCCCGACTAGTTAATAAACCTCAATTTGGTTTAGAATTGATAAAGATAAAATAAAATCTTTTGAAATGAGATCCATAGGAAGATCAAATAATAAATTGAAAGAATTTATTTTTGATAAAATTAATGGGCGAACCTTTCCCTAGTAATGTGAATATTTTATTAAAAGAATATTCTGAATTGGAATGAGGCGTTTGATGTGTTTTTATAGCACTTGTTTACAAGATACATGAATTATTCGGAAAGACCTGGTTTAACCCATTCTGAATAATTTCTACGACGATCAACAGTCGAAGATGAAGATGATGGTTGAAGCCAGAGTTCTTCACACCGTTTGGGTGATTACTGACGTCTTGATTGGGCCGTGCACCCAAGACAAGATAATAAGTGGTGATCGTCCAAACGTACTTGGAGATCGACGAATATGCGAGGACCTCTCCCCTGTATTGGACATATGGGATGAGGAATAAGGTGCCTCCGGTTTTGTTCAAACCCAGAACAGACTTATAAATGGATGGTATGTATGACGTTGTATTCCTTTATGTTGTATTCGTTGATCTCTACTAAATATATATATATATATATATATATTTGGCGGTGGAGAATTTATTCTTTGCTTAACACCCTTCTCTAAGACGTACGAGCTCACAGGTTATATATATTGGTAGATGATCAATGATAGGCATGGATTGACAGTGTGGTATGCTAAGATGCATGGATCAGGGCTTTTGTTGAAAAGCAGAGACTTGTGGATGATGATCAAAGCATAGCTTTGTGTACAACGTTACTTCGCGAGCTTCACACCCTGGTATGATGGTGAACGATTTGTTTGATTAGTAGGTTTGACCAATATACTTTATATATATATATATATATATATGGATTTGGTCGGCCGAGTTGTGCTGGGTGTGGTCGCTCCACACCTGGAGATTGGGATAGGTCATTTCAGCCGAATCCCATGGGGATAGAACATATTAATGCTCATCCAAAGTGCGTAGTATATGTATTACGGTGTTTTCTCTTACTGAGACGTAAGCCGTGGAGATACATTCGCAATAGATCTTTCGAATCAGCAGCCATCATGAAGGAAACCCAATTTTCCAATACGAGCTTTATGGTTTTAGTTGCATACCTGTATGGTGACCTAATATATTATGCCACTTACATGATATATTATGCCACCTAGGATTGATACATGTATATTCGAAATTGATTTCCACACTGTTCACTTATAGTATAAAAGATGAATTTCGCGTATTAAGCATTTTTTAACCATTATAAGGTAAAACTCTATCCTTCGGCTTGCGTTTCATGGGACTTGTGTCTTATAATGGTTTCATTTTTCTAAAGAGCATTGCGCTGTTTATTTTATGCACTGGTATTCTTGGGAGGAAACCCGTTCCGCGCTAGCGGTGAGGTCCCTTGATTTACCTAACTTTAAAATCAAGTTAATATATGTTTTTGAGTTCTCATATCAGTCCCATGACTGACCTGGAGTTTATTTTTTTAACTTAAACTCTGGGTACCCATACTTTCCACACGGGAAGCTAGTAGTTTTGGTTTTGCATATTTATTTTCACAGGATCCTGGTTTACAGCTGAACCGATATTCGGAAAGCTCCGTATTCGTGTATTTCTTTCGATTGTATTTTGTATTATTTTTCCGCTGCTATTTAAATGTAATCTAAATCTCTGATATTGTATTTATCAAATGTAAAATATTTACTCATACTCTGTTATATTCTTGCACTCTGATGTAATTGTTGTAATAGCAATGAAAATGTTCTTCTGTTTGTGTTCTGGTGAGTGTTGTTCTCAAAGCAATCCGTATTTTCCTTTACGGGGAAGTTTGGGTCATTACAATATGTTTATGCACCAGACCTCTTTATTAAGTCTACCACTTGTGGATGCTGGATTTTCTGGGCGGTTCTGGAAAGACTTCTACCACAAGTTGACTTAACCTCATGTCTTAGCATCGTTACATGTATATTTACGCACTAGACCCCTCACATAAATTAACAACTTGTGGATGCTGGATTTGCCAGGCGATTCCGGGAAGACTTCTACCACAAGTTGAATTTAACCTCGTGTCTAAGTGCGGTTACAGTTTTCTATTTACTGTAAATTTAGGCATATCCATTCTTTTCAAGTTTTACTGTAGTCTATTTTTACAGGTCATACTTAATATCATATTAAGTCCATTTTAACTGATTTTCATGTCGCATGTTCTTCCTAACATGTTATTAACTTCATTTTAAAAGAATAACATGTAATCATCGATCATGTAATTATCCCAATTCTTATAGTTAAGGTTTCAAGTACATAATATGCCATGGATTGACATGTAATTAGAACATGTATGTATACAACAGTAATTATTTCCACATATTTTAACAGGTTTATATTTCAGCAAATTTACATGCATATTAACGGGGAATGTTAAATGATAAATATACCATTATAAAAAAGGTATAACTTAAATCCACTCACCTAATTGCTTTCCAATTCATGGATCCGGTCCAGATCTAGCATTCCATGGTTCTCCTAACTGAATTTAGAACATAAATAACCATGGATCCACAATTCTTAACTAAAAGAAAAAGGAAAGAAAATGGGAGAAATTTAAATTGACTAAATCCAAGAATTTACCTATAGAATTCTGAACACCTTCTTTATTAATTTACATTTTTTTTCCTTCAGATATTGAATCAGAATTTATCCTAAACTAATTATTCTATTTTTCTAAAGAGTTTTGATGAGGAAGAGGAATGGAAGAGCTTAAGCAGCCTCTCAGAAAATGTGAGATTTAGGCTATGCTCTGCTAGCCTTTTTATAGGTGTTCAGGATCTTATCGTACATGCAGCGCCGAGTCAGCAATGAACATGGTTAAGAAAACAGTCCAGATTCATTGATGAATCTACTAGGATATGGGGTGGGTCGACCCCTCTATGGGTGTGTCGACCCTAGGGTCGACCCTTATATGTGTGTGTCGACCCAGGGTCGAGCCCCTGGGTCCCGCGAGCGTTTTTGGATACGATTTTTACTGTTTTAACTTTTTTAATTTAAAACATTTGATTAGTATCCCGTTAGTCTTTCTTTATTTTATTTAAATATTATATTTACATATAATCTCCTTATACGTATATAGAACTTCAAATGCCCATTTTACATGTATATATATATATATATGCACAGCTTTTATTTCGTTTTCAAAATTCAAACGGTGTTATGCAGTTATTTAATTCTTACCGTATTTCTTTGATTGCAGCCTTATTTTGAATTTCTCTTTTGTATATATATATATATTTTTACACATATATACGCATATATTGTCATATACATATATGCATAATTTTTTTTATGCTTCCCTATATGTGTACCTTTCTTTATATATGCATTTATACATATTTTCCCTTTTGAACATGCATTATTTTAGCCGTTTCTCTAAAATAAAAATATGACGCCTACAGGGATCGAACCTATGCCACTCTCATGAAAGTCACATGCCTTAACCAACTGGACTGCTTAGGTTTTTGTTAATAAGGCTTAAAGCAATGGTGGTCATTGTTCTTTTCTTTTACCATCTTTTCATGTTCGTTGTAATCTTTTATTTAAACCGTTGCATGTAATGAAACGACCCGAACTTCCCCGGTAAGGAAAGCCCGGATTGAGTCGAGAACAAGCCACATTATAACGCAGACGGAAGAACATTTCATTGTATATTACAACAATTCATCAGAATACAAGAATATACAGAGTATAAACAAATATTACACAGAAAATATCAGAGATTTAAATTACATTTAAATACATCGCAACGGAAAATAATACAAAACACAACTAGAAGGAGATATACAGATACAAAGCTTTCCGGATATCGTTCCAGCTGTAAACCAGGATCATATGAATATAAATCTGCAAAACCAAAATTACTAGCTGCCCGTGTCAAAATAAGGGCACCCAGAGTTTAGGTTAAAACAATAAACTCCAGGTCAATCATGGGACTGGTGTGAGAACTAAAACAGTTATTAATCTTTATTTTAAAGTTAGGTAAATCAAGGGACCACGCCGTATAACATGGAACGGGTTTCCTCCCAAGAATACCAGTGCATATAACAAACAGCGCAATGCTAAATAAAGAACAATGAAGCTGTTATAAGACCCAGGTCCCATCACACAATGCAACACAAACCGGAGGATAGGGTTTTACCTTATAACAACCAAAGAATGCTTGATACGCTAAATTTCATTTGATACTATTATAAGTGCATAGTGTATAAAACAACTTCAAATCATAAGTATCAATCATAGACGGCATGGGTACCATATATCATGTCGCCATACTAGGATCTACAATCAAAACTGCATATGTCATGTATTTGGAAATTGGATTTCCATCTATGAACCGAGGCCAGGGATCGTCCTCTACCGATTTGAGACAATCTAGCCCATGTCTCAGGCAAGCACGCAGACAAGCCTTGGATCGTCAGGGCCGGTCCAACGATGTGTATTAAAATGCCTGAACACTGCGTCTCCCCGCCCTATGGGGCGTAAATGAGCCAACGAATGACTCCATCGGACCCGGATCGTCCGATCAAACCGGGGCGCCTCGCAAACCAACAACCACATAAGTCAAACTCATTAGGGAGTGTAAAACCACTGACGCCACTTCTAGCTAGAAGGAAACGCATGCCCTCCCTGATGTCCTCTCCCGTTTCTGGTTCACAACCGGAGTGTGAGGCTCGCGAATCAACGTTACACAAAGCTATGCCACACAGGCTGTGCATTGGTCATCACCACAAGACTTTGCTTTTCAATAGAAGCCTTGATCAATTGCCACTTAGGCATGCCACACAGGCAATTCACTCCATGCGTTTGATATCCATCAATATATAACCTCTGAGCTCGTACGTCTCAAAGAAGGGCGTTAAGAAAGAGAATAAATTCTCCGCTGCCAAAAAGATATATATTTAATAGAAATCAATCACACAGACTAAAATCAAATGTCAGACAAACAGTCCATTTACAAGTTCGTTTTGGGTCTGAACGAAACCGGAGGCACCTAGTACCCCGCATATCCATCGATCTCCAAGTACGTCTGGACGATCACCAACTGATTCCCTCCTCTTGGGTGTACGGCCCAATCAAGATCATCAGTAATTATCCAAACGACGTGAAGACCTCCGGTCTTCAACCACCGTCTTCATCTTCGACACCACGTCGAATCAGTTATTCAGAATGGGATAAACCCGGTCTTTCTGAATAACTCGCGTATATAATAAACAAGTGTTACACAAACACAACATACGCTTCATTCCAATTCAGAATATTCTTTTAAGCAAATATTCTTATATTTTGGGAAAGGTTCCCATTAATTTTATCAAAGATAAATTCTTTAAATTTATTCTTTAATCTCCTTTTTGAATATCAATTCAAACTAGTCGGGATTAGCGAACCACACCGAAGTAATCATTTATTTTATTTCCCAATCCCAACCTATTCATCCCATGAAGTAAAACTGGTAATACTTCATATCTAACACCACGGTGTTATTGGTAAATTCAATTACCATTTCACGTTCAAACCTAATTAAAGATTTAACTATCGTCTGGAGTAAAACTGGCGATACTCCATTCTCGATCTTTTCAATCTAATTAAAGATTCATTAAAACTCCACTTAGTTTTAATCTTTAACTGGGTTAAAGAATCGGTGTCATTTAAAACACGGTTCACGATAAACCCAAAATCACATTCCATTAATTATCGGGTTAAAGAACAAGTGTTATTTAAAACACTGTTCACGATAAACCCAAAAATCAATACCAATTCAATTCCAATTAAATATTATTTAATTGGTACACTTCATTAAATCTAAATAAAAAGATTTAATCTTTTTCTCAACTGGGCTTAAGAACAGTGTTAATGAAGACACCATTCACGTCAAACCCAAATCACATTTGATATTAAATACAAGGCTCTGAATAGAAAATATATCGGCTTATATTCAATATCAAATTCTACAACCAACAAATATCGTATTGGAAATAATGATATATATATATATATATATATCTTTCAAATTTCCACAACAATATCTGTATAATCACGAAATCCCACATCGAAATATTCCGAACACAATTTCGATTCAAATCCATTCCAATGCAATTATTGGAAATTCTGGTTATTTTTAAAACCCTTTTCAAATTCAATTTATTTATTTAAAAACAAATAGAATTATAATTCTAGTTCAAAACTAGTTCATTTCGATAAAAATCTATTTTTATCATTTCAAATTTGGATTTTTCATCCCAATTCTTCACAAATCATTTCTTATGATTTTACACAAATTATTACTATTTTTAATAATTTTATCAAGGCCCGTACAGTCGATTTCCATCAATGGCCATCGAACTGCACTTACGGCGACCTTTTTCAAATTTGATTTGGACATAATTCCAAATCCAACCGTTAGATCTCAAATTTCTAATATTTGTTAGAAAGCTCATTTCGATACGAACCCAACGGTTCCAGTTTTAGGAGAATCCGACGGTCGGATCTCCCGAAATGTCCATTCGAAGTCAATGGTCGAAATTCACGAACTGCCGCGGCGCGGCGCGTTCTATTCAGGCCATTATATATATTATATATATTTCGTCGATTTCCTTTCAAAACGTATTTTATAAATCGTTTTAAATTCGTTTTCGAAATGATTTCAACTTCATTTCAAATTCAAATCAAAATTGAATTTTTCCTTATAAATTCGATTTAAATTCATTTCAAATTGATTTCAATTCAAATCGATTTTTAATTCAATTCAATTTCAATTCGAATTCATTTCTATTTGGATTTCAATTCGAATTCATTTCTATTCAATTTCCATTCGAATTTATTTCTATTCATTTTCAATTCGAATTCATTTCTATTCAAATTTAATTCGAATTTTGAAATCACTTTCAATATTCATTGCAAAATGAATAAAATCGATATAAATATCGTTCACGTCAAAATGGCGTCAATCTAATCAACACGGCTTCATATATTTCTATTTTCAAATATTCTATTTCAAATATTTCTTTTTCAAAACTGGAATGAGGCCCAATCAATTACCATATAATGTTAATTATATGGATTTTCTACAACACATGTATAAAATAACAACGATAAATAATCAACCATCATCCAGGGTGCATTCTACACTGTATAAGCATCAAATATAAATATTTAACGTTTATGACAGTCTGTCAATCAATCGATCGACCTGCAACTAATTATTGGGATTAGTGTATGTCATATATCATCCCAATACCCGTGTGGGGTTTCAAACAATCAAACACAGATTTTATTTGTGCAGTTGGGCGATGTGTAAAATTTATCGTCCCAATCAATATCAGTCAAATGTATGTATATAAACAAATCGTCCGATTTGTTTATATTTCTTTTTAAATACACATTAAAAACTCTATTTTTAACTATATAATATTTTTAATTATATAAATATTTTATTTCACATCACATCACACAATCAACTACACATCAAAATCAAACAAACAAGCATACAAGCCGTCCATGGTCTGTGGACGACGGGTGTCGGGTGCTACTAAACACCGTCTGCATCCTAGTATATATTTTAACTAGAAAACAAAATTAAAAGGTGAGAAGTTCTCACAGAGGGTTCCACTCTGCCGTGCTTTGCTGTTGAACTGTTGAACCGTCTGGATCTTCTTGAAATTCCAATGTAGTTCTTTTCACGCTATTCCAATAAAAATTATATTTTTATCGCTTCATTTCAATAAATAAAAATCATATTTTTGTTTCTATTTTATATATCTATACAACGCTTCTTTCTATATAAAAATTATATTTTTATATTTCTATTTCATATATAAAGATCGAATTTTTATTTCGCTAACCATATAAAAATCGTATTTTTATTTCACTAAAAATCATATTTTTATTTCGCTACATATATAAAAGATCAAATCTTTATATTCTCTATTATATAAAAATCATATTTTTAATTCTTCAACTTTATAAAAATTATATTTTTATATTTCACATATGATAAAAATCATATTTTTAATACTCCTATCTTATAAAAATTATATTTTTTAATACTTTTTATTAAAAAAAACTCGCCTTTTTCTATATAAAGGCTTCGCCCTTTTTATCTATATAATAAAACCCTATTTTTATTATGCATACATATATATATATAAACGAATTTTTAATTTTTAAAACTAATTAAATTAACAAAGGAATTAGTAAACTCACCTTTCAGCGAAGAGGAGGGGTTGTCATTGTTCGCCGGAGCTTGGGGGAAGCGAGGTCGAGTGGAGGAAGGGCTTCGTGCGTCGGAGGGAAGGGACTGCGGCCAGAGGTGGTGGTCGGCGCTGTTAGGGGGTGCGGCGGAGGAGATAAACGACAAGGGGGGCTAGGGCGCGGCTACCTCGTCGGTTATCGTCGATCTGGTGTGGAAGGGGGACGACGTGGAGCGGGAGTGGAGCTAGGGGATCGGTGGAGGCGGGGAGAAGGGGGCCGGGGCGCGGCGCCGTGCCTAGCGGCGGCGGGAGGGGCCATCGTGCTGAGGCGCGATGGGTTTTCTTTTTCTTTTTTTTTCTTTTTTTTTAATTTTGAAATGAAAAGTAACGGGGGGGCTGAAGTGAAAAAGGGGGAAAGAGATAAAGGGGATTTTATATTTTATTTATTATTTATTAACCCAAAAAGCAACTTTTTTATTCGACCTCAAAACGAGGCCCATCGACTGTCATCCCTAGCTAATTACCCCCATTCCGAACACAATGGGATATGTCCCGTAGGCTGATTCGATCGTTTCGATCAGTTTTCGTCAAAATCGACATATAACTCTATATATTGAATTTTGAACGCAGATTTCAAATTACCGGGGCCACATACTAACTCGAAAAATCCCAGAAAAATATTTTCTAGCTTCGTATTGATGATACGGTCCTAACAAAAATAATTTCGTCGAATTCTGAGACCGTTTGAAAAATGACCATTTTCCAGTCGATTAAAATCAACTGAAACTGGTCAAATGCGTTTTCCTTTGCCACGCTCACATATTGATTCGAAAAATTACGAAATTTTTAACCTAGCTATAATTAGACATCACGGATCCAACAAAAGTGGTTTCATCGAAAACCGAGGTCGTTTGCAAAATTCCCATTTTTAAGGGCCAGAATTCCATAGCGACTATTCTGAATTTTCTTTTTGACATATCTTTTGATTCCCGCTATGAAATTTTGATTTTTCGGATTCGTTGGAAAGATATTATCAATAGATCCAAATATTTTTGATTTCGCTAAAATCCGGTTTATTTTGAATTCTGTACATTCATTTGAACTTTGAAATCGAATTATCGAACTACCGCGCCATTTTCAATTCCTTTTATAACAGAAAATAAATATTTATTTTCTAACGACGATCTATATAAATATATACGTTCGAATTCTATTCAAAATAAATTTCTCGTCGATATTATTTAAAATAATACATTTTAAATAATCAAAAATCGCTAAAATTGCCAAAATAAAAATTTTAAATTGGCTCAGATTTCCGGGTTATTACAATCTCCCCCACTTAAAAATTTTCGTCCCCGAAAAGGAACGAAGCCGAAAGTTGTTTAACTAATCAACTCAACTTTCAGTATTTTCACTATGGATTAAGTTCTTTAACTTTTCAGTTTCTAAGAACTTGTCAAATTTTTCAAAAATTTGCTAACACCCTAAATTTTCGAAAAATTTCACCATAACCTCCGCAGCACCGGGGACTTCGGGATATTTCATATAGCCTCCCATGGCCTTCTTCAATCCAAAACAAAACGAAAAAGCCAAGCGGCTAGCCAATCGGCTCATAAAATCATCATCACCCAAACAAAACAGTAAATTATGAAAAACATGTACCTATTTGTCGGGCAAACAATTTTATTCTTCTGCTCTAGCCTCCATGCTATGACATGTTCTGTGTATGTACATGTATATGCAAGCAAATGCGACTAATTTTCAATACAATTCACTTTTTGGTTCAATCTAGCTAAATGGTTCAACATTTAATTAAACGAACAATAATCAAACAACATAACCAGCAATCAATTAATTGATTAGCTTTTCAAATTCATAACTTTGATATATAGTCTAAAAATCAGATTTTTGATGCCAAATCACAACAATATATTCTAACTATATTTTGGTTCTCACACCAGTCTAATGGAAATATATAGATATCACGCTTTCGGCACTCGAATATAAATACTGATGATGCGGACGCATCATCAGAATTATCCCCAGGCGACTAGAGTGTGACTCTATATCTATCCAGTATATTAAAACTTCGAATACACGTGGATCAGACGTATACTTAAATATTTTATATACTTGATAGTCCAAATCAATATAAAATAAATAATCAAATATGAATAGTTGATTTAAATTTTCAAAACAAAAATTGTCTTCATTTTAAAAACATACTCTTCACACTCGTTCTAGGATACTACTGATCCCATCTCTAACGAGTCATTCCCATTGGATATTACTAATCCGATATCTGATGAATTCTTTCGTATGGTTCTAATGTGTCTTGTTCTCTGAGCTTTGTAAACCAAAACTCTGATACCACGATGAAACGACCCGAACTTCCCCGGTAAAGAAAGCCCGGATTGAGTCGAGAACAAACCACATCATAACGCAGACGGAAGAACATTTCATTGTATATTACAACAATTCATCAGAATACAAGAATATACAGAGTATAAACAAATATTACACACAAAATATCAGAGATTTAAATTACATTTAAATACATCGCAGTGGAAAATAATACAAAACACAACTAAAAGGAGATATACGGATACAAAGCTTTCCGGATATCGTTCCAGTTGTAAACCAGGATCCTGTGAATATAAATCTGCAAAACCAAAACTACTAGCTGCCCATGTCAAAATAAGGGCACACAGAGTTTAGGTTAAAACAATAAACTCTGGATCAGTCATGGGACTGGTGTGAGAACTAAAACAGTTATTAATCTTTATTTTAAAGTTAGGTAAATCAAGAGACCACGCCGTATAACGCGGAACGGGTTTCCTCCCAAGAATACCAGTGCATATAACAAACAGCGCAATGCTAAATAAAGAACAATGAAGCTGTTATAAGACCCAGGTCCCATCACACAATGCAACACAAACCGGAGGATAGGTTTTTACCTTATAACAACCAAAGAATGCTTGATACGCTAAATTTCATTTGATACTATTATAAGTGCATAGCGTATAAAACAACTTCAAATCATAAGTATCAATCATAGACGGCATGGGTACCATATATCATGTCGCCATACTAGGCTCTACAATCAAAACCGCAAATGTCACGTATTTGGAAATTGGATTTCCATCTATGAACCGAGGCCAGGGATCGTCCTCTACCGATTCGAGACAATCTAGCCCATGTCTCAGGCAAGCGTGCAGACAAGCCTTGGATCGTCAGGGCCGGTCCACCGATGTGGATTAAAATGCCTGAACACTGCGTCTCCCCGCCCTATGGGGCGTAAATGAGCCAACGAATGACTCCATCGGACCCGGATCGTCCGATCAAACCGAGGCGCCTCGCAAACCAACAATCACATTAGTCAAACTCGTCAGGGCGTGTAAAACCACTGACGCCACTTGTAGCTAGAAGGAAACACATGCCCTCCCTGATGTCCTCTCCCATTTCTGATTCACAATAGGAGTGTGAGGCTCGCGAATCAACGTTACACAAAGCTATGCCACACAGGCTGTGCTTTGATCATCACCACAAGACTTTGCTTTTCAACAGAAGCCTTGATCAATTGCCACTTCGGCATGCCACACAGGCAATTCACTCCATGCGTTTGATATCCATCAATATATAACCTCTGAGCTCGTACGTCTCAGAGAAGGGTGTTAAGCAAGAGAATAAATTCTCCGCCGCCAAACAGATATATATATTTAATAGAAATCAATCACACAGACTAAAATCCAATGTCAGACACACAGTCCATATACAAGTTCGTTCTGGGTCTGAACGAAACCGGAGGCACCTAGTACCCCGCATATCCATCGATCTCCAAGTACGTCTGGACGATCACCAACTGATTCCCTCCTCTTGGGTGTACGACCTAATCAAGATCATCAGTAATTATCCAAACAACGTGAAGACCTCCGGTCTTCAACCACCGTCTTCATCTTCCACACCACGTCGAATCAGTTATTCAGAATGGGATAAACCCGGTCTTTCTGAATAACTCGCGTATATAATAAACAAGTGTTACACAAACACAACATACGCTTCATTCCAATTCAGAATATTCTTTTATGCAAATATTCTTATATTTTGGGAAAGGTTCCCATTAATTTTATCAAAGATAAATTCTTTAAATTTATTCTTTAATCTCCTTTTTGAATATCAATTCAAACTAGTCGGGATTAGCGAACCACACCGAAGTAATCATTTATTTTATTTCCCAATCCCAACCTATTCATCCCATGAAGTAAACCTGGTAATACTTCATATTTAACACCACGGTGTTATCGGTAAATTCAATTACCATTTCACGTTCAAACCAAATTAAAGATTTAACTATCGCTTGGAGTAAAACTGGCGATACTCCATTCTCGATCTTTTCAATCTAATTAAAGATTCATTAAAACTCCACTTAGTTTTAATCATTAACTGGGTTAAAGAATCAGTGTCATTTAAAACACGGTTCACGGTAAACCCAAAATCACATTCCATTAATTATCGGGTTAAAGAACAAGTGTTATTTAAAACACTGTTCACGATAAACCCAAAAATCAATACCAATTCAATTCCAATTAAATATTATTTAATTGGTACACTTCATTAAATCTAAATAAAAAGATTTAATCTTTTCTCAACTGGGCTTAAGAACAGTGTTAATGAAGACACCATTCACGACAAACCCAAATCACATTTGATATTAAATACAAGGCTCTGAATAGAAAATATATCGGCTTATATTCAATATCAAATTCTACGACCAACAAATATCGTATTGGAAATAACGATATATATATATATATATATCTTTCAAATTTCCACAACAATATCTGTATAATCACGAAATCCCACATCAAAATATTCCGAAGACAATTTCGATTCAAATCCATTCCAATGCAATTATTGGAAATTCTGGTTATTTTTAAAACCCTTTTCAAATTCAATTTATTTATTTAAAAACAAATAGAATTATAATTCTAGTTCAAAACTAGTTCATTTCGATAAAAATCTATTTTTATCATTTCAAATATGGAGTTTTTCATCCCAATTCTTCACAAATCATTTCTTATGATTTTACACAAATTATTACTATTTTTAATAATTTTATCAAGGCCCGTACAGTCGATTTCCATCAACGGCCATCGAACTGCACTTACAGCGACCTTTTCCAAATTTGATTTGGACATAATTCCAAATCCAACCGTTAGATCTCAAATTTCTAATATTTGTTAGAAAGATCTTTTCGATACAAACCCAACGGTTCCGTTTTTAGGAGAATCCGACTGTCGGATCTCCCGAAATGTCCATTCGAAGTCAATGGTCGAAATTCACGAACTACCGCGGCGCGGCGCGTTCTATTCAGGCCATTATATATATAATATATATATATTATATATTTCGTCGATTTCCTTTCAAAACGTATTTTATAAATCGTTTTAAATTCGTTTTCGAAATGATTTCAACTTCATTTCAAATTCAAATCAAAATTGAATTTTTCCTTATAAATTCGTTTTAAATTCATTTCAAATTGATTTCAATTCAAATCGATTTTTAATTCAATTCAATTTCAATTCGAATTCATTTCTATTTGAATTTCAATTTGAATTCATTTCTATTCAATTTCCATTCGAATTTATTTCTATTCAATTCGAATTCATTACTATTCAAATTTAATTCGAATTTAGAAATCACTTTCAATATTCATTGCAAAATGAATAAAATCGATATAAATATCTTTCACGTCAAAATGGCGTCAATCTAATCAACACGGCTTCATATATTTCTATTTTCAAATATTCTATTTCAAATATTTCTTTTTCAAATATTTCTTTTTCAAAACTGGAATGAGGCCCAATCAATTACCATATAATGTTAATTATATGGATTTTCTACAACACATGTATAAAATAACAACGATAAATAATCAACCATCATCCAGGGTGCATTCTACACTGTATAAGCATCAAATATAAATATTTAACGCTTATGACAGTCTGTCAATCAATCGATCGACATATAACTAATTATTGGGATTAGTGTATGTCATATATCATCCCAATACCCGTGTGGGGTTTCAAACAATCAAACACAGATTTTATTTGTGCAGTTGGGCGATGTGTAAAATTTATCGTCCCAATCAATATCAGTCAAATGTGTGTATATAAACAAATCGTCCGATTTGTTTATATTTCTTTTTAAATACACGTTAAAAATTCTATTTTTAACTATATAATATTTTTAATTATATAAATATTTTATTTAATTTCACATCACATCACACAATCAACTACACATCAAAATCAAACAAACAAGCATACAAGTCGTCCATGGTCTGTGGACGACGGGTGTCGGGTGCTACTAAACACCGTCTGCATCCTAGTATATATTTTAACTAGAAAACAAAATTAAAAGGTGAGAAGTTCTCACAGAGGGTTCCACTCCGCCGTGCTTTGCTGTTGAACTGCTGAACCGTCTAGATCTTCTTGAAATTCCAATGTAGTTCTTTTCACGCTGTTCACAATAAAAATTATATTTTTATCGCTTCATTTCAATAAATAAAAATCATATTTTTATTTCTATTTTATATATCTATACAACGCTTCTTTCTATATAAAAATTATATTTTTATATTTCTATTTCATATATAAAGATCGAATATTTATTTCGCTAACCATATAAAAATCGTATTTTTATTTCACTAAAAATCATATTTTTATTTTGCTACATATATAAAAGATCAAATCTTTATATTCTCTATTATATAAAAAATCATATTATTAATTCTTCTACTTTATAAAAATTATATTTTTATATTTCACATATGATAAAAATCATATTTTTAATACTCCTATCTTATAAAAATTATATTTTTAATACTTTTTATAAAAAAAACTCGCCTTTTTCTATATAAAGGCTTCACCCTTTTATCTATATAATAAAACCCTATTTTTATTATGGATACATATATATAAAAACGGATTTTTAATTTTTAAAACTAATTAAATTAACAAAGGAATTAGTAAACTCACCTTTCAGCGAAGAGGAGGGGTTGTCATTGTTCGCCGGAGCTTGGGGGAAGCGAGGTCGAGTGGAGGAAGGGCTTCGTGCGTCGGAGGGAAGGGACTGCGACCAGAGGTGGTGGTCGGCACTGTCAGGGGGTGTGGAGGAGGAGATAAACGACGAGGGGGGGCTAGGGCGCGGCTACCTCGTCGGTTGTCATCGATTTGGTGTGGAAGGGGGAGGACGTGGAGCGGGAGTGGAGCTAGGGGATCGGTGGAGGCATGGAGAAGGGGGCCGGGGCGCGGCGCCGTACCTAGCGGCGGTGGGAGGGGCCATCGTGCTGAGGCGCGACGGGTTTTCCTTTTATTTTTCTTTCTTTTTCTTTTTTTTATTTTGAAATGAAAAGTAACGGGGGGGCTGAAGTGAAAAAGGGGGAAAGAGATAAAGGGGATTTTATTTATTATTTATTTTATTAACCCAAAAAGCAACTTTTTTATTCGACCTCAAAGCGAGGCCCACCGACTGTCACCCTAGCTAATTACCCCTATCCCGAACACAATAGGATATGTCACGTAGGCTGATTCGATCATTTCGATCAGTTTTCGTCAAAATCGACATATAACTCTATATATTGAATTTTGAACGCACATTTCAATTACCGGGGCCTCATACTAACTCGAAAAATCCCTGAAAAATATTTTATAGCTTCGTATTGATGATACGGTCCTAACAAAACTAATTTCGTCGAATTCTGAGACCGATTGAAAAATGGCCATTTTCCAGTCGATTAAAATCAACTAAAACTGGTCAAACGCGTTTTCCTTTGCCACGCTCACATATTGATTCGAAAAATTACGAAATTTGAAACCTAGCTATAACTAGACATCATGGATCCAACAAAAGTGGTTTCGTCGAAAACCGATGTCGTTTGCAAAATTCCCATTTTTAAGGGCCAGAATTCCATAGCGACTATTCCGAATTTTCATTTGGACATATCTTTTGATTCCCGCTATAAAATTTTGATTTTTCGGATTCGTTGGAAAGATATTATCAAATAGATCCAAATATTTTTTATTTCGCTAAAATCCGGTTTATTTTGAATTCTGTACATTCATTTGAACTTT
Organism: Allium sativum; assembly: GCA_030737875.1. Taxonomy (NCBI): domain Eukaryota; kingdom Viridiplantae; phylum Streptophyta; class Magnoliopsida; order Asparagales; family Amaryllidaceae; genus Allium; species Allium sativum. Next base: position 295,046,873 of record CM060909.1, read on the forward strand.
GAAATCGAATTATCGAACTACCACGCCATTTTCAATTCCTTTTATAATAGAAAATAAATATTTATTTTCTAAAGACAATCTATATAAATATATACATTCGAATTCTATTCAAAATAAATTTCTCATCGATATTATTTAAAATAATACATTTTAAATAATCAAAAATCGCTAAAATTGCCAATACAAAAATTTTAAATTGGCTCAGATTTCCGGGTTATTACAATCTCCCCCACTTAAAACTTTTCGTCCCAGAAAAGGAACGAAGCCGAAAGTTGTTTAACTAATCAACTCAACTTTCAGTATTTTCACTACGGCTTAAGTTCTTCAACTTTTCAGTTTCTAAGAACTTTTCAAATTTTTCAAAAATTTGCTAACACCCTAAATTTTCGAAAAATTTCGCCATAACCTCCCCTGCACCGGGGACTTCGGGATATTTCATATAGCCTCCCATGGCCTTCTTCGATCCAAAAGAAAAGGAAAAAGCCAAGAGGCTAGCCAATCGGCTCATAAAATCATCATCACCCAAACAAAACAGTAAATTATGGTAAACATGTACCTATTTGTCGGGCAAACAATTTTATTCTTCTGCTCTAGCCTCCTTGCTGTGAACTGTTCAGGGTATGTACATGTATATGCAAGCAAATGTGTAACAACCCGTATTTTCAATAACCTGTAATAACATAAATCGAGGCAGAATTTAATTCTAAAATGGGAATCAAGGGAAACGGGCTATGCCATTGCGTTCGTCTCGGAAAAATACGCGAAATAGAGTCCGAGTTTTCGAAAATCGGAGTCCGTATGACCAAGATATGGCCTCGCGAAGTTTCACGAAAATTCCCAAATTAAAGTATACTTAATTAAGTGAAATGGGTTGTGTAGATATATATATATATATATATATATTGATATATATATATATATATATAATTGAAAATTTAATAAATAAATATGCAAAAATGCTCAAAACAGCGAATTGGGAGAGGGGAATAACCGAACCGGCCGATTTTTAAAGTCGACCCGAGCCCGCTGGGTCGACTAGGGGTTAATCCAGGGTGTTTGGCTGTCAACCCGTGGGCCGATTCGCTCAAGTGCAGATTTTGCATTTGAATGGTTCTCATGGTCCATCTTTAATCTAAAGGCCCTAGATGGTTCCTACACTTGACTTCTTCCCCAAGACATGCTTTGATGGCTTGGATTGAATCTAGGGTTAATCCTATGGCCTAAAACACTTGCCTAATCTATAAATAAGACCCTAACCTACCCTAATTCATTCATAATTAAACCTAGTGACTAAACTATGGCAAAATGCTAGCTCTTATGGCCTCCACTAATTTTATGAAGAGGGTTGCATACTAATCACTCTCTAATCAACTTCTAATCCCTTCTTAGCATCTTAATCTTCTTCATTTGGTGTTCAAAGTTGCTAGTTGTGAGTTTCTATCACTTTGATGATCTTTTGGTAAACTAATTAGATGAGATGTGATGAGATTTATGGTTTTGTATGTGGGTTAATGAGCTTTGAATCATATGATATGATGTTAGCATTAATCTTATGTTTATGCATGTTGAGTATGTAAGCTTATGCAAGTTTAATATGATGTATGTTATGTTTGCATGATGCTAAATATGCAAGTTGTGGGCTATGTAATCATATGCATGTTATGCAAGTTCATGGTAATATGCTATGCAAGTTACATGTATGTAAATATGCAAGTTACATGTTTGTTAATATGCAAGTTACATGTATGTAAATATGCAAGTTACATGTTTGTTAATATGCAAGTTACATGTTTGTTAATATGCAAGTTACATGTATGTAAATATGCAAGTTACATGTTTCTTTATATGCAAGTTACATGTTTGTTAATATGCGAGTTACATGTATGTAAATATGCAAGTTACATGTTTATTAATATGCAAGTTCATGATGACACATTATGCAAGTCTATAAGCTAATATGCAAGTTTGTTATGCAAAATGAATATGTAAGTTATGTGACATATTATATGCAAGTTATGTGACATGTTATGCAAGTTCATATGCAAGTTATGTGTTTGTTAATATGCAAGATGGCACCTTTGAAACATGTTCATTCATATGCAAGTTGACACCTTTTATATGTGTTATATCATGAACGAAATTACGTGGGAACGATGGGGTAATTAAATGCATAAGTTAATAAGATTGTGTGAAATTAATATAATTATGCATAACACAAAATAAATAAACATAGTATGGGAATTTGCCTATTTGGTTAGGTGTACCCATACTATGTGTTGGGAATTTACCTATTGAGTTAGGTCTACCCCATGGGAATTTACCTATTAAGTTAGGTCTACCCATGTTAAGAAAACTTGATTAATTAGGGATAATTAATATAAAATTATGAGGGTGATTAATTAGGTGTAATTAATTGACTAAGACACGAGGTTGGACTCAGTTGTAGCGTAAAACTGCCCGGACCCAACCGGCTTAACCAGTTGCTACAAATGTTAGCCCAATGTGAGAGGTCTTAGGCACAAACTAAATACGTAATTAATGTAAAGACACGAGGTTAGACTCTGTTATGACATAAGGCTGCCCGGACCCAACCGGCTTAACCAGCGGTCATAAAAGACAGTCTAATGTGAGAGGTCTTTACAAAGGTTACGTTCTTAATTAATTAATTAAGAAACACTTAACCACATTAGCATGTAGAGGGACATGAGGGGTTAAGTGGGTGCCTCGGGTGGCATGAGAAAATCTAGTGGTTGCCTTGGGTGGCAATAGAAAATACGATTAGAATACTTAACCAAAATGGAACATGTAATTAAAACATGATTAAAGGGTTAAGTGGGATATACTAGAAAAAGGGACAAGCTTAGGTGGGTAGCTTGTGGAGGCCCATTTCAACCAGTAACCCATACGTATCTTTGTGGGCTCGACCCATGTCGAGGACGGGACACGCATACTGGGCTTGACTGTAAGAGGCAAACGGGTTAGCGGTGGCAACGCAAGTCCAACGGGCTTCATATGCGTGAGTGGGCCCGGGCTGGTAGGTAAGCCGTTGTTGCATCGAGTAGATATAAGCCGTGCACCTTTAGTTCCATCAGGTTGCCACATTGGGGAATGATACATCCCACGGTGGGGCCAGCACGGGTATCTACGTTAGGGAGCCGATCGAATGGGAAGTAGTGTGTACACCTAGTGGATTGTAGGGCCCCGTGGCGCCTACTTGGTCACCTAGGGGTACGCAGGTACTAATTAGTAAATTTTATAAGTCCTTGGGTGGGATCAACCTTTAAGTTAGGAACGACTGGTGTGGTGCAGTTTAGTAATTTACCTTAGGGAGGGTAGATGCGTCTTTATCCTTTATCTTCGTTTAGTTGACTACTTAGGGTAGCCATTCATCCCTATATGTTACCGTATATCAGTTTATGTCTTCTCTGGTTACTTTAACGATTGTATTGTTAAAGTTATAGGACTCGCTCAGACTTATGTCTGACCCTGTTGTTTTTATCTTTTTCCCAACCCTCAGGTCCTACGGTGGATCCTAGCAGTAGTGGAGCTTGATCGGATTGCTGTTCCAGTCTTTAGGAGCTTGGATAGATGTAAAGCTCCAGTTATCCAGTTATCTTTTCTTTTGTTTGGCTATTGTATGAGAGTGGGATTATGTACGAATTTATTTGATGGATATTGTACTTGACCTTTATTGTGGTTTTATGATGTAACCAGACATGTTTTACTTCCGCTGTTATGAGATGATGTTTTAAAATTTCAAGTACTATTTATATCTGTCTTGTTGTAATTTTTCTGTTCTATATTCACTAAAATACTCCACCGATGCTATGGCATTCCCTTAGTGAGTGATCATAGCGGGAGTGGGGTGTTACACGTGGTATCAGAGCTTAAGGTTACCAGAACAGATAAAATTTTTGAGAAAAACTACTTTCTAAGAGTATTTTCGAAGAAAGTATTTTTAAAAGCATGTCTTCTAAGAGAAAAAGTTTTTGAAAAAGAAAAGCATAATCCCCAATAGCCATATCTTTATCTTTCGGAATCTCCTTTTTGAATCTTTCCTCTTTCGTTTCAGCATGGCTGAAGATCTTAACATCCCGGAGGGTTTAGTTATACCACTATGGTATAGGAGGTTGCAAGAGGCTAGGGCCGCGGCTGCGGGTCAGGCCAATGCTACTACACCAGAGACAACCGCTCCTCCTCCTTAGCCTAGAGTGGATAATTTTGCTAAGGTTTGCAAGGAGTTCAAGGCTATAGGAGGAAAACCTTTTCTTGGTTCAGAGACTTTCGTAGAGGCTAGAGATTGGCTTAAGGAAGTGGAAGAGTTGCTAGATATCTTTGAAGTGGAAGAGGGAAAGAAAGTCAAGTTGGCGGCTTGGTTAATGAAGGGAGAGGCCTCATTCTGGTGGGAGGTCACTAATGGAGAACGCCCTGTTGACTCTTGGGCAGATTTTAAGCAAAGGTTTGGGGCTAAGTTTCTCTCAAGGGCGGAAGAGAATCTGTTTATGGAGAAGTTCTTGAATTTGAAGCAAGGGAATCTCACGGTGAAAGAATATGTCAACAAATTCAATCAATTAGCAAGGTTTGGCATAGAGTTGGTGAATACACCGGAGAAGAAGGCTTTGAGGTTCGTTAGAGGCTTGAACGAACCATTGCAAGGAATAGCTATGACTCACATTCCTATGGGGGCCACTTTTGAGAAGCTTGTCTACATGGCACTTATGCATGAGGATGATAAGAATTCTAAGGCACCAGAGAAAAAGGGGGATCAGAAGAAACCGCAACAGCAACAACAAGGCAAGGGCGGAAAAGGCAATGGTGACAAAAAGAAGACGAAGAAGAAGTGCTTCAATTGTGGAACACCAGGACACCTTAGTAAGGATTGTCGCAAAAAGAAGAAGACCGGTTGCTTTCATTGTGGTGAAGCAGGGCATCTTGTGAAAAACTGCCCAAAGAAGGGGCAGAAGACGGGGTCTACCTCAGGAGGCCAGGTGCAAGCTCTTATAGCACCACCTCAGTCAGGGGGGCAAGTTCAGGTTCTCTCAGTTCCACCGATTCAGCAGAGAGGTAGAACTATTTCCGTTGAAAGTCTGGTTTTTCTGTTTGATCATCCAGTTCGTACTTTGTTTGACTCTGGCGCATCGCATTCTTTTATCTCATCATCGTTAGTTGAGTCACTGCACTTAGACACCAGTCTAGTTGATGATCCCTTGGTTGTCTCAAACCCAATTGGGGGCTCCATATATCTGTCTATGATATGTTTGGGTTTGAAGATTTCTATACTTAGCGTTGAGTTTAGATGTGATGCTTTTGTATTGGGCTTCACGGGCTATGGGTTGATCTTGGGCATGGACTGGTTATCCAGTAATGGTGCCGTTCTTGATTGCGAAAGGAGAGTTGTCAGGCTCATGACCCGCTTGGGTAACACTCTCGAGATCTCTTGCAATCCCATGGAATCTGTTTTGCTAAGTTATCTTGAATCGCTCGATGCTTCGGTCGAGAGTTTGTGTTCTGTCAGAGTAGTCCGGGAATATCCGGATGTGTTTGAAGAAGTAAAGGGTTTGCCTCCGAAGCGGGAGATAGATTTCCGAATTTATTTGGTGGATAATGCCAAACCAGTGTCTTTGCCAGTACGCCACATGGCTCCTCGTGAGAGAAGAGAACTTCATAAGCAAGTAGGGGAGTTGCTTGAGAAGGGGTTCATAAGGCGAAGTATATCGGAGTGGGGAGCTCCAGTAGTGTTTGCCACGAAGGCGGATGGGTCCCTCAGACTTTGTGTGGATTATAGAGAACTTAATAAGCTCACGAAGAAGAATAG